>CM061193.1:5603134-7009764 GCA_030763345.1 Mythimna separata | reverse complement strand
TCTCTTGGTGCAGCGGTCGCAGACGAAGCCGCGGGTAGAAGCTAGTTACTATACAAGCTCGTGACTTACAAACATGTGCCGTCTCCTGTTGTTGAAGAAGGCGAAGTGTTTCCCGCACAGCGGACACTCGTAGCTGGGCCGCGACGCGCTGTGCACCCTCATGTGGAACACCAGGTTCGTCTTCTGCGTTCGTCTCTTGGTGCAGCGGTCGCAGACGAAGCCGCGGGTAGAAGCTAGTTACTATACAAGCTCGTGACTTACAAACATGTGCCGTCTCCTGTTGTTGAAGAAGGCGAAGTGTTTCCCGCACAGCGGACACTCGTAGCTGGGCCGCGACGCGCTGTGCACCCTCATGTGGAACACCAGGTTCGTCTTCTGCGTTCGTCTCTTGGTGCAGCGGTCGCAGACGAAGCCGCGGGTAGAAGCTAGTTACTATACAAGCTCGTGACTTACAAACATGTGCCGTCTCCTGTTGTTGAAGAAGGCGAAGTGTTTCCCGCACAGCGGACACTCGTAGCTGGGCCGCGACGCGCTGTGCACCCTCATGTGGAACACCAGGTTCGTCTTCTGCGTTCGTCTCTTGGTGCAGCGGTCGCAGACGAAGCCGCGGGTAGAAGCTAGTTACTATACAAGCTCGTGACTTACAAACATGTGCCGTCTCCTGTTGTTGAAGAAGGCGAAGTGTTTCCCGCACAGCGGACACTCGTAGCTGGGCCGCGACGCGCTGTGCACCCTCATGTGGAACACCAGGTTCGTCTTCTGCGTGAAGCTCTTGGTGCAGCGGTCGCAGACGAAGCCGCGGGTAGAAGCTAGTTACTATACAAGCTCGTGACTTACAAACATGTGCCGTCTCCTGTTGTTGAAGAAGGCGAAGTGTTTCCCGCACAGCGGACACTCGTAGCTGGGCCGCGACGCGCTGTGCACCCTCATGTGGAACACCAGGTTCGTCTTCTGCGTTCGTCTCTTGGTGCAGCGGTCGCAGACGAAGCCGCGGGTAGAAGCTAGTTACTATACAAGCTCGTGACTTACAAACATGTGCCGTCTCCTGTTGTTGAAGAAGGCGAAGTGTTTCCCGCACAGCGGACACTCGTAGCTGGGCCGCGACGCGCTGTGCACCCTCATGTGGAACACCAGGTTCGTCTTCTGCGTTCGTCTCTTGGTGCAGCGGTCGCAGACGAAGCCGCGGGTAGAAGCTAGTTACTATACAAGCTCGTGACTTACAAACATGTGCCGTCTCCTGTTGTTGAAGAAGGCGAAGTGTTTCCCGCACAGCGGACACTCGTAGCTGGGCCGCGACGCGCTGTGCACCCTCATGTGGAACACCAGGTTCGTCTTCTGCGTTCGTCTCTTGGTGCAGCGGTCGCAGACGAAGCCGCGGGTAGAAGCTAGTTACTATACAAGCTCGTGACTTACAAACATGTGCCGTCTCCTGTTGTTGAAGAAGGCGAAGTGTTTCCCGCACAGCGGACACTCGTAGCTGGGCCGCGACGCGCTGTGCACCCTCATGTGGAACACCAGGTTCGTCTTCTGCGTTCGTCTCTTGGTGCAGCGGTCGCAGACGAAGCCGCGGGTAGAAGCTAGTTACTATACAAGCTCGTGACTTACAAACATGTGCCGTCTCCTGTTGTTGAAGAAGGCGAAGTGTTTCCCGCACAGCGGACACTCGTAGCTGGGCCGCGACGCGCTGTGCACCCTCATGTGGAACACCAGGTTCGTCTTCTGCGTTCGTCTCTTGGTGCAGCGGTCGCAGACGAAGCCGCGGGTAGAAGCTAGTTACTATACAAGCTCGTGACTTACAAACATGTGCCGTCTCCTGTTGTTGAAGAAGGCGAAGTGTTTCCCGCACAGCGGACACTCGTAGCTGGGCCGCGACGCGCTGTGCACCCTCATGTGGAACACCAGGTTCGTCTTCTGCGTTCGTCTCTTGGTGCAGCGGTCGCAGACGAAGCCGCGGGTAGAAGCTAGTTACTATACAAGCTCGTGACTTACAAACATGTGCCGTCTCCTGTTGTTGAAGAAGGCGAAGTGTTTCCCGCACAGCGGACACTCGTAGCTGGGCCGCGACGCGCTGTGCACCCTCATGTGGAACACCAGGTTCGTCTTCTGCGTTCGTCTCTTGGTGCAGCGGTCGCAGACGAAGCCGCGGGTAGAAGCTAGTTACTATACAAGCTCGTGACTTACAAACATGTGCCGTCTCCTGTTGTTGAAGAAGGCGAAGTGTTTCCCGCACAGCGGACACTCGTAGCTGGGCCGCGACGCGCTGTGCACCCTCATGTGGAACACCAGGTTCGTCTTCTGCGTTCGTCTCTTGGTGCAGCGGTCGCAGACGAAGCCGCGGGTAGAAGCTAGTTACTATACAAGCTCGTGACTTACAAACATGTGCCGTCTCCTGTTGTTGAAGAAGGCGAAGTGTTTCCCGCACAGCGGACACTCGTAGCTGGGCCGCGACGCGCTGTGCACCCTCATGTGGAACACCAGGTTCGTCTTCTGCGTTCGTCTCTTGGTGCAGCGGTCGCAGACGAAGCCGCGGGTAGAAGCTAGTTACTATACAAGCTCGTGACTTACAAACATGTGCCGTCTCCTGTTGTTGAAGAAGGCGAAGTGTTTCCCGCACAGCGGACACTCGTAGCTGGGCCGCGACGCGCTGTGCACCCTCATGTGGAACACCAGGTTCGTCTTCTGCGTTCGTCTCTTGGTGCAGCGGTCGCAGACGAAGCCGCGGGTAGAAGCTAGTTACTATACAAGCTCGTGACTTACAAACATGTGCCGTCTCCTGTTGTTGAAGAAGGCGAAGTGTTTCCCGCACAGCGGACACTCGTAGCTGGGCCGCGACGCGCTGTGCACCCTCATGTGGAACACCAGGTTCGTCTTCTGCGTTCGTCTCTTGGTGCAGCGGTCGCAGACGAAGCCGCGGGTAGAAGCTAGTTACTATACAAGCTCGTGACTTACAAACATGTGCCGTCTCCTGTTGTTGAAGAAGGCGAAGTGTTTCCCGCACAGCGGACACTCGTAGCTGGGCCGCGACGCGCTGTGCACCCTCATGTGGAACACCAGGTTCGTCTTCTGCGTTCGTCTCTTGGTGCAGCGGTCGCAGACGAAGCCGCGGGTAGAAGCTAGTTACTATACAAGCTCGTGACTTACAAACATGTGCCGTCTCCTGTTGTTGAAGAAGGCGAAGTGTTTCCCGCACAGCGGACACTCGTAGCTGGGCCGCGACGCGCTGTGCACCCTCATGTGGAACACCAGGTTCGTCTTCTGCGTTCGTCTCTTGGTGCAGCGGTCGCAGACGAAGCCGCGGGTAGAAGCTAGTTACTATACAAGCTCGTGACTTACAAACATGTGCCGTCTCCTGTTGTTGAAGAAGGCGAAGTGTTTCCCGCACAGCGGACACTCGTAGCTGGGCCGCGACGCGCTGTGCACCCTCATGTGGAACACCAGGTTCGTCTTCTGCGTTCGTCTCTTGGTGCAGCGGTCGCAGACGAAGCCGCGGGTAGAAGCTAGTTACTATACAAGCTCGTGACTTACAAACATGTGCCGTCTCCTGTTGTTGAAGAAGGCGAAGTGTTTCCCGCACAGCGGACACTCGTAGCTGGGCCGCGACGCGCTGTGCACCCTCATGTGGAACACCAGGTTCGTCTTCTGCGTGAGTCTCTTGGTGCAGCGGTCGCAGACGAAGCCGCGGGTAGAAGCTAGTTACTATACAAGCTCGTGACTTACAAACATGTGCCGTCTCCTGTTGTTGAAGAAGGCGAAGTGTTTCCCGCACAGCGGACACTCGTAGCTGGGCCGCGACGCGCTGTGCACCCTCATGTGGAACACCAGGTTCGTCTTCTGCGTTCGTCTCTTGGTGCAGCGGTCGCAGACGAAGCCGCGGGTAGAAGCTAGTTACTATACAAGCTCGTGACTTACAAACATGTGCCGTCTCCTGTTGTTGAAGAAGGCGAAGTGTTTCCCGCACAGCGGACACTCGTAGCTGGGCCGCGACGCGCTGTGCACCCTCATGTGGAACACCAGGTTCGTCTTCTGCGTTCGTCTCTTGGTGCAGCGGTCGCAGACGAAGCCGCGGGTAGAAGCTAGTTACTATACAAGCTCGTGACTTACAAACATGTGCCGTCTCCTGTTGTTGAAGAAGGCGAAGTGTTTCCCGCACAGCGGACACTCGTAGCTGGGCCGCGACGCGCTGTGCACCCTCATGTGGAACACCAGGTTCGTCTTCTGCGTTCGTCTCTTGGTGCAGCGGTCGCAGACGAAGCCGCGGGTAGAAGCTAGTTACTATACAAGCTCGTGACTTACAAACATGTGCCGTCTCCTGTTGTTGAAGAAGGCGAAGTGTTTCCCGCACAGCGGACACTCGTAGCTGGGCCGCGACGCGCTGTGCACCCTCATGTGGAACACCAGGTTCGTCTTCTGCGTTCGTCTCTTGGTGCAGCGGTCGCAGACGAAGCCGCGGGTAGAAGCTAGTTACTATACAAGCTCGTGACTTACAAACATGTGCCGTCTCCTGTTGTTGAAGAAGGCGAAGTGTTTCCCGCACAGCGGACACTCGTAGCTGGGCCGCGACGCGCTGTGCACCCTCATGTGGAACACCAGGTTCGTCTTCTGCGTTCGTCTCTTGGTGCAGCGGTCGCAGACGAAGCCGCGGGTAGAAGCTAGTTACTATACAAGCTCGTGACTTACAAACATGTGCCGTCTCCTGTTGTTGAAGAAGGCGAAGTGTTTCCCGCACAGCGGACACTCGTAGCTGGGCCGCGACGCGCTGTGCACCCTCATGTGGAACACCAGGTTCGTCTTCTGCGTTCGTCTCTTGGTGCAGCGGTCGCAGACGAAGCCGCGGGTAGAAGCTAGTTACTATACAAGCTCGTGACTTACAAACATGTGCCGTCTCCTGTTGTTGAAGAAGGCGAAGTGTTTCCCGCACAGCGGACACTCGTAGCTGGGCCGCGACGCGCTGTGCACCCTCATGTGGAACACCAGGTTCGTCTTCTGCGTTCGTCTCTTGGTGCAGCGGTCGCAGACGAAGCCGCGGGTAGAAGCTAGTTACTATACAAGCTCGTGACTTACAAACATGTGCCGTCTCCTGTTGTTGAAGAAGGCGAAGTGTTTCCCGCACAGCGGACACTCGTAGCTGGGCCGCGACGCGCTGTGCACCCTCATGTGGAACACCAGGTTCGTCTTCTGCGTTCGTCTCTTGGTGCAGCGGTCGCAGACGAAGCCGCGGGTAGAAGCTAGTTACTATACAAGCTCGTGACTTACAAACATGTGCCGTCTCCTGTTGTTGAAGAAGGCGAAGTGTTTCCCGCACAGCGGACACTCGTAGCTGGGCCGCGACGCGCTGTGCACCCTCATGTGGAACACCAGGTTCGTCTTCTGCGTTCGTCTCTTGGTGCAGCGGTCGCAGACGAAGCCGCGGGTAGAAGCTAGTTACTATACAAGCTCGTGACTTACAAACATGTGCCGTCTCCTGTTGTTGAAGAAGGCGAAGTGTTTCCCGCACAGCGGACACTCGTAGCTGGGCCGCGACGCGCTGTGCACCCTCATGTGGAACACCAGGTTCGTCTTCTGCGTTCGTCTCTTGGTGCAGCGGTCGCAGACGAAGCCGCGGGTAGAAGCTAGTTACTATACAAGCTCGTGACTTACAAACATGTGCCGTCTCCTGTTGTTGAAGAAGGCGAAGTGTTTCCCGCACAGCGGACACTCGTAGCTGGGCCGCGACGCGCTGTGCACCCTCATGTGGAACACCAGGTTCGTCTTCTGCGTTCGTCTCTTGGTGCAGCGGTCGCAGACGAAGCCGCGGGTAGAAGCTAGTTACTATACAAGCTCGTGACTTACAAACATGTGCCGTCTCCTGTTGTTGAAGAAGGCGAAGTGTTTCCCGCACAGCGGACACTCGTAGCTGGGCCGCGACGCGCTGTGCACCCTCATGTGGAACACCAGGTTCGTCTTCTGCGTTCGTCTCTTGGTGCAGCGGTCGCAGACGAAGCCGCGGGTAGAAGCTAGTTACTATACAAGCTCGTGACTTACAAACATGTGCCGTCTCCTGTTGTTGAAGAAGGCGAAGTGTTTCCCGCACAGCGGACACTCGTAGCTGGGCCGCGACGCGCTGTGCACCCTCATGTGGAACACCAGGTTCGTCTTCTGCGTGAAGCTCTTGGTGCAGCGGTCGCAGACGAAGCCGCGGGTAGAAGCTAGTTACTATACAAGCTCGTGACTTACAAACATGTGCCGTCTCCTGTTGTTGAAGAAGGCGAAGTGTTTCCCGCACAGCGGACACTCGTAGCTGGGCCGCGACGCGCTGTGCACCCTCATGTGGAACACCAGGTTCGTCTTCTGCGTGAAGCTCTTGGTGCAGCGGTCGCAGACGAAGCCGCGGGTAGAAGCTAGTTACTATACAAGCTCGTGACTTACAAACATGTGCCGTCTCCTGTTGTTGAAGAAGGCGAAGTGTTTCCCGCACAGCGGACACTCGTAGCTGGGCCGCGACGCGCTGTGCACCCTCATGTGGAACACCAGGTTCGTCTTCTGCGTTCGTCTCTTGGTGCAGCGGTCGCAGACGAAGCCGCGGGTAGAAGCTAGTTACTATACAAGCTCGTGACTTACAAACATGTGCCGTCTCCTGTTGTTGAAGAAGGCGAAGTGTTTCCCGCACAGCGGACACTCGTAGCTGGGCCGCGACGCGCTGTGCACCCTCATGTGGAACACCAGGTTCGTCTTCTGCGTTCGTCTCTTGGTGCAGCGGTCGCAGACGAAGCCGCGGGTAGAAGCTAGTTACTATACAAGCTCGTGACTTACAAACATGTGCCGTCTCCTGTTGTTGAAGAAGGCGAAGTGTTTCCCGCACAGCGGACACTCGTAGCTGGGCCGCGACGCGCTGTGCACCCTCATGTGGAACACCAGGTTCGTCTTCTGCGTTCGTCTCTTGGTGCAGCGGTCGCAGACGAAGCCGCGGGTAGAAGCTAGTTACTATACAAGCTCGTGACTTACAAACATGTGCCGTCTCCTGTTGTTGAAGAAGGCGAAGTGTTTCCCGCACAGCGGACACTCGTAGCTGGGCCGCGACGCGCTGTGCACCCTCATGTGGAACACCAGGTTCGTCTTCTGCGTTCGTCTCTTGGTGCAGCGGTCGCAGACGAAGCCGCGGGTAGAAGCTAGTTACTATACAAGCTCGTGACTTACAAACATGTGCCGTCTCCTGTTGTTGAAGAAGGCGAAGTGTTTCCCGCACAGCGGACACTCGTAGCTGGGCCGCGACGCGCTGTGCACCCTCATGTGGAACACCAGGTTCGTCTTCTGCGTTCGTCTCTTGGTGCAGCGGTCGCAGACGAAGCCGCGGGTAGAAGCTAGTTACTATACAAGCTCGTGACTTACAAACATGTGCCGTCTCCTGTTGTTGAAGAAGGCGAAGTGTTTCCCGCACAGCGGACACTCGTAGCTGGGCCGCGACGCGCTGTGCACCCTCATGTGGAACACCAGGTTCGTCTTCTGCGTTCGTCTCTTGGTGCAGCGGTCGCAGACGAAGCCGCGGGTAGAAGCTAGTTACTATACAAGCTCGTGACTTACAAACATGTGCCGTCTCCTGTTGTTGAAGAAGGCGAAGTGTTTCCCGCACAGCGGACACTCGTAGCTGGGCCGCGACGCGCTGTGCACCCTCATGTGGAACACCAGGTTCGTCTTCTGCGTTCGTCTCTTGGTGCAGCGGTCGCAGACGAAGCCGCGGGTAGAAGCTAGTTACTATACAAGCTCGTGACTTACAAACATGTGCCGTCTCCTGTTGTTGAAGAAGGCGAAGTGTTTCCCGCACAGCGGACACTCGTAGCTGGGCCGCGACGCGCTGTGCACCCTCATGTGGAACACCAGGTTCGTCTTCTGCGTTCGTCTCTTGGTGCAGCGGTCGCAGACGAAGCCGCGGGTAGAAGCTAGTTACTATACAAGCTCGTGACTTACAAACATGTGCCGTCTCCTGTTGTTGAAGAAGGCGAAGTGTTTCCCGCACAGCGGACACTCGTAGCTGGGCCGCGACGCGCTGTGCACCCTCATGTGGAACACCAGGTTCGTCTTCTGCGTTCGTCTCTTGGTGCAGCGGTCGCAGACGAAGCCGCGGGTAGAAGCTAGTTACTATACAAGCTCGTGACTTACAAACATGTGCCGTCTCCTGTTGTTGAAGAAGGCGAAGTGTTTCCCGCACAGCGGACACTCGTAGCTGGGCCGCGACGCGCTGTGCACCCTCATGTGGAACACCAGGTTCGTCTTCTGCGTTCGTCTCTTGGTGCAGCGGTCGCAGACGAAGCCGCGGGTAGAAGCTAGTTACTATACAAGCTCGTGACTTACAAACATGTGCCGTCTCCTGTTGTTGAAGAAGGCGAAGTGTTTCCCGCACAGCGGACACTCGTAGCTGGGCCGCGACGCGCTGTGCACCCTCATGTGGAACACCAGGTTCGTCTTCTGCGTTCGTCTCTTGGTGCAGCGGTCGCAGACGAAGCCGCGGGTAGAAGCTAGTTACTATACAAGCTCGTGACTTACAAACATGTGCCGTCTCCTGTTGTTGAAGAAGGCGAAGTGTTTCCCGCACAGCGGACACTCGTAGCTGGGCCGCGACGCGCTGTGCACCCTCATGTGGAACACCAGGTTCGTCTTCTGCGTTCGTCTCTTGGTGCAGCGGTCGCAGACGAAGCCGCGGGTAGAAGCTAGTTACTATACAAGCTCGTGACTTACAAACATGTGCCGTCTCCTGTTGTTGAAGAAGGCGAAGTGTTTCCCGCACAGCGGACACTCGTAGCTGGGCCGCGACGCGCTGTGCACCCTCATGTGGAACACCAGGTTCGTCTTCTGCGTTCGTCTCTTGGTGCAGCGGTCGCAGACGAAGCCGCGGGTAGAAGCTAGTTACTATACAAGCTCGTGACTTACAAACATGTGCCGTCTCCTGTTGTTGAAGAAGGCGAAGTGTTTCCCGCACAGCGGACACTCGTAGCTGGGCCGCGACGCGCTGTGCACCCTCATGTGGAACACCAGGTTCGTCTTCTGCGTTCGTCTCTTGGTGCAGCGGTCGCAGACGAAGCCGCGGGTAGAAGCTAGTTACTATACAAGCTCGTGACTTACAAACATGTGCCGTCTCCTGTTGTTGAAGAAGGCGAAGTGTTTCCCGCACAGCGGACACTCGTAGCTGGGCCGCGACGCGCTGTGCACCCTCATGTGGAACACCAGGTTCGTCTTCTGCGTTCGTCTCTTGGTGCAGCGGTCGCAGACGAAGCCGCGGGTAGAAGCTAGTTACTATACAAGCTCGTGACTTACAAACATGTGCCGTCTCCTGTTGTTGAAGAAGGCGAAGTGTTTCCCGCACAGCGGACACTCGTAGCTGGGCCGCGACGCGCTGTGCACCCTCATGTGGAACACCAGGTTCGTCTTCTGCGTTCGTCTCTTGGTGCAGCGGTCGCAGACGAAGCCGCGGGTAGAAGCTAGTTACTATACAAGCTCGTGACTTACAAACATGTGCCGTCTCCTGTTGTTGAAGAAGGCGAAGTGTTTCCCGCACAGCGGACACTCGTAGCTGGGCCGCGACGCGCTGTGCACCCTCATGTGGAACACCAGGTTCGTCTTCTGCGTTCGTCTCTTGGTGCAGCGGTCGCAGACGAAGCCGCGGGTAGAAGCTAGTTACTATACAAGCTCGTGACTTACAAACATGTGCCGTCTCCTGTTGTTGAAGAAGGCGAAGTGTTTCCCGCACAGCGGACACTCGTAGCTGGGCCGCGACGCGCTGTGCACCCTCATGTGGAACACCAGGTTCGTCTTCTGCGTTCGTCTCTTGGTGCAGCGGTCGCAGACGAAGCCGCGGGTAGAAGCTAGTTACTATACAAGCTCGTGACTTACAAACATGTGCCGTCTCCTGTTGTTGAAGAAGGCGAAGTGTTTCCCGCACAGCGGACACTCGTAGCTGGGCCGCGACGCGCTGTGCACCCTCATGTGGAACACCAGGTTCGTCTTCTGCGTTCGTCTCTTGGTGCAGCGGTCGCAGACGAAGCCGCGGGTAGAAGCTAGTTACTATACAAGCTCGTGACTTACAAACATGTGCCGTCTCCTGTTGTTGAAGAAGGCGAAGTGTTTCCCGCACAGCGGACACTCGTAGCTGGGCCGCGACGCGCTGTGCACCCTCATGTGGAACACCAGGTTCGTCTTCTGCGTTCGTCTCTTGGTGCAGCGGTCGCAGACGAAGCCGCGGGTAGAAGCTAGTTACTATACAAGCTCGTGACTTACAAACATGTGCCGTCTCCTGTTGTTGAAGAAGGCGAAGTGTTTCCCGCACAGCGGACACTCGTAGCTGGGCCGCGACGCGCTGTGCACCCTCATGTGGAACACCAGGTTCGTCTTCTGCGTTCGTCTCTTGGTGCAGCGGTCGCAGACGAAGCCGCGGGTAGAAGCTAGTTACTATACAAGCTCGTGACTTACAAACATGTGCCGTCTCCTGTTGTTGAAGAAGGCGAAGTGTTTCCCGCACAGCGGACACTCGTAGCTGGGCCGCGACGCGCTGTGCACCCTCATGTGGAACACCAGGTTCGTCTTCTGCGTTCGTCTCTTGGTGCAGCGGTCGCAGACGAAGCCGCGGGTAGAAGCTAGTTACTATACAAGCTCGTGACTTACAAACATGTGCCGTCTCCTGTTGTTGAAGAAGGCGAAGTGTTTCCCGCACAGCGGACACTCGTAGCTGGGCCGCGACGCGCTGTGCACCCTCATGTGGAACACCAGGTTCGTCTTCTGCGTTCGTCTCTTGGTGCAGCGGTCGCAGACGAAGCCGCGGGTAGAAGCTAGTTACTATACAAGCTCGTGACTTACAAACATGTGCCGTCTCCTGTTGTTGAAGAAGGCGAAGTGTTTCCCGCACAGCGGACACTCGTAGCTGGGCCGCGACGCGCTGTGCACCCTCATGTGGAACACCAGGTTCGTCTTCTGCGTTCGTCTCTTGGTGCAGCGGTCGCAGACGAAGCCGCGGGTAGAAGCTAGTTACTATACAAGCTCGTGACTTACAAACATGTGCCGTCTCCTGTTGTTGAAGAAGGCGAAGTGTTTCCCGCACAGCGGACACTCGTAGCTGGGCCGCGACGCGCTGTGCACCCTCATGTGGAACACCAGGTTCGTCTTCTGCGTTCGTCTCTTGGTGCAGCGGTCGCAGACGAAGCCGCGGGTAGAAGCTAGTTACTATACAAGCTCGTGACTTACAAACATGTGCCGTCTCCTGTTGTTGAAGAAGGCGAAGTGTTTCCCGCACAGCGGACACTCGTAGCTGGGCCGCGACGCGCTGTGCACCCTCATGTGGAACACCAGGTTCGTCTTCTGCGTTCGTCTCTTGGTGCAGCGGTCGCAGACGAAGCCGCGGGTAGAAGCTAGTTACTATACAAGCTCGTGACTTACAAACATGTGCCGTCTCCTGTTGTTGAAGAAGGCGAAGTGTTTCCCGCACAGCGGACACTCGTAGCTGGGCCGCGACGCGCTGTGCACCCTCATGTGGAACACCAGGTTCGTCTTCTGCGTTCGTCTCTTGGTGCAGCGGTCGCAGACGAAGCCGCGGGTAGAAGCTAGTTACTATACAAGCTCGTGACTTACAAACATGTGCCGTCTCCTGTTGTTGAAGAAGGCGAAGTGTTTCCCGCACAGCGGACACTCGTAGCTGGGCCGCGACGCGCTGTGCACCCTCATGTGGAACACCAGGTTCGTCTTCTGCGTTCGTCTCTTGGTGCAGCGGTCGCAGACGAAGCCGCGGGTAGAAGCTAGTTACTATACAAGCTCGTGACTTACAAACATGTGCCGTCTCCTGTTGTTGAAGAAGGCGAAGTGTTTCCCGCACAGCGGACACTCGTAGCTGGGCCGCGACGCGCTGTGCACCCTCATGTGGAACACCAGGTTCGTCTTCTGCGTTCGTCTCTTGGTGCAGCGGTCGCAGACGAAGCCGCGGGTAGAAGCTAGTTACTATACAAGCTCGTGACTTACAAACATGTGCCGTCTCCTGTTGTTGAAGAAGGCGAAGTGTTTCCCGCACAGCGGACACTCGTAGCTGGGCCGCGACGCGCTGTGCACCCTCATGTGGAACACCAGGTTCGTCTTCTGCGTTCGTCTCTTGGTGCAGCGGTCGCAGACGAAGCCGCGGGTAGAAGCTAGTTACTATACAAGCTCGTGACTTACAAACATGTGCCGTCTCCTGTTGTTGAAGAAGGCGAAGTGTTTCCCGCACAGCGGACACTCGTAGCTGGGCCGCGACGCGCTGTGCACCCTCATGTGGAACACCAGGTTCGTCTTCTGCGTTCGTCTCTTGGTGCAGCGGTCGCAGACGAAGCCGCGGGTAGAAGCTAGTTACTATACAAGCTCGTGACTTACAAACATGTGCCGTCTCCTGTTGTTGAAGAAGGCGAAGTGTTTCCCGCACAGCGGACACTCGTAGCTGGGCCGCGACGCGCTGTGCACCCTCATGTGGAACACCAGGTTCGTCTTCTGCGTTCGTCTCTTGGTGCAGCGGTCGCAGACGAAGCCGCGGGTAGAAGCTAGTTACTATACAAGCTCGTGACTTACAAACATGTGCCGTCTCCTGTTGTTGAAGAAGGCGAAGTGTTTCCCGCACAGCGGACACTCGTAGCTGGGCCGCGACGCGCTGTGCACCCTCATGTGGAACACCAGGTTCGTCTTCTGCGTTCGTCTCTTGGTGCAGCGGTCGCAGACGAAGCCGCGGGTAGAAGCTAGTTACTATACAAGCTCGTGACTTACAAACATGTGCCGTCTCCTGTTGTTGAAGAAGGCGAAGTGTTTCCCGCACAGCGGACACTCGTAGCTGGGCCGCGACGCGCTGTGCACCCTCATGTGGAACACCAGGTTCGTCTTCTGCGTTCGTCTCTTGGTGCAGCGGTCGCAGACGAAGCCGCGGGTAGAAGCTAGTTACTATACAAGCTCGTGACTTACAAACATGTGCCGTCTCCTGTTGTTGAAGAAGGCGAAGTGTTTCCCGCACAGCGGACACTCGTAGCTGGGCCGCGACGCGCTGTGCACCCTCATGTGGAACACCAGGTTCGTCTTCTGCGTTCGTCTCTTGGTGCAGCGGTCGCAGACGAAGCCGCGGGTAGAAGCTAGTTACTATACAAGCTCGTGACTTACAAACATGTGCCGTCTCCTGTTGTTGAAGAAGGCGAAGTGTTTCCCGCACAGCGGACACTCGTAGCTGGGCCGCGACGCGCTGTGCACCCTCATGTGGAACACCAGGTTCGTCTTCTGCGTTCGTCTCTTGGTGCAGCGGTCGCAGACGAAGCCGCGGGTAGAAGCTAGTTACTATACAAGCTCGTGACTTACAAACATGTGCCGTCTCCTGTTGTTGAAGAAGGCGAAGTGTTTCCCGCACAGCGGACACTCGTAGCTGGGCCGCGACGCGCTGTGCACCCTCATGTGGAACACCAGGTTCGTCTTCTGCGTTCGTCTCTTGGTGCAGCGGTCGCAGACGAAGCCGCGGGTAGAAGCTAGTTACTATACAAGCTCGTGACTTACAAACATGTGCCGTCTCCTGTTGTTGAAGAAGGCGAAGTGTTTCCCGCACAGCGGACACTCGTAGCTGGGCCGCGACGCGCTGTGCACCCTCATGTGGAACACCAGGTTCGTCTTCTGCGTTCGTCTCTTGGTGCAGCGGTCGCAGACGAAGCCGCGGGTAGAAGCTAGTTACTATACAAGCTCGTGACTTACAAACATGTGCCGTCTCCTGTTGTTGAAGAAGGCGAAGTGTTTCCCGCACAGCGGACACTCGTAGCTGGGCCGCGACGCGCTGTGCACCCTCATGTGGAACACCAGGTTCGTCTTCTGCGTTCGTCTCTTGGTGCAGCGGTCGCAGACGAAGCCGCGGGTAGAAGCTAGTTACTATACAAGCTCGTGACTTACAAACATGTGCCGTCTCCTGTTGTTGAAGAAGGCGAAGTGTTTCCCGCACAGCGGACACTCGTAGCTGGGCCGCGACGCGCTGTGCACCCTCATGTGGAACACCAGGTTCGTCTTCTGCGTTCGTCTCTTGGTGCAGCGGTCGCAGACGAAGCCGCGGGTAGAAGCTAGTTACTATACAAGCTCGTGACTTACAAACATGTGCCGTCTCCTGTTGTTGAAGAAGGCGAAGTGTTTCCCGCACAGCGGACACTCGTAGCTGGGCCGCGACGCGCTGTGCACCCTCATGTGGAACACCAGGTTCGTCTTCTGCGTTCGTCTCTTGGTGCAGCGGTCGCAGACGAAGCCGCGGGTAGAAGCTAGTTACTATACAAGCTCGTGACTTACAAACATGTGCCGTCTCCTGTTGTTGAAGAAGGCGAAGTGTTTCCCGCACAGCGGACACTCGTAGCTGGGCCGCGACGCGCTGTGCACCCTCATGTGGAACACCAGGTTCGTCTTCTGCGTTCGTCTCTTGGTGCAGCGGTCGCAGACGAAGCCGCGGGTAGAAGCTAGTTACTATACAAGCTCGTGACTTACAAACATGTGCCGTCTCCTGTTGTTGAAGAAGGCGAAGTGTTTCCCGCACAGCGGACACTCGTAGCTGGGCCGCGACGCGCTGTGCACCCTCATGTGGAACACCAGGTTCGTCTTCTGCGTTCGTCTCTTGGTGCAGCGGTCGCAGACGAAGCCGCGGGTAGAAGCTAGTTACTATACAAGCTCGTGACTTACAAACATGTGCCGTCTCCTGTTGTTGAAGAAGGCGAAGTGTTTCCCGCACAGCGGACACTCGTAGCTGGGCCGCGACGCGCTGTGCACCCTCATGTGGAACACCAGGTTCGTCTTCTGCGTTCGTCTCTTGGTGCAGCGGTCGCAGACGAAGCCGCGGGTAGAAGCTAGTTACTATACAAGCTCGTGACTTACAAACATGTGCCGTCTCCTGTTGTTGAAGAAGGCGAAGTGTTTCCCGCACAGCGGACACTCGTAGCTGGGCCGCGACGCGCTGTGCACCCTCATGTGGAACACCAGGTTCGTCTTCTGCGTTCGTCTCTTGGTGCAGCGGTCGCAGACGAAGCCGCGGGTAGAAGCTAGTTACTATACAAGCTCGTGACTTACAAACATGTGCCGTCTCCTGTTGTTGAAGAAGGCGAAGTGTTTCCCGCACAGCGGACACTCGTAGCTGGGCCGCGACGCGCTGTGCACCCTCATGTGGAACACCAGGTTCGTCTTCTGCGTTCGTCTCTTGGTGCAGCGGTCGCAGACGAAGCCGCGGGTAGAAGCTAGTTACTATACAAGCTCGTGACTTACAAACATGTGCCGTCTCCTGTTGTTGAAGAAGGCGAAGTGTTTCCCGCACAGCGGACACTCGTAGCTGGGCCGCGACGCGCTGTGCACCCTCATGTGGAACACCAGGTTCGTCTTCTGCGTTCGTCTCTTGGTGCAGCGGTCGCAGACGAAGCCGCGGGTAGAAGCTAGTTACTATACAAGCTCGTGACTTACAAACATGTGCCGTCTCCTGTTGTTGAAGAAGGCGAAGTGTTTCCCGCACAGCGGACACTCGTAGCTGGGCCGCGACGCGCTGTGCACCCTCATGTGGAACACCAGGTTCGTCTTCTGCGTTCGTCTCTTGGTGCAGCGGTCGCAGACGAAGCCGCGGGTAGAAGCTAGTTACTATACAAGCTCGTGACTTACAAACATGTGCCGTCTCCTGTTGTTGAAGAAGGCGAAGTGTTTCCCGCACAGCGGACACTCGTAGCTGGGCCGCGACGCGCTGTGCACCCTCATGTGGAACACCAGGTTCGTCTTCTGCGTTCGTCTCTTGGTGCAGCGGTCGCAGACGAAGCCGCGGGTAGAAGCTAGTTACTATACAAGCTCGTGACTTACAAACATGTGCCGTCTCCTGTTGTTGAAGAAGGCGAAGTGTTTCCCGCACAGCGGACACTCGTAGCTGGGCCGCGACGCGCTGTGCACCCTCATGTGGAACACCAGGTTCGTCTTCTGCGTTCGTCTCTTGGTGCAGCGGTCGCAGACGAAGCCGCGGGTAGAAGCTAGTTACTATACAAGCTCGTGACTTACAAACATGTGCCGTCTCCTGTTGTTGAAGAAGGCGAAGTGTTTCCCGCACAGCGGACACTCGTAGCTGGGCCGCGACGCGCTGTGCACCCTCATGTGGAACACCAGGTTCGTCTTCTGCGTTCGTCTCTTGGTGCAGCGGTCGCAGACGAAGCCGCGGGTAGAAGCTAGTTACTATACAAGCTCGTGACTTACAAACATGTGCCGTCTCCTGTTGTTGAAGAAGGCGAAGTGTTTCCCGCACAGCGGACACTCGTAGCTGGGCCGCGACGCGCTGTGCACCCTCATGTGGAACACCAGGTTCGTCTTCTGCGTTCGTCTCTTGGTGCAGCGGTCGCAGACGAAGCCGCGGGTAGAAGCTAGTTACTATACAAGCTCGTGACTTACAAACATGTGCCGTCTCCTGTTGTTGAAGAAGGCGAAGTGTTTCCCGCACAGCGGACACTCGTAGCTGGGCCGCGACGCGCTGTGCACCCTCATGTGGAACACCAGGTTCGTCTTCTGCGTTCGTCTCTTGGTGCAGCGGTCGCAGACGAAGCCGCGGGTAGAAGCTAGTTACTATACAAGCTCGTGACTTACAAACATGTGCCGTCTCCTGTTGTTGAAGAAGGCGAAGTGTTTCCCGCACAGCGGACACTCGTAGCTGGGCCGCGACGCGCTGTGCACCCTCATGTGGAACACCAGGTTCGTCTTCTGCGTTCGTCTCTTGGTGCAGCGGTCGCAGACGAAGCCGCGGGTAGAAGCTAGTTACTATACAAGCTCGTGACTTACAAACATGTGCCGTCTCCTGTTGTTGAAGAAGGCGAAGTGTTTCCCGCACAGCGGACACTCGTAGCTGGGCCGCGACGCGCTGTGCACCCTCATGTGGAACACCAGGTTCGTCTTCTGCGTTAGTCTCTTGGTGCAGCGGTCGCAGACGAAGCCGCGGGTAGAAGCTAGTTACTATACAAGCTCGTGACTTACAAACATGTGCCGTCTCCTGTTGTTGAAGAAGGCGAAGTGTTTCCCGCACAGCGGACACTCGTAGCTGGGCCGCGACGCGCTGTGCACCCTCATGTGGAACACCAGGTTCGTCTTCTGCGTTCGTCTCTTGGTGCAGCGGTCGCAGACGAAGCCGCGGGTAGAAGCTAGTTACTATACAAGCTCGTGACTTACAAACATGTGCCGTCTCCTGTTGTTGAAGAAGGCGAAGTGTTTCCCGCACAGCGGACACTCGTAGCTGGGCCGCGACGCGCTGTGCACCCTCATGTGGAACACCAGGTTCGTCTTCTGCGTTCGTCTCTTGGTGCAGCGGTCGCAGACGAAGCCGCGGGTAGAAGCTAGTTACTATACAAGCTCGTGACTTACAAACATGTGCCGTCTCCTGTTGTTGAAGAAGGCGAAGTGTTTCCCGCACAGCGGACACTCGTAGCTGGGCCGCGACGCGCTGTGCACCCTCATGTGGAACACCAGGTTCGTCTTCTGCGTTCGTCTCTTGGTGCAGCGGTCGCAGACGAAGCCGCGGGTAGAAGCTAGTTACTATACAAGCTCGTGACTTACAAACATGTGCCGTCTCCTGTTGTTGAAGAAGGCGAAGTGTTTCCCGCACAGCGGACACTCGTAGCTGGGCCGCGACGCGCTGTGCACCCTCATGTGGAACACCAGGTTCGTCTTCTGCGTTCGTCTCTTGGTGCAGCGGTCGCAGACGAAGCCGCGGGTAGAAGCTAGTTACTATACAAGCTCGTGACTTACAAACATGTGCCGTCTCCTGTTGTTGAAGAAGGCGAAGTGTTTCCCGCACAGCGGACACTCGTAGCTGGGCCGCGACGCGCTGTGCACCCTCATGTGGAACACCAGGTTCGTCTTCTGCGTTCGTCTCTTGGTGCAGCGGTCGCAGACGAAGCCGCGGGTAGAAGCTAGTTACTATACAAGCTCGTGACTTACAAACATGTGCCGTCTCCTGTTGTTGAAGAAGGCGAAGTGTTTCCCGCACAGCGGACACTCGTAGCTGGGCCGCGACGCGCTGTGCACCCTCATGTGGAACACCAGGTTCGTCTTCTGCGTTCGTCTCTTGGTGCAGCGGTCGCAGACGAAGCCGCGGGTAGAAGCTAGTTACTATACAAGCTCGTGACTTACAAACATGTGCCGTCTCCTGTTGTTGAAGAAGGCGAAGTGTTTCCCGCACAGCGGACACTCGTAGCTGGGCCGCGACGCGCTGTGCACCCTCATGTGGAACACCAGGTTCGTCTTCTGCGTTCGTCTCTTGGTGCAGCGGTCGCAGACGAAGCCGCGGGTAGAAGCTAGTTACTATACAAGCTCGTGACTTACAAACATGTGCCGTCTCCTGTTGTTGAAGAAGGCGAAGTGTTTCCCGCACAGCGGACACTCGTAGCTGGGCCGCGACGCGCTGTGCACCCTCATGTGGAACACCAGGTTCGTCTTCTGCGTTCGTCTCTTGGTGCAGCGGTCGCAGACGAAGCCGCGGGTAGAAGCTAGTTACTATACAAGCTCGTGACTTACAAACATGTGCCGTCTCCTGTTGTTGAAGAAGGCGAAGTGTTTCCCGCACAGCGGACACTCGTAGCTGGGCCGCGACGCGCTGTGCACCCTCATGTGGAACACCAGGTTCGTCTTCTGCGTTCGTCTCTTGGTGCAGCGGTCGCAGACGAAGCCGCGGGTAGAAGCTAGTTACTATACAAGCTCGTGACTTACAAACATGTGCCGTCTCCTGTTGTTGAAGAAGGCGAAGTGTTTCCCGCACAGCGGACACTCGTAGCTGGGCCGCGACGCGCTGTGCACCCTCATGTGGAACACCAGGTTCGTCTTCTGCGTTCGTCTCTTGGTGCAGCGGTCGCAGACGAAGCCGCGGGTAGGAAGCTAGTTACTATACAAGCTCGTGACTTACAAACATGTGCCGTCTCCTGTTGTTGAAGAAGGCGAAGTGTTTCCCGCACAGCGGACACTCGTAGCTGGGCCGCGACGCGCTGTGCACCCTCATGTGGAACACCAGGTTCGTCTTCTGCGTTCGTCTCTTGGTGCAGCGGTCGCAGACGAAGCCGCGGGTAGAAGCTAGTTACTATACAAGCTCGTGACTTACAAACATGTGCCGTCTCCTGTTGTTGAAGAAGGCGAAGTGTTTCCCGCACAGCGGACACTCGTAGCTGGGCCGCGACGCGCTGTGCACCCTCATGTGGAACACCAGGTTCGTCTTCTGCGTTCGTCTCTTGGTGCAGCGGTCGCAGACGAAGCCGCGGGTAGAAGCTAGTTACTATACAAGCTCGTGACTTACAAACATGTGCCGTCTCCTGTTGTTGAAGAAGGCGAAGTGTTTCCCGCACAGCGGACACTCGTAGCTGGGCCGCGACGCGCTGTGCACCCTCATGTGGAACACCAGGTTCGTCTTCTGCGTTCGTCTCTTGGTGCAGCGGTCGCAGACGAAGCCGCGGGTAGAAGCTAGTTACTATACAAGCTCGTGACTTACAAACATGTGCCGTCTCCTGTTGTTGAAGAAGGCGAAGTGTTTCCCGCACAGCGGACACTCGTAGCTGGGCCGCGACGCGCTGTGCACCCTCATGTGGAACACCAGGTTCGTCTTCTGCGTTCGTCTCTTGGTGCAGCGGTCGCAGACGAAGCCGCGGGTAGAAGCTAGTTACTATACAAGCTCGTGACTTACAAACATGTGCCGTCTCCTGTTGTTGAAGAAGGCGAAGTGTTTCCCGCACAGCGGACACTCGTAGCTGGGCCGCGACGCGCTGTGCACCCTCATGTGGAACACCAGGTTCGTCTTCTGCGTTCGTCTCTTGGTGCAGCGGTCGCAGACGAAGCCGCGGGTAGAAGCTAGTTACTATACAAGCTCGTGACTTACAAACATGTGCCGTCTCCTGTTGTTGAAGAAGGCGAAGTGTTTCCCGCACAGCGGACACTCGTAGCTGGGCCGCGACGCGCTGTGCACCCTCATGTGGAACACCAGGTTCGTCTTCTGCGTTCGTCTCTTGGTGCAGCGGTCGCAGACGAAGCCGCGGGTAGAAGCTAGTTACTATACAAGCTCGTGACTTACAAACATGTGCCGTCTCCTGTTGTTGAAGAAGGCGAAGTGTTTCCCGCACAGCGGACACTCGTAGCTGGGCCGCGACGCGCTGTGCACCCTCATGTGGAACACCAGGTTCGTCTTCTGCGTTCGTCTCTTGGTGCAGCGGTCGCAGACGAAGCCGCGGGTAGAAGCTAGTTACTATACAAGCTCGTGACTTACAAACATGTGCCGTCTCCTGTTGTTGAAGAAGGCGAAGTGTTTCCCGCACAGCGGACACTCGTAGCTGGGCCGCGACGCGCTGTGCACCCTCATGTGGAACACCAGGTTCGTCTTCTGCGTTCGTCTCTTGGTGCAGCGGTCGCAGACGAAGCCGCGGGTAGAAGCTAGTTACTATACAAGCTCGTGACTTACAAACATGTGCCGTCTCCTGTTGTTGAAGAAGGCGAAGTGTTTCCCGCACAGCGGACACTCGTAGCTGGGCCGCGACGCGCTGTGCACCCTCATGTGGAACACCAGGTTCGTCTTCTGCGTTCGTCTCTTGGTGCAGCGGTCGCAGACGAAGCCGCGGGTAGAAGCTAGTTACTATACAAGCTCGTGACTTACAAACATGTGCCGTCTCCTGTTGTTGAAGAAGGCGAAGTGTTTCCCGCACAGCGGACACTCGTAGCTGGGCCGCGACGCGCTGTGCACCCTCATGTGGAACACCAGGTTCGTCTTCTGCGTTCGTCTCTTGGTGCAGCGGTCGCAGACGAAGCCGCGGGTAGAAGCTAGTTACTATACAAGCTCGTGACTTACAAACATGTGCCGTCTCCTGTTGTTGAAGAAGGCGAAGTGTTTCCCGCACAGCGGACACTCGTAGCTGGGCCGCGACGCGCTGTGCACCCTCATGTGGAACACCAGGTTCGTCTTCTGCGTTCGTCTCTTGGTGCAGCGGTCGCAGACGAAGCCGCGGGTAGAAGCTAGTTACTATACAAGCTCGTGACTTACAAACATGTGCCGTCTCCTGTTGTTGAAGAAGGCGAAGTGTTTCCCGCACAGCGGACACTCGTAGCTGGGCCGCGACGCGCTGTGCACCCTCATGTGGAACACCAGGTTCGTCTTCTGCGTTCGTCTCTTGGTGCAGCGGTCGCAGACGAAGCCGCGGGTAGAAGCTAGTTACTATACAAGCTCGTGACTTACAAACATGTGCCGTCTCCTGTTGTTGAAGAAGGCGAAGTGTTTCCCGCACAGCGGACACTCGTAGCTGGGCCGCGACGCGCTGTGCACCCTCATGTGGAACACCAGGTTCGTCTTCTGCGTTCGTCTCTTGGTGCAGCGGTCGCAGACGAAGCCGCGGGTAGAAGCTAGTTACTATACAAGCTCGTGACTACAAACATGTGCCGTCTCCTGTTGTTGAAGAAGGCGAAGTGTTTCCCGCACAGCGGACACTCGTAGCTGGGCCGCGACGCGCTGTGCACCCTCATGTGGAACACCAGGTTCGTCTTCTGCGTTCGTCTCTTGGTGCAGCGGTCGCAGACGAAGCCGCGGGTAGAAGCTAGTTACTATACAAGCTCGTGACTTACAAACATGTGCCGTCTCCTGTTGTTGAAGAAGGCGAAGTGTTTCCCGCACAGCGGACACTCGTAGCTGGGCCGCGACGCGCTGTGCACCCTCATGTGGAACACCAGGTTCGTCTTCTGCGTTCGTCTCTTGGTGCAGCGGTCGCAGACGAAGCCGCGGGTAGAAGCTAGTTACTATACAAGCTCGTGACTTACAAACATGTGCCGTCTCCTGTTGTTGAAGAAGGCGAAGTGTTTCCCGCACAGCGGACACTCGTAGCTGGGCCGCGACGCGCTGTGCACCCTCATGTGGAACACCAGGTTCGTCTTCTGCGTTCGTCTCTTGGTGCAGCGGTCGCAGACGAAGCCGCGGGTAGAAGCTAGTTACTATACAAGCTCGTGACTTACAAACATGTGCCGTCTCCTGTTGTTGAAGAAGGCGAAGTGTTTCCCGCACAGCGGACACTCGTAGCTGGGCCGCGACGCGCTGTGCACCCTCATGTGGAACACCAGGTTCGTCTTCTGCGTTCGTCTCTTGGTGCAGCGGTCGCAGACGAAGCCGCGGGTAGAAGCTAGTTACTATACAAGCTCGTGACTTACAAACATGTGCCGTCTCCTGTTGTTGAAGAAGGCGAAGTGTTTCCCGCACAGCGGACACTCGTAGCTGGGCCGCGACGCGCTGTGCACCCTCATGTGGAACACCAGGTTCGTCTTCTGCGTTCGTCTCTTGGTGCAGCGGTCGCAGACGAAGCCGCGGGTAGAAGCTAGTTACTATACAAGCTCGTGACTTACAAACATGTGCCGTCTCCTGTTGTTGAAGAAGGCGAAGTGTTTCCCGCACAGCGGACACTCGTAGCTGGGCCGCGACGCGCTGTGCACCCTCATGTGGAACACCAGGTTCGTCTTCTGCGTTCGTCTCTTGGTGCAGCGGTCGCAGACGAAGCCGCGGGTAGAAGCTAGTTACTATACAAGCTCGTGACTTACAAACATGTGCCGTCTCCTGTTGTTGAAGAAGGCGAAGTGTTTCCCGCACAGCGGACACTCGTAGCTGGGCCGCGACGCGCTGTGCACCCTCATGTGGAACACCAGGTTCGTCTTCTGCGTTCGTCTCTTGGTGCAGCGGTCGCAGACGAAGCCGCGGGTAGAAGCTAGTTACTATACAAGCTCGTGACTTACAAACATGTGCCGTCTCCTGTTGTTGAAGAAGGCGAAGTGTTTCCCGCACAGCGGACACTCGTAGCTGGGCCGCGACGCGCTGTGCACCCTCATGTGGAACACCAGGTTCGTCTTCTGCGTTCGTCTCTTGGTGCAGCGGTCGCAGACGAAGCCGCGGGTAGAAGCTAGTTACTATACAAGCTCGTGACTTACAAACATGTGCCGTCTCCTGTTGTTGAAGAAGGCGAAGTGTTTCCCGCACAGCGGACACTCGTAGCTGGGCCGCGACGCGCTGTGCACCCTCATGTGGAACACCAGGTTCGTCTTCTGCGTTCGTCTCTTGGTGCAGCGGTCGCAGACGAAGCCGCGGGTAGAAGCTAGTTACTATACAAGCTCGTGACTTACAAACATGTGCCGTCTCCTGTTGTTGAAGAAGGCGAAGTGTTTCCCGCACAGCGGACACTCGTAGCTGGGCCGCGACGCGCTGTGCACCCTCATGTGGAACACCAGGTTCGTCTTCTGCGTTCGTCTCTTGGTGCAGCGGTCGCAGACGAAGCCGCGGGTAGAAGCTAGTTACTATACAAGCTCGTGACTTACAAACATGTGCCGTCTCCTGTTGTTGAAGAAGGCGAAGTGTTTCCCGCACAGCGGACACTCGTAGCTGGGCCGCGACGCGCTGTGCACCCTCATGTGGAACACCAGGTTCGTCTTCTGCGTTCGTCTCTTGGTGCAGCGGTCGCAGACGAAGCCGCGGGTAGAAGCTAGTTACTATACAAGCTCGTGACTTACAAACATGTGCCGTCTCCTGTTGTTGAAGAAGGCGAAGTGTTTCCCGCACAGCGGACACTCGTAGCTGGGCCGCGACGCGCTGTGCACCCTCATGTGGAACACCAGGTTCGTCTTCTGCGTTCGTCTCTTGGTGCAGCGGTCGCAGACGAAGCCGCGGGTAGAAGCTAGTTACTATACAAGCTCGTGACTTACAAACATGTGCCGTCTCCTGTTGTTGAAGAAGGCGAAGTGTTTCCCGCACAGCGGACACTCGTAGCTGGGCCGCGACGCGCTGTGCACCCTCATGTGGAACACCAGGTTCGTCTTCTGCGTTCGTCTCTTGGTGCAGCGGTCGCAGACGAAGCCGCGGGTAGAAGCTAGTTACTATACAAGCTCGTGACTTACAAACATGTGCCGTCTCCTGTTGTTGAAGAAGGCGAAGTGTTTCCCGCACAGCGGACACTCGTAGCTGGGCCGCGACGCGCTGTGCACCCTCATGTGGAACACCAGGTTCGTCTTCTGCGTTCGTCTCTTGGTGCAGCGGTCGCAGACGAAGCCGCGGGTAGAAGCTAGTTACTATACAAGCTCGTGACTTACAAACATGTGCCGTCTCCTGTTGTTGAAGAAGGCGAAGTGTTTCCCGCACAGCGGACACTCGTAGCTGGGCCGCGACGCGCTGTGCACCCTCATGTGGAACACCAGGTTCGTCTTCTGCGTTCGTCTCTTGGTGCAGCGGTCGCAGACGAAGCCGCGGGTAGAAGCTAGTTACTATACAAGCTCGTGACTTACAAACATGTGCCGTCTCCTGTTGTTGAAGAAGGCGAAGTGTTTCCCGCACAGCGGACACTCGTAGCTGGGCCGCGACGCGCTGTGCACCCTCATGTGGAACACCAGGTTCGTCTTCTGCGTTCGTCTCTTGGTGCAGCGGTCGCAGACGAAGCCGCGGGTAGAAGCTAGTTACTATACAAGCTCGTGACTTACAAACATGTGCCGTCTCCTGTTGTTGAAGAAGGCGAAGTGTTTCCCGCACAGCGGACACTCGTAGCTGGGCCGCGACGCGCTGTGCACCCTCATGTGGAACACCAGGTTCGTCTTCTGCGTTCGTCTCTTGGTGCAGCGGTCGCAGACGAAGCCGCGGGTAGAAGCTAGTTACTATACAAGCTCGTGACTTACAAACATGTGCCGTCTCCTGTTGTTGAAGAAGGCGAAGTGTTTCCCGCACAGCGGACACTCGTAGCTGGGCCGCGACGCGCTGTGCACCCTCATGTGGAACACCAGGTTCGTCTTCTGCGTTCGTCTCTTGGTGCAGCGGTCGCAGACGAAGCCGCGGGTAGAAGCTAGTTACTATACAAGCTCGTGACTTACAAACATGTGCCGTCTCCTGTTGTTGAAGAAGGCGAAGTGTTTCCCGCACAGCGGACACTCGTAGCTGGGCCGCGACGCGCTGTGCACCCTCATGTGGAACACCAGGTTCGTCTTCTGCGTTCGTCTCTTGGTGCAGCGGTCGCAGACGAAGCCGCGGGTAGAAGCTAGTTACTATACAAGCTCGTGACTTACAAACATGTGCCGTCTCCTGTTGTTGAAGAAGGCGAAGTGTTTCCCGCACAGCGGACACTCGTAGCTGGGCCGCGACGCGCTGTGCACCCTCATGTGGAACACCAGGTTCGTCTTCTGCGTTCGTCTCTTGGTGCAGCGGTCGCAGACGAAGCCGCGGGTAGAAGCTAGTTACTATACAAGCTCGTGACTTACAAACATGTGCCGTCTCCTGTTGTTGAAGAAGGCGAAGTGTTTCCCGCACAGCGGACACTCGTAGCTGGGCCGCGACGCGCTGTGCACCCTCATGTGGAACACCAGGTTCGTCTTCTGCGTTCGTCTCTTGGTGCAGCGGTCGCAGACGAAGCCGCGGGTAGAAGCTAGTTACTATACAAGCTCGTGACTTACAAACATGTGCCGTCTCCTGTTGTTGAAGAAGGCGAAGTGTTTCCCGCACAGCGGACACTCGTAGCTGGGCCGCGACGCGCTGTGCACCCTCATGTGGAACACCAGGTTCGTCTTCTGCGTTCGTCTCTTGGTGCAGCGGTCGCAGACGAAGCCGCGGGTAGAAGCTAGTTACTATACAAGCTCGTGACTTACAAACATGTGCCGTCTCCTGTTGTTGAAGAAGGCGAAGTGTTTCCCGCACAGCGGACACTCGTAGCTGGGCCGCGACGCGCTGTGCACCCTCATGTGGAACACCAGGTTCGTCTTCTGCGTTCGTCTCTTGGTGCAGCGGTCGCAGACGAAGCCGCGGGTAGAAGCTAGTTACTATACAAGCTCGTGACTTACAAACATGTGCCGTCTCCTGTTGTTGAAGAAGGCGAAGTGTTTCCCGCACAGCGGACACTCGTAGCTGGGCCGCGACGCGCTGTGCACCCTCATGTGGAACACCAGGTTCGTCTTCTGCGTTCGTCTCTTGGTGCAGCGGTCGCAGACGAAGCCGCGGGTAGAAGCTAGTTACTATACAAGCTCGTGACTTACAAACATGTGCCGTCTCCTGTTGTTGAAGAAGGCGAAGTGTTTCCCGCACAGCGGACACTCGTAGCTGGGCCGCGACGCGCTGTGCACCCTCATGTGGAACACCAGGTTCGTCTTCTGCGTTCGTCTCTTGGTGCAGCGGTCGCAGACGAAGCCGCGGGTAGAAGCTAGTTACTATACAAGCTCGTGACTTACAAACATGTGCCGTCTCCTGTTGTTGAAGAAGGCGAAGTGTTTCCCGCACAGCGGACACTCGTAGCTGGGCCGCGACGCGCTGTGCACCCTCATGTGGAACACCAGGTTCGTCTTCTGCGTTCGTCTCTTGGTGCAGCGGTCGCAGACGAAGCCGCGGGTAGAAGCTAGTTACTATACAAGCTCGTGACTTACAAACATGTGCCGTCTCCTGTTGTTGAAGAAGGCGAAGTGTTTCCCGCACAGCGGACACTCGTAGCTGGGCCGCGACGCGCTGTGCACCCTCATGTGGAACACCAGGTTCGTCTTCTGCGTTCGTCTCTTGGTGCAGCGGTCGCAGACGAAGCCGCGGGTAGAAGCTAGTTACTATACAAGCTCGTGACTTACAAACATGTGCCGTCTCCTGTTGTTGAAGAAGGCGAAGTGTTTCCCGCACAGCGGACACTCGTAGCTGGGCCGCGACGCGCTGTGCACCCTCATGTGGAACACCAGGTTCGTCTTCTGCGTTCGTCTCTTGGTGCAGCGGTCGCAGACGAAGCCGCGGGTAGAAGCTAGTTACTATACAAGCTCGTGACTTACAAACATGTGCCGTCTCCTGTTGTTGAAGAAGGCGAAGTGTTTCCCGCACAGCGGACACTCGTAGCTGGGCCGCGACGCGCTGTGCACCCTCATGTGGAACACCAGGTTCGTCTTCTGCGTTCGTCTCTTGGTGCAGCGGTCGCAGACGAAGCCGCGGGTAGAAGCTAGTTACTATACAAGCTCGTGACTTACAAACATGTGCCGTCTCCTGTTGTTGAAGAAGGCGAAGTGTTTCCCGCACAGCGGACACTCGTAGCTGGGCCGCGACGCGCTGTGCACCCTCATGTGGAACACCAGGTTCGTCTTCTGCGTTCGTCTCTTGGTGCAGCGGTCGCAGACGAAGCCGCGGGTAGAAGCTAGTTACTATACAAGCTCGTGACTTACAAACATGTGCCGTCTCCTGTTGTTGAAGAAGGCGAAGTGTTTCCCGCACAGCGGACACTCGTAGCTGGGCCGCGACGCGCTGTGCACCCTCATGTGGAACACCAGGTTCGTCTTCTGCGTTCGTCTCTTGGTGCAGCGGTCGCAGACGAAGCCGCGGGTAGAAGCTAGTTACTATACAAGCTCGTGACTTACAAACATGTGCCGTCTCCTGTTGTTGAAGAAGGCGAAGTGTTTCCCGCACAGCGGACACTCGTAGCTGGGCCGCGACGCGCTGTGCACCCTCATGTGGAACACCAGGTTCGTCTTCTGCGTTCGTCTCTTGGTGCAGCGGTCGCAGACGAAGCCGCGGGTAGAAGCTAGTTACTATACAAGCTCGTGACTTACAAACATGTGCCGTCTCCTGTTGTTGAAGAAGGCGAAGTGTTTCCCGCACAGCGGACACTCGTAGCTGGGCCGCGACGCGCTGTGCACCCTCATGTGGAACACCAGGTTCGTCTTCTGCGTTCGTCTCTTGGTGCAGCGGTCGCAGACGAAGCCGCGGGTAGAAGCTAGTTACTATACAAGCTCGTGACTTACAAACATGTGCCGTCTCCTGTTGTTGAAGAAGGCGAAGTGTTTCCCGCACAGCGGACACTCGTAGCTGGGCCGCGACGCGCTGTGCACCCTCATGTGGAACACCAGGTTCGTCTTCTGCGTTCGTCTCTTGGTGCAGCGGTCGCAGACGAAGCCGCGGGTAGAAGCTAGTTACTATACAAGCTCGTGACTTACAAACATGTGCCGTCTCCTGTTGTTGAAGAAGGCGAAGTGTTTCCCGCACAGCGGACACTCGTAGCTGGGCCGCGACGCGCTGTGCACCCTCATGTGGAACACCAGGTTCGTCTTCTGCGTTCGTCTCTTGGTGCAGCGGTCGCAGACGAAGCCGCGGGTAGAAGCTAGTTACTATACAAGCTCGTGACTTACAAACATGTGCCGTCTCCTGTTGTTGAAGAAGGCGAAGTGTTTCCCGCACAGCGGACACTCGTAGCTGGGCCGCGACGCGCTGTGCACCCTCATGTGGAACACCAGGTTCGTCTTCTGCGTTCGTCTCTTGGTGCAGCGGTCGCAGACGAAGCCGCGGGTAGAAGCTAGTTACTATACAAGCTCGTGACTTACAAACATGTGCCGTCTCCTGTTGTTGAAGAAGGCGAAGTGTTTCCCGCACAGCGGACACTCGTAGCTGGGCCGCGACGCGCTGTGCACCCTCATGTGGAACACCAGGTTCGTCTTCTGCGTTCGTCTCTTGGTGCAGCGGTCGCAGACGAAGCCGCGGGTAGAAGCTAGTTACTATACAAGCTCGTGACTTACAAACATGTGCCGTCTCCTGTTGTTGAAGAAGGCGAAGTGTTTCCCGCACAGCGGACACTCGTAGCTGGGCCGCGACGCGCTGTGCACCCTCATGTGGAACACCAGGTTCGTCTTCTGCGTTCGTCTCTTGGTGCAGCGGTCGCAGACGAAGCCGCGGGTAGAAGCTAGTTACTATACAAGCTCGTGACTTACAAACATGTGCCGTCTCCTGTTGTTGAAGAAGGCGAAGTGTTTCCCGCACAGCGGACACTCGTAGCTGGGCCGCGACGCGCTGTGCACCCTCATGTGGAACACCAGGTTCGTCTTCTGCGTTCGTCTCTTGGTGCAGCGGTCGCAGACGAAGCCGCGGGTAGAAGCTAGTTACTATACAAGCTCGTGACTTACAAACATGTGCCGTCTCCTGTTGTTGAAGAAGGCGAAGTGTTTCCCGCACAGCGGACACTCGTAGCTGGGCCGCGACGCGCTGTGCACCCTCATGTGGAACACCAGGTTCGTCTTCTGCGTTCGTCTCTTGGTGCAGCGGTCGCAGACGAAGCCGCGGGTAGAAGCTAGTTACTATACAAGCTCGTGACTTACAAACATGTGCCGTCTCCTGTTGTTGAAGAAGGCGAAGTGTTTCCCGCACAGCGGACACTCGTAGCTGGGCCGCGACGCGCTGTGCACCCTCATGTGGAACACCAGGTTCGTCTTCTGCGTTCGTCTCTTGGTGCAGCGGTCGCAGACGAAGCCGCGGGTAGAAGCTAGTTACTATACAAGCTCGTGACTTACAAACATGTGCCGTCTCCTGTTGTTGAAGAAGGCGAAGTGTTTCCCGCACAGCGGACACTCGTAGCTGGGCCGCGACGCGCTGTGCACCCTCATGTGGAACACCAGGTTCGTCTTCTGCGTTCGTCTCTTGGTGCAGCGGTCGCAGACGAAGCCGCGGGTAGAAGCTAGTTACTATACAAGCTCGTGACTTACAAACATGTGCCGTCTCCTGTTGTTGAAGAAGGCGAAGTGTTTCCCGCACAGCGGACACTCGTAGCTGGGCCGCGACGCGCTGTGCACCCTCATGTGGAACACCAGGTTCGTCTTCTGCGTTCGTCTCTTGGTGCAGCGGTCGCAGACGAAGCCGCGGGTAGAAGCTAGTTACTATACAAGCTCGTGACTTACAAACATGTGCCGTCTCCTGTTGTTGAAGAAGGCGAAGTGTTTCCCGCACAGCGGACACTCGTAGCTGGGCCGCGACGCGCTGTGCACCCTCATGTGGAACACCAGGTTCGTCTTCTGCGTTCGTCTCTTGGTGCAGCGGTCGCAGACGAAGCCGCGGGTAGAAGCTAGTTACTATACAAGCTCGTGACTTACAAACATGTGCCGTCTCCTGTTGTTGAAGAAGGCGAAGTGTTTCCCGCACAGCGGACACTCGTAGCTGGGCCGCGACGCGCTGTGCACCCTCATGTGGAACACCAGGTTCGTCTTCTGCGTTCGTCTCTTGGTGCAGCGGTCGCAGACGAAGCCGCGGGTAGAAGCTAGTTACTATACAAGCTCGTGACTTACAAACATGTGCCGTCTCCTGTTGTTGAAGAAGGCGAAGTGTTTCCCGCACAGCGGACACTCGTAGCTGGGCCGCGACGCGCTGTGCACCCTCATGTGGAACACCAGGTTCGTCTTCTGCGTTCGTCTCTTGGTGCAGCGGTCGCAGACGAAGCCGCGGGTAGAAGCTAGTTACTATACAAGCTCGTGACTTACAAACATGTGCCGTCTCCTGTTGTTGAAGAAGGCGAAGTGTTTCCCGCACAGCGGACACTCGTAGCTGGGCCGCGACGCGCTGTGCACCCTCATGTGGAACACCAGGTTCGTCTTCTGCGTTCGTCTCTTGGTGCAGCGGTCGCAGACGAAGCCGCGGGTAGAAGCTAGTTACTATACAAGCTCGTGACTTACAAACATGTGCCGTCTCCTGTTGTTGAAGAAGGCGAAGTGTTTCCCGCACAGCGGACACTCGTAGCTGGGCCGCGACGCGCTGTGCACCCTCATGTGGAACACCAGGTTCGTCTTCTGCGTTCGTCTCTTGGTGCAGCGGTCGCAGACGAAGCCGCGGGTAGAAGCTAGTTACTATACAAGCTCGTGACTTACAAACATGTGCCGTCTCCTGTTGTTGAAGAAGGCGAAGTGTTTCCCGCACAGCGGACACTCGTAGCTGGGCCGCGACGCGCTGTGCACCCTCATGTGGAACACCAGGTTCGTCTTCTGCGTTCGTCTCTTGGTGCAGCGGTCGCAGACGAAGCCGCGGGTAGAAGCTAGTTACTATACAAGCTCGTGACTTACAAACATGTGCCGTCTCCTGTTGTTGAAGAAGGCGAAGTGTTTCCCGCACAGCGGACACTCGTAGCTGGGCCGCGACGCGCTGTGCACCCTCATGTGGAACACCAGGTTCGTCTTCTGCGTTCGTCTCTTGGTGCAGCGGTCGCAGACGAAGCCGCGGGTAGAAGCTAGTTACTATACAAGCTCGTGACTTACAAACATGTGCCGTCTCCTGTTGTTGAAGAAGGCGAAGTGTTTCCCGCACAGCGGACACTCGTAGCTGGGCCGCGACGCGCTGTGCACCCTCATGTGGAACACCAGGTTCGTCTTCTGCGTTCGTCTCTTGGTGCAGCGGTCGCAGACGAAGCCGCGGGTAGAAGCTAGTTACTATACAAGCTCGTGACTTACAAACATGTGCCGTCTCCTGTTGTTGAAGAAGGCGAAGTGTTTCCCGCACAGCGGACACTCGTAGCTGGGCCGCGACGCGCTGTGCACCCTCATGTGGAACACCAGGTTCGTCTTCTGCGTTAGTCTCTTGGTGCAGCGGTCGCAGACGAAGCCGCGGGTAGAAGCTAGTTACTATACAAGCTCGTGACTTACAAACATGTGCCGTCTCCTGTTGTTGAAGAAGGCGAAGTGTTTCCCGCACAGCGGACACTCGTAGCTGGGCCGCGACGCGCTGTGCACCCTCATGTGGAACACCAGGTTCGTCTTCTGCGTTCGTCTCTTGGTGCAGCGGTCGCAGACGAAGCCGCGGGTAGAAGCTAGTTACTATACAAGCTCGTGACTTACAAACATGTGCCGTCTCCTGTTGTTGAAGAAGGCGAAGTGTTTCCCGCACAGCGGACACTCGTAGCTGGGCCGCGACGCGCTGTGCACCCTCATGTGGAACACCAGGTTCGTCTTCTGCGTTCGTCTCTTGGTGCAGCGGTCGCAGACGAAGCCGCGGGTAGAAGCTAGTTACTATACAAGCTCGTGACTTACAAACATGTGCCGTCTCCTGTTGTTGAAGAAGGCGAAGTGTTTCCCGCACAGCGGACACTCGTAGCTGGGCCGCGACGCGCTGTGCACCCTCATGTGGAACACCAGGTTCGTCTTCTGCGTTCGTCTCTTGGTGCAGCGGTCGCAGACGAAGCCGCGGGTAGAAGCTAGTTACTATACAAGCTCGTGACTTACAAACATGTGCCGTCTCCTGTTGTTGAAGAAGGCGAAGTGTTTCCCGCACAGCGGACACTCGTAGCTGGGCCGCGACGCGCTGTGCACCCTCATGTGGAACACCAGGTTCGTCTTCTGCGTTCGTCTCTTGGTGCAGCGGTCGCAGACGAAGCCGCGGGTAGAAGCTAGTTACTATACAAGCTCGTGACTTACAAACATGTGCCGTCTCCTGTTGTTGAAGAAGGCGAAGTGTTTCCCGCACAGCGGACACTCGTAGCTGGGCCGCGACGCGCTGTGCACCCTCATGTGGAACACCAGGTTCGTCTTCTGCGTTCGTCTCTTGGTGCAGCGGTCGCAGACGAAGCCGCGGGTAGAAGCTAGTTACTATACAAGCTCGTGACTTACAAACATGTGCCGTCTCCTGTTGTTGAAGAAGGCGAAGTGTTTCCCGCACAGCGGACACTCGTAGCTGGGCCGCGACGCGCTGTGCACCCTCATGTGGAACACCAGGTTCGTCTTCTGCGTTCGTCTCTTGGTGCAGCGGTCGCAGACGAAGCCGCGGGTAGAAGCTAGTTACTATACAAGCTCGTGACTTACAAACATGTGCCGTCTCCTGTTGTTGAAGAAGGCGAAGTGTTTCCCGCACAGCGGACACTCGTAGCTGGGCCGCGACGCGCTGTGCACCCTCATGTGGAACACCAGGTTCGTCTTCTGCGTTCGTCTCTTGGTGCAGCGGTCGCAGACGAAGCCGCGGGTAGAAGCTAGTTACTATACAAGCTCGTGACTTACAAACATGTGCCGTCTCCTGTTGTTGAAGAAGGCGAAGTGTTTCCCGCACAGCGGACACTCGTAGCTGGGCCGCGACGCGCTGTGCACCCTCATGTGGAACACCAGGTTCGTCTTCTGCGTTCGTCTCTTGGTGCAGCGGTCGCAGACGAAGCCGCGGGTAGAAGCTAGTTACTATACAAGCTCGTGACTTACAAACATGTGCCGTCTCCTGTTGTTGAAGAAGGCGAAGTGTTTCCCGCACAGCGGACACTCGTAGCTGGGCCGCGACGCGCTGTGCACCCTCATGTGGAACACCAGGTTCGTCTTCTGCGTTCGTCTCTTGGTGCAGCGGTCGCAGACGAAGCCGCGGGTAGAAGCTAGTTACTATACAAGCTCGTGACTTACAAACATGTGCCGTCTCCTGTTGTTGAAGAAGGCGAAGTGTTTCCCGCACAGCGGACACTCGTAGCTGGGCCGCGACGCGCTGTGCACCCTCATGTGGAACACCAGGTTCGTCTTCTGCGTTCGTCTCTTGGTGCAGCGGTCGCAGACGAAGCCGCGGGTAGAAGCTAGTTACTATACAAGCTCGTGACTTACAAACATGTGCCGTCTCCTGTTGTTGAAGAAGGCGAAGTGTTTCCCGCACAGCGGACACTCGTAGCTGGGCCGCGACGCGCTGTGCACCCTCATGTGGAACACCAGGTTCGTCTTCTGCGTTCGTCTCTTGGTGCAGCGGTCGCAGACGAAGCCGCGGGTAGAAGCTAGTTACTATACAAGCTCGTGACTTACAAACATGTGCCGTCTCCTGTTGTTGAAGAAGGCGAAGTGTTTCCCGCACAGCGGACACTCGTAGCTGGGCCGCGACGCGCTGTGCACCCTCATGTGGAACACCAGGTTCGTCTTCTGCGTTCGTCTCTTGGTGCAGCGGTCGCAGACGAAGCCGCGGGTAGAAGCTAGTTACTATACAAGCTCGTGACTTACAAACATGTGCCGTCTCCTGTTGTTGAAGAAGGCGAAGTGTTTCCCGCACAGCGGACACTCGTAGCTGGGCCGCGACGCGCTGTGCACCCTCATGTGGAACACCAGGTTCGTCTTCTGCGTTCGTCTCTTGGTGCAGCGGTCGCAGACGAAGCCGCGGGTAGAAGCTAGTTACTATACAAGCTCGTGACTTACAAACATGTGCCGTCTCCTGTTGTTGAAGAAGGCGAAGTGTTTCCCGCACAGCGGACACTCGTAGCTGGGCCGCGACGCGCTGTGCACCCTCATGTGGAACACCAGGTTCGTCTTCTGCGTTCGTCTCTTGGTGCAGCGGTCGCAGACGAAGCCGCGGGTAGAAGCTAGTTACTATACAAGCTCGTGACTTACAAACATGTGCCGTCTCCTGTTGTTGAAGAAGGCGAAGTGTTTCCCGCACAGCGGACACTCGTAGCTGGGCCGCGACGCGCTGTGCACCCTCATGTGGAACACCAGGTTCGTCTTCTGCGTTCGTCTCTTGGTGCAGCGGTCGCAGACGAAGCCGCGGGTAGAAGCTAGTTACTATACAAGCTCGTGACTTACAAACATGTGCCGTCTCCTGTTGTTGAAGAAGGCGAAGTGTTTCCCGCACAGCGGACACTCGTAGCTGGGCCGCGACGCGCTGTGCACCCTCATGTGGAACACCAGGTTCGTCTTCTGCGTTCGTCTCTTGGTGCAGCGGTCGCAGACGAAGCCGCGGGTAGAAGCTAGTTACTATACAAGCTCGTGACTTACAAACATGTGCCGTCTCCTGTTGTTGAAGAAGGCGAAGTGTTTCCCGCACAGCGGACACTCGTAGCTGGGCCGCGACGCGCTGTGCACCCTCATGTGGAACACCAGGTTCGTCTTCTGCGTTCGTCTCTTGGTGCAGCGGTCGCAGACGAAGCCGCGGGTAGAAGCTAGTTACTATACAAGCTCGTGACTTACAAACATGTGCCGTCTCCTGTTGTTGAAGAAGGCGAAGTGTTTCCCGCACAGCGGACACTCGTAGCTGGGCCGCGACGCGCTGTGCACCCTCATGTGGAACACCAGGTTCGTCTTCTGCGTTCGTCTCTTGGTGCAGCGGTCGCAGACGAAGCCGCGGGTAGAAGCTAGTTACTATACAAGCTCGTGACTTACAAACATGTGCCGTCTCCTGTTGTTGAAGAAGGCGAAGTGTTTCCCGCACAGCGGACACTCGTAGCTGGGCCGCGACGCGCTGTGCACCCTCATGTGGAACACCAGGTTCGTCTTCTGCGTTAGTCTCTTGGTGCAGCGGTCGCAGACGAAGCCGCGGGTAGAAGCTAGTTACTATACAAGCTCGTGACTTACAAACATGTGCCGTCTCCTGTTGTTGAAGAAGGCGAAGTGTTTCCCGCACAGCGGACACTCGTAGCTGGGCCGCGACGCGCTGTGCACCCTCATGTGGAACACCAGGTTCGTCTTCTGCGTTCGTCTCTTGGTGCAGCGGTCGCAGACGAAGCCGCGGGTAGAAGCTAGTTACTATACAAGCTCGTGACTTACAAACATGTGCCGTCTCCTGTTGTTGAAGAAGGCGAAGTGTTTCCCGCACAGCGGACACTCGTAGCTGGGCCGCGACGCGCTGTGCACCCTCATGTGGAACACCAGGTTCGTCTTCTGCGTTCGTCTCTTGGTGCAGCGGTCGCAGACGAAGCCGCGGGTAGAAGCTAGTTACTATACAAGCTCGTGACTTACAAACATGTGCCGTCTCCTGTTGTTGAAGAAGGCGAAGTGTTTCCCGCACAGCGGACACTCGTAGCTGGGCCGCGACGCGCTGTGCACCCTCATGTGGAACACCAGGTTCGTCTTCTGCGTTCGTCTCTTGGTGCAGCGGTCGCAGACGAAGCCGCGGGTAGAAGCTAGTTACTATACAAGCTCGTGACTTACAAACATGTGCCGTCTCCTGTTGTTGAAGAAGGCGAAGTGTTTCCCGCACAGCGGACACTCGTAGCTGGGCCGCGACGCGCTGTGCACCCTCATGTGGAACACCAGGTTCGTCTTCTGCGTTCGTCTCTTGGTGCAGCGGTCGCAGACGAAGCCGCGGGTAGAAGCTAGTTACTATACAAGCTCGTGACTTACAAACATGTGCCGTCTCCTGTTGTTGAAGAAGGCGAAGTGTTTCCCGCACAGCGGACACTCGTAGCTGGGCCGCGACGCGCTGTGCACCCTCATGTGGAACACCAGGTTCGTCTTCTGCGTTCGTCTCTTGGTGCAGCGGTCGCAGACGAAGCCGCGGGTAGAAGCTAGTTACTATACAAGCTCGTGACTTACAAACATGTGCCGTCTCCTGTTGTTGAAGAAGGCGAAGTGTTTCCCGCACAGCGGACACTCGTAGCTGGGCCGCGACGCGCTGTGCACCCTCATGTGGAACACCAGGTTCGTCTTCTGCGTTCGTCTCTTGGTGCAGCGGTCGCAGACGAAGCCGCGGGTAGAAGCTAGTTACTATACAAGCTCGTGACTTACAAACATGTGCCGTCTCCTGTTGTTGAAGAAGGCGAAGTGTTTCCCGCACAGCGGACACTCGTAGCTGGGCCGCGACGCGCTGTGCACCCTCATGTGGAACACCAGGTTCGTCTTCTGCGTTCGTCTCTTGGTGCAGCGGTCGCAGACGAAGCCGCGGGTAGAAGCTAGTTACTATACAAGCTCGTGACTTACAAACATGTGCCGTCTCCTGTTGTTGAAGAAGGCGAAGTGTTTCCCGCACAGCGGACACTCGTAGCTGGGCCGCGACGCGCTGTGCACCCTCATGTGGAACACCAGGTTCGTCTTCTGCGTTCGTCTCTTGGTGCAGCGGTCGCAGACGAAGCCGCGGGTAGAAGCTAGTTACTATACAAGCTCGTGACTTACAAACATGTGCCGTCTCCTGTTGTTGAAGAAGGCGAAGTGTTTCCCGCACAGCGGACACTCGTAGCTGGGCCGCGACGCGCTGTGCACCCTCATGTGGAACACCAGGTTCGTCTTCTGCGTTCGTCTCTTGGTGCAGCGGTCGCAGACGAAGCCGCGGGTAGAAGCTAGTTACTATACAAGCTCGTGACTTACAAACATGTGCCGTCTCCTGTTGTTGAAGAAGGCGAAGTGTTTCCCGCACAGCGGACACTCGTAGCTGGGCCGCGACGCGCTGTGCACCCTCATGTGGAACACCAGGTTCGTCTTCTGCGTTCGTCTCTTGGTGCAGCGGTCGCAGACGAAGCCGCGGGTAGAAGCTAGTTACTATACAAGCTCGTGACTTACAAACATGTGCCGTCTCCTGTTGTTGAAGAAGGCGAAGTGTTTCCCGCACAGCGGACACTCGTAGCTGGGCCGCGACGCGCTGTGCACCCTCATGTGGAACACCAGGTTCGTCTTCTGCGTTCGTCTCTTGGTGCAGCGGTCGCAGACGAAGCCGCGGGTAGAAGCTAGTTACTATACAAGCTCGTGACTTACAAACATGTGCCGTCTCCTGTTGTTGAAGAAGGCGAAGTGTTTCCCGCACAGCGGACACTCGTAGCTGGGCCGCGACGCGCTGTGCACCCTCATGTGGAACACCAGGTTCGTCTTCTGCGTTCGTCTCTTGGTGCAGCGGTCGCAGACGAAGCCGCGGGTAGAAGCTAGTTACTATACAAGCTCGTGACTTACAAACATGTGCCGTCTCCTGTTGTTGAAGAAGGCGAAGTGTTTCCCGCACAGCGGACACTCGTAGCTGGGCCGCGACGCGCTGTGCACCCTCATGTGGAACACCAGGTTCGTCTTCTGCGTTCGTCTCTTGGTGCAGCGGTCGCAGACGAAGCCGCGGGTAGAAGCTAGTTACTATACAAGCTCGTGACTTACAAACATGTGCCGTCTCCTGTTGTTGAAGAAGGCGAAGTGTTTCCCGCACAGCGGACACTCGTAGCTGGGCCGCGACGCGCTGTGCACCCTCATGTGGAACACCAGGTTCGTCTTCTGCGTTCGTCTCTTGGTGCAGCGGTCGCAGACGAAGCCGCGGGTAGAAGCTAGTTACTATACAAGCTCGTGACTTACAAACATGTGCCGTCTCCTGTTGTTGAAGAAGGCGAAGTGTTTCCCGCACAGCGGACACTCGTAGCTGGGCCGCGACGCGCTGTGCACCCTCATGTGGAACACCAGGTTCGTCTTCTGCGTTCGTCTCTTGGTGCAGCGGTCGCAGACGAAGCCGCGGGTAGAAGCTAGTTACTATACAAGCTCGTGACTTACAAACATGTGCCGTCTCCTGTTGTTGAAGAAGGCGAAGTGTTTCCCGCACAGCGGACACTCGTAGCTGGGCCGCGACGCGCTGTGCACCCTCATGTGGAACACCAGGTTCGTCTTCTGCGTTCGTCTCTTGGTGCAGCGGTCGCAGACGAAGCCGCGGGTAGAAGCTAGTTACTATACAAGCTCGTGACTTACAAACATGTGCCGTCTCCTGTTGTTGAAGAAGGCGAAGTGTTTCCCGCACAGCGGACACTCGTAGCTGGGCCGCGACGCGCTGTGCACCCTCATGTGGAACACCAGGTTCGTCTTCTGCGTTCGTCTCTTGGTGCAGCGGTCGCAGACGAAGCCGCGGGTAGAAGCTAGTTACTATACAAGCTCGTGACTTACAAACATGTGCCGTCTCCTGTTGTTGAAGAAGGCGAAGTGTTTCCCGCACAGCGGACACTCGTAGCTGGGCCGCGACGCGCTGTGCACCCTCATGTGGAACACCAGGTTCGTCTTCTGCGTTCGTCTCTTGGTGCAGCGGTCGCAGACGAAGCCGCGGGTAGAAGCTAGTTACTATACAAGCTCGTGACTTACAAACATGTGCCGTCTCCTGTTGTTGAAGAAGGCGAAGTGTTTCCCGCACAGCGGACACTCGTAGCTGGGCCGCGACGCGCTGTGCACCCTCATGTGGAACACCAGGTTCGTCTTCTGCGTTCGTCTCTTGGTGCAGCGGTCGCAGACGAAGCCGCGGGTAGAAGCTAGTTACTATACAAGCTCGTGACTTACAAACATGTGCCGTCTCCTGTTGTTGAAGAAGGCGAAGTGTTTCCCGCACAGCGGACACTCGTAGCTGGGCCGCGACGCGCTGTGCACCCTCATGTGGAACACCAGGTTCGTCTTCTGCGTTCGTCTCTTGGTGCAGCGGTCGCAGACGAAGCCGCGGGTAGAAGCTAGTTACTATACAAGCTCGTGACTTACAAACATGTGCCGTCTCCTGTTGTTGAAGAAGGCGAAGTGTTTCCCGCACAGCGGACACTCGTAGCTGGGCCGCGACGCGCTGTGCACCCTCATGTGGAACACCAGGTTCGTCTTCTGCGTTCGTCTCTTGGTGCAGCGGTCGCAGACGAAGCCGCGGGTAGAAGCTAGTTACTATACAAGCTCGTGACTTACAAACATGTGCCGTCTCCTGTTGTTGAAGAAGGCGAAGTGTTTCCCGCACAGCGGACACTCGTAGCTGGGCCGCGACGCGCTGTGCACCCTCATGTGGAACACCAGGTTCGTCTTCTGCGTTCGTCTCTTGGTGCAGCGGTCGCAGACGAAGCCGCGGGTAGAAGCTAGTTACTATACAAGCTCGTGACTTACAAACATGTGCCGTCTCCTGTTGTTGAAGAAGGCGAAGTGTTTCCCGCACAGCGGACACTCGTAGCTGGGCCGCGACGCGCTGTGCACCCTCATGTGGAACACCAGGTTCGTCTTCTGCGTTCGTCTCTTGGTGCAGCGGTCGCAGACGAAGCCGCGGGTAGAAGCTAGTTACTATACAAGCTCGTGACTTACAAACATGTGCCGTCTCCTGTTGTTGAAGAAGGCGAAGTGTTTCCCGCACAGCGGACACTCGTAGCTGGGCCGCGACGCGCTGTGCACCCTCATGTGGAACACCAGGTTCGTCTTCTGCGTTCGTCTCTTGGTGCAGCGGTCGCAGACGAAGCCGCGGGTAGAAGCTAGTTACTATACAAGCTCGTGACTTACAAACATGTGCCGTCTCCTGTTGTTGAAGAAGGCGAAGTGTTTCCCGCACAGCGGACACTCGTAGCTGGGCCGCGACGCGCTGTGCACCCTCATGTGGAACACCAGGTTCGTCTTCTGCGTTCGTCTCTTGGTGCAGCGGTCGCAGACGAAGCCGCGGGTAGAAGCTAGTTACTATACAAGCTCGTGACTTACAAACATGTGCCGTCTCCTGTTGTTGAAGAAGGCGAAGTGTTTCCCGCACAGCGGACACTCGTAGCTGGGCCGCGACGCGCTGTGCACCCTCATGTGGAACACCAGGTTCGTCTTCTGCGTTCGTCTCTTGGTGCAGCGGTCGCAGACGAAGCCGCGGGTAGAAGCTAGTTACTATACAAGCTCGTGACTTACAAACATGTGCCGTCTCCTGTTGTTGAAGAAGGCGAAGTGTTTCCCGCACAGCGGACACTCGTAGCTGGGCCGCGACGCGCTGTGCACCCTCATGTGGAACACCAGGTTCGTCTTCTGCGTTCGTCTCTTGGTGCAGCGGTCGCAGACGAAGCCGCGGGTAGAAGCTAGTTACTATACAAGCTCGTGACTTACAAACATGTGCCGTCTCCTGTTGTTGAAGAAGGCGAAGTGTTTCCCGCACAGCGGACACTCGTAGCTGGGCCGCGACGCGCTGTGCACCCTCATGTGGAACACCAGGTTCGTCTTCTGCGTTCGTCTCTTGGTGCAGCGGTCGCAGACGAAGCCGCGGGTAGAAGCTAGTTACTATACAAGCTCGTGACTTACAAACATGTGCCGTCTCCTGTTGTTGAAGAAGGCGAAGTGTTTCCCGCACAGCGGACACTCGTAGCTGGGCCGCGACGCGCTGTGCACCCTCATGTGGAACACCAGGTTCGTCTTCTGCGTTCGTCTCTTGGTGCAGCGGTCGCAGACGAAGCCGCGGGTAGAAGCTAGTTACTATACAAGCTCGTGACTTACAAACATGTGCCGTCTCCTGTTGTTGAAGAAGGCGAAGTGTTTCCCGCACAGCGGACACTCGTAGCTGGGCCGCGACGCGCTGTGCACCCTCATGTGGAACACCAGGTTCGTCTTCTGCGTGCGTCTCTTGGTGCAGCGGTCGCAGACGAAGCCGCGGGTAGAAGCTAGTTACTATACAAGCTCGTGACTTACAAACATGTGCCGTCTCCTGTTGTTGAAGAAGGCGAAGTGTTTCCCGCACAGCGGACACTCGTAGCTGGGCCGCGACGCGCTGTGCACCCTCATGTGGAACACCAGGTTCGTCTTCTGCGTTCGTCTCTTGGTGCAGCGGTCGCAGACGAAGCCGCGGGTAGAAGCTAGTTACTATACAAGCTCGTGACTTACAAACATGTGCCGTCTCCTGTTGTTGAAGAAGGCGAAGTGTTTCCCGCACAGCGGACACTCGTAGCTGGGCCGCGACGCGCTGTGCACCCTCATGTGGAACACCAGGTTCGTCTTCTGCGTTCGTCTCTTGGTGCAGCGGTCGCAGACGAAGCCGCGGGTAGAAGCTAGTTACTATACAAGCTCGTGACTTACAAACATGTGCCGTCTCCTGTTGTTGAAGAAGGCGAAGTGTTTCCCGCACAGCGGACACTCGTAGCTGGGCCGCGACGCGCTGTGCACCCTCATGTGGAACACCAGGTTCGTCTTCTGCGTTCGTCTCTTGGTGCAGCGGTCGCAGACGAAGCCGCGGGTAGAAGCTAGTTACTATACAAGCTCGTGACTTACAAACATGTGCCGTCTCCTGTTGTTGAAGAAGGCGAAGTGTTTCCCGCACAGCGGACACTCGTAGCTGGGCCGCGACGCGCTGTGCACCCTCATGTGGAACACCAGGTTCGTCTTCTGCGTTCGTCTCTTGGTGCAGCGGTCGCAGACGAAGCCGCGGGTAGAAGCTAGTTACTATACAAGCTCGTGACTTACAAACATGTGCCGTCTCCTGTTGTTGAAGAAGGCGAAGTGTTTCCCGCACAGCGGACACTCGTAGCTGGGCCGCGACGCGCTGTGCACCCTCATGTGGAACACCAGGTTCGTCTTCTGCGTTCGTCTCTTGGTGCAGCGGTCGCAGACGAAGCCGCGGGTAGAAGCTAGTTACTATACAAGCTCGTGACTTACAAACATGTGCCGTCTCCTGTTGTTGAAGAAGGCGAAGTGTTTCCCGCACAGCGGACACTCGTAGCTGGGCCGCGACGCGCTGTGCACCCTCATGTGGAACACCAGGTTCGTCTTCTGCGTTCGTCTCTTGGTGCAGCGGTCGCAGACGAAGCCGCGGGTAGAAGCTAGTTACTATACAAGCTCGTGACTTACAAACATGTGCCGTCTCCTGTTGTTGAAGAAGGCGAAGTGTTTCCCGCACAGCGGACACTCGTAGCTGGGCCGCGACGCGCTGTGCACCCTCATGTGGAACACCAGGTTCGTCTTCTGCGTTCGTCTCTTGGTGCAGCGGTCGCAGACGAAGCCGCGGGTAGAAGCTAGTTACTATACAAGCTCGTGACTTACAAACATGTGCCGTCTCCTGTTGTTGAAGAAGGCGAAGTGTTTCCCGCACAGCGGACACTCGTAGCTGGGCCGCGACGCGCTGTGCACCCTCATGTGGAACACCAGGTTCGTCTTCTGCGTTCGTCTCTTGGTGCAGCGGTCGCAGACGAAGCCGCGGGTAGAAGCTAGTTACTATACAAGCTCGTGACTTACAAACATGTGCCGTCTCCTGTTGTTGAAGAAGGCGAAGTGTTTCCCGCACAGCGGACACTCGTAGCTGGGCCGCGACGCGCTGTGCACCCTCATGTGGAACACCAGGTTCGTCTTCTGCGTTCGTCTCTTGGTGCAGCGGTCGCAGACGAAGCCGCGGGTAGAAGCTAGTTACTATACAAGCTCGTGACTTACAAACATGTGCCGTCTCCTGTTGTTGAAGAAGGCGAAGTGTTTCCCGCACAGCGGACACTCGTAGCTGGGCCGCGACGCGCTGTGCACCCTCATGTGGAACACCAGGTTCGTCTTCTGCGTTCGTCTCTTGGTGCAGCGGTCGCAGACGAAGCCGCGGGTAGAAGCTAGTTACTATACAAGCTCGTGACTTACAAACATGTGCCGTCTCCTGTTGTTGAAGAAGGCGAAGTGTTTCCCGCACAGCGGACACTCGTAGCTGGGCCGCGACGCGCTGTGCACCCTCATGTGGAACACCAGGTTCGTCTTCTGCGTTCGTCTCTTGGTGCAGCGGTCGCAGACGAAGCCGCGGGTAGAAGCTAGTTACTATACAAGCTCGTGACTTACAAACATGTGCCGTCTCCTGTTGTTGAAGAAGGCGAAGTGTTTCCCGCACAGCGGACACTCGTAGCTGGGCCGCGACGCGCTGTGCACCCTCATGTGGAACACCAGGTTCGTCTTCTGCGTTCGTCTCTTGGTGCAGCGGTCGCAGACGAAGCCGCGGGTAGAAGCTAGTTACTATACAAGCTCGTGACTTACAAACATGTGCCGTCTCCTGTTGTTGAAGAAGGCGAAGTGTTTCCCGCACAGCGGACACTCGTAGCTGGGCCGCGACGCGCTGTGCACCCTCATGTGGAACACCAGGTTCGTCTTCTGCGTTCGTCTCTTGGTGCAGCGGTCGCAGACGAAGCCGCGGGTAGAAGCTAGTTACTATACAAGCTCGTGACTTACAAACATGTGCCGTCTCCTGTTGTTGAAGAAGGCGAAGTGTTTCCCGCACAGCGGACACTCGTAGCTGGGCCGCGACGCGCTGTGCACCCTCATGTGGAACACCAGGTTCGTCTTCTGCGTTCGTCTCTTGGTGCAGCGGTCGCAGACGAAGCCGCGGGTAGAAGCTAGTTACTATACAAGCTCGTGACTTACAAACATGTGCCGTCTCCTGTTGTTGAAGAAGGCGAAGTGTTTCCCGCACAGCGGACACTCGTAGCTGGGCCGCGACGCGCTGTGCACCCTCATGTGGAACACCAGGTTCGTCTTCTGCGTTCGTCTCTTGGTGCAGCGGTCGCAGACGAAGCCGCGGGTAGAAGCTAGTTACTATACAAGCTCGTGACTTACAAACATGTGCCGTCTCCTGTTGTTGAAGAAGGCGAAGTGTTTCCCGCACAGCGGACACTCGTAGCTGGGCCGCGACGCGCTGTGCACCCTCATGTGGAACACCAGGTTCGTCTTCTGCGTTCGTCTCTTGGTGCAGCGGTCGCAGACGAAGCCGCGGGTAGAAGCTAGTTACTATACAAGCTCGTGACTTACAAACATGTGCCGTCTCCTGTTGTTGAAGAAGGCGAAGTGTTTCCCGCACAGCGGACACTCGTAGCTGGGCCGCGACGCGCTGTGCACCCTCATGTGGAACACCAGGTTCGTCTTCTGCGTTCGTCTCTTGGTGCAGCGGTCGCAGACGAAGCCGCGGGTAGAAGCTAGTTACTATACAAGCTCGTGACTTACAAACATGTGCCGTCTCCTGTTGTTGAAGAAGGCGAAGTGTTTCCCGCACAGCGGACACTCGTAGCTGGGCCGCGACGCGCTGTGCACCCTCATGTGGAACACCAGGTTCGTCTTCTGCGTTCGTCTCTTGGTGCAGCGGTCGCAGACGAAGCCGCGGGTAGAAGCTAGTTACTATACAAGCTCGTGACTTACAAACATGTGCCGTCTCCTGTTGTTGAAGAAGGCGAAGTGTTTCCCGCACAGCGGACACTCGTAGCTGGGCCGCGACGCGCTGTGCACCCTCATGTGGAACACCAGGTTCGTCTTCTGCGTTCGTCTCTTGGTGCAGCGGTCGCAGACGAAGCCGCGGGTAGAAGCTAGTTACTATACAAGCTCGTGACTTACAAACATGTGCCGTCTCCTGTTGTTGAAGAAGGCGAAGTGTTTCCCGCACAGCGGACACTCGTAGCTGGGCCGCGACGCGCTGTGCACCCTCATGTGGAACACCAGGTTCGTCTTCTGCGTTCGTCTCTTGGTGCAGCGGTCGCAGACGAAGCCGCGGGTAGAAGCTAGTTACTATACAAGCTCGTGACTTACAAACATGTGCCGTCTCCTGTTGTTGAAGAAGGCGAAGTGTTTCCCGCACAGCGGACACTCGTAGCTGGGCCGCGACGCGCTGTGCACCCTCATGTGGAACACCAGGTTCGTCTTCTGCGTTCGTCTCTTGGTGCAGCGGTCGCAGACGAAGCCGCGGGTAGAAGCTAGTTACTATACAAGCTCGTGACTTACAAACATGTGCCGTCTCCTGTTGTTGAAGAAGGCGAAGTGTTTCCCGCACAGCGGACACTCGTAGCTGGGCCGCGACGCGCTGTGCACCCTCATGTGGAACACCAGGTTCGTCTTCTGCGTTCGTCTCTTGGTGCAGCGGTCGCAGACGAAGCCGCGGGTAGAAGCTAGTTACTATACAAGCTCGTGACTTACAAACATGTGCCGTCTCCTGTTGTTGAAGAAGGCGAAGTGTTTCCCGCACAGCGGACACTCGTAGCTGGGCCGCGACGCGCTGTGCACCCTCATGTGGAACACCAGGTTCGTCTTCTGCGTTCGTCTCTTGGTGCAGCGGTCGCAGACGAAGCCGCGGGTAGAAGCTAGTTACTATACAAGCTCGTGACTTACAAACATGTGCCGTCTCCTGTTGTTGAAGAAGGCGAAGTGTTTCCCGCACAGCGGACACTCGTAGCTGGGCCGCGACGCGCTGTGCACCCTCATGTGGAACACCAGGTTCGTCTTCTGCGTTCGTCTCTTGGTGCAGCGGTCGCAGACGAAGCCGCGGGTAGAAGCTAGTTACTATACAAGCTCGTGACTTACAAACATGTGCCGTCTCCTGTTGTTGAAGAAGGCGAAGTGTTTCCCGCACAGCGGACACTCGTAGCTGGGCCGCGACGCGCTGTGCACCCTCATGTGGAACACCAGGTTCGTCTTCTGCGTTCGTCTCTTGGTGCAGCGGTCGCAGACGAAGCCGCGGGTAGAAGCTAGTTACTATACAAGCTCGTGACTTACAAACATGTGCCGTCTCCTGTTGTTGAAGAAGGCGAAGTGTTTCCCGCACAGCGGACACTCGTAGCTGGGCCGCGACGCGCTGTGCACCCTCATGTGGAACACCAGGTTCGTCTTCTGCGTTCGTCTCTTGGTGCAGCGGTCGCAGACGAAGCCGCGGGTAGAAGCTAGTTACTATACAAGCTCGTGACTTACAAACATGTGCCGTCTCCTGTTGTTGAAGAAGGCGAAGTGTTTCCCGCACAGCGGACACTCGTAGCTGGGCCGCGACGCGCTGTGCACCCTCATGTGGAACACCAGGTTCGTCTTCTGCGTTCGTCTCTTGGTGCAGCGGTCGCAGACGAAGCCGCGGGTAGAAGCTAGTTACTATACAAGCTCGTGACTTACAAACATGTGCCGTCTCCTGTTGTTGAAGAAGGCGAAGTGTTTCCCGCACAGCGGACACTCGTAGCTGGGCCGCGACGCGCTGTGCACCCTCATGTGGAACACCAGGTTCGTCTTCTGCGTTCGTCTCTTGGTGCAGCGGTCGCAGACGAAGCCGCGGGTAGAAGCTAGTTACTATACAAGCTCGTGACTTACAAACATGTGCCGTCTCCTGTTGTTGAAGAAGGCGAAGTGTTTCCCGCACAGCGGACACTCGTAGCTGGGCCGCGACGCGCTGTGCACCCTCATGTGGAACACCAGGTTCGTCTTCTGCGTTCGTCTCTTGGTGCAGCGGTCGCAGACGAAGCCGCGGGTAGAAGCTAGTTACTATACAAGCTCGTGACTTACAAACATGTGCCGTCTCCTGTTGTTGAAGAAGGCGAAGTGTTTCCCGCACAGCGGACACTCGTAGCTGGGCCGCGACGCGCTGTGCACCCTCATGTGGAACACCAGGTTCGTCTTCTGCGTTCGTCTCTTGGTGCAGCGGTCGCAGACGAAGCCGCGGGTAGAAGCTAGTTACTATACAAGCTCGTGACTTACAAACATGTGCCGTCTCCTGTTGTTGAAGAAGGCGAAGTGTTTCCCGCACAGCGGACACTCGTAGCTGGGCCGCGACGCGCTGTGCACCCTCATGTGGAACACCAGGTTCGTCTTCTGCGTTAGTCTCTTGGTGCAGCGGTCGCAGACGAAGCCGCGGGTAGAAGCTAGTTACTATACAAGCTCGTGACTTACAAACATGTGCCGTCTCCTGTTGTTGAAGAAGGCGAAGTGTTTCCCGCACAGCGGACACTCGTAGCTGGGCCGCGACGCGCTGTGCACCCTCATGTGGAACACCAGGTTCGTCTTCTGCGTTCGTCTCTTGGTGCAGCGGTCGCAGACGAAGCCGCGGGTAGAAGCTAGTTACTATACAAGCTCGTGACTTACAAACATGTGCCGTCTCCTGTTGTTGAAGAAGGCGAAGTGTTTCCCGCACAGCGGACACTCGTAGCTGGGCCGCGACGCGCTGTGCACCCTCATGTGGAACACCAGGTTCGTCTTCTGCGTTCGTCTCTTGGTGCAGCGGTCGCAGACGAAGCCGCGGGTAGAAGCTAGTTACTATACAAGCTCGTGACTTACAAACATGTGCCGTCTCCTGTTGTTGAAGAAGGCGAAGTGTTTCCCGCACAGCGGACACTCGTAGCTGGGCCGCGACGCGCTGTGCACCCTCATGTGGAACACCAGGTTCGTCTTCTGCGTTCGTCTCTTGGTGCAGCGGTCGCAGACGAAGCCGCGGGTAGAAGCTAGTTACTATACAAGCTCGTGACTTACAAACATGTGCCGTCTCCTGTTGTTGAAGAAGGCGAAGTGTTTCCCGCACAGCGGACACTCGTAGCTGGGCCGCGACGCGCTGTGCACCCTCATGTGGAACACCAGGTTCGTCTTCTGCGTTCGTCTCTTGGTGCAGCGGTCGCAGACGAAGCCGCGGGTAGAAGCTAGTTACTATACAAGCTCGTGACTTACAAACATGTGCCGTCTCCTGTTGTTGAAGAAGGCGAAGTGTTTCCCGCACAGCGGACACTCGTAGCTGGGCCGCGACGCGCTGTGCACCCTCATGTGGAACACCAGGTTCGTCTTCTGCGTTCGTCTCTTGGTGCAGCGGTCGCAGACGAAGCCGCGGGTAGAAGCTAGTTACTATACAAGCTCGTGACTTACAAACATGTGCCGTCTCCTGTTGTTGAAGAAGGCGAAGTGTTTCCCGCACAGCGGACACTCGTAGCTGGGCCGCGACGCGCTGTGCACCCTCATGTGGAACACCAGGTTCGTCTTCTGCGTTCGTCTCTTGGTGCAGCGGTCGCAGACGAAGCCGCGGGTAGAAGCTAGTTACTATACAAGCTCGTGACTTACAAACATGTGCCGTCTCCTGTTGTTGAAGAAGGCGAAGTGTTTCCCGCACAGCGGACACTCGTAGCTGGGCCGCGACGCGCTGTGCACCCTCATGTGGAACACCAGGTTCGTCTTCTGCGTTCGTCTCTTGGTGCAGCGGTCGCAGACGAAGCCGCGGGTAGAAGCTAGTTACTATACAAGCTCGTGACTTACAAACATGTGCCGTCTCCTGTTGTTGAAGAAGGCGAAGTGTTTCCCGCACAGCGGACACTCGTAGCTGGGCCGCGACGCGCTGTGCACCCTCATGTGGAACACCAGGTTCGTCTTCTGCGTTCGTCTCTTGGTGCAGCGGTCGCAGACGAAGCCGCGGGTAGAAGCTAGTTACTATACAAGCTCGTGACTTACAAACATGTGCCGTCTCCTGTTGTTGAAGAAGGCGAAGTGTTTCCCGCACAGCGGACACTCGTAGCTGGGCCGCGACGCGCTGTGCACCCTCATGTGGAACACCAGGTTCGTCTTCTGCGTTCGTCTCTTGGTGCAGCGGTCGCAGACGAAGCCGCGGGTAGAAGCTAGTTACTATACAAGCTCGTGACTTACAAACATGTGCCGTCTCCTGTTGTTGAAGAAGGCGAAGTGTTTCCCGCACAGCGGACACTCGTAGCTGGGCCGCGACGCGCTGTGCACCCTCATGTGGAACACCAGGTTCGTCTTCTGCGTTCGTCTCTTGGTGCAGCGGTCGCAGACGAAGCCGCGGGTAGAAGCTAGTTACTATACAAGCTCGTGACTTACAAACATGTGCCGTCTCCTGTTGTTGAAGAAGGCGAAGTGTTTCCCGCACAGCGGACACTCGTAGCTGGGCCGCGACGCGCTGTGCACCCTCATGTGGAACACCAGGTTCGTCTTCTGCGTTCGTCTCTTGGTGCAGCGGTCGCAGACGAAGCCGCGGGTAGAAGCTAGTTACTATACAAGCTCGTGACTTACAAACATGTGCCGTCTCCTGTTGTTGAAGAAGGCGAAGTGTTTCCCGCACAGCGGACACTCGTAGCTGGGCCGCGACGCGCTGTGCACCCTCATGTGGAACACCAGGTTCGTCTTCTGCGTTCGTCTCTTGGTGCAGCGGTCGCAGACGAAGCCGCGGGTAGAAGCTAGTTACTATACAAGCTCGTGACTTACAAACATGTGCCGTCTCCTGTTGTTGAAGAAGGCGAAGTGTTTCCCGCACAGCGGACACTCGTAGCTGGGCCGCGACGCGCTGTGCACCCTCATGTGGAACACCAGGTTCGTCTTCTGCGTTCGTCTCTTGGTGCAGCGGTCGCAGACGAAGCCGCGGGTAGAAGCTAGTTACTATACAAGCTCGTGACTTACAAACATGTGCCGTCTCCTGTTGTTGAAGAAGGCGAAGTGTTTCCCGCACAGCGGACACTCGTAGCTGGGCCGCGACGCGCTGTGCACCCTCATGTGGAACACCAGGTTCGTCTTCTGCGTTCGTCTCTTGGTGCAGCGGTCGCAGACGAAGCCGCGGGTAGAAGCTAGTTACTATACAAGCTCGTGACTTACAAACATGTGCCGTCTCCTGTTGTTGAAGAAGGCGAAGTGTTTCCCGCACAGCGGACACTCGTAGCTGGGCCGCGACGCGCTGTGCACCCTCATGTGGAACACCAGGTTCGTCTTCTGCGTTCGTCTCTTGGTGCAGCGGTCGCAGACGAAGCCGCGGGTAGAAGCTAGTTACTATACAAGCTCGTGACTTACAAACATGTGCCGTCTCCTGTTGTTGAAGAAGGCGAAGTGTTTCCCGCACAGCGGACACTCGTAGCTGGGCCGCGACGCGCTGTGCACCCTCATGTGGAACACCAGGTTCGTCTTCTGCGTTCGTCTCTTGGTGCAGCGGTCGCAGACGAAGCCGCGGGTAGAAGCTAGTTACTATACAAGCTCGTGACTTACAAACATGTGCCGTCTCCTGTTGTTGAAGAAGGCGAAGTGTTTCCCGCACAGCGGACACTCGTAGCTGGGCCGCGACGCGCTGTGCACCCTCATGTGGAACACCAGGTTCGTCTTCTGCGTTCGTCTCTTGGTGCAGCGGTCGCAGACGAAGCCGCGGGTAGAAGCTAGTTACTATACAAGCTCGTGACTTACAAACATGTGCCGTCTCCTGTTGTTGAAGAAGGCGAAGTGTTTCCCGCACAGCGGACACTCGTAGCTGGGCCGCGACGCGCTGTGCACCCTCATGTGGAACACCAGGTTCGTCTTCTGCGTTCGTCTCTTGGTGCAGCGGTCGCAGACGAAGCCGCGGGTAGAAGCTAGTTACTATACAAGCTCGTGACTTACAAACATGTGCCGTCTCCTGTTGTTGAAGAAGGCGAAGTGTTTCCCGCACAGCGGACACTCGTAGCTGGGCCGCGACGCGCTGTGCACCCTCATGTGGAACACCAGGTTCGTCTTCTGCGTTCGTCTCTTGGTGCAGCGGTCGCAGACGAAGCCGCGGGTAGAAGCTAGTTACTATACAAGCTCGTGACTTACAAACATGTGCCGTCTCCTGTTGTTGAAGAAGGCGAAGTGTTTCCCGCACAGCGGACACTCGTAGCTGGGCCGCGACGCGCTGTGCACCCTCATGTGGAACACCAGGTTCGTCTTCTGCGTTCGTCTCTTGGTGCAGCGGTCGCAGACGAAGCCGCGGGTAGAAGCTAGTTACTATACAAGCTCGTGACTTACAAACATGTGCCGTCTCCTGTTGTTGAAGAAGGCGAAGTGTTTCCCGCACAGCGGACACTCGTAGCTGGGCCGCGACGCGCTGTGCACCCTCATGTGGAACACCAGGTTCGTCTTCTGCGTTCGTCTCTTGGTGCAGCGGTCGCAGACGAAGCCGCGGGTAGAAGCTAGTTACTATACAAGCTCGTGACTTACAAACATGTGCCGTCTCCTGTTGTTGAAGAAGGCGAAGTGTTTCCCGCACAGCGGACACTCGTAGCTGGGCCGCGACGCGCTGTGCACCCTCATGTGGAACACCAGGTTCGTCTTCTGCGTTCGTCTCTTGGTGCAGCGGTCGCAGACGAAGCCGCGGGTAGAAGCTAGTTACTATACAAGCTCGTGACTTACAAACATGTGCCGTCTCCTGTTGTTGAAGAAGGCGAAGTGTTTCCCGCACAGCGGACACTCGTAGCTGGGCCGCGACGCGCTGTGCACCCTCATGTGGAACACCAGGTTCGTCTTCTGCGTTCGTCTCTTGGTGCAGCGGTCGCAGACGAAGCCGCGGGTAGAAGCTAGTTACTATACAAGCTCGTGACTTACAAACATGTGCCGTCTCCTGTTGTTGAAGAAGGCGAAGTGTTTCCCGCACAGCGGACACTCGTAGCTGGGCCGCGACGCGCTGTGCACCCTCATGTGGAACACCAGGTTCGTCTTCTGCGTTCGTCTCTTGGTGCAGCGGTCGCAGACGAAGCCGCGGGTAGAAGCTAGTTACTATACAAGCTCGTGACTTACAAACATGTGCCGTCTCCTGTTGTTGAAGAAGGCGAAGTGTTTCCCGCACAGCGGACACTCGTAGCTGGGCCGCGACGCGCTGTGCACCCTCATGTGGAACACCAGGTTCGTCTTCTGCGTTCGTCTCTTGGTGCAGCGGTCGCAGACGAAGCCGCGGGTAGAAGCTAGTTACTATACAAGCTCGTGACTTACAAACATGTGCCGTCTCCTGTTGTTGAAGAAGGCGAAGTGTTTCCCGCACAGCGGACACTCGTAGCTGGGCCGCGACGCGCTGTGCACCCTCATGTGGAACACCAGGTTCGTCTTCTGCGTTCGTCTCTTGGTGCAGCGGTCGCAGACGAAGCCGCGGGTAGAAGCTAGTTACTATACAAGCTCGTGACTTACAAACATGTGCCGTCTCCTGTTGTTGAAGAAGGCGAAGTGTTTCCCGCACAGCGGACACTCGTAGCTGGGCCGCGACGCGCTGTGCACCCTCATGTGGAACACCAGGTTCGTCTTCTGCGTTCGTCTCTTGGTGCAGCGGTCGCAGACGAAGCCGCGGGTAGAAGCTAGTTACTATACAAGCTCGTGACTTACAAACATGTGCCGTCTCCTGTTGTTGAAGAAGGCGAAGTGTTTCCCGCACAGCGGACACTCGTAGCTGGGCCGCGACGCGCTGTGCACCCTCATGTGGAACACCAGGTTCGTCTTCTGCGTTCGTCTCTTGGTGCAGCGGTCGCAGACGAAGCCGCGGGTAGAAGCTAGTTACTATACAAGCTCGTGACTTACAAACATGTGCCGTCTCCTGTTGTTGAAGAAGGCGAAGTGTTTCCCGCACAGCGGACACTCGTAGCTGGGCCGCGACGCGCTGTGCACCCTCATGTGGAACACCAGGTTCGTCTTCTGCGTTCGTCTCTTGGTGCAGCGGTCGCAGACGAAGCCGCGGGTAGAAGCTAGTTACTATACAAGCTCGTGACTTACAAACATGTGCCGTCTCCTGTTGTTGAAGAAGGCGAAGTGTTTCCCGCACAGCGGACACTCGTAGCTGGGCCGCGACGCGCTGTGCACCCTCATGTGGAACACCAGGTTCGTCTTCTGCGTTCGTCTCTTGGTGCAGCGGTCGCAGACGAAGCCGCGGGTAGAAGCTAGTTACTATACAAGCTCGTGACTTACAAACATGTGCCGTCTCCTGTTGTTGAAGAAGGCGAAGTGTTTCCCGCACAGCGGACACTCGTAGCTGGGCCGCGACGCGCTGTGCACCCTCATGTGGAACACCAGGTTCGTCTTCTGCGTTCGTCTCTTGGTGCAGCGGTCGCAGACGAAGCCGCGGGTAGAAGCTAGTTACTATACAAGCTCGTGACTTACAAACATGTGCCGTCTCCTGTTGTTGAAGAAGGCGAAGTGTTTCCCGCACAGCGGACACTCGTAGCTGGGCCGCGACGCGCTGTGCACCCTCATGTGGAACACCAGGTTCGTCTTCTGCGTTCGTCTCTTGGTGCAGCGGTCGCAGACGAAGCCGCGGGTAGAAGCTAGTTACTATACAAGCTCGTGACTTACAAACATGTGCCGTCTCCTGTTGTTGAAGAAGGCGAAGTGTTTCCCGCACAGCGGACACTCGTAGCTGGGCCGCGACGCGCTGTGCACCCTCATGTGGAACACCAGGTTCGTCTTCTGCGTTCGTCTCTTGGTGCAGCGGTCGCAGACGAAGCCGCGGGTAGAAGCTAGTTACTATACAAGCTCGTGACTTACAAACATGTGCCGTCTCCTGTTGTTGAAGAAGGCGAAGTGTTTCCCGCACAGCGGACACTCGTAGCTGGGCCGCGACGCGCTGTGCACCCTCATGTGGAACACCAGGTTCGTCTTCTGCGTTCGTCTCTTGGTGCAGCGGTCGCAGACGAAGCCGCGGGTAGAAGCTAGTTACTATACAAGCTCGTGACTTACAAACATGTGCCGTCTCCTGTTGTTGAAGAAGGCGAAGTGTTTCCCGCACAGCGGACACTCGTAGCTGGGCCGCGACGCGCTGTGCACCCTCATGTGGAACACCAGGTTCGTCTTCTGCGTTCGTCTCTTGGTGCAGCGGTCGCAGACGAAGCCGCGGGTAGAAGCTAGTTACTATACAAGCTCGTGACTTACAAACATGTGCCGTCTCCTGTTGTTGAAGAAGGCGAAGTGTTTCCCGCACAGCGGACACTCGTAGCTGGGCCGCGACGCGCTGTGCACCCTCATGTGGAACACCAGGTTCGTCTTCTGCGTGAGTCTCTTGGTGCAGCGGTCGCAGACGAAGCCGCGGGTAGAAGCTAGTTACTATACAAGCTCGTGACTTACAAACATGTGCCGTCTCCTGTTGTTGAAGAAGGCGAAGTGTTTCCCGCACAGCGGACACTCGTAGCTGGGCCGCGACGCGCTGTGCACCCTCATGTGGAACACCAGGTTCGTCTTCTGCGTTCGTCTCTTGGTGCAGCGGTCGCAGACGAAGCCGCGGGTAGAAGCTAGTTACTATACAAGCTCGTGACTTACAAACATGTGCCGTCTCCTGTTGTTGAAGAAGGCGAAGTGTTTCCCGCACAGCGGACACTCGTAGCTGGGCCGCGACGCGCTGTGCACCCTCATGTGGAACACCAGGTTCGTCTTCTGCGTTCGTCTCTTGGTGCAGCGGTCGCAGACGAAGCCGCGGGTAGAAGCTAGTTACTATACAAGCTCGTGACTTACAAACATGTGCCGTCTCCTGTTGTTGAAGAAGGCGAAGTGTTTCCCGCACAGCGGACACTCGTAGCTGGGCCGCGACGCGCTGTGCACCCTCATGTGGAACACCAGGTTCGTCTTCTGCGTTCGTCTCTTGGTGCAGCGGTCGCAGACGAAGCCGCGGGTAGAAGCTAGTTACTATACAAGCTCGTGACTTACAAACATGTGCCGTCTCCTGTTGTTGAAGAAGGCGAAGTGTTTCCCGCACAGCGGACACTCGTAGCTGGGCCGCGACGCGCTGTGCACCCTCATGTGGAACACCAGGTTCGTCTTCTGCGTTCGTCTCTTGGTGCAGCGGTCGCAGACGAAGCCGCGGGTAGAAGCTAGTTACTATACAAGCTCGTGACTTACAAACATGTGCCGTCTCCTGTTGTTGAAGAAGGCGAAGTGTTTCCCGCACAGCGGACACTCGTAGCTGGGCCGCGACGCGCTGTGCACCCTCATGTGGAACACCAGGTTCGTCTTCTGCGTTCGTCTCTTGGTGCAGCGGTCGCAGACGAAGCCGCGGGTAGAAGCTAGTTACTATACAAGCTCGTGACTTACAAACATGTGCCGTCTCCTGTTGTTGAAGAAGGCGAAGTGTTTCCCGCACAGCGGACACTCGTAGCTGGGCCGCGACGCGCTGTGCACCCTCATGTGGAACACCAGGTTCGTCTTCTGCGTTCGTCTCTTGGTGCAGCGGTCGCAGACGAAGCCGCGGGTAGAAGCTAGTTACTATACAAGCTCGTGACTTACAAACATGTGCCGTCTCCTGTTGTTGAAGAAGGCGAAGTGTTTCCCGCACAGCGGACACTCGTAGCTGGGCCGCGACGCGCTGTGCACCCTCATGTGGAACACCAGGTTCGTCTTCTGCGTTCGTCTCTTGGTGCAGCGGTCGCAGACGAAGCCGCGGGTAGAAGCTAGTTACTATACAAGCTCGTGACTTACAAACATGTGCCGTCTCCTGTTGTTGAAGAAGGCGAAGTGTTTCCCGCACAGCGGACACTCGTAGCTGGGCCGCGACGCGCTGTGCACCCTCATGTGGAACACCAGGTTCGTCTTCTGCGTTCGTCTCTTGGTGCAGCGGTCGCAGACGAAGCCGCGGGTAGAAGCTAGTTACTATACAAGCTCGTGACTTACAAACATGTGCCGTCTCCTGTTGTTGAAGAAGGCGAAGTGTTTCCCGCACAGCGGACACTCGTAGCTGGGCCGCGACGCGCTGTGCACCCTCATGTGGAACACCAGGTTCGTCTTCTGCGTTCGTCTCTTGGTGCAGCGGTCGCAGACGAAGCCGCGGGTAGAAGCTAGTTACTATACAAGCTCGTGACTTACAAACATGTGCCGTCTCCTGTTGTTGAAGAAGGCGAAGTGTTTCCCGCACAGCGGACACTCGTAGCTGGGCCGCGACGCGCTGTGCACCCTCATGTGGAACACCAGGTTCGTCTTCTGCGTTCGTCTCTTGGTGCAGCGGTCGCAGACGAAGCCGCGGGTAGAAGCTAGTTACTATACAAGCTCGTGACTTACAAACATGTGCCGTCTCCTGTTGTTGAAGAAGGCGAAGTGTTTCCCGCACAGCGGACACTCGTAGCTGGGCCGCGACGCGCTGTGCACCCTCATGTGGAACACCAGGTTCGTCTTCTGCGTTCGTCTCTTGGTGCAGCGGTCGCAGACGAAGCCGCGGGTAGAAGCTAGTTACTATACAAGCTCGTGACTTACAAACATGTGCCGTCTCCTGTTGTTGAAGAAGGCGAAGTGTTTCCCGCACAGCGGACACTCGTAGCTGGGCCGCGACGCGCTGTGCACCCTCATGTGGAACACCAGGTTCGTCTTCTGCGTTCGTCTCTTGGTGCAGCGGTCGCAGACGAAGCCGCGGGTAGAAGCTAGTTACTATACAAGCTCGTGACTTACAAACATGTGCCGTCTCCTGTTGTTGAAGAAGGCGAAGTGTTTCCCGCACAGCGGACACTCGTAGCTGGGCCGCGACGCGCTGTGCACCCTCATGTGGAACACCAGGTTCGTCTTCTGCGTTCGTCTCTTGGTGCAGCGGTCGCAGACGAAGCCGCGGGTAGAAGCTAGTTACTATACAAGCTCGTGACTTACAAACATGTGCCGTCTCCTGTTGTTGAAGAAGGCGAAGTGTTTCCCGCACAGCGGACACTCGTAGCTGGGCCGCGACGCGCTGTGCACCCTCATGTGGAACACCAGGTTCGTCTTCTGCGTTCGTCTCTTGGTGCAGCGGTCGCAGACGAAGCCGCGGGTAGAAGCTAGTTACTATACAAGCTCGTGACTTACAAACATGTGCCGTCTCCTGTTGTTGAAGAAGGCGAAGTGTTTCCCGCACAGCGGACACTCGTAGCTGGGCCGCGACGCGCTGTGCACCCTCATGTGGAACACCAGGTTCGTCTTCTGCGTTCGTCTCTTGGTGCAGCGGTCGCAGACGAAGCCGCGGGTAGAAGCTAGTTACTATACAAGCTCGTGACTTACAAACATGTGCCGTCTCCTGTTGTTGAAGAAGGCGAAGTGTTTCCCGCACAGCGGACACTCGTAGCTGGGCCGCGACGCGCTGTGCACCCTCATGTGGAACACCAGGTTCGTCTTCTGCGTTCGTCTCTTGGTGCAGCGGTCGCAGACGAAGCCGCGGGTAGAAGCTAGTTACTATACAAGCTCGTGACTTACAAACATGTGCCGTCTCCTGTTGTTGAAGAAGGCGAAGTGTTTCCCGCACAGCGGACACTCGTAGCTGGGCCGCGACGCGCTGTGCACCCTCATGTGGAACACCAGGTTCGTCTTCTGCGTTCGTCTCTTGGTGCAGCGGTCGCAGACGAAGCCGCGGGTAGAAGCTAGTTACTATACAAGCTCGTGACTTACAAACATGTGCCGTCTCCTGTTGTTGAAGAAGGCGAAGTGTTTCCCGCACAGCGGACACTCGTAGCTGGGCCGCGACGCGCTGTGCACCCTCATGTGGAACACCAGGTTCGTCTTCTGCGTTCGTCTCTTGGTGCAGCGGTCGCAGACGAAGCCGCGGGTAGAAGCTAGTTACTATACAAGCTCGTGACTTACAAACATGTGCCGTCTCCTGTTGTTGAAGAAGGCGAAGTGTTTCCCGCACAGCGGACACTCGTAGCTGGGCCGCGACGCGCTGTGCACCCTCATGTGGAACACCAGGTTCGTCTTCTGCGTTCGTCTCTTGGTGCAGCGGTCGCAGACGAAGCCGCGGGTAGAAGCTAGTTACTATACAAGCTCGTGACTTACAAACATGTGCCGTCTCCTGTTGTTGAAGAAGGCGAAGTGTTTCCCGCACAGCGGACACTCGTAGCTGGGCCGCGACGCGCTGTGCACCCTCATGTGGAACACCAGGTTCGTCTTCTGCGTTCGTCTCTTGGTGCAGCGGTCGCAGACGAAGCCGCGGGTAGAAGCTAGTTACTATACAAGCTCGTGACTTACAAACATGTGCCGTCTCCTGTTGTTGAAGAAGGCGAAGTGTTTCCCGCACAGCGGACACTCGTAGCTGGGCCGCGACGCGCTGTGCACCCTCATGTGGAACACCAGGTTCGTCTTCTGCGTTCGTCTCTTGGTGCAGCGGTCGCAGACGAAGCCGCGGGTAGAAGCTAGTTACTATACAAGCTCGTGACTTACAAACATGTGCCGTCTCCTGTTGTTGAAGAAGGCGAAGTGTTTCCCGCACAGCGGACACTCGTAGCTGGGCCGCGACGCGCTGTGCACCCTCATGTGGAACACCAGGTTCGTCTTCTGCGTTCGTCTCTTGGTGCAGCGGTCGCAGACGAAGCCGCGGGTAGAAGCTAGTTACTATACAAGCTCGTGACTTACAAACATGTGCCGTCTCCTGTTGTTGAAGAAGGCGAAGTGTTTCCCGCACAGCGGACACTCGTAGCTGGGCCGCGACGCGCTGTGCACCCTCATGTGGAACACCAGGTTCGTCTTCTGCGTTCGTCTCTTGGTGCAGCGGTCGCAGACGAAGCCGCGGGTAGAAGCTAGTTACTATACAAGCTCGTGACTTACAAACATGTGCCGTCTCCTGTTGTTGAAGAAGGCGAAGTGTTTCCCGCACAGCGGACACTCGTAGCTGGGCCGCGACGCGCTGTGCACCCTCATGTGGAACACCAGGTTCGTCTTCTGCGTTCGTCTCTTGGTGCAGCGGTCGCAGACGAAGCCGCGGGTAGAAGCTAGTTACTATACAAGCTCGTGACTTACAAACATGTGCCGTCTCCTGTTGTTGAAGAAGGCGAAGTGTTTCCCGCACAGCGGACACTCGTAGCTGGGCCGCGACGCGCTGTGCACCCTCATGTGGAACACCAGGTTCGTCTTCTGCGTTCGTCTCTTGGTGCAGCGGTCGCAGACGAAGCCGCGGGTAGAAGCTAGTTACTATACAAGCTCGTGACTTACAAACATGTGCCGTCTCCTGTTGTTGAAGAAGGCGAAGTGTTTCCCGCACAGCGGACACTCGTAGCTGGGCCGCGACGCGCTGTGCACCCTCATGTGGAACACCAGGTTCGTCTTCTGCGTTCGTCTCTTGGTGCAGCGGTCGCAGACGAAGCCGCGGGTAGAAGCTAGTTACTATACAAGCTCGTGACTTACAAACATGTGCCGTCTCCTGTTGTTGAAGAAGGCGAAGTGTTTCCCGCACAGCGGACACTCGTAGCTGGGCCGCGACGCGCTGTGCACCCTCATGTGGAACACCAGGTTCGTCTTCTGCGTTCGTCTCTTGGTGCAGCGGTCGCAGACGAAGCCGCGGGTAGAAGCTAGTTACTATACAAGCTCGTGACTTACAAACATGTGCCGTCTCCTGTTGTTGAAGAAGGCGAAGTGTTTCCCGCACAGCGGACACTCGTAGCTGGGCCGCGACGCGCTGTGCACCCTCATGTGGAACACCAGGTTCGTCTTCTGCGTTCGTCTCTTGGTGCAGCGGTCGCAGACGAAGCCGCGGGTAGAAGCTAGTTACTATACAAGCTCGTGACTTACAAACATGTGCCGTCTCCTGTTGTTGAAGAAGGCGAAGTGTTTCCCGCACAGCGGACACTCGTAGCTGGGCCGCGACGCGCTGTGCACCCTCATGTGGAACACCAGGTTCGTCTTCTGCGTTCGTCTCTTGGTGCAGCGGTCGCAGACGAAGCCGCGGGTAGAAGCTAGTTACTATACAAGCTCGTGACTTACAAACATGTGCCGTCTCCTGTTGTTGAAGAAGGCGAAGTGTTTCCCGCACAGCGGACACTCGTAGCTGGGCCGCGACGCGCTGTGCACCCTCATGTGGAACACCAGGTTCGTCTTCTGCGTTCGTCTCTTGGTGCAGCGGTCGCAGACGAAGCCGCGGGTAGAAGCTAGTTACTATACAAGCTCGTGACTTACAAACATGTGCCGTCTCCTGTTGTTGAAGAAGGCGAAGTGTTTCCCGCACAGCGGACACTCGTAGCTGGGCCGCGACGCGCTGTGCACCCTCATGTGGAACACCAGGTTCGTCTTCTGCGTTCGTCTCTTGGTGCAGCGGTCGCAGACGAAGCCGCGGGTAGAAGCTAGTTACTATACAAGCTCGTGACTTACAAACATGTGCCGTCTCCTGTTGTTGAAGAAGGCGAAGTGTTTCCCGCACAGCGGACACTCGTAGCTGGGCCGCGACGCGCTGTGCACCCTCATGTGGAACACCAGGTTCGTCTTCTGCGTTCGTCTCTTGGTGCAGCGGTCGCAGACGAAGCCGCGGGTAGAAGCTAGTTACTATACAAGCTCGTGACTTACAAACATGTGCCGTCTCCTGTTGTTGAAGAAGGCGAAGTGTTTCCCGCACAGCGGACACTCGTAGCTGGGCCGCGACGCGCTGTGCACCCTCATGTGGAACACCAGGTTCGTCTTCTGCGTTCGTCTCTTGGTGCAGCGGTCGCAGACGAAGCCGCGGGTAGAAGCTAGTTACTATACAAGCTCGTGACTTACAAACATGTGCCGTCTCCTGTTGTTGAAGAAGGCGAAGTGTTTCCCGCACAGCGGACACTCGTAGCTGGGCCGCGACGCGCTGTGCACCCTCATGTGGAACACCAGGTTCGTCTTCTGCGTTCGTCTCTTGGTGCAGCGGTCGCAGACGAAGCCGCGGGTAGAAGCTAGTTACTATACAAGCTCGTGACTTACAAACATGTGCCGTCTCCTGTTGTTGAAGAAGGCGAAGTGTTTCCCGCACAGCGGACACTCGTAGCTGGGCCGCGACGCGCTGTGCACCCTCATGTGGAACACCAGGTTCGTCTTCTGCGTTCGTCTCTTGGTGCAGCGGTCGCAGACGAAGCCGCGGGTAGAAGCTAGTTACTATACAAGCTCGTGACTTACAAACATGTGCCGTCTCCTGTTGTTGAAGAAGGCGAAGTGTTTCCCGCACAGCGGACACTCGTAGCTGGGCCGCGACGCGCTGTGCACCCTCATGTGGAACACCAGGTTCGTCTTCTGCGTTCGTCTCTTGGTGCAGCGGTCGCAGACGAAGCCGCGGGTAGAAGCTAGTTACTATACAAGCTCGTGACTTACAAACATGTGCCGTCTCCTGTTGTTGAAGAAGGCGAAGTGTTTCCCGCACAGCGGACACTCGTAGCTGGGCCGCGACGCGCTGTGCACCCTCATGTGGAACACCAGGTTCGTCTTCTGCGTTCGTCTCTTGGTGCAGCGGTCGCAGACGAAGCCGCGGGTAGAAGCTAGTTACTATACAAGCTCGTGACTTACAAACATGTGCCGTCTCCTGTTGTTGAAGAAGGCGAAGTGTTTCCCGCACAGCGGACACTCGTAGCTGGGCCGCGACGCGCTGTGCACCCTCATGTGGAACACCAGGTTCGTCTTCTGCGTTCGTCTCTTGGTGCAGCGGTCGCAGACGAAGCCGCGGGTAGAAGCTAGTTACTATACAAGCTCGTGACTTACAAACATGTGCCGTCTCCTGTTGTTGAAGAAGGCGAAGTGTTTCCCGCACAGCGGACACTCGTAGCTGGGCCGCGACGCGCTGTGCACCCTCATGTGGAACACCAGGTTCGTCTTCTGCGTTCGTCTCTTGGTGCAGCGGTCGCAGACGAAGCCGCGGGTAGAAGCTAGTTACTATACAAGCTCGTGACTTACAAACATGTGCCGTCTCCTGTTGTTGAAGAAGGCGAAGTGTTTCCCGCACAGCGGACACTCGTAGCTGGGCCGCGACGCGCTGTGCACCCTCATGTGGAACACCAGGTTCGTCTTCTGCGTTCGTCTCTTGGTGCAGCGGTCGCAGACGAAGCCGCGGGTAGAAGCTAGTTACTATACAAGCTCGTGACTTACAAACATGTGCCGTCTCCTGTTGTTGAAGAAGGCGAAGTGTTTCCCGCACAGCGGACACTCGTAGCTGGGCCGCGACGCGCTGTGCACCCTCATGTGGAACACCAGGTTCGTCTTCTGCGTTCGTCTCTTGGTGCAGCGGTCGCAGACGAAGCCGCGGGTAGAAGCTAGTTACTATACAAGCTCGTGACTTACAAACATGTGCCGTCTCCTGTTGTTGAAGAAGGCGAAGTGTTTCCCGCACAGCGGACACTCGTAGCTGGGCCGCGACGCGCTGTGCACCCTCATGTGGAACACCAGGTTCGTCTTCTGCGTTCGTCTCTTGGTGCAGCGGTCGCAGACGAAGCCGCGGGTAGAAGCTAGTTACTATACAAGCTCGTGACTTACAAACATGTGCCGTCTCCTGTTGTTGAAGAAGGCGAAGTGTTTCCCGCACAGCGGACACTCGTAGCTGGGCCGCGACGCGCTGTGCACCCTCATGTGGAACACCAGGTTCGTCTTCTGCGTTCGTCTCTTGGTGCAGCGGTCGCAGACGAAGCCGCGGGTAGAAGCTAGTTACTATACAAGCTCGTGACTTACAAACATGTGCCGTCTCCTGTTGTTGAAGAAGGCGAAGTGTTTCCCGCACAGCGGACACTCGTAGCTGGGCCGCGACGCGCTGTGCACCCTCATGTGGAACACCAGGTTCGTCTTCTGCGTTCGTCTCTTGGTGCAGCGGTCGCAGACGAAGCCGCGGGTAGAAGCTAGTTACTATACAAGCTCGTGACTTACAAACATGTGCCGTCTCCTGTTGTTGAAGAAGGCGAAGTGTTTCCCGCACAGCGGACACTCGTAGCTGGGCCGCGACGCGCTGTGCACCCTCATGTGGAACACCAGGTTCGTCTTCTGCGTTCGTCTCTTGGTGCAGCGGTCGCAGACGAAGCCGCGGGTAGAAGCTAGTTACTATACAAGCTCGTGACTTACAAACATGTGCCGTCTCCTGTTGTTGAAGAAGGCGAAGTGTTTCCCGCACAGCGGACACTCGTAGCTGGGCCGCGACGCGCTGTGCACCCTCATGTGGAACACCAGGTTCGTCTTCTGCGTTCGTCTCTTGGTGCAGCGGTCGCAGACGAAGCCGCGGGTAGAAGCTAGTTACTATACAAGCTCGTGACTTACAAACATGTGCCGTCTCCTGTTGTTGAAGAAGGCGAAGTGTTTCCCGCACAGCGGACACTCGTAGCTGGGCCGCGACGCGCTGTGCACCCTCATGTGGAACACCAGGTTCGTCTTCTGCGTTCGTCTCTTGGTGCAGCGGTCGCAGACGAAGCCGCGGGTAGAAGCTAGTTACTATACAAGCTCGTGACTTACAAACATGTGCCGTCTCCTGTTGTTGAAGAAGGCGAAGTGTTTCCCGCACAGCGGACACTCGTAGCTGGGCCGCGACGCGCTGTGCACCCTCATGTGGAACACCAGGTTCGTCTTCTGCGTGAAGCTCTTGGTGCAGCGGTCGCAGACGAAGCCGCGGGTAGAAGCTAGTTACTATACAAGCTCGTGACTTACAAACATGTGCCGTCTCCTGTTGTTGAAGAAGGCGAAGTGTTTCCCGCACAGCGGACACTCGTAGCTGGGCCGCGACGCGCTGTGCACCCTCATGTGGAACACCAGGTTCGTCTTCTGCGTTCGTCTCTTGGTGCAGCGGTCGCAGACGAAGCCGCGGGTAGAAGCTAGTTACTATACAAGCTCGTGACTTACAAACATGTGCCGTCTCCTGTTGTTGAAGAAGGCGAAGTGTTTCCCGCACAGCGGACACTCGTAGCTGGGCCGCGACGCGCTGTGCACCCTCATGTGGAACACCAGGTTCGTCTTCTGCGTTCGTCTCTTGGTGCAGCGGTCGCAGACGAAGCCGCGGGTAGAAGCTAGTTACTATACAAGCTCGTGACTTACAAACATGTGCCGTCTCCTGTTGTTGAAGAAGGCGAAGTGTTTCCCGCACAGCGGACACTCGTAGCTGGGCCGCGACGCGCTGTGCACCCTCATGTGGAACACCAGGTTCGTCTTCTGCGTTCGTCTCTTGGTGCAGCGGTCGCAGACGAAGCCGCGGGTAGAAGCTAGTTACTATACAAGCTCGTGACTTACAAACATGTGCCGTCTCCTGTTGTTGAAGAAGGCGAAGTGTTTCCCGCACAGCGGACACTCGTAGCTGGGCCGCGACGCGCTGTGCACCCTCATGTGGAACACCAGGTTCGTCTTCTGCGTTCGTCTCTTGGTGCAGCGGTCGCAGACGAAGCCGCGGGTAGAAGCTAGTTACTATACAAGCTCGTGACTTACAAACATGTGCCGTCTCCTGTTGTTGAAGAAGGCGAAGTGTTTCCCGCACAGCGGACACTCGTAGCTGGGCCGCGACGCGCTGTGCACCCTCATGTGGAACACCAGGTTCGTCTTCTGCGTTCGTCTCTTGGTGCAGCGGTCGCAGACGAAGCCGCGGGTAGAAGCTAGTTACTATACAAGCTCGTGACTTACAAACATGTGCCGTCTCCTGTTGTTGAAGAAGGCGAAGTGTTTCCCGCACAGCGGACACTCGTAGCTGGGCCGCGACGCGCTGTGCACCCTCATGTGGAACACCAGGTTCGTCTTCTGCGTTCGTCTCTTGGTGCAGCGGTCGCAGACGAAGCCGCGGGTAGAAGCTAGTTACTATACAAGCTCGTGACTTACAAACATGTGCCGTCTCCTGTTGTTGAAGAAGGCGAAGTGTTTCCCGCACAGCGGACACTCGTAGCTGGGCCGCGACGCGCTGTGCACCCTCATGTGGAACACCAGGTTCGTCTTCTGCGTTCGTCTCTTGGTGCAGCGGTCGCAGACGAAGCCGCGGGTAGAAGCTAGTTACTATACAAGCTCGTGACTTACAAACATGTGCCGTCTCCTGTTGTTGAAGAAGGCGAAGTGTTTCCCGCACAGCGGACACTCGTAGCTGGGCCGCGACGCGCTGTGCACCCTCATGTGGAACACCAGGTTCGTCTTCTGCGTTCGTCTCTTGGTGCAGCGGTCGCAGACGAAGCCGCGGGTAGAAGCTAGTTACTATACAAGCTCGTGACTTACAAACATGTGCCGTCTCCTGTTGTTGAAGAAGGCGAAGTGTTTCCCGCACAGCGGACACTCGTAGCTGGGCCGCGACGCGCTGTGCACCCTCATGTGGAACACCAGGTTCGTCTTCTGCGTTCGTCTCTTGGTGCAGCGGTCGCAGACGAAGCCGCGGGTAGAAGCTAGTTACTATACAAGCTCGTGACTTACAAACATGTGCCGTCTCCTGTTGTTGAAGAAGGCGAAGTGTTTCCCGCACAGCGGACACTCGTAGCTGGGCCGCGACGCGCTGTGCACCCTCATGTGGAACACCAGGTTCGTCTTCTGCGTTCGTCTCTTGGTGCAGCGGTCGCAGACGAAGCCGCGGGTAGAAGCTAGTTACTATACAAGCTCGTGACTTACAAACATGTGCCGTCTCCTGTTGTTGAAGAAGGCGAAGTGTTTCCCGCACAGCGGACACTCGTAGCTGGGCCGCGACGCGCTGTGCACCCTCATGTGGAACACCAGGTTCGTCTTCTGCGTTCGTCTCTTGGTGCAGCGGTCGCAGACGAAGCCGCGGGTAGAAGCTAGTTACTATACAAGCTCGTGACTTACAAACATGTGCCGTCTCCTGTTGTTGAAGAAGGCGAAGTGTTTCCCGCACAGCGGACACTCGTAGCTGGGCCGCGACGCGCTGTGCACCCTCATGTGGAACACCAGGTTCGTCTTCTGCGTTCGTCTCTTGGTGCAGCGGTCGCAGACGAAGCCGCGGGTAGAAGCTAGTTACTATACAAGCTCGTGACTTACAAACATGTGCCGTCTCCTGTTGTTGAAGAAGGCGAAGTGTTTCCCGCACAGCGGACACTCGTAGCTGGGCCGCGACGCGCTGTGCACCCTCATGTGGAACACCAGGTTCGTCTTCTGCGTTCGTCTCTTGGTGCAGCGGTCGCAGACGAAGCCGCGGGTAGAAGCTAGTTACTATACAAGCTCGTGACTTACAAACATGTGCCGTCTCCTGTTGTTGAAGAAGGCGAAGTGTTTCCCGCACAGCGGACACTCGTAGCTGGGCCGCGACGCGCTGTGCACCCTCATGTGGAACACCAGGTTCGTCTTCTGCGTTCGTCTCTTGGTGCAGCGGTCGCAGACGAAGCCGCGGGTAGAAGCTAGTTACTATACAAGCTCGTGACTTACAAACATGTGCCGTCTCCTGTTGTTGAAGAAGGCGAAGTGTTTCCCGCACAGCGGACACTCGTAGCTGGGCCGCGACGCGCTGTGCACCCTCATGTGGAACACCAGGTTCGTCTTCTGCGTTCGTCTCTTGGTGCAGCGGTCGCAGACGAAGCCGCGGGTAGAAGCTAGTTACTATACAAGCTCGTGACTTACAAACATGTGCCGTCTCCTGTTGTTGAAGAAGGCGAAGTGTTTCCCGCACAGCGGACACTCGTAGCTGGGCCGCGACGCGCTGTGCACCCTCATGTGGAACACCAGGTTCGTCTTCTGCGTTCGTCTCTTGGTGCAGCGGTCGCAGACGAAGCCGCGGGTAGAAGCTAGTTACTATACAAGCTCGTGACTTACAAACATGTGCCGTCTCCTGTTGTTGAAGAAGGCGAAGTGTTTCCCGCACAGCGGACACTCGTAGCTGGGCCGCGACGCGCTGTGCACCCTCATGTGGAACACCAGGTTCGTCTTCTGCGTTCGTCTCTTGGTGCAGCGGTCGCAGACGAAGCCGCGGGTAGAAGCTAGTTACTATACAAGCTCGTGACTTACAAACATGTGCCGTCTCCTGTTGTTGAAGAAGGCGAAGTGTTTCCCGCACAGCGGACACTCGTAGCTGGGCCGCGACGCGCTGTGCACCCTCATGTGGAACACCAGGTTCGTCTTCTGCGTTCGTCTCTTGGTGCAGCGGTCGCAGACGAAGCCGCGGGTAGAAGCTAGTTACTATACAAGCTCGTGACTTACAAACATGTGCCGTCTCCTGTTGTTGAAGAAGGCGAAGTGTTTCCCGCACAGCGGACACTCGTAGCTGGGCCGCGACGCGCTGTGCACCCTCATGTGGAACACCAGGTTCGTCTTCTGCGTTCGTCTCTTGGTGCAGCGGTCGCAGACGAAGCCGCGGGTAGAAGCTAGTTACTATACAAGCTCGTGACTTACAAACATGTGCCGTCTCCTGTTGTTGAAGAAGGCGAAGTGTTTCCCGCACAGCGGACACTCGTAGCTGGGCCGCGACGCGCTGTGCACCCTCATGTGGAACACCAGGTTCGTCTTCTGCGTTCGTCTCTTGGTGCAGCGGTCGCAGACGAAGCCGCGGGTAGAAGCTAGTTACTATACAAGCTCGTGACTTACAAACATGTGCCGTCTCCTGTTGTTGAAGAAGGCGAAGTGTTTCCCGCACAGCGGACACTCGTAGCTGGGCCGCGACGCGCTGTGCACCCTCATGTGGAACACCAGGTTCGTCTTCTGCGTTCGTCTCTTGGTGCAGCGGTCGCAGACGAAGCCGCGGGTAGAAGCTAGTTACTATACAAGCTCGTGACTTACAAACATGTGCCGTCTCCTGTTGTTGAAGAAGGCGAAGTGTTTCCCGCACAGCGGACACTCGTAGCTGGGCCGCGACGCGCTGTGCACCCTCATGTGGAACACCAGGTTCGTCTTCTGCGTGAAGCTCTTGGTGCAGCGGTCGCAGACGAAGCCGCGGGTAGAAGCTAGTTACTATACAAGCTCGTGACTTACAAACATGTGCCGTCTCCTGTTGTTGAAGAAGGCGAAGTGTTTCCCGCACAGCGGACACTCGTAGCTGGGCCGCGACGCGCTGTGCACCCTCATGTGGAACACCAGGTTCGTCTTCTGCGTGAAGCTCTTGGTGCAGCGGTCGCAGACGAAGCCGCGGGTAGAAGCTAGTTACTATACAAGCTCGTGACTTACAAACATGTGCCGTCTCCTGTTGTTGAAGAAGGCGAAGTGTTTCCCGCACAGCGGACACTCGTAGCTGGGCCGCGACGCGCTGTGCACCCTCATGTGGAACACCAGGTTCGTCTTCTGCGTTCGTCTCTTGGTGCAGCGGTCGCAGACGAAGCCGCGGGTAGAAGCTAGTTACTATACAAGCTCGTGACTTACAAACATGTGCCGTCTCCTGTTGTTGAAGAAGGCGAAGTGTTTCCCGCACAGCGGACACTCGTAGCTGGGCCGCGACGCGCTGTGCACCCTCATGTGGAACACCAGGTTCGTCTTCTGCGTTCGTCTCTTGGTGCAGCGGTCGCAGACGAAGCCGCGGGTAGAAGCTAGTTACTATACAAGCTCGTGACTTACAAACATGTGCCGTCTCCTGTTGTTGAAGAAGGCGAAGTGTTTCCCGCACAGCGGACACTCGTAGCTGGGCCGCGACGCGCTGTGCACCCTCATGTGGAACACCAGGTTCGTCTTCTGCGTGAAGCTCTTGGTGCAGCGGTCGCAGACGAAGCCGCGGGTAGAAGCTAGTTACTATACAAGCTCGTGACTTACAAACATGTGCCGTCTCCTGTTGTTGAAGAAGGCGAAGTGTTTCCCGCACAGCGGACACTCGTAGCTGGGCCGCGACGCGCTGTGCACCCTCATGTGGAACACCAGGTTCGTCTTCTGCGTTCGTCTCTTGGTGCAGCGGTCGCAGACGAAGCCGCGGGTAGAAGCTAGTTACTATACAAGCTCGTGACTTACAAACATGTGCCGTCTCCTGTTGTTGAAGAAGGCGAAGTGTTTCCCGCACAGCGGACACTCGTAGCTGGGCCGCGACGCGCTGTGCACCCTCATGTGGAACACCAGGTTCGTCTTCTGCGTTCGTCTCTTGGTGCAGCGGTCGCAGACGAAGCCGCGGGTAGAAGCTAGTTACTATACAAGCTCGTGACTTACAAACATGTGCCGTCTCCTGTTGTTGAAGAAGGCGAAGTGTTTCCCGCACAGCGGACACTCGTAGCTGGGCCGCGACGCGCTGTGCACCCTCATGTGGAACACCAGGTTCGTCTTCTGCGTTCGTCTCTTGGTGCAGCGGTCGCAGACGAAGCCGCGGGTAGAAGCTAGTTACTATACAAGCTCGTGACTTACAAACATGTGCCGTCTCCTGTTGTTGAAGAAGGCGAAGTGTTTCCCGCACAGCGGACACTCGTAGCTGGGCCGCGACGCGCTGTGCACCCTCATGTGGAACACCAGGTTCGTCTTCTGCGTTCGTCTCTTGGTGCAGCGGTCGCAGACGAAGCCGCGGGTAGAAGCTAGTTACTATACAAGCTCGTGACTTACAAACATGTGCCGTCTCCTGTTGTTGAAGAAGGCGAAGTGTTTCCCGCACAGCGGACACTCGTAGCTGGGCCGCGACGCGCTGTGCACCCTCATGTGGAACACCAGGTTCGTCTTCTGCGTTCGTCTCTTGGTGCAGCGGTCGCAGACGAAGCCGCGGGTAGAAGCTAGTTACTATACAAGCTCGTGACTTACAAACATGTGCCGTCTCCTGTTGTTGAAGAAGGCGAAGTGTTTCCCGCACAGCGGACACTCGTAGCTGGGCCGCGACGCGCTGTGCACCCTCATGTGGAACACCAGGTTCGTCTTCTGCGTGAAGCTCTTGGTGCAGCGGTCGCAGACGAAGCCGCGGGTAGAAGCTAGTTACTATACAAGCTCGTGACTTACAAACATGTGCCGTCTCCTGTTGTTGAAGAAGGCGAAGTGTTTCCCGCACAGCGGACACTCGTAGCTGGGCCGCGACGCGCTGTGCACCCTCATGTGGAACACCAGGTTCGTCTTCTGCGTGAAGCTCTTGGTGCAGCGGTCGCAGACGAAGCCGCGGGTAGAAGCTAGTTACTATACAAGCTCGTGACTTACAAACATGTGCCGTCTCCTGTTGTTGAAGAAGGCGAAGTGTTTCCCGCACAGCGGACACTCGTAGCTGGGCCGCGACGCGCTGTGCACCCTCATGTGGAACACCAGGTTCGTCTTCTGCGTTCGTCTCTTGGTGCAGCGGTCGCAGACGAAGCCGCGGGTAGAAGCTAGTTACTATACAAGCTCGTGACTTACAAACATGTGCCGTCTCCTGTTGTTGAAGAAGGCGAAGTGTTTCCCGCACAGCGGACACTCGTAGCTGGGCCGCGACGCGCTGTGCACCCTCATGTGGAACACCAGGTTCGTCTTCTGCGTTCGTCTCTTGGTGCAGCGGTCGCAGACGAAGCCGCGGGTAGAAGCTAGTTACTATACAAGCTCGTGACTTACAAACATGTGCCGTCTCCTGTTGTTGAAGAAGGCGAAGTGTTTCCCGCACAGCGGACACTCGTAGCTGGGCCGCGACGCGCTGTGCACCCTCATGTGGAACACCAGGTTCGTCTTCTGCGTTCGTCTCTTGGTGCAGCGGTCGCAGACGAAGCCGCGGGTAGAAGCTAGTTACTATACAAGCTCGTGACTTACAAACATGTGCCGTCTCCTGTTGTTGAAGAAGGCGAAGTGTTTCCCGCACAGCGGACACTCGTAGCTGGGCCGCGACGCGCTGTGCACCCTCATGTGGAACACCAGGTTCGTCTTCTGCGTTCGTCTCTTGGTGCAGCGGTCGCAGACGAAGCCGCGGGTAGAAGCTAGTTACTATACAAGCTCGTGACTTACAAACATGTGCCGTCTCCTGTTGTTGAAGAAGGCGAAGTGTTTCCCGCACAGCGGACACTCGTAGCTGGGCCGCGACGCGCTGTGCACCCTCATGTGGAACACCAGGTTCGTCTTCTGCGTTCGTCTCTTGGTGCAGCGGTCGCAGACGAAGCCGCGGGTAGAAGCTAGTTACTATACAAGCTCGTGACTTACAAACATGTGCCGTCTCCTGTTGTTGAAGAAGGCGAAGTGTTTCCCGCACAGCGGACACTCGTAGCTGGGCCGCGACGCGCTGTGCACCCTCATGTGGAACACCAGGTTCGTCTTCTGCGTGAAGCTCTTGGTGCAGCGGTCGCATTTGAAGCGTTTCTCGCCGGTGTGGATCCACATATGGTCTTTTAGGAGGGCCATGCTCTGTTGACAAAAAAGAAAACTTTATTGTAGACTAAAAGTCACACAAATATTATAAGAAAGAAAGTTTGTGAGTCTGTGTATTATTTGTAGCATCTTAACGCTGTAATAGTTGTACGGATTTGGATGATATTTGGCACACGAGTAGACCATGTACTGGAATAATATGTAGGATACTTTTTATCCGAGCAGTATATGCCCTTGGGATAATTTTCTTCTATCATGGAGGCGAAGCTGCTAATAGCAACTTCTTTTTTAAGTGGGAAGTCATTCGATGACCTCTCCTGCTGGGCGGAACGGGAGGGCGTGTCAGATTTTACCTGAAAATCTGACTAAAAATCACTCCTGTTCCTTTTTTGCCTTCGTTCCAGGATCCCAGGGTTCCCATTCGTACAACCTATGACCCCAGTAGGTGTCACCCTATTTTGATTTGCTGTTTTGTTGTTTTGCAGTTGGGCTCAGGCGATCCGTGCCTCGGAAAGCACGTTAAGCCGTTGGTCCCGGCTGTCATTTGGAGATCTTTGGCAGTCGTTACGGATAGTCAGAAGCCAGTAAATCTGACTCCAGTCTTGCCATGAAGTACCGTGTTACCCCAGTTAATGGGTTGTGGAGGTCTGGTGGGCAGCCGCTCCTCGTAAAATACTGGTATTCAGCTAAATCCGGCTTGACTGGAAGCCGACCCCAATATAGTTGGGAAAAGGCTAGGCAGATGATGAGTTGGGCTCAGGCGAGGGGCTACCCATTGCGTCTGCAAGTCCACGGCCCAGTAGTAAATTAATGAAACAAAATTTGAATTTAAATTTTTATGGAGTCGGAAATGATCAAATAACTGCTCGCACTCTGGGCGAACCGAGAGGGAGTTTCAGACTTTTACAGACTAGAACCCACTGTGTTGTTCAAATTGCTCTTTGAGTTCCAGGAAACTAAGTCTCAAACGCAATTGGCGCCTGCAGAAGAAGAAGTTGACATGAGTAACGCTAGGGGCCTCCCTAGCATCATTAATGTCAATCTCTCAATACCGGACGGTGAGCTACATACTGCTCGCCGTCAGTACATACCTGGAAGATCTTGCCGCACTGTTCGCACATGCACGGCGTCTTCATGGCGGGGTACTTGGTTCGGTTCTTGTACACCGGACGGCGAGCTACCTACTGCTCGCCGCGCCGTCAGTACATACCTGGAAGATCTTGCCGCACTGTTCGCACATGCACGGCGTCTTCATGGCGGGGTACTTGGTTCGGTTCTTGTACACCGGACGGCGAGCTACCTACTGCTCGCCGCGCCGTCAGTACATACCTGGAAGATCTTGCCGCACTGTTCGCACATGCACGGCGTCTTCATGGCGGGGTACTTGGTTCGGTTCTTGTACACCGGACGGCGAGCTACCTACTGCTCGCCGCGCCGTCAGTACATACCTGGAAGATCTTGCCGCACTGTTCGCACATGCACGGCGTCTTCATGGCGGGGTACTTGGTTCGGTTCTTGTACACCGGACGGCGAGCTACCTACTGCTCGCCGCGCCGTCAGTACATACCTGGAAGATCTTGCCGCACTGTTCGCACATGCACGGCGTCTTCATGGCGGGGTACTTGGTTCGGTTCTTGTACACCGGACGGCGAGCTACCTACTGCTCGCCGCGCCGTCAGTACATACCTGGAAGATCTTGCCGCACTGTTCGCACATGCACGGCGTCTTCATGGCGGGGTACTTGGTTCGGTTCTTGTACACCGGACGGCGAGCTACCTACTGCTCGCCGCGCCGTCAGTACATACCTGGAAGATCTTGCCGCACTGTTCGCACATGCACGGCGTCTTCATGGCGGGGTACTTGGTTCGGTTCTTGTACACCGGACGGCGAGCTACCTACTGCTCGCCGCGCCGTCAGTACATACCTGGAAGATCTTGCCGCACTGTTCGCACATGCACGGCGTCTTCATGGCGGGGTACTTGGTTCGGTTCTTGTACACCGGACGGCGAGCTACCTACTGCTCGCCGCGCCGTCAGTACATACCTGGAAGATCTTGCCGCACTGTTCGCACATGCACGGCGTCTTCATGGCGGGGTACTTGGTTCGGTTCTTGTACACCGGACGGCGAGCTACCTACTGCTCGCCGCGCCGTCAGTACATACCTGGAAGATCTTGCCGCACTGTTCGCACATGCACGGCGTCTTCATGGCGGGGTACTTGGTTCGGTTCTTGTCCGGATGCATTCGTCTGAAATGTTGAGCGTATACACGAAGGTCTCGGAGCTGCAGGCCACACTGTGAGAGAGATAGCCTTTTTTAGTAGAGTTAAAAGGATGATGTTCAGCTATCCCGTACATTTTTTCGACTTATGCAAACGTAAATGTCCGGGAGACCCGATTTTTTTTTAATATATATTATATATGATGATGACTATTGCCACTTTTTTTAGGTGGGAAGTTATCCACTGACTTCTCCTACTCTTGAGCGGAGTGGAATAGCGTGTCAGACTTTTGCTGACAAAAACCCACTCGTTCTTAGCCTCCGTTCCAGGGTTCTTCTTTTCAGACATATCTTTGAAGCGCGCGTGGAACAATTCGCGCCGTCGACAGCATGGGCTTAGTCTGGAATAATACCGGATGTCCGGACGGCAAGCTACTCATTGCTTGAAGTCATTTTGATGATCCCACCAGAAATAAAAAACACTTTGATATGCCCCAAGTGCCCCCACCCTGGCAACGTGTGTGTTTAGAAGTTTATATAAGACTAGCTTTAGCCCGCAGCTTCGCCAGCGTATATAAAATATAGCCTATGTCACTCAGGAATACAGCAGCTTTCTATCGGTGAATTTTTTTTTGTAATCGGACCAATACTTCCACAGATTACCTCATACAAACAAAAAAACAAACTTTACCTCTTTATTATATTAGTGTAGATATAAACCTTCCTCTTGAATCACTCCATCTATTAAAAAAAAACCGCATCAAAATGCGTTGCGTAGTTTTAAAGATTCAAGCATACATGTGTGTGTCAGTGGGCAGGGCACATTGCTCGTAGAACAGATGGTCGATGGGGACGGAAGGTTCTGGAGTAGCGGCCACGTACCGGAAGACGCAGCGTTGGAAGACCTTCCAAGGTGGACTGACGACCTGGCGAGGGTCGCGGGAATGCAATGGATGCGATACGCACAGGACCGGTCGTTGTGGCGACGCTTGGGGGAGGCCTATGTCCAGCAGTGGACGTCTTTCGGCTGAGATGATGATGATGATCAAACATACATAGGGATATAGGGATAGAGAAAGCGACTTTGTTTTATACTATGTAGTGATTACCCTTGTTGTTCATAATTAGATTATGGAGGTCTGGTAGCCAGCCGCTCCTCGTAAAATACTGGTATTCAGCTAAATTCGGCTTGACTGGAAGCCGACCCCAATATAGTTGGGAAAAGGCTAGGTAGATGATAATGGTACATTACCCTGCCCAGTTACCTGTTCACAGTTGACGGGTGCGCTGTCTGTCTGCTCCTCGTCGGTGGGTAGTCGCGGGTGTATGACCGGTCGCCTCTCTATGCGACGCATCACGCGCCCGCTGCGTTCCGCGTTCATGCTTTGGGAGTCGTTGCGGATTCGGTTGCTGCGAAAGAGGTGAAAAATTGGGTGTTATTTCAAAGAAAGAAAAAGTCAAAAATGGGTTATAATTCTGTTGAGAAGACAGGTCAAAAATGAGTTGTTGTACAAAGAAAGAAGAAGTAAAAAATGGGCTGTTATTTCGAAGAAAGAAGAGGTGAAAAATTGGGGTTATACGAAGAAATATTTATGATAGAAGAATACGATAGAGAGCAATAGTGCCCAGTGGTAACTGCCTCGACTTGCAAGTTGTAGGTCGCGGGTTCCAAGTCAGCCAGGCGCATTACTTTGTGTAATTTATTTCATCACCGCTGCTTTCAAAAGGGTGAAGGAAAACATCGTCTGGAAACCGGTATGTCAACGAACGAAATAATACACAATGCAGCACAAAACAAAGTAAACATTCAAATTAACTTAAAAATCTTTTTTATTGAGATACTTCCCTATGTCATAATATGCTTTAACAACTAAAAAACTTTGTCACTTTTTTTTACTCTTAGATATCTTATTATAAATGTAATAGAAAAACTATTATTTGAAACAGAGATCATTTGGCAGCTTAATTTATTGCATTTTTTTTAAATAATAATAATATTTTATTGACATAAAAGTATGTTACATTGTTATATGGCAACCCTGACTCATGCGTTAGGTTGTAACATGTGTTACAGGAATCAGTGTCTTCTCCCAGTAGTTTTACACAGATTATATGCAATAAAATTTAAACAATTTTAAATTATACAATATCTGCTTGAGGTGTTTGTGTGTGGGTTCAGGTGTGTTTGTCGGGCATGATTATAATGGGACCTGCGAATTGCATGGTTTATGTCATAAATTTTTCCGTCTGTATTATGTAATCCAGTGTTTGTAGCCAGGAGTTTATTTTCGTTTTAACTGTTTTTTAGTGAATGGGTTAATATGAAGGGTCTTGTTTACTTTATTATTATTTTAATCCTACTATGACGTCCTGCAAGCAATACGTCGAGTTACCAGTAACCCTATACAATATATCAATACAAAACTATATGTACTTACGGATCGTGATCACTGCTGTGTCTCGAAGACAACTTCAGATGTCTGTCGTGCGCGTCTTGTGAAAGGAACTTCACGTCACACATCTCACAGTACGGCCCTTCTAACGTCATCTGTAATGTAACAATATAATGGTTATTCGAAGAAAAGAAAGCTCTGTCATACATGAGAGAGCATTTGTGACCGTGCGGTAACCGTCCAGAGCCCAAATCGTCGACGGTGCGTATTGTTCCACGCGCGCGCCTCAAAGAGATGTCAGCAAACTGTAGGGGCCCAGCATGGCCGACGCCTATTGAGGCCATAAGTTGTTCGATTGGGAACCCGGGGCCCGGGGACGAAGGCAAAAAAGGAATAGAAGTGGGTCTTAGTCAGTAAAGGTCTGGGCGGGAGACCGTGTCAGACCAGAGCGGGAGAAATCATTGGACAACTTTCGACCTAAAAAAAACTCTTAGAGTGCGTCTAATAAAAGCGCGACCAGAAGTTTTTTTTTAATTTAATTGGCAACATTATTCAGCCACAATTGTAGGAAAGAGAAAAAAATTGTGATGTTTCAAGACATGATTCTCCTACTAGTTAGTAATACCACATACATTTTTTTTTGGATTTAACCTATTTTTTTCAGGTCGCGCTTTCATTAGACGGACTGTAGTCACATAATCTTCTATTTGTTTAGACTCACCTCCTTATTATACATACGATGCTTCTTCTTCTTATGCACGTCGATCCCCTTCTTGCTGACAAAAGTGTATCCGCACAGTTCACACACGAAATCCGACACGTGCTTGATACGAATATGACCCATGTAGGTCGTGATTTTACTGCAAAATAAAATGATTTTGTTAAAAGTACTGACGAGGGAAAATGGACTTTGTTCAAGTTGACATATAAAGAGGTCAAGTTTGTTTTTTGTTTGTATGGGATAATCTCTGAAGATCCTGATTCGATTACATAAATGTATATATTGATAGAAAGCTGCTTTCTTTCTGAGGGCTATAATTTATGTAAAAAAAAAGTACTTAGTTTTCGACTTTTACGCGGGCAAAGCCGCGGGCAAAAGCTAGTAAGTCATAAATTTAAGAGAGGTTTACACGCTCAACACTTTTCTCTCTGCTCAACTTCTTATCTTATATCTCACTTTCATTATCGATTTATCATGCTAAGAGTCTGCGTTTTTCTAACAATCTTCTACTGCTTTGTCCTTCTCATACTTCATTCATTCTTCCTACTAATATTATAAATGCGAAAGTTTGTTTTCGTGAAAGAGTAACAAACATACATCCATCCGATGTATGTTTGTTACTCTTTCACGAAAAAACGGCTGGACCGATCTGGTTGAAATTTGGTATTTAGATAGTTTATACCTTGGATTAACATATAGGCTACTTTTACACATACTTTTTTTTATTTATTTTTTTCGATTTTGTTATTTTTGCTATAGGCTGCTTTTTATCAACACCACGCGGGCGAAGCCGCGGGCGGAAACTAGTTCTTTCATAAACAGTCCATACTTCTGTGGACTCTTCAGTGAGTATGCATTTCAGCGGAATTATCATTACTTAATTATTATTATTTTTGTAAAGGGTTTATTTTTGTTACTATTATTATTATTGTTTTGTGGTTTAGCGGAGTCGTCACAAAAACCCCTTTCTTTTACTATATATAAATATATGTATACAAATGTAAATATGTTATATTACACTAAATGTATATGTTTATTTGAACCCTTGTTTGTTTAGTGTTATTTTCATTAAGTCCGCCTTTGTATAATTATATTGCATGACTCAATAAATAAATAAATGACGTTTTAATTGATAAAGTCTAAAATAAAGGATTACTTACTCAAACTCGCTGGCGCAGTGTGGACATTGGTATTTAGTTCCGGCGTGCCATTTTTCGTGCTCCCTCGCTACTCCTCTGAAAAAAGAAAGGAATCTTGTAACAGTACTTTCTTATGTGTCTCACATAACAGAAACGACAAGAAATATGTAGCCAAGATTTTCGTAACTTTTTTTTATATCTCCTCCATAGAGATAGTACGTTTTAGAACGTGCAATTTACCTTTACTTTTTTACCGATCGACATTTTAACAATTTAAAAATTATATGTTTTCAGCGATCCCACTTAATAATAAGCAGTGATGCAATCGTTGATGGTGAGGCGCATTAATTTATTAAGAACCTACTCACTCTAGCCTTGAAGACACCCAAATTATAATCGGACGGGAAGACCGCAGCAGGCAAATTGTTCTAGTCTTTCGATGTACGCGGTATAAATGACGAGACGAAAAGTTTGGTCCGGACCATAGAGGATTTGAATAGATACAACAGTCCGAAAACATCTATCTGGCAGTTGTCCACCAGAAATAACACCCGTCTGATCAGAGGATCCTCTCTTTTCAACGGAGGTATGTGGGACCTTACTCTCTGTTCCACAAACGTCCAAACTGGTGAACTAAAACACTGATTGCAGCAATTACTCACCGATTCCTAGTAACGAAGGGGCATCCCTTACAGGAGTACTGTTCAGTGTGCTGCGCCGTCAGATGTTTCCGCAGCGCACGACTTGTCTTGAGCCGAGTCTTACAGATGAAACACTCGTAGGCACCACATTGCTGCAATGAAGAAACAATACAACTGTCAAATTCTGAAATAATTTTTGGAGGTAGGCGGAACTGAGTGTAAAGTTTCGCAAACCTCCGTTGAAAAAGGAAGAGCCTCCGACCAGACGGTTGTTTTGTCCGGTTTGGGCAACTGCCCGATAGATGATTTCGGGCTGTTGTATATTTTCTAATCGCCCGGAGAACTCTGATAGTAGAGCTTTCAATTATGTAACTGCAAAAATTAAAAAAAAAATACCACGATGTAAAATTTTGTAGTTTTTAGTTCCTATGTGAACTCATAGATGTCGTTACAGATAAAAAAACATAATTTTAGCCAAAAGACGTCCACTGCTGGACATAGGCCTCCCCCAAGCGTCACCACAACGACCGGTCCTGTGGGTCTCGCATCCATCGGGTTCCCGCGACCCTCGCCAGGTCGCCGGTCCACCTTATGGGAGGCCGCGCCAACGCTGCGTCTCCCGGTAAGTGGCCGCCAGTCCAAAACCTTCCGTTCCCATCGACGGATCGTTGTGGCGACGCTTGGAAGCGGCCTATGTCCAGCAGTGGACGTCTTTCGGCTGAGATGATGATGATGATATTCCCAATTCTTAGTTCTCACCTCGCTATGCCTCACAGAGTGCGCAGTAAATCTGTCCTTAATCTGGAATCCTCGATAGCACACCGTACACTTATAGGGCGCACTAGTGTAGTTATAACTCTCCTGTCGCTTGAGAATCTCTTCTATTTGTTGGTCATAAGTCAGTGAAGTAACAGTGAAGATAGACTTGTCAATACCTCCACGCGTTCTCAAGATAAAGGGTCTAGACTAGAAAGACAGACATTCGGACAACAAAGTGATCCTATAAGGGTTCCGTGTTTTTCTTTTTGAGATCGGAACCCTAAAAATCATCATTTCAGCCAAAGAAACGCCCTGAAAACCCCGGGACTCCGGAATGAACGCAAATAAGGAACAGGAGTGCGTTTTAGTCAGTAAGAGACACCCCCTCGCGCTCTGCCCAAAACGGGAGAAGTCAATGAAAGATTTACCATCTAAAAAAAAAATCGACGACGTGATATCCACCAATCCGCACTGTGCCCGCGTGGTGGATTACGGCCCATTCCCTCTCCTAGAGAGGAGGCCTGAGTCCCAGCAGTGGGAACATTATAAGGCTGATGCTCTGCTATGCTATGCAAAAATCTTACCTCGCTATGCCTGATAGAATGCGCAGTAAATCGATCCTTAATCTGGAACCCTCGATAGCACACCGTACACTTGTAAGGCGCACTAGTGTAGTTATAACTCTCCTGTCGCTTGAGAATCTCTCATATTTGTGCTATAAGACCTTGCTATGAGAGACAGACGGACAACAAAGTGATCTAATAAGGGTTCCGTTTTTTCCCTTTGAAGTACAGAACCCTAAAAATCATCATTTTAGCCAAAAGACGACCAATGTTGGACATAGGTGCCGTGTGTCTCGCATCCATCGGATTCCCGCGACCCTCGCCAGGTCATCGGCCCACCTTGCAGGAGGCCTCATCAATGCGTCTCCCGGTACGTGGCCATCACTCCAGAACCTTCCATCCTCATCGACTGATCGTTGTGGCGACGCCTATGTTCAGCAGTGGACATCTTTCGGCTGAGATGATGATGATATTCCGAATTCTCAGTTCTTACCTCGCTATGCCTCACAGAGTGCGCAGTAAATCGATCCTTAATCTGGAACCCTCGATAGCACACCGTACACTTATAGGGCGCACTAGTGTAGTTATAACTCTCCTGTCGCTTGAGAATCTCTTCTATTTGTTGGTCGTAAGTCAGAGGAGTGACCGTGAAGAGGGATTCGTCGAAACTTTCGTTGTTTCTACGCCGTTTCACATCTGTTGTTTTGTACCTGGAAATTGGGAAATTACTTATTTAGAAAGGAAATCGTTTGTCTTGGTATAGTCATGTGAAGAGGAGGGATGAAATGCATGATACTAAAAGAGTTATGAATTTACAAGTAGATGGATGGAGAGGGAGAGAGAGGCCAAAGAAACGATGGATGGATTGTGTGAGGAGCGATATGAAGAAAAAGGGAGTTGGTGATAGTGTGACGGGTGACAGGACAGAATGGAAGAAGAAAACGTGTTGCGCCGACCCCAAGTAATATGGGATAAGGGCAGGAAGAAGAAGACTTATGTATTAAATCTTCACGCAACATAAAAGTTACCCAGGCGGACTTAATGAAATAGGCATTCTCTACTAGTCAACCTAGGGTGGTGAAGAGAGAATGTCGCAAGCGCATAAAAAAAGGAAATGAATATTAAGAAAACAGGGATTCCAATTTATATGAATTAAATAAACATACATACATGTTTAATATAACATATACCTACATAGTACATATATTATATGTAAAGTGAATTGAAGTTATTAAGAGTAGTATAGGACTGAAAGCGTGTGATTTTGTGGCAAACTATAGCTTAGTCATGTTATGGAAATAGTGATACATCAGTGTAAAATTCTACTAGGGTAAAAATTAAATCAAATTTTTTCTTTAGAATTTTAATTTTTGCGAATAGGTGAGGTGACATTTTCAAAAGCGCATCCATACTGTGTAAAGAGCTTAGGTACTTCAATTGATCGTTTTTTCATAATTATGTAAAGTTTTGTTTGTTTTCTCTATTTTTATTCTTTATTGTACACAAGCCGTAGGTCCCGGCTGTCATTTGGAGATCTTTGGCAGTCGTTATGGATAGTCAGAAGCCAGTAAATCTGACTCCAGTCTTGCCATGAAGTACCGTGTTACCCCAGTTAATAGGTTGTGGAGGTCTGGTAGGCAGCCGCTCCTTGTAAAATACTGGTATTCAGCTAAATCCGGCTTGACTGGAAGCCGACCCCAATATAGTTGGGAAAAGGCTAGGCAGATGATGATTGTACACAACATTTACAAAACTAAAATTAATTTGAAATGGTATTTTTAAATATATTTTGTTACTTTGTATCACAGAACAGACCAATTGCAAAATATATGTACACCATAACTGTTATGCAAACAAGACTACCTATCATGAAATCTATTTATTTTTATTTTTGGATGTTAAATATATTGCAATGTGGCAATACTCAATAAATAAATAAAACACAGCTTTCTATTTTACTATGATCTACTAACGCCCGTTTTCAATAACCTACCGCAATTCATAGACAGTTAGCTATCCCCGATAAACAGTAAGATTCTATCTATCCATCCACAATTTTTGGTAGGAAATGCTATCCGTAGGTAGGTTATAGGAAAGCAAGTAAGGGCAAAAGGATAGATTTGTTTATCTCTAGTAGCTGCAACTTTAGATAGATAGCTTATTGATCGGCGTAAGCTAACTGTCAACAATTAATCACTATTTCCTAACGCGTACTGAGACTAAATTGACACAAGTAATGTCAAAATTATTATAGGAATGACGCCAGATCTTTTGTGTTGTAATGTCATTTTAGTCTCAGGGTATAAAAAACAGACGGTAAACACTTACTTATCACTACAAGTATTCGGATCACTTTCCTCTTCAACCTTCTTATGCTTACTCTTCTTAACTCTTCTTCTTTCTCTATCCACCGAACCTTTCTCCCTCTTCTTCTTAACTTTAGGGGCCGCTTCCTTCTTTTCCACATAAACTTCACTTAACGCTTTATCATCATCATCATCAAAATGATCGTATTCGTCAAAGAATATCTCGTTACTGCTCTCATCTTTGACATCAATTTCATGTATAGGGGCCAAAGATTTGACATCAATTTCTTCCTTATCAGAAGTCTCCGGTACAACTTCTGTGGGAGCTTGCGTTTCTTCAGATTTGATAGTCAAATGTTTTATGCGTAAATCAAAATCGTCGTTCTCAAAAGTTTGTGTCACTAAAGTTGATATTAGGTTATTTTGTTTTCTGTTTATGGATTTTATGTCGCGGATTTTTATCTGTAAAGAAGGGTTTTAGATTATTTATAGTAGGTAAATATGTGGCCAGTCACATATTTATAAATATGTTGGTCTAGTGGTTAGTGGCCCTGACTGCTATGCCGGAGGTCGTGGGTACGATTCCCGCCCAGGACAAATCTCCTCTAAGGTGAACCGATGACCTGGTGAGAGTCACAGGAATCCGATGGATGCGAGACGCACAGGACCGGTCACTTGGGGGAGGCTTATGTCCAGCAGTGGACGACTTTCGGCTGAGATGATGATGATGATACTCACGTAAGAGTCAGAACGCAGTGTGTCGTGTAGTAGCACATCACTCCTGACGGCTTTACTCTTGAAGCGGAACGCTGAGTTTAGGCGGGTTGCACACTCCCAGCATACACGTTGTGGTAGTCTGTCTTCTGCGCGAGCCTTTGAACAAAACAAGCAGAAATTAGACTAAATTTAAGTTTATTTATTTATTAAGGTAAAACCAACAGCTTTTTTGTATAGCATTTCTCAGGTATAAAAAACAATTGGCCTAAGTCTTACATTGTCGCCAGTTACCAACCAGCATTCACAAAATAAGGGTGACATTAATTATTACATAATATAAAATAAGTTATGGGTTAAGCTCGGCTATGTCATCATCTACCTAGCCTTTTCCAAACTACATTGGGGTCGTGCCCAGTCAAGCCGGATTTAGCTGAATACCAGTATTTTACGAGGAGCGGCTGCCTACCAGACCTCCACCACCCATTAACTGGGGTAACAGGGTACTTCATGGCAAGACTGGAGTCAGATTTACTGACTTCTCACTATACGTAACGACTGCCAAAGATCTACAAATGACAACCGGGACCTACGGCTTAACGTGCTTTCCGAGACACGGAGGAAACTCGTTATGTTAAGATGGTCACCCATCCACAGTTGGTCTGTGGAAGTTCCTTGGCAAGCGTTGTTTAACCTTGAAGATTGACCCGTGCGGCTGTTATTATCTAGCCACGAGCTTATGTTATTTATCACTACATAGCATAACAAAGTCGCTTTCTCTGTCCCTATTTCCCTATGTATGCTTAAGGGGGATGTTCCAGCTTAGAATTTCGCGGGCTACCTGAAGCATTCACCTTAAATCTTAAAAACTACGCAACGGATTTTGATGCGGTTTTTTTTTTAATAGATAGAGTGATTAACGTTTGAATCCCCAACCGGTCCTATGAGACCGCGCTGTTATTGTTTTACTATTGTGTCTCGTTTCGCGGGTATCTGAGTAATTAAAGAGGAAGGTTTATATGTATAATACATGTATAATATAGTAGGGAAACATTGATAATTTTGCACCCGTGCGCAGCCGGGGCGGGTCGCTAGTGTTATATAAATGTTATTTATTTATTGAAACTTCATGTACAGTGGTGATACGTAGGCGGACTAACGGCCGAAATTAATAATCAATCTATCACATATCGGAGATTGAAAAACAAATGATACCATACAAAAATTTACATGTTTTCTGTTGTTTCATTTGTTTTTCAATCTCCGATATGTGATAGATAGGCATTGACATATATATTACTAGCGTAAGGACCAGGCCAACCGCGCGACTAAATGGCACTAGCGCATTGGCCCTAAAATAGCAGTTTAGGGCCAACGTGACTCATTTGACAGTGGTCCGTGTGCGAGAGTCAACGAGTATTTTGCTTGTCATAACAATGCCTAGTTGTGTGGTAACAGGTTGCAAAAATTATGATACAAAGGTTAAAAAGGAACATGGAATATCGTATCATCGGGAAGTAACCTTACATTAATTTTGTTACCACTAAGTTATTAAATAATCACATTTTAAAGCGTTAAATATTTTACTACCGAATTTCACAATGGCGGCCATTGTGTGGCCGCTACTGGACCATTGAAGTGCACGAAGTAAACTTGTACGGACGTATTTTATATTTCATTGTTGTCCTTAGTACTTTTAATTTCGAGTTTTGGTACCTATCTAATTTGTTTTATATTTAACAAGGGTAAAAAATAGATTTTAAAAAATTAGAAGCTTAGAAACGATACCTAATTGAAACTGAAAATTTTATTTTCTTTCATTTTCTTCACGCTAACTGAGATGATGAGATTTTCACCCGCGACTACTTCCGTGTGAATTTCGAAAAAAAAGAGCTTACCTACATTTAATTTCATCGAAATTACTTCAATAGTTTAGTTAGTCGTGAAAGCGCGATAGATATTTATTTTCTTATTTTTATTGTCCCGTACCCAAACGGGACCCTATTACCTCCGTTTGTTTAGGTAGTTAACTAAAGGTAAACAGTCTTGGTATGTCTTTTTATATTAAAGAGGTCGTATATAATATACACAAAGATTATTTAAATTTAGTTTATTAGCTAACATCGATTTAGGTAAATACCTATTTGCAAAGATTTTTACATACAATTTATAGACAACTTTTATCCAGTTTTTTCATCAAAGGTAACAGCCAAAGTAACGACATAAAGTAATAATAACGATTAAATTCGTTTCTTCACAATTTCAACCGTTGGTTTGACTGTTACTGCTCATTGAGGGGCTGTTAAAGCTATAGTCACTGTCATTTTGACAAAATTGTATTGACTTCACTGCGTTCATTATGGATGCGTTCAAACACATTTTATTTTAAAGTTTTTTTTTTAATAAATAGGGTAAAGGCGGGAATAAATGCCCCGGTGGCATAGATGCCTTGTTATCAAAAAATGACAAACGGAAACGGAACCCTCAGTGCGCGAGTCCGACTCACACTTGCCCCCTTTTTTATTTGTAATATGTACGTAATGTAGCAGAACCATGCCATGAATATATAAAAGAAAGGAAGGAGTGCGAGTTCGAGTAGCATTTTGCATTAGCATTATCTGCCTTATAATAATCCCACTGCTGGGACTCAAGTCTGTTCTCTAGGAGAGGAATGATCCACCACGTGGGCCCGGGGTGGACTGGTGGATGAGAGTATGTTCGAGTTAGAGTATGGAATACAGAGCAATTACAGTCAACTTTCGAGGAAATGGACAGAAATACCATGGGGGGTTAAAATTCTAAAACCACAAATGCTTTTAGAATTTTAAAAATAGGTCCAAAAATATTTATAGGATTAAACTAGCTAGCAATATATATCCCGCCTTCACCCTAAACAACAAATGACATTTGACTTATGGCACTACTGGACAGTGATGTTGCGATGTTGTCATGAGTAAAAAAAGCTCCCCACGTGTTTTTGGGGTAATTACGACGTTTGCGTAGCGGCAACTCTTTTGACTTTTAGTTTAGCTGTTATTTGGATGAAGAAACACATTTGCCATTATGACAGCTATGGTCAAGTAAATGTTAATGGTTTTACTGATAGTTTTAGTTTTTGATGAAAAAACTAGCCGTAAAAGTTGTCTATAAATTGTATATAAAAATCTTTGCGAATATTTACCTAAATCGATGTTAGCTAATAAACTAAATTTAAATAATCTTTGTGTATATTATATACGACCTCTTTAATATAAAAAGATATACCAAGATTGTTTACCTTTAGTTAACTACCTAAACCGATAGATCATAAGACGTTTTTGTCCGTCTGTCCGTCCGTCTGTCTGTCTGTCACCAGGCTGTGTCTCGAGAACCGTGATAGCAAGACAGTTGATTTCACAGATGATGTATTTCTGTTGCCGCTATAACAACAAATACTAAAAACGTACAACAAACGTGATTTTTTTGTAACTCTTTGTCGATATTGGTACGGAACCCACCGTGAGCGAGTCGAATCGAAAACCATTAAGTGTGAAATTTGCATAGACAGTCTAGTAACGAAAAATTATTTTTTCATAGGCTGATAGAATTAACAAATATGGCTGGACTTTATTTTCCTTCTCCTGACCTGTTTGAAGTATGCTTAGAAACCGAAAAAAATATAAGACACTGTGATAGACCCCAATTTATGGTAAAAAGTGACTATAATATGTTCCTATCCACAAAAACTCTAGCAAAGTTTGTAGGAAAAAGCACTTTTAATGCTTTAAACTTGCACTCTGTCGATCAACCGGCCACATTATCATAGATTGCAACTTGTTCGAGCCATCATTAAGAAATATATTTAAAATGTCAGAATGCATCACGAGTCTATCACGGAAAACACGGGGAGAGGAACTGAGAGACAAAAATTTAAAAAGAGCGTTTTATTCAAAGGACAGTAATATTGCTATGTTTTTCACATGCATACTTATGTAAACTATTTCGTATTTTATAATATATTTTAAATATTCTAATACCTACCTACCTTATAATTATAATCTTAAGTTAATTACAATTTTAAATAAAGTTGATTGAGACTCACTAAATTTGTTTTAATTACGAAAAAAATGCTTACGCTCTAACAAGGTTACGTCGAAAACTTGTGCGATGCGGCTGTCACGTAATTCGAATGAGTTATTACAGATGTCGCTATTTTTGCTTGTAGTATAAAGTTTTTTATGAAATGTTCAGTTGGGCGCATCCTTCCTTTTGAAATCATTGTAGATAGGTTATTGGTTTCGGGCGTTAATGCATCAAGGCAATGTTCTTCGTAAGGACTTCTCTTTTGACTCTCAACACTAAAACCTACTCTGCACGCACCCAGCTAAATGTGGACTGTTTCAAAAGTGTGTAGTACTTAACTGATGTTCTTTTTTATCGGGTTTATTAGTGATCGTAAGTTTTCTGTTACCTACTTCATATGCTTCTATCCGTGAGAACCTATAATCGGCTCAATGTTTCTTATACTGTTGTTGCTTCTCCTAAGAATAAATTAATGTTTGGAATTCCCGACCGGTCCTATGAGACCGCGATGTTGTTGTTTTAGTATTGTGTCTAGTTTCGCGGGTATGTGATAGATTAATACAAAAAACTCACCATCAATCCTGTAAGTTGCTCGAACATCAGATCTAGCTTGTGCTCCTTTATGTGGTACATCTTCGTGTCCATTACGAGGCATATTCGGCACACCTGCGAACATTTACAAGCACATTTAGACGCTTTCATGCTTGTGGCAGCCATTTTCTCGCTAGATGGTGCTGAACTAGACATTTCTCATCGGCATGGATAAATAGTCCGGTACCTGGGGCGTTAAATCATCAATACCTAGAACTTGGTTGACTGTGGGTTGATTTTAAAAAGAAAAACTGATATGTGAAGCTAATAACAAGCATAAAAAAGTTTACCTATTAAAAAATTGTGATCTTGACTATGAAAAAAAAAGTGAGAATTAAAATAGCCCAATTAGTATCTCAGGACCTCGATCGACTTAGTTCGAATTGAAAAATTCTTTCAATGTTGCATAGTCCATTTATCCAGGGAAGGCGATAAGCTATATAACATTACGCTACGACTAATAGGGGTGGAGTAGTAACCACAGACGTGAATGAAACCGCAGGTACAACGAGCAATGTTTTTGTATAAGAAAACATCTTAACGTGTATATTTATATATGGACAACACTTTTGGTTATTTAAAAATTTACATTTTGGTCCACATCAAATATAAGTATTGTTCGACTTTAGATTTTTTATTGATAGTGAAAAATTATCCAAGGGAACCTACTCTCGGGATAATATGAAAATAAAAATAATAATTAGGTATGCTTACCCTCAACGCGGCTGGCGCATCCAGTTCAACATTTGGTTCCTGCAAAATAGAAAAGCACGAAGTTAAAAACTTCGTTTCCTTTTAAATGGTTTTCTTCACCCTCTAAATATTTGGGCTCATTAAGAGGCCACGTTTTTTTTTTATGATGCATAGTCTCGCGTTTGACCACTATCTCACCTGATGGTAACCGATGATGTGGCCGACGACGGAGCACGCTTGCCTCGAAGTAACGAGGCGCGCGTGGAATACAATGCGCCATAGACGACTAGGAATCGGTCCGGACAGCGAGCTACCCATAGCTCGCAGTACAAAGCTATTAAGACTTGTTATTCGTTTGTGCGTCGATGTCAGACACACCCCGTATATAGCTTTTTTTCGATCAACTGTAAAAGTCGATTGACATACGACTGGAGACAGGACAGAATGGAAGAAAAAAACGTGTTGCATCGACCCCAAGTAAAATGGGATAAGGGCAGGAAGAAGTCATCCTTGCGCAGGGCCATGCTAATCTTCTCTGTATCGTTCCAATTTTAGTATACGTACTGCCGAAGCCGAATGGGGATGATGGTCGATGGGGACGGAAAGTTCTAGAGTGGCGGCTACGTACCGGAAGACGCAGCGTCGGAAGGCCTCCCACAAGGTGGACCGACGACCTGGCGAGGGTCGCGGGAATCCGATGGATGCGAGACGCACAGGACCGGTCGCTGTGGCGACGCTTGGGGGAGACCTATATCCAGCAGTGGACGTCTTTCGGCTGAAATGATGATGACTGCCGAAGCAAGTACGAGGAGGAAGAAGAAGAGACTAAGACTTCACTCACCGTCATGACTTTACCGCCGAGCACGGGCACAGCTCCACACTTGATCCTCCTCAGCCCAGCCGCCGTCACGTAGAAGTCCTTTCTTCTGAAGTGCTCGGAGCATATGGAGCTTCTCTCCTTGGGCTGCCAGTCGTCAGGCAAGCCCAGTGCCTCCACCCAGGCCGTACGGACGTGCGGCTGTTTTGGGAACCTGCAATTATAATAGAACTATTTTAAAACAATACTTGTAAGCGTCAGCTCGACGACGCGACGCTGCGTACACATTTTAATAGAGTGATACAAAATAGAACTTTATTGACTACACGAAAAGATACACATTTCATTGTGAGAATTTAAAATACAGTGCATGCAGCGCTGCGTCTCGTGACGCCGCGCGGCGTCTCGCCGCACAGCGGAACGTTTTTACATTCGCGACGACGTATTGCCGACGATTTTACTATGCCGCCTCGCAACGTTGCGATGCGTCTCGCGGCGCAGGGCGAAATTACTTCCTCTTCCTGCATCGTCGCGTCGCGTCGCGTCTCGGTGTGAACTGACCCTAACCAACTTTAAACAGGAAGAGGTTCTCAGTAATTCTCCAAATTCGGTGTTCTTTGCATCATTAACCGTATTTTTTTTTATTTTTCACTGATTTGACTTAAACATATTAAAATATGAAATAAATCAAGAACAACAAGAGAATAAAATTGTAGTATCTTTGATTTGTTTCATATTTTTTTGGCAAAGGACACCAAATTGGAAAATGAATAATAATAATAATATTCCACAACTTTCACACAACATCATCTAGTCCCAAACTAAGCAGAGCTTGTATTATGGGTACTAGACAACTGATAAACATACTTATATATTTGTAAATACATACATATTATAGATAAATTACACCCAGACACAGAACAAATGATTGTGCTCATCACACAAACATTTGTCCTGGGTGGGAATCGAACCCACGACCTCCGGTATAGCAGTCAGGGTCACTAACCACTAGACCAACAGGCCAGTCACATTGAATGACCATTCTATGTTTTTTTTTTATGTATATGTTGACCAATTTCTCGGTTTATTTGAACTGATTTTGAAAATAGTTTTTTGGTTGAAAGGTTATATAGGTCTCATAGAAATATGATCTGATGATGAAATTCAAAGTTATGGAACGGAACTCCTCGTAGGAAAATTGATATATGTAGGATAAAAGGTACATTTTTGATTTTACTGACGAAAACCCACCTATGTTCTGGTAGAAACACTTAGCGTTCGCAGAGCAGACTATACTTTTATCCAGGGAGGATGATTCCCTCTCCCCTCTAATTTTATAGAGGCAAAGCTACTGGCAGATGATGGAGGGGCCAGTAAGATCTTTGCTTACTGTTTCAGCAGGAGGGGGGGATATATACACAGCAGGGACCTGAAACATAATAAAAAAAACGATCCTTAAGTTTGATTTTTATTTTGGATATATTTATTTTATTTTGGATCTCCAAAATATTTGGATTTCCGTCCTTGCTGTGTATATTATTTTTTTCACAAAATGTCATCTAGTTCCAAGCTAAGCAGAGCTTGTGTTACTAGACAACTGATAAACATACTTATATATTGCTTGCTGTATATTTATTTCTAGATACATACATATTATAGATAAATTACACCTATGGTCTATCGGTTTAGGTAATAAACTAAATCTAAACAATCTTGGCATGTCTTTTTATCTAAAAGTTGTCTAAAAATTGTATGTTAAAATCTTTGCAACTTGATAAATAAATTGATGTTAGCTAATAAACTAAATTTAAATAATCTTTGTGTATATAATATACAACCTCTTTAATATAAAAAGACACACCAAGATTGTTTACCTTTAGTTAACCACCTAAACCTAATGGATATGTTAATTCATATTTCTGGTATTGAATATATATATTCTGGGATACAATTAAGTACCCTATGACACTTACAAAATTTTGTAGAAGTGTGCCCATAAAATAATTTTGGAATTAGTCTGGTACCATTAGAGAAGACTTTTTGCAAACATACATAAATAAATTTTCCTATTTATTATATTGTCTGAAGTTGCGAATCTGCTGTTAGCTGCCACTGTGGATTTGTAACTTTGCCATACAGGTAACTTTACCATACAGGTGACAATATATTATAGGCAAATTTGCGAATCTGCCATTTGATATCGCTACAGATTTGTAACTTTGCCATACAGTGACAGTTTTTTTTTATTGGTATAAACTAGTGCTTAACCGCGATCCTACCTGATGGTAAGCAGTGATGCAATTGTTGATGGTGAGGCGCACAACTTTACAAGCTACAACATTTTTTTTTTTTATAAATTTTAATCCTATTAGAATCTTTTAATGCTATACTTGAGTCATGTGTAATTTATTTATATTTTATCTAATGTAATTGATTAATTAATTTAATATCTCATTTAATTTTAAATCTAATGTATGACTATAAAATATGGACAATGTCTGAATTAAATAATCAAAGATCTTTTGCCAACACTAATGTTTACATTTATTTAATTATTATTAATTTATTTGGAAACTCAATAGCTTATTTTTTAGTTGTGTTTGTTTTCATTTAATTTTGTTTCAATATTTCTGTTACATTAAATACCAATCTTAACATATTAGTTTATCGTGTTGATAGATATTACACAGGGAAGCCGGTCTTAGGTAAATGCATCTCGACAGTACCACTTACCAATAATTATATTAGTATCAAGTAGCGAAAGGTATGGGAATCAGTTTGTTGTGGTCACTACTTTTATGAACTATTTTCTTGATTACTTACATATGAAACGTAATTCCATGGCTTTTGTTATTTTTTCTCGTGTCATTAGTACAATCCTTAACACTGCACCTCATGTTTCTAAATAGATATTAGTTAAATTGTTAGTTCAAAAAACGTAAACATAGCGAGTCATGATACCTCCAATATTGCTGTTATATGTGAATGGGGTACTGGTTTTTTGGTACCATTACATTAGCAAATCATTAAACCATTTTTATTTCGCGGCTTCCATATTCATATTATTGTATATTTTACAATATTTGTGTATTTTTGATAACTACTCAAGCTGTCAAACATAAAGCGGCCACCATGTTTAGTTATTTTTTTAATGTTCGACGCCATATTGGAACTCTGTCTTTTAGAACTGTCAGCTAATAGGAATCGTAATAAAGATATTGATTGATATTGAGATGAATATGGAACTCGACTCCACAAACCAGTTATTTTAATTTATCAGTTATATCAACTGCTTAAAGCTTTTTTGGCTTACAGTTCATAAGAATCGTATAAGCCTGTCTCAAAGCCCATAAGCGGCAGTCAAAAATTTTTAGTCATCTTTTTTTCCTAGTCATTACTGTCCCGTAGCTGCAGCAAGGCCTCCTCCGAGTCTTTCCATTTTTCTCCATCACCGTTGCTGAAATATAATCTCGACCTCTTTTTGGGACGGCTTCGTTGACGCTTACCCTCTGTAGGAACCCAGTGCGGTGCAATTCTTGCCCAGCGGTCATTTAGCCACTATCGGCTATTTTCTCGGTCAAAAAACGTACAAGACGTAATTTCGTGTAAATAAATGTATGGCATATGTTAATACTAAAGTATCTATACTTGATCGCTGATTATTCTCACTGCTATTAGTTGGGTCCTAGGCGACAAGATCTATCAAATGTAATACTCGCTGAGCGATACACGCTTGGTAGTTAGGATTCACGATCGCCGAATCTCATTTGGACTTGGTAGCCTTATTGCCCACGTATAATAATAAGGCATTAAGAAATAAGAAATGAAAGACACAAATAAGTAAAACAACTTTTATTATAACGTAACATAAATATCACTTTTTTCTTCCGGTTCGAATGGATTAGCTGCGGCATAACTATAAGGTAGATCTACATTAGGCCCACATAGGTCACGTATGCTGATCTGGGCGTATCGGTCTCCATACATTTGAGATAACCCAGACAATCTACTTATATGGATCTCACAACTTTTTACGGTAGAAGAATCTAGTTCGAGACTTGGTTTTTTTACAACTTCTTTTTGATGGCAATTGGTTTACCAAGAATAATGTTGCCAATTAAAAAAAATAAACTCCGGGTCGCGCTTTCATTAAACGCACTAGTAAATCTTAGACCCATAGCGCACTAGCGGCCAGCGGCCGCGTGCACCTGTGGCCGCTGGCCGCAGGCGGACAAGTGCGCGCGCTCTATGTCGGTTTCATACTAATGTATGTATCTCGATGGCCACCGCGCCCTGGCCGCCTGCGGCCTGGCCGCTAGTGCGCGCCTGGCCTTAAGGTGGCACTAAAATCCAAATATTAAGCTTGAAGTTGGTTAGTACCACTCACTTTTAAGAAATAAATTCCAAGTCAGGCAACTTTTGCCATAAAGACTTTTTTGACGACAATATAGAGGGCGTTTGTATAATATTCTCGACTGGTAACTTCTTCTCTTGTTCAGTTGCAGTAGTTCTGTTATTATCACTCGCAATTTTTATGTTGTTTTCTTTACACCATCGCCGCCACCATAAGTATACTGAGGTCCGCTGAAATAAAAAAAAAACAATTTTTATACTTTAAAAGGAGTATGTTGGTAATGATTTGACTGGCTTTTTGGAGGTCTAGTGGTTAGTGGCTCTGACTGCTATGACTCCCTCCCTTATGTCAATGTTAGTAATACTCTTAAATGTCAGTGGCAGTAATGCTCTTATCCCCTTTATCCCTTTTTCCAGTATGGGTCAGTTCACACCGAGACGCGACGCGACGCGACCACTCTGGAAGAGGCCAGTGATTTCGCGCTCCGCCGCGATACGCATCGCAACGTTGCAAGGTGCATAGTAAAAACGTCGGCAACACGACGGTCGCGAATTTCAAAACGTTCCGCTGCGCCTCGTGACGCCGCGCGGCGTCACGAGGCGCGGCGCTGCATGACGCAACGTATTCTAAATTCTCACAATGAAATGTGTCTCAAAAATCTTTTCGTGTTGAGTCTACTTACTCTATTAACATGTGCACGCAGCGTCGCGTCACGTCTCGGTGTGAGTTGACCCTAATAATAAGGCTTACTTCATGTCAGTGATATAATTCTCTTACCCATATCATGTCATTGATAATTAAACTCTAAGCCCCCAATCCTCTTCCTTCATTTCACTGACATGAGAGGAGAGGCATATTCAGAAAAGCTCTACCCAAAAGTGTTGCTACAAAAAGCATGGCTTGCAATGGAATTTAAACTTTATATTAAAAACTATAGAGTTGGTATTCCAAGTTGATAACCAACTTGTACTTTGATTTCAAATATACATTAATACTTACTGTGACTCGAAACTGGTTGGCTATATCGGTGACTGAAACGCCATTAAGTTTCATCGAAACAATTTGTTGTTTGGTTTCTTCGTCGACCCTGTACATTTTAAAATTAAAAACCATATTTAATCATTTATCATGTTTAATCTATTATACCTTCTATCACTCTTATTGAACGGTGCCCGTGCCCACATACCGGAAGACGCTGCGTTGGCGCGGCCTCCGACAAGGTGGACCGATGACCTGGTGAGGGTCGCGGGAATCTAATGGATGCGAGACGCACAGGACCGGGCGTGGTGGCGACGCTTGGAGGAGGCCTATATCCAGCAGTGGACGTCCTTCGGACGGCCTTTCACCACTGCGTCTTCCGGTATGTGGTCGCCACTCCAGAACCTTTCGTCCCCATCGATCATCTATTCTACAAGCTCTGTGTCTATCCATATGTATAGTCATAACTCTTTTCGTAACAAGCGCTCCTCTTCACATGACCATACCAAGACAAATGATTCACACTCTCCATAGCTTCCTCTTCTTCCTGACCTTATCCCATATTACTTGGGGTCAGCGCAACACGTTATATTCTTCCATTCTGTCCTGTCGTCCGTCACACGATCGCTAAGTCTTGTATGCACATAAAGGTACAAAGGCGGACTTAATGCAGAGAAGATTAGTGGTAGGTGCAATAAAAGAGAGAATAAAAAACTTATGTCTAAAAGTTATACAAATGAATCCAGATACAGCACAATCTGTTGTTAATCTGTTATCCATCACACGTTCGCCAACTCCCTTTTCTTTCGTATCACTTCTCACGCAATCCATCCATCTGCTCTTTGGTCTCCCTCTCCCTCTCCATACCCATTACAGTAAATAAAAAATCTGACTTACTTATGACTTCTCCCTGATCTTAAAGGTACACTAGCTTTTCTTTCTTTGAGTTTAAACCCCGCTTCTCTTAGTCTGTTTCTGACACTCCTGCAATGGGAGAAAGAAATTTAATAATTGAAACTAGTGATTGCCTACGAACCCCCACCTGCTGGTAAGCAGTGATGCAATTGTTAATGGTGAGGTGCATTAGTTTATTTACGACACACTTGCTCATAAAGTGGCTGTTATTGCACTGCACTTAGGTATATAAAGGGGCTCGTTACCAAACTGTGACATTTTGATTACTATTATGCACATGTGCGGTAATGTAGTTAGAACCTTTTTGTTTAACCTCTTTTTTGTCAAAAAGAGTTTTAAGACAAAAAATAATAAAATTTGTTATTGCGTTCAATAGCATAAATTAGTGTTTTACTTACTTATTTCATGAAATTTCGTGTTTAAATAAACTATTTAAAATTTTTCATATTTAATTGATTAAATCTTTTATCAAATTGGTATTTTCTGTTTATATGCAACCTCATTCTTATTTTTTCTAAACCAACATCTAGAGTAGCTAGTCTATGGCCGCCATTTTTCGCGCATGCGCGCATTTAAGAAAAGTTAATTTTTTAGCCGCCATATTTAAAAATAAAATACAGATTTTACAAAAATGTCTACAACAACTATTTATGAGGAAAATTATTTGTGCTGTACGCAAAAAAATCTATGTCATGGGACCACTATACAGTCAAAATAGTTAATTATAACTTTACTGACTGCACATTTACGAACTGTTTCTTTAGATAAACTTTTCATATACCTACTAAATAAAGTTGATTTTTAATTTATTTTCTTCACAAGTGTGTCGAAAAACGTCGTATGATACACGTGAATAATTGGTCATTATCGTTCTTGGTTCTCTTAAGACCCTCGCCATGGCTCGGGTCTTAATACCACCGCGACGATAATGACCCACATTACACACTTGTATCATAATGTACTATTACGGCCTATTTACTCTAGCCTTGAAAACACCACCCCGCGCGGCGGATTATGGCCCATTCCCTCTCCTATAGAGGAGGCCTGAGTCCCAGCAGCGAGAACATTATAAGACCGATAATGCTAATGCTAACTTGGAAGAGAGCCCCATCTCCCTCGCCAGTGTGGGCGTGTGCACGGTCTGTTCTTGAGCTACCCTCTCTATGAGCAGCTGATCCTCAGCCAGCTGATATTATCTATACTAATATTATAAAGAGGTAAAATTTGTAAGTTTGTATGTAGGGGGTAATCTCTGGAACTACTGGTCCAATTTGAAAAATTCTTTCAGTGTTAGATAGCCCATTTATCGAGGAATGCTATATACCATCACGCTACGACCCACTGGAGCGGAGCAGTAACGAAAAATGCGGGTGAAACCGCAGGGGACAGTTAGTTATTATATAAACTATTACTTGGAAGACAGCCCCATCTCCCTCGCCAGAGTGGGCGTGTGCACGGTCTGTTCCTGCGCCACCCTGTCTATCAGCAGCTGGTCCTCCTGAGCGGTCGTCTTCCTCTTGGGCCCGGTTGTCTTGAGGTTGTCCATGTGACCGTCCTTGCAGTAGCGGAGCCACCATTTGCGGACGGTGTCGCGCTGGAAGTGGGCAAGTGATTTTTTTTTGTAAATTAATTTTCACAGAAAAAAAAATTAAGAGTGGGGTTAGGAGACAAAAAATAGGCCTATTCTCAGACCTATCAAAGAAACTAAAAATTTCATAAAAAATTGAATACACCGTGTGTCAGACATATCGACGCACATGACTCTGACATCCCAGTGGTAGAATTTTTTCATTATTATTCATGAATATTAGTTTCGTCATTACAAAATTTATGAGCGGTAGTTATAAGTCTAGAAATAAGGAACAGGCTTGAAATAGAGTACTGAAACGAAACTTCACTTCAAATTAACAGGCCTTATGGCGGCCACACACGTAGCGTTATACCTGAACGGTATACCGAAACTGAAGGCTTGTGCAAGTATACCGGAGCGTATGTGTGACAAAACTTGCACAAGTTTCCTGACTTGCACAAGTCTGGTAGGCAGATCAAAACTACGATCTTTATACCTGCGCAAACTAGTTTGTGCAAGTATGCATGAGCGTGTTTGTCGGACGCGCGTGCATGCACGCGCGCCAGTGCTTCGGTCGGTTTGTGTGGTTATTTTCGCGCCAAAATGTCTGTCGATTCACGCCGCAGTAATAGAGAGAAATTAGAAGAGTTTATAGATTTATACAGAAAGTTACCATGTCTATGGCAAATAAAAAGTAAAGAATACCATATTCGCGACAAAAAGAACGCTGCATACTTATTTCTTTTTAGTAAGCCATACTTTACACCATACAGAACGTTTCTTCTTACACTTCTTTTTTTTCTTAATAGCTAGCACCAAACCAACAATAGCCAAAACGTCATCATTTGTGGGTGCCGGTGGCATATTTCACAAAATACTTATTGCACAACACGACTTCTTCGGTTTGTCACAGGCGCAGAACTGAGACTGCACAGGCATACTTGAATCGTGTGTGGTCACTATGGACGTCAGGTATACTTGCACAAGCCTTCAGTTCCGGTATACCGTTCAGGTATACCGCTACGTATGTGGCCGCCATTACACACGAATCTATGACTTAAAGTCTTCAATGACGTTGGACGTTTGTTGCTCAGTGATACGAGTTGCTCACTTTAGTGTGATTATGAAACATCGACATCATCATGCCTAGCCTTTTCCCAACTATATTGGGGTCGGCTTCCAGTCAAGCCGGATTTAGCTGAATACCAGTATTTTACGAGGAGCGGCTGCCTACCAGACCTCCACAACCCATTAACTGGGGTAACACGGTACTTCATGGCAAGACTGGAGTCAGATTTACTGGCTTCTGACTATCCGTAACGACAGCCAAAGATCTACAAATGACAGCCGGGACCAACGGCTTAACGTGCTTTCCGAGGCACGGAGGAAACTCGTTATGTTAAGATGGTCACCCATCCACAGACCAACCTAGGCAAGCGTTGCTTAACCTTGAAGATCGACCTGTGCGGCTGTTATTATTTAGCCACGAGCTCCTCATCGCTATGAAACATCGACATCGCTCTCTTGAAAAAATAACCCATTTCAACACTACATAATATAAAACGAAGTTGCTTCCCGCTGTCTGTCTGTCCCTATGTATGCTTATGTCTTTAAAACTACGCAACGGATTTAGATGCGGATTTTTAAAAATAGATTTTGATTTAAGTGAAACGTTAACTTAAAATACACGCATAATATAGCACCCTTGCGAAGCCGGGGCGGGTCGCTTGTCATTAATAATCAAAGCAAAGACCCCCTACCCCTTGTAACGCTTACGTAATTCTTGAATGCCCCCTATGCATATGCCTTTTGCGTTCAAGAGTCGTGGTGACTCTTTAATCAATCGTAAATGCCTATGTTCTATTGATAGTATGAAACTCTAAAATGGTTGGACTGATAGTATGAAACTCTAAAAAATTCTTACTCATACTCACTGTGGTTTCCAGTAAGTAAGCGATGCGGCTATTTGATAGTCCTTCTTGCTTTAACGCTACGATACGTTCTTTTAAAATGTCATGGAGCGCTTTATATTTACTAGAAAACAAAGAAGAAAAAGATTTAAAGCATCTATAAGAAGAAATTGCGGTTTTTATAAAAATGTAATTTTTTCGTTCACTATATCAGCCTTATAATGTTCCACTGCTGGGACTCAGGCCACCTCTCTAGAAGAGGGTGAATGGTCTGTAATCTACCACGTGGATCCAGCACGAGTTATACACCACGGGTTCAAACCTAGAGAGGAGGTCTGAGTCCTAGCAGTGAGAAAATTAAAATGCTGGATTATCCTTATACATTTTATTTTAGCCTATTCTGTCCCAATCTTGGACAAAGGCCTCCCTCCACTCTTTCCATCTTTCGCGGGCCCGCGCTTCCTCTTGCCAGTTCTGGTGGAATCTATCCAGCTCATCGCGCCATCTCCTTCGTGGTCTGCCGCGGCCCCGTCGCACTGTTTCAGGGCACCAAATTTGTGCTACATTGGGCCACAGTTTGTCGGGCATGCGGCAGACATGTCCTACAGAGTTCGAGCCATATCAACTGTTTTGGTTTTGAAACGCAATGTCCTCGATCCGTTAATTTAACACCCAGTTTACTGCGCTCCAGTATACTTAATGCATAGTCACCTTATTTTCTGCCCCACATTTCTTTCAGGCTTCACCATCAATATACGTTCCAGTCCCGCCTGACGCAATCTTCGTCTCACAGTAACAGAACAGGCCGAAACCTCTTTACCAGCTTCATTTGGCTCATAAAAGTAGTTCTGATCAGGTTCGTTTTCTACTACAGTGTGATCGCGACCTAGTGTTGTAGATCTACGGTAAGAGATGTTACTGTTCTTGCAAAAGCGATACAAGAAATTGTAGACTGAATTTATCTGAAAGGAAAACATGGTTTTTTGAAGGTTTTTCGACTGGAATAGCAAATATTGAGAGTACAACTAAACGAAAAGGGAAGACATCCACTGTTGGACATTGGCTCCCCAAGTGTCGCCACAACAACCGGTCCTGTGCGTCTCGCATTCATCGCATTCTCGCAACCCTCATCAGGTCATTGGTCCGCCTTGTGGGCTGCCTTCCCGTGCGTGGCCACCACTCAAGAAGCTTTCGTCCCCATCGAGAATTTGTTCTACTAGCAATGTGCCCTGCCTAATGCCACAAAAGTTTGGCGATTCTTTGGGCTATATTGGTAACAAATGTTCTCTTGCGAATATCTTCATGTCTGATGTGATCACACAATGAAACTCTCGAGCATAGCTCATGGCCCTTTAGGTGACTTCTTAAAAAGAGCACTATTGTATGTGAGCAATCACGTTTCGCAGCCGTATGTCATCACTGGCAACATGCATTAGTTATAGATTTTCGTCTTGAAACAAGAAGAAGAAGGATGCATCAGAGTAATTCGCAAATTTTTAATTTCCTAGATGTTTTGCAATGGCGGTTGTTTTTTTTTTTACTTTAAAAATGTACAAAAAACTGTTCAATATAAGACTTACCGATAATCCAGTTTCCTTCGCTATCGCAGGTGCCGAGAAACCCTTTTTCTTTAGTGCAATTATTTTTTGTTTTATCTCGTTACTCCTGCGCGAATAAAATTACACTGATTTTAGATAGTAGACATAATAATATTAATCAAAAGTATGTATAATATGAATTGCCTTCCTTCCGGGGCCCCGGGTTTTCTTTTCAGAAGCCAACCCATGGCCCCAGAAGCTTCGAACTTGCTGGGCCCCTACGGTTTTACTGACAGCACTTTGAGGCGCGCGTGGAACAGTACGCGCCATTGTCGACTTGGGCTTGGTCCAGATTATTACCAGACTGCCGGACGGCAAGCTACTCATTGCTCGCGGTCCGCAAGCCCCCGCCTACGGTGGTAAAAGCGTCAAGGGTAGAACCTGATTTTCGAGTACCTAAGAATTTTTTTTTCTCACCTGATAGTTGCTTTTTCATTCGTACCGCCAACTGCTTCCCCAATTCTTTCAACTTTATGATCTTTCCCAAAAGTCCCCACCTTCTTAGTTATTTTTTTCTCCGCATTTTTAACCGAAACCTCTTTGACTGTATACTGATTGTGTTCTACTATATTACTTATGGCCTCATCAACTATATTACCAGTTAAATCCAGTTTTGGTTTTCTCTCTACACTTTCTTGTACTAAAACTATATTCCCATCTTTATTTATTAACGGTACATTAGTAATTTCTATATCTTCTCTTAACCCATAACTATTATTATTAATATTAATTTGTACTTCAGAATTTTTAGTGTCATCTTCAATATCTCTAAGAGATGTGACACTATCATCAAAATCTGATATTGCATCGCAGTTTTGATTTTGAAGTCGAATATTAAAACTGTTTTCAGCTATAGGATCAGTTTCTACCTCCGTTTTCACTGGAATGTCTATCCATGGCTCAAATTCTTCTAAATCTATATTCCTTTCTACTTTATGAGTTTTCATTTTAGTTTTTCTTCTTTTTGTTTTTGTATCTTCATTGAGAAGTTTATCTTTTTCTTCTTTTTCACAGAAGGAATCTTCGCATTCAATGTCAGTTGAAGTAAATAAATTTTGAGTTGTTAAAGGTGATTTTAAAGTACTGTGGTATTGTTTAATTGTTTCAACGTCAGATTTTGTTATGTGTACTAGATCTTTAAGCAGTGTATCGCTGAGTAACGCTTTGTTTCTGAACACCGCAGCCGCTGTAAGTCTTGCAGTGCATTCCCAACAAAGTCGCTGTAGTATGTTGCTTTTTCTGTCGCTATCCTGGTAAATGAAGACGAGGATCAGGTGACTAGAACTCGGTCACATTAACTTGACGCTTGGTGTCGAAAACAATATAACAACAACAGAGAACTAGCCAAATTATCGACGAGCGTATCGATAACAAAGATGCTGTCCATACCTGACACTTACCGGGTGAGCTAAGGGAATGCGGGGGGGAAGCGGGGGGATGTGAGCATTTCAGAGATGCGTCAAGTTAATGTGACCGGATTGTAATTCAAATTCAAGTAATTTATTCGCATAACATGGGTATAAGCAAGGTCTCCCCTTCCTTATGCTTACGTAAACATTGGTACGTTCATATTTTTCTGGTTTCATTATTAATTTATGAAGAGAATTTATAACTGTGGTAGTCTATGATTAAGGCCTTTGACTATGGTCAGGATATGTTCTGGTACAGCACTAGCACATAGGATACTTTTTATCCTAGGAATATGTTCAAACGTGACAATTTTTTATTAATAACTAGTGCTTGACCACGATCCCGCCTGATGGTAAGTAGTGATGCAATCGTTGATGGTGAGGGGCACTAGTTAATTAGGAGCCTATATTATATTTCCACACAGGCGAAGCCGCCGGCAGAAGCTTGGATAATTGTTTGATAGTACAGTTAATCACATAAATGCATAACATATTAAAACAACGACTTACCAATATCCCAGTGACATTTTGGAACATTACACTCAATTTATAATCGTTTAAATCATACATTTTGACATCCAAAGCTAAACATACTCTGCACACCTGAAAAAAAATATCTTATAATGCGTTTCAAATAAAAATAGGATCAACTTAGCGCCATGTTGTGACGTCATTAATAACTGTCAAATTAAGTCCGTAAGCAAAAAAAGGACCAGTTCCCGGCACGTAAGTTGGCAAGAGTCGTTAGATGCGCAGAAATTGTGTTTATCTATTTGGTGGTCAAGCGGGACGCGGGGTATGAGGTAGCATCGATCCGAGCCAGCGATAGGTGCGTTAGTCGACTTATGCCCCCCGCACTGCGTCTGCGTCCCCTTCGCTCATTCGGTTTCTTTTTACCACTATGTACACCATGCGCGAATTTACCACCACTACGTCAAAATCTTGCCAACTTACGTGCCAGAAACTGTATTTTTTAAACGACTTTTTAAATTAGATCGTAATATCGGAATTTGTATTGAGACAATAAGTTGTACCTACTTTTTACATCGAGGTGTCTCCCGCACTGTAACGTTGCAAAAACACTGGGCATCGTTGCATTGCAGCGTCACGTAGATTAAACATATCCCTAACACGAGATACAATGCTCAATCTATGTACAGTGCTGCCGTACTGTATGTAACGTTCCCAATGTCCCGTAACTTATCTCCCAACATTTAACAACACATTAACGTAACCCGAAAATAAATAAGTGCCAAGAATTAACACAAAATAGTGGCTTACCTTTAATTCTTCATGATGTAAGGGAGACATCTGAAAATAAAAGTTACTTTTATTCATTACTTCTTGTACTTCCGACTAACGATATTTTTATTACGGTACCTATTCGTATCAAATCAAAAGTATACAGAGTGTGTATCCATGTTATCCGTTTTATTAGCCTCGCTTTTCCCGCTAGGACAACTAAAAATTGTTTTTATTTTAGTCAATCAATAACTTAATAGCCACGAGCCTCAACCAATCTTTATCTCAAAAAATCTTAGGGCTTGTTTCGAAAAGCAGTAATTCTGGACACGATTCGTATAGTTAAGAGGTTCAATGCTGTGGCCTACGCCCTGACTGCTGGTAGCTTGGATTCAGTTCTCGAAACCAGTAGAAAATAATATACCACCAAAGCAGGGCCAAGAGGCTTCACATATTTAAATGAGTTCATTTCAGCCGAAAAACGTCCACTATTGACATAGGCCGCCCCCAAGTGTCGCCACAACGAAAGATCCTGTGCGTCTCGCATCCATCGGATTCCCGCGACTGTCACCAAGTCATTGGTCCACCTCGTTGGAGGCCTTCCAAAGCTGCGTTTTGCGGTACGCGGTCGCCACTCGAGAACCTTTTGGCTCCACCGGGCATCTGTTCTGCGAGAAATGTGCCCTGCTCACTGCCACATAAGTTTGGCGATTCTGCGGATTATGTCGGTAACCTTAGTTCTCCTACAGATATCTTCATTGAAAGAAAACTGGTTTTGAAAATAATTAAATGGTTTTAAACCAGAGTAAGAAGCGTAAAAAGCATTGGCGCGGCCTCCCACAAGGTGGACTGCCGACCTGATGTGAGTTGCGGGAATCCGATGGATGCGTGAGGCACAGGACCGGTCGTTGTTCTATGTCCAGCAGTGAACGGCTTTCGGCTGAAATGATGACGATGATGATACTCACCAGAATCGGTACAATTCCACTTTTCACTCCACGCTGGTTGTGCCGTGTGTCGTCAAAATCATCTGGTAGAAAGTGTTCGGACACTCACCCAAGTGCCACCACAACAACCGGTCCTTTGCATCTCGTATCCAGCGCATTCCCGCGAACCTCACCAGGGCATCAGTCCACCTTGTGGGAGGCTTTCAAAGCTGCGTCTTCCGATACGCGGTTGCCACAACAGAATATCGCGGTCCCACTGACTATTTGTTCCACGAGCAATATGGTCTGCCCACTGCCACTTAAGTATGGCGATTCTTCGGGCTTTGTCGGCGCTTTTAGTTCTCTAGCGGATATCAATGGATGCGACACCCACTAGACCAGTTGTTGTGGCGATGCTTAGGGAAGGCCTATGTCCAGCAGTGAACGTCTTCCAGCTGAATTGATCACGATGATAATACTCACCAGAGTAGGAACAACACCACTTTTGACTCTTCGCTGGTTGTGCCGTGTGTCGTCAAAGTCATCTGGTAGAAAATGTTCGGAACAGATCACAAGACACTTGTTCATTCGGCATCCAGCAGTGGCTAGGGCTTTCAACCATGCAGCAGAATGATCTGGATCTTTCGGTATCCTGAAATATGCCATATTTTTCTATACCAACAAACAAACAATACTCTTAACCTGTCACATACCCACGAAACAAGACACAATAGTAAAACAATAACAATGCAGTCAGTATGCATTATTTCACAGGATATAGGGTCAAAGGATCACAGTGTAGTATTGTTTGAAAGAGTTACTACAGTCTTTGAATGTAAAGTGTGACTGAAAACACTCAGGATGGTATAGGAACTGGAACTAAATGACACTATCTATCGCTCCACCTAGAGTGGGAGAATTTTTTTCATGATTTTCCATGATACTCTCTCAAACTCGTCTCTGAGATAGAGATCCCACCCATACGTACAAAGCGTTTTGGGAATTCATAAAATATGCGTACAACTAAAGAATGGTATTCCCTGCTGGAGTCTGTGTTTCCTGATAGCTACAACCTAGGGGTCTTTAAGCCAAGAGTGAATAGATTGCGTCTAGGCAACTGTGTTCCATCGATAGTGGTGAAGCGCGAATCTAACAATAATTTATTATTAAAAAAACAAGGCGAATTCTAAGTTGTGCGCGAAATTACTATTTTTTAAAAGAATGGTCACACACTTACTTATGAAATGTAATTCCAAGGCTTTTATTTGTTTTCTTCGAATCATCATTCAAACAAGTTTGCACACAACACCTCATATTTTTATTTGTATTCACTGTTGAACATTAAATATTTATTTTGTATCAAATATGGATAGTTTTCTCTAGTTTTAAAAGGTTATACTTAATAAACCGATTAGAAACTTAGCTATTTCATATACAACGTGAACAGAGTACAGATTTTTACACAATACTAACTGAAAACCAATTTTTCATGATAAATATTTGCTAATTTGCATTGTTTTCTTTTAAAATCAGCTGTCTGTCAGCTTGTCAACCTGTCAAACGAACCTGATCTTTTTTTACTGTTTTTGGTTCGGATACTAGGCTTTTTTTAGCAAAAAGGCAAAGCCTTTGTAGTACCTATTTGTCAGCAAATGTCTCCAGTCGGTCTTCTCAGCAAGCTTCATTGAGGTAGGTAGTTAGGAGCAAGAGGGCGTACGACTTTTACTGACTAAACCCCACCCCGGGCCTTCACCTGGGGATCCGCCTTCGAACTGGGGACACCGGCCTTACCTTTTGGAAATCGGATCCATGGCCCTGATGAGCCCCTACAGTATGCTGACATCTCCTTGAGGCGCGCGTGGCGCGAGAGGCCGCCGTCACCGATAGCCAATTTTGTTCTACTTTGGTTCATAGTTTATCGGGCATGTCCTACCTGCCCAGTTCCATTTAAGTTGAGCAGCCTTTTGAGCCAAATCATTTCGTTTTTATGATAGGGCAAAAATGAAAGTGAAATCAACTCGTTTCTCATTTTTTTATTATTTCTTAATATGCGAATACTGAACCCTAAAAGATTAAACTGGATTTACTATGTGAAGTTTCGTTGCAGGATTTGAAGGTTTTTTGAAGACCTGTTTCGACCCTTTCGTGCGGCATGCACCATGAATTTTATTGTTGACCGTGGTAGTGTGGCCATTTCTATACGTAGCTGCCGTCTTCTATAGTAAAAAGGAGTGGGTAAAAAATCTTGACATAATAAAACCAATATAATTCTTCTTTAAAATTACATTTTAATAAATAAGTTACTATTAAGTAAATTCTTTACAAGGTACCCTTATAAAGAAATCTTCAGAAGATTGGCGCCCAATTAAATCGAGAGAGGTACAACTATTTATCTTTTTGGCACCTACCATTTTGTTCCGTGCAGGAAGCCGTATCCCACATCGCAGCAGCAAGTTACTCAATTACTTCGCTACTATCTTTTCGGTGGTATCGAGGAGCTCGTGGCTAAATAATAACAGCCGCACGAGTCGATCTTCAAGGTTTAAGCAAGGTTGCTCTGTGGACGGGTGACCATCTTAACATAACGAGTTTCCTCCGTGCCTCGGAAAGCACGTTAAGCCGTAGGTCCCAGCTGTCATTTGTAGATCTTTGGCAGTCGTTACGGATAGTCAGAAGCCGGCAAGACTGGAGTCAGATAGTAAATCTGACTCCAGTCTTGCCATGAAGTACCGTGTTACCCCATTTAATGGGTTGTGGAGGTCTGGTAGGCTGCCGCTCGTAAAATACTGGTATTCAGCTAAATCCGGCTTGACTGGAAGCCAACCCCAATATAGTTGGGAAAAGGCTAGGTAGATGGTGATCGATTTAGAGCTTATCTTTTCTTTTAGCCTTCTCAACAACTACTAATTCAGCTAAACACTGTGAATCATCTTCACTTGAGCTATTTTCCTCAATAATACTAATAACATTTAACTTAGATTTTTTCTCTTTATCATTTACTTCAACAATATTTACTTTCCTATTACTATCATCACTTATGACCGTATCGAAACTCATTTTGGTAACTTCTTCAATATCATTTTCTAATTCACTACTTCTTATACCACATCTACTGTCTTCTTTAAACGTAGAATCGTTATTCGAATGTTTTACTTTTATAAAGGCATCGCTTTTAGTATTACTATCAGCTGTAGTATCAGATTCTATTTCTATTTTAACTGAAATATCTTCCCAAGGCTCTTTTTCTTCAAAATCTGTTCCTTTTCTTTCCTGTTTGATTGTTGTATCTTTTAAAACTGTTTCGTTACTAGATACTGCTTTTTTATCTTTGTTTTCAATGTCAGAGGAATTCAAAGCTCTAGGAAGGTTTAGACGTGATGCTATGTCACTTTTGTTACAACTAAAGTCTTCTTTAGATGTAGAATCATCATTGAGATGTTTTAGCTTTTTAAACGCATCGTTTTTAATATTGTTTTCTGATACACAACTAGATTCTACTTCCATTTTGAAATGAATATCTAACCAGGGCTCATGTTCTTCAAATTCTATCTCATTTTGATCGATTTCTGTTTTAATTTCATTTGAAATTACCTCATCATTTACTATTTCTTTGTCTGTTTGTTTATATTTAACGTCATCAGTTACTATATCATTATCTGTTTCTTCGTATTTAATATTAAAGTGAGAAAGCGCTGTAAAAACCGTTAGACGCGATTTTAACATGCTGTAATTTTGTTTTAAACTTGTGAGGTCGCTTTTTTTCATGTGTGCGATGTCTTTAAGCAATGCATCGCTGAGTAGCGCTTTATCTCTGAATGTTGAAGCCGCTGTTAGTCGGGCAGCGCATTCCCAACAGACGCGGTGGTGTGTGAGCTCCGTGTTGTCGTGTACCTGATGAATAGAGGCTTTGTTAGAGGTTTATATCTTTTATACATGAAAAGAGAAATAAAGTAAGTTTCTTAAGAGAGGATATTCCAAAATCATTAATCACAAAAGTCCGATCACAAAGGACCAGTCACTGTGGCGACACTTGGGGGAGGCCTATGTCCAGCAGTGGACGTCTTTCGGCTGAGATGATGATGATGAATCACAAAAGGGGATGAACAGTGGTTATCCTGTACCAGATAAGGTAAATCATTTATTAAATAAGAAATAGAAAGGGGCCAAGAATTGAGCCCTGGGGGACACCCGTTGTAAGTACAGGCCTGTGTGATCTTGTCCTGTTGAAGTCAACTCTATGAATCCTATTACTTAGATAAGAAGTAAGACGATCCAGAGAGGAGTTCCGGATCCCGGCATGGTGTAGTTTCTAGATTAAAGTTTCACGGAGAACACAATCGAAGGCCTTGGACAAATCACAAAAAATGCCAAGAGGATCGCAATCGCACAAGGCCCTTCAATAGATGTTTTACATCAAATGAATAACAAAACTTAACAGCAATTCCAATCGTTCTAGCTAGGGTATAACCGGCGGCACGTAACTTGGCAATGCGCAGAAATCGTTTTTTTAGATTTGGTGGTCAAGCGGGACGCGGGGTATGAGGTAGCGCCGATCCGGCGCGCGATTGGTGCAGTATTATAATAGTAGTCTATGATTGATGCGTTAGTCGACTTTTGCCTCCGCACTGCGTTACGTCCCGTTCGCTCATTCGCTTTTTTGTGCACCATGCGCGAAACTTGCCAACTTGTTTGCCGGGTATTATAACAAGCTCTACATGAATGACTCACCGATATTCCCGTGACATTCTGGAACATTTCACTCAGTTCAAAGTCCTTCATATCAAACATTTTGACATCCAAAGCTAGACAGCCTCGGCACACCTTAAAAAAAATGCACAGGACTGATCATTATGGCGACATTTGGGAGAGGCCTATGTCCAACAGTGGACTTCTTTCTTCTGAAATGATGATAGCGAGATAGTTATATAATTTTGGAAAAAAGAACCTCAAAGTCACACATGAAAAGGCTCAAATTAAATTGCAACTCATAATTTGATCATTAAAAATTAACTTAATATACATACACATTTCTGTGTTTGAGGTGGTGGCAATAGATTGAAATTTTGAAGAATTCTAAAATCAATCGGTTTACCTTTATGTCAGCCTGGACAGGAATCACCTGAAAAAAGAAATAGTCTATACTGTTTTATGAGCTAAGCAAAGTTTGTTAGTGTAGCTCAGGGAAAATATATGCATATAAAGGAGAAACTGACTGACTAATTCCGAGATGTTTTAACAATCTCTTAACTAAAGATTCCCAATTCACAAAACTCTTAACTATAGATTCCCAACGGGGGCGGTACCCCCCCCCCCCCCCCAATGAGTGCTGGATATTTTGTGGGGGCGGTAGCGGATCCAGAGGCAAAAATGAATAATAATCACGACCTTTAACAGCAACCTCAAGTAGCACGATTAGGTACACAGAGAGAGAATTAATTTTTGATATTAATGGACAATAGAGACATACACATATTAAAATTGGTATAATTAAATATTATGTAAAGGGGGCAGTAGTTCATAAAAGGTTGGAAAACTATGCTCTAAACCATTGTGGAATAACTCGCGAATGAAGACGCCATGCTCCAGTCGCAATAACAGACTGAGTCGGACTCGAGTCAAAGTCGAAATAACCGAGAACCATCAAGATGTTCGAATAATCGAAAGAATCGAATAAAACTTCTCGCTATCACAAACCGCTAATAATGAGTTACAACTCGGTCACATTAACTTGGCGCTTGGCGTCGATGAAATAATATCCAAACACAATATAACGACAACAGAGAACTAGACAAATTATCGACGCGCGTATCGATAACAAAGATGCTGACCATACCTGACACTTGCCGGGCGAGCTAAGGGAATGCGGGGGGAAGCGGGGGATGTGAGTATTTCAGAGATGCGTCTAGGGTTGCCAGATCTTCAAACGGAAACACCGGACAAACCAAACAGTTTAGCCGGACATTTGAGTAAAAAGGACGACAATTTTTTTTTGATGCCATGCCGGAAGCTTTACTTTTTACATTTTAATAAAATAAGCCATTGCTAATCTGTAAACGCATGCAATTGCGCGCAAGGACACAGAAAAATATAAAAAATGATCAAATTTGAAAAGCCTAAAAAAACTGGATAGGCCGTACTTAGGGCGCTCGCTTGTACAACTTTCATTGAGAATTCATTGAAATCGGACTGCCGGACAGTAAAATTCCGTGTAGTGCACAAGCGCCCTTAGCCTAATTTGACCGGACACACAACCGTAAAGTCTGACCATGTCCGGCTTTATCCGGGCAACGCTACATGCGTCAAGTTAATGTGACTGGATTGTAGGTTACTCACAGTGACACTTTGTTTGACAGGCGGCACAGTTGGAATTTCTTCAATGGCTTCTATATGTTTTCTCTTCAAAGCACCTTTTTTCCCTGTTGGTTGAGATTTATTATCCTTTCGACATTGAAATTTGTGGGGAACGATACCTTTCTTTAATCTTAATGTACAATTCCGTTTTTCTTGTAAATACATTATTTTATACTCCATGTAATTGTCTGTGTCTTCTTCTATCTGAAAAGATGAATAATATTGAATTAAATTTAAAAGAGAGTACAGTACGTGTTAAAAAGTAGTAAAAAGTCCACTTTGGGTGGAGCGGGAGGGCGTGTCAGCCAAGTGTGTAGCGGAATCTCGCATGAAGGGTTCAATACCCTCCATTGCAAAAACCGGCAAAAAAATCATGTTGATTGTAAGGGAGCCCTAGCAATTAAATATTTATTCTGTTTTAAGTTTACCAACAGAAATACATCATCTGTGAAAATATCAGCCATCTAGGTCTAGGTATCACGGTTCTTGAGATACAGCCTGTTGATGAACAAATGGGTAGCGGATTCATAGTAATGGGGTCTCGCGGCAAAACACAACGCCGTAACTTTGTGTGCAATAGTGAATATTATGTTTATAGTTTCTTTAAAACTAAGACATATAAGTTTATTACTTTGTAAGATTTATTTGTGCATTTTTTTCTAATTTTAGTATTAGATACCTGATAATTACCAATTATAATTATTATTTACCATTTGGGTATGGAACCCTAAAAAATAATTTAATGAATAACTTGAATACTTACATCAAAGTGATCTTCACAACAATATAAACACGTTGATGGAGAAACCATGTCTCTCTTCATAATTTTACACCACTTCCTCCTTATATCAGCTCCTCTTGGGACGTGAAAAAACACTTTATCAGGTGCATTTCTGATTGTATTCTTGCATTTAGGTACAATACAATATTTGTATGTAGGTTTTTTTGATTGTTCTTCCATGGCGATTTAGGTATTTATATTAATTGGAATGTGAAAATAAAAACTGTAAAATTAGAACAGAACATATAAACTCACACACTCCACCTCCACAGTAAATACCAAAACACTTTTATTCTATCACACACCTGCGAAACGAGACACAATAGTAAAACAATAACAGCGCAGTTTCAGAGGACCAGTCGGGGATTCAAACATTATGAGTAAACTATTGAACAAATTTTGATGACTTTTGGTAAGTACAAAGTAAGTTAGTTTTTTATTTCGACAATTTAGACCTGTATATTTAGTCATTTATTTATCATTTATATTAGGCATTAAGCGAGCATCTCTAATTTTTTTTAAATATAATAACATAGCCTACTTCTGCTCAGTAAAGATCAAGTATGTAGGTAAGTTAAATCGTAACATACAAACAATCAAATCTTTCCTCTGTATAATATTAGTTAAGATAAAGAATATTGATTCCGGATTGTTTGATAGTAAGAAAATCGCGCTTTTATTATGACCGATAATTTATTTCAGGAGTTAGATTTTAATGGTTAATAGCTACTTACAAACTTAAGAAATGTAATTCCAGGGCATTTATTTATATTCTTCGAGTCAACATTGAAGCAATTCGTAAACAACACCTTATATTTCTTAGATAAACTTAACTTTTATATGTTAACCACTTATATTTGTCTATTTTAAAGTATAGTTTAGAAATCAGCAAATTGCACCAATGCTTCGCACAAGCACGTCGGTTATTAATAGAAACAAAAATCAATATTTTCAAGTGAAATCTTAGAAATAATCAGATTTTTCAGGATCGAGGATAACGATTTGACAGGTACAAATGTCAAACTCCAGAATTTTGTTTATTTTGGTTATGTTTTTGATTTTGAATACTAAGTCTTTTAAGCCTGGTATATAATATTTTGTTTAGAATATGCATATATTCTAACGTGTTTTTAATATTCGATAGGAAATGTATCAAGTCTTTTTCGGCAAACTTCGCTCAGTTAGTCAATACTACAATAAAATTTCAGCTGCATTTAATCGAGATCGCGCCTATTTCAATGATTCCACATATTGTCCAGTTGTTCAGACACCTGAGATATAATACTACTTCAATTTTACATCAAAATATCCAATAGGAATCCATTTGCAAATAATTTAAACAGCCACTAACCTTCACTCGAAGCAACTCGACGAAGTCCCACTAAAAACTTCATCTTTTAGGAGGCCTTCCATCGCTGCGTCTTCTGGTTTGACAGTCGTTACAGATAGTCAAACGCCAGAAAGTCTGACCATCAGTTTCCAAGGAGTTTGGAGGTATGCAGAACAGAGTGTAAACCTCTGTGCAAAGGGATGATCCTCCGACTAGACAGGCGTTATGGCTGGTTAGGCAGTTGCTCCAGAGATGATTTCGGACTGTTCTGTATGTTCAAATTGCGCTGTGGAATCTAGTTGTGCGATGCAGGATTTCGTGGTTTAGTTCATCAGTGGCGCCCCAGATGTCGCTATCATTTGTTGATCGAAGCATGTTGCCCAGTAAATGGGTTGTGGAGGTCTGATAGGCAGTCGCTCCATGTAAAATACGGGTATTTAGCCGCATCCGGTAAGATTAGAAGCCGATCCCAAGGTTCTAGGTAAAAGGCTAGGGAAAGGATGTATAAAGGGTCCAATATTACTGTTACGAAGATTTAGTTTTTTTTTAAGGCGGGAGATATTCCTGAACGCGAATTGCAGAGAGTGCAGTGACCAATCTAGAAATCTGTGAACGGAACCAACTGTGGATCCAGGTTGACTTCTGTAAAAACATCAACATCAACAAAAATCACAATGAATTTTAAAATCGTTGCAGTATTGAAGGGGTCGTTAGTTAAATAATAATACACTTGTCACTTAGATAATTTATTCAGAGTTCAATTTGGTTAAATAGACACATAAAATCTTAAGAACAATAAAATTACAAAGGTATAGCTATGTTATGTGCCTGTAGGTACTAAAGTCTGTTTCTTAATTTCTGAGACTAAAATGACATTACTTGGGTTGTCATACTTGTCACAATGATGGCATCATTTGATCATTCCTATTGTAAGTTTGACATTGCCTATGTCAATTTAGTCTCAGGCTTTAAAACAGCAAACCTGTATCACAGGCGGTAGAAGTTCTTACACTATGGTTTTGTTGAACAATAAAAATTGAAATTCTCGAAATATAGACAACAATTATTAAATTTTTTATAAAGTTATTACCTAGGTAGTTTACTTAACACTAAAAGTTACAGTGTTATTTCGTATTTTAAAACTTTTTCTTGTACTTTATACTCTAGTTGCACACTCATTTTGAATAATTTTAATTTTAATATGTATGTGTATACTGTGTGTGTGTGTGTGTTTGGGTGTGTGTGTGAGAGTGTGTGTGTGTGTTTATATTTTGATTATAATATTTTTTTATTATTTTGTTATTGGGTTAAGGGGGATGTTCCAGGTCAGCCCGCGAAATTCAAATTTTCTTACGTTTTTTGCATTTTACAAGCCAGTGGTAGATTGTATGAAGTTAAAAATACTTATGCGACTTTAAAACGAAACTAGTTATATAATTATAACTATAAAAATCATCAATACAAGTCTCCAAGCTCACCTAGTTACAGGAACGTTTTTGACCTCGAAAAAATCGTTCCAACAGTTAGGTGAGCTTGGAGACTTGTATTGATGATTTTTATGGTTATAATTATGTAACTAGTTACGTCTTACAGTCGCTTAAGTATTTTTAACTTCATACAACTTACCAATGGCTAGCAAAATGTAAAAAACGTAAGAAAATTTGAATTTCGCGGGCTGACCTGAAGCATTCACCTTAATGTAAGTAGAATTATATTTACATTGGACAAATATGTTCCAATATTTAAGACAAAAACAACGGTTTGTAGGTGTGTAGCACACAGGAATTCTGAGTCAGCAGTAAGCATCACACGGAAATCTGGCCTTATACTATATTCACTATAAGATTAGAAATTTAAATAAACTTGTTTTACTGTCCTTTCAACTGATTTTGACTTTTATTGTGTTAGTAGCATGACAAATGACGGCTGCAGTAAATAGTTGGTATTGTAACCACGTTTTGGCTTTGTGTCTTTATGGACAACCTTTTGGATCCTTATGTCTAGTCGTTTTTATGTTTTAAATAGACATAAAAACGGTGGAGCTTACTATAATAAGCTCAATAGATTTTTTTTTATTTCAATCCGGAATCCATATGGTTAGTAACAATTTTAACCTAAATTCTAGTGTTAGTAGGTTACAGACACATAAAAATATTATTATTTATAATTAAATTTCGGCATGGAGCCGCGTCCACCACCGCAACATCGGGGAATCCTACCGATATACGAATACGCTGAGAATACTGTTGGTGCCGCCGCGAACGCGAGGCATCAGGGATGCAAATCTGTTCCTAATAATAGCGGCAAAACCATCAATATCATTATCAATCATATTATTTTTTATATTATTATTAAAAGCTCAATAGAATACTTAATATTTATAGTGATAGTTATAACATTGTCCTCTTAAAATATACGAATATTTAGCAACTTGATTACATAGACACCTAAAATAGACACAGAATAAATTCTAGAATTACATCAATACATAGAGAAATGTTATTATTCAATCACCGACTATTTCAATGACACATCATTATACAACTTTTGATATGTATTAAGTAACAATAATTTATTTTCTATATTGACATTAAATTTTATATTTTGACATTTAATTATAAATTTTGACATTTGATTATACATTCTGACATTTAATTTTACATATTTTTTAACATATAATTTTACATCTATGACATTTGATTTTACATCTTTGACATTCAATTTTAAGTAATGTTTTATTTTGTCTACACGTAATTTACCTACTTATATGTATAAAATCGTCAATTTTGGAATATGATCTCTTAATGCGTTAAATAATTTTAATCTTTATTTGCAGTTCTATCTCTATATTGATTTCATGTTTTAATTATATTGCATATATTACTACACTCATTCTTAAATATTTTTTTGTAATTCAATTGTATTGCATGTATTAATACGTTGTACGCCCTAGAGGCAAAACATATAGCCCTCAATGTAACCTATAAGAACTTATAATGTACCTATGTTTTACAATTATTTAAAGAATCTGAATCTGAATTGGAATCTGAATCTGAATCAGCTGGTTCATTATATTCTGGATTTAAGTGGTCAATCAGTTTATTATCTACTTCTTCTACGGTTATCTGAAAAAATATGATTAAATCTATAAACACAGGGTTATTTGTAAAACATTGGCAGCCTCTCAGGGGGCCAAGTCTGCTATTACAATTGTGTCAGAATGGTCGATCATTGAGCAGTGCAAGAGGGACGGAGCTATACAACTTACATAGCTCCGTCCCTCTTGCACTGCTCAGTGATCGACCATTCTGACACAATTGTAATAGCAGACTAAAGTCCCAGGACTGTTTATGGCCGTTATAACTTGGCGAGTCTGAAGTTAGGCTTTGCGAATTTTTATTTAAATTTAATTGGCATCATTATTCAGCCGCAATTTTAGGAAATAAAAAAATTGTGAAGTGTCAAGCAAGACATAATTCTCCTACTATGGTCTGTTTTTTAAACCCTGAGACTAAAATGACTTTACAATACAAAAGAGTTGGCATCATTCCTATAGTAAATTTGACATTACTTGTGTCAATTCAGTCTCAGGGTATAAAAAACAGACGATAGCTAGTATCTATATTATCTATACTAATATTATAAAGCCGAAGAGTTTGTTTGTTTGAACGCGCTAATCTCAGGAACTACTGGTCCGATTTGAAAAATTCTTTCAGAATTAGATAGCCCATTTATCGAGGAAGGCTATATAGGCTATATATCATCACGCTAAGACCAAACTAACCCTATACGCGGGCGCAGCCAATGGCAGAAGGTAGTAGTATATAAAAAAACTATAACACAAAAATAAAACATAACATCCTAAGTCTTTTTATGTAGTTCAAAATTTCAGTCTTCCTAGTCTTCTATATATATAAAAGAAAGTCGAGTTAGTTACTCCACTTATAACTCAAGAACGGCTGAACTGATTTAGCTGAAAATTGTCAGGGAGGTAGTTTAGAGCCAGGAGAAGGACATAGGATACTTTTTATACCGAAAAATTCGAAAATAAAATATACAAAACTTTTGGTCTTCTATTTATCGATTAGTGTACGGTGGATGGGGTAGTGTAGGGTAGGTAGGGTAGTATTATAGGGTAGTGTACGGTAGGTAGGTTAGTGTAGGGTAATGTAGGGTAGTGTAGGGTAGTGTAGGGTAGTGTAGGGTAGTGTTGGGTAGTGTAGGGTAGTGCAGGGTAGTGTAGGGTAGTGTAGGGTAGTGTAGGGTAGTGTAGGGTAGTGTAGTGTAGGGTAGTGTACGGTAATGTAGGGTAGGTAGGGTAGTGTAGGGTAGTTTAAGGAAGGTAGGGTAGGATAGGTAGGGTAGTCCTTTGACGGGAGCGAAGCCGCGGGCAAAAGCTAGTATATTATAAAATATACAATATTTTTGGATTTAACCTCTTTTTCTCAGGTCGCGCTTTCATTAGACTGACTATAATATCATGATCTATCACACACAACAACTTTCGTTTTATGACTTTTAAAAATTTATAATTTTTTAGACTTTATAGTTAATCACAGTTTTCAAACAAAAATAAAAATATCTAAATTGAACGTTCTAGTTGTTACGAAGTCTATGCGAAACAAGCGATAGTACAAAATACAGAGTACAACATACTGCAAAATACAGAGTTGAAATGTGTTAGATATAACAACGAAATGAACAACGAATTTTGAAGCAGTTTTCACCAATATAATGAGCAAAAAACAAAGATGGTTTATGTGCATATACAACATGTAACATAATTAACGCACATCCTCTTGGGGGGTCATTGTACTCATCATTATGAACAACTTTTACTATGGGACCAAACCTGAAATCAAGAAAAAGAATTCAGGTGTCCTATACATTTTGACGAAATAAGCGAACATAAATGGAACAGCTGATATTTATCCTCGATTTCAGGTTGGGTATGGTCCCATAGTAAAAGTTGTTCACAATGATGAGTACAATGACCCCCCAAGAGGATGTGCGTTAATTATGTTACATGTTGTATGTATAGTTTGCCCACGAACGAATATAGTAATAAATAGAGTATAGTGTCCCGCCCCTGGTTTCGTTCGTGTGCAAACTATATACCTACATAAAACTTCTCCGTTTCTTGCTCATTACATACTGGAGAAAACTGTTTCAAATTCGTGGTTGATTTCGTTGTTTTATCTAACACATTTCAACTATGTTTTGCTGTACCTACCTACGCTCCCCGCTTCAATATTAAATATAGTCCAGGGGTGGACAACTTGATTCGACCCACGATCTACCGTTTACTGATAAGACTTTGCGAGATCTACCAAATACATAATAAATTCAATTTGACAAAGAGCTGGTGAGCTCAAGAATTTGAGCAACCTGCCTCAAATCAGTTCGATTTTATTTCGACGAACAAGAAGTTACGGGGCGACCATAAGGTAAGAGAGTGGTGCGGCAGATAGCTAGCTTTCTGCCACATTGCGACATAGTCCAAAAGTAAACATATTATGTGCCCAGATCGACTGGACTAACAACCGAGATCGACCGGTCGATCGCGATCAACTGGTTGGCCACCCCTGGTATAGTCTATACTTCTATACTAATATTATAAAGAGGTAAAATTTGTAAGTTTGTAAGTTTGTAAGTATGTAGGGGATAATCTCTGGAACTACTAGTCCGATTTGAAAAATTCTTTCAGTGTTAGATAGCCCATTTATCGAGGAATGCTATAGGCTATATACCATCACGCTACAACCCACAGGAGCGGAGCAGTAACGAAAAATGCGGGTGAAACCGCAGGGGACAGCTAGTCTATCTATAAAAAACTTACAGCCTTACCTTTTCTCCCGTTTCATCAGATGTTACTGCCACCGAGACTATCACATGCTCAGACGACATAAGTTGCAGGTCCTCCCCGTTGTTTAAGCTGAAAAACACAAAACAAAATGCTTAATCCATAATGCGTTACTATGGTTATGCTAGTATATTATATTATCTGTGCTATGGTCTATCAGTTTAGGTAGTCAACTAAATGTAAACAATCTTGGTATGTCTTTTTATCTAAAAGTTGTCTAAAAATTGTATGTAAAAATCTTTCTAATTAGGTATTTATCAAAATAGATGTTAGCTAATAAACTAAATTTACCTATGTTATACCTAAATTATATACAACCTCTTTAATATAAAAAGACATACCAAGATTGTTTACTTTTAGTTAACTACCTAAACCGATAGACAATAATAAATAACATATATTATTACGATTAAAGTTAATGTCACGGTAAAAGTAAATCTTTTTTTCACATTATTTATAAACTATTTCGGAATAATATCCCAATCATCATCATCTGCCTAGCCTTTTCCCTACTATATTGGGGTCGGCTTCCAGTCAAGCCGGATTTAGCTGAATACCAGTATTTTACAAGGAGCGGCTGCCTACCAGACCTCCACAACCCATTAACTTGGGTAACACGGTACTTCAAGGCAAGACTGGAGTCAGATTTACTGGCTTTTGACTATCCGTAACGACAGCCAAAGATCTACAAATTTAATGACAGCCGGGACCTCCAGCTTAACGTGCTAATAATAATAATAAATAATAATAATATACCATTAAAGATATAAAATATTTCCACATTTGATAGCGTGGAACGCTGGCACAAATGAGTAATAGTCTATACACTACACGGTATTGGCCTCGGCTGCTCTGACATCACCGTCACGCGACATGCAACTCTCTCTACCTAGGCCTTTTTCCCAACTATATTGGGGTCGGCTTCCAGTCAACATGCAACACACCGACGAAAAAGTTTGAGACTATGTAATAAAAGTTTCACTTTAAATATGAATTAACACATTCACACACACACACACACACATTTACACATTTGGACATTTTTACGTTATGGATAAAAGGCCCTTATAGCCATAGCCGTACGGTACACTTTTACAGTGTCATAATGTCCCGCACATTAATACATACTCGTATTTCTATAGTCGATTAGTTACGCTTACCTGTTATGTTAAGATGGATGTGTGGTATGACAATAAAGTTAGAAATGAGTATATTAGAGGAAGTTTGAAAGTGGCGCCAGTGACAGAAAAGTTGAAAGGAAATCGTTTGTCTTGGTATGGTCATGTGAAGAGGAGGGATGAAATGCATGTTACTAAAAGAGTTATGAATTTACATGTGGACGGATGGAGAGCAAGAGGGAGGCCAAAGAAACGATGGATGGACTGTGTGAAGACTGATATGAAAGAAAAGGGAGTCAGTGATGTTATGACGGGTGACAGGACAGAATGGAAGAAAAAAACATGTTGCGCCGACCCCAAGTAATATGGGATAAGGGCAGGAAGAAGAAGATTAGTGACGCTTACCTGTATCCTTCAGCCGAAGCAGGATGTAGCTTAACCATATTCCTAGCTCTATTGGCAGCTGCTACTCTCTGTGCATTTTCTTCTTCTTTTTTAAAGATCCCTTGCAAAATATCCTCAAGCACTTCCGGGCTTAAGTTTTCATGATAATCAGATGTAAGAAGAATTACACAATCATCTGAAGCTTGTCGTACGGTACTCACTTCATGTCTAGTGTAAATTTTACCATTAATGTTAAAACGTAAATTCTTGGGTTCTGTTTGTTCTCGGATTGTTAAAACTTCATCACTGTTTCTAACTTTGATTCGAATATCAGAGTCATTTTCTGCTAAAGGATCAGAGCCAACGTTAGTTTTCATCGTTTCGTCCTCACCATTTGTTTCATTGGTAGGATTTTCTGTATCTTTGTTGTCAGAGTTAGTATGTGGATCAGATTTAATGTCACTTTCTATAGGAGCGTCCTCCTCAAAAATTTTAGCGTTGGTAGCATTTTCTGTATCTTTGTTGTCAGAGGTAGTGTGAGGATCAGATTTAATTTCATTTTCTATCGGAGCGTCCTCCTCAGAAACTTTTTCGTTGGTAGCATTTTCTGTATCTTTGTTGTCAGAAGTATCAGATGTAATTTCACTTTCCATCGGTTCGTCATCCTGACATTCTGTTTCATTGGCAGGCTGTTCTGTATCTTTGCTGTCAGAGGTAGTATGAGGATCAGATTTAATTTCATTTTCTATCGGAGCGTCCTCCTCACAAAGTTTTTCGTTGGTAGCGATTTCTGTATCTCTGTTGTCAAAAGTAGAATGAGGATCAGATGTAATTTCACTTTCCATCGGTACGTCATCCTGACAATTTGTTTCATTGGCAGGCTTTTCTGTATCTTTGTTATCAGAGTTAATATGAGGATCAGATTTAATTTCATTTTCTATCGGAGCGTCCTCCGCACAAACTTTTTCGTTGGTAGCGTTTTCTGTATCTTTGTTGTCAGAAGTATCAGATGTTATTTCACTTTCCATCGGTAGGTCATCCTGACAATGTGTTTCATTGGTAAGATTTTCTGTATCTTTGCTGTGAGAGGTAGTATGAGGATCAGATTTAAATTCACTTTCTGTCGGAGCGTCCTCCTCAAAAACTTTTTCGTTTAAAGGCTTTTCTGTATCTTTGTTGTCAGAAGTAGAATGAGAATCAGATGTAATTTCACTTTCCATCGGTTCATCATCCTGAGAATCTGTTTCATTGGTAGGATTTTCTGTATCTTTGTTGTCAGAAGTAGTATGTGGATCAGATTTAATGTCACTTTCTATCGGACCGTCCTCCTCAGAAACTTTTTCGTTGGTAGAGTTTTCTGTACCTTTGTTGTCAGAGTTAGTATGAGGATCAGATGTAATTTCACTTTCAGTCGGATCGTTCTCCTCACAAACCGTTTCGTTGGTAGCGTTTTCTGTATCTTTGTTGTCAGAGTTAGTAGGAGGATCAGATGTAATTTCGCTTTCCATCGGTTCGTCATCCTGACAATTTGTTTCATTGGTAGGATTTTCTGTATCTTTGCTGTTAGAAGTAGTATGAGGATCAGATTTAACTTCACTTTCAATCGGATCGTTCTCCTCACAAACTTTTTCGTTGGTAGGATTTTCTGTATCTTTGTTGTCAGAGGTAGTATGAGGATCAGATATAATTTCACTTTCCATCGGTTCATCATCCAGACAATCTGTTTCATTGGTAGGATTTTCTGTATCTTTGTTGTCAGAAGTAGTATGTGGATCAGATTTAAATTCACTTTCAATCGGATCGTTCTTCTCACAAACTGTTTCGTTGGTAGGATTTTCTGTATCTTTGTTGTCAGAGCTTGTATGATCATCATATCCACTGCTAGTTTCCATCGGTTCGTCGTCCTCACAACCTGTTTCATTGGTAGGGTTTCTATCTGTGTAGTTGAGACTGTGATCAACCGTTTCGAACGCTTCTGCGGAACCGACGAAACTGATTGTGACAGACTCGTTACGGCAAAAACTTTCCGTTTCTGAGGAATTAGGACTTTGGTGTCCGCTTCCATAAACAGCTGTATTAAATACATTTTGGATACTGAGAGGTGTTTTAAGAGAACCATGATATTGCTCTACCAATTCATCGAAGTCACCGTTGTTCTGTATCGTATCTTTAAGCAATGTATCGCTGTATAGAGCTTTGTCCCTGAATGCTGCAGCCGCTTGGAGCCGCGCAGCGCAGTCCCAACACAGATGTTGAGGTTCATTCTCGCATACCTGACGAATGAAGTTAAAATTTTAAAACATAACGAATGAAAATAAAGATTCGACCAATTATATTTTGCATGGACTTTGTTTCGATATTTCTTCTCAGGGTAGTGAGCTAGGAAACACCGGCCTCATCTAGTGCATATAAACTGAAGAAAAAAATTACGTGTAAAAGTGTTTGGAAAAACCAACTTAGGCTAACTGAACCCAGAACACTGAGTGTGGAAATTGATAGATAATACTCTGGAACCTATACAAACTTTACTCCTACCTGCTCCAGAAAAACTCCTCAACACAATTTTTTGCAATTTGCAAAAAAGGTTGTAGTGCCAAATGTGGCTGTAAAAAAGTCGGGTTGCTGTGTTCTCCAGCGTCTACCAATTGCCAAGGTCAGTTTTGCTCAAATGTCCAATTGAGTGCAATAGAGGAAGATTCCTGTGACCATCTTAATATAACGAGTTTCCTCCGTGCCTCGGAAAGCATGTTAAGCCGTAGGTCCCGGTTGTCATTTGTAGATCTTTGGCATTCGTTACGGATAGTCAGAAGCTAGTATAGACCAATGACTCAGCCACATTTGAACTACTTATGAACATCCAGCAAAAGAAAGAGGATGAAAAAGAAATCGAAGAAAACATGACTGTTGAGTAAACTTTCAAGAGTATGAATCTGATTAATATATCAAAAAAAAAAACAATAGTTAACCCAATAATTAAAGCAATATCATTAAGGGCCTATTTCACCACCTATGATTAAGTTTCGAGTATCTTACTTGACAGATAATTTCATACAAATTCTGTAAAATTTTTGAATTTATTCAATGGGTAGTGCCTACTCGGACATTGTGAAACAGGCCCTAAGTATCTAGAATTTGACTGGTAAGTGGTAACGTTGCATTAAATTATCCTAAAATTGTCATGACAGTGGAGTAGGCCTACAGGGAATCTACGGTAAAAAACGCGCTGAGTACCTACACTACCTCACAGGTGACGTTTTTTTTTTCTGGAAGGGGAATCATCAGAATGACTTCTCTGTGGAAATGTGTGCATAGCTTGTATAATGTGACTCTTAGAATCGCGTTATCTCCCGAATGGTAACTTTTAGGTAAAAGTCATAAACATCTTTTTCATGAGAATTTTAAGATTTACAACTTTTACTTGAGGTATGGGACTTGAGTGCCCATGTAATCACATGTAGGTAATCACATGGGCACTTATAAACGTCAAAAACTAGTACACGGTTCCAAATTGGTCGTTTCCTATGGAGATGAAACGGCAAGAAACTCCATGGTTACTCTTTTCCAAAAACTATTGGGTCAAGAATACTTCCATATTACAACACAGACAGTGTAGACCAGTCAATATTGCACTCAAAAGCACAATAAAAATAAAATTAATCAAAAACTGGGTTGAAAATGGTAGTAATTAAAATCTGCTGTCTACAGTGCCCTCTCATTCACACTATAAGAAAGAAGCTATTTATTTATTTAAACAACAAAAAAAAATAAAATAATCAAACTTATTAACAAATGAGATGTTAACAAAAAATAAATCACGACTTAATGAATTTAAGGTGATTGAGATCCAAATAATTTAAAAATATTGCAAAAGCAATGCCTGGAGTAAATAGTAAATTTATAAAACAAAACCAACATGGAGCAGTTAATAGACAGTAGACACGTTTTTATACCCTGAGACTAAATTGACACAATTAATGTCAAACTTACTAGAGAGTGCGTATAATGAAAGTGCGACCTGGAGTTTTTTTTAAATTTAATTGGCAACATTATTCAGCCGCAATCGTAGGAAATAATAAAAAAAAATGTGAAGTGTCAAAACATGATTCTCCTACTAGTTAGTACCTAATACCACATAAAACATCTTTGGATTTAACCTCTTTTTCTCAGGTCGCGCTTTCATTAGACAGACTATGAATGATGCCAGTTCTTTTGTGTTGTAATGTCATGTGTTCATTTTGTCTCAGGGTATAAAAAACAGACGGTAATACCGTGGAGTACATTTATACAGGAAAAGTTTTTAACCACTGCGTAAATTTTTTCGTGCCTCGGAAAGCACGTTAAGCCGTAGGTTCCGGCTGTCATTATTTTACAGTCGTTACGGATAGTCAGAAGCCAGTAAATCTGACTCCAGTCCTGCCATGAAGTACCCTGTTACCCCAGTTAGTGGGTTGTGGAGGTCTGGTAGGCAGCCTATGCTTTCCGAGGCACGGAGGAAACTCATTATGTTAAGATGGTCACCCATCCACAGACCAACCTTGGCAAGCGTTGCTTAACCTTGAACATCGATCTGTGTTCTATTACTTACACTGAGCCACCAAAAAAAATTTACTCAGTGGTTAAAAACTTTTCCTGTATAGATGGTGTATTACATGACTTGAAACTCACCGATATTCCCGTGATGTTCTGGAACATTTCACTCAATTCGGACGCGAACATATCAAACATTTTGCCATCTGTAGCAAAACACACTCTGCATGTCTAAAATAAATATTTAAACATTAATTTATAGCATTATTGGCCTTTTAATAAAAAAACCGGGTAAGTGCGAGTCGGACTCGCGCACTGAGGGTTCCGTACCAGCTTACCTATGAAAACAGTTCAATCGAGTCTTGAAGATTTTTGTCGTAACAAAAAATTTTCAGTTTTCAGACTTTTCCCTGTATTTGTGCCATTAAATCTTGCTTTATGCCAAATGTCAGAATTCTAGGTCAACGGGAAGTAAGTACCTACCCTATGAATTTTGAATTTTCGATTCCTTAGAGACTGTTAAAAAGTACGTTTTTTTGCCACATAAACGGCCATATCTTTTTTTTTCGTTAGCTTACAAGTTTGATTTTTACACAGCTTCAAGGGGCCGCAGACTTAAGTATATTATGTTTTTAAATTAAGTCGATACCTCCAACTTACCTATGAAAACAGTTAAATTTTTTTTCTTGTGACGTAACTACAAATTTTCATTTTTCACACTTTTTCCTATATTTTTGCTATAAGACCTTGCATTATGTCAAATTTCAGGATTCTAGGTCAAGGGGAAGTACCCTATGAATTTTAATTCCTCAGAGAGTGACAAAATGTACATTTTTTGCGACTTAAACGGCCATATCTTTTTTTTTTGTCAACTTACGTTTGATTTGAACTTAAGTTTGATTTTTGCACAGAGTCAAGGGACCGCGAACTTAAGTACATGGTTTAAATTTAACTCGATACCTCCACGCGTTCTTGAGACAAATGGTCTTGACAGGCAGACAGACAACAAACGGAAAACAAAGTGATCCTATAAGGGCTTCGTTTATTTCATTTTGAGCTACGGACCCCAAAAAATTTACAAGTATTAAAAGTCCTATTACACCACTCGTTTTTACGAACGCTCTTAGTCTACGTCGCGTAGTGTAATAAGGGTAAGACGGTCTTACTTGTACGTAGACACAACGACAATCTACGTAGACCGGTTGTTGGATTGAATTAACCTCTTTTTCTCAGCTATGGCCTGTTTTTTATACCCTGAGACTTAATTGACACAAGTCAAAATTACTATAGGAATGATGCCTTTTGCAAAATTGTTGATCTTTTGTGTTGTAATGTCATTTTAGTTTCTGGGTTTAAAAAACAGACGGTATTTTATTCTCTAAAAGTCATTTTCATGGTTGTAGGCTGCGACGAGCTCGACGTCGAGACAGCCTTCAAACAGCGAACGCAAATGTATGAAGAACTGTCATTGTCAACTCACAGTTGTCACAGCCATGAGCGCTAGTGCAATTGCGCTAGGCTGTCTCGACGTCGAGCTCGTCGCAGCCTACAGGCATGAAAATGACTTTTAGAGAATAGCACAGCTGGACGCGCTTTATTACGGACTATATGTTACTTACCCACGAAGTAACTGTAGGTACTGCATCGTCTCGTAACGTTTCATTACCCTGTGTCTGCTCGAAACACGAATCATCAAAATGTTGAGAACAAATATGGATACTTTTGCTTGACGTCCATAGATTTAGATCGCCTATACTCTCCAACCAAAGTTTCTGCCTATTTTTGTCAGTAGGCAACCTTAAAAAAAACATAAAACAAATAAAGGACCATAACATAGCACTAAAGTGTAATTTTGAATCCCTGAGACTAAATTGACACAAGCAAATGACAAACTTACAATAATAATGATGACAGTTCTTTTGTGTTGTGACAACCTACGTAATGTCACTTTAGTCTCAGAGATTAAAAAACAGACTTAAGGTATCAACTATCAATCAGAAGGGCTTTTTTTTAAAGTGGGGAATCATCAGAATGACTTATTCCGCTCTTGAGCGCGTGTCAGACTTTTACTGACTAAACCCCACCCCATTCCTTCGTTCTTTTGTCACGAGCTCCCCTTTCGGAATCCGGAATCCGATATCCGGATCCGGCTCCAGTAGGCTTCGGACTCTGCTGGGCCCTACAGTTTGCTGACATCTCCTTGAGACGCGCGTGAAACAGAAACCTACAACTATAGTCTGTTTTTAAATCTCTGAGACTAAAATGGCATTACGTGGGTTGTCACACTTGTCACAACTCAAAAGAACTGGCATCATTACTAATTTAAGTTTGACATTTGCATGTGTCAATTTAGTCTCAGGGTATAAAAAACAGACTTTAGCTGTGCTGCAGTGGTAAAACTGTACTATACTGGACATCAAAATAGTGCGATTTTTGGGGGGAAGGGAGGTACCCCCACACCCTCGAACCCTGTCCCGAGCCTAGGAAACATACTATATTTGGAGATATTCTTGGTATTGGAATAAAAAATCGCAATTTCATGCATTTTTGGGGCGATGTTGGGGGTTCTGAGATAAGGGATCATCCTCAACCCCTCGAAACCATCCCCTCATTGTAGCAAATTAATACTTACAGATAAATAATTATTAAAAACTATAAATTTTGTTTTGTCGGGGAGCGCTCTACCATTCTATATATATTTTTTTTTGTATACTAATATATGGTTTTTGTATGGTTTAAAAAAAATCACGAAGGTGATGGCGGGGTCTGTTCGCTCGCTCACTAGACCGCGCCATCCCCTTCTAACCTAAACCAACCAATTCGGGGTGCCCTGTATTTGATTTGATTTGCAAAAAAGTTGCCTTTTATTTTTTCTTACTAAAAACTAGGTTGGTAAATGAAACACTAAAATAGTAATAAACTATTTATTAAGTTGTTACATATTTACATACTTTTATCTTTAGTTTGTATATATATCTATTAAGTTGTTACATAAACATACTTAATCTCATTTATTAATTCCCAAATCTGACTTGTTATGTTGCTGGCGGAATATTTGTTTTAGGCCCCTTTCCTACTGATCCATACAACACTGCAATTTTTGTGTCAATTTTTGCCCCGTACGGCGTAAAAAACGTACCGTGTACAAGCGGCCATACACTGCGGAACAACACTGATGACACACAGCGGCGGCACCGTTCCGTATCGTCGCCGTTTGTGTCTACAAGCTCTCTCAGTGATCCATACAACACTGCGCGCCGTGCTTACGGTCAGAGAATTCCGTCCGGAGAAAACTGTGTTTGTGAAAACGGTTTTTGCGCTGTAACGCGTTAAAAACGCACCGTGTACAAGAGTCAATAGACTGCGATACAACACTGATGAAACACAGCGGCGGTGCCGATCCGTAGCGTCGCCGTTGGTGTCAACAAGCTTCCCTACAGATCCATACAACACTGCGCGCCGTGCTTACGAACGGAGAATTCCGTCCGAAGAAAGCCGTGCGCCGTACGTCCGGCGATAAAAACGTACCGTGTACAAACAGCAATACACAGCGGAACAACCGTTTGTGTCTACAAGCTCCCCTACTGATCCATACAACACTGCGCGCCGTGCTTCCGGACGGAGAATTGACCGGACCTACGTACGGAGTGAAACCGTTTCGTGTACAAGAAGCCTTAAGGGTTTCCATTGGCTTTCTATTCTTTGGCTGTCCCATTCACGAATTTATTTACAGGATCACTGTGAGTTACTTTTATATGTATTACATATATATCCAACGCTTGCCGAGGTTGGTCTGTGGATGGGTGACTATCTTAACATAATCGAGTTTCCTCCGTGCCTCGGATAGCACGTTAAGCCGTAGGTCCCGGCTGTCATTTGTAGATCTTTGGCAGTCGTTACGGATAGTCAGAAGCCAGTAAACCTGACTCCAGTCTTGCCATGAAGTTTCGTGTTAGCCCAGTTAATGGGTTGTGGAGGTCTGGTAGGCAGCCGCTCCTCGTAAAATACTGGTATTCAGCTAAATCCGGCTTGACTGGAAGTCGACCCCAATACCCCCTAGGCAGATGATGATGGTGATGTGATTTACTTTTGTATGCGTACCTATCTATATCCATGTCCAACTATACTATTCTCATAAAGTCATTTTCATGGCTGCGACGAGCAAGACGTCGAGACAGCCTTCAGCCAACGAGAGCAGCGCTGAATTTAACGGCAACCACTAGCGCCAATATGTATGAAGAACTGTCATTTTGCTCGTCGATGAGTAGGTAGTTCCAACTCACAGTCGTCACAGCCTAAGGCCAGGACTCCACAAAAGCAGAGATGCGTGCGGTGCGTTGTGCGAGAAGAGATGTTTTTCAGCTCGGGGGACTCCATCAAAGCGGAGATGTGTACAATTCTGTTACATCTCTCGTCTCCACTGCGTATCGTCCGCGCACAGCTGACATCTCCGCTTCCATCGCACCATACAAATATTACACATCTCCGCACAGTGATCTCCACTGAAGCTGAGCGGACAGGCCCACCGTCAGACCCTCGACTCGCGCGTGATTCGAGCGTATTGCGCTCGAGTTGAGATACTAGGGACCTCTTGTTGCGTCCAGTTAAACGCGCAAACTCCAGAGCGAGTGCACGTATAAGCGCCAAAAACTTGATACGGAATTGTTGAATGCTCGTGCGATGGTACGCTCTTTCTAGTCGCAACGGTCGCGCGTGATACGCACGAGAGAATCGCGACGAATTCGTCCCTTCTGGACAAGCTCTTATTCCGGGCCGTAGAGGTTTCAACAACGCATTTGTGGATATTCGCCGTACGACGGTTTGTTCGATGATAGAAGGGAGATGGCGGAATCAAATCATGCAATTCCTGCGCACACTCTCCGAAATGCATCTTGCAAAATACCGAGTACTGAGACTTCGAAGACGCCATTGGTAATCTCAATGTTGTATGGCTTAACTCGTCACTTTCAATGTAAATTAAATTAAATTTGTATTGTGGTAATAATTATTGTGGCTGTATGAATGGAACCCTTAGGTGCTGGCCACACAGAAAGGACGTAAGACGCCAACGGGGCGCGGGCATTTGTCTCTTCCGCGTCTCTTTCGTACAAAATGTATAGAAGCGTCGCGACTCAAAACATACAGAACAGACTGGGCGCGGGCGCAACGCTTGTACTTTTGCGCCTGTCCGCGACGCGCCCTCGTCTTACATCTCTTCTGTCTGGCCTGCCCCTTAGGGGCCTCACCCACGGCGACTTTTTGAAGCGCGGCTGACGTGCGTTAGCAGCGCAATAGCCGTGATGGCACAATTTCATTAGTCGATAGGGCCCGCAAGCGGGGTGCGAGAGATTTCTGGAACGCATGCCACAGGGCCCGCATTCAAGGAACCGTTTTCAATAATCGGTAGGGCCCTCATGCCGGGTGCGAGAGATGTCTGAAATGCGTGCAAAAGTGCCCGCATTTGGGGAACCGTAAACGGTATAACGAACATGTTACTTTCATTGGTTGTTATCTCGCCTGCGGGGACTCCCCGCATGCGGTATACCGAACGAGTTAACGACCAGTGAAATTGCGCCATGATGCAGTCACGAGCGGCTTACCCCCGCCCACGCCACGATTCTCAGTCGCGATGCAAACGCGCGTCAGCCGCGCTACTGCAGCGCGGCTAACGCGCGACCGTGTACCGTTTGTTTGCAGACTGCTTTTGTTTTACATTCACGTGCCACCCTCCCTCCGTCCTCTCCCCGCTGTCGTCAGACACGGTCGCGCGCCAGCCGCGCTATAGACGTGATGCAGTAGCGCGTTAGTAGCGCTACTGACGCGCGTTACAAATGCGACTGGAGCGCCAGCCGCGCTTCAAAAATTTGCCGTGGTCATAGGTAGTACAAACAGTAAAAGCGAACGAAACCCATATATCAAATAAGTATTACCTACGAAAAATTATAGAATTTATTTTTTTCTCAAAAATAAAACAAAAATCCTAACATTGAGACTTTGCATAATTACTTTTTAGACTAAACATTTACAACAAAAAATTATGAGCACAAAACTCGCTGTCCAGTATAGTACAGTTTAGCCCAATGCGTAATGCACATGGCTTGCAGAGCAGATGGCTGTTAAGGCCGAAAGGTTCAAGACTTCTGAAGTAGCGAAGTAACGGAAGACGCAGCGCTGAAAGGCCTCCTACAAGATGGCCCGATGATCTGGCAAGGGTTGCGGAAATCAGAAAACACACAGAACCATGCATCGTAACGACACTTAGGTGAGGCATATATCCAATATGGAACGTCTTTCGATTGAAATGAAGAAAGATATTTTAGCTGACAATAAGTACGTACTTGTGCAAACCTATGTTCAAGCGATTTCCTTTTCTGATACCACAGCCGATTATATTGCACCTAGGCATCTTGCTTTTGACGACTTACAGAACGAAAGAAACTCAGAAATTCACTAAGTCACACAGAACACAATATTCCTTCAGGTATATTTAATTTAGTAAAGAGTATGTGAATGCAGAACGCAGAACAGTTAGAAATTGCAAGCAGGTGGGGCGTCCGTGCCCCGTCTTGCAGGCGTATGGCACTAATGCGCATGCGTGATAGATGCGCTGCGCACCTCAGTAATGTTTCAGTCGGGTCACCACTAGATAAAAATGCCCTACTGTGCTGATTTCAGTCACAGATTAACCCTTGATCAAATTAAGCAATTGCCTAGGGCATCACGTCTAAACGTGCATCAGAAAGTACAAAAAAATCCGTCCTTAGGGCATCACGTCACCAATAAACACACCAAAAAGTTTCTAGGTCGGATTTGAAAATTCGCGCGTTTTAATTTAACATAGAGTTCATCCCCGAGTTTTTTTTTTTGTAGAGTCGTAAGTTCGCAACCCTCCTCCTCCGCAATTCAGCAATCCGATGCACCGGAAAAGCCGCAAGACGCATTTCAATGAATAAATAATATCTAGTGGTCGCTCCCACGCCACTTCCAAGGAACCACATCCTCTTATTTATAATAAATTCGGGCAAGTGCAAGTCGTACTCGCGCGCTGAGAGTTACGTACAAACTTACTGAAAATAGTTCAATTCCCGAACCGAGTCTTGAAGATTTTTCGAGATCGCAATTTTTTTTTCTTGTTACGTAACTACAAATTTTCAGTTTTCAGATTTATTTCTATATTTGTGTCATAAGACCTTGCTTTATGACAAATTTCAGGATTCTAGTTCATCGGGATCGGGAATTCTTTTGAGAATGGCGAAATGTACGTTTTTTGCGACATAAACAAACGTATCTTTTTTTTTGGACAGCTTCAAGGGACCGCAGACCTCCACGCTTTCCGAAAATAAAGGGCCTTGCACACACAACAAAGTGTTTCTATAAGGGTACCGTTTTTTCCCTTAAGGTACGGAACCCTAAAAATAAACAAATAAGTTATCCTATAAGGGTTCTGTTTTTTCCTTTTGAGAGAAACTGATTCACATGATATCAACGCTCAGTTGAAATTACTGGGACTAGGAGCGTGAAATTTTACAGAACGCAAAAAGAGGGTTTTCTAAACAAGTGCCCAAACTTTGCAGGCTTTGGAGAAACCTACTTTCATGCGGACCATCCCGAGATAAAAGGTCTTGACAGACAGACAGATAGACGAACAACAAAGTGATCGTATAAGGGTTCGTTTTTTTCCCTTTAAAGGTACGGAACTTACTAAACCGAAATAAAGTTTTTATGGGGACTACATAATAATAATAGAAACACAATATAAATACTCTTAAAAGCCTCAGTAGCCATCTCATTGAATTCCCAAAAAAAGCTTTTTGACACTGACAGTGACAGTTTAGTTGGTTTCGTGTTCGTAGATTCAGTTTGGTGAATGAAACTAATAAAAATATTGTGATTTGCGGGCGAAAACTTATGATTTTTTCTTTAAAAAACTGCAAAACTGAAAATTGAAGATGTACATCTCATCAAATAAGTCTGTCCATCGCTTCCGCCTAGAATTTTGAATTTAAACTCTATGATTTTACTTAGCATTCCATTTTTCATTTTAATTTTGTATATAAATTATGTCCTGATATATTTAAGCATGTATTTCGGACTCTCAAGTCTAGAAGGCATATAAATGATGGTAAAATAATGTGTTTACATTCTGTTCAATGAGAATATAATCATGAAGTGCTGTTTAAAGAACTGTCGAAACAATAATGGAAAAGTTAAGAGAGTACCCGGCAGTTCAGATTGGATTACTTTTCATACGTAAGTAATACTATGTAATAGTGCTTTATTATATTATGTATATGTCAATATTAATTAAACAAATGGAATAATAGGTTGACTGGTAGAAAATGAAAGAAAGAAAATTATTTATTTGGCACACATGCATTATACACACTGTAGGAAAAAAACATGTATCTAGAAAGTTAAGATTTAAAATATTAAAAACAAACAAATAAAACTAATAAGTCTGCCTTTGCACCTTTTGGTTGCGTAAAGATTTTGTAAACAAGATATGAGATATATAAAAATGTAATTTATATATATACAGTCAGTGCATTTTAAAATCTGGGGTATATTTCTCATTTTATGGTTTTAAAATGGGTCAGATAAAATAATTATGATAATAGTACACAACTTTTTTTTTCACATGACACCATCTAGTCCCAAACTAGGCAGAGCTTGTGTTATGGGTACTAGACAACTGATAAACATACTTATATATTTCTAAATACATACAAATCATAGATAAATTACACCCAGACACAGAACAAATGATCGTGCTCATCACACAAGCATTTGTCCTGGATGGGAATCGAACCCCTGACCTTTAGCATAGCCGTCAGAGCCACTAACCACTAGACCAACAGACCAGTCCAAGAATTAAATTTTATATAAATAAAAATATAAAATGATATCATCTCTATCTCATTTCAGGATACCGAAAGACCCAAAGCTGCGGGCAGCATGGCTCCAAGCGTTGTCTATACCGAACTGGATGACGCTGAACAGATCCTTGATCTGCTCGGACCATTTCAAAGATGATGACTTTGTCATCACCAAGCAAGGGACCAGAAGGATCAAGAACGGAGTTGTGCCGTTTATTCAAGTAAGAATTTTATTTTTAATTATTTAAATATACCAGTGGTAAAGCATCCATATAACTCGGTTCCTATCGGCTTCCCTTTTAATTCATGAATCCCCGACTGGTCGCATGAAACCGTGCTGTTATTACTTTGCCTTACTATTGTGTCTCGGTTCGTGGGTATGTAATAGGTTAAAAAGTAATACAACATTTTTGTCGTCAATGCCAAAATCATATGCCGAAAAATACCAGATTACCTTTTTAAACAACAAAAACCCATTACAGACCTATCTCTTACTTTCCAATGAACTCACGTCTAATACCAACCCTTTCCGTCTCGTCGCATGCAGAAAGTTGTACTCAAATAACTCGGTACCAACCGAGTGATGAGGAGCAAGCAATTGAACAGTGCACAAGTGCAAACGAAAAAGAAAAATATGTTCATTATGCAATTATAATGATTCAAAATAAGAATGAATTAAGTTACATAATAACTGTTATTGACTAGTAATACATTTTATTTTGTAGGACTAAGGGTACAGAACCCAAAAAAAGGAGACTGTTATAACAAAATGTATGTTTTATTTTTCTCCAGGGTGACTGCACCATACCTGCAGGATTAAGGGTAAGAAGATTTGTTTAATATTCTTTTGTAAATATAATAGAAGAAGAAAAAAAAGAAAAGGAAGGAAGGTGGAAAGAAGAGTCTTTTCTGTGAATTGTAGTCTATTAGTCGAAATTCAACTATTAGGTGTAGCCTAAAGCGGTCTACACACCAAAGCCGCTGACCCGGCGGCACGAATCGCCGGCCCAACCCGCCGGCCTTATTTTGTACAACCATGCCGCCGGCTTGCGCCCGCGCGGGCAAGCCGGCGGGGCAGCATGCCGATGCCGACGGCATCCCTCTCCACTCACTCAGTCAGTTGCCCGCCGGCTTTCATAGAGTAGTGACCTAACCCAACACTTTCGTGTGTTGAGGGATCCACCGATAATAACTCCACAAACTGCTATTATTAAATCACTGTTATCGTCCTCCTCCATGTCAATTAGATACTGAAAATACTACTTCTGAATTATTCGAAAGACACACGTCCAATCTCTACGACTATTTGGCAATTACTAGAACACCACATGCCGCGGCTGTCATGTCACCGGCATTGCCGCCGGCCAAGTCGTTCGGCTTGGACATTCTGTAGCCGCCGGGTTAATCCGGCGGCACTAAGCCGCCGGATTGTGCCGGGCTGTGCCGCCGGGTCAGCGGCTTTGGTGTGTAGACCGCTTTATAGAGGGAAGATTTGATTTTTTGTTTGTATGTTGTGATAAAACTCAAAAATTAGTTAATCCATTTTCATAATTCTTTCACCAATCATAACTGAGTAAAATAAGCTATAGTACGAGTATGCTTTGTAAAAAATTAGAGGCCTCTAGCTAAATTGAAACATTTTTGCATTTATATGGCAGAACAACGTTTGCTGAGTCAGCCATACTCTTTTTTCTAAAAGATAAGAGCTGAGGAGCTCGTGGCTATATAATAACAGCCGCACAGATCGATCTTCAAGGTTAAGCAACGCTTGCCAAGGTTGGTTTGTGGATGGGTGACCATCTTAACGTAACGAGTTTCCTCCGTGCCTCGGAAAGCACGTTAAGCTGTAGGTCCCGGCTGTCATTTGTAGATCTTTGGCAGTCGTTACGGATAGTCAGACGCCAGTAAATCTGACTCCAGTCTTGCCATGAATGATAAATGATAAATGATATTTATTTTGCAAATAGGTTTCACGAAACACTTTTACACGTCAATTTTTTTTTTGTCATAATTATTAATCTAGATGAGGCCGGTGTTTCCTATCTGACTACCCTGAGAAGAAACACCGAAACAAACTCAGGGGTCACAGTCTCTTTTAAAAAAAAAAAAAAAATCCATACAAAATGTATTGGTCAAATCATATGCGAACTATGCAGATTAGGGTCTGAAATGGCCTTTTAAAGAAAGAACCATGCAGATTTGAGTGGACCTGTCCAGTCAGTGCAAGCATTTGTCATTCGTCGTAAAGCTCAACTCAGGACTACTAAGGAGCTCAACGTCTTGACGAACAATACAAAGGAAAGGACATTTGGTTAGGCCGCAAAAATACTCAAATTGCCAGACATAAGTTACAATTACTGAAAAGAAAGGAAAAAGAAAGCTATCCACATAGTCCTCACATTCACAAAAAAAAAGATATAAATAAAATTTACAAAAATTGTAAAAATAATATGTCAGATTGTAAATAAAATGAATATTAATGTCAAATTGAAATATAAATTGTGTACTACTCCATTAAATTTACAATGGAAAAATGCAATCAAAAACAAAAATCCAAAAGAATAAACGACAGTACAGTGAGTACTGGAGCAGGTCAATCCCAAGCCTTATTGTCCTCAACATAGTCCTTTTTATAGTATAAAAAGCCTTTTGGCAAAGTTTACGCTTTACAAATGATTTAAATTTATTGAGGCTTAGTTCTTGAATATGACTGGGAAGTTTATTATAGAAGTGTACACATTGACATCTAAATGAGCCCCCTATTTTTTTGAGCCTAGTTGCAGGAACTACAAATTTGTGCTTATTTCTAGTATTAAAATTATGTATGTCACTGTATTTTTTAAACATGTTTTTGTTCTTATGGGCATATAAGATATTCTCATAAATATATTGTGAAGGCACAGTCATTACCTTGATCTCCTTAAATTTATCTCTGAGGGAGTATCTGGGACTTAAATTATAAATGGAACGAATAGCCCTTTTCTGTAAAACGAAAATTGTTTGGATATCGGCGGCATTTCCCCACAGTAGAATACCGTACGACATCACACTATGAAAGTAGCTAAAATAAACTAAACGGGCTGTTTCTAAATCAGTTAAATTTCGAATTTTTCTTACAGCATATGCTGCAGAGCTAAGTTTTTTAGATAATTTGTCTATGTGTGGGCCCCACTGAAGCTTGGCATCTAAAGTTATGCCCAAAAACACTGTAGTATCTTCAGGACTCAACTCCTTTCCTTTTATTAGCACACTAGTTTCAACTTGCCTAACATGGGGCATGGTAAACTTTATGCATTTAGTTTTCTTTTCATTCAAATGTAGGTTATTTACATTAAACCAGTGTACTATTTTAGAGATAACTATATTTATATCGTCAGTAACCGACTGCTGACGTTTCAATTTAAACAAAAGTGAAGTGTCGTCCGCAAACAACACTATATTATCGTTATCCTTCATGAGGTAAGGTAAATCGTTAATATAAACTAGGAACAAAAATGGGCCAAGAATTGAGCCCTGAGGGACACCCATTTTTACTACAGACCCAGGAGATCTTTTTCCGTTTACATCAACTCTCTGAATCCTATCGCCCAGATATGATGCAAGAAGATCCAGGGAGGAGTTCCGGATTCCGTAATGGTGTAGTTTCCTGATTAATGTTTCATGGGGAACACAATCGAAGGCCTTAGACAAATCGCAAAAAATACCCAGGACATCGCATTTGTCTTCCCATGCATCAAAAATATGTCCTAAAAGTTCAACACCAGCATCGGTTGTTGAACGACCCCTTGTAAAACCGAACTGTTTGGTATGCAACAATTTATGTTTATTAAAAAACTTTTGCAATTGCTCTAAAATGAGTTTTTCAAATATTTTACTAAAAGTGGGTAGCACTGAAATAGGTCTGTAATTCGTGGGGTCAGATGTACTACCCGTTTTGAACAAAGGTATAATTTTACTATTCTTCATTAAATCAGGAAACTCGCCGCGATCGATACAATTATTAAAAATAAACGCTAAAGAAGGAGCTACAATATGGATTATAGACTTAACAACGTCCACAGAATTACCCCATAAATCAGCAGTCTTTTTTACATTTAAGGACTTAAAGGTCTTAACAATATCTGCACAAGTAACATGTTCGAAATTAAAAACAGAATTGCAAACTTTAACGTTTTCTTTAAGCAGAGAATCTGCAGCTGTGGGTGATGAGTTCAGAGATTTTGTTGTTGATATAGGGATCTCTGAAAAGAAGTTCTCAAAAGCCGCAGCAACCTGTGAGTCTGATGTGATCACATTGTCATCAATTATGAGTTTATAGTCACTAGATGGTCTCGTAGACCTTCCAGTTTCACTATTTATAACATTCCAAGTAGTCTTAATTATATTTTTACTGTTTTTAATTTTGGAACTCAAATAACGTGATTTCGCTAGAGAACAAACTTTTTTAAATAATTTCGAATAATTTCGAACATATAAATTAAATTCAGCAGTATTAACAAGAATTCTTTCGTCATACAATTCGTAAAGCCTAGTTCTACTTTTATGAATACCAGTGGTAGCCCATTCACTGAACGACACATTACTGTTAACCGAGAGAGACTTAGGTATGAAAGTAGAATTAAATTGATTACAGTACATGTTAAAGAAACCTTCATATTGATGATTGAGATCATCATATGTAGACAAGTCGGGTAAATTATTAATAAGTTTTGTTTTAAAACTTTCTAAACGACTTGCAGTTTTAGGGTTAACAATGATATTCTTTTTAGCCACTATGTTGCATTTGTTTTGAAAAGTAATTAATTGCCCACAATGATCAGAATCTAATAAATTAATGACTTCTTTGCGACTGGGTACAACATCCGTATAAATATTATCTATACATGTGGCACTATTAGGAGTTATTCTAGTGGGCTCCAAAAATTGGTTAACCAGATTGTAGGACTTAAATAGACTTAAAATTTTACTACATAAACTTGAGTTTTCTAGTAGATTGATATTAAAATCACCACAAGTGATTATGTACTTATTTGAATGGCAAATCTTGTGGAACACTTCATCCATTACCTTTTCGAAGCAGTCATACAATCCGGAAGGGGGTTTGTAAACACTTAATATAATAAATTGATCCAGTTCAACGCAAGCTATTTCAACTGACCGCTCAACAGATAAGCTCACAATGTCCTGCCGTTCTTTATATTTCAAGTGGTTATTTACAATTATCATTGAGCCACCACGTATAGCATTAATTCTGCTGAACGAACTACCAATCTGGTGATTACTAAAATTGAACATTAACTGTTGGCTTTTAAGCCAATGTTCTGTTAAACAAAGAATATCAATATTATTACAATTTAAGAAAAGTTCTACTTCTAAATCTTTGTTCATAAGACCTTGAATATTTTGATGCACCAGGTTGATATTATTTGTTGAATTTAAGACTTTAGTGGAATATTCGTTCAGTGTGTTCATAGCTTTTATGCCAGAGATTGACTCTGTTGTCTTAAAGGCTCCCCCACACAGACGCGTTATTATCGGTCGATAAAATCGCATGCGGTATTGCGTTAACGTCCCGTGCTTCCATTGCAGCGTTATTATCGCAGCAGTGTGTAACTACATGACCATCCTAATACAAAATGTACTGAAAACAGATATCGCAGTAACGCATGCGATATTATCGACCGATAATAACGCGCCTATGTGGGGGAGCCTTAAATTCTAATTTAAATCAATATTTGATGCCAAGTTATTGGCAAAATCATTTGTCAAAATATTGCATTGCTCAATAGAAGCAATTTGTTTAGCCAAGTTCTTGGCTGTAATAATAAAATAATAGGATAGCGACACAGCTATTTGTCTCCTACAAAATAATGAAAGATAGTAATTATCATTAAGATATCTATCTTTTGTCAAATAAAAGTTAGTACCAACATAATTGTTGGTGTCAATTAGATGAAATAATTGATTATTCAATGTCACATTGTACAAAGTAGTATTTACCTTAAATCTAAGAATATTTTCTTCCTGTGGCAAACTATGACTATAAGGAAATGTGAACATCACAATCTTTCTTACACTTAGGTGACTTAAGGTCCTATAATATTGCAGTAAATCTGCTTTGTTCACATTACCCCTATTACCCACAAAAATTAAAAGTGTTGTGTCTTGGTTAAATTTAGATTTTATAATTTTTTCCATTATATCAACTAATGAACAGCCAGGCATGCAGTAATTTATGATTGAGTGTCCTGGATATTCATTTGTTAGAAGGTGGCCTAACCCTTTACCAATTTCATCTGAATAAATAACAATTTCTTTATTTATAAACTGTTGTGACAGACAGCTAGTGATTTCAACTGGAACACTAACACTAGACTGGAGTAATGAGGTATCACATATTGGCAATGAATGCCCTGGCTCAGAAGCAATGGATGGTAATTGACAGCGCTCACAATTGCTTTTTTGTGAGCTCACCAGTTCATTCATTGCCAATACGTACTCCCTCATTTGGTTTTCGGAGGCAGTATATTTAATAGTTACTGAATTCAGTTTCTCTTGGAGGCGGTTTAACTGACATTGTAAGTCTTTAGTTTCCTTTTGGTGTTTCCTAGTGCATTTTTCTAGATTTAGAGAATACATATCCAATTGTTTCAGTAGATGTAATCTTTCCCTATTTAATTTGACATTTTTTATGAAGAACTTTTGTTTTTTTACCATTTTCTTTGTTTTTACAATATATTTATTAATTTTAATATATTTTTTTAGTTTATTTTTACTAGTGACTACCCTCATTGATTTATTTGATTTCGAGTCATCATCACCAGTCAAATCTATAGTAAAAGAGGGGTTTATTTGAGAAGCTAATGATGGGACAATAGGCACCAACTCGCTGAATAGACTTTGATTCAACGAGGCAGTGATGTTATGATTTGTTGTCTCTAGTGCTGTTATTTGAGTTTTTGCCTCTTGCAGCTGTTGTTGCAATAAGTATTTATGACTCAGAGCATGTTCGTACTCTGTGCTACATTGGCTGAACCCATCCACAACAAGTTGGAGCCTATCACGGTCTTCTATGGCCTCAGTGAATTGAATATATAACTGCGCCATTTCATTTTTTAACTTCTTATTGTTCTCGTGTGCCTCAAAGAGTACCTTTTCATTGTCATCTATTTCCTTGTTCAGTTGGTCACAGTACTCCCTCGACGCCTTTAATTCGCTCAAAGCCAGACTGAGTTTGGACTCCTCCTGACGAGCATAGGCGCTACGAGTCATAGGCATGATTAAAAGAATTGAACAGAAAATAGAATAGACTAGAATAGGTAACTTGTGATAGAAGTTTAAAAGATAGTTAAAAGAAAATAAACTTTAGAAGTCTAAGTTCTGTCACCAACTAACTAAGGTTATGTTTATGTTGTTGAAGTACTGTATTACCCCAGTTAATGGGTTGTGGAGGTCTGGTAGGCAGCCGCTCCTCGTAAAATACTGGTATTCAGCTAAATCCGGCTTGACTGGAAGCCGACCCCAATATAGTTGGGAAAAGGCTAGGCAGATGATGTTCTACTGTCCGCTCAACAGTTTTTGATTTCATTCTGTAGACAAGGGTAAAATTAAAAACAAAAGTGGTTACAATACCAACCATTTACTGCAGCCGTCATTGGTCATGCCACTAACGCAATAAAAGTCAAAATCGGTTGGACAAACAGTAAGAGTATAGGACACACCGGTTTCGTCACGCGTGACAACTCTTGAATTATTTTTGTGTTTTCCAGGCTTGCAGGGTATGCCTCTCATTGGACCTGAAGATGTATCAACTAAGAGACAGCAGTCTGGCCAAATGTTATCTAGATATTGTGGGGATTCCGGTAAGTACACTAAGTTCTATCATCATCATCATCATTTTAGCGCAAAGATGTTTACTGCTGGACATAGGCCTCCCCCAAGCGTCGCCACAACGACCGGTCCTGTGCGTCTCGCATCCATCGGATTCTTGCAACCCTCGCCCGTTAGTCCAGCTTGTGGGAGGCCTTTCAACGCTGCGTCTTCCGGTACGTGGCCGCCACTCCAGAACCTTTCGTCCCCGTCGATTATCCGTTCTATGAGCAATGTGCCCTGCCCATTGCCACTGCTAAATACCTACACTTGGTTATATTGATTCTATCATCATCGTCATCATCATCATCGACGCGTAGCTTCATAGACGCGTATTCGACATTATATGCTTGGTGTATGCCTGCGTGAATCTTAGTGTTGTATCGCAGTCTATGGCCTCTTGTACACGCTACGTTTTATTAACAGTACCAACACACGACGAAAAGCGTGCTGTGTGTGAGAGACCTTACCTTGTTGAAACCTCTATGGTCCGGACTAAGCGCTTTGCCTCGTCCTTTATACCGAGTATATCGAAGGACTTTAACAATTTACCTGCTGCGATCTTCCCGTCCGATTTTAATTTTGCTGTTTTCAAGGTTAGAATGAATAGGCTCTTAATAAGCTAGTGCACCGTCAGGCGAGATTGCAGTCAGGCACTAGTTTATGTTACATAAAAAAACATGGCATGTTGAACCTAATCGTAATGCGATAAGAATCAGTTTTAAATACATGCTTTATTTGACTAGCCTGTTGGTCTAGTGGTTGGCCTTGACTGCTATGCCGGAGGTCGTGGGTTCGATTCCCACCCAGGACAAATGTTTGTGTGATGAGCACGATCATTTGTTCTGTGTCTGGGTGTAATTTATCTATAACTAGCTGTCCCCTGCGGTTTCACCCGCATTTTTCGGTACTGCTCCGCTCCCGTGGGTCGTAGCGTGATGGTATATAGCCTATAGCATTCCTCGATAAATGGGCTATCTAACACTGAAAGAATTTTTCAAATCGGACCAGTAGTTCCAGAGATTACCCCTACATACAAATTTACAAACCTACAAATTTTACCTCTTTATAATATTAGTATAGATATGTATTTAGAAATATATAAGTATGTTTATCAGTTGTCTAGTACCCATAACACAAGCTCTGCTTAGCTTGGGACTAGATGGCGTTGTGTTAAAGTTGTGGAGTATTATTATTATTTCATTAATGCCTTTTGTTTTCTAGCCGAAACCGGACGCCAATGCCAGACTGCCGATGGGCATCTGTTGGGAATGTACTGCGAGGCTGGAGTCCGCTGCCTCCTTCAAGTCCAAAGCTCTCTTCACGGAAGCCTTACTGCGACACCATCTGGAGAAGAATGCTGATGTGAGTATAACCTTTAGGGCTGAAACTGCGCGGTCACATACAAAAGTGCTCCGTTGCGGCGACCCGCGCGGGCATACGTCGCGGAGAGCCGGGCTCCGCGTTCGTTTTGCTACGTAATAATACATTAAGTTCTCCATCGATACGTCTACATACACACCGTTAAAGTTGAACTAGCGTCATTGTATGGGTAATAATTCGGTTTCCACGACGGGAACCGTCCGCGTGAACACACGCGCTTTGTTACGCAGTGGCTGCCCGTCGCGTCCGCTTTACGCAGTTTCGGCCTTTACTGCTACTACGAGCGGTCGACGGTCTACGTCATAGCTTCCCTACCTTTTATGAACTACCGCCCCTATTTAAGAAAAAAAAATCCAACGCCTGAGTTTACATGATAATTGTACCAATTTTATATTAATAATAATCATAAATTAAAAATTGATTCTTTCCCTCTGTAATCGTGCTAAGTACTTGTCATCGTGGATTTTTTTTTTTGACTCGCTACGGCCCTATAGCCGAGGCCATAGGGGCAGGCCAGACAGAAAAGACGTAAGACGCAGACGGGGCGCGGGCAGGGGCAAATGTACCAGCGTTGCTCCCGCGCCCTGTCTGCTCTGTTCTGTATGCTTTGAGTCGCGACGCTTCTATACATTTTGTATGAAAGAGACGCGGAAGAGACAAATGCCCGCGCCCCGTCTGCGTCTTACATCTTTTCTGTGTGGCCAGCGCTATATAGAGAGCACCGCTTTGGAGTAACGTTCTTTAATATGCTTTTACACTTAAAATAATGTTTCTTAACGTTCCAAATTCAAATCTCAGTATTTCCAGATCGCCCATACTACATTATCTCCCTATAGTCTATTCGCCGAGCCATGAGCCAAAAGGTAAACAAACCATAAAAAGGGTTCTTTATATGTCACGATCGATGTAGTGAACATATTTTATAAAAATGATTATGGTATTAATACACTGACAACATTAGAAATAATATTTTAGATTGATGTCTGTAGAACTTATGTTATCTTTTCAGATTTATTTGAAATCAAACATTATAAATGCCTTTAATTATTTTCTCAATTTTTATTAATTATGCATTAAATAGTTTACATGTAAAAGAACCTAAAATGACATTTTAATACTACTAAATTGTAGACCACAGATACTGCGAACATTTTACATTAAAATGTGACGTTTTGTCATCGGTCGGGTTATTCCCGCCATTTTGAAAAAATGATTTCTTTGTTTACCTTTTGGCTCATGCTCCGGCGAATAGACCATAGAGACAGAATGACTTGCTTTAAATGCTGGCTGTATGATCTATACAAGAGCAGAAGGTATAAAAAACATTTAATTACTTAGTTTTTCTTCTATTCTAGCTCAACATTTCCGACATACAGACCTACCAACGCGACCATACGATCTTAAAACCGTCAATGGCTATCCAAAACGTGTACAAATTTAACACCAACGAATTTGAAGAACACACTCCCAATACAATAAAATCAGAAGCTATAGGCTTACCTCATAACGATGAAATCGAAATAGAAGTAGAGGATTTAATTACTGAAACAATAACAATTAAAGATGAGGGTAAAAATACTATAGTTGATGAGGCTAGCCCTATTAGTGATGTCAAAACTGAAATCGATTTAATAGCTGCCCCAGATATTAATATCAATGATACACATATCGACTATGAAGATTTAATCGAAGATAATTGTTGTGCAATTAAAGAAAACGTGTTTATAAAAGAAAATAAGGTTACTTTGGATAATATTGTTTTGTTTAAAAGTGAAGGGATCATTGATCCTACTGTTAATCTTACTAAGTCTAGTAAAAATGTGTTCAACACTGATGATGAAGAAATGGATTTTAATGATGATGTAGTCAGTATTGGTGAAGATGATGATGATGTGAAGGTTATAAAAGAAGTTGTGGTGAAAAAGAAGAGGAAAGATAGTAAGAAGACGAAGACGGCTGTGAAAAAGAAAGCTACGAAGAGGACTTATGATGATGTTGTTATATGGGTTAAAGGGAAGAGGTAAGAAAAATTAAATTATTTCTTTAATACACTATCCCTGGCACTCAGAGACAGCTAATGAATAATTAGCGTCCCTTAATATCCATTAAAGTTAACCATTGTCAAACTTTGTAAAACTGTCAATGTGACAATTTCTTACTTTCTTTTAACTTAAGTTCGAAACGTTCCATGTTTAGAATTTAACGTTTGAATCCCCAACCGGTCCTATGAGACCGCGCTGTTATTGTTTTACTATTGTGTCTCGTTTCGCGGGTATCTGAGTAATTAAGTGAAGGCTAAGGGACGCATTATTAACTGTCTCTGAGTGCCAGTGTTATTCACCCTCCTTAGCTATATATGTAATACAGTGCTATTTGTAAAACAACAACCTCTCAGGACAATGTTACTATGTTATTATTATTTTTTTAAATCATATTTTACTTCATAAAATTTTCATATAAAAATAACAATATTTAAATTGAATCGTTCCTAATGTTAGGAAGTCTAAGCAAAGCAAATGATAGCAGAAAAGCGGGGGGAGCGGGGGTCCAATAACAGTGCGCGGGAGGTGTAGCTAGGTACAGCAAAATACCAAGTTTCATCATCTTCTACCTAGCCTTTTTCCAACTACGTTAGGGTCGGCTTTCTTTAAGTTTCCATCTGCCTAGCCTTTTCCCAACTATATTGGGGTCGGCTTCCAGTCAAGCCGGATTTAGCTGAATACCAGTATTTTACGCGGAGCGGCTGCCTACCAGACCTCCACAACCCATTAACTGGGGTAACACGGTACTTCGTGGCGAGACTGGAGTCAGATTTACTGGCTTCTGACTATCCGTAACAACTGCCAAAGATCTCCAAATGACAGCCGGGACCAACGGCTTAACGTGCTTTCCGAGGCACGGAGGAAACTCGTTATGTTAAGATGGTCACCCATCCACAGACCAACCTAGGCAAGCGTTGCTTAACCTTGAAGATCGACCTGTGCGGCTGTTATTATTTAGCCACGAGCTCCGCTTATTTCTTTAAGTTTAAATGTGTTAAATAGAACAACTAAATCTTGAAGGTTTGTTTTTGGTAAATGTGTTTTTGTAAATAGTTGTCGTTTATGATGTCAGTATTACAGTCCTGCAAGGTTGTTAGTGTTTTACAAATAACCTACCGTCTGTGTTTTATACCCTGAGACTAAAATGACATTACAACACAAAAGAACTGGCGTCATTCCTATAGTAAGTTTGACATTACTTGTGTCAATTTAGTCTCAGGGTATAACACTCCGCTCCACACCACTCTAATATTCAAACAACATAATTCGCATTTCCAGACCAAGAAACACGAGCAAAACGCCTTACGTGAAGCCTTGTATACCAATAGACGAAAACATTTTTACTGTTAAAAAATTAGACCATGAAGAGTTAAGACGAGAGATATTAGCAAGACAGAACGGAGAACAATATATCATGGCTCCGTATAAGTGTGATGTGTGTTTCAAAGGGTTTCCTACGCAGGATAAGCAGACCAGACATGTGCTTAAACATAGCGAGGTAAATATATATTAACTCATCATCATCATCTCAGCCGAAAGACGTCCACTGCTGGACATAGGCCTCCCCCAAGCGTCGGTCCTGTGCGTCTCGCACCCATCGGATTCCCGCGACCCTCGCCAGGTCGTTCGGTCCACCTTATGGGAGGCCTTCCAACGCTGCGTCTTCCGGTACGTGGCCGTCACTCTAGAACCTTCCGTCCCCATCGACCATCAAAAACTCATCATCTACCTGGCCTCTTTCCCAACTATATTGGGGTTGGCTTCCAGTCAAGCCGGATTTAGCTGAATACCAGTATTTTACGAGGAGCGGGAACCAGACCTCCACAACCCATTAACTGGGGTAACACGGTACTTCATGGTAAGACTGGAGTCAGATTTATTGGCTTTTGACTACCCGTAACGACTGCCAAAGATCTACAAATGACTGCAAATATTTTATTTACTACGAAAAAAATTACTGTGTGATATTTTGTTATTATTGTTGTTATTTGTTTGTATTGTTTTGTTTGTGTTTGTGCACCAAAAAGTAGGTGCTCCGTGGGGCGGAGCTCGCACCTTAGTGGTCGTGATAATTTTTTTTATAACCCCCCAAATCTAAGTACTCCGTGGCGCGAAGCTCCCGCCTTAACCTTCGTGAGAATTTTTTTTATAACCGCCCAAAAGTAGGTGCTCTGCGGGGCGGAGCTCCTACCTTAGTCTTTGTGATAATTTTTTTTAACCGCCCAAAAGTAAGTGCTTCGCGGGGTGGACTCCCGCCTTAGCCATCCTGAGATTTATTTTTTATAACCCCGAAAATCTATACTAATATTATAAAGAGGTAAAAGTTGTAAGTTTGTAGGTTTGTAAGTTTGTGTGTAGGGGGTAATCTCTGGAACTACTGGTCCGATTTGAAGAAATCTTTCAGTGTTAGATAGCCCATTTATCGAGGAATGCTATAGGCTATATACCATCACGCTACGACCCACGGGAGCGGAGCAGTAACGAAAAATGCGGGTGAAACCGCAGGGGACAGCTAGTGTAAAATAAAATCATTTTGATTTTTGGAGCTCCCGCCGCCTTCGTGGTTGTCAGGTCAAATAACACGGTTCAAGAGCAAGAAGATGATGACAATTTATTTGTTCCAGCAAAGCGGGCCGATAAAGTGCAACATATGTTTTGTGCGCATGATGAGGAGCAGAGACTTGCGCGCACACATGAGGAGGCAACACTCCTCGGAGTTTCTATGCAAACTCTGTCCTCTGGTCACTAGGTGTCGGTAAGTACTAGACATTGATATCTCCTCTATCGTCTGTTTTTTATACCCTGAGACTAAAATGACATTACAAGACAAAAGAACAGGCATCTTTCCTATAGTAATTTTGATATTACCGGTGTCAATTTAGTCTCAGAGTATAAAAAACAGACGGTAGCGATACAAAGGTATGGCTATGGGTACCTGTACGTTTACATTGAACAAATGTGCTAAAATATTTTACAAAAAACACAAAAAAAAATACTTACAAGTTAGAAAAAAGTTTGCAGCAGCGCTAGATTGGCATTATGTCGTAAAAGACATACAAAACAGCTGCAGCGCGTTACATTGCTTCGCAAATGCGACGAACGCGCGTTAGAAGCGATGCTATCGTGCGTTTATGAAACATGCGACAGCATCGCTATAAATTCGATGTGGGCAAGGGTCCTAATTAAAATAGCCGTTGAAAGTCACTCGAAAAAAATCCGCTGACAAAATTCCTTCTTGCATTTAATTACTCAGATACCCGCGAAACGAGACACAATAGTAAAACAATAACAGCGCGGTCTCATAGGACCGGTTGGGGATTCAAACGTTAATGGCTATACTATGGTCTATCGGTTTAGGTGGTTAACTAAAGGTAAACAATCTTGGTATGTCTTTTTATATTAAAGAGGTCGTATATAATATACACAAACATTATTTAAATTTAGTTTATTAGCTAATATCGGTTTAGGTAATTTTTAGACAACTTTTAGATAAAAAGACTTGCCAAGATTGTTTACATTTAGTTAATTACCTAAACCGTTAGACCATAATTGTTCGTTTTTTCCAGGAATGTCGCGTTAGGGCACGTGAAGTACCATGAGGGGAACAAATTCGAGTGTCCACAGTGCGCGCTCGTGTTTGAGTAAGTTTTATTTTGTTATAGCATCTGTTTAAGAGTTAGCTTGGACGCTTTTAGCGTGGACGTCTTTCTATAATGTCGACGATATAGTAAGACATAGCTTAGCATCAGCCTTATTTATAACTTTCCCACTTCTGGGACTCAGGCCTCCTCTCTAGGAGGGGGAATAAACCGCAATCCACCACGCGGGCCCAGTGCGGGATGGTGGATGTCACATGTCTTCGAATTTTTGATTCTAGAAATTTGTAAATTTTGGCCCAACCCCTCTCCTAGAGAGGAGTCCCAAGTCCCAGCAGTGGGAACAATATAATGCAGATGTCATGCTATAAGAAGCCTTCCTTCAAACTAATGCTATGTTATCTCATCCTATTGCCTTTTTCCCATCTATATTGGGGTCGGCTTCTAGTCAAGCCAGATTTAGCTGAATACCAGTATTTTACGAGGAGCGGCTGCCTGCCAGACCTCCACAACCCATTAACTGGGGTAACACGGTACTTCATGGCAAGACTGGAGTCAGATTTACTGGCTTCTGACTATCCGTAACGACTGCCAAAGATCTACAAATAACAGCTGGGACATACGGCTTAACGTGTTTTCCGAGGCACGAAGGAAACTCGATATGTTAAGATGGTCACCCATCCACAGAGCAACCTTACCTTGAAGATCGACCCGTGCGGCTGTTATTATCTAGCCACGAGACTAATGTTATGTTATATTTAATTGCAGGAAAAAAACAACGCTACTAAATCATTTACGTTTGAAGCACATGTCTGCGTTTGTCTGCGAATTGTGTGGGTACACGTTTGTCAGTAAGACTGGAGTGGAAATGCACAAGAGAATGAGACATAAACTCTTTGATAAAAATGTAAGTTATTCTTATTTACTTTCATAATCTCCCTGTGTTACTCGGGGTCAGCGCAACATGTTTTTTTCTTCCATTCTGTCCTAACAACCGTCACACTATCACTCTCTTTTCTTTCATATCACTCCTCAAACAATCCATCCATCTTTGTTTTGGCCTCCTTTACCTTGTCATCCATCTACATCTTTCAACTTTTTATAAAAGACTAGCTGGCCCCTGCGGTTTCACCCGCATTTTTCGTTACTGCTCCGCTCCCGTGGGTCGTAGAGTAATGGTATATAGCCTATAGCATTCCTTGATAAATGGGCTATCTAACACTGAAAGAATTTTTCAAATCGAACCAGTAGTTCTAGAGATTACCCCCTACATACAAACTTACAAACTTACAAATTTTACCTCTTTATAATATTAGTATAGAAGTATAGATAAAAATGAGTTCAATTAAGAAAAAAACACTAAAATGTATAAAGTAACTTTAATATCGGAAGTCAGTGTTAAACAACGAAGAGACAAAGTTTTAGTGTTTTTTTTTTTATTGAACTCGTTTTTATCTTTTATAAAAAGTTTTATAAACTACTTTTTTTTATTTTTATTCCAAAATTATATATTCAAGCATAATTGTGTCTGTACATTTTTGAATTATCTTAATAGTCCGTAAGCATAGCTTTTTCCTCCTTTCTTTTTAAAATTATACCTAAATATTTGCAAAGTAAATATAATTTGTAATTTCCAGACGGAATTCAAAGGACAGTATTGTGAAGTATGCGAAGTAAAGTTCTTGAATGAAAAGGCGTACAATAAGCATCTACGATTGTCTTCCAAACACATAACGGAAGATGACCCGTAAGTACCTGTATATTAGGACTATTATTGTTTACTATTAGCCTGCTTCGTCCAACTGCTTGAAGAAACAACCCGACGTTTCTTCGATTATCCAACCTTAGATTGTTAACACATCTACGGTCCAGACTAAGCGTTTAGGGTCAGCTCACACCGAGACGCGACGCTGCATGCACATTTTAATAGGGTGACTCAAAGTAGAACTTTATTTGCTATACGAAAAGATACAAATTTCATTATGAGAATTTAGAATACGTTGGTTCATGCAGCGCTGCCCTCGTGACGCCGCGCGGTGTCTCACTGCGCAGCGGAACGTTTTTACATTCGCGACCGTCGTGTTGCCAACGATTTGACCATGCGCCTCGCAACGTTGCGATCCGTCTCGCGTCGCGTCGCGTCTCGGTGTGAACTGACACTAATGGTTCTTCTAAACCGGTCCCCTCTCACACATACTACTCACATATACACTCACCACACTAACTTCTCTTCTCGGTTTTACAGCAACCGCATAAGCAACGATCCTTCAATCAAACAACGCCGCCTAAGCTCCCCCTGGCTAAACGACCGCCGCTTCACGCGCCGCCCCGTCATACATCGGAAAGACGCCAGCAGCGTGCCGGCGGGGAATAAACCCGTCACTTGTGAACAGGTACGCGTGTCTGACAGTGCGTGTGACAGGGTGAGCTCCCCCTGGCTAAACGACCGCCGCTTCATTCCACCATTCACCGTTCTTCAACCATTTTATTAATAAATATGCAAAAACAAAATACTAACTGTGAAAACAAAGTTGAAATTAGTAGTTTTCTGCTAATTTCTGCAAGCGAGATAATTATAACCATTTTAAACATATTAGAAAGAAAGAAAACACGTTTATTTGTCAAACTATGAATATGAGAACAAACAAGTTCTTGCAAACCTAAATATATCTGTCCCTCTCGCCTAAACGCTATTTCCTCATCATCTGCCTAGCCTTTTCCCAACTATATCGGGGTCGGCTTCCAGTCAAGCCGGATTTAGCTGAATACCAGTATTTTACGAGGAGCGGCTGCCTACCAGACCTCCACAACCCATTAACTGGGGTAACACGGTACTTCATGGCAAGACTGGAGTCAGATTTACTGGCTTCTGACTATCCGTAACGACTGCCAAAGATCTCCAAATGACAGCCGGGACAAACGGCTTAACGTGCTTTCCGAGGCACGGAGAAAACTCGTTATGTTAAGATGGTCACCCATCCACAGACCAACCTAGGCAAGCGTTGCTTAACCTTGAAGATCGACCTGTGCGGCTTTTATTATCTAGCCACGAGCTCCTCCGCCAACTAACCAACTAAACGCCATTTCCTATGGCAGCTGAATGGGTGCAATGTAATATGTCGTCACATTACATTCGGACTTCTCTTTCTTATTAGCAGCTTTGAAGCTTTACGACTCCGTGGTCTATAATTTTTTTAAATATTATTTATTTACTGGCGAAGGCTAAAGCTATAAGTGTATTAATTTAGCAAACATGTTGATAATTGATTATTTACGTTTGGTGAGGTTGGTCCCGGCTGTCATTTGGAGATCTTTGGCAGTCGTTACGGATAGTCAGAAGCCAGTAAATCTGACTCCAGTCTTGCCATGAAGTACCGTGTTACCCCAGTTAATGGGTTGTGGAGGTCTGGTAGGCAGCCGCTCCTCGTAAAGTACTGATATTCAGCTAAATCCGGCTTGACTGGAAGCCGACCCCAATATAGTTGGGAAAAGGCTAGGCAGATGATGATGGTGAGGTTTATGTCCAACAGTGGACGTCTTTCGGCTCAAATGATGATGATGACGACTATTTGTTTCAGTGTGGTGGCATACAAGAAAGTCTCCGCGCGTACGTGGCGCACTTCAAATATTATCACCCGGGCATCAAACGGACGCAGTTCGGAAACAACCCCGCGCCTTATATGTGTGAGCATTGTGGCAAGTTCTTCTTGGTAAGTACCTGGGTAGCTTATTTTTTTAGGATTTCGTACCTTAGAAAGAAAAAACGGAACCTTTATAGGATCACTTTCATGCCCGTCTGTCGGTCTGGGAAACCATTTATCTCGGGGATCCGTCTGTCCCTGTTATCCGTCAATTACCAACCTGTATCTCACCGACCTTCATATTTAAAGTATTCGCAGATAATGTATTTCTGTTGCCATTTTAACAAGAAATATTGAAAAACAAAAGTTCAAAACAAAAGGTCCCGGCTGTCATTTGTAAATCTTTGGCAGTCGTTACGGATAGTCAGAAGCTAGTAAATCTGACTCCAGTCTTGCCATGAAGTACCGTATTACCCCAGTTAATGGGTTGTGGAGGTCTGGTAGGCAGCCGCTCCTCGTAAAATACTGGTATTGAGCTAAATCCGGCTTGACTGGAAGCCGACCCCAATATAGTTGGGAAAAGGCTAGGCAGATGATGATTGAAAAACAAAAGTTGTGAATAAATCAAACTTGTAAGTTAACTTAAAAAAATGATACGGCCATTTATGTCGCAAAAAACGTATACTTTGACACTCTCAAGTGAATCAAAATTCATAGCCGTTAAGATAGAATCTTAAAGTTAGGCGTGAAGCAAGATCTTATAGCACATGTATAGGAAACAATTTGAAAACAATAAAAAACCGGCTCATCTCTGACGTAAAAAAATTCGTGTAAAAGTGTGTTTTAAAAACCTATTTACAAAATACCACCCAAGGATGACTGGTAGAGACTGCCTATGGCATTAAGTCCGCCTGTGTACCTTCTATGTTGAATGAAGATTTAATTAATAAATAAATGTCATTTATCTTTCTCCCCACAGAACACAACAACCCTGTCCTGTCATATGTGGGTCCACACAGGCCAAAAACGGTTTCAATGTGATCACTGTAACAAATCCTTCACTATGAAGGCCAACCTCGCCGGGCACATGAAACAGCACGAGCGAGTGAGACAGACATACGACTGTCGCATCTGCGGCAAGAAGTTCACCTTCAGCTACAACCGGACTAGGCATATGTTTGTGAGTATCGCTTATTATATCTAGGTTATACTGTCCCACTGCTGGGCAAAGGTCTCCCTCCATCGTTCCCAGCTTTAAGCCACTTCTTACCAATTCTACAGTTGTTGTTTTCAATGCCAGTAATACAGTCCTGTAAGGTAGTTAGTGTTTTACAAATAGCCTTGTATATAGTCTTGCCTTTGATTCTCACCTGATCATCATCATCATCATCTACCTAGCCTTTTTCCCAACTATATTGGGGTCGGCTTCCAGTCAAGCCGGATTTAGCTGAATACCAGTTTTTTACGAGGAGCGGCTGCCTACCAGACCTCCACAACCCATTAACTGGGGTAACACGGTACTTCATGGCAAGACTGGAGTCAGATTTACTGGCTTCTGACTATCCGTAACGACTGCCAAAGATCTCCAAATGACAGCCGGGACCAACGGCTTAACGTGCTTTCCGAGGCACGGAGGAAACTCATTATGTTAAGATGGTCACCCATCCACAGACCAACCTAGGCAAGCGTTGCTTAACCTTGAAGATCGACCTGTGCGGCTGTTATTATCTAACCACGAGCTCCTCCTTATATACAGGCTTGCCTTTGATTCTCACCTGATGGTAAGTCCCAAATAACGGTAGGGGGCTCCACATCGGCGTTGGGTCGACGATGAAGTACTTGGGACTTGTCCTTGACAGCCGGTGGACTTTCGAGGAGCATTTCCGACGTGTGGCTCCCAAGCTAGATAGGACTGGGGCTGCTCTGAAGCGGCTCGTTGCAGGAGAGTGTCGATGGGAACCATCGAGAAACAACTCTCGAAAGAACACGCCATTCGCCAACCACAATAACAGACCGAGTCGGACTCGATTCAAAATCGAAACAATCGAGATATTCGGACAATCGAGTAAACCTCTCGCCATCGCATAGAGGCTAGTCGTCACAGGAGAGGGTCGATGTCCGCTCGCGACAGAAGCGCTTCCAACGCGATCACTGTAACAAGTCGTTCAGCATGAAGGCCAACCTCGCCGGGCACATGAAACAGCACGAGCGAGTGAGACAGGCATACGACTGTCTGCATGAGCGAGTGAGACAGATATACGACTGTCGCGTCTGCGGGAAGAAGTTCACCTTCAGCTACAACCGGACTAGGCATATGTTTGTGAGTATATATAGGATCGCGTTTAACCTAATGGTTAGCGATGATGTGGCCGACGATGGAGCACGCTTGCGTAGAAGTAACCTATTCGCTCATGACTTAAAGACCCCTAGGCTGTTAGCTATTAGGAAACACAGACTCCTATAAGTAGAGATTCCGAGATTATTTAATAATGGAAAGAATCGGAATCGTTAAAATAAACCATCGAGTCAACAACCGACTCACCGTTCTTTAAAATAATCGAGATATTTAGCGATTGTTTCGGAATCGACCGCTAGTTTTCGATTATTCGTATCAGTCACTCTCACTCTAAACCATCAAGAAAGAAATCGCGATCGAATACGCCATGCGCCAGTCGTAATAACACACCGAGTCGGACTCGATTCAAAGTCGAACGGAACGTCCCAAATAACGGTGGGGGGGGGTGTCCACATCGGCGTTGGGTCGACGATGAAGTACTTGGGACTTGTCCTTGACAGCCGGTGGACTTTCGAGGAGCATTTCCGTCGTCTGGCTCCCAAGCTGGGTAGAACTGGGGCTGCTCTGAAGCGGCTCGTTGCAGGAGAGTGTCGATGGGAACCATCGAGAAACAACTCTCGAAAGAACACGCCATTCGCCAACCACAATAACAGACCAAGTCCGACTCGATTCAAAGTCGAAACAATCGATATATTCGGACAATCGAGTAAACCTCTCGCCATCGCATAGAGGCTGGTCGTCACAGGAGAGGGTCGATGTCCGCTCGCGACAGAAGCGCTTCCAACGCGATCACTGTAACAAGTCGTTCACTATGAAGGCCAACCTCGCCGGGCACATGAAACGGCACGAGCGAGTGAGACAGACATACGACTGTCAGCACGAGCGAGTGAGACAGATATACGACTGTCGCATCTGCGGCAAGAAGTTCACCTTCAGCTACAACCGCACTAGGCATATGTTTGTGAGTATCGCTTATTATATCTAGCCTGTACTGTCCCACTGCTGGGCAAAGGCCTCCCTCCATTCCTACCATCGTTCCCGCCGGCATATGTTTGTGAGTATCGCTTATTACATCTAGCCTGTACTGTCCCACTGCTGGGCAAAGGCCTCCCTCCATTCCTACCATCGTTCCCGCCGGCATATGTTTGTGAGTATCGCTTATTACATCTAGCCTGTACTGTCCCACTGCTGGGCAAAGGCCTCCCTCCATTCCTACCATCGTTCCCGCCGGCATATGTTTGTGAGTATCGCTTATTACATCTAGCCTGTACTGTCCCACTGCTGGGCAAAGGCCTCCCTCCATTCCTACCATCGTTCCCGCCGGCATATGTTTGTGAGTATCGCTTATTACATCTAGCCTGTACTGTCCCACTGCTGGGCAAAGGCCTCCCTCCATTCCTACCATCGTTCCCGCCGGCATATGTTTGTGAGTATCGCTTATTACATCTAGCCTGTACTGTCCCACTGCTGGGCAAAGGCCTCCCTCCATTCCTACCATCGTTCCCGCCGGCATATGTTTGTGAGTATCGCTTATTACATCTAGCCTGTACTGTCCCACTGCTGGGCAAAGGCCTCCCTCCATTCCTACCATCGTTCCCGCCGGCATATGTTTGTGAGTATCGCTTATTATATCTAGCCTGTACTGTCCCACTGCTGGGCAAAGGCCTCCCTCCATTCCTACCATCGTTCCCGCCGGCATATGTTTGTGAGTATCGCTTATTACATCTAGCCTGTACTGTCCCACTGCTGGGCAAAGGCCTCCCTCCATTCCTACCATCGTTCCCGCCGGCATATGTTTGTGAGTATCGCTTATTACATCTAGCCTGTACTGTCCCACTGCTGGGCAAAGGCCTCCCTCCATTCCTACCATCGTTCCCGCCGGCATATGTTTGTGAGTATCGCTTATTACATCTAGCCTGTACTGTCCCACTGCTGGGCAAAGGCCTCCCTCCATTCCTACCATCGTTCCCGCCGGCATATGTTTGTGAGTATCGCTTTTTATATGGACTCGCGTTTAACCACTGTTTCATCTGATGGTACTGTGGAGCACAACTCCATAGTTTATAATCTATTACTTTCTAAGCATATACGTGATGGAGTGGTAGTTTATAGTAACACGTCGCGATGACATATGCAAAACGGGCCCTTCATTTTCTGACAACTGTATCTAACCTCATTTCTCCTCTCACCCACAGCTGCACACAGGCCTACGCCCCTACAAGTGTGATGCGTGTGAAAAGACCTTCCGCACGAAGGGGGAACTGCGTGCGCACGTGGATCACGTGCACCTGAAAAAGCCCCGCCCTAAGCGTATTAGACGCAAGACGAAGGTTTGTGATAACGGCGCGCAGTATTGACGAACATAGTCATCATCATCATCATCTGCCTAGCCTTTTCCCAACTATATTGGGGTCGGCTTCCAGTCAAGCCGGATTTAGCTGACGAACATAGTGTATTGAGGAAAGGGGGGCGTTTTGGGGTAGGAAGGAGTCTTACGAATGTCACGTGAAAAAAAAGATACAAACAACAGCAAAAGCAACAAGATGCAATAACAATTTATTCATGCGAAACTAAAACAAAAACAACAACACCCACGGAACAATAACAACAACAATTTATTTGCGCCAAAATTAAACAAAAACAACAACGACCAAGAAACAATAACAACAACAACAATTTATTTGCGTAATTTTTTTTTTCAATAAAAACTGCAAAATCTTAGAAGATCCGGCTCGAAGAACCAATGAATAGACTCAGTGGCTATACAAATGCCTACGCCCCGATTTATAGAAGTCCCGACCTAAACGTATTAGACGAAAGACAAAGAAGTGCGACAACGGCGCGCAGTATTGATGAGCTTATTGTGTTAAGGGGTCGAAGAGAGAGAAGTCATTCTGATGATTCCGCACCTAAAAATAGAAAGAGTAGGGGGCGTTGGTTAGGTATGTGAAACATTTTGGCGGAAGGGGTCTGCCTAATGTCATGTGGAAAGAAAGACACTAACAAAAAAAACAACAACAATGGTTAGTTATGTGAGACATTTCGGGGGGGGGGGGGGGGGGGGAAGCGGTTCGCCTAATGCTACGTGGAGAAAAGGGAGGGAGACGCCAAGCATCATGTTTTATTTTTTTTTAATAAAAATCTGTGTTTTTCAATTTGTTTCTTGACAGTCAAGGCAAACAGTGTTCTACCATGTAAATTATCATCATCTGCCTAGGCTTTTCCTAACTTTGCCTAACTATATCGGGGTCGGCTTCCAGACAAGCCGGATTTAGCTGAATACCAGTATTTTACGAGGAGCGGCTGCCTACCAGACCTCCACAACCCATTAACTGAGGTAACGCGGTAAATTTTAAATTATCAAAGATAAAAAATTGAGGGTGGAGATAGGAGGGTAAATAAAACCTAGGACCTATTCTCTGACCTACCTAAAAAGCGGTCAAGCCGTTTCGCAGGAGTTCTATAACAAACACTATGACACGAGTTTTTTGTATATAAATAGTAGAATAAAAGAGAATATAATTATATAAGTATATATTTAAACTTAAATTATTGTTTATATGAAAAGCAAAGGAGTTTTAAGGACATTATCATGATTTTATTTATTTGTCCCTATCTGGGTCCCGCGTCAAACCGTTTTTTATTTTGGTGCCCATCCACGTCAGATTTTTTGTAGGACATACAAAGTGTGCAAGTTTGCGTTGCACTATTGCTATCAGTGTGTTCTATTTTTCTCCTACAAAAAATCGGTCACCGATTATCGGACGTGGAAGGGCAGCCTAAATTTGTTTTTTTTTTTTTGTAAGTTATAGGTAGGTGGTTGTTGTTTATGATGTCAGTAATACAGTCCTGCTAGTAGGGGAGCCCCAGAAGGGATTTCGGGATTTACTAAAGCGCGGCAGATTAATATACAGGGGGATACCTTGTACCCGGTTAAGTACCTCCACCAAATATGAGGTCCATATATAAAGCCGCCCGTGAAGGAGATAGAATCAGATTAGTAAAAAAATAATGACCATCAAAAATTCTCGAGCGCGTCAGATTAAGGTAGGGTGAGTTAATTACATCTTAAAAAGTGTATATTCCACTAATCTGACAATTTGAGAGAGACGTAAAGAAAGGGGAGGGCAGCAAAAGTTGTAAAAAAAAAAACGTCATCTCGACATTCTCGAGCGTGGCTAATTTTTTTTTTATTTTGAAGGAAATAATTCAAGAATAATGAAAAATATATAATCTGACGATTTCCGCAAGCCGAAATAACAAAAAATCGTCGATAAAGTTAAATGCGTGCAGTTGTGTGATGGCCACATTTCCTTCTCCGGTTTTCTAAAGAGTTCCCTCAAAATTAGATTTCGTGGGAATTTGAACTGATTCGGACCGTTAGATTTTGAGAAATTTTGAAAAATCTCAAAAAAATAAGTTTTATATTTTGAAAGTGGTTTTTTTTTAATAACTTTTAAACGGCTTTATCGATCAACTTCAAAAACTAATCCGCCTTTGAGCTTGAAAAACCATGTCGATCGCTACCAAGCTGGTCAAAATCGGTTGATTCGTTCGAGAGATATCGTGAACGAAAGAAACCCGAAAAAGTGATTTTTCGGGATTACTCCGAAATTTTTGGTTCGATAAATTAAAACTAGAAAATAACTTATGAGGATGATAAAACTGCGTTGAATGCCGCAAACCGCGTGAAAATTACTTGATCCGTTCAAAAGTTATTGCGGTTTGAAGATTCCAAAAATAGTGTTCTATGAAACTTTTATCAGACTTTCGAGCTGGGAGAGCTCAAATATTATCTCTTTGAACTCAGCGAGCTAAAAATATCACATAAAATATATTTTGAGCTAAAAAATGATATAAGTACAATTTTAAGCGCCCAGGAATGGAATTAGCTGGAAGTTGCAGGGGTTTTTTTGTCAGATCAGGCGAATCCCTCTAGATAATCGTCAGATTATGAGACAGTACGTTTAGAACATAAAGATAAACCATATATATCTTAATCTGACGCGCTTGAGTATTTCAAAATGGCGATTTTTTTTTGCACTTTATGAAAGTGGCCACGAGTTTGCGTCCCATCGAAATGGTCAGATTAGTGAATGAGATCTTTTTTTTTGGTGCACTTAACACTCCCTTAGAAAATCTGACGCGCTCGATTAAATTATTTTTTTTTCCATTTTCAACCCTTCCATACAACCACCCCCATCATGCAAACGATCAGATTAACATACGTACATTATTAAAAATACGTAAGGCATTGATGCTATCAATATCTGACGCGCTCGAGGATGTCCATGCAACAGTTTTTTTTTACATATTTAAAAATCTATAGCCGCTTCCCCCACCGATGAAAAGGTATAATCATAGAACATTTTTTTGTTCTTATCATCTAAGCTTTGCAACCCAATAGGTCTCTACGACGCTCGAGTAAATCCCCATTTAGCATCGTGGCCTCCCCTACTATGCAAGGTTGTTAGTGTTTTACAAATACTTGAACCATTCTCGTTTATTGCTCTCTCTATTAGTACCTAAATATTTACATGGATGTGTTAGCAGATATACAAACGGATGTAGAAAGCGCCTTTGTTTTATATTATTTAGAGATAATGAAAATTATATATAAGATATAATAATGTAATTTAAAAATAAACTTTAAAGTATTATGTTATTTTTTATTTAAGATCCTTGCTTACTTTTTCAATACACTAACGCCCGTTTTCAATAAGCTATCTACAGTTCCTTTTATTATGATAGCATTTCCTACCAAAATTCATCATCTGCCTAGCCTTTTCCCAAGTATATTGGGGTCGGCTTCCAGTCAAGCCGGATTTAGCTGAATACCAGTATTTTACGAGGAGCGGCTGCCTACCAGACCTCCACAACCCATTAACTGGGGTAACACGGTACTTCATGGCAAGACTAGAGTCAGATTTACTGGCTTCTGACTATCCGTAACGACTGCCAAAGATCTCCAAATGACAGCCGGGACCAACGGCTTAACGTGCTTTCCGAGGCACGGAGGAAACTCGTTATGTTAAGATGGTCACCCATCCACAGACCAACCTAGGCAAGCGTTGCTTAACCTTGAAGATCGACCTGTGCGGCTGTTATTATCTAGCCACGAGCTCCTACTCCTACCAAAATTGTGGATGGATAAATAGAAATCGTAAGTACTGTTTATCGGGGATAGCTAGATAGCTATCCCCGATAAACCTACCGCAGTTCATAGATATATATCTATGAACTGCGGTAGGTTATTGAAAACGGGCGTTACTGGAAAACTCGATGCTATCCCTACCGCCTAAAGGTGGCCTTTCGAACCGAGCGTCTATAGCGTCAGTGACGCTGCGACTGTGACGCCGCGACAGAGCGACAGATAGATGTTCTATGCAAATGTATGAAATTCTAGGGAACGACTTTCGAACCCAGCGACACTGACGCGGCGTCAATGACGTCACTGACGCGGCGTCAGTGTCGCTGGGTTCGAAAGTCGTTCCCTAGAATTTCATACATTTGCATAGAACATCTATCTGTCGCGGCGTCACTGACGCTATAGACGCTCGGTTCGAAAGGCTACCTTTAAAGGTAGCCTTTCGAACCGAGCGTCTATAGCGTCAGTGCCGCCGCGACAGTAAAGAACGTATATATAAAATTGAAGTTTATTAATAGTCACATTATATTGAATTTTGCCTGGACCTGCGCGGCGTCAGTGACGTCACTGACGCGGCGTCACTGACGCTGGGTTCGAAAGTCGTTCCCTAGAATTTCATACATTTGCATAGAACATCTATCTGTCGCGGCGTCACTGACGCTATAGACGCTCGGTTCGAAAGGCCACCTTTAGACACGAAATTGACAGACGAAGTTTTCTGCACTTTTTGTCGTGTAAAGTCTGTTTTTTGATCCCTGAGACTAAATTGACACAGGCAAATGTCAAACTTGCAATAATAGGTAATGATGTCCATGGACTTAGTATAATATGGACTGCGTTGTTCAGAAATCGTATCATACAAAAATGAACCGTATACGCTGCACTTTAGGTATACTTTTGTTAGGCAATACCTATAGAGGCAAAACGTGCCGAGAGAGAGAGCTCGAAGGGAGGAGTTTGTCCCTTTTTCTCACTTGCCAACAAATAAAAATGTTAAAGATGGTAGAAACATGGGTAAGAAATATTTCACCAACTACAAGTGCATTTAGTAACATAATAAAAATTTTTAGCTATAAGAAATGTTATTTATAGTTTTACAATCTGTACATAAAGTAAGTAATTTTATTTAAGTAAAATAATAATAATAATTTGATTGTTTGGTAGATATAATAAAATTACTCTGGTATCACTGAAATCTGACATCTGGGTGGTGTCATGGCGTCCATGGCGACTTTTTCTGTTGTTTTGTGGTAACGCATAACGCATTTTAAGTTTTACTGACCTACGTTGCTTTTTTATTGTGAAAATGGTGAAAACGTGTTGTATTAAGACATGTAAAAGTGAATCATATAGTGGTTGTGGAGTTTCATTTCACCGGTAAGCAAAAACAAAGATTTTGTTTACTAACACTAAGTAGTTTGACCATGCTCTAGACGTTTTGTGGACAGAAGATTCTAAGTTTTAGTTAATTTATAATTAAAACTATGAAATAATTATTAAAACTATTATTTATTACTCCCTTTATTTATTACTTAACACACATTCTTTACATTATAAATATTTTTACAAAAATATGCTAAAATAGAAACATTAAAAAATATTATTAGGAGTATAATAAATACAATTTGTACCTGTCTATATCGCATGATTGAAATAGCGTTTATATGTATTGGTTACAGCTTTCCATCGAAAGAAGAAATGAAGCAGAAATGGTTGGATGTAATTCCTGAACCAATAAAAATTACTAAAAATTCTGTTGTGTGCAGCCTTCACTTCAATCCGGCAGATTTTTTAATGGCAAAATCACGACGAGTATGAAACGAAAGGAAACGACCAATTTGGAACCGTGCACTAGATTCGACTTTTTATAAGTGCCCATGTAGGCCTATGTAAAATAAAAACATTTTTTATTTTATTTTTATTCAATAGTGTGTGGATGTTGTTAAAATTATATTTTATATTACGCGTTATATTACGTTGTCCTGTTTGTTATATTACGCCCATGATCTCTGCCTCACCATAAAGATTAAGAACTTTAACTAAACGGTCTTTCATTGGTGTTTCATCTACCCCTAAACCCCAATAAAATGTTTGTCACATACACTTTAGTTTTATTTCCCTTTGCTTCATTTAAATACTCAAACCCCAGCTAAAAAAAAACGGCCAAAAGCGTGTCGGGCCACGCAAAATGAAGGGTTCCGTACTTATCCCAAGAAAATACCGATCATTGTAGTTGAAAAACATATCGAGCCATTACCGCCGACTTAGCGTAACCGACAAAAACTAAATTTTACAGGAGAAGGCTTTTTTTTAAATATTCCTGCTAATAATTCCAAAATTAAAGTGAAACTTAACATATAATAATTATTTATGAAATCTTAGATAATTATTATAATTATGTTAAGTTTCACTTTAATTTTGCAATTATTAGCAGTAATATTTAAAAAAAAAAACTGTAAAATTTAGTTTTTGTCGGTTACGCTAAGTCGGCGGTAATGGCTCGATATTCTCTCCATACATTCTAACAGCAAATGTAAGTTTTACGCACAATAATGGGAGTTTTACCTAAGTGATATTACTTTCCTCTATGCCTGGATGGTTCCTACCTATAAGGGTTTCGTTTTGTTATTTGGACATAAACCAAAAGCAATTCGACATGGTCCCGGAACGAAATCCATGAACCTTAGCAAACTACAAATTATTTCAAAACAAACTTTTGCGTTTGTTAAAAGAATGTTTGGTCACCCTATTAGAAAGAGATGAATTCCTCTATTCAAAATATCTCACTCGGCTCGCGTTTCTGGTACGACAGTTCAGTCCTTATTTATACTAAGTCCATGATGATGTCAGTTCTCTTGTGTTGTGACAAGTGTGACAACCCACGTAATGTCATTTTAGTCTCAGAAATAAAAAACAGACTTTAGTAACAAAAGTTTATAATATTATATATTAAAGTTATATTTTGAAGTCAAGTGAACGCTCTAGTGGGCTGGCCACATAGCACACCCGGACAGATGGAAGAGGATTGTATCTCAATGGACGCCTGAGAAAGGTCGACCGCGGCGGAGGTGGTGTGACGGTCTGATCATGTTTATGGGGCAAACTTGGCTAGAGATCGTTCTAGACAGAGAAGTTTAGAAGGAGAAAGGGAGGCCTTTGCCCGGTAGCAGTACACAAAATAGGTTAAAGAAGGAAAACATTTAACAAAACCATTTCAAAATCTGTCATGATAGCTGTATGTAAGACTGATAATAAATAATTAGGAGTACTCCAAGATAGCGCTCGAACTTTAAATTTTCATAAGTTTATTTTTGCATTTTGCTGGTCTGTACGAGTATGTTAACTGAAATATTAAGAAAATTGAATTGAAGCTTTCACTACCTATAAGATATTCTGATCTGCGATCGATCGACGAGACTGTGAAGTCATTGGAGTCACTGTTATTGAGGTTCGATACGTTGATGATAACCAAAGTTATCGACATAGCCCCAAAGAATCGCCAGTCTAAGTGCCAATGGGTTGGGCACATTGCTCGCAGAACAGATGGTCGGCGGGGACGAAAGGTTCTGGAGTGGTCACTACCGGAAGAAACAAAATTGGCGCGGCATCCCACAAGTTCTATAGCTATGCGAGATGCACAGACCCGGTGGTTATTGTCACACTAAGGGGAGGCCTATGTCTAACAGTGGACGTCTTTCGGCTGAAATGACGGTGGTTACATTATAAATGCGAACGTTTGTGAGGAATGTGAATGTACCTATGTATGGATGTGTGTAAATCATTCATGCAACAACTACTAGACGGATGAAATTAATGATTTATCATCCGTTGCAATGACACTGTATATAAGCTTATGCTGCTTATTTATTATCGAAAAGTTTCATCACGTGAGCAAGTTCAACATTTCTTGTTGGGCTATTTTTTATTGGAGAGCAGAGCTGCTGGCAGATGCTGGTCTAACATACATATTCGTAGTTTCAAAATATCAAGATGTTACAGTCTCACTATGATGATGTAAAAGTGTTCTAAAAATAATAAAATCGTTATTTATATATAGCAACGCCTCAAATCTTAGAATTGATATGTTTCTGCACAAAAGTTTCTTTACTATCTCGCCTTAGTTACCGTTCATGTAATCTAGGGTTTATTATTTGTTCCGAAGGTCAAATGTTTAGTATTAGTTTACAAGGCCAACTCTATAAAGCTACTAAAGCTTTGTTTTATCCATCTCTTTCATGCTAAGTTTTGCTAACTTATGTGCGAGCGAGACCACACATCAATGTATAGTTATGTTTACATACATTGTTATTGTTACACTTCTAAGTTCGGAAGTCGAGTAACTGACAACCAATATTTTCTTTCTCTTTCTTTTTAGCGAATGTTTGTACCAGTTAAAAGAGTGCAGCGAATACTATGATCACAGTGACGTTTACATCTCTATTTTATTGGTTTACTGTTTGTCGGCTACGAGTATGACAGTCGAGTAATTTACGAATTTTTGCTAAATATTATCTAATCGTCGGCAAATAAACAAAAAATCTATTGCTAAATGTGATCCTTGATTACAAACTACAAATGTTCTTTCAAAAACCTTTTAAAGAAATGTGTTTTCTATCGAAAAAATGATGTCTTTCTTTGGTTCCTTATGTTGTGATTTCCGTCGTGTATTTTTTGTAATTATTGTGATAAATATATATTAAAAATGAAGTGCTGTGTGCCGACTTGCAAGAATGATTCGAGACACATATCTAAATCACAGGGAATCACATTCCATCTGTAAGTTTATACGCGTTTTATTGCACTTTTTTAAAGAGAATGCATTTCGCCTATGCTTCTTTTTTCGGCTTCTGATTAGTTTTTTTACAAAGATATATCAATAATATTAACGTAAAAGTGTCTATAATAATCATATTTCTTAATTTTATAGAGATCACTACTAGTAAAATACAAATAAACAGTATTATAATTCTTGTCTAATTTGTAGCATCAATTAATTAAAAATAATGCCTCATGTACATCTCAACTTATTATTTCACCGTCATTCCAGCTTCCCCCATCAGCCATCACTCCGGAAATCCTGGCTCAAGGCCCTGGGGAAGGAGTCTTGGGAACCAAAAGACCGGAGTTCTGTGTGCTCGGAACATTTTCTATGCGAGGACTTGTATGAGACTAAGAGTGGGTTGCGGAAGGTCAGGGCGGGAGCTGTGCCTTTGATAGTTCAGGTATGTGTATGTGTGTTATGTTCTTATTAACCTATCACATACCCACGAAACGAGATACAATAGTAAGACAATAACAGTGCGGTTGCATGAGACCGGTCGGGGATTCATGAATTAACCTTTTAACCCACAAGCAAAGAGGTAATTAAACACTAATAGACAACAAGCTGGGGCTTTGAGGAGCTTGTGGCTAGATAATAACAGCCGCACAAGTCGATCTTCAAGGTTAAGCAACGCTTGCCTAGGTTGGTCTGTGGATGGGTGACCATCTTAACATAACGAGTTTCCTCCGTGCCTCGGAAAGCACGTTAAGCCGTTGCTCCCGGCTGTCATTTTGAGATCTTTGGCAGTCGTTACCTGACTCCAGTGTTGCCATCAAGTACCGTGTTACCCCAGTTAATGGGTTGTGGAGGTCTAGTAGGCAGCCGCTCCTCGTAAAATACTCGTATTCAGCTAAATCCGGCATGACTGGAAGCTGACCCCAATTTAGTTGGGAAAAGGCTAGGCAGATGAGACAATAAGCTGGGAATCTGTCAGTGACATCTTAGTGTATGGAACTGGCAGTGTGAAACTCCTATGCCTCGGATTTATTTGTTAGGAATGGGATCGTAATTCCAATTGGCAATTAACCTAAGTGAAAAGCTTTGTGTTGTTCTTTTAACCTATCACATACCCGCAAGACGAGACACAATAGTAAAACAATAACAGCGCGGTCTCATAGGACCGGTTGGGGATTCAAACGTTAAGGGGATTTTAAAAGATTGACTTTTTCATAAATCTATAAGTGCAAAGTCAGAAAGTTTTGTATTATTTTGCAATTTTTTTTATCACATTATTAAAGTTAAAATATAAGAAGCCATATTTGTTGCTTTACTACATTTAAATGATATATATTTTGGAAATCTATACTAATATTATAAAGAGGAAAGATTTGTACCTATTTTTGTATGTTTGTAATGAAAAGGCTCAAAAAGTACTGGGCCGATTTAAAAAATTCTTTCACCAATAGAATGCTACATTCTTCCAATTTGACATAGGCTACATTTCATTTTGAAAAAAATTAGGGATCCTTGGTAAAATTTGAACAATGTAATCAAAGGTGTAGAAAAATGAGTCTTAAGTCACTAAAAAAAGTGTTTTATATCCAAATTTCCAAAAATAAATAATTGTCTACCCCGTGCGAAGCCGGGACGAGCTGCTAGTGATATATATTTTGGAAATATGTTAATAAAAAACACTTTTTTAGTCAATTTAACCTATATGAGGCCAGTGTTTTCTAGGTGATTACCCTGAGAAGAAATACTAAAACAAACTTAAAGGTTAATGTCTCATTTAACCTATCAATACCTGCGAAATGAGACACAATAGTAAGACAATAACAGCGCGGGCCTATGAGACCGTTCGGGGATTCATGAATTAAAGTCCATACAGAAAACAAGTAATGGTCAAATCTTATAAGAATTATGTGTAATATTTACAACAAATTATATACAAGTAAATTATCAGAAAATCATAGAAACAAAATGCCTTCTTTTTCAGGATTCCTCAAACTGTGATTATGGAGAACCTGCCAGTTTGAAGGTATTATTCATTTATTTATGTTTTTTTGTGTGTTGCCACATTTTATATTACAACTTGCAGTTTCCAGCACATTCTTTCGTGTGGATTTTTAAATATTACTCCTGTTACGAGGCAACCAAACAAAAAAAGATAGAATAGAATAAACCTTTAAAAAAACCCATTCCCACGAGAAACGAGAAAATGATAACATCATAAGTCACTCCTTGTTACAGTCATTCAAATTCCCTTCAAAATTGGTGCTGCCATTTCGGAGATTAGCCAGAACAAATAGATAGACAGACAAAATGTATAGAGTATTATAGAGACTTACCAAAAATATATGTTTCAGGCTTGCAGAATCTGCCTTGTAATGGACGCGAAGTTAATACCAATAAGAATATATAATCTGGAACAGGCTTATGAAAATCTTACAGGAATAACAGTAAGTTTGATCTTAGTTATGTGTTTTAAAAAACTATCTTCTATCGTCTGTTTTTTAGGGTTCCGTACCTCAAAAGGAAAAAACGGAACCCTTATAGGATCACTTTGTTGTCCGTCTGTCCGTCCGTCCGTCTGTCAAGACCCTTTTTCTCAGGAACGCGTGAAGGTATCAAGTTGAAATTAAAACCATATATTGAAATCCGCGGTCCCTTGAAGTTGTGCAAAAATCAAACTTGAAAGTTGCTGTCAAACTGCTGTCAGAAGCACATATGCTCTTGAAATAGTTTCGCGAGTTATTGTAAACACTGTGAATTTGTGCCCAAAAACCTGTTAAAAATGCAACTAAAGTGTTTCGGTTTCCGTGTTAATATTATCTAGTGTTCTAAAGGACTAAAAACTATAAAAAAAACGAATCTAAAATTCTAAGCTTCTCCTAATGTAAAAACATCTACCCACATAAAGTTTAATAATCCGTTTTTGGCACTCTTTTTGAAATGTTACTGTCAAAGTGTCAAAGTAAACTTCAAATCAGTGTTGCCACTTCAAAAGTTAAATTACCCTAGTAACAATGGATTGCCAAATTGAAAATTCCAAAAAGAATAATGGAAATTCTGCTAAAAATTTAAGCCAACAAATATTCCACAAAAGTCTATTTATTAGTCGGCCTAGATCTAACTCTTGCAGTAGTGCAGTGCCAACTACCAACTGCAGTGAGACAATTAACCTGGTGGACTCTGAAAATGCTGCTGAAGAAAGCTGGGTGGAAGTACCCGGTCGCAAAAGACCTCGCAGCCCAGATGAACTCCCGAATAGCCAAAAACAAAGTAAATTAAATAATTACTGGCTGAGTAAGCCCGTCGCTACCTCCAATCGATTTGATGGCCTTGATGTCATGAATAATGCGGAAGTGGCTGTAAAACCCATCAAACCTCCTCCTTTGTTTATAGACAAAGTAAGCAACATCCAGCCACTCTATGAAATGCTAAATAACATAGCCACTGATCAGTATGAAATCAAGATCCTTCGTGGAGAACAAGTCAAAATCCAGCCAAAATTAGCCGAAGCTTACACTAAAATTTACAAGGAACTCCAAAAACGAGATACTGAATTTTACACTTACAAACCCAAAGAGGACAGGAGTTTTAGGGTTGTTCTCAAAAATATCCACCCGACTACCGATACTGATGAAATAAGAAAGGCAATTGAAGAATTAGATCACAAGGTCACAAACATCTGGAATATAAAGGACAGAAAATCCAAAACACCTCTCCCTCTGTTTTACATAGATCTCAAACCAAATCAAAACAATAAAAATATTTATAATGTGAAGCGCCTTCTCCATTGCTGCGTTGTATTTGAACCACCAAGACCTAAAAGAGAAATCCCCCAATGCTCTAATTGCCAGAGATATGGGCACACGCGTAGGTTCTGTCACCGTCAACCCAGATGTGTTAAGTGCGCTGGAGAACACGCCACTCATGATTGCATCAGGAAAGAGCGATCAAATACAGTGCGGTGCATTCTTTGCGAAGGAAATCACCCTGCTAATTATAAAGGCTGTGCGGTGTATAAGGAGTTGCAAAAAATTAAGTATCCCCCGTTGAGACCCAAAACCAAACATAATAAAGACACTGAAGATCAATGTGTGCCTACAATTAAATATAGTACTAATAAAGCGACTGACAATAAAACTTATGCAGAAATAACTTCAGTTAAACCAAGCCCACATAAGGGTACTCTACCAACAACACACTTGACTCAACCAAAACCGAACCAGTCACCAAATATTCAAGAATTCATGCAGTCACTCATGAACCAGATGATGATTATAACTAAGATGCTGGGAGACCTCATGTCCATGCTTCCAAATTTAATGCATTAAAATTGTGCATCTGGAATGCAAATGGCCTGTCACACCACTCAGAAGAGTTAAAACTTTTTCTATACCAATATAAGATTGACATTATGCTTATTTCTGAAACTCACTTCACGTCAAAAAGCCATGTGGAAATTCCTGGATATAATCTTTACCATACCACACACCCCGATGGGAAGGCGCATGGTGGCTCAGCCATAATAATCAGGAGCAAATTAAAACATTTTCAATCAGTATCTTATTGCAAAGCACCAATACAAGCCACAACTGTCATAGTTGAAGACTGGATAGGTCCCGTTACTGTGTCAGCTCTCTACTGTCCACCGAAGCACATAATTAAGCAGGAAGAGTTTAGTGAGTTCTTCATTTCCCTCGGCAATCGCTTTATAGCTGGTGGGGACTTCAATGCAAAGCATAACTATTGGGGCTCAAGATTGACCCTCCCCAAGGGCCGGGAGCTATTAAAGACAGTACAAAAATTAAACATGGAAATTGTATCAACAGGAGAGCCCACATACTGGCCCACGGACAGAAAAAAAATACCAGATCTAATAGACTTCTGTGTTATTAAAGGTATATCAAAAAATTACTTTGAGTGCCATAGTTGCTGTGAGCTATCCTCAGACCATTCACCTGTCTTAGTGACTCTACTAAGTCGATTTAAAAAAACCCCGCCAGCTTGCGTCCTCCACACGAAAAAGACAGATTGGGAAGCCTTCAAATCAATGGTTGACCAGGCTTTGACATCTAAAGTCAGTTTAAAAACAGAAGATGATATAGTACTAGCAATCGAATATTTCAACAATTCAATCCAAACTGCCGCCTGGCAATCTACCCCTACTATAGAACTTAATAATAAAAATAGAACTGTACCCTATAATATTCTCGATAAAATATCTGAAAAAAGAAGACTGAGAAAACAATGGCAAAAATATAGATGTCCTGTCGATAAAACTAAATTAAACTGTGCTGTAAGAAAACTCAAAAAACTTTTAGAAAATGGCATTAGTACATTCGCCGAACACTTAAAAGGTGTCTTCCAGCCCCACCCCTATGAGGGGCCTCCAGAGCACAAAGAAAAAGTGCTCCAGGAAATTAGGCTTGATTGTGAAACCTCTAAAAGCCCCATTAAAAAGTTTACGAAGCAGGAATTAAAAAGAGCTATTAATAACGTAAAACCTAAAAAAGCCCCGGGCTATGATTTGATAACCGGTATGATTCTGCGACAGCTTCCAGATTCTGGACTGAACTTCTTATTATCTATCTATAACGCTATGTTGCGACTTCACTTTGTTCCCCCTCAATGGAAGACAGCTAAAATCTTAATGGTTCCGAAACCAGGAAAGCCAATTGAGGATCCAAAGTCATACCGACCTATTAGTTTGCTCCCAATAGCTTCAAAAATTTTTGAATCGCTTCTTCTTTTACGATTACTGCCAGTAATCAAGAAAAAACTTTTAATACCCGACCACCAATTTGGGTTCCGACAGAGACATGGCACAATAGACCAAGTTCATAGGCTTGTTACTAGAATCCATCGATCGTTTGAAGCTAAAGAATACTATGCGGCTGCATTCCTTGACATTTCCCAAGCATTTGATAAAGTCTGGCACGAGGGCCTCCTTTATAAAATCAAAACAAGTTTCTCAAGCGACATCTTCCTAATCTTGAAATCGTACTTACGGGACAGACATTTTTTCGTACAAAGTGCCGAAGCTTCTTCGAAACTATATAGTATCTCTGCTGGGGTCCCTCAAGGCAGTGTGCTTGGGCCGATTTTGTACCTGCTTCACACTGCTGACTTGCCAATATCAAATCTGGCAACTACAGGAACGTTTGCGGATGACACAGCTGTCCTGGTGTCTCATAGTGATCACAAAGTAGCTACAGCTATGCTGCAGATCTGCTTGAACGACATAGCATTCTGGCTCAAGAAATGGAGGATAAAAGCCAACGAGACCAAGTCAGTAAATGTCACATTCACCAAACGAAAGGATACCTGTCCACCGGTACGGCTAAACAATGTTGTTGTGCCTCAAGCTGAGCATGTTAAATACCTTGGTTTATACCTTGATAGGCGTCTTACATGGAAAAAGCACATTTTCACAAAACGCAAACAACTCGGAATGACCCTGAGAAAATACTACTGGATGATTGGCAGGAATTCACAGCTTCACCTACAAAATAAAACACTATTGTACAAAACTATAATCAAGCCTATTTGGACCTATGGCATCCAGTTATGGGGAACAGCATCACACTCCAACATTGAGATCATGCAGCGGTTTCAGAATAAGATCCTAAGAACTATCACAGATGCACCATGGTATGTGCCAAATGAAATTTTACACAATGATCTGAAGATTGCCTCAGTCAAGGAAGAGATAAAGCACTACATCAAGTCATACAAGGAACGAATTAAGCGTCACCCAAACATCCTGGCAAGCCAACTTATGGATGAGATAGGGGCCAGAAGGCTTAAGTACAAAATACCTCAAGATTTCATCACTTAAACTTAGCTATATATACAAATGCTACATAAGAGAAAAGGATGTGTCATAGGACACATACCGAACAAGACTTTTTGAAACACGCCAAAAATTTTACTTAATGTCCAAATCACGAGACAGATTGTAAAAAAGAAAGGAGACAAAAAAAAAAAAAAAAAAAAGTTGACGGGAAAAAAAGATACGCCCGTTTATGTTGCAAAAAACGTACATTTCGACACTGTCAAAGGAATCAAAACTCATAGGGTGCTTCCCGTTGACCTAGAATCTTGAAATTTGGCACGAAGCAAGGTATTATAGCACTAATATCGGGAAAAGTCTGAAAACTGAAAATTTTTAGTTACGTCACAAGAAAAAAAAATTGAAATGTCTTCAAGACTCGATTCGAGAATTAAACTGTTTTTATAGGTAGGTTGGTACGAAACCCTCAGTGCGCGAGTCCGACTCGCACTTGCCCGGTTTTTTATACCCTGAGACTAAATTGTCACCGGTAATGTCAAACTTACTATGGGAAAGATGCCAGTTCCTTTGTGTTGTAATGTCATTTTAGTCTCAGGGTATAAAAAACAGATGGTACACATGGAATTGCTTGTCATCATCTGCCTAGCCTTTTCCCAACTATATTGGGGTCGGCTTCCAGTCAAGCCGGATTCAGCTGAATACCAGTATTTTACGAGGAGCGGCTGCCTGCCAGACCTCCACAACCCATTAACTGGGGTGACACGGTACTTCATGGCAAGACTGGAATCAGATTTACTGGCTTCTGATTATCCGTAACGACTGCCAAAGATCTTCAAATGACAGCCGGGACCAACGGCTTAACGTGCTTTCCGAGGCACGGAGGAAACTCTTTATGTTAAGATGGTCACCCATCCACAGACCAACCTAGGCAAGCGTTGCTTAACCTTGAAGATCGACCCGTGCGGCTGTTATTATCTAGCCACGAGCTCCTCCACGTGGAATTGCTTGTGTATGAAAATAATAAAATTGTCAAAAAAAAAAGGCATGGGCCTTTGACATTTGATAATTACTCTAGAATGTAACTTGGAACGAAACTATATAGATAGTTTATTAACTATATATTTACTGGATAGTCAAAAGCCAATAAATCTAACTCCAGTCTTGCCATGAAGTACTGTTTTACCCCAGTTAGTGGGTTGTGGAGTTCTGGTAGGCAGCCGCTCCTCGTTAAATACTGGTATTCAGCTAAATCCGGCTTGACTGGAAGCAGACCCCAATATAGTTGGGAAAGGGCTAGGTAGATGATGATGGAACAAACATAAAGTATTTAAAAAAAATACATGTACATTTTTTTGGCGCGTTAAATAATATGATGTAACATATAGCGACATATCGTCGCTGCGCGTGCATAACCGCGGAACAACAGTTGGTAAATACCGCGTATCGGTTTTTGAACAATTTTACAGGAGGTGAAAAAAACTGAATATCTAAGTCATTTGACTATATTTTACGGGCTGAACTATGTATTAACTTTTTTCGTGATTTACCTGTTAACGTAAATTTAAGAAATAAGACCCGTAAAATATAGCCAAATGTCTAAGATATTCAGTTTTTTTCACCTCCTGCTAAATCGTTCAAAACCCGATACGCGGTATTTACCAACTGTTGTTCCGCGGTTATGCACGCGCAACGACGATATGCCGCTATAAGAACTACGAATCCTGCATCGCGCAAAGTTCTCCACGTGATTCAAATAGATACCACAGCCCGAAATCATCTATCGGGCAGTTGCCCACCAGATATAACATCCGTCTGGTCGGAGGATCCTCCCGGAAAAATAAAAAAAAAGATTGTGTGGTTTTTATGAAACCACGGTAAAAGTGAAACTATTTTTTCACACTATAGCTCGTGGCTAAATAATAACAGCCGCACAGGTCGATCTTCAAGGTTAAGCAACGCTTGCCTAGGTTGGTCTGTGGATGGGTGACCATCTTAACATAACGAGTTTCCTCCGTGCCTCTGAAAGCACGTTAAGCCGTTGGTCCCGGCTGTCATTTGGACATCTTTGGCAGTCGTTACGGATAGTCAGAAGCCAGTAAAATCTGATTCCAGTCTTGCCATGAAGTACCGTGTTACCCCAGTTAATGGGTTGTGGAGGTCTGGTAGGCAGCCGCTCCTCATAAAATACTGGTATTCAGCTAAATCCGGCTTGACTGGAAGCCGACCCCAATATAGTTGGGAAAAAGCTAGGCAGATGATGATGCAGATGATGATGAGACATTTACTAAAAAAATTCGGAATAATATTCCATTGAAGGTATATTAAAAACTGACAAAAGCAAACAAAACAGCGTCGGGCACTGGCATAAATGAGTAATAGTCTAGACTCTAGAGTCTAGACGTATTGGCGTCGCCATATTGGCCTCGGCTGCTCTGACGTCACCGTCACGCAACATGCAACACATAGACGAAAAAGTTTGAGACGATATACCTAATAAAAGTTTAATTTTCACACTTTGAGTTCCCATTCCCTTACTCTACGGGAAAAAAAAATTACATGGTATTTTGAACCTCGTGAACTTACGGTAGATATTTGACAGACATTTCGAGCATATTTTCTTATATACCTAAACGGTATCTGAATCATTTGAGAGGTTCAAAATAATCTACACTAATATAATAAAGAGGTAAAGTTTGTTTTGTTTGTTTGAGGTAATCTGTGAAAGTACTGGTCCGATTGCTAAATTTTTTTCACCAATAGGAAGCTGCTGTATTCCTGAGTGACATAGGCTATATTTTATGTACGCGGGCGAAGCTGCGGGCTAAAGCTAGTACCTAATAAAAGTTTCACTTTAACACTTTAAGTGCCCATCCCCTAACTCTACATCATCATCCATCATCCGCCTAGCCAACTATACATATTGGGGTCGGCTTCCAGTCAAAGCGGATTTAGCTGAATACCAGTATTTTACGAGGAGCGGCTGCCTACCAGACCTCCACAACCCATTAACTGGGGTAACACGGTACTTCATGGCAAGACTGGAGTCAGATTTACTGGCTTCTGACTATCCGAATCGAAAGATCTACAAATGACAGCCGGGACCTACGGCCTTACGTGCTTTCCGAGGCACGGAGGAAACTCGTTATGTTTAGATAGTCATCCATCCACAGACCAAATCTTCCTGCTTTATTTAATAACGAATATAGATGCTGTTTTCAATTGTTTCAGTTAACAGAAGAAGACAAGTTACCTCAGAAGCTGTGCGTGGAATGTGTTCAGCGGTTACTAAACTGCAGTCGGTTCAGACTCAAGAGTTTGAGAGCCAACTCCCTCATGCTAGAGGTCGTTAAGAAGCAGCATTGTGTGAGTATAAATATTAAGTATTTTCCTGTGATGGTTGAGCTGAGTGGTGCTGATATACGCGTCATGTCCGTGAACTGACGCTGTCAATAGAGACTGGTCATCTCTTAGCTGCTAGTAGCTTATACAGTGAAACTTGGTTAAATGGGACCTGGATAAGAAAGAAGCCTTCATATCTGGAACTCATGCTGAGGTCCTGACACTCTGTGCAAAAGATTCACCACGGTCTTAGAATGCACAGTGCAACAGAAAGTAGGTACAAAGTCAGACACTGTCTCTCACTCCACCTAGAGCAGATGAGTTATTTTATGATTTGCCATTTAACAAAGAGTTATCTCGTAATCGCTTTGAGTGTCTAGTAGTTGCTTGCCACATAAAAAACATATATTTGAGATTTACACATTCAAATACAAATATTTAAAAATTTATAAGACGTAGACCCTGAATTATAAATATTTGTATTTGAATGTCAAATTCGGGTTTATTTTTCAAAAAATACTAAAAACTCGATGAAAAAATTTCCACAGGGCATGGGTAGTGTTTAGAGGTCTGAAAGGATAGCAGATGACCCCTCCTGTCGACCATATCAATTTGGCACACGATGTACCAAACACCCTGTATTATTCATGAGAACATCACCCTCTATATCTCTGCCCATTTCTCTGAGTTGACAACATCAGTTTGGAAACAATCATTTGAATTTGACATTAGCGAAATATAAACTAACTTAACCATATTTTTTTCAGTTAACCGTCCAAAACATAAAGACAATAAACCGTTCTAACAACCAATTAACTTCAAGTTTATCACCAAAACATTTTGAAGCTAACCATTATGATGCCTTCTACGAATATGATGAAAACCAACCCATAATAATTGAAGACAAGTCTCTACAAACTTGTGATATTGACGAAGTCAAAGATGAGAACGAAATCTTTCTCACTGAGAAGAATGAAGAAGTTGAAGACAGTTTTAATGATCCAGGTTTTGAAGACGATGAAATTGGAGACACAGATGTCTTTAACGAAAAAGAAGATGAGTCAGAAAAAGAATACGTAGCTTCCGAAAAAGATAACTACTCGTCAGATGACAGCCTTCCTTTAGAACAGTGTAAGACGAAAAAAACACGAAAAAGAAAAGAGAAAACAGTCAAAACGACCAAAAGAAGAACGAAGAAAAAAGATCCGAGCGAACCGAAGATAGATCGACGAAGGAAACCGTTTTTGAACGATGATTTAAACGAAACTCTTTTTACGATAACGGACTTGACGATTGAAGAACAGATTGCAGAGATAGTGAAGAGGCAGGAGAGTTCGAATTATAAGAATGCAGTGTTTAAGTGTACGGCCTGTTTTAAGGGGTTTTTGGATGAAGACGCTTATAATAGTCATATGTCGAGACATACTAATGTAAGTATTGTGCATTTTTGTCTTCATAAACAACTACTTTTTAATTAGTACAAAAAATCCCTATCCGTACTCGTTACTGATAATATTTGTGTAGTCAAAAGTAAAAAAACCGGGCAAGTGCGAGTCGGACTAGCGTACTGAAGATTCTGTACCAATTTACCTATGAAAACAGTTCAATTCCCGAATCGAGTCTCAAAGATTTTTCCAAATCGCAAAAAAAAATCTTGTGACGTAACTACAAATTTTCAGTTATCAGACTTTTTCCTATATTTGCGCCATAAGACCTTGCTTTATGCCAAATTTCAAGATTCCAGATCAACGGCAAGTACCCTATGAATTGTGATTCCCTTGACAGTGTCGAAATCTACGTTTTTTTCGAAATAAACGGCCGTATCTTTTTTTCGTTAACTTAAAAGTGGTGCCAGTGACAGAAAAGTTGAAAGAAAATCGTTTATCTTGGTATGGTCATGTAATGAGGAGGGATGTAATGCACATTACTAAAAGAGTTCTGAATTTACATGTGGATGCATGGAGAGGGAGAGGAAGTTCAAAGAAAAGATGGACAGATTGTGTAAAGACTGATATGAAAGAAAAGGGAGAGTGATAGTGTGACGGACGACAGGACAGAATGGAAAAAGAAAACGTGTTGCGCCGACCCCAAGTAATATGGGATAAGGGCAGGAAGAAGAAGAAGAAGAAGTAAAAAATCAACTCCTTCTTCTTCAAGGGCCCTCAGACAGTATATGGTTTTAATTTCAACTCGATACCTTCACGCGTTACTGAGATAAAAGGTCTTTAGAGAAAGACAGATAACAACGTGATCCTCTAAAAATTATTTCCTTTTGAGGGACAAGATCCTAACTAAAACTGCTTTATCTTCCAGCAATGCGGCGAACACGAATGCGAGATATGCAAGACGCATTTCAAGCAACCCCACGCCCTCCGCAAGCACATAACCGCCCACCACACACAACGGTTCAGCTGCAAACAGTGCACCTACGTCACAACGCACCGGCAGACAGCGAGACTGCACGAACGATGGCACAAGGGCACCAAGTACCGATGTCCGCACTGTCAGGATGAGTTCGTGTAGGTATCCCTTCCACTTGTAGCAAACAGTGCACCTACGTGACCACGCACCGGCAGACAGCGAGACTGCACGAACGATGGCACAAGGGCACCAAGTACCGATGTCCGCACTGTCAGGATGAGTTCGTGTAGGTATCCCTTCCACTTGTAGCAAACAGTGCACCTACGTGACCACGCACCGGCAGACAGCGAGACTGCACGAACGATGGCACAAGGGCACCAAGTACCGATGTCCGCACTGTCAGGATGAGTTCGTGTAGGTATCCCTTCCACTTGTAGCAAACAGTGCACCTACGTGACCACGCACCGGCAGACAGCGAGACTGCACGAACGATGGCACAAGGGCACCAAGTACCGATGTCCGCACTGTCAGGATGAGTTCGTGTAGGTATCCCTTCCACTTGTAGCAAACAGTGCACCTACGTGACCACGCACCGGCAGACAGCGAGACTGCACGAACGATGGCACAAGGGCACCAAGTACCGATGTCCGCACTGTCAGGATGAGTTCGTGTAGGTATCCCTTCCACTTGTAGCAAACAGTGCACCTACGTGACCACGCACCGGCAGACAGCGAGACTGCACGAACGATGGCACAAGGGCACCAAGTACCGATGTCCGCACTGTCAGGATGAGTTCGTGTAGGTATCCCTTCCACTTGTAGCAAACAGTGCACCTACGTGACCACGCACCGGCAGACAGCGAGACTGCACGAACGATGGCACAAGGGCACCAAGTACCGATGTCCGCACTGTCAGGATGAGTTCGTGTAGGTATCCCTTCCACTTGTAGCAAACAGTGCACCTACGTGACCACGCACCGGCAGACAGCGAGACTGCACGAACGATGGCACAAGGGCACCAAGTACCGATGTCCGCACTGTCAGGATGAGTTCGTGTAGGTATCCCTTCCACTTGTAGCAAACAGTGCACCTACGTGACCACGCACCGGCAGACAGCGAGACTGCACGAACGATGGCACAAGGGCACCAAGTACCGATGTCCGCACTGTCAGGATGAGTTCGTGTAGGTATCCCTTCCACTTGTAGCAAGCAAACAGTGCACCTACGTGACCACGCACCGGCAGACAGCGAGACTGCACGAACGATGGCACAAGGGCACCAAGTACCGATGTCCGCACTGTCAGGATGAGTTCGTGTAGGTATCCCTTCCACTTGTAGCAAACAGTGCACCTACGTGACCACGCACCGGCAGACAGCGAGACTGCACGAACGATGGCACAAGGGCACCAAGTACCGATGTCCGCACTGTCAGGATGAGTTCGTGTAGGTATCCCTTCCACTTGTAGCAAGCAAACAGTGCACCTACGTGACCACGCACCGTCAGATTTGTTGCTACCAGGACCAAAAGACGCTCTGAGCGTTGGGAGTCTCACGCCGACCCACCGTAGTATGCCTACGGCTTGCGGACGGTGATCAATAAGTAGCTTGTCCAGCTACAGAAGTCATTGGAGGATTTTTCACCAAAAAAATAAAATAAAAAAGTGGTAAAGTTGAGTTGGCCCTTGTGGCGCCCTGTTTCTTAATATTAAGTTCTTTTTTACGCACTTTTCATATATCCTCTTCACCTCCCTTGGTTGGTAGAGAATTCCTTAGGAATTCTCTCGGCCTTAGGAGTCCGCCTTTGTACCTTTATGATGAAAAATACCCAGAGATATTTATTAATAAGACCCAGAGCCTCGGGCGACTTCTCGAGTTGCCCCTAACAAACCTTAAACCCCTAAGCGTTATTTCACACCGAGACGCGACGCGACGCGCCAACATTGCGAGGCGGATAGTAAAATTGTTGGCAACACGACGGTTGCGAATGTAAAAATGTTCCGTGCGCTGCACACAATGAAATGTGTATCTTCTCGTGTAGTAAATAAAGTTCTATTTTGAGTCACTCTATTAAAATGTGCATGCAGCGTCGCGTCGCGTCTCGGTGTGAGCTGACCCTAAGTAATTGAATAGCCCCTTTTGCCTTAACATCTCGATGTATAATTTGCAGTAAGTTCACAACCTACATGGGCCACATCCGCATCAAGCACCCTTCGGACTTCGTGTGTGAGTTATGCGGGTATTCCTTCGTCAGCGCCAAGGGCATCGAGCTGCATAAGAAGTTGAAGCATCGACTCGAGAATGTACAGGTATGTGCCGTGTGTAGAAAAATCGGGTCTAAATAGTACATTGTTACCCTAGGTGTGAAAGTAACTTATTTAGTCCCGTCCGATTATAACTTAGGTGTCTTCAAGGCTATTGTTCGTTCGTGTTAAGAATGCAGTGATTTATCAGTCCAACTGCAAGATAAAGGTGTATTTACAGTGATGTTAAATCTAAACAAATTATATTTAAAAAAATTAAGTTTAATGAATTTATAAAAATACACTTAAACAGCTTTGATTGGTTAGGGGGCGGGGCTAGGCCGACGGACAATGATGACTTTACTGCATTCTTAACGCGAATGTACTATAAAGTAAATAAAATCTTAATATAAAAAAAACTAGTGCGCCTCATCATCAACGTTTACCATCAGGTGGGATCGCGGTCGAGCACTAGTTTATACCAATTAAAAAAAGATTTGACGGGCGTACGTAGCGAAGTCGCCAATAGTTCGAGCGAAGTGGAGTGGAGCTCCCGCCTTAGCCTTTTAACCTAACTTGGCCGTGTCGAGGTGAACTAAAATTTCAAGCTCGCTAAGATAAAGTAGAAATATTGTAAAGTATGTGTGTTCTTCACGCTCGAAAATGAAAATAATAATAATTTTATTTAAATGTGCTTTAATATTACTAGTCTAATTTTTACCTCAGTATCGAATTTACGCCTAATATTTTACGCCTTTGAATCACTATTTTCTTAAACATGAATAACTACATAAACAATTGAACTAACTTCCTACCGTTCAATGCCGACAAGAGCACCGCGCTCATTTACTATGAAAACAAAAATGGTTGCGATAAGTCTCTACAATTTTTTTTTTAAACTATCATGTCTGTGAATTTCAGAAACGAACTGAATCCAACATATTTGTTGTTCCAGATACCGGAAGACGGTCCATTATGCGAGCTATGTAACGTCCGATTCGTCTCATCAGAGGCGCACAGACGACATCTCAGCGTCTCCGCTAAGCATCATACAGGTAATCCAATGTTTTATTTCATCTCTTGAACTGAAGATCTACATATTATTATGACGTCACAGAATCCTGCACCGCGCAAGCAAAGTTCTCCGCGCGATTTGAATAGATACAACAACCCGAAATCATCTACCGGGCCGTAAACCAACGAACGATCCTCCCTTTTCAACAGACCTTAATTTTTTTGTGGGACTCTGTTCCACCTACCTCCAATTTGATTTGGTTGATTTGATGGATGATGATTCTAACTATCGAAGGAAGAACTCGTGGCTAGATAATTACAGCCACACGGGTCGATCTTCAAGGTTAAGCAACGCTTGCCAAGGTTGCTCTGTGACCATCTTAACATACCGAGTTTCCTTCGTGCCTCGGAAAGTACGTTAAGCCGTAGGTCCCGGCTGTCATTTGTAGATCTTTGGCTGTCGTTACGGATTGTCAGAAGCCAGTAAATCTGACTCTAGTCTTGCCATGAAGTGCCGTGCTACCCCAGTTAATGGGTTGTGGAGGTCTGGTAGGCAGCCGCTCCTCGTAAAATACTGGTATTCAGCTAAATTCGGCTTTACTGGAAGCCTACCCCAATATAGTTGGGAAAAGACTAGGTGATTAGGTATGATTTTTAAATGATAACTTGGCGGGAATCCGATGGATGCGAGACGCACAGGACCGGTCGTTGTGGCGACGCTTGGGGGAGGCCTATGTCCAGCTGTGGACGTCTTTCGGCTGAGATGATGATGAAGATTTTTATATGACAACAACTTTGTTTTATTATAATTTATTGTAATTTGCTGTGTACGGTAAGTGACAATTAAACACCATTTTTTTCATATCCGCAATTTTTCTTTTTTTTATGTTATAATATAGTCAATGTGTCATTGATGTGTCAATATATAAAAATAAATAAATATATAAAAGCTATATTTTAAATACCTCAGGAACAGATAAAGACCCAAGAGAATCAAATAAGCCTAAAAAAGGTAGAAAGACTAAAGAGTCGAAGGAACTTGAGCGACGGGCGCGAGACAAGGACGCAGAGATTGATGAAAGGAGACGGATATACCCCAGTCAGATGCGGAAAGCAGAAGGACCGATACCTTGTGAACAGGTGAGGATAGGCTACGGTCTTACTATGACGTGTTAAAAGGTCAGGAGTGCGAGCGAGAAAGAGGGATGGAGCTATAGACCCTATACAATCTGTATTTTTTGATATCCCATAACTCTAGGGTTATATTCTGTAGGTAAAAATAATTCTAAAACTCCTAGAATAGGTGGTCCAAAAATGCATCGTTTCGGAGATATCATATATCTAAGTTTCATTGATAAATACAAGTATGTAATTCATTTTTATTCAAACCAATCATTAATATTTAAAGCTAAGAAAATGCGACGCTGTCATATTTCACGTAAGGGTGTTTTACATTAATATTCGTGACTTAGCCGAATTATTTTGTATGAAAAATAAAAAAAAAGTCGTTTTTTAGGGTTCCGTAGCCAAAATGGCAAAAACGGAACCCTTATAGTTTCGTCATGTCCGTCTGTCCGTCTGTCCGTCTGTCCGTCTGTCACAGCCGATTTACTCGGAAACTATAAGTACTACAGTGATGAAATTTGATGGGAATATGTGTTGTATGAACCGCTACAAAATTATGACACTAAATAGTAAAAAAAAGAATTGGGGGTGGGGCCCCCCATACATGTAACTGAGGGATGAAAATTTTTTTTCGATGTACATACCCGTGTGGGGTATCAATGGAAAGGTCTTTTAAAATGATATAAAGTTTTCTAAAAAACATTTTTCTTAAAGTGAACGGTTTTTGAGATATCAGCTCTCAAAGTCGTAAAAAGTATGTCCCCCCCCCTCTATTTTTATAACTACGGGGTATAAAATTCTAAAAAAAATAGAGGTGATGCATGCTAATTAACTCTTTCAACGATTTTTGGTTTGATCAAAGTATCTCTTATAGTTTTTGACATAGGTTGATTTAACTGTAATTTTGGTTAAGTTATTGTGCTTACACTGAAAACGATGGCTGAACCTTATAATTATATTTGCTGCTACGGAACCCTTTGTGCGCGAGCCCGACTCGCACTTGGCCGGTTTTTTTATTTGGAATATAACTAATATGCCAGTTGATTCTTTGATATGGCCTCAATCATTCCCTAGAGTTATGGGATATCAAAAAAAACACGTTGTATACAGGGTGTAAAAAGACCGATCACAAAGCCGATAACTACACATTCTGTACATGTAATTAAGTAACTTGGACCAAAAAATATTACTGGGAAAAAACTTATGTGTTTCATCTTTAAAAAATAATTAATTAATAATAATTCCGATCAGCTGCGTTTTCAGCCGCTCGCGCTTGGTCGTTGAACCGACCGCACGCTTGTGTGTGTGAGGCGCTCGTTGTGTTTAGTTTTCAATGCATTTTAGTAACTTCAAATGCGTAATTGACTATGAAAAATTGATAATTTTGATAACGTTTGTTCGGAAGAAAGTTTACTAAAGATACTTGGAATACGATTTTGAAAAAAAAAAACAAATAAAAATGTTGACTTTGACCTTCAATATCTCCAGAACCAGTGAATTCCCAGGTATGGTCTAGACTCTAGAAGAAAAAAAGTATCCTAGTGATGAGTAGAATATGTTGTTTTCGTTTTCGTTAAGGGTCTTTTTACACCCTTTAGACTGGCCTGTTGGTCTAGTTGTTACTGGTTCTGACTGCTATGCTGGAGGTTGCGGGTCCGATTCCCACTCAGGACAAATATTGCTGTGATGTCTGTGTCTGCGTGTAATTTATTTATAATAAGTTGTATTTATAAATATACAGGGTGATTGGAAGATCGATGCAAACCTTTAAAGCGAAGATAGTACAGACCATTTAGAACCATTTAAGCCATGATTATGTTCGGCGAAGTTTTATCATTTTTTTTTAAACCTACTTTTAAGATTTTTTCCAAAAATTCCCAAAATTTTATGTAAACTGCATATTTTTAGCCAAATTAAATGATAAATGAATTAACTTTTATTTTATTTAACTAAAGTAATGTCTAAGCAACCCGAAAAAACATGTTTTAGGCTTTTCTGTCATAAGACGATTTTTTTACCGACATATAAAGTTCAGCAGAAATTTAGAAAATATTAACAGTACGTTTTTTAAACCTTATTAAAAAAATAACAAAGGGTGCTTTTTTTGTTCAAACCCTTTTGAATACATGTGTGATAAACGTTCTTTCTTTTGAGGTATCATTTACGCGGATATCTTACAAATTATTGAAGTTAGGACCTAGAAACCGATTGGAGGGAGATTTTTTTAAATTTCGGCAGACTACTTAAAACAACATTTGGATTAAAATTATTTATTTTTCATACATAAAGCTTTAAGGCAAAGATAGTATAGACAATTTAGAACCATGTAAGACATGATTGCCTCAGACGAAGTCTTACCAATTTTTTTTTAACCTATTTTTGTATTATTTTTCAAATATTCCCAAAATTTTAAGTAAACTGCTTATTAATGGCCAAATTAAATGATAAATGAGTTCATTTTTATTTTATTTATTACGGTAATGTGTAAGCAACCCAGCAAAGTATGTCTTAGGTTTTTCTAACATTGGATTTTTTTTACATACTTTTAAAGTTCAGAAGAAATTTAATTTTTTTATCAATACGACAGAAAAACCTAAGACATACTTTGCTAGGTTGCTCACACATTACTGTAATAAATAAAATAAAAATGAACTCATTTATTATTTAATTTGGCCATGAATAAGCAGTTTACTTAAAATTTTGGGAATATTAGAAAAATAATACAAAAGTAGGTTTAAAAAATTTGGTAAGACTTCGTCTGAGGCAATCATGTCTTACATGGTTCTAAATTGTCTGTACTATCTTCGCCTTAAAGCTTTATGTATGAAAAATAAATAATTTTAATTCAAATGTTGTTTTAAGTAGTCTGCCGAAATTTAAAAAAATCACCCTCCAATCGGTTTCTAGGTCCTAACTTCAATAATTTGTAAGATATCCGCGTAAATGATACCTCAAAAGAAAGAACGCTTATTAAACATGTATTCAAAAAGGTTTGAACTAAAAAAGCACCCTTCGTTATTTTTTTAATAAGGTTTAAAAAACGTACTGTTAATTTTTTCTAAGTTTCTGCTGAACTTTAAATGTCCGTAAAAAAATTGTTTTATGACAGAAAAGCCTAAAACATGTTTTTTCCGGTTGCTTAGACATTACTTTAATTAAATAAAATAAAAGTTAATTCACTTATTATTTAATTTGGCTAAAAATATGCAGTTTACATAAAATTTTGGGAATTTTTGAAAAAAATCTTAAAAGTAGGTTTAAAAAAAAATGATAAAACTTCGCCGAACATAATCATGTCTTAAATGGTTCTAAATGGTCTGTACTATCTTCGCTTTAAAGCTTTGCATCGATCTTCCAATCACCCTGTATAAGTATATTTATTAGTTGTCTACTGTGCTATGAGTACTAGCATAGTACAAGCTCTGCTTAGAGTGGGACTAGATGGCGTTGTGTGAAAGTTGTGGACTATTATTATTATTATTTAGCTCCATCCCTTTAACAGGTCAGTTTAGGTCGTCAAATGGATCACGTTAAGAGCTTAAGGTGGTCCTCATAAATTTGCCAATCTGCACTCGGGCCCTCGTGGTGGATTACGGCCCATTCACTCTCCTAGAAAGAAAGTCTAAGTCCTAGCAGTAGAAATATTATATGGCCGATAATGTTAATGCTAATTAATAATAGATAATTGACAGACAGACATAGATATAAAATTGGTATAAATTAACATTATGGGGGAATGGAATTTGGTTTTCTTGTAAAGGGGGAGTAGCTTATAAAAGATGATATACTGACTACAATAGATGATATCTATAGTACAAAAAAAAGTCCCCTCTCCTAGTGAGGCTTGAGTTCCAGCAGTGGGAATATTATAAGGCTGATGCTATGCTATGCTATGTTCCAGTGTGGTATGCAACTAGAAGACTCGCGGGCGTACCACGGCCACTTCAGACGCATGCACCCCGATAAGAACCGAACCAACTATCCTTCCATGAAGTCTCCTTGCATGTGTGAAGTTTGCGGGCGAATGTTCCAGGTAAGTCAATCCGCCTTTTTTTAAGGTGAGAAGTCTTTTATACAGCGTACATCGAAGGACTTAAACAATTTGTCTTCCCGTCCGATTATAATTTGGGTATCTTAAGGTTAGAGGACTAGTGTGTTGCTCTAAGCAGACTAGCGCACCACACCATCAACGATTGCATCACTGCTTACCATCAGGTGGGATCGCAGTCATAAAAGTTAACCGGATAGACAAATTTCAAACAAAAAAACCATTGAACAAGATATTTTACTTTAATAATTATTCTATTTTTCCCAGAGCTACGCTCTCCTCAAAGACCACACCTGGGTGCACACTGGCGAAAGACCCTTCAAATGTGATTCCTGTGGCAAGTCCTTCAGGATGAAGCAAAGACTAGTGGCTCACAGACGTGTCCATAGTCAGGTGCGCGCCAGCTATGTGTGCGCGCTCTGCGGGAAGCACTTCTCGACGCATAGCAACCGGCAGAGGCATATGTTTGTGAGTAGTTATAGACGATATTGAAGTTTTTAGATCTATACTCAAAGATCAGGGTGCACACTGGCGAATTACTCTTCAAGTGTGATTCCACATACTTCTGTACATATAGTAACCGGCAGAGGCATATGTTTGTGAGTATTCAGTCGTTAGTCAAGTTTTAAGACCTATACTAAAGACCACATCTGGGTGCACAATGGCGAAATACTGACCACACCTGGGTGCACGCTGGCGAAAGATTGACCACACTTGGGTGCACACTGACGAAAGACCGACCACACGTGGGTGCACACTGGCGAAAGACCCTTCAAATGTGATTCCTGTGGCAAGTCCTTCAAGATGAAACAAAGACTGGCTCACAGACGCGTCCACAGTCAGGTGCGCGCCAGCTATGTGTGCGCGCTCTGCGGGAAGCACTTCTCGACCCATAGCAACCGGCAGAGGCATATGTTTGTGAGTATTTAGACGTTGTTGAAGTTCTAAGATCAATTTACTCAAAGATCTGGGTGCACGCTGGCGAAAGAACCTTCAATAAGCAGCGACTAGTGCCTCATAGACTCTACACACAGCAACCAGCAGAAGCATATAATATATATGTATTTAGACGGTATTGAAGTTTTAAGATCTTTACTTAAAGATTTGGGTGCATACTGGTGAAAGACCCTTCAAATGTGACTCCTGTGTCGAATTTTATTGATGTTTATATGTATGAACGACAAATAACATCTTCCCATTATCTTCACCCCAGATCCACACCGGCCTAAAGCCGTTCAAATGTGAGATGTGTGGCAAAGGCTTCAAGCACGCGTCCGAGAAACGAGCGCACATAACGTACGTGCATCTGAAGAAACCGTGGCCGAAGCGCGCTAGGGGGAAGCGGAGATCCGAGACCAGACAGGTGAGAGCGAAAAGTGACTTTATAACTTGGAGGGTAGAGTCTAGTTTTGGATACAACTTTTGTGTCATTTATGACCTTTAGTGTGAGGAAAAGGGAAATAGGAGACGAGACAGGTAAGAATGAAAAGTGACTTTAATACTTAGAGTGTAGAGTTTAGTTTTTTAATGCAACTTTTGTGTGATTTATGACCTTTAGTATGAGGACAGGGTAAATAGGAAACGAGCGAGACAGATATGAACGAAAAGTGACTTTAAAACTTAGAGTGTAGAGTTTAGTTTTCAATGCTACTTTTGTGTAGCTTATGACCTTTAGTTTGAGGACAGGGGAAATAGGAAACGAGCGAGATAAGTATGAACGAAAAGTGGCTTTAAAACTAAGAGGGTAGAGTTTAGTTTTCAATGCAAGTGGCAAAGGCTTCAAGCACGCGTCCGAGAAACGAGCGCACATAACGTACGTGCATCTGAAGAAACCGTGGCCGAAGCGCGCTAGGGGCAAGCGGAGATCCGAGACCAGACAGGTGAGAGCGAAAAGTTACTTTAATACTTAGAGGGTAGAGTTTAGTTTTCAATGCAAGTTTTTGTGTAATTTATGACCTTTAGTGTGAGGTACAGGGGAAATAGGAGACCAGACAGGTGAGGATGAAAAGCGACTTTAATACTTAGAGTGTAGAGTTTAGTTTTCAATGCAAGTTTTTGTGTAATTTATGACCTTTAGTGTGAGGACAGGGGATATAGGAGACGAGCGAGACAGGTATGAACGAAAAGTGGCTTTAATACTTAGAGTGTAGAGTTTAGTTTTTAATGCTACTTTTGTGTAGCTTATGACCTTTAGTATGAGGACAGGGGAAATAGGAAACGAGCGAAACAGGTCTGAACGAAAAGTGGCTTTAAGACTTAGAGAGTAGAGTTTAGTTTTCAATGCAAGTGGCAAAGGCTTCAAGCACGCGTCTGAGAAACGAGCGCACATAACTTACGTGCATCTGAAGAAACCGTGGCCGAAGCGAGCTAGGGGCAAGCGGAGATCCGAGACCAGACAGGTGAGAGCGAAAAGTTACTTTATAACTTGGAGGGTAGAGTTTAGTTTTCAATGCAAGTTTTATGTAGTTTATGACATTTAGTGTGAGGACAGGGGACATAGGAGACGAGACAGGTATGAACGAAAAGTGGCTTTAATACTTAGAGTAATAGTAATTACACATTTGTGTAATTTATTACCTTTTAATGGGTGTAAGTATAGGCACGCCTTATGAGTAAGTAAGTCCCCTCTTTGGGGAATGGTTGGAAAGAAGTCATGGTAACCTCAGCTCCCGCATAACGCAGGTCCTCACCGGACATTGCTAGTTCAGGAGGTTTCTGTACTAGATTCGTAGAGGGCACGGTGGAGCATATGTTAGAGGTGTGCCCCGCTTAGGTGGAGCACAGCCGTGTCCTCGTAGTGGTGCTCCGCCCAAGCGGGATCGGCGGCAGCTGGCTCTAGCGCCGAGCCATCGTACAGGCCATGGTCCGGACCGAGAAAGAGAAATAGGCTGTCACCTCCGCAAAGCAGTAATACCAGTCATAGAGGTAGCCTAACGCGCGAGGGAACGGCCCTAACGCCCCAGCCGCCGAGATCCGTTTTGGATAATTTTCCGAAGAAAATAAAAATAGGTGTCAGTAAAAATCTTTGCCAACCAATTATTATGAATTTAAAAAACAGCGTCGTCGTGTTCCGGGGTGACGGGTTAAAACCGACACTAACCTCTTGAAACACAAATTTCTTGCCATTACTTTAAAGGTTTCTTTTTCTTTCAGGGCCAGTTAGGACCCCAAGATCAGGACATGGACATGGAGGCCCCCTTATGGCCCCCATGCGACCCCAAAATGGGAGAAATGGGGCCCATGCCTGAAAACAAACCGGTCTACTATAATTTGAAGATATAAACGTAATTTGAGATTATACAACTCAGTCACATTAACTTGACGCTTGGCGTTGACGAAATAATGTCCAAAAACAATATAACAACAACAGAGAACTATACTCTATTCACTATAAGAAAAGAAAACAAAAGAAACTTATGTTACTGTCCGTTCAACCGATTTTGCCTTCCATTCCGTAGACATAAGGATGACATAAAAAGCAAAAAAAGTGGTTACAATACCAACTTTTTCTGCAGCTGTCATTTGTCATAGCACCAACGCAATAAAAGTCAAAATCGGTTGAACGGACGGTAAAACAAGTTTCTTTAAATTTCTTTTCTTATAGTAAATAGAGTATAGCCAAATTATCGACGCGCGTATCAATAACAAAGATGCTGAGCATACCTGACACTTGGCGGGCGAGCTAAGGGAATGCAGGGGGAAGCGGGGGGATGTGAGCATTTCAGAGATGCGTCAAGTTAATGTGACCGGATTATACTTAGCTGTGAATTTAAGTAAGAAAAGTGTAATTGCAGTGCAAATTTTTAGTGCTAGATGTTTTTTTTTTTGTGTAATTATTTAGTAAGGGATAAAAATATCGATAGATATTTTGTTAAAATTACTAATAAAAGTAAAAACCGTAACCTATGTCAATAAAAATAGTGATGGAAAACAGAATATGAAAACAGAAAATACAAAAATACTTGTCTATACGCGTTAAGATTATAGTGAATCATCAATTTACCCGCGAAGCAAAGGATTATTCATAATGGCGTAAAAAATAAATCAATAGGTAATGTAAATATTTTTATGAATAGATGAGGTATTCTTTTTTTAAATTGACATACAAATGACGCGTCCGTACTGTCTGAAGGGCTTACGTCAACTGGTCATTGTAACTTAAAAAAAGCTTTCTAATTTAATATGATCTATCTCATTTACAATAAGATTAGACATTTAAAGAAACTTGTTTTACTGTCCGTTCAACCGATTTTGACTTCCATTCCGTAGACATAAGGATGACATTAAAAGCAAAAAAGTGGTTACAATACCAACTATTTACTGCAGCCGTCATTTGTCATGCCACCAACGCAATAAAATTCAAAATCGGTTGAACGGACGGTAAAAAGAAGTTTGATTAAATATCTAATCTTATTGCAAATGCAGTAGGAGGAGCTCGTGGCTCTAGCTATAATAACTGCCGCACGGATCGATCTTCAAGGTTAAGCAACGCTTGCCAAGGTTGGTCTGTGAATGGGTGAACATCTTAACATACCGAGTTTCCTCCGTGGCTCGGAAAGCACGTTAAGTCGTTGGTTCCGGCTGTCATTTGTAGATCTTTGGCAGTCGTTACGGATAGTCAGAAGCCACTAAATCTGACTCCAGTCTTGCCATGAAGTACCGTGTTATCCCAGTTAATGGGTTGTGGAGGTCTGGTAGGCAGCCGCTCCTCGTAAAATACTGGTATTCAGCTAAAACCAGCTTGACTGGAAGCCGACCCCAATATAGTTGGGAGAGGGCTAGGTAGATTTTTGATGATTGCAAATGCAGTAATGGTCAAGGGGCGTTGCTAAGCTGAGTAACAACGATGAGTCACTATATTCTTAACGCGTATACACTATAATAGATAGTTTAGTAAACTTACAAAAACCATAAGAGATAATATTTTTGTTAAATAATACAAATAGTCACACTAATATTATGAAGACAATAGTTTGTATGTATGTTTGTTAGCCTTTCACGTTCAAACGGCTGAGCGTTGTGTGAAAGTTGTGGAATATTATTATTATTTAAACAAATGAGATCTGACATAATAATTAATGTTGATACTTTTTATAAGTTTCTGTTTGTAAACAACGATCAAGACCTCTAACGCCCGTTTTCAATAAGCTATCTATCTACAGTTGCAGCTACTAAAGATAAACAAATCTATCCTTTTGCCCTTACTTGCATTCCTATAACCTACCGACGGATAGAATTTCCTACCAAAAGTTGCAGATTGATAAATAGAAATCTTACTGTTTATCGGGGATAGCTATCTATCTATGAACTGCGGTAGGTTATTGAAAACGAGCGTTAGTCTACCTAGCTTGATTATTCAACCAGTATTGCCTACACCAGATTTCATTGTACCTTAATAATTACTCAAATTGATTGACGTTTTAGACAAACTATATTTATTATAAGATTAAAAATTTAAATAAACTTATTTTACTGTCCGTTCAACCGATTTTGACTTTTATTGCGTTGGTGGCATGACAAATGACGGCTGCAGTAAATAGTTTGGTATTGTAACCACTTTTTTGCTTTTAATATCATCCTTATGTCTACGGAATGGAAGTCAAAATCGGTTGAACGCATAGTAAAACAAGTTCATTTAAATTTATAATCTTATAGTAAATAGAGTATATATGTATAATATGTGATTACTGAAATAGATGCTGTATTTTCTCAGATTTTGAAGCAAAGACAAGAAGAAATAAATAGATAATTATGTAATATTATTTTTAGATGAAATAATTTAATTATAGCATAATAATAAGAATATCGGACAATACCGGTCGTTTTGGCGACGCTTGGGGGAGGCCTATGTCCAGCAGTGGACAGTGATGATTAAGAATATAAGTGTGGACAATAGATCTTTAATTTTTTTATAGTAGATATCGATCGTGATTGTTCAGTAATAAATAATAATTATTATAAATTAGTTATTTTTGTAGAAACATACGTTTTTTATAAGTGTTGTGCTAATAACGAAGCTAAATATTTTGCGATATATGATGGTACAGTTTCCGGCACGTAAGTTGGCAAGAGTCGTTACTGGCGCAGAAATCGTTTTTTAGATCTATTTGGTGGTCAAGCGGGACGCGGGGTATGAGGTAGCGCCGATCCGGCGCGCGATTGGTGCAGTATTATAATAGTAGTCTATGATTGGTGCGTTAGTCGACTTTTGCCCCCGCACTGCGTTACGTCCCGTTCGCTCATTCGCTTTTTTGTGCACCATGCGCGAATTTACCCCACTACGTCAAAATCTTGCCAACTTACGTGCCGGGTACTGTAAGAGACTTTTTTAATATTCTTTTTTAATTCATGAATCCCCGACCGGTCCTATGAGACCGCGCTGTTATTGTTTTACTATTGTGTCTCGTTTTGCGGGTATGTGATAGGTTAAATTAACAAACAATAAAACAATTTAGTTGTTAGCTTGTAAAATGAGTTCCATATCAGTAGGTAGTTGTACTGTGTTTATTAGCGCTTTTAGGCCTAATGTCCACGAACGCGTACCTTCATAGACGCGTATTCGTCATTTTACACTTGATATAAAAGTTGAGGAGCTCGTGGCTAGATAATAACAGCCGCACAGGTCGATCTTCAAGGTTAACCAACTGTTGCCAAGGTTGGTCTGTGGATGAGTGACCATCTTAACATAACGAGTTTCCTCCGTGCCTCGGAAAGCAAGTTAAGCCGTAGGTCCCGGCTGTCATTTGTAGATCTTTGGCAGTCGTTACGGATAGTCAGAAACCAGTAAATCTGACTCCAGTCTTGCCATGAAGTACCGTGTTACCCCAGTTAATGGGTTGTGGAGGTCTGGTAGGCAGCCGCTCCTCGTAAAATACTGGTATTCAGCTAAATCCGGCTTGACTGGAAGCCGACCCCAATATAGTTGGGAAAAGGCTAGGTAGACGATGATGAAAACATCTTGAAATGGCCCATTGCTAGGTACGCGTCCGTAGATAGTAAGGCCTTCAGCCTTAGTTCCAATCTCGACCGATAGAGGCGTGGTCTGTATTTATCAAAATGGCGGCTATATTAGTGTAATAGGATTAATGTGTTGTAAATAATAGTGTGTATAAAAGCGTTATGTGAATAAAAATGCATTTCTAGACAATATTTTACTATCCGAGCGAATAATTTATTTATATTAATAAACGCATATAATCAATTTTTGTTGTTTTATTTTAGAGAATTGGGTAGCCGACAAGTTTTTAGGGTTCTGTACCTTAAGGGTCAGTTCACACTGAGACGCAACTCGACGCAATAATACTGGAAGAGGCCAGGGATTTCGCGCTGCGCCGCGTGCAACCGCGAGACGCATCGCAACGTTGCTAGGCGCATAGTAAAATCGTATGAAGTGAATGTAAAAACGTTCCGCTATGCAGCGAGACGCCACGAGGAGTCACGTGGTGCAGCGCTGCATGAAGCAACGTATTCTAAATTCTCACAGTGGAATGTGTATCTTTTCGCATAGTAAATAAAGTTCTATTTTGAGTCAGTCTATTAAAGTGTGCGCGCAGCGTCGCGTCTCGGTGTGAGCTGACCCTAAGGGGAAAAAGCGGAGCCCTCATAGGATCACTTTGTTGTCCGTCTGTCTAAAGAGTCTTTCCTTTATCTCGGGAACTCGTGGAAGTATCGAATTCAAATTAAAAACATATAATCAGGTCTGCAGTCCCTTGAAGCTGAGCAAAAATCAAACTTGTAGGTTAACGAAAAAAAAAGGATACAAAACGAAAAAAAAATCTGTTTATGTCGCAAAAAAACGTACATTTCGACACTCTCAAGGGAATCAAAATTCTTAGGGTACTAAAACTTCCTGTTGACCTAAAATCCTTAAATTTGGCATAAAGCAAGGTCTCATAGCACAAGTATAGGAAAAAGTCTGAAAACTGAAATTTTAATTTGCTATTGGCGCAAGAAAATAAAAATTGCGATTCGGAAAAATCTTATGCATACTGTCACACACCGATAGACTAGCTACCACTGTTTTTTTAAGGCGTGGTAATCATCTAATGACTTCGGGAGGGCATGTATCAGACTTTTACTGACTGAAACTACACCTGTATCCTTTAGTTGCCCCTTGCGTTCTAGGACTACGGGTTTCCTTTTCAGAAATTCCCCGCGGTCCTAGCTTACGGGCAGGAGGAGACACTAGGAGAGCAGTGGTGGCCCAGTGGTAACTGCCCCGACTTGCAAGTTGTACGTCGCGGGTTAAAACCCGGTCAGGCGCATTCCTTTGTGTAATTTATTTCATCACCACTGCTCTCAAAACGGTAAAGGAAAACATCGTGAGGAAACCGGTATGTCCTAGAACCAAAAATTCGAAGACATGTGACATCCACCAATCCGCAATGGGCCCGCGCGGTGGATTATGGCCCATTCCCTCTCCAAGAGAGGAGGCCTGAGTCCCAGCAGTGGGAACATTATAAGGCCGATAATGCTAATGCTAGCGACATCGACCCTGCTTGGCCCCTACGGCGACTGGCCAACCTACGCCTGTGTTCTAGGCTTTACAGACTGCCCTTAACCAAATCTGGATCACCAACGCCCGTTTTCAATAAGCTATCTATCTACAGTTTTAAGATAAACAAATCTACCCTTTTGTCCTTACTTGCATTCCTATAACCTACCGACGGATAGCATTTCCTACCAAAGTTGTGGATGGATAGATAGCATCTTACTGTTTAGCGGAGATAGCTATATAGCTATCTATTTATGAACTGCGGTAGGTTATTGAAAACGGGCGTAAATCTGGTAATAGAAACAATATTTACAGTCTACAGTCCGGACTAAGCGTTTCACTTCATCGTTTATACCGCATAAATTGAAGGATTGGAACAACTAGCCTGCTGCGGTCGTCCCGTCCGATTATAATTTAGGTGTCTTCAAGGTTAGAGCGAATCGGCTCTTAATAAACTAGTGCGCCTCACCATCAACGATTGCATCACTGCTTACCATCAGGTGGGATCGCAGTCAAGAACTACAGTCAAACGGGGTGAATAGGAACAAAAATTTGTGGATTTGAAGTGGATTTTCACATTATTTAACAGGTTTTCCTAGCATTTAAGTACTCTTATTTATTCATTAATTGTAATAAACGACGATACTTATACAGAAATCAATATAAAATAGACGACATCATGGCAGACAAAGGCGAAGGTGGGGAGATGAGTTGGACAACTATCGGAGGCTGCGTTCCTATTCACCCCGTTTGACGGTAGTGTAGCGACATCTACTACATATGACGTAACAGAATCCTGCATCGCGCAAGCAAAGTTGTCCGCGCGATTTGAATAGATAAATCAGCCCGAAATCATGTATCGGGCAGTTGCCCATCAGATATAACACTCATCTGGTTGGAGGATCCTCCCTTTTCAAGGTAAGGCAAGGAAGTACGTGGGACTTTACTCTCTGTCCACATATGTACCTCTAAAGTCATCATCATCTGCCTAGCCTTTCCCAACTATATTGGGGTCGGCTTCCAGTCAAGCCGGATTTAGCTGAATACCAGTATTTTACGAGGAGCGGCTGCCTACCAGACCTCCATAACCCACTAACTGGGGTAACACGGTACTTCATGGCAAGACTGGAGTCAGATTTACTGGCTTCCGACTATCCGGAACGACTGCCAAAGATCTCCAAATGACAGCCGGGACCAACGGCTTAACGTGCTTTCCGAGGCACGGAGGAAACTCGTTATGTTAAGATGGTCTCCCATCCACAGACCAACCTAGGCAAGCGTTGCTTAACCTTGAAGATCGACCTGTGCGGCTGTTATTATCTAGCCACGAGCTCCTCTACCTCTAAAGTAGTTAAAAAAATATTGCAGAGAAAAACGACACACACATGAACACAAATACAAATGATGATAACGGGACTATTATATGAACAAATAACAATTATAAATTCTAGTTACAGCATGAGAATTAGTACCTTAAAGTACTTAATGACTTTTAATGAAAAAAGCGTAACAAAATTAGCAACGGTTTTTTAATTTATTTAATCGTGTTCAATAAATTTTATCGTACAAATATTGTTTGTTCTTTTCAAATCAATTTGTATGCTTTACGGATTTGATAGTTTACTTTTATTATATTTATATACCGTTTAACACTAACATGTCCGCCAAATTATTTTTATGTGAGTATTATTTTTTGATATTAAAATTTAGAAAAGAGTAACCATGGAGTTTCTTGCCGGTTCTTCTCCATAGGAAACGGCCAATGGGAACCGTGCACTAGCTTCTGACGTTTTATAAGTGCTCATGTAGGCTTGTGTAAAATAAAAACATTTTATATTTACATATTAAAATAATAAATGACTTAATAAATATACATACAAACTAAAGATAAAAGTATGTACAAACCTATATATATACAAAAAAAGGGGATTTACTGGGCATCAACAAACTCATCCACGTCGATGTCAACAGGAATAGTGCCCAGAACGCTGGCAGCATTGCCTTCATTAATATTACCTAGCAGCTAGTCGCCTCTTCACGTGACCAGAGGGCTGGGCTGTTTTTCAGCCAACGAATCAGCATTGCCATTCAACGTAGCAATGCTGCCAGCGTTCTGGGCACTATTCTTGTTGACATCGACGTGGATGAGTTTTTTGATGCCCAGTAGGTAAATCCCTTTTACATTTTGATTTAAATATGTGCGGTTACCATTATATGCGTATAGAGCAAGAGCCCGGGAAGACCTACGTTATTTTATAAAAGCTGAAAGTTTGTCAGCGCATGCTCCCAACACAGGTAATAACGATGGGCCATTATGAATTTAAGTTTGGGTTACAGTGGCTTTGGCAGGTAAACGGTAGGTACACGATTTTCTACTTGGCTTTTTCTCATCTATATTGGGGTCGGCTTCCAGTCAAGCCGGATTTACCTAAATACCAGTATTTTACGAGGAGCGGCTGCCTACCAGACCTCTACAACCCATTAACTGGGGTAACACGGTACTTCATGGCAAGACTGGAGTCAGATTTACAGGCTTCTGACTATCCGTAACGACTGCCAAAGATCTTCAAATGACAGCCGGGACCGACGGGTTAAGCCGTCGGTCGACTCAACGTGCTTTCCGAGGCACGAAGGAAACTCGGTATGTTAAGATGGTCACCCATCCACTGACCAACCTTGGCAAGCGTTGTTTAACCTTGAAGATCGACCCGAGAGGCTGTTTTTATCTAGCCACGAGCTGCTCCAAGTACTAAAGGTGTGTGAAATACCGATCTATTTTCATCAAATGGTCCATCTTCTTAGTTGTTTTGGGAGCAAACTTTTAAATTTTATAAAATAGCGAAGGACTGGTGTTTTATGTCATAATTAACACTACCATTTTCAGATACCCTCTGCCTGTTAATAAACACACCAACACTGCTATCGGACCGCAACAGTAACAGACCAGGCATGATTCAACCAAAAACGCCAACTTCGTCAGAACCTATGGAGCCCATTCCACCTGAATATCTACCTCCCCAAAGATCAAACACTAAGATGGAAGAAATCGGTGATCAAGATAAAGATAAACTGCTGGATCTATTCTCGAATACTAAAAAAGAGGTAGATGAGAAAATGTTGTTATTAAATCAAATGCACGGGTATTTTAATGACACGTATGATGTTTTAATTGGGCCATATATGTTTTATGAAAATTTGAAGAGTGGGTTTGATTTTTTTGATTTCTGGTCAAATGAACGTCGAGCGGGTGAGAGGCGTGGTAGAAGTAGATATTTGTATTAGTTATTGGTATGGTCTATCGGTTTAGGTAATTAACTAAATGTAAACAATCTTGGCATGTCTTTTTATCGAAAAGTTGTCTAAAAATTGTATGTAAAAATCTTTGCAAGTAGGTATTTACCTAAATCGACGTTAGCTAATAAACTAAATTAAAATAATCTTTGTATATATTATATACGACCTCTTTAATATAAAAAGACATGCCAAGATTGTTTACCTTCAGTTAACCACCTAAACTGATAGACCATAGAAATAAGACGGGTATGGTGACAAATATCCGGCCTGATTTAAGTATCCGGCTGGATATAGGGTAGTTGGAGAATATTAGATTGAATAATCAATTTGTTATTAGAGTGCGTCTAATGAAAGCGCGACCTGGAGTTTTTTTTAATTTAATTGGCAACATTATTCAGCCGCAACTGTAGGAAAAAAAATTGTGAAGTGTCAAAACATGATTCTCCTACTATTTAGTAATACCAAATACAATATTTTTTTTGGATTTAATCTCTTTTTCTCAGGTCGCGCTTTCATTAGACGGACTATACTTATTTTTTTAGCATGGCACTATTTCAATTCTTGGATTTTAAAGAAATTCCAAATCTATTGTTTCTAATGATGAAAACATCGTCTGTTCGATAACATAGTGCAATAAATTCGACTGAATTACGAGTATTACCTAATTTTTTTATATCGTGAGACTAAATTGACAGAGGCAAATGTCAAACTTACAATAGTAATGATGCCAGTTCTTTTGTGTTGTGACAACCCACGTAATGTCATTTTTGTCTCAGAGATTAAAAACCAAACTTTAGAAGACATTATTGTCATTGAGTTTTTCCCAATTATTCTACCAGATATCCATTTCATCTCTAGTTATATAATCAATATAGAAGCTGCTTTCAAAAGGTGATGTTATATATACACACATCAAAAGTGTCTAGGGATCAACATATATTTTTGCAATAACTTTTCTCCTGATTGATATTAATTAAAATTTTCTTTAAGGATTCATCAAATAAAGTGTTTTCGTTTGTCACAGTAACGATAAACCAAGTCACCTTTGCATTAATAAAGAAATTTGCCATTTTCCTAATAAAGGGATTTTTGACATTTGAACCACTAACATTACATTTACCATTCAATGCGTTGTATGTTTTTATAGGGAAAATATTGACAGCTGATTTTCATCTTTTACTCGAATTTGATTCACAGTTCCTGATTCAAATTATGAAATGCACCAAAAAGGATCCATATAAATTTATAAAATCATAAATTTATTACAAAGCCACATCTCAATCTCAAGAAATCCGCATAAAAATGCTTGATCCCTAGACACTTTTGATGTGTGTATATATATGCAACAATTAATCTTGCATATACATATAACATCATTATCATCATCATCATCTCAGCCGAAAGACGTCCTCTGCTAGACATAGGCTAACGCTTGGGGGAGCCCAAGCGTTGCCACATCGATCCTGTGCGTCTCGTATCCATCGGATTCCCGCGACCCTCGCCAGGTTGTCGGTCCACCTTGTGGGAGGCCTTCCGACGCTGCGTCTTCCGGTAGGTAGATACGTGGCCGCCACTCTAGAACCGTCCGTCCCCATATGACAAAACGTAATAATTATGACTTCTTAACTTTTCCTTTAAAAATTATTAAGCCGTAAGAACGCATCTTATTGCAATTCAGCTTTTATAGTCCGTCTAATGAAAGCGCGACAAGAGAAAAAGAGATTAAATCCAAAAATATTGTATGTGGTATTACTAACTATGGTATTACTAACTATAGTCGTATATTCACCGGAGCATGAGCCAAAAGGTAAACAAACCATAAAAAGGGTTCTTTATGTCACGATTGATGTAGTGAACATATTTTATAAAATTAACTACGGTATTAAGGGCGCTATTACAATTTTTCTTAAATTTGAGCGTTTTAACAAAAATGCCATTACAACACAAAAGAACTGGCATCATCTTATAGTAATTTTGACATTTCCTGTGTCAATATAGTCTCAGGGTATAAAAAACAGACGATAGGTAAATTAAACGACGGGCGGCAGCAGTCGCGCTCGATTTTTGCATTGCATACAAAAATTATTTAAAAATATTATTTAACTTTTAAATAGCCCAATTTTTTTTTTCAAGATATATAGAAATACCACCTTAGTTGGTTCATTTTTTTTATTTGAGTTTGGATTATAATTTCGTAGATAAAAATTGTAGTTTCGTACGGAAAACTGTCAGTAGATCTTGGTTTTATAGAATTATTTTTGGTGTATTACTGTATGAATAGTAATAAAGTGGTTTCGGCAGTCCAATGTAGAAGATACAGTTGTATCATAGACATTTTTATAAATGATTAAACTTTAATATCTTCGGTGTACCAAGGCGTCAAAAGATACCCCAAAGCAACATTTTATAAAACATCCTTTGGGGAGACAAGGATTTTACTGATGTAGGTAAACAAATTCAAATATTTATTTAAACCACTCGCAAGATAAGTTATCAAACTTTCTTATCCATATTTTTTTTTTTTTATGGCTATATCTAAAGCATCGTCACACGTCAAAAATCGGATAAAACGCTGAAATTCATCAAAAATTGCGACAGCCCTCTTAATACACTGACAACATTAGAAATTATATTTTAGAATGATGTCTGTGGAACTTATGTTATCTTTTCAGATTTATTTGAAATCAAACATTATAAATGCCTTTAATTATTTTCTTAATGTTTATTAATTATGCATTAAATAGCTTACATGTAAAAGAACCTAAACTGACATTTTAATACTACTAAATTGTAGACCACAGATACTGCGAACATTTTACATTAAAATATGACGTTTTGTAATCGGTCGGGTTATACCCGCCATTTTGAAAAAATGATTTCTTTGTTTACCTTTTGGCTCATGCTTCGGCGAATAGACCACAGTAGGAATCATGTTTTGACACTTCACAATTTTTTTTTCACTTCAGCACCTCAAACAAGTATGTTTTGCAGTTTAAAGACAGTGAGCAAAATTCGATTTTGCTGCGAGCGTGAGACAAAGTAACTTTTTAATTATTTTTTTTAAATGCCGAGTCAGTGCTGGGTCTACTCACAACATTCGAAAGATTTGAACTTCACTTTGTTCTGTCACTTTCACTTCGATACGAAAAGAGCGAGAGATAGAAACAAGTCGATTCAAAGTTCGATTTTCAAATTCCATATATAATAGGCTCGAAAAAGAAACCAACAATAAAACGTTCGGAAACACGTCACCTATAAAATTTAAAATCAAGGTTTAAATGTAATTATTATACTTTTCTCTTAATAATCGAATTATATTTTTTTATGATCAAATAAAGAGATGTTGAATTAAAAAATACGAAGTTTATCATGTATCTACATAATTATTTAAAGTTTTAACAATCTTTATTGTGACAGAATAATTTAGTAATAGTGCAATTTCCGAACGCGTCTTTAAAAAATGGCGGGCTTTAATTTTTTATTGTTTTCTTCTTCTGTTCGCTAGCTACAAAGTGCGATACACGTTGGATATTATTAAAATAATAATAAATAAATATGAGTGAATCCAGTGATGATGTCTGCGATTTAACACCGGAAGAATTGAAGCAGTATGTAAAAAATGCAGAAATATTATTTGTTCTCGCTGCTGAAGTGAAAAGTTGTATGTGCTACACGAGACCAAAGTTATTTGCATCTCGTGTCTTTGAATCCCTCGCTGCACTCAGGATTCTAACCTAGAATCACTCGCTACGCTCGTGATTCAAATATAGAATCCTTCGCTTACTCGGGATTCAAAATCAACACTCGCGGCAAAAACCAACTTTGCTCTCTTGTTGCACAAATAACTATTTTATTGCCTACAATTGCGGTTGAATAATGTTGCCAATTAAATTTAAAAAAAACTCGAAGTCGCGCTTTCATTAGACTAAGGGCCTCTTTCACAATATCCGAGTAGGCACTACTCACTGAATAAATTCAAAAATGGAACAGAATTTGTATGAAATTATCTGCCAAGTAAGATACTCGAAACTTAATCATAGGTGGTGAAATAGGCCCTTAGGGCCTGTTTCACAATGTCCGAGTAGCCACTACTCGCTGAATAAATTCAAAAATGGAACAGAATTTGTATGAAATTATCTGCCAAGTAAGATACTCGAAACTAAATCATAGGTGGTGAAATAGGCCCTACTCTAGTATTATTACGTTATTTTTGTAGTTTTGTTGTAAGTAGTTGTAGTAAATTGTAGAATTTGTAGATTATGTCTAAGCGCAGAATATCCGATTCACAAAACTTCAGAGACGCGCTGTATTTTCTGGCGAGTTCGAGTACCTACTGACTCTTTTTCAGATTTTTTTTTGGTTGCAATTTTTTTTAATCGAATGCTGTAGGTACTTAGTTGCTCTGATGTTTTGGGATGACGCTCTTTGACAAGACTGTAGACTGTAAATAATACTGTAGATATATGTTTGTACTTACTACACAACAACTGTACTTTTATTTATTTTTGTTGATTTAAAATACACACCTATAACTATACCCACAAATGTTCTATTATTTTTCACGGGTTATTGTGAACTGCGCTGGCGAATGATAAAAATTTAAAATGAAACGAAATTGTGAATAGAGTTCGTTCGTGTTAAGAATGCAGTGAATTATCAGTGCAACTGCAAGATAAAGGTGTATTTGCAGTGGTGTTAAATTCAAACAAATTATATTTTAAAAGATTAAGGGCCTATTTCACAATGTCCGAGTAGCCACTACTTCCTGAGTAAATTAAAAAATGGAACAGAATTTGTATGAAATTATCTGCCAAGTAAGATATCGGAAACTTAATCATAGGTGGTGAAACAGGCCCTAAGTTTACTGAATTTATAAAAATATGCTTAAACAGCTTTGATTGGTTAGGGGCCGGGGCTAGGCCGACGGACAATGATGACTTTACGGCATTCTTAACGCGAACGAACTAGATATAGTTCTCAATAACCCTTTTTGACACCCACTATACATTTACTTCAACAAAATACCTCAGGTCTGCAGGATTATTTGAGAGTTACCGCAGCCCTGGACCGCGAAGGGTAACTGAAGGAAACAGGTGAGTTTTAGTTCAGTAAAAGTCTGACATTCACTGAAATCCTCTATCGAACTGTTGCCCACCTGACATAACACCCGTCTGGTCGGAGGATCCTCCCTATTAGACGGACGGACGGTATGTCTTTCTCTCTGTTCCGCATATCTCCAAATTACAGTACGTTAGGTTAAACGAGGGACTTATTGGGGGAGGGAATTCAGTATTCGATTCTCGTCCCAAACATGTATAAAACTTATGACCATAATTTAACGTTTGAATTCCCAACCGGTCCTATGAGACCGCGCTGTTATCGTTTGAATCCCCAACCGGTCCTATGAGACCGCGCTGTTATCGTTTGAATCCCCAACCGGTCCTATGAGACCGCGCTGTTATCGTTTGAATCCCCAACCGGTCCTATGAGACCGCGCTGTTATCGTTTGAATCCCCAACCGGTCCTATGAGACCGCGCTGTTATTGTTTTACTATTGTGTCTCGTTTCGCGGGTATCTGAGTAATTATTGTTTTACTATTGTGTCTCGTTTCGCGGGTATCTGAGTAATTAAAACAAAAATAATAGTGTAAAAAGAAGTGATAGTATAAGAACCAGACAGGTTGAAAATGGATTCTAACTAACAGTCCTGACTTGACCTGTGCATATGTTCTCTCGCAAGGATATATTGTACACACGTTGCGAGACATTTGTGAAAATTTTGGAATGATTCTGTCTGTTATTTATCAGTGTTTTTTCTTGATCATATTTTTATTAGTATCTTATAAGCGTACACTATTGTGGGTTTGAATATTATGTCCCTCGTTTAATTACTCAGATACCCGCGAAACGAGACACAATAGTATAACAATAACAGCGCGGTCTCATAGGACCGGTTGGGGATTCAAACGTTAAACTAACATACTGTACAATGGACACTAAAATAATAACAACTTGACACAAAAACAGGCATGTCAACTTCAGGTATTTCTATTCTTCCTAAGTGTATTAAAAAGCATCGTTTGTAACACGTAGAAAGTCACTGCAGCACTCAGCTCCAAAACACCCTAAAGCTCATTTCACACTACTCTATAATATAATACCTAGCATAGATCACCGAGTTCATAGCACAACAATATTGCTCGCCACACATTTATTAACAACACGTTCACACTTTGCTATACTATGTTCTAACTGCCTCTTTGGTCTAGTGGTCGCAAGAGCGACTGCTGAGCAAGGGGTCCTGGGTTCGATTCCCAGGTCGAGCAAAAAGTGCTATTGGGTTTTTTCCATTAGGAATTATTCTGTAGCTGCCCGGAGTTTGGGAGTTGGTGGTATGATACCCCCGTGCCTCGGAAAGCACGTAAAGCCTTTGGTCCTGCGCCTGATCTCTCTCCGGTCGTGTCGGATTGCCGTCCCATCGGGCTATGAGAGTAAAGGAACAGAGAGTGCACCTGTGTTTGCGCACACACTTGTGCACTGTAATATCTCCTGCGTACTTGGCTGATCTCTGTTGAGATTGGCCACCGTGATCGAAATTCGGTCGGGGGAGTATTATTATTATATTACGTTTGGTTCTCTAGGTGGTGTATGTGTTGGTACTCACTGGGTAGGTAGCAGGCGAATGAAAGTCCTTGTAGCTCACCAGGGGTATAATTTGCACACACAACACAACAACACTATATACCCAGTTTGAAGGCGCATTAGGCCAAGCACAATGACCAGGAAACTTAGTAGGTACCGGTAAAACGGGGTAAATAGGAACGCAGGGGTTAATAGGAACAAAAATGTGAAGGATATTTTCTCGTTACTTTAACCGCTAAGGCTACCCACTGACCACTGCTTTTCCCAGAATTTAAGTACTCTTATTTATTCATTAATTATAATAAAAGTCGATGTTAAGATAGAAATCCGTGTAAAATATTTAACCAAAGTAAAAATCCTAATCAAAGTTTTGTTCCAATTCACCCCATTTTACGGTACAGTCTTTTCTATGCGGCGGTAAGTTACAGCAGGTAGACACGATTACACACTTATTTTATCGGCGTGGGCGCACATATGTTCCTCTAGCTGCGTAGATCGTAACTAGCGAGAAACGAATACAGTAACGCGGCGGAAGAATCTAAGCAATCTGAGGGTAGATTGAATTAGATCGTCGGCACGTCATCGATTATGCGTGTGTCACGTCAATGTTCGTGTTTAGTTTTACTGAATATGTGTCCGTTTGGTATGTGAACAAATAAATAAATATATGTAAGTGTAAATAGATATAATAGATGTTGGTGATTTGTATATATTTATTGTTTACGTGTAAATATGCAAGTCACCCACATTATTATTATAAACTAGCTGTCCCCTGCGGTTTTAACCGTATTTTTCGTTACTGCTCCGCTCCCGTGGGTCGTAGCGTGATGGTATATAGCCTATAGCATTCCTCGATAAATAGGCTATCTAACACTGAAAGAATTTTTCAAATCGGACCAGTAGTTCCAGAGATTACCCCCTACATACAAACTTACAAATTTTACCTCTTTATTATATTAGTATAGATGTGTAATGTGTAAATATACAAGTCACCCACATTATTATTACAAATTTAAGGCGAGCGATATTTTGGTGCTATGAATTATATGCGATATGCTCTACATATAGCGTAGTCTTAAATTAGCTTACCCTACATTTCCGTCAAATACCGCTTTGGACGCAATGACAAACTTTCTCCACTAGTATCAACATTACTCCTACACCATCATCATCTAACCTAACCTAGCCTTTTTCCCAAGTATATTGGGGTCGGCTTCCAGTCAAGCCGGATTTAGTTGAATATCAGTATTTTACGACGAGCGGCTGCCTACCAGACCTCCACAATCCATTGACTGGGGTAACACGGTACTTCATAGCAAGACTGCAGTCAGATTTACTGGCTTCTGACTATCCGTAACGACTGCCAAAGATCTACAAATGACAGCCGGGACCTACGGATTAACGTGCTTTCCGAGGCACGGAGGAAACTCGGTATGTTAAGATGGTCACCCATCCACAGGCAAGCGTTGCTTAAGCTTGAAGATCGACCCGTGCGGCTGTTATTATCTAGCCACGAGCTCCACGACTCCTACCTACACCAATGCCTATATATTTCAGGTACAAAGCGCAGAGACATTCCTATCAGAAATGCTACGTGTCCTTCAGAACCTATTCGCCAAGAAGCCTCAACAGGAGAGTAGTAAGCTGCCGTCCAAACTAAGCAGCGGGCAGAACATAGCTTGGTCGTATTACGACGATCTGGGGAAATAAAATACCTATGTGTAATGATGATGTTGTTATTTTATTCTGTCATCTTCTTCTTCCTGCCCTTATCCCATATTACCTGGGGTCGGAACCTTGAGTACAGGCGCAGGGTATATAGCCAGCTTTTCAGTTTTTTACAGGTTGCATTTCGGAGAGTGTGCGCAGGTATTGCATGAACTGATTCCCTCATCCCCTTTCTACCATCGGACAAGCCCTTACGTTGTTCAAACCTCTACGGTCCGGACTTTACGGCTGTACGGCCTTTCGCCTCGTCGTTCATGCCGCGTACATCGAGGGACTGGAACAATTTGCCTGCTACGGTTTTTCCATCCGATTATAATTTGGGTGTTTTCAAGGCTAATGCGCCTCACCATCGACGATTGCATCACTGCTTACCATCAGGTCGGATCGCAGTCAAGTACTAGTTTATAACCATTAAAAAAAAATGTTTTTTTCTTCCATTCTGGCCTGTTATCCGTCGTACTATCATTAATCTTTCGTGTACCGTAATTAGAGACATAATAGGAAGCCGGCGTCCGTTCGGGGCTCAACAGATTAACTCCCTTTTCTTTCATATTAGTCCTCACACAATCCATCCATCTTTTTGGTCTCCCTCTTCCTCTCCATCCCTCCACATGTAAACTCATAACTGCTTTAGTAACACGCGTTTCATCCCTTCTCTACACATGACAATACCAAGACGATTTCCTTTCAACTTTATTTTATTATGACCGGCATTATTGCCAACCTAGCTTTACAGATAGTCATCATACAGAGTTTATGCATAACTAATATCTACAGTCCACGAACGCGTAGCTTCATAGACACAGACGCACTGTCTACACGCAGGCGTACACGCTTGGTGTACGCCTGCGTGAAGCTTGCATATAAAACTATGAAACTCTGCTTCATGCCTGAAGCTACGCGTCCGTGTTCAGAAGACCTTAGATTCGATTAAAAATAATACGTTCAGTTTTTCAAAGGAGATTTAGAATATTCATTGAATCTAGCCTTATCCTAAGATATAAATATGAAGAACTATGACGTTAACCTGAAAAGCTTAGTAGACCATTTCGTTCCAAAGCACTGAAGGTTTGCGGAAAGGCATAAATTAATATAAATCAATTATCTTTCTCTAAGAACAAAAAATTGATATGATCCAATTGTGTAAGTTTACTTACTTGCACGATAAGGTTGTTTTACCAGCATAGTGGTATATTTCCTACACATAGCGTCAAATACAGTAGCTGTGAAAGGGAAATTAGTTTTTAGTAATAAAAAACAGTATTTACACAATTTTTCTCATTTATTTAAAAAATAATAAAAGATAACACTCTGCCGTCATCTAAATGCTCAACACAGCTTAACAAACGGTAGCTTAAAATACGATTATAATTAAAAATGGCTAAAAAACGGTTTTATAAATAAAAAACGTTTCCTAAAATAAATGAAACGGTTTTTTATAAAAAAAAGGAGTTTTATTTTAAAAAATGGCAGGTTTTTTTTCTTGTAATACAGAAAAAAAACTTAAATCTTTTAAAATAAAACGTTATTTAAATAATAAAGCTGCTGCGAAGTAAAAAGCGCTTTTTTCTAGAAATCACTACTTAAGTGCGAAAAGTATGTTTTACGTCGAGACTTGCGCGGGACAGTTACCCTTATATTTTTCATCATTAAGTCATTTTCTCCACTTGACTCATCCTCAACTCAACTCCTTAAGTTAGCAATATCGGCCTTGTAATGTTCCCACTGTTGGGACTCAGGCCTCTTATCGAGAAGGAATAGGCCGTAATCCATGTCATGTATTCGAATTTTTGAATTTTAGTGTATAGGAGCATGTTTTTTTTATTGTTTTTTTTTTAGTGAGTTGAGTGGAGTGGAGGGTGATTTTCTTCAACAGAGCCCAGCCCTGCTTCCAAACTTGATGATATGCTAGTATCTTTTACTAGCAAAAGCTATTATAAGGATCTTAACTTTTGACTACAAAAGCGTTTGTCCCGTGCTTTATACATTTAACTCGAAAGGCCTAAGTATCTCAAAGTGATCTAAAAGCGACTTTTTTTAGTAAGAAACATTCATTCTGATCACAAAACTGGAAATAATTGACACACTGATATAAATTATTTATTTTTAATTGATATGACCGATTTTTTAGAAGTTTTAAAACGGGTCGTTATGATAACAATTTTTTTTTTTAGATTTCCTGTAAAAAAAACGTCTTTTTAACGATTAAAAGAAAAACTAAGCCTCATAACAATTGAAGATTTAAAATCTTAACAAATGATAGAAAACCGTTAAAACGGTTTTTATAACAACACATTTCAAAACTTAAGAAAAAACGGATTCAAAAATTATCATCGATTTCAATTGTAATTTTAAGCTTAAATGATAATAATTACATAATTAACATATATATGTTGACGAAGAAGCGTAAAGGTGTGATTCCATTAAAGCGGAGCGAGGCGGAGTTAATTTACTTACCCTTTGTTCCTCATTCCGACTCCAGGCCGATTTTACATACATCTGTACAACTTAATGACCTTGAATAACGCTAAAGCGTTGTACAGTACACACTGGTATATGAAATTGATTCGGCCAAAATTTTAGTCTCTATATCTTTGTTTTTCCAAAACGATTTTTGTCATTTTGGAGATTTTTTTAATAATAGGCTTGCGTTTGAGCACTATCTCACTAGATAGTAAGCGATGATGTAGCCGACGATGGAATACGCTTGACTAAAAGTAACCTAGTAACCTACATATTTTACTAAAAAAACAAACACGTAAGGACGTAATAATAACACGCGTATACAGAGAGTAACCATGGAGTTTCTTGCCGGTTCTTCTCTATAGGAAACGACCAATAGGAACCGTGTACTAGCTTCTGACGCTTTATAAGTGCCCATGTAGGCCTATGTGAAATAAACATTTCTGATTTTTATTGAAAGAAAAGAAGTCTAAATCCGGCTTGACTGGAAGCCGACCCCAATATAGTTGGAAAAAGGCTAGGTAGATGATGATTTAAAGAGAAGAAGTCCGCTACTTTCCCACTCCACCTTACTATCGTTTCAATAGAATCACACCCTTACAATCGTGTCGAATCAAATTAAATCATTTCCATGGTGTTGGTGGCGCCGCCGTATTCCTCCTGAGCCTCTTCCTCCTCGTCAAACGCGTCTTCGTCGTCAATGTTAGCCTCCTGTAATAATGGTTCGTTTATTAATCGTCTTTTAGTTATGTGGGACTCGAAATCAAATACCTTTTACAGCTTATCAAACGATTATAATTAAGAATGGCTAAAAACGGTTACATAAATTTAAAAAACGGTTCCTAAAATAAATGAAACCGTTTTTACAAAAAAAGTTAGATTACGGTTTTGTTTTAAAAAATGATTTGTTTTTTTTTTCTAAAATATACAGAAGTAGGGGCGTAGTGAAATTTCAGGTGTATTTGATATGAATCCCCAAAGGTTTGGTTAAGAAGTAATCACTAAATATGGGTGGCGGATTTATTTATCATGAAATGCTTTATGCACATTGAAGTACAGAGGCGGACTTAATGCCTAAAGGTAGCCTTTCGAAGCGAGCGTCTATAGCGTCAGTGACGCCGCGACAGAGCGACAGATAGATGTTCTATGCAAATGTATGAAATTCTAGGGAACGACTTTCGAACCCAGCGACACTGACGCGGCGTCAATGACGTCACTGACACGGCGTCACAGTCGCGGCGTCACTGACGTCATTAACGCTATAGACGCTCGGTTCGAAAGGCTACCTTTAGGCATTTTCTACCAGTCAACCTTTGGGTGATGCAGAGAAAAATGCGGATTCTGAGATACCACTCGAAATGTGGGGGAAGGTGGGGTGTCGGTTCGTAAAAAAAGAATAAATTTCACAAAGAGGAGGGAGGGTAGTAAGATATCACTATACTCCGTCGGTTTAGGTAGTTAACTAAAGGTAAACAATCTTGGCATGTCTTTTTATCTAAAAGTTGTCTAAAAATTGTATGTAAAAATCTTTGATAGGTATTTACCTAAATCGATGTTAGCTAATAAACTAAATTTAAATAATCTTTGTGTATATTATATACGACCTCTTTAATATAAAAAGACATACCAAGATTGTTTACCTTTAGTTAACTACCTAAACCGACGGAGTATAGGTACCTCGGTATTTAATGTGAGCTTCAAGAAGACAGTAGGGGAAGGCTGTCTTTTCGGACAAAATCTCTAAATATGACAAGGGGTAGGGTGGGTAGTGAGATATTACATGTACGTAATGTGAGTTCTAGAAGGTGATGAGGGTCTGTTTGAAATAAAACCAAAAAATATCACAAGATCCCTAGGAAAGTGCGATATCACTTGTATTTAATGCGAGCTTCGAAAGGAAGGTTGATGGATATCATATTATTATCTGGACATTATTATATTATCATGGACAGATATCCGTCTAGGTTTGTGCATTGTGAAATAGAGGAGAGAAAGGTCGAATTTGACAAAAATATATATTACTGTAGTTACGTACCTGATACTGCTGATATTCGGAGATAAGATCCGCCATATTGCTGGCAGCCTCCGTGAACTCCATCTCGTCCATACCCTCGCCCGTGTACCAGTGGAGGAAAGCCTGGAAAGAAAGAAAATACAATCATTCTTCCATCTTCGCCCGAATTAAAGTAGAAAATTATCCTAATGCCCAGGTTAGACATAATCTACCTGTTACGGACGTCGCCGCTTCGTGACGTAATAATATGAATAAGCCATGTAGATATAAATAAATCATGTAAATAAAGTTAAATATGACCCAAATGAAAACTTAAATATAGGTACTTAATATGTAAACTGATTCTAATTAGATTATAAGGATAACATAAATAAAGATCATTTGATAGTAGGGAATGTTTATTGTTATCGGTAAGGCTTGTTTTATTATCCTCTAATTAGATAAGAACGTAAACATGACGATGTGCGGTGGTCGCGAGTACGCCCAGACAGGTCCGAACATGTCGAAACCTGTCTGGACCCCAACACGAGGCGAACTCTGACAAAGCCTTTTCATTCGATTAAATGGCCGTGTTGTACTCGCCCTCCACCCACGACTTGCACCCTGCAAAAATACTATGTAATCAGGGCGGTTTGTTGCGAGGCTGGTAGTTCAAGCAAGTTCCCGTACGTCGTTCAAGAAATCAAGCAGTAGTGTTCTCTCAAGATAGCCCGAAGCAACAAACCGACCCTGAAGAACGAATCAACCATTGTAGAAGAAAGAAAATACATTCAACTCGTTACCAATTCAGCGTTTTATTCCTATGAAAATACAGTCCACATCAACAGTTTGGTCCTACGCTCGCCGGATTTTATTGGATCATCGATCGTCTGAAGAGTTGAAGAAAATAGTGCAGCGTTCCTGAAAATGAAGACCAGAAGCGTTACGGCCAGGGACAGCGAAGCGGAGTCAGGATACGACAGCAGGCGTCCACATACGTTTGAAGACCCGCCGAGATCGCCGTCGACCGTCATGTCTACGTTGCCGCGCGCCCAGTACGAAGTGCCCGCGAGTGAAATCGACAGTGCCGCGCCCGCCGCCGCCGCGTCAGTGTTCGCAGCCCCCGTCACCGCCGCGACGGGAAGAGTTGTGCCGCCGTCGGATGGTGCGTCCGCCGCGCTCACCGCACCCGCTCCTCGCCGCGTACCGAGTCGAGCAGCCGCGATCGCGAGTGTGTCAGTGCGGGAAGATGAAGTCGCCGCTCCAAGCACGTCGTTCCAACGAAGAAATCAGGACCCTGCCCGGACAATGGCTACGAATGTATCGGTGAGAGACACTGCAAGCACAATAAGGTCAAGAAGATCCTACAACAGTGACGTGGCAAGGATGAAGCTAGCAGAGTACGAGGCACAGAGGAGGATTGCTGCAATTAGGAACGAGCAATTGGAAATTGAGAAGGCTCTAGTGAACAAGCGATTCGAGTATGAAGTCTCGGCGATCGAAGCGGAAGCGGAGGCTCGTGAAGAGGGCTCCAGACATAGGAGTGAAGACAGGGTGGATGAGTGGCTGCAAAGTATGGACCGTGGCCACCCACCAGTCACCGATGAGAGGACGCAGCCGCCGCACCCCGCCGCCCATCGAATCGCAGCAGAGTCGATCAATTGTGCCGACGCTACGACACCTGCCATGCCACGTGGGAGACACCGTTCGACCTCACGTTCGCCCACAAGAGGGGAACGTAGAGTAGGAAGAGGAATCGAACAGTTGGCCGACACGCTGGACAAAATGATGCGTGTCCGCCCGCCGCCGCGACAAGTGACCGAACTACCCTTGTTCAGCGGAGCGGCCACGGAATGGTTGCCATTCAAGGCGGCCTATGAGGATTCATCAAGTGTCTACAGGTTCACAGCGGTGGAGAACTTAGCAAGACTGAGGAACTGCATCAGAGGTCCAGCAAGAGAAGTAGTCTCCGCGCTACTGTACACTGCGTCTGACCCACGGACGATAATGAAGACGCTGGAGCAGTACTATGGACGACCGGAGATACTCATGGATCAGGTGATGGAAGATGTGAAAAGGTTACCTCGGCTTACTAGTGTGGCAAGTGAACTGAACACATTCGCAGTGAAGCTACAAAACATTGTGTGTGTGTTATCAAACGTAGACAGTCGCGGTTACTTGTGGAATCCTATGTTAGTGCGTGAAGTCGTGGACAAGCTGAGCCCGCACGTGAAATCCAGGTGGTGCGACTACGCTTCAGAGGCAATGGAAACGTCACGTGAGCCTGAAATTATTATATTATCTCGGTTCCTGATGAGGGAGGCTGACCGTGCCATGAGGTACGCCTTCACAAACTCGACGCCCATGCCCGCACCGAGGAGAGAACCAAAGAATGTGGTGCAAGCTAGTGCAAAGAGGAAAGCGGGCCGAGAAGTCATATACGCCACGACCGAGAAGAATGAGGAAAACAAACAGGTATGTTTATGTTGTGCCGGGGATCATGAAGTACCTAAGTGCGCTAAGTTTTTGAAAATGAGTGTCGACGACAGATGGGAATGGGCACGAAAGGAGAAGGTGTGCTTTAAATGTGTAAACAACCGCCATCGACGAGAGCACTGCCGAGCCAAGCGATGCGCCAAGGAGAGATGCGCCCGCCCACATCACACGCTGCTCCACAGAGAGATGTCGCCGCAGGACGTAAAAGAGAAGGCGATGGACGTCGAACCGGTAGCAGAGGCGGTGATGGCCGTATCGGTGAATGGCGACGCACCGCGCCGCGTGCTCCTCAAGATGTGCCCCGTCGTGTTGAAAGGTCCAGGAGGTCAAGTAAGTACGTTTGCATTAATGGACGAGGGGTCAACGACCTCACTGATAGATAAAGATTTGGCACACCGCATCCAAGTAAGAGGTCCAGTGTCGACACTCAGGATCCAGGGAGTGACCTCTCAGCCGCACGAGGAGAGCAGTCAAGAGGTCAAGCTACAGATCCGTGGTCATAGCGGTGAATTTAAAATGTTGCGCGCACGTACCATGAAAGATTTACGACTTCATGGCCAAACAGTGGATAGGTCGACATTAACTAAATATCCACATCTCCGAGACATACGTAAGGACGCATTCTTCAATGAAGCCACGCCCAAGGTATTGATAGGTGCGGACAATTGGCACCTGATAGTGACACGAAGACTACGTGTGGGCAAAAGGGATGAGCCTGCGGCCTCGTACACCCAACTAGGCTGGGTGATTCATGGGACGGCGCCGCGCTCAGCGCTGACTCAAGAGGAGGGTCAGCTGGTGCTCCACACCTACGACGTGTCTGCGAGCAAGCAAACAGATGACATACGGCGCGTCGAGGAAATGGTGAAGTCACATTTCAGGATTGATGCCCTAGGAGTCTCCATGGCGAGGAAAGTCAGACCTGAGGATCAAAAAGCGATCGACATGGTCCAGCAAACCATGAGGAAGGTTGGTGAACACTTCGAAGTAGGTCTGCCATGGAGAAACGAAGACGCTCCGATGCCCAACAACTACTGCTGTGCCGTGAAGAGGTTGAAGATGATTGAGAGGAAGATGGACTCCTCGTCGGACTTCGCAGCCCAGTATCGCACTCAGGTAAGAAACCTACTAGATAAAGGCTACGCCCAGGAGTGCGATGGACAGGAGGATCGGAGCAGGAAGGTGTGGTACCTGCCACATTTCCCGGTTGTGAACCCAAACAAACCGGGGAAGATGCGGCTGGTCTTCGACGCGGCGCACCGGTACAGCGGAGTGTGCCTTAATGACCAGCTACTGGAGGGACCTGATCTCTTGAGACCGTTGCCAGGAATATTGTTCAGGTTCAGGGAACGCCAGGTGGCCGTGACAGCAGACATCCAAGAGATGTTCCTCCAGGTAAAGATACGACCACAAGACCAAGCAGCTCAGATGTTTCTCTGGCGAGATGGGCAGCGTGACGAGCCACCGAAGAAGTACAAGATGGTGTCAATGATATTCGGGGCGTCGTGCTCGCCGTTCATCGCACACTCGGTAAGAGACGCCAACGCGCAGCTGTACGCACAGGAATACCCTGACGCTGTGCGAGCCATAACGACGAGCCACTACATGGACGACTACGTCGATAGCTTTGACACTGAGGAGGAAGCTATACGGACGGCACGTGAGGTCATGGAGGTACATAAGAACGCACACTTCAACCTCCGTGGATGGTGCTCAAATAGGCCTAATGTGGTGGACAACGTGGCAAGGGAGCAGCGGGTACTCAACGCCGAGGTGAAGCTGGGCCAGAGAGAAGAGAACTCCGACAAGACACTCGGCTTGCTCTGGCATACGGAGCGAGATGAGCTGGGCTTCAACACAGGGCTGAGCCGTCTCGCACCCGAAGTAAAGATGAGGGACAGAGCGCCGACGAAGAGAGAAGCCCTCGGAGCAGTGATGGCAGTCTATGATCCCCTCGGTCTCATCAGCCACTTCACCATCACTGGTAAGATTATCCTTCAGAATCTATGGAGACATGGAGTGGGATGGGATGAGCCAATTCCTGAGGAAGATGCACAACACTTCGAGGAGTGGCTACGAAGTCTGAATGTGGCCACCAAGCTACGAATCCCAAGGTACTATGGGAAGAGCTCTGAGGACGAGATAGAGCTCCATGTCTTTTGCGACGCAAGTGAAAAGGCGTACGCGGCGACCGCCTACTGGAGGATCCTGAAGCCAAATGGAAGGGTGACTGTGAGCCTGGTTGCGGCGAAGGCAAGGGTCGCGCCATTAAAACCAGTAACAGTCCCTCGACTCGAACTCCAAGCGGCAGTGGTCGGCGCACGGTTGGCAGAGACGATCATACGAGAACATCGAGTCAAGCCCAGGAGCGTGACGTATTGGACGGACTCACAAACCGTCCTACGTTGGATCGAAAAAGACGCTATCAGGTACACACCATTCGTTGCACACCGCCTGGGCGAGATAGCGGAGCTGACTGACGTCAACCGATGGAGATGGGTGCCCACGGATCTTAACGTGGCAGACGACGCGACGCGCCCTAACTACAGACTCCAAATGAAACCGGAAGACAGATGGTTCGTCGGACCTGAGTTCCTGTATGATGCTGAAGACCTATGGCCAAAGGAGAAGACCAAGAACGAAGACCCAGAGGAAGAGGTGACCTACGTACTCACCGAAATAAAGAAGGAACGCGCTTCTCATCTGCCCGATATAAGCAGATTCTCTTCATATGAGAAGCTGATACGAACTACCGCGTTACTCTTTCTCTTCAGGGAAAAATGTAGGAATCGAGCCAGCCAGATGACCGTCGACCTGATGGAGAGGGCCGAGAAGACATGGGTGAAACAGGCGCAGCTCGACGACTACGTGGAAGAGATACGACTGCTGGAAAAGGGGAGGCCAGTACCCAAGTCCAGTAGCCTATACAAGCTGGACCCTTATGTAGAAGACCAGGTTCTCAAGGTAAGAGGGAGGATCAGACACGCTGCAGTTCCCGACGCGAAGAAGACGCCAGTCATCTTGCATGGTAAGCACCCGTTTACCAGACTGTTAGTAGATGACGCCCATCGAAGAGCCGGCCATGCGAACAACGAACGCGTGGTCAATGACCTGAGGCAGAAGTACTGGGTAGTCAATCTGCGTCCCACAGTACGAGCCACGGCGCAGCGATGTCAGCTTTGTCGCGTCAGAAGAGCGACACCGGTGAAACCAGTCACAGGGGACCTACCAATGGAACGACTGGTGGAGACGCAGCGACCCTTCACTCACTGTGGAGTCGACTATTTCGGGCCTATGACAGTGGTCGTGGGACGAAGACACGAGAAGCGCTGGGGGGCGCTGTTCACCTGCCTTGTGACCAGGGCAGTACATCTGGAGCTGGTGGCGAGTCTGTCCACTGACTCGGCCATAATGGCCATAAGAAGAATGGCAGCACGACGAGGTTGGCCCCAGGTGATGCACTCTGACAACGGCACCAACTTCCGGGGGGCAGACTCCGAGCTACGCGCGGCCTATGAAGAGTGGGCCAAAGAGTTCGTCCACTTCGGGCTCTCGCATCGAATGAGGTGGAAGTTCATACCACCAGGGGCGCCGCATATGGGGGGAGCATGGGAGCGATTAGTGCGCTCCGTCAAGGCGGCGCTGGGGGCAACACTACATCAGCGGGCACTAAAGGAAGAAGTGCTGCTAGGGCCGAGCACTCTATAAACTCTCGGCCTCTCACTCACGTTTCCGTTGATCCTAAGGATCCGGAGGCGTTAACTCCGAACCACTTCCTCATCGGGACCTCCTCAGGCCTTCCCCACACTGGGCCTTGCGAGGAGGTCAGCCGAAAGCATTGGAGGGCCGCCCAAGCGCTCGCCGACCATTTCTGGCGGCGCTGGGTGACCGAGTACCTGCCGACGCTGGTGCCCAGGGGGGCATCCGACGACCAACGACAGCCTCTACGTGTCGGTGACCTGGTTGTCGTCATCGACCCTACACTGCCACGAGCGACGTGGCCCCGAGGCGTCGTGGAGACTACGTACGTCGGGCCAGACGGCAAGGTGCGGTCGGCCGACGTCAGGACTACAGCGGGCATCCTTCGGCGACCAACTACGAAGCTCGCCGTCCTCTGCGTGGAAGATAAGGCTACGGTAGCCCTGCGCCGGGGGGAGGATGTTACGGACGTCGCCGCTTCGTGACGTAATAATATGAATAAGCCATGTAGATATAAATAAATCATGTAAATAAAGTTAAATATGACCCAAATGAAAACTTAAATATAGGTACTTAATATGTAAACTGATTCTAATTAGATTATAAGGATAACATAAATAAAGATCATTTGATAGTAGGGAATGTTTATTGTTATCGGTAAGGCTTGTTTTATTATCCTCTAATTAGATAAGAACGTAAACATGACGATGTGCGGTGGTCGCGAGTACGCCCAGACAGGTCCGAACATGTCGAAACCTGTCTGGACCCCAACACGAGGCGAACTCTGACAAAGCCTTTTCATTCGATTAAATGGCCGTGTTGTACTCGCCCTCCACCCACGACTTGCACCCTGCAAAAATACTATGTAATCAGGGCGGTTTGTTGCGAGGCTGGTAGTTCAAGCAAGTTCCCGTACGTCGTTCAAGAAATCAAGCAGTAGTGTTCTCTCAAGATAGCCCGAAGCAACAAACCGACCCTGAAGAACGAATCAACCATTGTAGAAGAAAGAAAATACATTCAACTCGTTACCAATTCAGCGTTTTATTCCTATGAAAATACAGTCCACATCAACACTACCCGTGTGCCAACTGTCCCCTCCCCTACAGTTTTGCTGACTTCATGCTGGAACAGTACGCATCGTCGTCGACGACACAGAGCAGATTTTTTATCACGTTGAAAACAGAGTTTTAAGTATTTGTAGTAAGGTTTATTTTTGCATGTGCACTGATTTTGTCATAAAGAATGCTTGAAAACTCTCGTTTTCTACGTGATAAAAAATCTGCTCTCCTCTCCGAGCCGGTCTGTGTGGACGGACCCACCCTTAGGCTCCATTTGAAAGATTACTAGACTGCCGGACGGTGAGCTACCATTATCCGCCTCCCGCATACCCGCGCCTACGGCGGGTGGAAATCAGGATCGGAATCCCTGCGGCAAGGCTTTAGGGCAAAGCCCTCTTGTGTGCAGTCGCGTCGGAGGCGACGGCCTGCCATTTCTCCTCGCTCCGAACCATGGCCTGTACTAGGGCTCGGCGCAAGAGGTCTCAGCCGCTTCATGCCTCGCGATCCACACAGTGGTGAGACCCGGGCGTTCGAGCTATGACCTGTAAAACTGTCTATGTGCTCACCTTTCTCCTGAACATGGCGGTGAACTGCTCGGAGATGCGCTTGAAGATCTCTTGTATGGCGGTGGAATTGCCGATGAACGTGGCCGACATCTTGAGGCCGCGGCACTACTCCGCCCAAGCGGGCACACTCTACTATGTCCTCACCTTTCTCCTGAACATGGCGGTGAACTGCTCGGAGATGCGCTTGAAGATCTCTTGTATGGCGGTGGAGTTGCCGATGAACGTGGCCGACATCTTGAGGCCACGGCACTACTCCGCCCAAGCGGGCACACTCTACTATGTCCTCACCTTTCTCCTGAACATGGCGGTGAACTGCTCGGAGATGCGCTTGAAGATCTCTTGTATGGCGGTGGAGTTGCCGATGAACGTGGCCGACATCTTGAGGCCACGGCACTACTCCGCCCAAGCGGGCACACTCTACTATGTCCTCACCTTTCTCCTGAACATGGCGGTGAACTGCTCGGAGATGCGCTTGAAGATCTCTTGTATGGCGGTGGAGTTGCCGATGAACGTGGCCGACATCTTGAGGCCACGGCACTACTCCGCCCAAGCGGGCACACTCTACTATGTCCTCACCTTTCTCCTGAACATGGCGGTGAACTGCTCGGAGATGCGCTTGAAGATCTCTTGTATAGCGGTGGAGTTGCCGATGAACGTGGCCGACATCTTGAGGCCACGGCACTACTCCGCCCAAGCGGGCACACTCTACTATGTCCTCACCTTTCTCCTGAACATGGCGGTGAACTGCTCGGAGATGCGCTTGAAGATCTCTTGTATGGCGGTGGAGTTGCCGATGAACGTGGCCGACATCTTGAGGCCACGGCACTACTCCGCCCAAGCGGGCACACTCTACTATGTCCTCACCTTTCTCCTGAACATGGCGGTGAACTGCTCGGAGATGCGCTTGAAGATCTCTTGTATGGCGGTGGAGTTGCCGATGAACGTGGCCGACATCTTGAGGCCGCCCAAGCGGGCAAACCTGTACTATGTGCTCACCTTTCTCCTGAACATGGCGGTGAACTGCTCGGAGATGCGCTTGAAGATCTCTTGTATGGCGGTGGAGTTGCCGATGAACGTGGCCGACATCTTGAGGCCGCCCAAGCGGGCACACCTCTAGTGCTCCGCCCAAGCGGGCACACTCTACTATGTGCTCACCTTTCTCCTGAACATGGCGGTGAACTGCTCGGAGATGCGCTTGAAGATCTCTTGTATGGCGGTGGAGTTGCCGATGAACGTGGCCGACATCTTGAGGCCGCCCAAGCGGGCAAACCTGTACTATGTGCTCACCTTTCTCCTGAACATGGCGGTGAACTGCTCGGAGATGCGCTTGAAGATCTCTTGTATGGCGGTGGAGTTGCCGATGAACGTGGCCGACATCTTGAGGCCGCCCAAGCGGGCACACCTCTAGTGCTCCGCCCAAGCGGGCACACTCTACTATGTGCTCACCTTTCTCCTGAACATGGCGGTGAACTGCTCGGAGATGCGCTTGAAGATCTCTTGTATGGCGGTGGAGTTGCCGATGAACGTGGCCGACATCTTGAGGCCGCCCAAGCGGGCACACCTCTAGTGCTCCGCCCAAGCGGGCACACTCTACTATGTGCTCACCTTTCTCCTGAACATGGCGGTGAACTGCTCGGAGATGCGCTTGAAGATCTCCTGTATAGCGGTGGAGTTGCCGATGAACGTGGCCGACATCTTGAGAACACGGCACTACTCCGCCCAAGCGGGCACACTCTACTACGTGCTCACCTTTCTCCTGAACATGGCGGTGAACTGCTCGGAGATGCGCTTGAAGATCTCCTGTATAGCGGTGGAGTTGCCGATGAACGTGGCCGACATCTTGAGGCCGCGGCACTACTCCGCCCAAGCGGGCACACTCTACTACGTGCTCACCTTTCTCCTGAACATGGCGGTGAACTGCTCGGAGATGCGCTTGAAGATCTCCTGTATAGCGGTGGAGTTGCCGATGAACGTGGCCGACATCTTGAGGCCGCGGCACTACTCCGCCCAAGCGGGCACACTCTACTACGTGCTCACCTTTCTCCTGAACATGGCGGTGAACTGCTCGGAGATGCGCTTGAAGATCTCCTGTATGGCGGTGGAGTTGCCGATGAACGTGGCCGACATCTTGAGGCCGCGGGGCGGGATGTCGCATACGGCCACCTTCAAGTTGTTCGGGATCCATTCTACGAAGTAGCTGCGGGGGAGAGGAAACTAGTTATTATTATGGATTCTGGTGATTTGTAATATTATGTCGTGGGGAGGTTTAAAAACTAGGACTAACGGCCAATTCTTCATAAAAGCTAAAATTATAACTAAAAGCATAACTTTTCGTTGACCATTACTGTTGTCAATAGTAAATCCAAACCCTTTTGACAAAAAAGCCTATATTGTTTTATCACTAAATAGTATAAAACAAAGTCGCTTTCTCTGTACTTACCTATATCCCCATGTATGCTTAAATCTTTAAAACTACGCAACGGATTTGATGCGGGTTTTTTTTTAATAGATAGATTGGTTCAAGAGGAAGGTTTATATGTGTAATACATGCATAATATAGTAGAGTAACACTGATAAATTTGCGGCCGTGTGAAGTCGGGGCGGGTCGCTATTTAGATTATAATTATCTTAGAACTGACCACTACATGGTATGACGGACCATTTATAGAAATGTTTCCAATTCATGATATGGTCGATTAAAATTAGTTTAATCTTAAAAATAACGTAGTTTCGTGTAGTAATTATATTTCATCGCAATATTTTCTTCCAGTTGAGAAATATAAGTTTAAAATAACCCCAAAAAAATTGCAAATCAAAATAAACATTTAATTGGAATCCAAATTCTAAAAAGTAACATAAAAATCTCCTAATGATTTCAATCAACTACGTATTACTAAATCATCATCTGCCTAGCCTTTTCCCAACTATATTGGGGTCGACTTCCAGTCAAGTCGGATTTAGCTGAATACCAGTATTTTACGAAAAGCGGCTGCCTACCAGACCTCCACAACCCAAATAACTAAATACTTTGCAATTAATAACTGCTGCAACTGAATACATGCTGCAACCAGCGCGATCAAAATGACTTTAATGTAAATGAACCAATTTGAGGAGCTCGTGGCTAGATAATAATAGCCGCACAGGTCGATCTTCAAGGTTAAGCAACGCTTGCCTAGGTTGGTCTGTGGATGGGTGACCATCTTAACATAACGAGTTTCCTCCGTGCCTCGGAAAGCACGTTAAGCCGTAGGTCCCGGCTGTCATTTGTAGATCTTTGGCAGTCGTTACGGATAGTCAGAAGCCAGTAAATCTGACTCCAGTCTTGCCATGAAGTACCGTGTTACCTCAGTTAATGGGTTGTGGAGGTCTGGTAGGCAGCCGCTCCTCGTAAAATACTGGTATTCAGCTAAATCTGGCTTGACTAGAAGCCGACCCCAATATAGTTGGGATAAGGCTAGGTAGATGATGATGATGAGTGTAGACTTGTATACGTAGTGGGGAGATGTTAAAATTATAGCTTAATGTCAGTCGTGCGAACGAGAATGAGGCATGGAGCTGTTCTACCTAGATTCTTCCCTTTAACAGTTCAGTTTAGGTCGTCAAATGGATCGCGTTCATACTACTAGAACGTCTGTTCTCAAAGTTATGTCACGTGGTCAGAACAAGCGAACAGATCATTCGTAGCTAGGTTCACATTGTTCAAAATGATAGAATGAAATGTAGTTCTAGTTTTATGGTATAAACAGTAGCCAAGTTTTAATTTGACCAGCGCTAGCAAAATTACCAAATGTTCGTTTGCTAAAGTCGCTTATGCCAAGGCGTTATCGATTGTAGAAAGCTATCAATACTGACAACATGTTGTGTTCAATGACAAAATGTGATTAGTGTGAATAGTGTCAATTAAATATAAGTATAAAAAATAGTGTTTAACTACGAAAGAATTTGTTTGTATAAAAATAGAGCCGAAATACGTGTTTTTGTGGTGGTTTGATTGTGGTATAACCGGCGGCACATAACTTGGCAATGTGCAGAAATCGTTTTTTAGATCTATTTGATGGTGGCGCGGGACGCGGGGTATGAGGTAGCGCCGATCCGGCGCGCGACTGGTGCAGTATTATAATAGTAGTTTATGATTGGTGCGTTAGACGACTTTTGCCTCTGCACTGTGTTACGTCCTGTTCGCTCATTGGCTGTTTTGTGCACCATGCGCGAAACTTGCCAACGTATTTGCCGGGTATTATACGTCTGTATAGACCCATATTAAGCCATTATGGAGTCCCATCCAGACTTTATAGAGATTCCACTCCCTCTTACCTCGAGTTCTTATTCTGAATGGCCAGGATCTGTTCGTCCACTTCCTTCATGGACATGCGTCCTCTGAAGATAGTGGCGACGGTGAGGTAGCGCCCGTGTCGGGGGTCCGCGGCGGTCATCATGTTACCTGAGTTGAACATCTGTAAGGAAAGGCGAGGTTATGAAGGGAAGATATTCTACAGTGATGAGTAAAGGGTGTGTCCGGATATTGAGAAAAGCCTAGTATCCGAATATCCGGCCAAACATAGATATATTCATAGACAGATAAATAGATTAATTCCGCTAGGTCCATTCAATCATCAGACCACTAGACGTATGGTGGGATTCCCAGCCCGAAGATCTTTAACAGCCGAACCCATTAACCTATCTATCACATACCGGAGATAGAAAAACAAATGAAACAATAGATAGGTTATTTGGGTTCGGCCGTTAGTCAAGAGTGAATAGGTTACTTTTATCGTTTACTATCAGTTGCGATAATGGTCAAGCATGAGGTAAAAATGACACTGATTTTCTAAAAATATTGCAAAAAAGTTATAAAAATTGACAAGATATAGTGGCATAATATGTCTTTAGTTTTTTTTTTTTATTAATTTGTTCGTAAAATATCATAAAGACATGTTCAGACAAAAAAAAAACATTATTTACTTAATATCCGTCCGGATACTAAGATCCGGATATTCGTTTCATCTCTAGTTGGTAGCGATATCTACAGTCGAGTAGACAGAATTTAGTTAACTTAAACACTTACTTGACTCATCAATTCAGGTACGTTTTGTGCGCGGAACGTGAGTGCGTTTCTTGCTGTGAGTGGCGCGAATCCTGAAATATGATAAAAAAATAATGTATTAAAGTGACTGTATCAGCGATTTATTGCAAAAGAGAGGTGAAACTCAAATTATGGTAAAATATACTTGTTGATACTTGAGAGGTACTAATTTGACTAATTTCTTTAAATAGTCCAAGAAAATAAGTTAAATTAAGACAAGAATCTCAGAATGAGAGAAGTCGGCTATAAACTTGCATAAACCTTTGTTTAGGCAGTGTAATTTTCCCATACATTACACTTTGAAAATAAACTAAAAATCTCGAGTGCCATCTATCGGTAACCAGTTTAATTCTAGCCCGCAGCTTTTACCACAGTTCTGCTGACTTTTAAAAAATTCTTTAGCTTCACACACTTTGGGCATTTAGCTAATGTCAAGTTTAGAGTAGAGTACGTCTAATGAAAGCGCAACTATTCAGCCGCAATTATAGGAGATAAAAACAATTGTGAAGTGTCAAGACATGGTTCTCCTACTAGTTAGTAATACCACATACAAAATATTTGGATTCAGCCTCTTTTTCACAGATCGCGCTTTCATTAGACGGACTATATCTAGTGATTATTTTTTAACGCCCCCATTTGCCTTTGGATTCGCTACTGCCCCCAAGAAAAGCTCTAGCGGGCGTTACCGCCGTCGTTGGCAATCTATGATCTAAGAGACGGTCATACCTGGCATGAAGAAGTGGAGTCGAGGGAAAGGCACCATGTTGACGGCGAGCTTCCTTAAGTCGGCGTTCAGTTGTCCCGGGAACCGCAGGCACGTCGTCACTCCGGACATCGTGAGCTGAGGATAAGTGAGAATTTTAGAATTAACAACAGTTCTTTCTTCCATCTTTTTTCAACTTCGACACAACGCAATCTAGTCTCAAGCTTAGCAGAACTTGTGCAATGAGTACTAGACAATTAAAATAAATATTGCAGATAAATTACACCCAGACACAGAACAAATGATCGAATCGAACCCACAATCGCCAACATAGCTGTCAGATACACTGACCCCTAGACCAACAGGCTAGGCTTGAGAGAGTTGCTTAGAGGTAGCATTCATTTTATTTTTTTTGTGGGAAATTATCCCATGATGTCTACCATTTTACCTGCACTTTGGAGAATTCAATGTATGCCACCGATGCTGCAGTTAACGTAGCCGCCCAAATAATTTAACGAGTTTACCATCGATTTGAAAAGCAGAAGAGAGACAGACGATCAACACTCACGGATATCAAATGGTTGAGGTCTCCGTAACTGGGGCTGGCGAGCTTGAGGGTCCTGAAGCAGATGTTGTAGAGCGCCTCGTTGTCGATGCAGAACGACATGTCGGAGTATCACCCGGCATTGGGGGTAGACTTCAAGAACCTACCCACCCACCGAACCTATCTACCGCCTAGTCACCTTAGGCGGAGCGGGATGACGTGCCAGACTTTTACTGACTAAACCCCACCTCGTTCCTTCGTTGCTTTCGTTCTGGAGTCGAGACATCGACCCTGCTGGACTTTACAACCGCTTGGGGGTCCTGAAGCAAATGTTGTGGACTTGCTACTGCCCCCACAAAGCTCCAGCGCCCACCAAGGGGCGGTACCACCCCCGATTGGATACTGTGACATAAATGATGATGTGGATAACTTACAGATATCAAATGGTTGAGGTCTCCGTAACTACCCAACTAGCAAAAAGTGGTTTTTAAACTATCTCCAGGAGCTCATTTCCCTAGGACTATATGTGACTTATATCCGCATATAAGTCCGGAAAAGGGCCCACTTTATAAGTAAACTTTTACTTATATCGTATTTATAATAGACCGCGTCAATGTCGTTTACGCCTATATTGTTCCTGTAATAGAATTACGTCAATGCAATTAGTCCTGCAAATGCCAATATAAGTAAATCTTAGGACAATTTGAGATGAATACGCGTCCTGCAATGCTTCTTTAAGCTCACATTTAGTGAACAGTCGTATTGTGTTCTGTCGGTCCAGGAATTGTTTAAACTGTTTGAATAAGTGTAAATATTACTTAAGTTTAAGTTATTAATAATAATGTCAACCATAGCAGAAAATCAAAAGCTTATAGTATTTAGTCTGGGGTATATTCGTAGGGGAATTTAAATTTTCTGATAATTCTATCATGGTTTTAATTAAAATTTTAAAGCGCTTCTTGTAATTTACTTATTTACATTTTAATATTTAATATTTTATTATGAAAATATCATGAACAGCTACCATTTTTTCGGTGAGCATTGCCAAGTGTGACTTAGCGCCGATATAAGTAATATTGGTTCTATATTGGCGAGTGTTAAAACCGAAAAAAATTCGTCATATTGTTAAACTAAAACTATATAAAGTTATTCGAAACTATATAAAGCGTGTTTTAGCCTATATTGGTCATTTCAAGCAAAAGTCACCTTATATGAGTTTTGACCAGGATTGTTTGAGATTACTTAGACTATAACACTACTATGGACTCTTATATAAGTGTATCTAAGCTTATAATGGCATGCGATAAATCTATATAGAGAACATTTTATCCTACTGCGTGCTGTTATAATCTTAGTGATTTTATTATCTTTGAAACGGGGATATAAAATACACTTCTAAGATAATGTAAAACCAGACAAGAAATATAAATGCTTTTCAGTAGTTTAACTTGAATTTACTTATATTGGCCATTAAAAATAGCTTATATGAGGATATAAGTATAAATAACAAGATTGATTGCGCCTCAGTGTATATATTCCTGGTAGATGCTCCTCGAGGAGTCTTAAGATTTAAATGCTCCTAAGATGTTATCTTATAGGCGCATATAAGTCTGAGTTACCAGATTAAATACTCCCGAGTGCAATTAGTATTGTTCCTAGCTTTTATAGGAGTCTTAATCCAGTAGAGGCCACGAAATATGATCCTATATACCGATATAAGTTCAAATTATAGGATTAATCGTACTGAAGTAAAAACGGCATTCATTAATGCTGTTAAAAGCGCAGTAGCAAATACTAAAACCATCATCGGAGCTATATAAGTCCACATAGCATTATAAAATTACATTCCAGGACTACTTTGCTAGTTGGGTAGGGCTGGCGAGCTTGAGGGTCCTGAAGCAGATGTTGTAAAGCGCCTCGTTGTCGATGCAGAACGACATGTCGGAGTATCACCCGGCATTGGGGGTAGGCTTCACTGTTACCCCCAAGAGATACTTTAGATGAAACAGTTTCTCCTTTTATACTATAGGGTGACTGGTAATTAGGGACCGATAGGAAAGCTTCCCATAAGGTGGACCGATGACCTGGTGAGGGTTGCGAGAATCCGATGGATGCGAGACGCACAGGACCGGTCACTGTGGTGACGCTTGGGGGAGGCCTATGTCCGGCAGTGGACGTCTTTCGGCTGAGATGATGATGGAAGGAATACTTACAGATATCAAATGGTTGAGGTCTCCGTAACTGGGGCTGGAGAGCTTGAGGGTCCTGAAGCAGATGTTGTAGAGCGCCTCGTTGTCGATGCAGAACGACATGTCGGTGTAACACCCGGCATTAGGGGTAGACTTCAAGAACCTACCCACCCACCGAACCTATCTACCGCCTAGTCACCTTAGGCGGAGCGGGATGACGTGCCAGACTTTTACTGACTAAACCCCACCTCGTTCCTTCGTTGCTTTCGTTCTGGAGTCGAGACATCGACCCTGCTGGACTTTACAACAGCTTGAGGGTCCTGAAGCAAATGTTGTGGACTTGCTACTGCCCCCACAAAGAGCTCCAGCGCCCACTAGGGGGCGGTACCACCCCCGTTGGGATACCATGACATAAATGATGAAGTGGATTACTTACGGATATCAAATGGTTGAGGTCTCCGTAACTAGGGCTGGCGAGCTTGAGAGTCCTGAAGCAGATGTTGTAGAGCGCCTCGTTGTCGATGCAGAACGACATGTCGGTGTATCACCCGGCATTGGGGGTAGGCTTCACAGTTACCCCCAAGAGATACTTTAGATTAACAGTTTCTCCTTTTATACTATAGGGTGACTGGTAATTAGGGACCGATAGGAAAGCTTTCCATAAGGTAGACCGATGACCTGGTGAGGGTCGCGGAAACCCGATGGATGCGAGATGCACAGGACTCGTTGTGACGGTGCTTGGAGGAGGCCTATGTCTTAATCGATGGGGACGGTTTTACAGTGGCGACCACGTACTGGAAGACGAAGCTTTGGAAGGTTAGTGGACCTATGACTTGCTGAGGGTCGCGGAAATCCGATGGATGCGAGACGCACAGGACCGGTCGTTGTGGCGACGCTTGGGGGAGGCCTATGTCCAGCAGTGGATGAAGGAATACTTACGGATATCAAATGGTTGAGGTCTCCGTAACTAGGGCTGGCGAGCTTGAGGGTCCTGAAGCAGATGTTGTAGAGCGCCTCGTTGTCGATACAGAACGACATGTCGGTGTTCTCCACTAGTTGATGCACGGAGAGCGTCGCGTTGTAGGGCTCCAGGACTACTTCCGATACCTGGGGAGGAGAGAAGTGGTTTAGGTTTACATACACACAAATATACGCAATCACACAAGCATTCTTTCTAATAGAATAAACTTTATTGTACACCAAAAGTGCCAGTACAGTTTATACAAAAACTTAAATCTATGGGTACAATGGCGGTTGTATCATTGACTGCGATATCTACTAGACAACTTTAGGATGGATCGTAAGAACTAAAAACAATTTAGAGAGTAGTCTGCATTGTCGTCTAATACAGCCATTACTTGCTTAAAAGGAGGCTTGCAATAAAAAAAAATATGTAAAAAAATTTGGAATTTTTGTTTTGAATTTTTTGTATACAAAACTTATAAAGTTAGGTACTTTAAAATTTTTAATTTATTTAATACTTGTATGGCCTACTGTTAAATCCCCCTCGTCAGCAAAAGTAAGCAAAGTTTTCTAACCCCTCATGCTTACGTAAACATTGGTACATACATTTTTCAATGTGTTATTTTTCATTATCCTACGGTCCGGAATTTTGAAATAATAAAAGCTTCTTCCCGTTCTGGACAGAGCGAGAGGGAGCGAGCGACTCCTGCCTATCATCACCTAGAGTAAAAAAACGACATCTTACCTTAGGAGAAGGCACCACACTGAAAGTGTTCATGATCCTGTCGGGGAACTCTTCGCGGATCTTGCTGAGCAGTAACGTGCCCATTCCGGAGCCTGTGCCGCCGCCGAGAGAGTGCGTCAGCTGGAATCCTGGGTAGAGAGAAGGAAGTTTAGACAAAATTTCTTCAAATAGAGCTCCTGTTTTGGCCTGCTTCAATGTAGAAAATAATAGATCCCTATGGGTAATGACAATAACAGTGCCGTTTTTTGAAATTTAATGAATATGGATACTTTGAATTGTGATTTATACTACTATTTTACTTACTTTAATATTCAAAAGTTTATTTTAACTTATAATTCCAAGTCAATCCAAAGTACCCTGTTTCAAAGAGCGTTAATTTCTATTAGGTAAAGACCTATGTAATTATAATATTAGTATAGAAGTTTTGTATGTTCAGACTATACACGAGTCTGAACATCATCATCATTTCGGCCGAAAGACGTACACTGTTGGACTTAGGCATATATAAACAGATTGATTGTTTGGTAAGAACGTACCTTGTAAGCAGTCGCAGCCTTCCGCCTCTTTCCTGATGACATCCATGACGGAATCCACGAGCTCGGCGCCCTCTGTGTAGTGTCCTTTTGCCCAGTTGTTACCTGGGGAGGAAAAAATGGGGGTAATTATAGTTTTCCCTTCATAAGTTGAACCTAATTTGTTCAAAGTGCCTAATATTTTTATTTCAACTATAATAAGTTAAGGTGAAAACGTCAGGGTAGCCCGCGAAATTCAAATATTCTTACACTTTTTGTTGCAGGCCAGTGGTAGGTTGTATGAAGTTAAAAATACTTTAGCGACTGTAAAACGTAACTAGTTACATAATTATAACCATAAAAATCATCAATACAAGCCTCCAAGCTTACTTAGTTGCAGGAACGGTTTTAAACCTTGAAAAAATCGTTCCTACAACTAATTAAGCTTAGAGGCTTGCTAGATATTTTTTAAATGTGCCTTTCAAATAAATTTCTTAAGTTAGGTAAAGAAAGAAAGACAATATATTTGAGCGAAATCATTATCTTCCTGCCCTTGTCAAGTTTTATTTGGCTACGGAGCAACACGTTTTTTTCTTCCATTCTGTCCTGTTACCTGCCACGCTATCACTCCCTTTTCTTTCATATCACTTCTCACACAATGTATCTATCTTTTCTGTGGCCTCCCTCTCCATCCATCCACATGTATACTCCTAAATCTTTTAGTAGCATGCGTTTCATCCCTTTTTTTTTACATATCCGTACCAAGACAAAACAATTCCTTATCAACTTTTCAGTCACTGGCTCTACTTTCGAACTACTTCTAATATACTAAAATATGATCTTAAAACTAGCCAAGTGACCTACGAACTGCTAGACCGACCTGGGAAGCGAACCCAGGACCCTACGCATAACAGTCGCACTTATGATCCGCAGACCAACAAAGTAATTTCGGAAAACTATCTTAATATATGTATGTATAATCCCGTTTAGGTCTAAACCTAAAAAACGAACTGAATTTATTTCCATCTAACTTTAAAATAGACAAAAACATAATAACGTGATAGTTACGACCTTAAATTGCAATTAAACAGTGATGCAAGTTGGCCTTAAAAGATAAAATAATGATGACTGCATCCGAATTTATAGAACGCATTCACAATGACACACACTATTTAGTTCCGCTACTCGCCGGTAGATGGTATTACTTAACGGCGCTATGACTATTTTATAATAGAGTTATTCCCAACTAAAAAAAAGAATGTTTTTACTTTCTTTTTTTCAGATGGGAAATTTTAAACTAATTGTTCTGCATTTTGTTTACTAAAACTGTTAATTATGTCTTTAAATTGCAATCAAACAGAGATGCAAGTTGGCTTTATAAGATAAAATAATGATGACTGCATCCGAATTTATAGAGCAGAATGACAAACTATTTAGTTCCGCTATTCGCCGCTAGATGGTGTTGTATGTTGTTTTATAAATTCAGCAGCATTTTACTAATAAATTATTTATAATACTGGAACTTTAATTTATTGTTTATGCCTGTCGAGAGTGTAAGATTATTCGACAGATTTACCGTGATGCCGACAAAGAGTAACTGAAGAAACACGGGTGGGTCATAAGTCTGAAACTGTCTTACACTCCACTCAAAACGAGAGAAGTCATTTGATAATTTCCTATATATAAAAAACATTAGGAAAATTAATTATTAACCAAAGAAATTATGAGCAATCAGATTGAACATTCATTTATCTGTATTTTTATCAAAAGATATTTTTAACTCTGACATCATAAAATCATGTGATTAAAAACTGATTAGCCGATTCTTCAGTATTTAAAGTATGTAGGTATACATAATAATATGTACCGCGACTTTTATAAATAAGCCTGATATTGCATAACAATCAATCATCAATAACATCTACTGCCCTAAAAAGATAAACATCACTGCACCAAAATTTATCAATGACACTGTATTTCTGACATTTAAACGTTAATATTATTAACTTTGCCTTTCTAATATCTAATTTTGTGCTTTACCTTGACTATTAATACACCATACTATATTTTTTTACTATCTTCATTCATTTTCAAAATCTTCATTTGTAAAATTTTGCATGCCAAAACTTAGGCAGAATCTATCTAGCTTACTATTTTTTATAATATCTCTATTGTAAAATACCTACATTCTATGCAAATAAAAGATTTAAACAATTTAGTTCCGCCACTCGCCGCTAGATGGAGTTACTTACCGGCGCCACTTTGACCGAAAACAAAATTGTCGGGTCTGAAGAGTTGTCCATATTCTCCGGATCTGACTGAATCCATGGTACCGGGCTCCAAGTCGACCAAGACCGCTCGTGGCACGTATTTGCCTAGAAGAAAGAAAATTACATCATTAGTGCATTGTATATTATCATTTACATATGAATGATTTGAAACATGACATCATTTTACTTATACGTTAACCTTGGTTCTGTTGAAGTGAAAGTATAAATACTAAGCTAGGATTATATTCGCTTCTGCTAGCGACTTCATCATCATCATTTCGGCCGAAAGACGACCACTGCTGGAGATAGGACTTCCCCAAGCGTCGCCACAACGACCGGTCCTGTGCGTCTCGCATCCATCGGATACCCGCAACCCTCACCTAGTCATCGGTTCACCTCGTGGGAGGCCTTCCAAAGCTACGTCTTCCGGTACGCGGTCGCCACTCCAGAACCGATCGACTGTTCTATAAGCAATGTGCCCTGCCCACTGCCACTTAAGTTTATCGATTCTTTGGACTATTTCGGTGTACTCGGTTCTCTTGGGGATATCTTTATTTATGATTTGATCACACCAGGAAACTCCGAGCATAGCCCATTCCGTGACGCCCTTTGGGTGACTTTATGCCTTCTAATAAGGCTCATTGTGAGCGGTTTCTCCCACTTGATAGTGCAAAAATTATCCCAAGGATAACTAATATACTCTCAGAACCAAAGGTATCCTATGCGTTATATGTTATTCTAGTACATGGTTTTCCTACATACGAGTATATATATGCCAAACTTAGTTTTACAGCCGTTCTGCCGTTTGAAAGTGAGGAACTAACAAACACACACATAATTATATGCAAATTTTTACTGCGCTATTGCCAGAGGCCGTACCACGAGCCCTTAACGTGTTCTATTTTATGACCTAAACTGAACTGTTAAAGGGATAGAGCTATATAGGGTCTATAGCTCCATCCTTCTTTCTCGCTCGCACGACTGTCTTTTTAACACGTCAAGGTAAAGCCTCTGAGCCGTAAAATACTTTCAATGCCTCTCTCATGCAAAACTGTGATTTGTAATAAACAAAGCCGTACATAATTATGTAATTTGCAACAACTATTCCAGTTTCTCACAGTAGTATTCTACAAAATTACTCATGTGCATCATACCGTGGAGCGCAGTGGTTTTCAAAGTTTTTTTACTGGGCCCCCACTTTGGCTTCTTTGTTGTTAACAAGGGGCTGAACTCCAGAAGAAAACTTAACAGTTTGGAGGTATGCGGAACAGAGAGTATAAAGTCCCACATACCTCCGTTGAAAAGAGAGGATCCTCCGACCAGACGGGTGTTAGGGCTACTGCCCGATAGATGATTTCGGGCTGTTGTATCTATTCAAATCGCGCGGAGAACTTTGCTTGCGCGATGCAGGATTCAGTGACGTCACATGTAGTAGATCGTAGTTGCTACAAGTGTTAATCAACAGGAATATGTACTTATATCGCGCCAAAAAATTCCTCCACAAAAAAAGACTATGTTGACCCTTTCGCAGACCATATCTTAGCAATGGTGAGAGGTTACATTCGAATGATCCAAGTGTTCCAACATCTCAATGATTTTCGATTGTTTCGACATGGACTCGAGTCTAACTAGGTGTGTTATTGCGCCTAGCGTATGGCGCGTTCATTCGCGAGTTGTTCCTCGAGGGTTCAAGTATAAGTTTCGAGTAAGAGTGACTATCGATCGAAAAAACTTTTCGATTATTTTGTTGAACGGCGACTCCATGGTTAACACTATGGTTTAATTTAACGAATCCGACTCTTTCGATTGTCAAAACATATCGTAATCGCTCGTTTTTAACTTCTGCGAACCATCAGTGGTCCGAAAACCAGTTTGGGAACCACTGTGCTAGGATAATATTATGAGTCAGCGTCATTATTACCTCATCAGGTTGCCAAGCAACCGCCTTTGTTTACATAACGGTGATGCCATTTGAGAGCAAGTCAGTGTTTAGACATTACATTTGTTTTTTTTTAAGTATCATTATCTCTTAAGCCTTTTCCCAATTAGCTTTGGGGTTGGCTTCAGTATAACCGAATGCAGCTGAATACTCATGTTTTATATACATATTAAACTGTATCCATATAAAACAATTGCTCTAGCAACTGCCCATCAGACCTCCACAACTCACTTACTGGGCAACATGATACATCTTGGATAGACTGATGGTCAGAATTGAAAGAAGAAGACCATTACAGGTGGACAGAAGCCAGAGCGTCTGATAACCTTTAACGACTGTCAAACATCTGCTAATGACAACTGACACCAACGGCTTTATGTGCTCTTCCGGAGCACGGGAAGAACGCTAAAGGTATGTTTCTAATATTTTTCAAGTTATACTACACATATTTCAAAGTCACTGCTCTCAAAACGGTGAAGGAAAACGTCATGAGGAAACTGGCATGTCCCAAAAAATTCGAAGACCTAGTTACAGCCACCGAACCGTCCTGGGTTCACGTAGTTACGGCCCATTCACCCTCCTAGAGAGATGGTCTGAATCCCAGCAGTGGGAGACACATACACTTTTTTTGAGGTGGGAATTCATCATAAACATCTACTTAGCCTTTTCCCAACTATATTGGGGTCGGCTTCCAGTCAAGCTGGATTTAGCTGAATATCAGTATTTTACGAGGAGCGACTGCCTACCAGACCTCCACAACCCATTAGCTGGGATAACGCGGTACTTCATGGCAAGACTGGAGTCAGATTTACTGGCTTCCGACTATCCGTAACGACTGCGGAGGGAGGTGGGAATTCATCAATTAACTTCTAATAGCCTTGTCTTGTTCTTCATGCAAGTATGCTACAAAGTTAGTCATGCGTATCATGAATGCCGTCTAGTCGAGAGTCGTATATGGCATTCCGTTGCCTAGCAACGCTTTGTTTACATAACTATGACGCACAGAGCAATTAGTGCTTAGCTGTTGAAACAGGAATGTTTTACTATTGTTACATTTTAAAATTAAAGCAGGAACTACATTAGACCGGCGCACACTGGAGCCACGCCTGATTTGATAGTCAGAAGCCAGTAAATCTGACTCCTGTCTTGCCATGAAGTACCGTGTTACCCCAGTAAATGGGTTGTGGAGGTCTGGTAGGCAGCCGCTCCTCGTAAAATACTGGTATTCAGCTAAATACGGCTTGACTGGAAGCTGACCCCAATATAGTTGAGAAAAGGCTGGGTAGATGATGATGATGACATGCCGTTCGTATGTTTGAGATCGAAGAGGCTGAGAGGTACTCCACCAATCCCTTTTACAAAAGAATTAAGGTTACCGGCCTCGCAATTGACGTAATATTTCATGATTGTTCTCATAATAATGCCTGTCCTTGAAAATCATCCATCACAATCAAATACTCTAACACTTAGATGTGTCAGCCGACGAAATATGACGTAACTCATCTAATTTTTATTATTTTGATCGTCGGTGATTCATATTTTTCATACACAAGCGGCACGTGTAGATAATGGTGTTTTCCATAAGACTAGGTATAATGGGTAGTTTAAATGTTTGGCATTGTATTTCTGTCGAGTCATATAAACTAGTGCTTGACTGCGATCCAACCTGGTGGTAACCAGTGAAGCAATCGTTGATGGTGAGGGGCACTACCTTTTTAAGAGTATTCACTCTAGACTTGAAGACACCTAAATTATAATCGGGCTGGAAGACCGCAGCAGGCTAACTGTTCCAGTCCTTCAATGTACGCGGCAACGATGAAGCGAGCTATAACTTTGATCATCATCCACCTAGCTATTTCGCAACTATATTGGGGTCGGCTTCCAGTCAAGCCGGATTTAGTTGAATACCAGTATTTTACGAGGAGCGGCTGCCTACCAGACCTCCACAACCCATTAACTGGGGTAACATGATACTTCATGGCAAGACTGAAGTCAGATGAAGCGAGCTATTAGAAGAGTGAAAATGCTAGCATAATCTAGGTCTTCTAGACTTTTCTTCATTGTTATTCCAACACGTCGTGGGTCTCGACAAGTCGACAATGTTCCTTCTAGATCTAGTCCACACCAATTTATCAATTTATATACGTTACCGAATATTCTCGACTAGGCCCAAGGTTGGACCACGCGTCATCCGTCATCCAATTAACTGCTTCCTAACGAGGTTGACCGGTATATGACCTTTGTGACCCAATTACTGGTTTATAGAGGATATTCTAAGGGTTTTTGACGACTACTTATAACCATTTGCTGCATTTTCCATTTTTTTTTGTCCATTTGCTTTCTTTCCATGACATATTAATTCATGAATCCCCGACCGGTCCTATGAGACCGCGGTGTTATTGTTTTACTATTGTGTCTCGTTTTGTGGGTATGTGATAGGTTAAAATGACAGGCGTGCGAGCGAGAAAGAGGAATGGAGTTATACAACCTTGCTCTATACCTTTAACAATTCAGTTGAGGTCGTCAAATGGATTGCGTTAAGAGCTGGTGGTATGAGCCTCTTGGCTTTACTTGGCCCTTGGTCAGAAAGAAGGATGAAGCTATACACCCTGTAGAGCTTCATTCTTTTAACAATTCAGTTTAAATCGTCAAATGGATCGCGTTAAGAGCTCTTGGTAGGTCCGATTAAGCAGTTGGCAGTATTTTTTTACTTTTCAGTTTTTATTTAGTTATTTTTTACGCAATCCATTTAATTTGCGCGTGCGTGATCCCCCTGTAATCCCGCATTTTTGATGTCGTAAAAATCCGCTTGCATAATTGGATTTCCTAGTACGAACTGCGTATTTGACGGATTACCAACTTGAGCAATGTCGTGCAACCCGTTTAAATTGCTCGCAATTTGTCAAAAACGGTCAGCCGTTCATGTAACGACCACTATAACCGCGATGTAACCTTGTAGATTGATCAGTGCGGCTGATATGTAATCCTGAATCACAGTAATATTATCCCCTCCTCCTCCTTGCGTCGTATTCCTCAATGCTGAGGGTCGTGACCTCCCTGCTTCATCACCTTAGCCCTTATGAGTAATATTATAAAGGCGAAATAAACATAAGAATAATCAGCCTTATAATTTTGCCACTGCTGGGACTCAGGCCTTCCTTCTCAGGAGAGGGAATGGGCCGTAATCCAAAACGCGGGCTTGTGTCTGCGTCTTAGAATTTTTAGTTTTAGGACACAAAACTTCACGATGTTTTCCTTCACCGTTTTGAGAGCAGTGGTGATGAAATAAGTTACTCAAAGTAATGCGCCCGTCTGGATTACAAGTCGCGACGTATGTGTAAATATATTGTATATGGTATGTTTTTACTCCGGCACGCGGTCGCCACTCCAAAACCTTTCGTCCCCATCGACCATCTGTTCTACGAGCAATGAGCCCTGCCCACTGCCACTTTATTCTGGCGATTCTTCAGGCTATGTCGGTAACTTTGGTTCTCTTGCCGAAATCTATGTTCTCTTGGGATAATTTTCTACTAATAATAAAGTATGAATAACTCTCACCTGTGGATGCTTCATTGTAATAGACGCTAATACGTTCCAGTTGCAAGTCACTTTCTCCCTTGTAGTACCCGTTAGGGTCCACGCCGTGCTCATCAGAAATGATCTCCCAAAACTGTTGGAAAAAAAATTAAGTAGGTTTTAATTTTGTTTACAATCCGGTCCCATTAACTTAACGCATCTCTGAAATGTGAGCATCCCCCCGCTTCCCCTTAGCTCGGCCGGCAAGTGTCAGGCATGCTCAGCATCTTTATTATCGATACGCGCATCGGTAATTTGGCTAGTTCTCTGTTGTTGTTATCTTGTTTGTGGACATTATTTCATCGACGCCAAGCGTCAAGATAATGTGACCGAGTTGTAGGTTTGTATAAATAGAGAGAGAAAAGAGACAAAACTGTTGAAAAGAATTGAGCATTTAATTTTGTTTCCTTATCATCGTCCACGAAAGACGTCCACTGCTGAACTTAGGCCTCCCCTAAGCGTCGCCACAACGACCGTTCCTATACGTCTCGCATCCATCGGATTGTAAGACGCAGCGTTGGAAGGCCTCCCGAGGGAGTCTGATGACCTGATGAGAGTCGCGGGAATGCGATGGATACGAGACATACAGGAACGTGCGTTGTTGCAACACTTGGGAGAGATTCTATATCCAACAGGGGACGTACTTTCGCCGAAATGATGATGATGGTATAAATAGAATTGAAAAAGTCTGGAACGGCTTCGAAAAAAGGACCGTATATGCACTTTTGTTTTTACTTGGCGGGGGCGCACTGCCGTGCCCCCAGATAGACTCTGCATAGACTTCAAATGCCAAGGCCTTGTAATGTTCCTACTGGACATAATCCTCCTCTCTTGGAGAGGTAATGCGCCTGACTGGGTTTGAACCTACGACTACTAGGCCATCACTACTCACCCACGGGGCTGCCACTGTCAACAAAGACTTGGTACTTTGGAACTTCAAAAATCGAGGTATACATTCATAAAACATCAAAGCCCCCAGTTTTTTTCTCCGTACCTACCTGACCCGTTCCGACAGTCAAAACAAAAATTTAAGGCATAATGACGAATATAAAAAAAATGTTCCATTTCATTATGTCATAAATAAGACAAAGACGTTTTTAACTATGTTATATTTTTTTTAACGTTTACAAACAAAAGAGCTTAATATTAACTAACAATAAAACAAAAGAAATCGAATTATTTTTTCATTATTTTCAATACCTTCTAGACGTTACACAGATTAGTTCAGCTATTCAATAATAGATGGCGCTAAATCGAATAACACGACAAAACGACGTAATGCGTCAAAAACACGTTTCAATTCATGCAAGTTGTCAGAAAGTAGGTCAAGTTTCTATAATTTTGGGGTGCATTGCAATATTGCAATGCATAACCGGCAAATAACCTCATTCTAGCAATTTCTTTAAAAGTACATTTTTATCGGACCGACCGGCATGGATTATTTAATAATTATCAGTATTTGTGTAGGTAGGTACTAATAAAAACGGCCTTGAGTTTTAATTTACATCCACGCCCCGTTACTGATATCAAAATTAAGCCCTTTGAAATGTCGTTACAGAAAAGGAATTTCCGATGACAAATAAAATTGTGACTAGAAACTGGCCGAGCACACGATGGCCCATCTTAGACGCAGTTTCTTTTTTTACGCAATCATTCCTTACTTTTCTTTATGCAAATTGAATTTCGAACGTTATTATATGCCATTCCTGTCTCATACGACAGATAGCGCTACCAACCGCTCTACTATAGAAATTATACTGAAAAAAATTACTAACCTTGGAACCTATTTGATTTCCACATTGTCCCGCCTGTACATGCACTATTTCACGCATTTTGATAAACTTTTAACTTGGTTTTATGAACCTTTTGATATAATAGGTTCGAAACCGCACGTTGAACAAATACTAAGTGATTTTACAAACTTTTTATCTCATATCGTTCAGTTCCGAGTATGTGTTGATTGTGACTAAACGGTGTTGCCGCGTAAGTAATTTACACTATTCTAGGGAGTCGTTTAATTTAGTGGCCAGGTGCAAATATTTGTGGTTAAAAAGTTTACAATCGACTAACAGGTGAAGTTTTTAGTATTTTTTGTGTTATTTTGCTGGAATAGTGCTACTTCAGCGTAGATTAAGTGTTTTACGTATTATTTAGTACAGGATGCTGTGAAAATTCGAAACGCTTGTTTTAAAATATTCATTTTTTTAAAAGACGCAACGACTCAAAGGCGAATTAAGTCCCCATTGTCCAATTTATAACCTAAAATGAACCTTAGACGATTAATTTTTTCAGTTATTGCCATTGCTCTATTCGCTTATGTAGGTATTTTATCACTTCATAATTTAAGTTTGTTAATATTTAAATTATTTATATGAGATACAAATTTTGACAAATACTTAAAAAAAAACTTTATTAATTACTAAGAAAAATGCAAACGAATAAATTATTTGTTTGACAAACAGGATACAAGGTGGGATTAGTATGCAGATTTAGTTCCAAGAGTTAGCAACCCCAGCTGATAACTAATGCAACGACTGATAAAATGATAAATGATAAGGTTTGAGGTGTTAAAGTCAAACCCAGTGACTAAGACCTCTCTAAGTATAGAAATCTGCAGAAAACGAGAGTTTATTTTACACCAGTGTAGCCAACCAAAATCTTAGGCCCAGATTTTCATAGAAAATATCTGTACGAATAGGTCTAGAAAAAATGGAAGTTTATTATCCCTTATTGAGTCAACTTTTTAATCGGAATTAAGGCGTGGCGTTACATAAATATTGAATTCTTATATTTCCAGATTAAATAGTTGAACTTTGACGTTTGAAAATGCCGTCAATGCCGATATTTTTCGTGGTTTTCGAAGGCATAATGGACGAACTAAATATTCATTTGTTTTTTAGGACTTTGACCGGGTTTTGAACTGATGATTCTAAATACTAAAAAAGAAATTAGTCCCAAGGTTAATTTTTTTTTAAGGTGTAATTCAATCATTCTCCTTTACTACAGAATGCAGGCTGTCATAAAATGCTACTAGCTGATTTGAAGTGCGTTTACTTAAGTGAATTCAGATTAAGATTTTATTTAGGGTTTAGGATTCCAAGTCTTTCGATTAGAAAGATCTCGTTTTCTTAAAACGCTTCTACTAGCTTTCGATGACCTTCATTTTATAGATAACAGGGATGAGGTCGAGTCCGTACTTTGGACCACCGCACCGGGTCCAACTTCTATGCAGGAATGGTCAATATTCTTTGCTTACTTTTCTTATATCTTTACTTATTTTTTTGTCGATAGTCCTTAAAAAAAAGGTATTTATTAGAATTAGACATTGATTTGGTCGTCGTGGTAAATTCCACTGCATGAAGTTTTAAATAAACTAAGAAGAGGCTGTTTATCGCATTGACTGTGTCAGGGTTAAGGAGGATTAATATTCATGAAACAACACTGCCAGTCTAATGTCAATGTCATTTTGACATGAGGTATGGTGCGTTCAAAAACCTAGTCTAGTTACAATTCTTTGTCGAAAACAGAATTATGTTTACATAGATTTTACTAAACACACGCTTTATTGCAAGTAAAAAATGTTTTTTTCAGTATATATTCATTCTGTTGAGATTCTTTGGATTCAAGTTCGTAATTTGAACTATGTCAGTTATGACACGCTTCTTGGCTTTTCGATAATTCGTAGTCAAAATAAAATTTTCGAACGCTAACCAAAACATTGCAATGTCACTCAAGCGTACTCTTATCGAAAATTAGCAAAGCAATAACTTATTTAAAACAAAGTCATAATCACTAATAAACTATGTAATCAGCAAAACGAATTACATACAAATACAAAACCAGCCATACAAAAACCGTAAAATGATGAATACAACCCAAAAAATGGTGTATAAAACATAAACATGAGATTTTTTAAAGTTTTCCTGACTTTGGCGATTGTTTTTATAGCTTATATCGGTGATTTTATCGTATTTCGATCAAAATATTCGGATTCTTTAACATTTCGCGCCATTACAGACAGTTTGGTGCATGCTAGTCTTGGATTTTTGTCGTCCTTGATATTTTTTAGTCATGATCAAAACTTGAATGTACACATCAGTGGACTAAATGTAACTTTCTGTACAATAGTGTCATCTCTTATTGATGTTGATCATGCGTTTGTTGCGAGGTCAATTTATTTGAAGGTGAGTTTATTATGACAATTATGGTTTATAATATTTTTACTCATCTCTTAGTGTAATTAATTTGGTATGACTCATCATCGCTGTAGCCTTTTTCCCACCTATCTTGAGGTCGACTTCTAGCCTTACTGGCTGCAAATCTGTGTTTATTAACAGTGACTGCGCAACACATGCTTAACAGGCTTTATAGTTAACTATATTTGGCTGCCTTCAAACCTGATTTTATTTACATACACCATAAAAGTGTGTGGAAATAAAATCAGGTTCGAGTTAAGACATTACATTGTCAAATGACAGAAATGCGACTTGCCTGGTGCTCAGCAAACCCGTGACCTGAACTTTTTTCTCTCACTCATACCAATGGGGGACAACGGGGAATAAACAATAATTTACACCAAGATACAGAACAACTAAACAGCTCATCACACAAACATTAATTTCATGTGGGAATTGAACCCGCAACCTCCATCACAGCAGTCAGGACCACTAACCACTAGACCAACAGGCCAGTCAAACTAAAAAACCATTCTCTTTTGTTCCAGGATATGACAAACCTAAAGTACAGAGGAATCTTCCACTGCACCACATTCTGGCTGCTAATAACTTCTATAATACTACTCTACAGCTACCTAGAAAAAAAACTAAATCTATATCTTCTATCATTTATGCTCATACTTGCTTACTCCAGTCACCATCTCAGAGATGGGAACAGGAGAGGTCTATGGTTGTATCCGTTTGGCAGTTCACCGCCCATAGACAAGAATTTGTACCTTTTTCTTTTGGCGGTGATCCCACATGTATTAGCTTGTGTTTATAATATTGGTAAAGGTAGTTTTAGTAAGAGTGTTACTATAGATTATACTAGTATGGTTGTCTAGAGCAGTGTGTGCCATGACACACTGTTTTACAGTTCCCGGCATGTAAGTTGGCAAGAGTTGTTAGATGCACAGAAATCGTTTTTTAGATCTATTTGGTGGTCAAGCGGGGTATGAGGTAGCGCCGATCCCCGGCGCGCGATTGGTGCAGTATTATAATAGTACTGCACCAATCACCAAACCTAACCATCAACCAATAACCATCAACCTAACATCATCATCATCATCTGCCTAGCCTTTTCCCAACTATATTGGGGTCGGCTTCCAGTCGAGCCGGATTTAGCTGAATACCAGTATTTTACGAGGAGCGGCTGCCTACCAGACCTCCACAACCCATTAACTGGGGTAACACGGTACTTCATGGCAAGACTGGAGTCAGATTTACTGGCTTCTGACTATCCGTAACGACTGCCAAAGATCTCCAAATGACAGCCGGGACCTACGGCTTAACGTGCTTTCCGAGGCACGGAGGAAACTCGTTATGTTAAGATGGTCACCCATCCACAGACCAACCTAGGCAAGCGTTGCTTAACCTTGAAGATCGACCTGTGCGGCTGTTATTATTTAGCCACGAGCTCCTCAACCATCAGCCTAACAAACCAATCATAAATATGATTGGTTTGTTAGTCGACTTTTGCTCCCGCACTGCGTTACGTCCCGTTCGCTCATTCGCGTTTTTGTAACACATGCGCGAATTTACCCCCACTACGTCAAAATCTTGCCAACTTACGTGCCGGGTACGTAACTGTACCACGGAGAATAACTGGTGTGCTTCAGAAAAATACGGTTATCTCATAAAATTAAGCAAGGACTACACATCTGTAATTTAGCATCTCAACAGAGGTGACTTAGCTTGTTGAAATCCTTGTAGACAGCAGATGTAATCCATGATCTTCAAAATCATTAGCGCCCGCCATGGACGCCTTTTTCAAACCGCATTATCGACCGCAGCGACACAGTCGCTGCGGTCGATAATGCGGATTAAATCTGTGTAACTGCTACACAATCTAAGCACACAAACCGAACTCCCACCAAGGTGACCTCTGTTGTAACGCTGGATTGCATTTGTGTGGTCCATGCTTTAATAGATTGAAAACAATGTAAAGTCTGTTTTTTAATCCCTGAGACTAAATTGACACAGGTAAATGTTAAACCAACCAATAATAATGAATCCAGTTCTTTTGTGTTGTGACTAGTGTGCCCACAACCATTGTCATTTTAGTCTCAGAGATTAAAAAACAGACTTTAGGTCTCCTTGCACTTGTTGCTTGTCAGCCTGCCCTAAAATTTTTAGCTTGGTGGCAGATGAACATTTAAATTGTATCCCAACTTTAATTTGTATAGACCTATACATAGTAAGTGTTTCATACAAATATGGACCTTATTTGCAGCTGTGATAAAATGCTTTATACAATTATGAGCAATGTACAGATAAGGTTCATTTTAGCATGAAATGTTTAAATGAACTGTAAGTTCAGAAAGCAATTATTGTTATTATGCAGGCAAGAGTTTATTTTAAGAAAAAAATCTGTAAATTGTAAAAATCTTTAAAAAATCTGTTATAATTTGTTTTTTTTTAATCTGTAATTTAGTTTTTACTCTTCGGTTTAAAATTGTTATTAATTTACATGTAGGCTAATAAAGCATTTAAATATGTGATTTATAACATTCTAATATAAAGGTACCTCTATTTACTGAATTTTAGGCACATTCCTGATTTGCCAAGACCAATTTATCCATTTATTAGCATTTCATCATCACCATAAATTCAACCGAAAGACGTCGACTGCTGGACACAGGCCTCCCCCAAGCGTCGTCACAACGACCGGTCCTGTGCGTCTCGCATCCATCAGATTCCCGCGACCCTCACCAGGTCTTCAGTCCACCTTGTAGGAGGCCTATGTTGTTAACCTTGATTCTCCTGCGGATATCTTCATTCCTTATGTAATGTAATTCTCACCATAGCTCTTTCGCTTGCACTTTTGTGAACACATAATCTCTAAATATAATACTGTAAATCAGTAAATTTCAAAAGCAATGTCATTCAAATTCTATAGTTTACAGTAAAGTCTGTTTTTTAATCCCTGAGACTAAATTGTCAAATCATGACATGATTGTCATGATTTGACAATTGTCAAATGTCAAACTTGCAATAACAATGATGCCAGTTCTTTTGTGTTGTGACAAGTGTGACCACCCACGTAATGTCATTTTAGTCTCAGAGATTAATAAACAGACTTTAGGGTGTTTACAATTACCCATTATGTACTCTTATTTTCTAGTAGGTACCTACAACTTTTACAACGAACAATTAATTTAGCCCCGTATTCTTGTCTGTAGATCACATACAAGAACATAGACTTTATAATCAGTAGTAGATGAGAATCGAATATAATATTTTTGTATATAAAACTGTAATTAGAAAGGAATACTAATAAAATAAAATATACGAGACAAAGTTCGAATTCTAATTGTTTTTTTTTAAGTGTTCGCAATCGTATTCCATTTTTAGGGTAGATATCGAAAAGGTTAAACGGGACTCTATTACCTAGACACCGCTGTCCGTCGTTCGAGACTGACTCGCACTTGACCGGTTTTTTCATACTAATGCAAATGTGATCAGTGAATCGGTTTTCTTGATACCTGTTAATGAAAACTTAGGTATAGGTACTATTTATAAAATAATATCAAATTATTATTTTTATGTGGTAAGTTAAAGGTAAACGGACAAACAGACAAATGGACAGCGGAGTCCTAGTGATAGGGGCGATTACTAATTTTACTCTTCAGGTATGGCACCCTGAAAACACCAATACGCCTACCATATTTTCATAGCAATATAATTAATTAATCGGAGTATAATATTGCTATAAAAAATGGTAGGCGTCTAAATCAGTTTAGTACGTTGAAGATACATTTTGGTACACAAGAAAAGGATATAAATAAAAAACCAATTCCTCTATCTTAAATGCAATTTATTAAAAAAAAAAAACATAATCTCTATGATTTCCTATCATTGACCGGGCCATACAATGCCTTCAATCCAATCTAGATAGCTCGATACCCTAGTGTAAACCGCAGGTCTGTCGGCATCACCACAGTTTTTGCCGAACGAAGTGATGCCAACGATGTGGAAGATGCAGGAATTGTCGGTGGAAACCACTTGTATAGGAGCACCGGAATCACCCTGAAAAGATAACACGAATTAGGTATCTACTATTTATTTATTTAAGTTTACTACAAATAAAACCACGCTTTTATTAGACGCACTCTATCTATTAGGTACTTATTTATTGTGCAAACCGTATTCTCTTTCAACACAAAGGTTGACTGGTAAAGAATGCTTTGTTGAAGTCCGCCTATGTACCACTAATGTAGGTACATGAAGTTTAAATAAAATACCTATAATAAACAATACAAGATGGCGGATTGACTTACAGCCAAACCCAATAACCTATCTATCTCCTTGAGATAGAAAAACAAATGAAACAACAGAAAACCTCTATAATTTCTATATTGCATCATTTGTTTTACTATCTCCAGTATGCCAAAGCTGGAGATAGATAGGTTATTGGGTTCGGCCGTTACCTGACATGTAATATAACCGGCGGCACGTATCTTGGCAATGCGCAGAAATCGTTTTTTAGAACTATTTAGTGGTCAAGCGGGACGCGGGGTATGAGGTAGCGCCGATCCGGCGCGCGATTGGTGCAGTATTATAATAGTAGTCTATGATTGGTGCGTTTGTCGACTTTTGCCTACGCACTGCGTTACGTCCCGTTCGCTCATTCGCTTTTTTGTACACCATACGTACGAAACTTGCCAACTTATTTGCCGGGTATTACATAATAAAATGGCGGATGAACTTACCTGACAGGTATCCTTCCCGCCTTTTAGGTCACCAGCGCAAATCTGTGAGTCTACGAACCCTTGACGCCAGTTTCGACTGATCAACGACTTGAGCGTTTCATTACAAAACGCTACGTCTAGTAACGGCAGTGAAACTTTTTGTAGCTCCTTCGCTGTGTCTCGCGAACCTGTGAAATAGAAGGTTTTGATATATCACTACATAGTATAAAACAAAGTCGCTTTCTCTGTCCCTATATCCCTATGTATATGCTTAAATCTTTAAAACTACGCAACGGATTTTGATGCGGTTTTTTTAATAGATAGAGTGATATGGCATTAAAAGCAAAAAGGTAATTACTGCAACCGCCATTTGTCATGCCACCAACGAAATAAAAGTCAAAATCGGTTGAACGGACAGTAAAAATGGTATCTTCAAATGTGTAATCTTATTGGGAATAGAGTAAGTACAGCATCTACGAGTATATATGTAGGGTCGGGTGTCTCACATTGAACCAGGCAGCTACATTGAACCACCGCCGAATCTCAAAAATGCGACATTACCAAACCGCACTAATATGAGTGAAAGAGAGGTATTTACGTTCCATTCCTGCCCACTAGTTTGCGTGGCGATCGCGTGCAAAGTGGTTGTGTGAGGAGTATTCGAAAGCAAACTGACTCAAAAAGTAAATATTTTCTGCCAATTTCATTCTTTTTTAGCTTTTTTCGTTTAAATAATATCAATTTATTTATATGTACACTGTTTTCTACAGTTATTTAGCAATTAAAAGAGCTATAATTCGTGATTTTAAGAGATTGATTTGGCGGTAAAATTTTGAGTTTAGTGATCAAAACGTGGTGTGTCTCACATTGAACCACCTGAGGGTGGTACACATTGAACCACGGTTTACTGTGTACACCCCAGTCGTTAAAGGAGTGTTTTTTACAATTATTTTAATTTAATTTTAATTTGTTATATTATGGAAGGTACTTTTGTTTTTATAATGAAAAACTGTTACTTTTGTTTTTATTATTAAAATATGATAAGAATTTGACTGAAAAGGTTTTGTGATGTATAAAACTAAGACTCTCGGTTTAATTGCATATGATTTAAAGTTATTTTTATAAATATAAGACTGATTTTTATTATTACTGTTTATTATCATTATTATTACAAAGTATTTGCCTTATAAATTGAACTAGAAGACATCGTAAATAAGGTGTCTCAATGTGGACGATATCATTTTTCATAAAAATCTGTTTTACACCGAAACTAAAAGGAATAAGAGAAATTAATGTTTTACAAAATTGAAGCTAAATAAATATGCTAACTATACACAAAAAATTAAAGGCATTGATGGAACATCCAGCCCACTATGAGACTTTGAAATTTACCTGGTTCAATGTGGGACAACTTACCATACTTATAAGAAGACCGTGGCTAGATAGATAATAACAGCCGCACGGGTCGATCTTCAAAGTTAAGCAACGCTTGCCATGGTTGCTCTGTGGAAAGACGAGAGAAGAAAGCACGTTAAGCCGTGGGTCCCGGCTGTCATTTGTAGGTCTTTGGCAATCGTTACGGATAATCAAAAGCCAGTAAATCTGACTCCAGTTTTGCCAAGAAGTACCGTGTTACCCCAGTTAATGGTTTGTGGAGGTCTGGTGGGCAGCCGCTCCTCGTAAAATACTGGTATTAAGCTAAATCCGGCTTGAGTGGAAGCCGACCCCAATGTAGTTGGGAATAGGCTAGGCAGATTATGAATGTGTACTTACGAGAGTTCAGTTTCCCCCAGCCAGTAGCGATGACACTCCAATGAGCACCAAGGTCTAGTCTCTTCCACAGACAGGCTGGTCTTTTGTCAAATCTTTTTGGGAATAGAGTATAGCGTCTGTGACTATAGAGTCTATGATCATAGAGTCTGTGGCTATAGAGTCGGTTACTATAGAGACTGTGACTATATACTTATGAGAACTAAGTTTCCCCTAGCCAGTAGCGATGACAGAAAAGACAAACCTTCTTGGTAATGGAGTGACATCATCACTGATGATGCCATCTAGCCGATTTCGGCCACAGCGACCGCATTCAATGACTTCTTATGGTGATTGTGAGCTAAGATTTGCAGCTCTGTTATGCGCCCTCATATGACTTGCATATCCAACTTTGACCGAAAAACTCCGAGCGCAAAGTGGACATGTCAGCGCACCACTAACAATGTGAATGGAGTATAGCGTCTGTGACTATATACTTACGAGAGTTCAGCTTCCCCCAGCCAGTAGCGATGACAGTCCTATGTGCACCAAGGTCTGGTCTGTTCCACAGACAGGCAGGTCTGATGGCCGAGCTGAACCTCACGTTGGCCACCAGCTCTATGAGCGCGATGTCGTCGTACACCTTCGGGGACGCGTAGTCTGGGTGTTGGATGAAGCGGCGGATGGCTACCTGGAATGTGGGAGGTTCATTTTAATTAGCATATATTTCTTTAACAGTTTTGTACACACACAAAATAATTTTATACGAAGAAGGAGACAGAAAATAGGTACAAGGTGATGCTTATAGTATTTTTTGGGTTTTTTTAGACGGGGATTCATCAGAACGACTTCTCCCGCTCTAGGGAGGAGCGGGAGGGCGTATCAGACTTTTACTGACTAAACCCCACCCCGTTCCATCTTTGTCTTCGTTCCGGGATTCCGGGTTTTCCTTTTAGAAACCAATTCATGGCCCCAAAGACTTCGACCCTGCTGGGCCCCAATTTGCTGACAGTATTTTTCAGGGTACCTAAAGGGTTTAAACAGGACCTTATTGCTAAGACTTCGCTGTGCACCTGTCTGTTTTCAGGCTGTATCTCATGAACCGTGATAATTAGACAGTTGAAATTACAGATGATGTTTTAGCTATAAAAACAAATATTAAAAATAGAATAAAATAAATGTTTAAGCGGGTTCCCATTACAACAAATGTGATTTTTTTGTCGTTTTTTTTCTACAAACGGTACGGAACCTTTTGTGCGCGAGTCCGACTCGTACCTACTTGGCCGACTATTAATCCTTATTCTTATTCAGCTTATCAATATCTAGTAATAATGAGGCTTGTCCCGTTAATGTGGCTTAAAATTAGACCAGAGCTAAGAAAAACGAAACTTATTCCCATATTATAATATTAAAAAAAACAATATATAGATACTGAGATAAGATCCTTTTCGACATTTTTTTTATTTCGGGGTTTCAATCGACATGTTTATGATTCCGATGTCCTGGAACTTCTGACGCGATCAATTTGAAGACCTAGACTGAATTGTTAAAGGGACGGAGCTAAATGTAGTAAAGGATGCATAGCTCCATCCCTCTTGCTCGCTCGCTATTTATTTCGTTAATTTCGTTATTAATTTTCGTTCGCTATTAATTTCGTTATTTATTTCGCTCGTTATTTCAAGGCCTGTGATCTTCAAAATTAAGTTTCGGGCCAACCCTACACCAACCCTCTCCAAAACCTCTCTCTGCAAAACTCATATGAACAGGCTTAGCGCCGTCAGCGACTCTATGATCAATGTTCTGGTCTCCCAGCCTCACGAGCACAGGCTTCTGCTCATCGCAGAAGGAGGCGACCGCCTGCCACTCCTCGCTCCAGACCATGGCCCGTACCAGGGCTCGGCGCGAGATATCACTGCCGCCAACTATATGTTACAATACTTCCACGGATTTTGGGTAAATATACTCTATCTATTATAGAGGAGCTCGTGGCTAGATAATAACAGCCGCATAGGTCGATCTTCAAGGTTAGGCAACGCTTGCCTAGGTTGGTCTGTGGATGGGTGACCATCTTAACATAACAAGTTTCCTCCGTGCCTCGGAAAGCACGTTAAGCCGTAGGTACCGGCTGTCATTTGTAGATCTTTGGCATTCGTTACGGATAGTCAGAAGCCAGTAAATCTGACTCCAGTCTTGCCATGAAGTACCGTGTTACCCCAGATAATGGATTGTGAAGGTCTGGTAGGCAGCCGCTTCTCGTAAAATACTGGTATTCAGCTAAATCCGGCTTGACTGGAAGCCGACCCCAATATATGTAGTTGGGAAAAGGCTAGGCAGATGATGATTCTCTATCTATTATAAAAACTCACATCAATAGGTTTAGCGCCATCAGCAACCCTATTATCAATGTTCTGGTCTCCCAGCCTCACGACGACAGGCTCCGGAATCTGCGCGGTTCGGTCCTGACTGCAGTGGGCTGCTGTAAGCACGTACAGAGGACTGATGAGGGAACCTCCGCAGCTGAACTTGTGGCCTCCGTTGTAGTCTGCCCAGCCTATTGCTGCCTGGAAGAAGAGAATTATAAAGCGGTTATTTTTCAGTAATTCAGACTAAAGAACTTGGTTATCCCAAGGGCTACATATAATTCTATTTTTATTTCACATAAGCCTACATGGGCACATATAAAATGTACAAAGCTAGTGCACGGTTCTAACTGGTCGTTTGAAAAGAAGAAGAATCGGTGTGAGAGCGTTTCCGCATTATCCGATCCGATATCGGTATCGGACGCCGATACGATATCGGGGTAAGTGAAATGTATGAAATATGTACCTGTCTTTCATATTGTCCGGCCCGATATCGGATATCGGAGCACGGAATTTCATACATTTTACTTATACCGATATCGTATCGGCGTCCGACACCGATATCGGATCGGATAATGTGAAAACGGTCTGACAGTCCATTCCGATCCACTCAGAGTGACATACAAAATGAAGGGGTTGCAGCATAATATATTATTTATCTATATCTATCATCTCTGACGAAAATTTAATTACCCCACTAAAGGACTAAAAACATTCGATAAGCTAACACGATGTCCTACGTAGGTTAACGTAAACGCGATTGCGAAGCGACGCGGCGTGAATTGTTCAAACAATGTTGATACTCTATTAACGACTAGAAATGCGTAGCGGACGCATACAGTGGCTTGTTTAAATAAATTCTGGCAATTTACACGCACGTAAGAACAAGCCGCCGCGTCGCGTTGATTTCACGTAATCCGCCTACGTGAGGCAACAGGTAAGCAAGGAGGAAACGTATAACAAATATAGATATAAACAAACTCACCATATGCGGAAACTCCCCAAGTTTAGCATTCTTCCCGCCGACTATGAGTTCTATTCCTGTGTAATCACACTTCGCTTCGGACACGGAGAACGATTCAGGGTTGGGTATCAGAGGGATGTAGCCGACTTTCTTCACGACACTCCGGGTGTATTCTTCACATTCTGAAAGGTAAAGAAAGAAACATAATTAAATATCCATACTTTTTTTTATCATCCTCGTGGAGCTCGTGGCTAAATAATAACAGCCGCACAGGTCGATCTTCAAGGTTAAGTAACGCTTGCCTAGGTTGGTCTGTGGATGGGTGACCATCTTAACATAACGAGTTTCCTCCGTGCCTCGGAAAGCACGTTAAGCCTTTTGTCACGGTAAGCCGGCTGTCATTTGGAGATCTTTGGCAGTTGTTACGGATAGTCAGAAGCCAGTAAATCTGACTCCAGTCTCGCCACGAAGTACTGTGTTACCCCAGTTAATGGGTTGTGGAGGTCTGGTAGGCAGCCGCTCCGCGTATAATACTGGTATTCAGCTAAATCCGGCTTGACTGGAAGCCGACCCCAATATAGTTGGGAAAAGGCTAGGTAGATGATGTAGATGATGACTTTTTTTATCATCCTATCATGCTCTTGGGCAGATCGGGAGAGCGTGTCCGACTTTTACTGACTAAAACTCAATCCTTATGTTCCTTCTTTGCGTTAGGTTGCAGAGCTCCAGGTTTTCCTTTCAGAGCAAACCCGTGGCTCCAGTAGGTTTCGAACCTGCTGAACCCCTACGCTGACATCTTCTTGAGGCGCGCGTGGAACACTACGCGTCATTTGGGCTGGGTTCAGATGGTGTAAAAACGTGAGGAGCTCGTGGCTAGATAATAACAGCCGCATAGATCGCTCTTCAAGGTTAAGCAACGCTTGCCTAGGTTGGTCTGTGGATAGGTGACCATCTTAACATAACGAGTTTCCTCCGTGCCTCGGAAAGCACGTTAAGCCGTAGGTCCCGGCTGTCATTTGTAGATCTTTGGCAGTCGTTACGGATAGTCAGAAGCCAGTAAATCTGACTCCAGTGTTGCCATGAAGTACCGTGTTACCCCAGTTAATGGGTTGTGGAGGTCTGGTAGGCAGCCGCTCCTCGTAAAATACTGGTATTCAGCTAAATCCGGCTTGACTGGAAGCCGACCCCAATATAGTTGGGAAAAGGCTAGGCAGATGATGATGATGAATCAGATGGTGTAAGAACCGCATACTGGACACGATGTTCGATGGGGCCGAAAGGTTCTGCATTAACGACCGCGTACCGGAAGACGCAGTGTGGTGGCAAAGGCTCCCACTAGGTGGACTAATGACCTCATGACACGCAAGACCGATCGTAACGGGACACTTGGTGGAGATCTATGTGTGCATGTAAAGAAATGATGATAGACTGGATTACGCGTTAATATTCAGGCATGATGAAGAATCGCCAAACTTAAGTGGCAGTGGGTAGGGCACATTGCTTGTAGAACAGATGGTCGATGGGGACGGAAGGTTCTGGAGTGGCGGCCACGTACCGGAAGACGCAGCGTCGGAAGGCTTCCCACAAGGTGGACCGACGACCTGGCTAGGGTCGCGGGAATTCAATGGATGCGAGACGCACAGGACCGGTCGCTGTGGCGACGCTTGGGGGAGGCCTATGTCAAGCAGTGGACGTCTTTCGGCTGAGATGATGATGATGATGATGATGCGATTACAGAATGAAAAACGAAAGGGCAGGGATGCCTCAGAAAGAGGGCAAAAAGCAGTCATACGGCTAGTAGTATTGTTTTTGTACAATTCTGATTGCATTATCGGTCTTGTAATGTTCCTACTAACTGTTGGGACTTAGCCGTTCTCTCTAGGAGAGGCCCAGTGCGGATTAGTGGATGTCACATGTCTTCGAATTTTTGGTTCTAGGACATGCCGGTTTCCTCACGATGTTTTCCTTCACCGTTTTGAGAGCAGCGAGCAGTGATGAAATAAATTACACAATGTAATGCGCCTGGCTGTGTTTGAGACTTAAAACTTGTAAGTAGGGACAATTAAATACATCAAAATAATTAGAATTCTGGTTGACTAAATAACTTACTTTTCTCACTGATTCTTCTTCTGTCGTTTATGTCAACGGCGTTGCCCCAAATAGGCCGCTCACTGTAAAATAGAAACCAGCTGTTAATGATATAGTTGAGGTGCGGTTGACTGAGTCAGTCGACTTAGACCGTTTTCACATTATCCGATCCGATATCGGTATCGGACGCCGATACGATATCGGGGTAAGTAAAATATATGAAATATGTACCTGTCTTTCATATTGTCCGGCCCGATATCGGATATCGGAGCACGGCATTTCATACATTTTACTTACCCCGATATCGTATCGGCGTCCGACACCGATATCGGATCGGATAATGTGGAAACGCTCTTATGCATGCGCGCTTTTTTGATGACAACTCAATAAGTCGACTTATGCATGCGCGCTTTTTTAAAGTGGACTCAATGAGTCAATTTACATATGCGTGCTTTTTTGACGTCGACTTAATGAGTCGTTTTACACATGCGGGCTTTTTGCCGCTGAGAGAAAGTAAAAGTCTACACTAAAAATTAAGTGTTACGTGTTACTCACTCTCTATCCTGAGTAGCAGCAGAATTAAGAATACTGGATCCGTCTCGACAACACACTATGCGATCCCCGAACGCATTGTATGAGCAGAATGTTGGGCGGATTCGACTTGTACTGGAAACAAAACAAAAATACATTAATAGGTACAATTTGTAGGGGCCCGACAAGGTCGTAGCCTACCGGGGTTCTGGGTTGACGAAAGAGAACCCCTTGACCCTGGAATTAGGGCAAAGAAGGAACGGGAGTGGGTTTTGGGTCGAGTAGATATTGAACAAAAGTTCAATACCTACTCGACTAAAATGTATGAAACAGCTGTATTTTTTTCATGATTTCAGAGTCGGTCCCATAGTGAAAGTTGTTCATATTCATGGGTAGAACACCCAGTGAAAATTTGGCCGGTTATTGAAAAATAACCCCGTACAATATGTAACATGAAAACCTTTTCCTTGAAGGGAGGACCTCCTCCCTTGACATATTTAATGATTTTTCCGCACCCACTCTTCGCTCGGGCCTCACGTAGGTATAGTAAGTAGCAAGTAAAATAATAATAGTTCAGTTGAAAACCTTACTGAAAGTCTTGCCGTGCCGATTGGCAGGCATCGATCACCGTGCAGCGTCCAATAGTGTTAGTATACTCTTCCACACAGGACTCTCCCTCTGGAATCAAAGAAGGAAAATATTTAAAAAGATACAACCGATTTCTATGTTAAAAGGTCAGTCATCGATTACACATATAAACAAAATGGGCTCGCCGTCATTCAAAGTCAAAGTCAAATATTTTTATTTCACATAGGTCTACATGGGCACTTATAAAACGTCGAAAACTAGTGCACATTGAGGCGGTAAGTCGCCTCTTTGAGGAGTGGTTGGAAAGAGGTCACAGCGTCCTCTCGTTCCGTATGACGCAGGTCTTCACTGGACACGGTAAGTTTGGGAGGTTCCTGCATCGGATCAAGCAGGAGAGGACGCCCGGGTGTCGCCACTGTGTGGACCGCCCGGAGGACACGGTGGAGCACACTGTAGAGGTGTGTCCCGCTTGGGCGGAGCACCGCTGTGTCCTTGTGGAGGCTATCGGCGGCGGCGACCTCTCGCGCTGGGCCCTGGTTCAGGCCATGGTCCGGAGCGAGGAGGGGTGGCGGGCGGCCGCCTCCTTCTGCGAAGCAGTAATGCTAGTGAAGGAGGCTGCTGACCGCGAGCGCGTGAGGGAACGGACTCACGCCGCCGCCGCCGAGATCCCGATCCCGATTTCCGACCACCGTAGGCGCGTAGGTCCGGCAGTCTGGAAATAATCTGGACCGAGCCCAGTCGTCAACGGCGCGTTCTATTCCACGCGCGCCTCAAGGAGATGTCAGCAAACTGTAGGGGCCCGGCAGGGCCGAAGCCTCTGGGGAACATGGGTATTCCGAAAGGTTGTCACCGAGTCCCTGCCCAGATCGAAGGCAACGAAGGAACGGGGTAGGGGTTTAGTCAGTAAGAGTCTGACACACCCTCCCACTCCGCCCAAGAGTGGGAGAAGTAATTTTGATGATTCCCCTACCATATAAAAAAGTGTAAACAAAACAATTTTACTTGTGACGACATTTCAGCCATGATCCAATGAAGATTTTCGTTCCATAATTTCGAAGTTCATCATCAAATCATAACAAAATTTCTATGGGACCTATTCGGGAGTACAATAATTCATTCAAAAAACAAAAACAATGCAAAACCGGTCCACAATTAACCGAGAAATCATAAAAAAAACACGCGCAGCCCAACATAAAACATCGTCCTTATTGATGTCGCTTAAAAAGTAATATTTTTTTAATAGGTTTTGAAGACACCGAAGAGCCAAGATTACCGACATACCACCAAAAAGAATTGCTCGCAGAACAGTTTTTTTATTATATAGACAAACACGTAATTATTACGAAAAAATACATTAAAAACTTCGCGCCTAGATACCTACATTCTAAATTGTCACGAGATCTTGAGTACGTAACGTTTTGCTCAAAACGGGGCCAAATATTCGGTTTGGCCGCAACTAGTATATTATTATATGAACATCTGTCATCATCTGTTATGATATAAGTATGTGTATACATAGATATATCATTATTTTTTTTGCCGTTTTTCTGATAGTGACTGACTGTCAGACTGTCAGCCCCAGTAGGTTTCGACCCTGCTGTTTCCCTACGATTTACTGACATCTCCATGAGGCACGTGTGAAACACTACGCACCGTCGACGACGCGGGCTTGGTGCGGACAGTTACCAGATGGCCGGACGGCATGCTACCCATTGCTCGCCGTCCGCAACCTACTGCCTACGATAGGTGGAAATAAGGGTCGAAATCCAAATTTCGGTGGCTGGGTCCTGAGCAAGTCCGTTCCATCACGCGTACGACCACCGTCATCGCTAGCTTGACTGATACGACGGGTCGAAGCCCTGCCATTTTTCGTCGCTTCGGCCCTTAGCCTGTACCAGGGCCTGGTACAGGTCATTGGCGCCTGTCGCCCCATTGAGAACACGCCGAAGCGGGGCTAACCTACACCGTGTCCACCGGAAAGTCCAGCCGGGCGTTTCTTCCGCATGAATCCAATGCAGAAACCTCCCGAACTTACCATTTCCATGAGAACTTACGTCAAGCGGAAGGTGTGGACGCCGCGCCGTGGTGACTTTCCTGCCAGTCTTTAAAGAGGGGCTTACCGTCATAATTTTGGCGTGCACAACATTTATAGGTTTACCATTAGTTTTTGTATCTTTTTTATACAAAAAGGTTATCTACCAGATTGAATAAATCATAACAAGAATAACAGAAAAACTATTGACAAAAAATAGAACTAACTTTAATTGCTTAAATGGACATTTAACATTGACAGTTTTTAAATTATACTGAGTGGAAGAATCGCCAAACTTAAGTGGCAGTGGGCAGGGCACATTGCTCGTAGAATAGATGGTCGATGGGGACGAAAGGTTCTGGAGTTATGGTCACGTACCAGGAGACACAGCTTGTGTTAAACTTGCATTAAAAGAGTTCCGAACAAACTACAGATATACTATTTTATACAAGATTTTTTTTGAACGCAAAGATTTTTTATTTATAGATTATCTAGGTATAAGAATTTATTTATTTGATACTTTATGCACAAAAAGGTAAACAGGCGGACTTAATGCTAAGGCATTGAGTAAATGTGTGAAGTGGTAGATAATGTCTAAGGGCATTATCTACCAGTCAACCTTTGGGTAATTAATGCGGGTAATGCGGAGTATATTCAGTGTTTTTATATAAATATACAATCTAATATTAAACTCTATATAGTCATAGAAAAAGAAAATTAGTAAAAAGGGAGAAAAGGGGGGGAATAAACAATTTCCCGTGCCAAAAACTAAAACACGGTTTCCGTTTATTTTCTGCTATTTGTGTTTACGCAGAGCTTTATTCGAAGATACACAAAACGACTAAACAAACAAATTTAATTGTCCACAATAAACTTCTATAGTGCCAATCAAGCGATCATCTGTTCAATTAAATAACAAAAATCTTACTAATTTTGACTACCACTGTATTTTCCTTATAATTTTTACCGGTTAATAATAAAAATTTAAAAATAATTTATTATGTTCTGACGTTGATTTAAAACGACTATAAAAATCAGGCAAGTGCAACTCGAACTTGCAGACGAAGGGTTCCGTAACAAGAACCCTAACGAGCAATGCGTAATTCGCCGTCCGGACGTCTGGACCGAACCCAAGTTAGCGACCGCGTGTGCACCTCAAAGAGGTCGAAACCGTTGGGGCATTGCAGGGTCGAAGCCTAGTGGGGCCATCGGTTGAAGTTTGCGGACGTCGAGCAATGGGTACCTGGTACCTGGTACGGCAATCGACCGGATCGACTCGAGAATGTCTGGCGCCCCTTTCATTTTCGGCGGTTACCGAAATCAAAACTGACACGGTAGCACAAAAAATAAAAATGAAATTTCTATTGAGTTAAAACTTTCGTATTATCAGCTTTGCGATTTTCCCACTGCTAGGACTCAAGCCTCTTTCTGGAGAAGGAATAGGCCGTAATCCACCACGCAGGCCCAGTCCGGATTGGTGGATGTCACATGTCTTCGACTTTTTGATTTTAGTCGTTAACAGCGCGTAGCTATAGTCTGTTCACCGGAGCATGAGCCAAAAGGTAAACAAACCATAAAAAGGGTTCTTTATATGTCACGATTGATGTAGTGAACATGTTTTATAAAAATAACTACGGTATTAATACACTGACAACATTAGAAATTATATTTTAGAATGATGTCTGTGGAACTTATGTTATCTTTTCAGCTTTATTTGAAATCAAACATTATAAATGCCTTTAATTATTTTCTTAATGTTTATTAATTACGCATTAAATAGTTTACATGTAAAAGAACCTAATATGACATTTTAATACTACTAAATTGTAGACCACAGATACTGCGAACATTTTACATTAAAATATGACGTTTTGTAATCGGTCGGGTTATACCAGCCATTTTGAAAAAATGGTTTCTTTGTTTACCTTTTGGCTCATGCTTCGGCGAATAGACCATAGGGATACACGCGCTCCTCAAAGAGATGTCAGCAAACCGCGTTGGGGCTTTTCAGGACTATTGCCCGGTAGTGCCGCGAGAATTCCTGGAAAGGAAACTTGTAGAGAGTTGCCTTGCAACGTAAAGAGCAACTGAAAACTAGGGGGGGATCAGGTGAAAACAGGAGCGATTTCAACCAAATAGAGCTGTTTTTTTCAAGTGGGGAGTCATTAGACTGATTTCTCTTGCTTTTGGGCAGTGCGGGAGGGCGTATCAGAATTTACTGACTAAACCCCACCATGTTCCTTCTTTTTCTTCGTTCTGGGTTCAAGCTTTCCTTTCGGAATCCAATCCATGACCCCAGAGGCTTCGACCCTGCTGAGCCCCTATAGTTTGCTGACATCTCCTGGCAAAATGGAGCTGAGAATGTTACTGTAGTACCTATTGACTACCTCAGCGAATGCTTGCCGAAAAGGCTTACTCGATACATTTTCTGCCAAATATTGCAATAACATTAGTTTCCTCCGAGCCTCGGAAAGCACGATAAGCCGTAGGTCCCGGCTGTCAGTTGTAGATATTTGGCAGTCGTTACCGATAGTCAGAAGCCATTAAATCTGACTCCAGTCTAGCCATGAAGTACCGTGTTACCCCAGTGAATGGGTTGTGGAGGTCTGGTAGGCAGCCGCTCCTCGTAAAATACTGGTATTCAGCTAAATCCGGCTTGACTGGAAGCCGACCCCAATATAGTTGGGAAAAGGCTAGGCAGATGATGAATCAAATACCATTAGAATGTGTTAGATCCGCATTGTATTGGAATACAAAGTAACTAACTGCATTTTGCATCAAAAACGAAATACCTACTTTCTAAATTTGACACTGGCAAACTGCAAAATCAGTGCCAAGCAAAAAGAAAAAAAAGAGAAAGCTTTTTTGAAATCAGATACAACGGGTTTTTCCCGATTCAAAAACGACGGGGTGTAATAAATATGACGTGTCTGTGTGTATAAATGTGTATGTGTCTGTCTGTGGCATCGTAGCTCCCAAACGGATGATCCGATTTGAATGTGTTTTTTTTTGTTTGAAAGGTACATCAGTCGAGAGTGTTCTTAGCTATGTTTGGTGGAAATCGGTTCAGGTCTTCAAGGTCATCAGGTCATTTGTTAGGTGTGATAGGAATGTTAGGCTCAGTTTGCTTGCAAGCATATTATGTGGGCCTTGACATTTGAAACACTAATGTTTTCTGGAACCACTGAGCTGGTCTGCTGTTATTTGGTCGGCGTTTTTTTTTATTTTAAATTTAATTTTATCCTGTAACTCTAAAGTCTGTTTTTTATTTAATCCCTAAGACTAAATTACAATAGTAATGATGCCAGTTGTTTTGTGTTGTGTGACAACCTTTCAATTTAGTCTAGAGACAAACATTAGATTTTAGGTCCACATCAAGGGATCAACTGGCATTTATGAATTATTTTGTTTGGCAACATCGCAAAAGTAAAGGTTTGTCATATTATGGATGTTAATTTTTGTCCTAAATTAATTGTGATTAATATAATTATTATCTTTGAAACTATGCATTTTTGGAGCATATATATTCTAGAACTTTGTGTTATTTTTACTAATAGAATTATTAATAATATAATAGAAATATGTTTATAGTATTACTAGCTGTTACCCGCGACTTTGTCCGCGTTAAGTTCGTAAACAGTACTATCATTCTGTGCTTGCAATTCATTTTGAAAGAATCGACATTATTTTTTTAACTTTCCCATAAACCGTTTAACGTTTGAATCCCCATCCGGTCCTATGAGACCGCGCTGTTATTGTTTTACTATTGTGTCTCGTTTCGCGAGTATCTGAGTAACTACAAGTAAAAACCCAAATTACCTTGAAGAAATGTTTTGTTAATGTTTTACATCCAGATGTACGAACAGAAAGAGTATTTGTAAGGGTCGTAACATTTGGCGTTTCTGCCTATCCCGAGTGAAAAGGCATTAGTTTATAATATTGGGCACGCCATCATTATGGCGGTATGTTCCCTCTTTGAGGAGTGGTTGGAAAGACTTTACGGTGCGTTGCATCCTCACCTTCCGTATGATGCAGGTTCTCACCGGACATGGTAAGTTCGGAAGGTTCCTGCATCAGATTCAGGCGGAAGAAACACCGAGGTATTACCACTATATGGATCGCTCGGAGGATATGGTGGAACACACAGTGGAGGTTTGCCCACCTTGGGCGGTGCACCGCCGTATGCTCGTGGAGGCGATCGGCGACAACGACTGCTCGCACTGGTTTCCTGGTACAGGCCATGGTCCGGTCGCCTCCTTATGCGAAGCAGTAATGCTAGCGAAGGTGACGGCCGCACGCAAGTGGGAACGTCCCTCCTGCCCCCGTCGCTGGGATTCCAATCCCGATTTCCAACCACCGCAGGCATGGGCTTGCAGACGGCGAGCAATGGGTAGCTAGCCGTCCGGCAGTCTAGTAATAATCCGAACCGAGCCCAAGGTGTCAACGGCGCGATGGGCCACGCGAGCCTCAAAGAGATGTCAGCAAAACTGTAGGGGCTCAGCAAGGTCGAAACCTCTGTGGCCATGGGTTGGCTTCTGAAAGGAAAACCCAGGACCCTGTAACAATGGCAGAGAAGGAACGGAATGTGTTTTTGTTAGTAAAATTCTGACACGTCCTCCCGCTCCGCCCAAAAGCAGAATATCTCATTCTGATGATTTCCCAAAATTAGTTTATGTACGTTTCTCGTTTATATTATTTTGTTGTAAGATTTTTATATGATATTTTGTTTGTCAAAAAAAGGATATACACGCTTTAATTTCTAGTAACAATAAATAAATGCTTTTTAATGAAGGCTGTAAAAAAATAGTGATCTGTAGACCTGATCCTGTGGTGGGTACCCGTAACCTTTAAGGTTTGCAGTTCTGCACTTTTTCTTAAGATAAATCAACAAATACCTTCTCCCATTCTGAGCGGAGCAAGAGAGACTATCAGACTTTTATTGACTAAAACCCACTTGTGTTACTTCAGTTGCCCTTTGCGTTTCAAGCAAGCACGCCATCATAGCTTGAGTGTTTCAAAAGGTTTGAATTTAGGATGTGGCTGGAAGTACCCTGATAGTAATATTATGCGAATCACCTGGAGGATAAGTACAATAGAGCATGCGGTGGAAGTCTACCCCGCTTATGCGGAACGCCGCGCCGCCGTGTCCTCGAGGACGCAATCGGCGGAGCAAATGTCACCCAGTCATCTTCTTCAATGAATCACTAATGCGATCGAAGGAGGTGGCTGAAAATATGAGGGATAGGATATCCTCTCACTCCGTGACACTCCAGGTGTCAAGCTTTAGGCAGAGTCCCAAACACCACCAGCACGCCTGTGATTGTGCCATCGGGCCGTCGAGTGAAAGCAAGCCCGAATCCACGCGCGACTTCAAGTGATGTCAGCAAATGGAAAGGTCCTCTCCGTCCGATGTCTGCTAGGACTGCGATCATTTTTGCCTCGATAATATTTCTCTGCAGAGTTACACAATTTTGGCAGAGGGTTAATAAAGGAGCATAATCGGGACACCGACCTTCTGATAGCGCAAAGCCATAAGCGAATCCAATTACATTAATTGTACGTTCATGTCGTTTAAATTACTTGTTCATTTACCCAGTATTTTTTGTGTATATTTGTCTAACGTCCTCGTAAATCAGACGAATGTTTTTCCATAGTGGGAACAATTCTATGAAGTTTGTCCAACTTTTAAATGAATTTAGGTGAAATCTTGTTGTAGCGTTTATTGATGGCCAAACGCAGACTGTAGTCGCCGCCGATTATCTCCATGAGAACATGGCAGTACTCTACCCAAACGGGATTGACCTCTACCTTATGCTCCACTGTGTCTTCCGAGCGGTTCCCAAATAGTAATATCCGGAAACTTCCCGCCAAAACCAAAACAGAAACATCTCGACGCACCCATAAAAGCTGCCTTCATGAAACAATGAAATGATGGTAAACAAATGTAGGAGTCGATTGGGGTTATTCCTGAGACTTGCCTACGTCAGAGGGTTGTTCCAGTGTTGTTCACCACTGACTCCAAGGAGGCATAGCCCCGTTGGCGACGTAAGGCTAGGAATGTGAGATATGTCATACTTTATCAAACTGTCCTCAGAAAAGCAAACTACATTCGGCTCCAAACTATATGAAACAGTAACCGCAAATACACGCAATTATTAGGCTGCATGGTGCAACTCCTTCCTATAAATTTGTCAATAATAAAACTCATCTAAGTATTTACTTTTATCGCCTTTGGTTGGTATGCCTTGCCTAATCACGGTCAATTAGCTTGTTACAACCTCTGGTAAATAAATAAAAATAGACAGTATGATTGTTAAAAACGCTCTGGCCGTTCAATAATTGTAAGTTCGTCATGCTCGAACTAAAAAACCGTTTTAATAAAAAAAAAGTAGTAAGAATGCAAAAATATGTCATAAATTTGTGCTTTCAGTTTAAAAAAAATACTATCTTGCTAAAAAACTATCACCCAAATATAACCATCTGAGCTTCGAACCATGATTATCCGACTTACAAATCTAGTCTACAAACCAATGTGCTACGTTTCTTCTATGACATATCTTCAAAATAAGCGTTCTTATATAGACTTCAATTAAATATAATAAATGTATTTTGCACCTAATTGATTAAATTCTATGTTTTGATTACTTTTACTGAATAAAAATGTCGAAGTTACGTTGAAAACATTTAAAAAGCAGTTTTAGTATATAATCGACTTATCTTTCTAAATTATGTCTAAAAAAGAAGATAAAATAAACACAAAAAGAATAACTGGAGTAGGGATTCGAACTCACGACCAATGACGTTCAATATGGTCCACGGAGTGCAGACAAAATGCAATATTACTCACCCCCCAAAGCGAATAGCGTGATAATTTGCTGCCTATGTCCTTTCTCAAGCTCTAGTGTGTCTTTGTACCAAATTTCATCAACATCGGTTGGGCGGTTTAAGCGTGAAAGCGTAACAGACAGACAGACAGACAGACAGAGTTACTTTCGCATTTATAATATTAGTTTGGATTTAGTATGTCATCATCTGCCTAGCCTTTTCCCAACTATATTGGGGTCGGCTTCCAGTCAAGCCGGATTTAGCTGAATACCAGTATTTTACGCGGAGCGGCTGCCTACCAAACCTCCACAACCCATTAACTGGGATAACACGGTACTTCATGGCAAGACTGGAGTCAGATTTACTGGCTTCTGACTATCCGTAACGACTGCCAAAGATCTCCAATTGACAGCCGGGACCAACGACTTAGGGACTACACACACTTATTCAGCTCTATTCGCGTTTCGCTGAACGGTTTTGGTCACACTTATTCAGTTCTACTTCTATCAGCGGCGTACAGCGGCGTAAGAGTGTTATCTCCGCTAAAATGTTTCTATCTACTACGTACGGCGCTGAATATGCTGCGAAGACGGTCAGCTACTCAATTAGTATTGAGATGTTATTTTTTCTCTGTTGATCGCTATAATGTGACGGACTAATATCGTACAAGCAAGAATATTTTTGCACTAGAAATATAAGTTTCTCTTCGTCCATTATTTTACTTCTAAAAAATAAAGGAGGTAATTAGAATTACTTTAAAACACGTCCGAACTCTCGATCCTTGCGTGCATAATGATTACGTAATAATAAATCATATCTATCCAGGAGCTATGCAGGTTGCAACTTGTCGACAAGGAGTTGAGAACCATACGTGTGCAGCGCTGTTCCGCCCCATTCAGCGTCGAACGCGGCAGAACAGCGCTGAGTGCGGCAGATCAGCGCTGATCTCTATCTAAAGCACTCGCATGATAAAAACACATTTGTTCTCATTTTATACTTGTTTGCAGCGAAAGCTGAATAAACGCGGAAAGCTGAATGGATGCGTACGCGTCTCCATAGAAAATCGTTGTTTTCTATGGACATAAGCTGAATAGAGCTGAATAAGTGTGTGTAGTCCCTTAACGTGCTTTCCGAGGCACGGAGGAAACTCGTTATGTTAAGATGGTCACCCATCCACAGACCAACCTAGGCAAGCGTTGCTTAACCTTGAAGATCGATCTGTGCGGCTGTTATTTTCTAGCCACGAGCTTTATTATTTAGTAAGTAATGCTAGTATTATTTAGTATGTATTTTTGTGATATTAATTGTATTACGTGATTTCTTTAGAAATAAGCATTACCTTGTAGGTACCTATATTCTGCCCCCTTCTTATTATCCAATTCATATGTGTGTACAAAACTGTTAAATAAATAAATATAATTATAAACCTTACGTAAAAGGATACATTATATTTATATCGGGTCTTATTCATTTCTATAACGCCATATTTTAAGAAGTCAAGACTTTTTATTATAAACAAACATTTAATTTTACATCTTTATTCATAAAAGTTGAGGTTTTACGAGTAGAATTTTGATGAGTATCCGTGATTCATTCATATCTATGTATAAATATTGTACCTACAAACTGGTTATTTCCTTCACAGTAAAATTAAAATAATAGGTAGGTAGTACGCAGTGGTAACATATCACAATCAGAATTAAAATATTTATTTGTTAAACATAGGTTTACGAGCACATATATATGAGCGCTATGTTTTGCCGTAAAGGCGTACAAATGTTGAAAACAAAATCATTGGAAAAAAACCGGGCGAGTGCACTGAAGGTTCCGGACATCCGGACCAACTTACGTATGAAAACAGTTAAATTCTCGAATCGAATCTTGATTTTGATCAAGAGATTTTTCATTTTTTTTTCTTGTGACGTAACTACAAATTTTTAGTTTTCGGACTTTTCCCTATATTTGTGCTATAATACCTTGCTTCGTGCCAAATTTCAAGATTCTAGGTCAACGGGAAGCGGTTACTAACCTTGGGTTTACTGCGGATTAGAGTACGTAAGAAAATTTCCAGCTCACTCCATTGCCCTTTGGGTGACTATAAGCCTTCTGATAAGGCTTGTGAGCGACCATGTTTCAGTGCCAAAAGTCAACACTCAGTGGTCACTTATAAAAGTGCTTGAGTTCTTATACAAATACTTTTTAAGTAAGTAATTCGTAACCAAATATTTGTACATTTAAGTAGATACTTATAATGACTATTTGTTTGTTTATTAAAACACATAATATACATTGAGTCATTTTACTTGATAAATACCCAATGCAATGTCATCATCATCTGCCTAGCCTTTTCCCAACTATATTGGGGTCGGCTTCCAGTCAAGCCAGATTTATCTGAATACCAGTATTTTACGAGGAGCGGCCGCCTACCAGACCTCCACAACCCATTAACTGGGGTAACACGGTACTTCATGGCAAGACTGGAGTCAGATTTATAGGCTTCTGACTATCCGTAACGACTGCCAAAGATCTACAAATGACAGCCGGGACCTACGGCTTAACGTGCTCTCCGAGGCACGGAGGAAACTCGGCGAAAAATACCTATTGCTAAAGTGTTTACGGAAAATAGTCATAAGGTGTTTTATTTCATAGATGAATGGTTTTGTATCCTACGTCATGTCATGTGATGGGACATTCCCTTATATTATCATCGTTTCTATCCAATGTTTATGGACACTAGACGACAGTGCTTGGCGGTAGAACTATAAAGGGTCTAAGGGTCAGCCCTCCACTAACTTCAAGGGCTTGCTCAGTAGACGAATCTGAATATCCTTCCACCAAATTTTTTTTAGGAAACGAAAAAAAAATTCAGCCTCACCATACAAAATTATACATTTTATCGGACAGTTTGTATGGAGAGTTCGTTTTTTTTTCGTTCAAAATTCATAGGGACTTCCCGTTGACCTAGAATCTTGAAATTTGGCACGAAGCAGGGTATTATAGCAGTAATATAGGGCAAAGTCTGAAAACTAAAAATTTGTTGTTACGTCACAATAAAAAAAATATTTGAAAAATCTTCAAGCCTCGATTCGAGAATTGAACTATTTTCATAGGTAAGTTAGTACGGAACCCTCAGTGCGCGAGTCCGACTCGCACTTGCCCGGTTTTTTAACATTAAAGTCAGTTGTATTTTTTTTTAAAGTATTTTTTACTAACCAATATAGATATCACTCATTATCTACCTAGCCTTTACCCATTTATATTGGGATCGGCTTCCAGTCAAGCCGGATTTAGCTGAATACCAGTATTTTACATATATTTTATCGTACGTATTTTATCATCATCATCTCAGCCGAAAGACGTCCACTGCTGGACATAGGCCTCCACCAAGCGTCGCCACAGTGACCGGTCTTGTGCGTCTCGCATCCATCGGATTGCCGCGACCCTCGCCAGGTCGTCGGTCTACAATATGGATGTCACTAATCCGGATTATTATCTTTATTTAAATCCTATAGCCGTATCTTTCAGCTACTCTTAACCTTCAAGGACCACTCTAAACTCATCCAAACGAACCCTCAGCTAATATTGACTCATGCAGTTCTTCATCAAGGAGGTTGTTTACTTGTTATTTTTTTTAAATAAAAAAAAGGTAAAATGACTAACCTCTCTGCCCTCTCGCAGAAGTCAAGAGGAAAAGGAACAGGAAAAAGTTGCGGAGCATTTTATGTTGTCTCTGGTCCGTCATAAGCGATCAGCACACCATAACATTGACTCAGGATCTGTAATTAATGAAAAAAACATTTTTATTCATGGGTTGAAGGTACCTACTTGATTGATTATTAAATACGGTACGGTTTTTCGGGTTCCGTACTTCAAAAGGAAAAAAAAAACAATTTTAACAAAAAAAAACACCGATTTCAAAAAATAAATATTCCAAAACAAATTAATATGCACTAAAAAGTAAAAAAATAATTGCGTGTTTTTGTAACCAGGTACAATTCTTGTTATTTTTGGAGTCGGTGTCAGCCAACTAAGATAGGTTTGTTATTTATTATCACTACAAAATATCACAGTTTTACACCAGATGTGAAAGTAGCTGTACTTAAACGTTAGTAAATTCGTATTATTATTGCTAGGGTGTTGGGGTAACACGGTACTTCATGGCAAGACTGGAGTCAGATTTACTGGCTTCTGACTATCCATAACGACTGCCAAAGATCTACAAATGACAGCCGGGACCAACGGCTTAACGTGCTTTCCGAGGCACGATGGAAACTCGGTATATTAAGACGACCACCCATCCTTGACAAGCGTTGCCTAACCTGGAAGATCGACCCGTGCGGCTGTTATTATCTAGCCACGATCTCCTTTTTGGGTTCATACCTCAAAGAGAAAAAATGGAGCTCTTATAGGATTATTTTGTTGTCCGTCTCTCGTTTCGTAAAATTTGGAACCAAAACCTTATAGCACAAAGATAGGTAGAAGTCCGAAAAATATAGGTAAGTTTTTACGGAACCCTCGGTGCGCGAGTCCGACTCAAAATTGGCTGGTTTTTATTATTATAAATAGGTAGATATTTTTTAATTAGGAAAAAGCCGACGAAAAATTCCACCAGAGGGGGGGGGGGGGTCCAGAATCATGCACTGGATCCATGGTATTCGTTTGTGCGTCAATGATTGACACACGGTTTATATACTTCTGATTCTATTTACTACAGAGGATTACATACTTCTGCGCATTAAAAAACTTGCCATAAGCTCTTGTAGTTTTCTCAAAAACTGGTTTTTGGAAAGAATGTTGACATATTCGTCTTAAACGATTCTTTGTTAAGCACCTTAGAAACATTTTAAGAATGAATCTTCGAAATATATCCGCAGGAGAGCCGGACAGTCAGAAGCCAGTAAATCTGACTCCAGTCTTGCCATGAAGAACCGTGTTACTCCAGTTAATGGGTTGTGGAGGTCTATTAGGCAGCCGCTCCTCGTACAATACTGGTATTCAGCAAAATCCGGCTTGACTGGAAGCCGACCCCAATATACCTAGTTGGGAAAAGGTTAGAGAGATGACGCGGTTAAAGCCACAGATTTTGGACAGTAAAAATCCCACCAATTTATCTCCTTGACAAGGAAAATGTTGACCCCAACTTTAACATGAGACACAGTTCAAAGACCTCCAAAAAATGTCACACCTAACTGTTACTTTTACGATTTATTTTTATTGTTTTTTTGGACCATCCTTTTGCAATATTATCAAGAAGTCTGATGTGGTTTTATCCGAGTGTGCAACGTAAGGGAGGCCTTCCTTACGTCCTTTACCTTCCTTGTATATGGCACGTGTACAACCCGGTTACATTAACTTGACACATCTCTAAAATGCGAGCATCCCTCCGTTTCCCCCCGCATTCCCTTAGCTCGCCCGGCAAGTGTCAGGTATGGTCTATATCTTTGTTCTCGTCAATAATTTGGGTTAGTTCTCATATTATGTGTGTGTGTTATGTGTGTGTGTGTGTGTGTGTGTGTTTTGTGTGTGTATATATTGTGTGTGCCAAATAAAACATTTTTTCTTTCTTCTTTCTTTCTTTCTTTATATTGTTTTTGGATATTATTTCATCGACGCCAAGCGTCAAGTTAATGTGACCGAGTTGTACCTACGTAGGTACGGTTAAGACGCCGTGTGTCAGCACAGTTGTCATTGTTGTATGGAAGTTATGGATCACTGGGGGAACTTATTGACGTACACAGTGTCGCTACGGCACGGCATCGCCGCCGTGTTTCATTAGAGTTGTATCGCAGTCTAAGGCCGTCTGTCCACCGCCGCCGTCACCGGGACGTCACCGAGAACGAGATTATTCCGGGCCGAGTTTAAAGGTACGATTCCGAACTACGCTGCACGCAGCAGTGCTGCCGCGACACTACTGGTCCCCGTACAATTTCTATTGGCTTATATGAGATTACATTCCGAGCTAGGCAGCAATGTCGCGGCAACAATGTAGCGGCAGCACTGCTGCGCGTCAGTGTCGCCCTACCGCCGCGACAGACCAGTAGTGACGCGTCTGCCACCGCAACAAGAGTAGAAAAGGATGAATTTCTCAGATTCAGAACGGGAACAGAGCGACACTGCCGCCTCGCTCGGAATCAGCGCGGCAGGCAGCACTGCTGCGCAGCACCTTAGTGGCAGCACTGCGGCAACAGCACTGCTGCTTGTTGCCGAGTTCGGAATCATACCTTAAGATGACGTGACGGCGATCGTGTGTCCACCGCGCCGATATATCAGTGGCTCAGTTCTATGATAGACAAAACAGAAACCGGGTAAATGGCGCGGTGCCACGGTATAGTGTGTGGACATGAACAAACGTGTTTTGTATAGCCGGAACATCGGCCCGTCATAAAACCGTGCCGAGTTCTAGCGGTTACGCCGAACTGCTTGAAACATCGGCGGCCGGGATGATGGGCGCTTCGCTGACGGGCGTGCGGTGGACACATGGCCATAATTTTTTATGGCCATATGTCCACCGCACCACCGTATGTATCGCTAAATCGGCGAAGCTCGTCGCTAGATAATAACAGCCGCACAGGTCGATCTTCAAGGTTAAGCAACGCTTGCCTAGGTTGGTCTGTGGAATTGTGGATGGGTGACCATCTTAACATAACGAGTTTCCTCCGTGCTTCGGAAAGCACGTTAAGCCGTGGGTCCCGGCTGTCATTTGTAGATCTTTGGCAGTCGTTACGGATAGTCAGAATTAGCTAGTAAATCTGACTCCAGTCTTGCTATGAAGTACCGTGTTACCCCAGCTAATGGGTTGTAGAGGTCTGGTAGGCAGCCGCTCCTCGTAAAATACTGGTATTCAGCTGAATCCGGCTTGACTGGAAGCCGACCTTAATATAGTTGGGAAAAGGCTAGGCAGATGATGATGTATGGCTAAATCGGCGCCGTCATCTCGTTCTCGGTGACGTCCCGGTGACGGCGGTGGTGGACAAACGGTCTATGGCTACTTGTACACGGTACGTTTTTCGCGCGCTCGCCGTACGGCGCAAAAACCGTCTCGTGTAATAATAATGACCCTGTTCCCGATGCCGGTGGGCCACTATTTTTTATATTTTTAAATGTTTTTTTTAAAGTTTTTGCAAAAATGTATGAAATATGTAAAAATGAAAAATAAATGGAATAATATTAATATTCCACAACTTTCACACAACGCCATCTAGTCCCAAGCGAAGCAGAGCTTGTGTTATGGGTACTAGACGACTGATAAACATACTTATATATTTCTAAATACATACCTAAATTCTGTTCAATAAACCCGGAGACTAAATTGACATAAGTAATGTCAAAATTTCTATAGGAATGACGCCAGTTCTTTGGTGTTGAAATGTCATTTTAGTCTCCGGAATTATTGAACAGAATATACATGTTATAGATAAATTACACCCAGACACAGAACAAATGTACAAGAGGGTTTATTCTTTCGAACAACCTCGCAGTTTCGTACATACATATATAAGTAGATAGAGTAGACAATCAACTTTAAACGTTTTGAATTCTTCATTAATCGTTGCTTAAGTGTTTTTTTTAATAATATACACAACCGGTTGTAACCAGGAAATTAGGTTTAGTATTTCCTTATCATAAAACAAACCTATGTACTAACTATTATCTATAATAGCGTCATAGTTATATTATTGTATGCACAATGCATATGGGCTTTAGCCAGGCCGCACACCAGACATACAATTGATTCTCCACAATTGTAGCGCCACATTTGAAATGTGACACATTTAACGCCCCCATATATTCCTACGAGAGCACGCACACCGAGGAAACATTTGTAGCGGGCGCACTTTGTGGCGAGACGTCATCCGCGCTACAATAATTGAAGATCGAACCTGTTCGTTTTTTGTGTCGCGTTGGTTTGAAAAAATGATAAACAACATTGAATTTTACGTTGAATTTATTGCAGAGGTCGAAAAAAGCCCTATATTATACAATCATACACCCAATGATTATAGTAACAGACGGATTACAAAAATTATTTGGACTAAGATTGGTGAATGAATTTTGTAATTCCCGTAATTTGTGCAATCTTGAGTAAACGGATGAACCCAATAACACTTTTTTCTCATGAATCGCCACATCAAGAAATCGTCGTCATCAGAAGATGACGTCGACATGCTGAAAGCGATGCCACGCTACAACTGTGCTTCCGATGTGCGTATATACAATACATTTGTAGTAAGCTGAATTGTAGCGCAACGATTGTGGCGACGCAAATGTTCGATACGTGTAGCATGTGGCGCTGGTGTGCGGCCTGCCTTAGTCTAATGCTAGGGCTGAGACATTCGAAAAACTTACCGTGACCCTGGAATGCAAATTAAAGGCCACTGAAGCAGTACAGCAAGGCATTAGTGGCCCAGTGGTAACGGCCCCGACTTACGAGTCTATATTCAAAGTTCAAACCCAGTCGTTCGCATTACTTAGTGTAATTTATTTCAACACCACTGCTCTTAAAACAGTGAAGGAAAACATCGTGAGGAAACCGTCATGTCCTAGAACCAAAAATTCGAAGACATGTGACATCCACCAATCCGCACTGGGCCCGCGTGGTGGATTACGGCCCATTCCCTCTCCTAGAGAGGAGGCCTATGTTCCAACAACGGGCACATTAATAGGCTGATAACGCTAATGCTATTGCTAATACTCTAAAATTATGGTTTAAAAAATATGTTTATTCTCATTAAGAACACAATATTGTCACTTACATGAGAACACTAAATTTCATTTTTTAGGGTTCCGTACCTCAAAAGGAAAAAACTGTCTGTCAAGACCCTTTATCTCGAGAACGCATGAAGGTATCAAGTTGAAATTAAAACTATATAAGTACTTAAGTCCGCGGTCCCTTGAAGCTGTGCAAAAATCAAACTTGTAAGTTGACGGAAAAAAAGATACGCCCGTTTATGTTGCAAAAAACGTACATATCGACACTGTCAAAGAAATCAAAATTCATAGAACTGTTTTCATAGGTAAGTTGGTACGGAACCCTCGGTGCGCGAGTCCGACTCGCACTTGTTTTTCATTAAGTTCCGATCTCTGTTCAAAATAAAACAAAAACTACAAAAATCTGTAGATGATTAATAATGTATGATGATATCATAATGAAAAGGCTTCTTATGATTGTACCTATTGATTAGGTATTAATGAACAGGTACCAAAGTCGAATTATTTCTGTTTCGGCAACAAAGGTTTCGGCACACAAGTTATTCCCGTTTCGGCACTAATAGGTATTATAGACGGTAGTACATTATCATCATCTACCTAGCCTTTTTCCCAACTAAATTGGGGTCGGCTTCCAGTCAAGCCGGATTTAGCTGAATACCAGTATTTTACGAGGAGCGGCTGCCTACCAGACCTCCAAAACCCATAGTTGTACCCCGTGGTAGTACCTACAACTACAACATATCAATCTAAAATACCTATTGGTACCGAAAGGGGAAAAGCTTGTGTGCCGATAACTTTGGTGCTGAAAAACTTGGTGCCGAAAGAGGAATTCTTCCCAAAGTCAGTATTTTATTTTGGAACAGCTTTTGAAGTATTTTACAGGATTTTCGGTGGCTGTTTTAATTTTCCCAATTGTTTAACGTTTGAATCCCCAACCGGTCCTATGACACCGCGCTGTTATTGTTTTACTATTGTGTCTCGTTTTGCGGGTATGCGATAGGTAAAATCCAGACTAAACATTTCTCCTTGTCGTTTTTACCACGTACATCGAAGGAAAGATACTTTTTATCCCAAGGAGCCAACAGAGCGTTCAAACGTTATCTCTTTTTTTCTCGTTGCCTGTTGATAAAGATCAAACATTGCGTTGGCTAACGCCCGTTTTCAATAAGCTAATCTACAGTTGCAGCTACTAAAGATAAACAAATCTATCCTTTTGCCCTTACTTGCTTTCCTATAGCTTACCGACGGATAGCATTTCCTACCAAAGTTGTGGATGGATAGATAGAAATCTTACTGTTTATCGGGGATAGTTATCTATCTATGAACTGCGGTAGGTTATTGAAAACGGGCGTAAAACAACAAGTTTTTTAACCATGCTCACGTTACCGATAGAAGGGTCGGCTGTCTTACGATCGAGTTCTAAGGAATGCGGTTCTAGGACTCCAGGCTTTTGATCTTTTTTTAATTAGCACTAACTCATCGAACAAAAATATCATCAGAGTTAAGACCGGTTTAAAATATCTTAGCGATTAGGAGATGCTGAGATGGGGGGTCGTGAATAGGCAGAACAAAGTTCGAAATGGTTGCTTTAAGTGAAACTTCAAGAAAATCGCCTACATCGATTTTTTTATAAGGAAGGAATTCATCAAAATGACTTCTGATACTCTGGGCGGAACGATAGGGTGTGTCAGACTTCTACTAACTAAAACCCACTCCTGTTCCTTTTCTGCATTAATTCCAGGCTCCCGGGGTTCTCTTTCGTTCAACTCAGGGCTCCAGTAGGCTTCGACCCTGCTGGGCCCCAACGGTTTGCTGACATCTCTTTGAGGCGCGCGGGCCCGGGAACAGTACGAGTACTTGCTTGTACGTATCGCGCTGTCGACGACTTGGAGTTTAGTTCTTTGTGTAATATTTTAAAATTGTATTTAATGGTACTATGTTAAAATTTTCCGTCTTTTGCCTGCCCATATTGCCAAAATAAGGTTCATCATCTACCTAGCCTTTTCCCAACTTTATTGGGGTCGGCTTCCAGTCAACCCGGATTTAGCTGAATACCAGTATTTTACAAGGAGCGGCTGCCTATCAGACCTCCACAACCCAACACTTCATCGCAAGACTGGAGTCAGATTTACTGACTTCTGACTACTTATCCGTAACGACAAAATAAGGTTGAATCTATATTTTTCTGTCATCTTTCACAGTTTCACTGTTTCCATATTTTGTAAAATAAAATTATCTTCATCTGTTTTGAATATACCAACTCCAAAATAATATGTGTAGATTAACGGCCGAAACCAATAACCTATCTATCACATATCGGAGATTGAAAAACAAATGATACAATACAAAAATTTTCTACGATAGTCAGGTACTGATCGTGGTCAGAAAAAAACCTACAAATTAATCTCTTTGAACAGGAAAATAAGAATTTCCAAAACTACTGTTATGAGTTGCTTACGTCAAAGTAATAGGTACCTACGTATCTTATTAATATTGTAAAGGCAAATGATTGTAGAAATAGAAATCATTTATTTGACAGTAAGACTGCGTCTAATGAAAGCGCGACCTGAAGTTTTTTTTTAATTATATGGCAACATTATTCAGCCGCAATTGTCTATACTAATATTATAAAGAGGTAAAATTTGTAAGTTTGTATGTAGGGGATAATCTCTGGAACTACTGGTCCGATTTGAAAAATTCTTTCAGTGTTAGATAGCCCATTTATCGAGAAATGATATAGGCTATATACTTTTACCGCTACGACCTACGGGAGCGGAGCAGTAACGAAAAACGCGGGTGAAACCGCAGGGGACAGCTAGTAGGAAATAAAAAAAATGTGAAGTGACACAACAGGATTCTCCTACTAGTTAGTAAAACCACTTACAATTTTTTTGGATTTAACCTCTTTTTCTCAGGTCGCGCTTTCATTAGACGGACTCTATGTGTATGTTTTACCCTTACCTATTAGCTTCTGTCAATGATTTTTCCCGCGTGGAAGTAGTAGGTTAGGTAAGTTTCTCCATAAAAACGTTTATAATTTACCAACTCCCAAAAAAATGTCTTAGAAAATAATAATAATAAAAATTTCGACGTTACTTGAATTTGAGGAAAAATTTGCAACAAAATTATCTAGCCCGTATATTATTACAAAAACACGTTATTATGAGGGTACCGACGGAAGTATGTAGGTTAAAATACCACCAGAAAGACTTGCGAAAGTTATGTGAAGTATTCACATAGGTAGGTACTTGCTACCGCTAGTGGCTTCTATATTAAATTATTTATTATCTCTTTATTCATATACTGATAAACATGTAAATTACATTTTTAAATATTTTATTAAAAAATAAACCATTTAAAAATATAAAAAATAGTAGCCCACCGGTATCGGGAACAGGGTCCAAGCTACCGGTAGTCAGGGCTTCAGGGAAAGGAACCTCCTGACAATGCGAGCCGTGTCCAGGAGTACCGCTTTCTGAATCAAGCCCTTGATCCAGTCGCCTTACGAGAGCCTCCTAAGATGTTGGTCGAGGCTCTTGGCTATTAAGCCATTAACGGACACGACTATCGGCACAATGATCGCAGAGTCCACTTCCCACATGTCGACAACCTCACGAGCCAAAATTATTATTATTATAGGCCTTATAATGTTCCCACTGTTGGGACTCAACCTCCTCTCTAGGAGAGGGAATGGGCCGTAATCCACCGCGCGGGCCCAGTGCGGATTGGTGGATGTCACATATCTTCGAATTTTTGGTTCTAGGACATCGTTTCCTCACGATGTTTTCCTTCACCGTTTTGAGAGCAGTGGTGATGAAATAAATTACACAAAGTAATGCGCCTGGCTGGGTTTGAACCCGCCACCTACAACTTGTAAGTCGGGGCAGTTACCACTCGGCCAATGCTCCGTTGCGGCTAGTGGCTTCGCCCGCATTAAAATAAAAACCGGGCAAGTGCGAGTCGGACTCGCGCACTGAGGGTTTCGTACCAACCTACCTATAAAAACAGTTTAATTCTCGAATCGAGTCTTGAAGACTTTTCAATTTTTTTTTCTTGTGACGTAACTAAAAATTTTCAGTTTTCAGACTTTTCCCGATATTAGTGCTATAATACCTTGCTTCGTGCCAAATTTCAAGATTCTAGGTCAACGGGAAGCACCCTATGAGTTTTGATTCCATTGACAGTGTCGAAATGTACGTTTTTTGCAACATAAACGGGCGTATCTTTTTTTCCCGTCAACTTACAAGTTTGATTTTTGCACAACTTCAAGGGACCGCGGATTTCAATATATGGTTTTAATTTCAACTTGATACCTTCACGCGTTCCTGAGAAAAAGGGTCTTGACAGACGGACGGACGGACAGACGGACAACAAAGTGATCCTATAAGGGTTCCGTTTTTTCCTTTTGAGGTACGGAACCCTAAAAATGGTAAAATGTAAAAAACTACGGAATAGAAGCTGTTTCATCTACTTTCCCAGGGCATGAGCTACCCATGTGCCAAATTTCATCAAAATCCGTTCAGCCATTCGAGCGTGAAAAAGTAACAAACCACACACATTCGGGCAAACGTTTGGACGAGTACGCTCTCTCTGCCGATTTTTCAAATTATAATAATTAAATAAATATGATTATTTTAAATTCTTGTTTTGAGTATAAGGTTAGATGACATTTTGATGTTTTTTTGCAATCTTACTGAAGTATTTTGTTAATAATATTAGTCTGGTTTTATAAAATATTTAAGAAATAAAATTTATACAATTCATCAACCCGCACTTTTTTATGAGGAAAATCATTTTATAACTTCTCCCGTTCTAGGACGGAGTGGAAAGGCGTGTCAGACTTTTACTGATTAATTAATGAATCCCCGACCGGTCCTACGAGACCGCGCTGTTATTGTTTTACTATTGTGTCTCGTTTTGTGGGTATGTGATAGGTTAAAGCCGTACTATCCACACTAACCACCAAATGATCTGTTTGGCTCGCTTTTCAATCGACTCCACTGCATCGCCATTCTTTTCTAAACAGCAGAATCCGCAGCTTCGACCACGAGAAATTAGGCTTCTCCAACTTTAGATCCCGGCTGTCATTTGTAGATCTTTGGCAGTCGTTACGGAGAGTCAGAAGCCAGTAAATGTGACTCCAGTCTTGCCATGAAGTACTAGGTGTTACCCCAGTTAAATGGGTTGTGGAGGTCTGGTGGGCAGCCGCTCCGCGTAAAATACTGGTATTTAGCTAAATCCGGCTTGACTGGAAGCTGACCCCAATATAATTGGGAAAAGGCTAGGCAGATGATGATCATTGAATTAGCTTCTGCCCTTTAACACCATTAAATTAGCTTTGTCCGCGTAAAAGTAGGTTTCTCCATGCAAAGCTTTGGACCCCCGCCAAATTAAGTTTAGCGATTCTTCGGGCTATGTCAGTAACATTGGTTCTCTTGCGGTCTGGCCTGTTGGTCTAGTGGTTAGTGGCACTGACTGCTATGCCGTAGATCGTGGGTTCGATTCCCACCCAGGACAAATGTTTGAGTGATGAGCACGTTCATTTGTTCTGTATCTGGGTGTAATTTATCTATATAATATGTATGTATTTAGAAATATAAAAGTATGTTTATCAGTTGTCTAGTACCCATAACACAAGCTCTGCTTAGCTTGGGACTAGATGGCGTTGAGTGAAAGTTGTGGAACATATTATTATTATTACTTATATCGTCATTTCTGATGTGATCACGCAAGGAAACTCCGAGCTCATAATATCGTAACGTGTTCATAGATTAAGAAGCATTATATTCCACTACCTTGATATTAACTGCTTATGAGAAAGGAGGACACATCATCTCTGTCCTTATGGCGTAGTTTCCAAGACTTGCCATTGACGGTCAGGGGAAAACCAGAGATCAAATAATACAGTAAAATTATACATTGATCATACTAATTTGATAAACGAGAAAGTTATGTACCTATTAGTGTGGTACGAACAGCTTTTTAGGGTTTTCTACCTACTTACCTAAAGGGCAAAACAGCTGCCGCACAGGTCGATCTTCAAGGTTAAGCAACGCTTGCCGAGGTTGGTCTGTGGATGGGTGATCATCTTAACATAACGAGTTTCCTCCGTGCCTCGGAAAGCACGTTAAGCCGTTGGTCCCGGCTGTCATTTGTAGATGTTTGGCAGTCGTTACGGATAGTCAGAAGCCAGTAAATCTGACTCCAGTCTTGCCATGAAGTACCGTGTTACCCCAGTTAATGGGTTGTGGAGGTCTGGTAGGCAGCCGCTCCTCGTAAAATACTGGTATTCAGCTAAATCCGGCTTGACTGGAAGCCGACCCCAATATAGTTGGCAAAAGGCTAAGCAGATGATGTACCTAAACGGCAAAACGGTCTGTTACGGTCCGTTTTTCGGTTACCAGGCTGAATCTTATGAATCGTGATAGCTAGCCAGTTGAAATTTTCACAGATGATGTAGATATGTGGATATTAAAAACAAAATAAAATAAATATTTAAGTGCGGCACCCACACAACAAACGTGATTTTTTCAGTTTTCATTTCTACGGACGGTACCCTGCGTGCGAGAGTCCGACTCGCACTTGGCCGATATTTAATTATTGATAGGTACGCACTTATTCGACCACTATCTCACCTGATGGAAAACGACGATGTAGTCGACAATGCATGCTAAGGGCAAAGAAGGAACATAGGTGTGGTTTTATCCAATAAAAGACTGACAGCACTTACGCTCTTCCGTTCCGCTCTACAGCGGAAAAAGTCTATAGGTGATTTCCCCATAATAAAAATAAAACGTTTGCCTAGAAGTAGGTAACTCATTCACTTCACTTTTCTTGACTTAAAAACCCCCAGGTTGTAACTATCAGGAAACTATGTAATTGCAGTTTTGTAAAACAGGTTACTTTGAACTGTAGGTAATATCTTTGGATTGACTTTCAATTAAAAGCTCAAATAAACTTTATAATATAAAGTAATAAGTGGCAAAGTATAACCTACGTACATATATAATATTCTTGTTCCAAAATTAATTATCGCAATTTCATTTATTTATTTGTTCCTTTGGTTGTTGTAGCGAAGCTTGGGGGAGGCATAATATATGTCCAGCTGTGGACGTCTTTCGACTGAGAGGATGATGATGATTTGTTTCTTCTCATAAGTGCTTCTAGCGTGTAGGTACTAACAGTTTATCATTATCCTTTGGAAGCTATCTTTACTCTACATTTAATTCATGAATCCCCGACCGGTCTTATAGGACCGCGCTGTTATTGTCTTATTATTGTGTCTCGTTTCGCGGGTATTGATAGATTAAATTGACTGAACAAGCTACTCATTCTAAACTCTACTTTATTTGTTTTGATTTGAAACAGAACGTAGAGATAATATAATAGTTATTATTCAAGTAAATCAAGTTTAAACTTAGTCATTTATTTATATTAGTGTTACCCCAGTTAATGGGTTGCGGAGGTCTGGTAGGCAGCCGCTCCTCGTAAAATACTGGTTGCAGCTAAACCCGGCTTGACTGGATGTCGACCCCAATATAGTTGGGAAAAGGCTAGGCAGATGATGAAACAAGCAACTCATTCTAAACTCTATTTGTTTTGATTTGAAACAGAATGTAGAGATGATATAATAGTTCAGTAATGTATTCATATTAGAGTGTTCAATTTAGCATATCAGACAAGATTGAAAATAAGAGTATTTTCGTATAATTTATTTGTAGATATGCTAACGTCGGTATAAAGTATATATTTAGATAGAGCCTATAAGCCTTCCTCGATAAATGGGCTATCTAACACTAAAAGAATTTTTTTTTCAAATCGGACTAGTAGTTCCTGAGATTATCGCGTTCAAACAAACAAACTCTTCAGCTCTATAATATTATAATATCTAATAGTAATATAATATAGATAACATTATTGATAGAATATAATAAAATACACATAAACATAACATCGATTATAAACAATATAAGATTCTAATCCAATAATTTCAACCCGGAAAACCATATACCTACCTACATAAAAGACAAGTGGATAATACAACTAGATAAATATTATAATTTATTTAAATGATTTTTTTATGTATTCTATCATAAATTTTGACAATGGCTCAATTCTTTTTTGAAATGTCATATGGTGACAATTCTTAGGCTCCAAATGGTAAGTATACAGTGAAGAAAAAATGCGTAGTTCTTTTTTTAAATAAAAATAATTAAATATGTTTACCATGCGGTTTTACTTGTGTTTTGGGTTACTGCTTCGCATCTATTGGTCGTAGCGTGATGTTATATACCTTATTTTATGCGTCAATAATCTGGCTATCATATATAGAAAGATTTATTCCAATTCGATTGGTACTTACTAAGATTAACACGTTAAAAAAAAACAATAAACAAAAATATTTTTTCGCTTTTTTCATAGTGACCTGCGTAATAGTAGAAAATTATCCCAAGGGAACATACTTCCAGGATAAAAAGTATCCTATGTGCTATTCCAGGACATAGTATACCCTTGTAACAAGTTCCATCAAAATCCATTCAAACATTCGAGCGTAAAGAAGTAACAAACACACACACACAAATTTTCGCATTTATAATGTTACTGCGAAATTATAACATTATACTCCAGTATATATTATATCATTATACAACAATATACATAGATTAAAGAAAAAAAACGTTCAAAACACATTCACATCACATTCGCAAATTCCGATTTTCCTGTTCCGAGCACAAATTTAAATAAAAAAAAACTCAAAAAGAATAAAAAGTAATAACAAAATCACTCACGTAGAACAAGAATGTTGTATAAAAACAAAAACTTTTGAACTTAATACGCGTCGTTTTGCACACAAGATCGAACACAGACTGGCTGCCATTTTAAAATATCAAAACCGGATTCCAAAGGCACTCAATATATTGTAGTAAGGCTCTGCGTACATTGAGGAAATTAAAATACGTAGTATCATCTTCACAAAGCAGGTTTTGCAAGTATTTTTAGGGTTCCGTAATTGAAGGGTAAAAACGGGACCCCATTACTAACGCCCGTTTTCAATAACCTACCGCAGTACATAGATAGATAGCTTATTGAAAACGGGCGTAAGACTCCGCTGTCTGTTTTTGTCTGTACCAGATACCAGACTGGTAATAATCCGTAGTATCATCGATGCATCTGTCCGTCTGTCTGTCATTAGTTTTCTTTTTTCAGTTGCGGAATCATCAGAATTACTTCACTCTTGGGCGTTTGTCATTTGCCTAGCCTTTTCCCAACTATATTGGGGTCGGCTTCCAGTCAAGCTCGATTAAGCTGAATACCAGTATTTTACGAGGAGCGGCTGCCTACCAGACCTCCACAACCCATTAACTGGGGTAACACGGTACTTCATGGCAAGACTGGAATCAGATTTACTGGCTTCTGACTATCCGTAACGACTGCCAAAGATCTACAAATGACAGCCGGGACCTACGGCTTAACGTGCTTTCCGAGGCACGGAGGAAACTCCGTCTGTGTCGCTAGGTTTTTTTCAGTTGCTGAATCATCAGAATACTTCTCCCGCTCTTGGGCGTCTGTCACTAGTGTCACTACGCTGTATTTCATGATTCGTTCTAGATAGTTGAAATATTCACAGATGATGTATTTCTGTTACGGCTATAACTACAAATACTAAAAACAGAATGGGCTCTCATATAACGAGTGTGATTCTTTGCCGTTTTTATTGATCGCGCCCAGTACGGAACCCTTTGTGCACGAGATCGACTCGCCCTTGGCTAGTTTTCTTTAAATACATTAACTGGTCATTACGCTTGTTTTTAGAAAGGGTTGGCAGTGAGTTCAACTACAGTGAATGTGTTAGATTAGATTTTAGAGTGAAACCGAAAAAGACGGAAGTAATGTATTTTGAGACATGTGGAGAAACTTTGTCATTTTCAATTTATATTTTTACGAATCAGCATTGCCATCCAACGTGGCAATGCTGCCAGCGTTCTGGGCACTATTCGTGTTGACATCGACATGGATGAATTTTTTGATGCCCAGTAAATGCCTTTTTTTGTATATATACACACATCAAAAGTGTCTAGGGATCAACATATATTTTTGCAATAACTTTTCTCCTGATTGATATTAATTAAAATTTTCTTTAAGGATTCATCAAATAAAGTGTTTTCGTTTGTCACAGTAACGATAAACCCAGTCACCTTTGCATTAATAAAGAAATTTGCCATTTTCCTAATAAAGGGATTTTTGACATTTGAACCACTAACATTAAAGTTCGAAAAAAAGACTGAAATAACAGTTTTCTTTAAAATTTGATTGGGTAACTTAAACAATTAATAATCCGTGTTTCTACCGCGAACACTAACAACACAAGAACATCGGTTTGGCATACTCAAAATGAGTTCATCCAAATCACGCTGTGGAATGGCCGCCCATGTTCGTTGCAACAACAAAAAAAGGTCTTCTTGCGACTGGATACCCTCCATATTCAGCAGAGCTCTTCTCTGTAGCATATCCCATGCATGCTCAATCGGGTTCAAGTCTGGCGACTGAGCAGGCCAGGGCAGGACATTGATGTTAGCTGCGGCGAGAGTCTGTCTGCTTACAACTCTTGCGGTGTGCGGTCGTGCATTATCATGCATTAACTGAAATAAGGGACCGATTTGCACTTGTAGAGGAACGATGACGTCTGATACAAGCGTCCAAGCATAAATTTGAGCGTTGAGGTTGCCTCTGATCCAAATCAACTCAGTTCTTCCGCCGATCCAAATACCCGCCCATACCATGATGGTTCCACCACTATAAGGATGAACTTCCTGGCAGGATTTTAATCGCTGTTGGCGTCCAGGGGTTCTCCAGTGTCGTATACGTCTTGTATCCGGTCTCATACCAAAACGAGACTCATCAGAAAAGCACACGAAACGCCATTGTTCTTCTGCCCAATTTCTGTGTTCAAGAGCCTATTGATATCGAATCCTACGATTGTGCATTGCTATAGGTGGTACCCGTAGCGGTCTTCGGGAATGAAGGTTTACTTCATGCAAGCGGTTTCTGACTGTTTGGTCGCTAATTAAGTTCCCTGAAGAGTGATGAAGCCTCACGGCTAACATCATGGCGGTTATTGTTGGAGCTCTTCGAGTTAAGATTTGAATGTATCGGTCTTGTCTCCGTGTGGTGCAGCGATACCGTCCTCCATGGCGCTCAGCCACGGTACCAGTGCTTCGGTAACGTGTCCAAAGTCGACTGATAACACTCTGACTTGTATTCAGAGCTAAAGCACAGTACGTTGCCGGGAACCAGCTTCTATCATTCCCACGGCTCTGAGCATTTCTTCCCTGCTTAAATGACGTCGCCGCTCCATAATAACGTTGGTTTTAATCAGTAGTAGGGAAACAGTAGCACTAATAATGTCTTCAATGCGTTGTATGTTTTTATAGGGAAAATATTGACAGCTGATTTTCATCTTTTACTCGAATTTGATTCACAGTTCCTGATTCAAATTATGAAATGCACCAAAAAGGATCCATATAAATTTATAAAATCATAAATTTATTACAAAGCCACATCTCAATCTCAAGAAATCCGCATAAAAATGCTTGATCCCTAGACACTTTTGATGTGTGTATTTTTACGTTACTACATACTTTTATCTTTAGTTTGTATATATATAAATCTATTAAGTTGTTAATATTTAAATATGTAAATATCTGTATCCTGAATAAACTGTATTTTTTATGAAATATCTCTTAAAAACATGTATCTTTTTGTTTATTTATTTAAACTTCATGTACAATAGTGGTACATAGGCGGACTTAAAGCTAATTCTCTGATATGTGTCAGATTTTTTTCACAATAAAAAGATATCTCCATATGCATCGCCTATGTACCACCACTGTACATGAAGTTTAAATAAATAAATAAATATCTATTATTTATTGTGCCAATCTGCCACATTTTTGTCTTTTTTACCCAAAGGCTACCAGTCAGGTAGACTGGTATTTTTTATGTTGCATCAAGTTTTAATAAATAAATCTATACTAATATAATAAAGAGATTACATAAATGTATATATTGATAGAAAGCTGCTTTCTTCCTGAGTGCTACAGGCTATATTTTATCTAAAAAAAATATGTTAACGTCATAAAATTACTATATTAATTTGTAACGGGCGGGCGGGCGAAGCCGCGGGCAAAAGCTAGTAAATAAATAACTAAAACAACCACTGAACATCGTTCGAAAAAATCCCGGCAAAAACTCCCAGTGTGCCTTATCCCTTACTAATAGTTTATGCATACAATAGTATCATCTACTTACTACTGGGTTTCCCATAGAATTATAATGAACTAATAGTACGTTGATAGATCAACGACATTTCATCAATAATAATAATAATAATTAATAGTTTATTTAATTCAGACATAATTCATATCACATAATAACACACATTTTAATGTTATAAACATTAAAATAAAATAATTAAAAAAAAACAAATAAATAATAATAAATGTGTTTTTCTATGATATTAAATATTAATGAAATATTTAAATAGGAACAAAATATGTACCTATAGTAATAAAATACATAAATAGAATAATAATAACTTTATTTTCAGACTTTACATGTATAGTTTTGTGAGTATTGGTTTGTTATTTTTTTTTATCTATGATAGGTTCGCTCTTGACCGCTACCTCACCTGATGGAAAGCGACGATGCGGCCGACGATGGAGCGCGCTTACCTAGAAGTAACCTATTCACTCTTGACTTAAAGACTTGTAAGTAACATGACATCTCATCTGCCTAGCCTTTTCCCAACTATACTTGGGTCGGCTTCCAGTCAAGCCGGATTTAGCTGAATACCAGTATTTTACGAGGAGCGGCTGCCTACCAGACCTCCACAACCCATTAACTGGGGTAACACGGTACTTCATGGCAAGACTGGAGTCAGATTTACTGGCTTCTGACTATCCGTAACGACTGCCAAAGATCTACAAATGACAGCCGGGACCAACGGCTTAACGTGCTTTCCAAGGCACGGAGGAAACTCGTTATGTTAAGATGGTCACCCATCCACAGACCAACCAAGGCAAGCGTGGCTTAACCTTGAAGATCGACCTGTGCGGCTGTTATTATTTAGCCACGAGCTCCTGTAAGACTTGTAAGTAACAATATTGCTTTAATTAGGTTAGTATTGTTAGTTTAAAAAAGGGTGTGTCAGCTTTTTACTGACTCAAAACCCATCTATGTCCTTCAGTTGCCCTTTGAGTTCTAGGGTTACGGTCACTCTTTCAAATATTACTGCAGGCTTAGAAGGTATCTGTCATACAAACGCGTTTATAGGTAATATTTAAAAAGTGTCCTAAACACTGGTAATATTGCAAAGTAAAATGATAATACTAATTATTTCGTCCTCAAAATTAAAAAAAAAATGTATATATACCATATACCATTCTAATAAAATTAATAATAAGTAACAAAAGCTAGCAAAAAGTATGTGATTCCGGCCAGGATCGAACTGGCGGCCTTCTGCGTGTAAAGCAGATGTGATAACCACTACACCACGGAACCCCTATGAGTGAAGTGTCGAAATTATTAAAGAGTATATTAGCCAGCCTACATTTTAGATATAATGACGTCATAAAATTGATGTCCTTGACACTTTCAATTATTACGTAATCTTTCAATATTTTTTGTGGTTTTTGTAACTAAGAAATTAATAAATCAGGAAAACTTTCTACGTATTTATAATAATCATGTTAATTTTTATTTTCTCTTTGTTGTTTTCACAGTATTTTGGTTTCTATTGCGTCTTATCGTATTTATGACAATATTTCTATGTAGGTAAATTTGATAAAATTGTTGTGTAGGAATGTTTTAAGGTCATCTTTTATAATTCAGTTACGATTATTTATCCAGCTATTTATTATCATTAATTATTTAAAAAAAAATAAAAATCCTAATCCATCAATTTAACTAATACTTAATTTAGCGACATCTATTAGTACTAAGAAACATTATAATGACGCTTGTTTGTGTAAACTTTAGTTACTCGATACTAGATGGCGCTAGTTGGAATGCGTCCAGTGCGAATGTAAGCTCCATTTTCTTTATTGATAAAAATAATAGGCTTTATTTACTAATGGTAAATAATCGCAAAAAAAAAATTCAGCTGACATAAGTCGACAAAATATATGGGACAGCTGATTTTTTTTTCTCGATTTCAAGGTTGGTCCCGTACTAAAAGGTATTCATAATGATGAGTATTACCAACGTTTTCATTTATTATCGTATTGTCATATCCACTTTGTATATTTCTTAATTAACGCCGTAGGTGTACCTTCTCATAAACTCCTTAAAAAATAAAACAAAAACTACCAAAAAATTTTAAACTCTTTATTAATTCTCAAACATTACACATAATAATTATTATCTAAAAATTGTTCTACTGTTTCGAATGTAATAATAATAATAATTTGATTTGGAGATATGTTTCCATATCAATATAAATAATTTACAATACAGTTCTAGAATGCATGATTTTATGGTTAGATTAAATTAAATCATAAAGATTTAATTATAATTTTAATTTATTTTTATTAAAATTAATAATTTGTTTTAACAATTTCATTTAGATAATATAAAAACGACTATACGAAAATTAATTTTCAATTTGGATAGCTTTTCATGCTGAATTAAAAAAAGTATAAACTACTTTAAAAGTATAAAAAATAGTAAAAGTATAAAGTGTACACTACTTTTTTTTTAAGCCAGGTAGGGTGACCAGTAATGCACATATTTAGTTTATTTTTTATTATTATCTGTTGTCAATTTTGACTAGGTATTTTGACTATTGCTTACTGTAAAATTTTGAACATTAGAAAAAAAACATATTTTTGGTACTTTTTTTGCTTAAAACATGTCTTACCTTAGCCTAAGTATTTTTTTTATAATAATAAAATAAGAAATGCTTTTTATCCACTCTAACGCAATTTAATGTCTACATATATTTAGGTACTAAATTACGCTGTTTAAGCTTTATTTTGAAGCTCTTATTTACAAAATGAACAGACTCTCTGTTAATGACGTCTGTTAAAATATTGTAATTATGGAAATATTGTAAACTCATTTTTTTTTTTAAGTATTCCATAGGAAACGACCAATTGGAACCGTGCAGTAGCTTCAGACGTTTTATAAGTGTATGCAACCATTTGTAATATGATCGTTCCCAAGTGTAATCAATTTGCGTATGCATTGTTATTAATTCTACATAGTATAAAACAAAGTTGCTTCCCGCTGTCTGTCTATCTGTCTGTCTGTTCCTAGGTATGCTTAGATCTTTAAAACTACGCAGCGGATTTTGATGCGGTTTATTTTAGTAGATGAAGCAGGGCAAACTTCTACTACATTACTACATAGTATAAGACAAAGTTGCTTTCTCTGTCCCTATATCCCTATGTAGGAGTATGCTAAAATCTTTACAAGTACACAACGGATTTTGATGCGATTTTTTTAATACATAGAGTGATTCAAGAGGAAGGTTTATATGTATAATAGGTACATGTATAATAATAGTAGGGATAGACTGATAATTTTGCACCCGTGCGAAGCCGGGGCGGGTCGCTATCGCTAGTGATAAAATATGGTAGAGAAACACTGAATAATTTTAGTGCTGTTTCTAATGTGATGTCGTAAATAAATACAATCATTTTGCGCTAAGCCGATGCGGGTCGCTAGTCAAAAATATTTTATAGTTTTTCTAACATAGATTCTGTCCATTTTGAAAAATATTTCAAATAGAATCTTAATCTAGTTTTGATGTTAAAACTATTTACATTGATCTTAAAAATAATGGACGTATATTTAATTCTTTTTTATTATTTCATGTATTTAGTCTAAGCCATTTAAGTTTCTTTTTTATTTAAAAGCTATAAAGTGTATTTGTACTTAATTCTCAAGTGAAAAAAAGGAATAAAATCGCAAATATATTTTAGCTTTACCTGTTATTTTTTTATTGTAAAATTTTATTTTACATATATCTTTTTAAATTACTTCTAAAAACCCGTGAATTCTACATTTGGGAAATCCGATTAAAAACGTAAATTCCGTAGTCTCTGGTTGTCCTCGAAATTTGAACTTTCTAATGACATGCCATAAACAAAATGGTGGACTTCCCAGTTCGATTTTAAATTTGGAATTTCCGTTCAAAATGGGATTTTCCAATGGCCTTAAAAAACGTGATTGTCACAAAAGGTATGAAATTAAATCAGTGAGTTAAGTTAATTAGTTAGTTAGCTAAGATTTTTCTTATGCATGACACGAAGAAAATGGCTAGCAGGGACGTCTTCAGGATATCGGCATCTGGAAAAAATAATATATTAATTAGTTTAATATAGTTGTTACGGATAGTCAGGAACCAGTGAAATCTGACTCCAGTCTTACCATGAAGTACCGTGTTACCCCGTTAATGGGTTGTGGAGGTCTGGTAGGCAGCCGCTCCTCGTAAAATACTGGTATTCAGCCAAATCCAGCTCAACTGGAAGCCGACCCCAATATAGTTGGAAAAAGGCTAGGTAGATGATGATGAGTTTAGGTTTAAGGTTAGTGATAAAGTCGTAGACGAAAGTTAATCGTGTGAGGTTGTCCTATATGGGATCAAGTCAAGTTTTTTGTTGTTGTTTTTATTATTGATAGCGCTTGACTACTACTTACCTCACCTGACACTTGATGGAAAACGATGCCTTGAAATTATATAGTTTTGGGTACAAAATACAGTTACTTTGTTTGCTTTTAGTAAATCATTACCTATTCTGTTTTAGCAGTCAAATACTGCTGATTTATTTGTAGGTGGGATTTTTGTTTGGTGGAAAATCATGCAATGACTTCTTGCACTCCAGGGTGGAGTAGGAGCGCGTGTCAGACTTTTACTGACTAAAACCAACTTATGTCCCTTCTTTGCCTTGCGTTCCAGAACCCCGGGTTTTCCTTTCAGAAGCGAATCCACGGTAGACTTCAACCCTGCCTACGCTAACATTACTACTTTGAAGAAGGAGGCGACTGCTTGCCATTTTTTCTCGCTCCGGACCACAGCCTGTACCAGGGCCCGGCGCAAGAGGTCAGTGCCATCGATCGTCCCCGTGAGGACACGGTGGTTCACTGCCGTGTATGTTCCACCGTGTCCTCCGGGCGGTCCACACAATGGTGACACTCAGGCGATTCTTTCGTTCGAATCCGGTGCAGGAACCTCCCGAACTTTCCATGACCGGTGAGAACCTGCGTTACGCGGAAGTTGAGAACGACGTGTTGCCGCTCGAGCCACTCCTCAAAGAGGACTTACCGCCATAATGACGGCATGCCCATTAGTGTAATACCTACCAATGTTTCACAAATAAAAATTCAGATTCTAAAACGTTTAACTTACCATTACAAGTATGCTCCTTCTCAGTGAAGCCAGTCTCGGCGTCACAGACAAGATCTGTCATCTTGTCGGTGGGGGCGTGGACCCAGAAGGACGCCCCCTGCCCACCATTTTTTCTCGCTCCGGACCATGGCCTGTACCAGGGCCCGGCGCGAGAGGTCGTTGCTACGAGGACACGGCGATGCTCCATCATCCGATGAGATAGTAGTCAAACGCAAGCCTTAAAAGCCATCAGATGGTGGTCAAACGTGAGGCTCAAAAGATCTAACTTACCATTACAAGTATGCTCTTTCTCAGTGAAGCCAGTCTCGACGTCACAGAGGCATATCTTGTCAGTAGTAGCGTGGACCCTGGCGTGGAGGGGCGCGGTGACCGTGAACAATCTTCTTCTACATTAGTGTTCCATACACTACCTGCCATCGACTACTTGGGCTCGGTCCGGATTATTACCAGACTGTCGGTCGGGAGCGTGGACCCTCAGGTGCTTCGCTAACATTTCTGCTTCGCAGAAGGACACCTCCTGCCTGCTCGCTCCTTTCTCGCTCTGGACTATGGCCTATACCAGGGCCCGGCGCGAGAGGTCTTTGCTACCGATCGCTTCACGAGGACACGGCAGTGCTCCGCCATCAGATGTTGGTCAAACGTGAGGCTCAAAAGATATAGCTTACCATTACAAGTATGCTCCTTCTCAGTGAAGCCAGTCTCGGCGTCACAGAGGCAGATCTTATCAGTAGAAGCATGGACCCTGAGGTAGAGGAGCGCGGTGCCCGTAAACAATCTTCTTCTACGTTAGTGTTCCATACACTACCTGCCATCGACGACTTGGGCTCGGTCCAGATTATTACCGGACGACCACTCAGTGAGCCATTGCTCGCAGTCGTCGAGTAGTTTCCAAGATAGGTTTTAACCTTTTATTTTTAGAACAATTGTTCTAAATGCTGCGTTGCTAACTTACCATTACAAGTATGCTCCTTCTCAGTGAAGCCAGTCTCGGCGTCACAGAGGCAGATCTTGTCGGTGGGGGCGTGGACCCTGAGGTGCAGCGGCGCGGTGCCCGTGATGTTGGGGGTGCCGCAGATCAGCCCGTCGTTACACTCGTCGCTGTTCGCGCAGACGTGGTAGAGAGCTGTGGGGAGAGGGAGGGGTAGAGTCAAAACAAATTAAAATAAATAACTACTTAATGAAAAACTCCTTTCGGATATGTTGGTATAGTATGTATTAGTATGTATAGCATATATTAGTAAATATAGTATGTATGTACAATATGGATAAGTAATATAATATAATTATATAGGTTTACTTAGTATATAAGTTTAAATTGTGCACTGGATCCTACCCTCGAATATGTTTTCTCTTTGTAACTCAAAGGTTTGCTGGAAGAAAACTCATTGCTGAGTTAAGCTCGCCTTTGTACATGAACTATTTAATCACCATGTCTTGTAATGTTTATTTTTGTGTACAATAAAGAATTAAAGTTAGTATTGACTTATAAGATATACGAAAAATACATATCTTTTAACATCGTTATAATTATTAGAGTAAAAGATCTTTTAAAATAATGACGGTTCCCTTGTACGTAACACAGACTAAAGAATAAGTACTATAACTCGGTAAGTTTTTGCCTAACGAACGGCCGCTCAATGCTATCGTTTGTGCCCAAAAGATCGAACACCCAATGCCATTGATTGTGCTGAAAGATAGACAAATTAATGTCATCGTTTCTGCCCAAAGATCGACTACTAATCATCATCATTTCAGACGAAAGACGTCCACTGTTGGACATAGGCGTCCCTCAAGTGTCGCCATAACGAGCAGTTCTTTGCTTCAAGTTTCATCGCATTCTCGTATCATGGTTATCGGTCCACCTTGTGGGAGGCCTTCCAGCACTGCGTTTTCCGGTACACGATCGCCACTTTAGAACCTTTCTGCTAATCGCCAAACTTAAGTGGCAGTGGGCAGGGCATATTGTTCGTAGAACGGATGACCACTCAATGCCATCATATAAAACCACGTAGGTAACCTTTAAAACTTCACCAACAATTTACCTTAACACTGAAAACTCACATTTACCTTATCACTCCAAGAATTTATTTAAATACATTTGAAAACCCCACCACAGTACCATTTCATGTCTGAAAATCATAATTGTAGCTACTTACAAGTAAAATGGGACCTTTTACTTACTACTTATATATGAAAGATTATGATCTGTTATTAATGTTTGGCACGTAAACTTTTGGTTTAGAATACACGAACATTTAAGTACAGTATTGGCTGCTTGTAGTGGCGTAGCTAGATTCACAGGGCCCCGTTTGAAAAAAAATTAAGTAGTTTTGGCAGCAAAGACAATCTCCACAGATGGGGGTTCTCGGACGGCTCTGATCTTCAGTGTTTGTACAGCGTCTCTCCACAGACCATGTCCCATCTTCCATCCAGCACTGCGTGCCCTGTTGCTTGTTCTCGTGAGGACCTAATGACAGCATCAGTGGACGGCATTGCCGTGGCCGAGTACTGGGCCAGGCAAGATATCTGACTAGTTTTGCCATCGACACGCTAAGAAGAGAAGAGTCGTTTTGGCAACACATTTATTGTGCGTACAGCTTAGGAGTAGATTTTCCTACCTGGGCCTCAAATCTGCTATTAGAACAGTATCAGAATTGTCGATCATTGGCTTCGTAATTGTTGATTTTAACAAGTTTGTTAATACTAAACTGTCTAAATCAATCCGAATCGACAATTCTGATTATTTTAATAGCAGATTTGAGGCCCTGAGTCTGTGTTTTCTGATAGCTACAACTTAGGGGTCTTGTGAACGAGTGAATAGGTTACTTCTAGGCAAGCGTGCCACATAGTCGCATACCATCAGGTGAAAGAGTTGTAAACATAAGGCTATGCATAATTAAAAAAAAGGTTTCTTCATTTAATTAAGGGACCTTACCAGCACAGAACTAGTACCTTGATACGACGCGACAGAGGTGTGATAGACCATGAAGGAGATACTAACTAGAAAACGTACAGGCTCGCGAAGTATGGAAGAAGTATAATCAAGGTGTCTTCTAGGCAAGAGTGAATATAGGCTCTTAATAAATTAGTGCGCCTCACTATCAATTATGGCATCACTGCTTACCATCAGGTGGGATTGCGGTCAAGCACTAGTTTATTAGATCATTAAAAAAAAGTGGTTTTGTTATCATGTAGGACCGAGGTTGAAATTGAATTACTCTGACTCAGTTAGGCAAGTCTTGATTGAAAATTAACTCATTTATGTGAGCATTCTGGAATAGGATGGGTTATTTTTTTATTGTGGTCTTATGTAAAAAATGCTTGAATACGCGGAGCGAGCTATAAACTATCAAACTACCTATAATTTTTCATTATTGATTCACATTGGTATTTTATCAATACGTGAAGGTTTTTTTTGTTGTTGATAGGTTCGAGTGATCTCACCTGATGGAAAGTGACAACGCGGTCGAAGATGAAGCGCGCTTACCTAGAAGTAATTTATTCAATCTCGACTTAAAGATCCCCAGGTTGTAACCATCAGGAAACATAGAATCCGACAGAGAAATTCTGTCGTTTTCCAGGCAAAAATTTATAGCATGCCTACAAAGGCATGCTATAAATTTTTGCCTAGTCGGGGCCTCTATAACTCGGGGGCCCCACCCTACTGTTACAGTGGTAGTTACGCCCCTGCCACTTATAATACACGAACATTCGAGTAAGGTTTCTTTAATTTCATCCTGATAACATTTCAGGGTCGGTTATCGTTATAATTTTATGTTACTTATGGTCTTATCAGGATTGGTAAGGGGTGGCAATGGTTTGTTAGTTGGTTGTTTGGGAGGTTTGGGGGGGGGCTTCATTATCCCGGGGTTAAACTGCTAGGAGTTAATTGGGGGCTGGAGATCGAGGCCAAAGACATTAGGTTTTGAAGGTTAGCTGTTAAAAAGCTGAGGAAACACATAAAAGACTGGCTTGTAGCTGCGGTTTCGCACGCGTTTCTGCGAGTATGTCACTCAGTGGTAAAGTGGCATTCGATTAGGGAAAGAGTGTCTAAATAATCAATCAATTTAAGAGTTTCTTCCGTGCCTCGGAAACACGTGACGCCGTAGGTCCCGGCTATCATTTGTAGACCTTTGGCAGTCGTTAAGGATAGTCAGAAGCCAGTAAATCTGACTCCATTCTTGCCATGAAGTACCGTGTTACCCCATTTTATGGATTGTGGAGGTCTGGTAGGCAGCCGCTCCTCGTAAAATACTGGAATTCAGCTAAATCCGGGTTGACTGGAAGTCGACCCCAATATAGTTGGGAAAAGGCTAGGCTAATGATGATCAAAGTTACCTTTAGTCTGCGAGTCGCACTGCCCATTGACTGGTGGCTGGTTGTCTCCGCAGAGGCAGCGGGTGATGGGATCGTAGTGGGTGCGCACGCAGGAACTGCTGCTGATACCCGCGCATTCTGCCTGGCGGGAACATGGTCGAGCTGGAACGTGATACGTCAGATTTTGAGTCTTTAGGAAATAATAAAAAACGAATACTTGCTAACTGATATTGTCTATCTATCAATACCTAAGTTTAGAGCGTTTAGGATCTAATTTACTGGCCTACTGCTAAGGTCTATCTATTAATACTTGCCTACTGCTACTTATTGTCTTTCTATCAATATACAGGGTGTAAAAAGACCGGTCACAAAGCCGACAACTACACATTCTGTACATGTAATTAAGTAACTTAGACCAAAAAATATTGCTGGGAAAAAACATTTTTTTTTCATCTTCAAAAAATAATTAATTAATAATAATTCCGATCAGCTGCGCGTTCGGCCGCTCGCGCTTGGTCGTTAAACCGATCGCACGCTTGTGTGTGTGAGGCACTCGTTGTGTTTAGTTTTCATTGCATTTTTGTGACTTCAAATGCGTAATTTGTTATGAAAAATTGATAATTTTGGTAATGTTTGTTCGGAAGAAAGTTTATTAATGATACTTGGAACACGATTTTGAAAAAAAAAACGAAAAAAAAATGTTCACTTTGACCTTCAATATCTCCAGAACCAGTGAATTCCCAGGTATGGTCTAGAAGAAAAAAACTATCCCAGTGATGAGTACTATATGGGGTTTTCGTTTTCGTTAAGGGTCTTTTTACACCCTTTATAGGTGTGTCAGACATCAACACATAAACGAATACCATTGATGCAGTACAGGTTTCTGAACACCACAGTGGTGGAATTTACTGTCGGTGTCATCCTATTATTTTATTAATCTGATTTTTTCTATTTTACTGAAAATAGTTAATTAGTTAGTCGTACTACATAGTTAGTTATTTTAATCAAACCCCAATAATATTTTTGGTGACAATAAATGTCATTTTTTTGCCTGCCTGCCTTAAGTCCCTAGGAAAGCCTAATTTATAAAAACATAAGAGATACGTTTTGAGCGTTTAGGATCTAATTTACTGGCCTACTGCTAAGGTCTATCTATTAATACGTGCCAACTGCTATTGTCTTTCTAGCAATACGAGTACCCACTTGTTTCTATGCAGAGTATGTCAAGTGTTAAATATTGACGCACAAACGAATATCATGGATCTGTTATAGTATGTATATTAGTATATATCAAATCACATGATTCACATGATTCTACTACTGTACATACTACGAGTAGTCTCGTAGTATGTACAGTAGTACAATCATGTGATTCATTGGACAATTCGTCGGTTTTTTTATTTAAACTGTATAAAATCTTTATTCTTAATATTTTGTACTATCTACAAGCACTTGCCTATTACTATAATTATTCGTAATTTTCTTTTGCTCTATCTACGAGTATATGCCTACTACGTACTACGGTCTATCTATTAATACCTAGTTGGTTATATACTCCTTTTTTTGGGGTTGGAAATTATAATAGTCTATAAGTTTTTGTTAAAGAAATGCAACAGAAATGAATACCTATAAGTATTTCGTCATTTATAAAGAAACCTATAGTAGGAAAATTGCATCTTTATCTGAAAGATTTTCAGTTTTGTCTCTTCAATTTTTCATTTTAAAACGTTACTCACAAACAAAAAATAAAAAAAAAATAGATTAGTTTAGATACAACAAAAACAAAAAAAGGTAAGACCTTTTGAGTCCTTAATATTAATCGTGTATACCGCAGTACACCCTTCCAACAAGAAATAATTTCCAATACACTGTTGTGATAGGTCGAACCTATTACCTATAATGAGACACCACCCACTAGTAAAGAAAATGTTTGTAACATTGCTCGTCAACTATCTATTAGAGTCACCCATGATTACGACTCTATAATGTCGATAAAATCGTTCCTAATACTCTGTTGTGATAGGTCGAACCTATTATCTGATACAAGAGTCGCTTATGCCAGCGGCTTTGCTTGCGTCTAAGTCAAAACAGAAACATACCTAGAACAGTGGGAAAAGCCAATGAAAAATTACACCACAGGGTACAATACAATGCCCTGTGGTGAAATTTTTGACCCCGTGGGGGCCGAATCCTACTGGGGCCATGGGTTTTGCAAAAGAAACCTTCGGGACCTCGAACGAAGGCAAAATACGAACAGGACTAGGTATCTGACACACTCTCCCACTCAGTTGTAGAGCGGAAGAAGTCATTGGATGATTTTCCGCATAAAAAAACGGACCGTCAGTAATATCCCAAATAAACTCGGTACAGGACAAACGTATTCAAAAAAATTCACATTGGTACAAACTCGGTTTCAAAACCATAACCTTAAGCATGAAAGACAGCAGCCTAAACCACTAATAAATAAACAAATCATCATCTACCTAGCCTTTTCCCAACTATATTGGGGTCGGCTCCCAGTCAAGCCGGATTTAGCTGAATACCAGTATTTTACGCGAAGCGGCTGCCTACCAGACCTCCACAACCCATTTACTGGGTAACACGGTACATCATGGCAAGACTGGAGTCAGATTTACTGGCTTCTGACTATCCGTAACGACTGCCAAAGATCTACAAATGACAGCCGGGACCTACGGCTTAACGTGCTTTCCGAGGCACGGAGGAAGCTCGCTATGTTAATAAATAAACAAATAAGCCTTCCAAACACATGCGATCAACCTCCTTAGTACCCAGATAACGTCATGTATATTTATGTTACATGTCCGCTACCAACATTTGTCGCCAACGCCAAAGCCAATGGCGAACCGCCAACATCGCGTGCTTGCTTATGCAAATGTTGGAGGCATATAACATTATATATGATAGGATTCTAAAGGTTAAATGGGGGACCATAAATGCTTGGTAAGGTACACTGTCTCAGTTTTTTTTATTAGTGTTGTTTTTTTTTGCGAGGTTGTGTAGGCCTTGGGTATAAATAAAATGGTTTCTAAGAGTGATGTGGCCATATTGATGGGAGTAGCATTGGAGACAGGGGCGTATTATACGGGGTTACGGAGTTATGGGGCCCTGGGTTACAGAGGCCTTCCAACAAAAGGGGCCCCTTTGCGAATAGATTTGATAATTGATAGGTAAAAAGAATTGTGTTGTTTTTTTTTCAGAAATGTACCTTTCAACATATGATGTAGTTTTCTGAGTGCGAGACCAATATTAGTATTACTGCGACGCCTAAAGTTTCTTTCAATCCCGGTCTGAAGTCTACCTGACCGACACCCTGTCTCTACTATTCGTAAAAAAGAACCTTGTCAATTTTTGATACGGGGCCCTTTGAAACTGGTTACGCCACTGATCGGAGTAGTATTAAATGGTAATAAAATATCCGATGTATGGATACTGACGAAATAATCAATAGTATACGAGGTGAATTTTTCAAGTGGCATGAAGGCTGAATTCAAAGCGATAAAGAATATTGAAATATATTCAAAGAATTTTTGAGTACGTGGAATGATGCTTGATGACCCCTATTTCAAATTGGTATCGTTGATTTTGGGAAAAGAACCGCAAACTAAAAGATTCGATAGTATCACTAATTAGGATAACATTAAAAAAAAGAGCTTTTAACAAAATTTATACGTTACCTAAGTTTTTTTAAGGCGTGAAATCATATAATAACTTTTCTCACTCTGCACTCCCTTCGCAATAAGTTTAGACGTTTCAACAAACTTATTAATAGTCCGTTCAACTTATTTTGACTTGACTTGTATTCCGTAGTCATAGATGGCATTAAAGGTAAAAAGTGGTTATAATACCAACTCTTTTTACTGCATCCGCTATTTATCATGCCAAGAACACTATAAAAGTCAAAATCGGTTGAACGGACAGTAAAAAAATGGTTTTGTTTAGCTAATCCTATAGCGAATGGAGTAAGTACAGGGTAGAGCGAAAGGGCGTGTCAGACTTTTACAAATTAAATCCACACCTATGTCCTTCAGTAGCCCTTTACGTTCTAGGACCAGAAGTTTTTTTTTCAAATAAAAACTTCATACACTATACTCCGTCGGTTTAGGTAGTTAACTAAAGGTAAACAATCTTGGCATGTCTTTTTATCTAAAAGTTATGTATAAATTGTATGTAAAAATATTTGCAAATAGGTATTTACCTAAATCGATGTTAGCTAATAAACTAAATTTAAATAATCTTCGTGTATATTATATACGACCTCTTTAATATAAAAAGACATACCAAGACTGTTTACCTTTAGTTAACTACCTAAACCGACGGAGTATAGTAAAAACACTATACAATGGTGCGCTCAATTCCTTAAACATTTTCTATCAGTATATATTGTCCGAAAATTTTCTAAAATCATGGTGTTCCTACCCAAAATGGCTTTTTAAGAATACCTGTGCATTTTTTCTAGCTACAACTAAATATAGGCCATTAACAGTAGTGGTAGTGATTTATTACTTATACTTTAAGTAGTATAACATAATTATGGCACCACCATATTGTACCCGTAGCGACATCTATATCGCCAAATATGAACTAGAGTACGAAATCCTGCATTTTTATTTATTTCACACTTTATGCACATAGGGAGGAGGAGCTCGTGGCTAGACAATAAAAGCCGCATGTGTCGATCTTCAAGGTTAAGCAACGCTTGCCAAGGATGGTCTGTGGATGGGTGACTATCTTAACATACCGAGTTTCCTCCGTGAATCGGAAAGCACGCTAAGCCGTAGGTCCCGGCTGTCATTTGTAGATGCAGTCGTTACGGATAGTCAAAAGCCAGTAAATGTGACTGCAGTCTTGCCATGAAGTACCGTGTTACCCCAGTTAATGGGTTGTGGAGGTCTGGTAGGCAGCCGCTCCTCGTAAAATACTGGTATTCAGCTAAATCCGACTTGACTGGAAGCCGACCCCAATATCGTTGGGAAAAGGCTAGGCAGGTGATTACAACAGCCCGAAATCATCTCTTGGACAACTGCCCGGGTTAGATATAGCCCGTCTGGTTGGAGTTTCCTCTCATTTAAACGGAGGTTGGTGGGACCTTACACCCTCTTCCGCTAACCGCTTGGGCGGAGCACCGCCGTGTCCTCGTAACGGACGATTAGAGGCAACGACCCCTTGCACCGAGCCCTGGTACCCTCTACAGTCTGGAGCGAGGAGGAATGACTAGCGATCGTCTCCTTCTGCGAATTAGTAATGTGAAGGAGGCGGCCGCACGCGAGAGGCCATGAACTTCACGCCCCAGCCGCCGGGATCCCGATTCCAATTTTCAACCACAGTTGGCGCGGGCTTGCGGACGGCGAGCAACGGGTAGCCTGCCGTCCTGCCGTCTGGTAATCATCTGGATCGAGCCCAAGTCTTTGACGGCGCGTAGTGTATCCGTAGGGTCGAAGCCTCTGGGGCCATTGAAAAAACATGTTGCGTCGACCCCAAGTAACATGAGACGAGGGCCGGAAAATGATGATTAAAAAAAACGATTATAAGCACGATTTAAAGGCCACAATATTGACAGGTAAAGTTCTGCTCAATGTCATACAAAATACGGACTATAATGGCGTGAACTAAATATTAGAACAGCAAACTGAAGTTTATGAATTGTTATTAGATGCAAATTACAATTAAGAGCTCTGGCAATACTGATTAAAACAACAAACGCGATATAATTACCATTAAACAAACGATTATAGTCTTTTAACACATAATAGTAGAGTCTATTGTAGCGTAACACAGTGTTTCATTTCCATTTCGATTAAAATTTCAAATCAGCTGATACAGTGGCCGGTTGCAGCCAACAAAACCATTTTTAACTGGCCTCCGTATCCCTTCTAACAACATCTATCAAGAGATCAAGATAAATGGTGATTGCTACGTGTAAATCTGAACTGCTTCCGATAGCTATCGGACAGCGCCATCTATTACCGAGTAGCGGAACTAGGTTGGTGAATAATTTAGCTTGTACTTGGGGGCTTTTCGTTGGATTGGAATATATAAATAGATGTGTTGCTTTGTTAGAAAATTGCGTGTTGTTTGTATTTCAGGTCATAAGGTCAAATTGCGTGATTTAGCGTCACGCTTACCATAGAGTAGTGAATTGCCGCGTTTCCGTCGGCATCGACTAGAGATGCTAATTTACTTGCTAAGGTTTTTTCTAATCTACCTAGCCTTTTCCCAACTATATTGGGGTCGGCTTCCAGTCAAGCCGGATTTAGCTGAATACCAGTATTTTACGAGGAGCGGCTGCCCACCAGACCTCCACAACCCATTAGCTGGGGTAACACGATACTTCATGACAAGACTGGAGTCAGCGTTTTTTCTAATGTTGCGAATGAAATATATCTGATTATTCGCTTTTAGTTTCGAATTGTTTGGATTACGGATATCAGAATTATATTGAAAAAGATTAGATTTTTATTACTATGTAGTTTAGATTATAATACAATCAGTGATATAAATATATATCTAGGAAGTATCAAAGATATCTAGTAGGTATTAAAGATAACCACTTTTTTAGAAGGGGTATCATTAACACATATCACACGTCTCCCGCTCTAAGTCAAGCGGGAGGATGTTTAACTTTTCTGTCCAAGACCCACTCCTATTCCTTCTTTGCCTTCGTTCCAGAGCTTTTCTCTTTCGTACAACCCATGGCCCCGGTAGGCTTCGACTCTGCTAGGTCCTATAGTTGCTGGACCCTTTTTTTCCGGTAGAGGAATCATCAGAATGACTTCTCCCACTCTTGGGCGGAGCGGGTGTCACACTCTTACTGACTAAACCCCGTTCCTTCGTTGCCTTCAATCTGGGGGACACGGTGACAACCTTTCGGATTCCGTGATCCCTAGAGGCTTCGGCTCTACCGGGCCCCTACAGTTTGCTGACATCTACAGTAACAACTTTAAATTTTCACGAACTTATGTGTAAAAATAATGTAGGTGTCTTCAAGGCTAGAGTGAATAGGCTCTTAATAAACCAGTGCGCCTCACCATCAACGATTGCATCACTGCTTACCATCAGGTGGAATCGCAGTCAAACGCTAGCTTACACCAGTAAAAAAACCTTAAGTAAAAATATAATTCTACATACTCCGATCTATGGTAATAAATTAAAAGCAAATGAAAAGTCCAAAGGTCTCATTAGCTTGTCAAATTCGCGCGAATACCATGGTATTAGTAGGTAACCTGCCAGCGTAGCGTATTTTTTCGAAAGAGTCACCGTGACCCCAGTGCCGTAACTAGGGCGGTGCTAGCGGTGCACAGGCACAGGGCGCAGACTCTGAAGGGGCGCAAAAATTCATATCTTTAGCCCTTTTTGTTTGTATTGTACTTCTTTCGAGGGACGCAATTATAGAAACTCGCACCGGGCGTATAAAAGACTAGTTACGGCTCTGCGTGACCCTGGAACTCAAAAGGGCAACTAAAGGAATATGAGGTTAGACTGGAAAGTCTGAAACTCCGTCTCGCTCCATTCAAAGCGGGAGAAGTTGTTCGATGTTATCTTTCTTTAAGAGTACTCTCTTCTCGATTCGTCTATAGACACCGTGACTATCTTTTAAAAGCTTGAAGTTTTGTGCAACGCAATCTATACTTCTATACTAATATTATAAAAAGGTAAAATTTGTAAGTTTGTATGTAGGGGATAATCTCTGGAACTGCTGGTCCGATTTGAAAAATTCTTTCAGTGTTAGATAGCCCATTTATCGAGGAATGCTATAGGCTATATACCATCACGCTACGACCTACGGGAGCGGAGCAGTAATGAAAAATGCGGGTGAAACCGCAGGGGACAGCTAGTGATTGATAAAGAGGCAACGCGAAAAAGAGAACGTTTGACCGCTCTGTTTGGCTTACGGTATTTCTGTCACTCTTGAATATTAGTTGGTTTTAGATAAACACTTTAAAAGCAAAAAAAATCGTCAGAATATCGCCTTAAAAATTCGGTTAGATGTGCCAGGATTCTATAGTTGTTAACTTTTCAAAAAAATCAAAATCAAAAAGAATTAAATTTATGAGTACTTCTAAAGGGCCAGAATTCCCGCAAAATACCGGATTTTCAGACGTCTTTACTGTATTAGTTTTACTTAACCTATCACATACCCACAAAACGAGACACAATAGTAAAACAATAACAGCGCGGTCTCATAGGACCGGTCGGGAATTCATGAATTAAAATGTTTTGATTTCAATAGAAACCTAGATAATATCCACAAAATGTCAGTATTTTCAAAATATATAGAGAAATATGTATTACAACATCATAATCACGTAAGAGCGGTAGTATGGAAATGTATATCGGATTTACCGCTCTTCAAAGGAATGTTAGGTACTACCTAACATACCATTTGGTAGTCGAATTGTTGGAGAGAGAATTCATAGCTTTCCTACATTTCGGTTAGTATTACGTAAGTAAGTAACCATGTACGTAGGTAGGTATGCGTCAGGAGCGTAGGTAGTGGTAGTGGCTAGCCGTATTAGCCGTATCAATTTTAGGGGCCCCAAGTTTCATGGGCCCCGTTTGGAAGCATAAGATTAGTTCAAAACTCAAATTCTTAGTAATGAAAGGCTCTAGGAGCAGTGTTGGCCCAGTGGTAATGGCCCCGACTTACAAGTAGGAGTTCGGGTTTAAACTTAACTGGGCGCATTACTTTGTGTAATTTATTTCATTATCAGTGCTCTCAAAACGGTGAAAGATGTTCGTGTAAGTGTGCGGGTTTTCTCTCGTGGGTTCTTAGACATGCCAGTTTTGGCATGTAATAGAATTAAAAATTCGAAGGCATGTGACATCCACCAACCCACACTGGGCCAAAGAAGGCCTGAGTCCCAGCAGCGGGAACATTGTAATTGCCAAATAGACAAGCGCTATTTAGGTTTATTTCGTAATAAAAACAATATCCCTTATTGTTTTTATAAAGAAATACCTGAACCCAACTAGCCCAGTGCTTTACCGCAATTAGAAAAAAGAGGGCCTCCAATTTTTTTATTAATCGGGTCCCCTCAGAGACTATCTACGCCACTGGTATGCATAATAAACAAGTACGAACATTTCAATACGTTTGTAGCTATGCCGTATTTACACCTGAACTATAAAATATTTCATAACGCTAGCAAGAATTTTGTTACAGCATACAAAATGGCCGAAGAATTCGTTACCTAAGTATTTGGCCGCAGTGGAATGGTCGAGGCGATAGAATCGTTAAGTTGAAAATGTTTTTTTATTTCGGTGAAGAAATATTTTACCCCCCTTACGTTGTCGAAACCTCTACGGTCCGGACTAAACGTTTCGCTTCGTCGCTTATACCGCGTACATCGAGGGACTGGAGCAATTTGCCTGCTCTGGTTTTCCCGTCCGATTATACTTTAGGTGTCTCCAAGGCTAGAGTGAATAGGCTCTTAAGAAGCTAGTGCGCCTCACCATCAACGATTGCATCACTGCTTACCATCAGGTGGGATCGCAGTCAAGCACTAGTTTATAATAATTAAAAAATATATATATTTTCCTCGTTACGGCATAATATCTTTAAACTAAAAACATCGAAGCTACCAACCCGCGCCCGTGCCCGGTCCGCGTGGTGGATTACGGCCCATTTACTCTCTTAAAGAGATAGCCTGAGTCCCAACATTGGGAACAATACAAGGCTTTTTGGCAAGGCGAGTGGCTGGCCACACAATCGCGCTGTCGCAGTCCGCAAAATTGTAAATTATGTCGTCGCCCAGCGTAGAATGGTCAAATCAAAAACTTTTAATGTTTATTGATTTGTTGTCCACGGATTAGCTATACCTACTAAAAATAGATTAGCTATACTAAAAATGCATAGCGCGCACGCTGCCACAGTTTCAACGTCCATCGTCTCACAAAGGCAAATGACAAGTGAGGAGCGTCGCGATTAATCGCGCGATTAATTGCGCGAGTAGAGCAGTGTGTGGACATAGAGGGCAACATCGCGGCAAATCACGGCAGCGCGAGGAGCAGAGCGATGAGCAGCGCGAGGAGCATAGTCTGGCCGCGGCAGTAGGGGTAATCCCTAGGGAGCGAATAATGAGATATGAATTTGGAACGTCAAACCTTTATTTTTAAGAAAAAAAACACTTCAAGTTAGTTAAAATGTACGTGCGTCATCATCATCTACCTAGTCTTTTTCCCAACTACAGGAAAAGTATTTAACCATTGCGTAAATTTTTTTTGGTGGCTCAGTTTAAGTAATAGAACACAGATCGATCTTCAAAGTTAAGCAACGCTTGCCAAGGTTGGTCTGTGGATGGGTGACCATCTTAACATAACGAGTTTCCTCCGTGCCTCGGAAAGCATAGGCTGCCTACCAGACCTGCACAACCCAATAACTGGGGTAACAGGGTACTTCATGGCAAGACTGGAGTCAGATTTACTGGCTTCTGACTATCCGTAACGACTGTAAATGACAGCCGGGACCTACGGCTTAACGTGCTTTCCAAGGCACGGAGGAAACTCGTTATGTTAAGATGGTCACCCATCCACAGACCAACCTTGGCAAGCGTTGCTTAACCTTGAAGTTGACTTGTGTTCTATTACTTACACTGAGCCACCAAAAAAAATTTACGCAGTGGTTAAAAACTTTTCCTGTATATTGGGATCGGCTTCCAGTCAAGCCGATCCCAATATACTTGTCCTATGTACTAGTCACTTATGCCAAAAGCCCGCGTGCCTAATGAGGATGTTCAGGAAATTTCACACTATCGATATCGCACTGAATTCCTTTAAAAAAATCATCATCTACCTATCCTTTTCCCAACTATATTGGGGTCGGCTTCCAGTCAAGCCGGATTTAGCTGAATACCAGTATTTTACGAGGAGCGGCTGCCTATCAGATCTCCACAACCCACACCATAACTGGGGTAACATGGTACTTCATGGCATGACTGGAGTCAGATTTACTGGCTTCTGACTATCCGTAACGACTGTCAAAGATCTACAAATGACAGCCGGGACCTACGGCTTAACGTGCAGTATTTTTTAAATGTGTAGACAATAAGTTACACTACAATAGGTATAATGCAACCTCATTTGATTTTCTTTAAAGTCTGCATAATTGCACGAGCCGGAGTGTTTTAAAAAGAAAATTACACCTCGTTATCTGATGTACTGTCGTGTTTTATATTTAAATTGCTGCTTTTAAGCAGTTTTGGATTCAAGGATAAGGACTTTTGCACTATTCAAATGGAATATAGCTTGGTCATTTAGTGTTCATGATCATGGTAGGAAACCGTGAAGAGTGGAGGCTATTTTATTATTATTTTTTGTAACTGACCAGTTTGATTTTTAACTAAACTTTATTGATGCATTAGCATAGCATTATCGGCCTTATAATGGTCCCACTGCTGGGACTCGGCCTCCTGTCTAGAAGAGGGGGCCATAATCCAGCACGCAGGCCCAGTGCGGATTGGCGGATGTCACATGTCTTCGAATGTTTTGTTTCTAGGACATGCCGGTTTCCTCACGATGTTTTCCTTCACCATTTTGAGAGCAGTCGTGATGAAATAAATTACACAAAGTAATGCGCCTGACTGGGTTTGAACCCGCGATCTACATCTTGCAAGTTTATTGATGCATTTTAATTCAATCAAATAGTGGTTTTTGACGTGCCAAATTCAAATCCCATTATTCCCCAGGGAATCGCCCATACATCAAATTATCTTCCTTGGGACAGAATGACTTGCTTTAAGTGATAGTTTGTATGACATATTGTGAAGGAGCATTATTGAGCGGGTGAACTCAGAACGCAATGAAGGTTGTTAAATGTTAATCCCGAGCCCTAATGAGGGACCTATGTCATCAACTCCCGAGCACTGTGAGGGAGTTTATAGAAACCTAAGTGAAGAGAGGAATCCAAACCGCTCAAAACAAAGACAGCTTTATCGCCGTGATGGATACAGTCAGTCAGTTTCTCATTTTATATTTAGAGAGAAATAAAAATAAGGTTTCCTCACGCCATATATTTTCCTCATTCATCCGCAACATACCTATCCCACACAATTTTGCGGCAAACTGATTGGTTCATATATTAACTGCACGCAATGTGTGCGTGCTAACGTCAATGAGAAAACTTTCACGACGTAGCTACGTAGCATCGAACTACGGCGTAGCCACGTAGCAGCGAACTACGACGTAGCTGCGTAGCATCGAACTACGGCGTAGTGGGACTGTAGCATTGTCGTAGTCCTGTAATCTATTTATATAAAAGGAGAAACTGACTGACTGACATATCAACACACAGTTAAACTACTTACCCTGGCTCTCAGAGACATTCATTAACGTTAATCATTACTTAACTTCTAAACGATCTATTAAGAAATTGTCACATTGACAGTTTTACACAGTTTTTCAGTGAAGGTTTGACAATACTTAACTTTAATGGACATTAGGGACGCTAATGAACCATTAGCTGGACTATGCGTTCGGCCGTTAGTCTAGGAGCGTGAAGTTTTTCATAAAATGACGGCAAGGCGGGCATTAAAAAGTTTTTTTCAGAATTCACTCCCTAAAGGAATGTATCGGGTGTCCAAAATATAGAACAACCTAATTTCACGCAGGTGAAACCGCTGCCAGAAGCTAGTCGTAGATTATATGTCTAAGCAACGTCTCTAAGTTGCGAGCGGCATGTTGAATTCCAAAAGAAACTAAGACTGGTAAGTTTGAATCTCGAACGCAGTGAGGTAATTTTATAATTAACTCCCGAGCACTGTGAGGGAGCTAATATGGAACTATACACTCTATACAGCTCCATCCCTATAACACTTCAGTTTAGGTCGCCTAAAGAATCACATAAAAGCTCGTGGCAGAGCCACTGTTTATGTAAATGGTTAAAAAGTACATCTATACTAATATTATAAAGAGGAAAACTTTGTTTGTTTGGTTGTAATGAATAGGCTTAAAAACTACTGGACCGTCTTAAAAAATTCTTTCACCATTCGAAAGCTACATTATCCACTTACTCGTGTATAATGTAGCTTTCTAAGCATAGGCTAAATTTTATCTTAGAAAAAAATAGGGTTCCGTAAGATATTTGGGCTTTTCGGACATAAGGAGTAAAAAATAATGTTACATATAATTTATATGGCAGAACAACGTTTGCCGAGTCAGCTAGTGTTATAATAAAAACAACATGTTTTACTATCGATCGCTGTTACCAAAGGGGTCATTGGCAATATATTTCTATTGTAATACAACCTTTTTGCCAACTCACTCCGACTAATTTGAAGGGAGTTAAAAGCATCGCTTGTTTGAATAACATTATTCAATGTTACAACACTCTGGTAATATGTTTTTAAGCCGTTGGCCCCGGCTGCCGTCGAATTAGTATTGTAAAGGCGAAAATGTGTTTGTATGTGTGTGTAATTATTTGTTATTTCTTCAAGCTCAAACGTCTAAACCAATGATACCCAACTTTTTTTAACCGGGTGTAGTCCCCGGTTAAAATAATATTTGGTTTCTTTACTGTTAGTCAGGACCAGAAGTCTATGAAATCTTAACTATCTTTATAAAAAAAAACCTTTATCATCAATCCGAAACTTTAGCACATTGAAGCATAGTCATAGAAAATGCAAAATTTGTAATAGTTTAAGTAGTCAAACTTAAAATCCGTTACTTTTCCCTTGGAATGATTAAAAATGTTTATTACGTGCCCAAACCATATTTAGCTCTTACGGACCACTGGTTGGCAACCATTGGTCTAAACGGATTTGGATGGAATTGGGAACATGAGTAACTTGTACCTCATATATAGCAACAAAGATGGATATATAACTAACTTCTACCAGCAGCTTCGATCGCGTGAAATTTAGATTTTGATAAACTACTTGTACAAAAATTGAATAAATTTTGATTTTTTATTTCTAAGTTATTTGCAAAAGTTAATAGGTTAAAAAAATATATGTTATAGCTGAGTTCTATATAAAATCGAAGACTTATATGACAGCTATCCATAAATCTGATAGTTTATCATTGTTTTCTAAGCATGCGATAGTTTTTTTATGCTTTCTGTGCCATTTTGTACCATAGACATTCTTACCAAAGACAATTCGACCTCCACAAGGTCTATGTTTTATTGTTTATGGGTCTCATTTGTATTTCGAACGGGGTTTATGGTCGACGCACTTGAGTCTAGATTATTTATGGCTTTTTTAGAACTGGTCTAGGTAAGTTGATAGTTGATAGCCTGATTTTTACAAGTATTTATTATATTATTTTAGGGATATAGAAAAACTAGAATTTTATAGCAAAGTTAGACTCAAATTTTATATTATTTTAAGGGCGAAAAATCGCTAGTATTTTATAGTAAAGTTTTATGTAATATGTTACTGCTCCGTGCCCTTAGGTAATAGCGCAATGTTAGAAAGCCTGTAGTCTTCTTTGATAAATAAGCAGTAACTAAAAGACTTTTTCTTTATTTAAACCAAACAAACAAACTTTTCAGCTTTATGATATTAGTTCAGAACTGATCCCTTTCTTTAGGTGGGACATTATACAATGACTTCCCTCGCTCTAGGGCGGAGCGTGAAGGCATGTCAGACTTTTACTGACTAAACTAACCTATGCTTATATAAAAAGTATTGGGAATCCACTTTTACATATCATATTACATAATCTTGGCAAAGTTTTTTTTTAATACGCAATGACCGTGTGGTCTAAAAAGACATTAATCTACTAGTCTTATATTAAAATTACGCAGTATATTGACCCTTACCCACTATTATTACTCAAGAAACTAAAGGTCGTATCGTGAAAAGCCAACATAACAATTTGAACATCATAATATTTCAAGTTTGACGTAACTTGTTATTATTTGAAAGTTGGTATCGAAACAATTGACGTATTGTTACAAGCGATCATTTGTCAAAATGACAGTTATGTTAGTACACGAATTATTGTTTTAAATGTTTGTTTCATTTCAAATTTATGATGTGTAGTTTTCAATAACGGCAGCAAAAATAATAATCGCTTTTTAAAACTTCCTATAATAAATTTGTTATAGGATGGTTTCGGTGACAGCTGTCAGATTCATATAATGTAGTTATCTGTCCTTTTCTCTCATCTTAAAGATGCATAGTTGCGTCCTACTGTCACCCAACTCATGCTATGTAAAAAAGACTTTAATCTGAGTTTGACAATCTGGCCAAACGGGGCCAAAATCTTTGACCAATCTCTAATACAGTACCTGTGTGTAGCCGCTGCACACAAAACATGCGTCACCTACTATCCTGCCCATTTGGCACAACCACCTGCACTTTTCAGGATTTATACGAGGCCAATAACAGAGCCGTACAGTTCGCCAAATACCGGTCAGATTTTTTTTTGGTTTCAGTACTGCGACACGAAAAGAAGAAGAAAAATTTCTAAAATTCATGTATATGGTCACCGGGATGGTTTTATTGACAATTTGAATTTATTTTCACAACTCGCACTTATGACTAAAGCCCAGGTGCCTTTTACGAGCTAAGAAAAAAAAGTTGTGTCCCTAGTAATCTCTATGTATTTTTTTTGTATTCTAAAAATGTATAGCCACTACGCTATTGATTTTTTCTACAACAAAATACCTAACTATTCTATGTAAAACTACTGAAAAGCAGTTCTAAGTTACTTTTGTTAGTAAAATTACTCCGCAACTAACCTAAATATTCACTAAAAATGCTTACGACATAATCACAAAATATTTAAACGCTAATATCATAATTGAAATCTAAATTAAAACACAACCAAACAATTAAAATTCCTTAACTAATTAAAACGAAATTCATACTTACCACCAGCTGAAATAAACACAATTAATCTGACAAAGAATGACCATAAAGGTGCAATAATGTTTTTTATACTAGACCATAGAGAATTTTAACAAATTCTTTGCCGCTCATTTTACGAGTCAGGTATAATAACGACATTTCTTTGCGGTTCACAAGTTAATGCGTTGTGTTTTTTTTTTATTACTTTTAATTAGCTAAGTACTAGTTAAATTCAAATTATAATATTTCGTGATTGGGATGTTTATTTCTGGCCAGTTTTATTATCTACATAACCATTATGACAGTTAAAGTTCACACAATAATTTAAAATGCCTTGTGTATGTTTTAATAGTGCTAGAGACAAGTTTGCTTGCTTTTTTTGGGTAAATAGACACGTATTTGTTAAACAATGTGTTTTTCAAGTGCCAAAACACAAAATGTACAAAAAAAACAGGTATATTTTCCGAGTTTGCCTTGTAAATGGGTAAAGGTAAAAACCGATCGAAAAAAATAATAATAGATAACCGTTTTTCATCTCTTATGGTTTAATAATGTTTCATTTGTTAAAATTCTCCATGCAAAGAAAAACTGCTTGCTAAATTTTTTTACGTGCATCGAGTGAGTGGGTTTTTGACATGCACTAATGTTATAAAATATATGAACAAGCATTCAAAAACTTATAGTTAACACAAAAGAGAGTTAAGTTTATTCGATGTACGTTTTTGTGTAGATATTTTATATTTACAAATTTTTTTTTTGACGGAATCATTTAATGGTAGGTAACATTTCCTGCTTTTTTCTTTGTCTATAATATTGTCTATTATTCTAGATTGTCTATTAGGTATACATATTAAGAACGTGACAGTGTCATATCTAATTATAGACAAAGAATTTCTATTTTAATTTTTTACTTTTGTAATTATTTTCTCCGCTTACTTCGAGTTAACGTAACTCTCTTAAAAAATACTTACGTGGAGGCAATGTCGGTGCCACAGTTGGTCCAACAGTGTTACTCTTCCCGAAGGTAGTTAGGGCATCAGATCCCAGCATCCAGCCAATTAGAAGTAAAGGCAATATGGCCGCCGAGCCCTGTCGTTGACACCACATCTCAACGCGCGAAAAAGTAATCTCTTTCAAATTATTCGGTCACTATTATTTTAGCTTTTCCTTTTGGTCTACGATTACAAATTGGGCGGTAATATTTGAATTTAGAATTTTTGATGTCGTTATTTTTTTATTTTATGTAGAGGTTTGTTGTTACATTGATTTTGTAACCAATTTTTTTCGAATTTTGCTTTGACTACGAGTGAATTTTATTATACCAACTATCTAAGCATGGATTGATATGACTGTAAATCTAGATAGTTTTCGAATGGTGCTTGGATATGATATAATTGTCATTACAGTATTATTTGTTTTTGACAATTTTGTGGTAAATTCAACTGAACTGACTAAAGAAAATCAATTCGCATATCCAAATCACTGATTTTCTGATTCTGTTTTTTAAGATGTGGTGTGCTTTCAAATATATCCAATTTATTTATATACTAGGACATTTTTGTTGGTATTTCGTATAGTATTTTTGTTGTATAATGTGATCATTTTTTTAGTAATTTTGTATTGTAAAGTTTGCGGCAGAGTTTTCAGTGCGTAATATCTTCGAAGACGTAGGTAATAAGTTTTTCTGTCAAGTAGTTCCTAAGAAATACACATAAAAACAAAATAAAAATCCTAAAACATCGAAATCTAAGCTATTTTTTTATTCACAGCTTTGTCTCATGCGTATATTAAACAGCGGTCGTATGACTGTATGTGTGTGTATGTGAATGTATTGCATTTTTGTATGGAATGTATGAAAGCTTGTTTTTTGTATGAAATATATTGTTTTAAATTCTTACCAGGGGCTGCAGAAGTCGTCGCAGGCTTTGGTGGGTCAGTATTAGCCTTCCCAAAGGATGAAATACCAAACCCATCCACGCATTGGATTTTTAGCCAACCGACTATGATAATAGGCAAAATGGCGACTATTTGCCTCTTGTACCACATTTTTTTGCACTGGTATACCTTGCTGTGTTTTTCTAATTCGTTTTCGTGATAAAAAAAGGTTTGTAATAGTTGTCTATGGAAAAAAATGTATAAATATGTTGTCTATGGAACAAAGATGGCCGACTTTTGGCGCTAATTCGTTTGTCAAATTGTCAAACCTAAATGTGATGCTAAGCAGTGTTTTTGCTTGAGCGAGACGGCCAAAATGTTTTTGTGTGTCAGCCTAAAATATTATAAATGTTGTTTTGTATCATAAAAGGCACTATTAGTGTCTATTATTTGTGTTTTGTCCTCTGAATTACAACGGTTAAATTACGTAAGCATTTTGCAAAAAAGCTGTTACATTTTCATGATCACAAAATGTGCTAAGACTTTGCTAGAGTAGTCAAAAAATAATAGACCCATTTTGTTATTTGAAGAAATTGCATGCTATTATAAAGTAAGCAAAAAAAGAATACTCGCAATATATTCCATATCTAAATTAACGTTAAATAATATGATGGAATATATAGCGAGTACTATTTTACTTAATAGTTAATGGGTTGTGGAGGTCTGGTAGGCAACCGCTCCTCGTATAATACTGGTATTCAGCTAAATCCGACTTGACTGGAGGCCGATCCCAATATAGTTGGGAAAAGGTTAGGTAGATGATGATGGTTCTTTTACTTTAAAGTAGTGTGCTAATTCTTCAAATGTCTAAACTGGTCTATTATTTTTTGACAACTTTAATAGTCTAAGTAAATATCTAAAGCATTTTATTTCATTTTGTAATCAGAGGATACCTATGTGTAGTCTAGTTTCTAGAGTAGTAATGTGTGTGTGTTTTGTGATTAATATATGTGAAATGTACTTCTTTTGGACGCCGCCGTTATATAATATATTTATATAATGAGACTAAAAGACACTTTGTAACAATTTCGAATATCATATTATAAACACTTACACGACAAAAAAATAAAATGCAGAAATTTACAAGCCAGATACAAATCACAAAAAAAAACGAGTAAAAAATAAAATAATTTTTAATATTTATTTTTATTAGAACTGTACAAGTAATTTTATTTAGATTTTTTATTTTTTATTAAAGAAAAAAAGGTCCCATTATATAAAAAAAAATCTTACCCGACGGCGGAGTAGGCTTTGGTGTTTTGAGAGGAGATTCAGTTTTAATAACGCCAAAAACGGGACTAAACGCACCGAAACATTGTCCAATCAGCCATAAAAACACTAACACAGGCAGAAAACTACGTTTCCTTTGCCACATTTTAAATTTTCAAACCGAAACTGCAAAATTAAAACTGTCAATTTTGAATTTGGAAAAAAGTGTCAAAAAATTTGTGTTAAAAATGTCATGTATGTACAATATATACAGTATGTTTAGTGTTTTTAACGTTATTAAGTTTTTTTTGTGAATAAATAAAGCTATGTAGGTTATTTCAATTCATGTAAACCTACATTCTTCGTTCGAAAGGTCGTCTTGTGAACATAAATCGCCTGTGCATGTGGGCAAACATTTTTTTTCATATAATGGGACAAAAATATCCTCTGTATGAATCAAAAATACCTGTAAGTATCAAAAATAACCACAAGTGCTTCAACACTCAAAAACATGACACACACAGTGTAAATGAAAAATGTGTTTTTTTTTTAAACCATGTTTTTTTTAACAGTGATCGGTGTTTTTTTTCTAAATCCAATCTGTGGATGTGCAGTGTGAAATTAATGTCCCATTATATAAAAAAAATATATTTACCGGGCGGTGCTGTTGGCGCGGCCGAGGGAGGCTTCGTATTGGAGACACCGAAAGTGCTGAGTGCCTCGGAGGAGTACCCCGTCAGTGAGGCCAACACGAGTGGCAGAATGATTGCGGCAACTTGTTTCCGGCACATCTCAAAAATTCCAAACATTTCCGTTTTTTCAAACGCAACAGTTTACGTTCACGAAAATCGTATGAGCGACGGATGGTTACGTTCTATGCCCTTGTTTATGGTATGGCGGTTCGAATTTGGAACTGCGATTTGATTTTTTTTTCTTTTTGTGGAAAATGCGTCAAATAACCTTTTTGGTTCTCAAAATTTATTATCTGTATCTATATTATTTAACACAAATAATTATTTATAATGTAAGAAGTAGGTAAAAAAAATGTCATTTGGCGCATTTTACTCACATGTCATGCCAATATCGCATAATTGTTGTCCAATTAGTAAGATCGGGACAATTATATTACCCGATAGCGTCATCTCAGTGAACATTGATATAAAATACAAAATTATTCTGACAGCTAAATCCGTATATATCCAAAATAGACATTAAAAAAAACAAACCATCACGAGGATCGTTTTAACGATTTTTCAAATTTAGAAAGTACTCGGCCATCTTGTTATTTTAATACGATTCCTAAAATAATTCCCAATTCAAATATTGGACTTTACAAATAAAGAGTTCTATCTATAGCGTACCTTTTTGGCAGTAAAATAACTGTGAAACAGACAAAGCAATCATGCGGCCAATAATTGTCTTTTTCTAGAATATACGTTTAATTATTATTGCCAATAAAGAAAAGGCAGGCTCTTTGAAAAGAAACAAGTATAGGCAGTACATTCACTTGCCTATTTATAAAGGTTAGTTAATTCTGTGACAGTAATGCTCAGTGTCGGTCAATGCTTCGTAAGGGACACTAATTAAAAGACTGTAGCATTATCGTCCTTGTAATGTTCCCACTGTTGGGACTCAGGCCTCCTCTCTAGGAGAGGGAATGGACCGTAATCCACCACGCGGGCCCAGTGCGGGTTGGTGGATGTCACACGTCTTCAAACTTTTGATTCTAGGACGTGCTGATTTCCTCACGATGTTTTCCTTCACCGTTTTGTAAATTACACAAATTAATGCACCGGTCTGGGTTTGAACCCGCGATTTGCAGCTTACAAGTCGGGGCAGTTACCACTGGGCCTACAAAGCTGTATAATTACGAAATAGCCCTTCAACTTAGTCCATTCTTTTCACAGGCCTTTTTACTAATAGCCAATGTAACAATGAACGTCCATTTTGAATATATAAACTGTCAGAATAATCAACGAAGGTAATATTAAAAATGGCGGGTGATGGTGATATTTATATACAGTTTTAAATAAAGAACGAATAGGTTTTAGTGTAGAGCTAGACCAAAAATGTTTGTGAGTTTTTTTTTCGTAGATTTAGATTGTAGGCATAGATTGTGATGTGATTTATGGGTTTTTTTCTAAAAATATAGTCGGTTACATTGGATTTCACTTATTCTGTGATTTATACTACAAAATAATGATAAAGTATATTTACAGTGTACAAACATAAATGGTCTAGCTTTTAAAACATTAAAAAGGTTTGATCAATATTTTTAGAGATTACCAGAATGCGAACTATTTTGTCATAACTTGAATGTAGTTTTGAAATTTTTGGAAAATGTATTAAAACAAATTCGTAGTTACCTAAAAGACGAGACGGCAAATCTTCTTGTACTTACTGGCAAGGATATGAAGATACAAGCATGTGTCGAAAGTTTAGAGTTTGAAAATGGTAGGTTTAACGAGTAGGCAAATACCAAAGATGGGGTTGACTGTGTGAAAGACAGGTGGCTGACAAAATGGTTGAAGTTATTCAGCTGGGACGAACGGTTTACTGGCTTCAACGACTCAGTTCAGCCATAAGGTTTGCCTTCCCAGGTAAAACAACGCCGACCGACGGGACTTGGTCTTACCAACCGATGTTTTACACACGGCAATCATGTCAGCCGTCGGCTATCATTAAGAGATCTTGAACAGGGATTATTGATAATACTGCTCGATGGTATGACAGCGAGTCCATATAAAATACTGGTAGGAATTGAGTTAGATCCGGGTAGACTGGAATTTTACATCAACGTGATTGGAAAAAGAGAGATTGTAATAATATCTAATATCATCTGTGATAGAAGAATTCAACTATTAGGGATCTCTTGGGGTCTTAGTTAAAGGTTTTAACCCTTGCCTTTAAGTAAGTAAAGTCAAAATCAGGCTAAAGTAGAATTTGAGAAATACTCAACCGTTAAAACAGAAATCGAGAGTTATTAGAAAACCTTAAAACAATCTATAAAAATAAATTGATTTAAAAAATACAGATCAAACCTTAAAAGATTAGGTATTTGTTAAAAAAACTAAAACTAATAGCCACACAAACTTCAGTTTTAAAAAAATTGTCTATGGTTATAATTTTTTTTTATCTAGCAAAGATATGTTCGTTTATAAAATCTTTCTCTTTTTCGTGTTTTAAATAAAGATTTTGGTTAAAATACTCATAATTATGAAAAAAAGAAAGGTAGAGCTATACGCCACATAATATACCTATCCCTTTTTGCTCTAGAAGTATGATAACTTTAACGCTAGCCTTATAGAAATTTTACACAAAACTACACACATTTTGATGCAAGAGCGACCCCAAGATTTTTGTCTAGTAGTTATGAATTAGCTTTCATACCTATTTGTACAAAAATAGTTGCTAACATATAGAAAATCTAGTGGATATAATTTCTCAATCAGTTATATTATGCATTTAGGCACATATCGTAGAAATATTTTATAACAAAGATTGGCGGTTCGTAAAATTTTATAGCTTAGATTGCTTGAAAACGGGCAGATTTCTACTATATAAAATTAAATATGCATTTATAAAATACTAGCGACCCGCCCCGGTTTCGGACGGGTGCAAAATTATCACTATTTCTCTACTATATGATGCATGTATTATACATATAAACTTTTCTCTTGAATCACTCTATCTATTAAAAAAACCGCATTAAAATCTGTTGCGTAGTTTTAAAGATTTAAGCATACATAGGGATATAGGGACAGAGAAAGAGACTTTGTTTTATACTATGTAGTGATTATTATTAATGTATATTTAAACGAGTGCGATGGCCCGACGGGGTTGCAGCAGACCACGATAGAGATGGCGGGATGAACTAGACAGATTTAGCCAGAACTGGAAAGAAGAAGCACAGGCTTCTGAAAGACAGAAGAAGTGGAGCCTTTACCCCGGAGTGGGACTGAAAAGCACAGAACAGTCTGAAAAAGCTTAAAAAGACATTTAAATACGACTTTAGATTGTAGATATTTATTACAATAATTTGGATAGGCCTAGATCGGCAACGAACCTTAGTAAATAGATGATACTTAGATACACTTCTGTCATATGAATAACATAAATATGTGTGTTACGTTAATGAATAGAATAAAGAAATGAATATGTAAAATAAAGTCTGAAAGTAGCACCGTTGACCTAGAAGTTAATGTGAATTTCGGTGGTCATGTAAAGACTTTTCTCACTCCAGGGTGGAACAAGAATGCGTCTCAGATTTTTTTGTGTCAGATTTTTCCTGTCCTAAAAGCAAATGAATGTCCTTTGCATTACAGGACCACGGTACCCCTCTCAGAAAATCACCGAAGATAGTATGAGTATATAGTTTTCCAACTCCGGAAACAAAAATATGGTATCGGTATTTTAATGCGGTGGGACAAGAAATATTTGTATATATCGTAATCGACACGGCACTTCTAATGATTTGAGATTGAGAATGGATGGTTTTAAGATCAGGGAAAGACCATGGAAGAATTGTGCGAAAAATAATGTGGGTCATAAGGAGGCTTCTGCTGAGATGACTCTTAGAAGAAAGAGAGAACAAATACGTACGATATTTCAAAGTGTTTCTTGTAGAATTTTGTACATTCCGAAATCAAAGATTAGAAAAAAATTAAACGGGACCAAATTACAAATGCTGTCTTTCTCCGTTTAACTATGAAACGGTTGCCAATTGACACAGAGTGTGTGGGTATGAGGCCTCTTTGTACATAGAATATCCTCGTTTCTTTTAATATAAAATTTAATATAAAAGAGTAGCATCGGGACACAATTACAAATGCTGATTTCTTCTCCGGTAAACCGTGATAAGACTGTCAATTGACATAGTCTACAATATAACGGAGGCCTCTTATAAGTATACCTACTAAGAATATTACATTTTTACTTAAAACGAACACACTTTTGAATATCTTAAAATAATGGTTTCGTAAATCGAACATATGTATGTATGTATGTATGGCCATTAGAGGTAATAAGAAATGTATTTATAAAGTTATTGCTGGATATTTATAGTTGAGTTCTATATTTATCTTTGATTCTGATTGATCTACTACAAAATAAATGATGAGCGACGGGTCATAGAAAAAGTGACATTTTAAATATCGATATCATTATTTAATTGTCAAAATAAAAATCTAAATCTTTGTGATAGACTACAAGGCCTTTTCATCGAACATTTATAGACTTTTTGTCAATTCACATCGGGAGTTTTTTAGAGGTAAACTTCTAAACGAAGTTCAGTGGCTATTTTAATTATTCTTTTTATTCCTAGTGGATATTGTGATGTAAAATTGGTGTAGATTTGTATCTCAACTGTCTACACAACTGGACATTATGTATAAACATTAAAACAGCAATGGTTATTTTGACTACCTCAGCTCTCTCAGCCATTAGTTTGACGGATTAGTTAGGCCGACGGATGCCAATATGTACTGCAAAACATAAGAATTTATTAGGTACATCCACATTATAAAAGAAAACAACTTGACTCTATTCTGTATCAGAAACTAAAGACTTTTTAAACGGAACACTGGCTGAATGCATAGATCGTGCGAAGCCAAAAGAAAAAAAAACAAAGATAATCGTTATCTCTGATAGAATAATAATTAATGATAACATAAACCATAGAGAAAAATAGAGCCCGGGTGTACTATAATTACAAAATATACGTTAGTATATTACTCAAATTGGTACCACTACTGTACATGAAGTTTTAACTAAATAAATAATATTATATTAGTATTCTAAAAGTTTTGCTAGTAGATCAATCAGAAGCAAGACTGTTTTGTGTTTTTAGTTATTTACATTGGTAAGAAAATATTATCCGTGCAAAAAGCGGCGGTGATTAGCATATAAAAAAAATATTTTATGATATATCTCAAGTTTTCTTGCATAAATATGTAAAAGGAGATTTTTCTAGACATGATTCGAACCTTTGGGAAAAAATCATGCGAAAATATTAGTTAAATTTTACAAAATACAATTTCTGTTTTTTGAATTCTGAACAAACATTTTTACTTCACGCATTCATAGTAATAATTTTTACGTTATATTAAACACACAATGAATAAATCAATATTCCAAATTCAAAAAACAGACACCAATAAATCAAAGCTCAAAGAAAAAAAAAACAAAAACCAAAGACGAAAAAGTGCAAAAGCGTGCATTCGCATTAATCAACAACGATTTAAAACATTCAATTTTAGAATTCCATTTTTAGACAAACGTTTTTTTTTTAACTTTTCTCTGTTTAACTTTTGGGCTTTTAAGTTTAACTTTTTAATCACGTTTAGACTATGTGGGGTCTAAAATGAGACTGAGTACAGATATAGTTACAGTTAGTTCTTGCGTCTAAGTTGGTTGGTGTTTGCCGCGGTACTAAACACCAAGGTAGCAAGCAAGGTTGTCGTGGTTTCTTGGTATACAGGCTGTTTGAAAAATTTGTTTCGCATTTTCTTAACCTTTTTTTTTTGGTAATTGGCCTTGGTGCTAATGATAAAAAAATATGTCCAGTTCAGCATGAATGCTAGATAACTGGTGGTTCACTATGGTTTTTTAACTAGACCTGAGGTTTAGATGTGACGAATGTAAATTATATTAAAGTGAATGGTATAGTAATACAACCAAGTTACATGTTACCCCCATGTCTGGTAGGCAGCCGCTCCTCGTAGAGTAATGGTATTCAGCTAAATCCGGCTTGACTGGAAGCCAACCCCAATATAGTTGGGAATAGGCTAGGTAGATGATGATGACAACCAAGTTACATGTAACCGTACAGTTTAAACACACACTTAAAAAGTCTACGATTGAAACAGAAATTATGCAGCCCGTTTACATAAAAGTTGTGAAATGAGGTAACTACTCCAACTTACAAGTTGTAGGTCACGGGTTCGAACCTAGAGTGCGTCTAATGAAAGCGCGACCTGGAGATTTTTTTTATATTTCATTGGCAACATTATTCAGCCGCAATTGTAGGAAATAAAAAAATTGAGAACTGTCAAGACATGGTTCTGCTACTAGTTAGTAATATCACATACAAAATTTTTGGATTTAACCTCTTTTTCTCAGGTCGCGCTTTCATTAGAGGGACTATAGCCAGGCGAATTACTTCGTGTAATTTATTTCATCTCCACTGCTCTCTAAACGGTGAAGGAAAATATCGTGGAGAAACCAATCCTCCAACCAAAAACTCTGAAACATGTGCCGTCTACCAGTCCACACTTGGAGTACCTACGTAGTAGATTACGGCCCATGCCTTACCTTAAAGACTAGGCCTGATTCCCAGCACTGGGACATTATAAAGCTGATAATGCAAAATACAAAAAAGCCGGATTTACATTACGAAACTAGTGTCATGCATGATTAAACTAATTTCATGTAACTAATTTCAGCACATGTGAAACTTCTTTCATTTAAATTATAGGGTCGTGAAATTATCAGTATCGCGGAGGTAATGGCCCTGTGAACATCAAAGCTGTATTGGAAACAAATGACAATTTTTTTTTTGCCAAACGAAACTAGTTTCGCGTCGCATTTACATGATGATTGTTTCAGGATTCTTACAATCGAACCCAAGACCTCCAAACTCAAAGTCAAAATTTTGTATTTGAAAAAATTGAGTTTGAGCATGGGCATTTTAAAACGTCAGAAACTAGCCCTGGAACTGTGCGCTAGATTCTTGGTAGCATATGTTCTATGTAGAAGAACCATCAAAAAATAGCATGACAGTCAAGACCACTAACCACTAAACAAATAGTTCAGTCAAAAAACTGCAAACCCAACTATGATAATATAACTACTTTTTTCAACCCCCTGTACATGGTATAAAATTAAGGGTCGCCCCCACCACTGTATATTATATCCGACGTAACGTTTCGGGGTCAAACGGAGGAAAGGGGGGGGAAATAATTCTTATGTTATCGTAACTCTTTTGTTAAACCTCTACTGCGTAGGTAGGAAGCGTCGTGAGGTTGGTACTACCGAACTCCTGGTATAACGTGACCATACGTCCTGCTTTCGGCGATACAGTCCCGCTTTCAGGCAGTCTGTCCCGGTGTCCCCCAAGAGACCGAAATTGTCCCGCTTTTGCAAACAGACCAAACGATAATCAAAATGTATTTTTCTCGATCGAAATGCGGCGCCCCGCGCGGGAAGGAAAATTAGTTTCGCAGTAATGAAAGCTAGTTTGATTACGAAGATAAATATAAATATGTCATGTACTGAGTTCCACACTATTCTATCTTTTACAATAAAAAGCTTGTAAAACACTAAAAACTTTTTTTTATTACATAATTCCGCAGACTAATGTCCCGCTCTGACAAAAAAAAATGGTCACGTTGGGTTAGGTTAGGTTACCAGTGCCGAAACAAAGGAGTAGAAATTGCTATACCAGTCCTACTCCTGAAATAATGAGTGACGGATCAGTTATAGGACATGAGTAGCTGTTGTTATGGGCCCCATGTATTGAGGTGGGGCCCGGTTTGAACATACTAAAATTAGTTAAGATACCTGTACCATTTATTAAAGAAAAGGCGTAAGGCAAAAGGTACAAAGGCGGCCTTAATGCCTTAGGCATTCACTACCAGTCAACCTAGGGTGGTAGAGAGATAAAATAGTAGGTGCCTAATAAGAAAACTATTATTTAGAAAACAAGCGGTTTGGAAACACATTTATTATGCGTACATCTAAGGAGAGGAATTCCCTGCCGGAGTCTGTTTCCTGATAGCTACAACTTAGGAGTCTTCAAGTCAAGAGTGAATAGGTTACTTTTAGGCAAGCGTGCTCCATCGTCGGCCACATCATCGCTTACCATCAGGTGAGATAGTGGTCAAATGCGAGCCTATGTATAATAAAAAAAGTGCATATTACACAATATATATATATATAAAGTTAAAATTAAACATACATTAAAATACATATGTAATATAATTATATACCTATACATACATATGTACAATAAAGAAGTTTTGAGAGGAATCTGCCATTACTGTAGAAAGTATCTAATTCCGCAACTTAACCTATCAATACCCGCGAAACGAGACACAATAGTAAGACAATGACAGCGCAGTCTCATGCGACCGGGGATTCATGAATTAATCCGCTTAAATGTATACTGGCTCCTGGCCGTTCTTATTGCAATGGTAGCGAATTCCACAGAAGAATGGATTGTATATACTAGTAGAATGAAGAATAAACAAAATCAGAAATATCAAAAGGACAAATCAGTAAGAGATTGTTACCATATGATATACTAGGTTCTGGAGGAAACACGTTATGTTAAGATGGTCATCCACAGACCAACCTTGGCAAGCGTTGCTTAACCTTGTGTTCGACTTGTGTTCTATTACTTACACTGAGCCACCATAAAAAAATTACGCAGTGGTTAAAAACTTTTCCTGTATATCATCATCATCTACCTAGCCTTTTTCCCTACTACATATATTGGGGTCAGCTTCCAGTCAAGCCGGATTTAGCTGAATACCAGTATTTTACGAGGAGCGGCTGCCTACCAGACCTCCACAACCCATTAACTGGGGTAACACAGTACTTCATGGCAATTTCTTCTTTTATATATTAAGTATAGATTGTTGACACTTCGCGTGACCCAAGGGCTGGCTTTTACCTCGGTCAGAGATTAAGCATTGCCATACAACGTGGCAATGCTGCCAGTCTTTTGGGCACACTTCCGGTCGACAGCGATGCGGAGGAATTTTTTGACGCCATATTTTCATTTAGAGTAAGAGTTAGTTTTAATTAGTTAAGTGTTTTTATTTTTAATGTTTTTTCTCATCATTTAGTTAGTATAATTTATCACTCAATAAACAGTATAGATAGATGTAGGCAAATGCCTATGAATGCATGTTCATTACTCAGAACCAATGAACCTATATAAATAAACGATTAGACGTGTTACACATAAGAGCCAATTGAATAATTGAATGGCAAATTAAAGATTAGTTATAGTTGTTTTATCTCACGAAAGCGGGTGAGCCATACTTGTAGTTGTGACGTGTATAGACACTCGCTCTTGTGTGCGTAACTACAAGTACCGTTAGCAAGCTCATCGCTATTGAACAAAATAATAAAGTTGCCACTTGTTGCCCAATTTATTTAATAACTTACGCAGCGTTACGAGGCATCCATCGAAACCAACTTTTTCATTCAAAACTGACCTTAGCTTTGCCAATGTTATACAATTAAGGGAAGGAACGAAATAACCCCAACAGAAATATTGATAATAACTTACTGGGGATGTTTCATTAACACTTGTAATGTAACCTTTTGAGACCAAATAAACCATTTATTTATTTTATTTGATGATATTAATGTTGGAATTTGTTTTAGTACGAAATGAAAATTTCGTATTGTGCTCCGTACAACGTCACCTGTAAATCCACCTTTATTTTCTCTCTTTCTTCGGTTTTTCATGGGTGACATAAAATTCGAAGATGTACTTGCGACATCTCTTCCTTCTTTTATTAGTTTTTTGCACTGTTCTTTCACTTACCCCCGTCGCTGCTGCAGTGCGTTTTGTAATATTACGCAAATATGATAAATCACAATTGGGTTCTCGATGAAGTTCCGTGAATGCAATCATTTGACGAGCCTAAATAAACAATACAGTTATAAAATCGTTTAACATGTTGATGTGTTGTGGTGGTGGAACACAATCAAACGGATCAGATACTTTTTCAATAGTTTATTCTTACCACTAATATAGTTAACTCAGCAAAAGTAAGAGCATGGCGTCTGTCGTCTGTAAGCGACGCGGACTGACAGGCGCGGGTGCGCGCGTCGATGCTCCTTCGATGGTTTTTATGGTTACCTTGGTTACGCCATATAAATAATCTGCTGAACGCCCTGATTGCTCAGGAACCGAAATTCGTTTTTTTTATACAGCAGTAAAGAAATGATCAATATCTGTGTAAAATTCTCTAGTTCTTAAGTTGTTGGCTAGCTATACGCTTTGATGCATACTGTAAGTATAGCTAGTAATTAAAATAAATAAATACATTCATATATTACACACAACATAAAGTTGCCTTATCGCAACTACGAACAACTTTCCTCCGTTTCTTCGTACCTTGCATGCTGACGGTACTCGATAAATTATTTTGACGCGAACCAAGAAGCACTACTGACTAAGCCGGCGACCCGGCCTCGACTGAGCGCTCCCGAGCTTACGCACACAAAGAGAGTGTGCATGTACACTTACACACACTATAATGGGTCACCCGCTTTCGTGAGATAAAACATCTATACCGATTCTTGGTCAAATAGACTCGAAACGACTTCCATTAGTAATGTTAGTAGAGTGCGTCTAATGAAAGCGCGACCTGAGTATTTTTTTTTATTTATTTGGCAACATTATTCTGCCGCAATTATAGGAAACAAAACAAATTGTGAAGTGTCAAGACACGATTCTCCTACTAGTTAGTAATACCACATACAAGATTTTTGGATTTAACCTCTTTTTCTCAGGTCGCGCTTTCATTAGACGAACTATATGAAAATTAGACTTACCCTGAGTAATATACGGAGAATATAATCCAATGGGAATCCGTCTGGTAACCATCCGGACCGAGCTCGATTCGTCGACGCGACGGCGCATAGTGTTCGCGCGTCTCAAGGAGATGTCAGAGGTCATGGTACCGTTTCTGTACATAGATATAGTTTTAGTCAGTAAAAGTTTGACACGCCCTTCCACTCCACTCTAGACCGGAGAAGTCATAAGATAACCGGTCACCATCATCATCATCATCTCAGCCGAAAGACGTCCACTGCTGGACATAGGCCTCTCCCAAGCATCGCCGCAGCGACCGGTCCTGTGCGTCTCGCATCCATCGGATTCCCACGAACCTTGCCAGGTCGTCGGTCCACCTTGTGGGAGGCCTTCCAACGCTGCATTTTCCGGTACGTGGCCGCCACTCTAGAACCTTCCATCCCCATCGACCATCTATTCTACGAGCAATGCGCCCTGCCCACTGCTGGTGAAGATGACCGGTACATGATGAATATTCCACCTATAACAATACAATAAAGAGTTTTGGAAACACATACAATACCACCTATACAACAAAGTGTTTTGGAAACACATTTATTGTGCGTTCAGCTAAGGAGTGGAATTCCCTGCTGGAGTCTGTGTTTCCTGATAGCTACCACTTAGCAGTCTTTAAGTCAAAAGTGAATAGGTTACTTCTAGGCAAGCGTGCTCCATTGTCGACCACATCATCGCTTACCTCAGATGAGATGGTGGTCAAACGCGAACAATAATAAAAAACCGGGCAAGTGCGAGTCGGACTCGCGCATTGAGGGTTCCGTACCAACTTACCTATGAAAACAGTTCAATTCTCGTATCGAGTCTTGAAGATTTAAAAAAAATAATCTTGTGACGTAACTAAAAATTTTCAGTTTTCAGACTTTCTCCTATATTTGTGCTATAATACCTGGCTCCGTGCCAAATTTCAAGATTCTAAGTCAACGGGAAGTACCCTATGAATTTTGATTCCTTTGTCAGTGTCGAAATGTACGTTTTTTGCAACATAAACGGGCGTATCTTTTTTCCCGTCAACTTACAAGTTTGATTTTTTACACAGTTTCAAGGGACCGCGGACTTGAGTATATGGTTTTAATTTCAACTTGATATCTTTACGCGTTCCCGAGAAAAAGGGTCTTGAAAAATAAACAGACAGATAGACAACAAAGTGATCCTATAAGGGTTCCGTTTTTTCCTTTTGAGGTACGGAACCCTAAAAAGAGGCAACAGCACATCATCTGTGTTTTAACTGTCTATCACGGTCCATGAGTTAGACAGACGGACAGACAGCGAGGTCTGAGTAATAGGGTCCCACTTTACCCTTTAGGTACGGCACCCTAAAAACACTCTCTCGAATTTTCCCCTTTACAGTATTCCAATGATTTCAGCCATCACCCCACAATTCGTTCGAACATGAAGCTTACAGAAAGAACATAAAATTCTACACTCAAACAACGTACCACGTCATCACCTTAGTCTTGACCCCTTGCTGCTCATAAAACTCATGTCGGTGTAGGCCTGGCTATATTGGGAGCAGTTTACAGTTTATACGTTTATAAATAACGTAGCAACTGTATTATTGTAGGAATTACAAGCTGGGGTAGTGTTTGTGACGCGGTTAGGTTGTGGTCATAGTTGGAGCGTTTTCGCTTTAACGCTGCCCGCCTACGTCAGACTTTTTGTAGGTCCGATAATCGTCGCAAATTAAATAGTATATTCTGACCGACTTTTTGTAGGCCGTGTGCGTTGCAATATTGCTATCAGTGTGTTCTATTTTTCACCTACAAAAAAAATCGGTCACTGATAATTTATCGGACGTGAGCGAGCAGCGTAAAACATGATTTTAACACAGTGGCATAGTCAGGTGACCCCATTGGTTACGGCCCTGAGGCAAAAAAGAAACTATGGGTCTCTTTTTTCACAAGAAAAATCATCAAGTAACTCCTGATCTGGGTCGAGTGGGAGGGAGTGTCAGACTTTTACTGACCAACCGAGTTGGTACCTATAATTATGATTATTATGTATGATTGCAACCTATTTTATTTAGATTTCGAATGTGGGTGAAATTTTAGGTAGGTTCAATAGGTAGGTTGTTAATTAGGTTTAGGGCCCTGAGCACTGGGGTCCTGGAGCACTGCCCACCTAGCATTTCGGTAACGCTAGTGCTTTAACCTACTATTACGATTTACGCGGTGTCCGATGTAAACGATGCAACGCGAGCGCGAATACAAAGCAATGCAGCGCGTTTGGAACAAAAAAGAATTGATACTGTATTACGATGGCCTACGTGGCACGTGGATGCGGTGTGGTGATGAGTGAAGCGAAGCGGACGCACACAGTTAGTATAATACTGTCGCTTTCACGAACTCTTGCGGTGCAGTAACTGGTTTTACATAAATGGCGGCTGAACCTACAACTTTGCTCGCGCGTAAGGTAAAGCCACCGCGTCTTGTTGAATTTCCGTAAATGACAACCGATCGCTTCGCAACCACAGTCGCGTAGAATCGTTCATGTTAAAGAGCATATTAACTATATTCGGTTAAGAAATAGCTTAAGATTAATGCTTAAGCACTGTAGCAATACAGGGGAACGCAGCCGTTAGGGACTATCATATTTTCCTTGACCGTCCCCTTATTTCTGAATTAAGCATTTAAACTCTTGGCTTTAATTCGTAGACTCGCCTTTGACCACTATCTCAATTGGAAACTTCAATATTGTGATGTAGGATTTCTATGTAAAATCCGATCCCATTAACTTGACGCATCTCTGAAATGCTCACATGCCCCGCTTCCCCCTCATTCCCTAAGCTCGCCCGGCAAGTGTCAGGTATGGTCAGCATCTTTGTTTCATCAGGTTTTATTATAGGGCAAGAAGTAAGGAAGGCCTCTTGTTTATTATGGCTCGTACAATCCGGTCTCGGAAATGCGAGCGTACCCCCGCTTTCCCCCGCATTCCCTTAGCTCGGCCGGCAAGTGTCAGGTATGGTCAGCATCTTTGTTATCGATACGCGCGTCGATAATTTGGCTAGTTCTCTGTTGTTGTTATATTGTTTTTGGACATTATTTCATCGACGCCAAGCGTCAAGTTGGTGTGACCGGATTGTAAGTTCGCGTGCTTTGCAGTACATATTCCTGCTAGCAGTAGGACCACACATAATTTAGTAGCACCATACTAATTCTCGCTCACAAACTAATTAACAGCATGCTATGTACTGGACTACTAAGTAAAGTTACTGTGTAATGTCTTCAACGAATATACAATATATTGTATTGAAGTAAATGTGAACTAAAATAAAAATGTTAGTTATGTATACGAGTATGAGTACCATACCTACACCAAGAATACCATCCAAAAAAAAAACTAAAAAAAATGGCTGCCACGAAATATCCGTGTATCTTCTCTTTCAAATCATTCAAAGGTTGTCTGTTGAAAATCGGTCTTACCGATAAGACCGGCCGTTGTTAATACCTTATTAGCATTGAGCGTTATCGGCCTTATAATATTCCCACTGTTGACTATTGGGACTCAGGCCTCCTCTCTAGGAGAGGGAGTGGGCAATTATCCGTGGCCTAGTGCGGATTGGTAGATGTCACATGTCTTCGAATTTTTGGTTCTAGTATATATTTTCCTCCACCATTTTAAGAGCCGCGGTGATGAAATAAATTACAAAAATGAATGCGTCTGGCTGGATTTGAACTCGCGATTTACAACTTGTAAGTCGGCGCAGTAACCACTGGGCAACCACTGCTCTCAGAGTATACAATGTGGGTATGACAATACGACTTTAAATGAAAACACTGGCAATACTCATCATTATGAATAACTTTTAGTACCGGACCAACACTAAAATCGCGAAAAAAAAATCAGGTGTCCCATACATTTACGATTGCACAAGTCGACAAAATGTAGGGGATAGCTGATTTTTTTTTCGCGATTTCAGGGTTACTCCCATACTAAAAGTTATTCATATTGATGAGTATTGCCAGTGTGTTTTCATTTAAAGTCTTATTGTCATACCCACATTACCCACATTGTATATTATTCAAAATTATCGTCGAATCTACCAACTTACATCTACTCCATACATACACCAAACTTCACTAAACAATTACATAGGTACATGCTTGCAAAGTGGTGGTACATGACTTGATCGCATGCACGTAATAACTTTACCATGTGTTACGGCGTCGTAAGCAGAAATCTATAACACACTCGTGTGGTAATATTGTTACTTTTGTTTTCTGTAATTGCGAAAGTGATTTTGGAAACAGATCTAGAGTCTAGATAGTTGTTTTTACCGTCATTATAATAATCTGTTCTCATTATTGTACATAAAAAAGTGTCCCTACGGTGTCTGTCCAGATATGTTCGGGATAAACTTGCAGTTTTCACTAAAAGACAGACTGATTTATGGGAAAGGTTTAAGGTTTCCATATAGATGCATATTTTAGTAGAGAAAAGCTGAGAATTTCACAGTATAGGTCCAGGGGTATAACTAATGTGGGATTTCAACCGAAAATTGTGTTTCGTAATTTCTAATTGTAATTTTTTTTTTTATTTATTCGCTGTCCATTCTAGGAATAACTCCTGTACCGTGGGTGCGTTCAAAAACATGTAAACTCGCATACACAAGACACCCAAACCCGGAACACCATCTGTAAGCCACACAATTTTATGCTTATGGGAATCAAACCCGCGACATGCAGCACAGCAGCTAATCGCTCAACCACTGCGGCAACCATGTCGTCAAAAACCAATCAAAATTAAATAATACAGTTAAAGAATTTCGGGATTATTATAAAAATCATACCAAAAAGGCATTTTATTTCTATTTTTTGTGTATTTACGCTACTCTTTTACGCTGAAAGGAGAATGCCACGGGGCAGGTCCCTTTTGTGCTGTTTGGAATAACATCCCAAAAATATTATTTATTTTTTTGTGTACAAATTATTTTTTATAAGATAATTTTTCATAAACTAATGGAATTAAAGTAATAGAGACATAATTCCATGCTCATGGTGATGTTTAGTCTGTCAATATGTAATTATAACCTAGATTTTTAAAACAGAAAAATAATTGTATCTCCTGAACCAGGGTGACACAATGAAAAAAGGTTTCCGATTATGAAAATGCTATGTTTTTACTATTAGGTAAAATAAAAATCTTCAGGGCACAAACATTTTCCACTGGGACCCAACTTCCCTTACAAAACGGGCATTCTCCTTTGTCACACGGTCAGACTCAGACCATGTCCTGGAAAGCAAATGCGATTTTTTTATCCCTGGAACTACGTTCCCTTGAGATAATTCTCTACATACACACAGGCAAAATCGCAGCAGAAGCTACTATATTTTATTACAAATATTAAGGCAGCTTTAAGTATAAGAAATACACGCCCTTCGGACCCAACTAAAAATAGATTTTGAGTATATTAGACAACCTCTTGACAGGTGTACTCAACCTTTTATCTTCTTGGGCCACTTGGTGCTTCTACAATTTTATAGAAAACAGTCGATTTGTCAAAAAAAACCACTCAGTTTAGAAAAATACTAAGTGAATTTTTTTTCCCCTCATTATCTTTCTGTTACGTCTCTAATTATTACAGTATTCAAAAGGTTCAAGGCAGCTATCAATAATATGATACAATGTGCATTTTATAGCCTATCATGATAATTCATGCTCTAAAGTCAGTTTTTTTTTATCTCTGAGACTAAAATGACGTTACGTGGGTTGTTATACTTGTCACAACACAAAATAACTGGAATCAATACTATTGTAAGTTTGACATTTGCCTATGTCAATTTAGTCTCAGTGTTTAAAAACACACTTTAGGCTATAGAATTTCTTGATAGGCTACATTGCGGGCCGCAGGTTGACTATACCTGTGCAAGCAGATAGCACTTAAAATAATTGCACTACTGTACAACGCTTTCGATCAAACGTGTCGGAACGCGGGAATCTTGACAGCTAGCGAAGCGGCCATGTTTGCGAAGACAACATGGCGGATTTTGTACCATAGACTGTACATTAATAAAGGTTGCAACGAGGTTACTTTTTGCTGAGGTTTTATTCGCTAATGTATTAAGAAAGTTGATGTTAAATTTTTTCGATTTTATGTCTTATTATTAGGTGATTATGTGCATAATCTTTTCTCAACTTATCATATGAATCGTTTTAATTTTGCAAAGTATTAAAAAAGTTACAGGATAAATCATCATCATCATTTCAGCCGAAGGACGTCCACTGTCTGAACTATGGTTTGCCGCATTAGAGTTTTGTCGCACAAGCGGTTATCCCACATCCATTTGACTCGATCTAGCTTAGCTTCACTTAAATAACAGTAACAGTCATACAAACGTACTATTTTCTATGTTAATAGCATAACCTTCTAAGTGAATGAAGAACGGTTGAAAAGCTCAAGGCATTACATTAAATTACTTTGCGAAATTCGTTTTTATACAAATTGTGTATTCTCGTATTGTGCTAAGTATCTCTGTGACCTTTTACTAGAAAACTGGCTGGACAGAATATTTGTATTGACGATTGTGTTTAAAAAAAACATCGATTTGGTAAGTAATAAAGGTGAATAACCTTTAGTCCTGGTCCTTAACCCGCAAAACATACCCGCAAAACGAGACACAATAGTAAAACAATAACAGCGCGGTCTCATAGGACCGGTCGGGGATTCATGAACTAAAACATCGATTTGGTAAGTAGAAGGGTGTGAATAACCTAATCAAGCAATATACGAGTACAACCTTTAGTCCTTTACTTCTCATTTAGCCAAACCTGTGTTCCTTCAGTTATTTTTCCTTAATTACTCAGATACCCGCGAAACGAGACACAATAGTAAAACAATAACAGCGCGGTCTCATAGGACCGGTTGGGGATTCAAACGTTAAACGGGAAATCTCGGCGGTTAAGGCATGAGAAAATGCGTTCACAAACGCTTACGGCCTCCTCCAAGCATTAAGGCCTATTAAAACCTGAGCGATATTCGCTGCCGCTGTGGGTAGAGGTACATACCGCGCGGGTTTCGCTCAGGTATTTAGTATCAAGTACCGCGGCTAGAGACCTGAGCAATATTCACTGCCGCTTTGGGTCTCGACTACCGCGCGTTATTCTACCCACAAGGATAGCGAAATCCATTTTGGTGTGAAAAGTAATATTACCGCATAATACCCGGGGTTTTCTCTGCCGCAGACGGTAGCGAATACCGCTTAGGTCTGAACAGTAATATTACCGCATACCCACGGGGTTTTCTCTGCCGCAGACGGTAGCGAATACCGCTTAGGTCTGAACAGTAATATTACCGCATACCCACTGGGTTTTCTCTGCCGCAGACGGTAGCGAATACCGCTCAGGTCTGAATAGGCCTTTACTGCTAGCATTACTGCTTCGCAGAAGAAGATGACCGCCTGCCATTTCCCTCCACTCTGGGCCATGTATGGATATAGGGACAGAGAAAGCGACTTTGTTTTATACTGTGTAGTGATACGAGCAGTTGTAGTCTAGAAGAAAAGGGTGTCGTTAAAATCAAGTCAAGCGCTTTAATAAATAAGTATGTTTATCAGTTGTCTAGTACCCATAACACAAGCTCTGCTTAGCTTGGGACTAGATGATGTTGTGTGAAAGTTGTGGTATATATTATATTATTTACGTGATGTAATTTATTTCATCTCTACTGCTTTCAAAACGATGAAAAAAGAAAACATCGGGAGGAAACCAGCCTGCCCTAGAAACAAAAATTCAAAGACATGTGACGCCACCTGAACTGAGTCTTTTTTTTATGGTAGTGGAATCATCAGAATGACTTCTCCCACTCTTGGGTGGAGCGGGAGGGTGTGTCAGTCTCTTACTGACTAAACCCCTACCCCGTTCCTTCGTTACCTTCGATCTGGGGGGACACGGTGGACACCTTTCAGATTTCCCATGTTCCCCAGAGGCTTCAGCCCTGCCGGGCCCCTACAACTTGAACTGAGTCTGGATGTTGGATGACGGTCCATTCTCTCTCAGAGCAGAGGCCCAAGCCTCAGTTGTGGGAACATTATAAAGCTGATAAATGATGATACTTATGCTGTGGAATTATTGATAGCAACAAATTAACATATCTATACTTCTTTAGTAATTCCATATACATTTATCAAAAAAGATACTATAGTCTGTTCACCGGAGCATGAGCCAAAAGGTAAACAAACCATAAAAAGGGTTCTTTATATGTCACGATTGATGTAGTGAACATGTTTTATAAAAATAACTACGGTATTAATACACTGACAACATTAGAATTTATATTTTAGAATGATGTCTGTGGAACTTATGTTATCTTTTCAGATTTATTTGAAATCAAACATTATAAATGCCTTCAATTATTTTCTTAATGTTTATTAATTAAGCATTAAATAGTTTACATGTAAAAGAACCTAAAATGACATTTTAATACTACTAAATTGTAGACCACAGATACTGCGAACATTTTACATTAAAATATGACGTTTTGTCATCGGTCGGGTTATACCCGCCATTTTGAAAAAATGGTTTCTTTGTTTACTTTTTGGCTCATGCTTCGGCGAATAGACCATAGCTTCCCCCAGCGGCTTCGCTAAAATTATCCCAAGTGAACATACTCCCGAGATAATAAGTATATATGTACTATTCCAGGGCATCGTATACCTGTGTACGAAGTTTACAGAGCCATACAAGATGCCACATGCTGTTCAGGAGATATTTAGTGTGAGTACATCGATACGAAAAGTTGCCTAGGTTGGTCTTGCTAGGTTTACGCTTGCCTAGGTTGGTCTGTGAATGGGTGACCATCTTAACATAACGAGTTTCTTCCGTGCCTCGGAAAGCACGTTAAGCCGTTGGTCCCGGCTGTCATTTGGAGATCTTTGGCAGTCGTTACGGATAGTCAGAAGCCAGTAAATCTGACTCCAGTCTTGCCATGAAGTACCGTGTTACCCCAGTCAATGGGTTGTGGAGGTCTGGTAGGCAGCCGCTCCTCGTAAAATACTGGTATTCAGCTAAATCCGGCTTGACTGGAAGCCGACCCCAATATAGTTGGGAAAAGACTAGGCAGAGAGAGACATCGATACGAAAAGAAGAAAACAGGCAACAATTTTTCACAAAGTTTAATACACAATCTTTCCAGAAGAAAAGAGGTACCAACTTTGCCAAAAGTCTTTAACCTCTATACCTAGCACCTTCATAATTAAAAAAGAAAGTATTTCAAAGTAATGCCTCCAGTAACCAGGAACAACCGTTTTCCAATTAAAATCAAGTAAACGATTCAAACGTTAAAAATTCATTCCCCTTCGCTATAGAAAGGGCATAATATGCCTAATGACGTGACCTTTGGCATAACACGACACATACTTTGTGCCGCCACTGATTTAAAAAAATAAAGCACTACCAACTTTCCGCGCGCAACTGTCAAACGTACCACAGGTAACACAGAGCTTATTTTCGCGGGTACGAAGGAGGTTTTCCTACTTATGTTAGCCTTCTTTCGTGCCAAGGTGTGCGTGATTGCCCTTTAGTTCGTAATTAGGATTTTCGACTCGTATTATAGCGTCAAGTTAGTAGGAGTAATGTTTGGAATGGAGTAAGTATCAAAAGAAATAAAGAAATATAATTTGTGATTTGGATTTTGTAAGAGAGTGATTTTGGGCGTCATTTGACAAATGTTTGGAATTTGGAGGTAGTATATCTTTGTAAAAGAAGCTGGTGTATTTCTTTTTTTTTATAACAGAGTGCAATAAGCGGTCTTATCGCACAGGGCAAACTTACAGACTGTTTTTGGATGGACTGATCGAAAGGAGATAGATTTGGGGCTGTCAATGTACAAATATCAAACATCATCATCCGCTTTAAGATACGGAGTTTCTACCCGAGAGCTTTCCGATTTAATATTAAGACACATATTGCTCTCAACTTTGGATTCTAATAGGCCCAGAAGGCGATTGTGTGACGAATTAGGGCTACATTAGGTCTTAGATTCCTACCTTAAGGTTAGGCCAGATTTAGCCAGAGACAGAGAAGTGTCAAAGTATGAGTTTTGGCGTACAATAAAGTTTATACAGTATGTCTTAGAGATCATGTACGCTGATTACCTATGCTTATCATTTTCAATTAGCCACTAAAAGAAAGACATCCACTGCTGGACATAAGCCTTCCCCAAGCGTCGCCACAACGACTGGTCCAGTGCGTCTCGCATCGAAAGGCAAAGGCGATATCGACGTTGAGGTTAAACCAGAGGATTTATGCGACACCGGCAGATTTTAGCAGTGCCGTAACTAGCCTTTTATGCACCCGGTGCGAGCTTTTAAAACTGCGCCCCTGAAAAATGCTCTAACCAGGATTAGTCTGGTCATTTCTGCGGCCCTCCAGGGTCTGCGCCCTGTGCCTGGGCACTGCTCGCACCGCCCTAGTTACGGCACTGACTGCAGCCCAAAGTTTTCCGATCTCACGATCTCGAATTAAAACCAAGATTTCTGTATACAATGCTATAGCTCATTTTCAAATCGTTTGTACTCATTGAAGACTGGATTCTACCTCAAATGCATCCGAAACATAATGGATATGAAATGTTCGGATTATGTTGGAAACACAATCGTCCTAAGGAGAGCCAAGGTCCTGGGCATTGAAGCCTACTTGTTGAGACGGCAGCTCAGATGGTGTGGGTATATCTTAAGATAGCCGAAAAGAGATTAACGAAGCGTATCTTCTATTCTGAACTCTACAAGTCTCTTATATTTTTATGCTTCAAGGAAGGTCAAAATAGGCACACGAAATAATTTTTTTAGGTTACTTTAGTAAAATTTCCACTATCGGCTTAGCAATGTTCCCACTGTTGGGATTCAAGCCTCCTCTCTAGGAGAGGGAATGGGCCATAATCCACCACGCGGGCCCAGTGCAGATTGGTGTATGGCACATGTCTACGAATTTTTGGTTCTAGGTCATACTGGTTTCCTCACGATGTTTTCCTTCACCGTTTTGAGAACCTTGGTGATGAATTATATTACACGAAGTAATGCGCCTGGTTGGGTTTGAACCCGCGACCTACAACTTGTAAGTCGGGGCAGTTACCACTGGGCCACCACAGCTTTGCGTAAAGTTTCCATTACCTCACAATTGTTGTTAGAAGTGATATTACAGAGAGTGTGTACAGGAATTGCACAATTTAATTCCTCCAAGCCCGTTACATCATCGGACCACTAGACGTCAATGCGCCACCGGTACATGGTGAACATACCACCCATACGTACAAAGCGTTTTGGGAGTACATTTATTATGCGTACAGCTAAAGAGTGGAAGTCCCTGCCGGGGTCTGTGTTTCCTGAGAGCTACAACCTAGGGGTCTTTAAGTCAAGAGTGAATAGGTTGCTTCTAGGCAAGCGTGCTCCATCATCGACCACATGATCGCTTACCATCAGGTGAGATGTAGTCAAGCGCGAGCCTATCAATAATAATAAAAAAAACAATAGTTTATTTGATTTTTCCAGTCGTTTGTATTGATTTTTAAACTTTTGAATTTCGAAAGAAAGACTTTCGGCATTCGAAAATCAAAACTTAACCAAAATTCACCCCTGCTTTCGCCCCTCAACTTTCTAAGGACCCGCGATAACGTACCGTTTAAACTGAACTAAACGTTCTAATATTATGACCAACTAGCTATCCCCTGCGGTTTCACCCGCATTTTTCGTTACTGCTCCGCTCCCGTGGGTTGTAGCGTGATGGTATATAGCCTATAGCATTTCTCGATAAATGGGCTATCTAACACTGAAATAATTTTTCAAATCGGACCAGTAGTTCCAGAGATTACCCCCTACATACAAACTTACAAATTTTACCTCTTTATAATATTAGTATAGATTAGTTTTTCGTAATCCAAAAGGTTATCAACCAAGTTGGCACCCCTGCTTTCCCCTCTCAACTTCCTAAGGTTGCTACTCCCGATAAGGTACCGTTTAAATTGAGTTAAACGTTCTAATATTATCACCACAGATTATTAACAATTGCTATTTCCCAGATTTTTTGAATTTCGAAAGAAAGGATTTTGGCATTTGAAAAAGTTTACCAACCCAAAGTCACGTAGGCTAACACCTCCCAACTTCCTAAGGTTGCTACCCCCGATAAGGCACCGTTTAAACTGAACTAAACGCTCCAAAGAGGCCGGTTAGTTGATAAGCTACCTCAAGCGTCCCTTAAACTTCCGCCGACTCCGATTATGGTCCGATTGTAATCGCACGCAAGCCAACCATGTAGCTGAAAGGTCAGGGGTTCAGGACCCGAAGGTCTTTACGATAGAGGCCCAAGGAGGTTGGTAGAGGGAGACCTTTATGTTTATTTATTTACTAGCTTCCATCCGCGACTTCGTCCGCGTGTTTAAGAATCGAGAGAAAAGGTAGCCTATGTTCTTTTCCATGTTAAAGACCATATGCCGAAACCGTCGTACGGCGAGAATCCACCCTTACGTTGTTCAAACCTCTACGGTCCGGACTAAGCGTTTCGCTTCGTCGTTTATACCGCGTACATCGAAGGACTGGCACAATTCGCCTGCTGCGGTTTTCCCGTTCGATTATAATTTGGGTGTCTTCAAGGCTAGAGTGAATAGGCTCTTAATAAACTAGTGCGCCTTACCATCGACGATTACATCACTGCTTAGCATCGTGCAATCGTGTGGTGGGATCGCAGTCAAGCACTAGATTATAACAATTAAAAAAAAAGCTTCCACGCGCGACTTCGTCGGTAAGAATCGGGATAAAAGGTAGCCTATGTTCTTTTCCATGTCAAAGGTCATATGCATGCTAAATTTCATCCAAATCCGTTCAGCCATTTTTGCGTGAATAAGCAACAAACATCCACACTTTCACATTTATAATATTAAGTTAGGATTTACTAGCTTCTGTCAACGGTTTCGTTCGTTCGTCTGGTAGACAGCCGCTCCTCGTAAAATACTGGTATTCAGCTAAATCCGGCTTGACTGGAAGTCGATCCTAATATAGTTGGGAAAAGGCTAGGCTAGGATGATGAAATAAATAGATTGCATGCACACTCCCTATTCCTTAATAGAGAACTTAACGAAAACAAAGAAAGTAGTTGATTTAAGCTGTTGCAGACATAGTCGCTAGCACCAACTATAATTAAAAACAAACCTTGTAGAAAGCACTCCTAATAGAAATTTAATCACATCTATACACGAAAATGTTGAATTAATAGTTTTGCTATAATTAATTATATGGCAAAAAGAATATTAAAAATGTATTAGGTGATTGCTTCGAAGTAATAACTCTGTAAAATACGGTTTTTAATTTTAGTTTAGAAGTTTCTAACTCAGAATGTAAAAATGGGATGGGGTCCCCACCCTATTAATATAATCTATGAATTTTTGATTCTCTTGAGAGTGTGGAAATATAAGTTTTTTGTTTTCTCGTTAACTTACAAAAATTTTTGCACAGCTTGGATTGCAGACTTGAGTTAATGGATTTAATGTCAACTCGATACCCACACGCGTTCTGTGTGTAAAGTGATCCTAAAAGGTTTCCGTTCTTTTCCTTTTCAGGTACGAAACCCTAAAATCATCCTGCAAAACCGAAAGGTTAGCTGTCCTGCGTCTGTGTTCCTTACAGCTAATTATATAATATTAATAACGAGACCTTTTGTAAATGCCAAACTAGTTAAAGCCAACGTTCTCCAATTAAATAATTTCAGGTCATTGCCATTAGCCTTTCGTTTTATTTGGAAAATCATCCAATGACCGATGGAGGACCAAGTCGGGACCCATATTGGTCTGTGGATGGATGACCATCTTAACATACCGAGTTTCCTCCCTGCCTCGGAAAGCACGTTAAGCCGTAGGCCCCGGCTGTCATTTGTAGATCTTTGGCAGTCGTTGCGGATAGTCTGAAGCCAGTAAAGCTGACTCCAGTCTTGCCATGAAGTACCGTGTTTTCCCCAGGTGTGTGGAGGTCTGGTAGGCAGCCGCTCCTCGTAAAATACTGGTATTCAGTTAAATCCAGTTTGACTGGAAGCCGACCCCAATATAGTTGGGAAAAGGCTAGGTAGATGATGTTTTTCTACGCTACTCGACTAAACTTGCTTTTTCTTTGCAATTTTTATTTAAAGTAATTTTTTATACAGTTGGGTTTTCCTAATTCCAATCTGATGGTCTACAATTATTTACTGGATCCATGGTATTCGTTTATGTGTCAATATCTGACAGTGTATACTCGTAGGTATTTGATGAAATAAAATACAGGAATATAAAAATAAAAAGTATTGAGTATATTTACAAATTAAATTAAATCTTAATATAATTCTCCCTCCCATTTACATTTTTTTTCGTCTTGCCTTTTCCCTTCTTCGAGTTTCTTGGTAAAACGGCCAGTCGTCAGTACCATAGGTTTAGACGTTAATGTAACATAACATAAAGTAAGCCTGCTAATATCGTGAATATACTGCTAACTGCCAAAGAGCTGCCTGAGCCACCAGGAATGGAAACCATGCCGTCTGGTCCAGCTGTAACCAAAGAAAAATAAAAGTTAGTTTAGACTGCTGCATGGCCGACAAACTGTGGGCTAAAGTAGCAACTAAAGAGCCTTTTTTTTGGAAGGGGAATCATCAGAATGACTTTTCCTGCTCTTGGGTGGAGCGGGAGGGCGTGCCAGACTCTTACTGACTAAACCCCACCCCGTTCCTTCGTTGCCTTCGATCTGGGGACACGGTGACAACCTTTCGGATTTTCCGTGTTCCCCAGAGGCTTCGGGCCCCTACAGCTTGCTGACATCTCCTTGAGACAAACTGTGGGCTAAAGTAGCAACTAAGGAGCTAAAATAAAGGAACAGCTAGGGAGTGGAATTCCTTGTCGGAGTCTGTGTTTTCTGATAGCTACAACTGGGTCTTAAAGTCAAGAGTGAATAGGTTACTTCTAGGCAAGCGTGCTCCAAAGTCGGCCACATCATCACTTAACTTTAGGTGAGACAGTGGTCAAACGCGAGCCTACGCTTAGCAAAGCAAAAAGTTGGTGCCCTGAAACAGAGGGTCGGGGTCGCGGTAGAGCACGAAGAAGATGAATTCGACAGATCCCACCAGAATTGGCAAGTGGAAGCGCGGGCCCGCGAAAGATCGAACGAGTGCCCAGGAATGGGATAGAAAAGGCTAACAAAATAAAAAGTTTAGACTAACTGCTGCCAGTGGTTTTGCCCGGTGATAGTAGAAGCGTTGATTGGTCAGTCAGTAATTCAGGACAAAGCATTTTATAAGTAAGTATAGATAGAAACTTACCGCATGTATGATGTGCTTCTGAATAGGGGAAGTAGAAAGAACATTGGCACAGGCTGTTCCTGCACTGAACTCGATCCGTCAATTCACCTAAGTAGCATTCACTACTCCTGGAGCATGGTTCGAATAGACCTGGAAAGAAATAATGGGAACTTTATAGTTAAAATGTTTTGAAAAAAAAAACATAATAGCTGTAATGACAGCTGTCATTTTTAAAACTATCATGGCGGCAATCGGCTCGTGTAAGAAAAATTACTACTATCTTAACCATCACACACCACCACTAATAAAATATACATATAATCACAGAAAAAAGAAGCGGACTTGATCTTCTAAACTATTATTATAAAAAAAAAATTGAGTTCTAAAAGAGCCAAATTAAATAAAAGGACAGAATAGGAATCCTCCAATTCTGTACTACTTAATCTCTCATTTGGATTATTGAAAGAGTTCAATCATCCATTTTGAATTTGATTACGTTGGTGGCTTGATAAAAGGCGGCTATAGTAAATAATCTGTTTTACTTTTATTGCCATCCTTGTATTTACGGAATAGAAAGAAGTCAAAATCGGTTCGATGGAGTGTAATAAGGTTTGTTTAAATGTCTAACCTTGTTGCGAATGAAATATCATCAATTCATCATCATCATCATATTTCAGCCGAAAGATGTCCACTGCTGGACATAGGCTTCCCCTAAACGTCGCCACAAGGACCGGTCCTGTGCGTCTCGCATCCATCGGATTCCCGCGAATGAAGTATAAACTAGGTTTTGTTTTTAATCTTACCAGTCTTAGGCCAGCACCGGTCATCTCTGAAGTGATGATCTTCAAAACACTGGCACGTGGCGTTAGTACAGTTGCTACCACTGCCCAAGTACTCCGTGCACTGGAGGGACACATTGCATGATTGTGTGTGATGTGATAGTCCTGGAAGGGAGAGAACTTGTTAGTAAGCTCATATGTGAAAAAAAAATAGTAGGGAAAATACGCAAAATATTGTTAGTAGTAGAAAACTGTTATTAGTAAACTGAATACGAAAATGTTAGTAAAATGAATAAGGCAATATTGTTAGTAAAATAAATACGAAAGTATTATTAGTAAACTGAAAACGAAAATATGGTTATTATTAAAATAAATACGAAAACGCTGTTTGTAAAACTTTGTTATAATCTTTCTTTAGATGTGGAGGATGTTTTCAAGAGAGGGCAATGTCAGACTTTTACTGACTAAAACCCACCAATTTTCCTTAATTTGCTCTTTGCAATTAATCGCGCAGTCCAGTTAGACAGACCCTTTTGCATCTCAGGTTTGAGTAGTTATATAGTTTTAATTTTAAGTCGATACCTACACGCGTTCCTAAGGTAAAGGTCTTGACAGACAAACGAAAGACAGAATGATCATATAAGGGCCGCAAAGCATTTTATTACTAATCAAGTTATTTTGAATCTCATTTCAATGATTTTTGAGTTCATGTTACTTTATTTCGATACCATGATGCTGCAACGTGCCGCGGGATGCTGTGGCATGACGCGGCATACTGTGGCATGACACAGCATGCTAAAGCACAACCTGCCATACCAAGGCATGCCGCGGGATACCACAGCACAATCTGCTGTGCTATGCTATGCCATGCCGGCAGTGGGCGCCGGCCTTAAGGGTTCCGTTTTTTCATTTTGAAGTAAGTAAATAAAAATGAAACTTACTAGGCCAGCACGTTTCACCGTACTCCAAAAAGGCAGCACTACACTGACAGGTCGAAGTACCACCAGCGTTCAGGCAAACAGTGTTGTTCACGACACATTCCGCATCTTCCAGGCAAGGACTGCCAATAGCTGTGAAGAAAAAGAAATTATAATACTGTACGGTTCCAAAGACCAATAATGCACGGGGTTAAGGTACTATAGTCCGTCTAATGAAAGCGCGACCTGAGAAAAAGAGGTTAAATCCTAAAATTTTGTATGTGGTATTACTAACTAGTAGAAGAATCATGTCTTGACAATCACAATTTATTTCCTACCATTGCGGCTGAATAATGTTGCCAATTTAATTTTTTTTACAAACTCCAGGTCGCGCTTTTATTAGACGCACTCTATCAGGTAACTATAACAGACCAAAACAATTTTAAAACAAAATCCTTTGCATAGATGATCAAGACTGATTTCCGCCCCCTTTTGCATCAACCAATAAGATTGGAACAAAAAGGACGAAAAAGTAACGCCATTTTTTTACTTAAAGATTTTGCGCTCTGGTCACTTGGGCTATTAGCCCAAAGAACATCAGGACATTTGGGTTTCTTTAAAACTACGCTACGGATTTTAATGCGGTTTTTTTATAGATAAAGTGATTCAATAGAAAGGTTTACTTGTATAATACATGGATCATTAGTAGAGAAACACTAATTATTTTGCAACCGAGCGAAGCCGGGGCGGGTCGCTAGTGATGAATAAATAAAATATCCCTCGGACAAGCTGTCGTACGGACTCGTACGGCAAGTATTGACCCTTACGTTGTCGAAACCTTTACCGTCCGGACTAATCGTTTTGCTTCGTCGTTTATACCGCGTACATCGAGAGACTGGGACAATTTGCCTGTTGAGATATTCCCGTCCGATTATAATCTAGGTGTCTTCAAGGCTAGAGTGAATAGGCTCTTAATAAGCTAGTGCGCCTCACCATCAACGATTACATCACTGCTTACCATCAGGTGGGATCGCAATCAAGTACTAGTTTATAACAATTAAGAAAAAATAAATGTCGATAACAGGACTTACTTGGAAGACACATATCGTCCCGTTCCTCATATCCAGCACTACAGGAGCACCTTCCTTCTTCACACACGGTGTGCTCAGTCTCCGTACATTCCTGCGTCATCTGACATGCCTCGCCAAGTGCTGGAACAAAAAACAAATTAATTTAAACAAAATGGTCTAGTTTCGTGCTTGACGGTCTACGAAGGGCCTATGAAGTGTCTACGAAGTCTATAAAGGATCTACAAAGTCTACTAAGAATCTATGAAGGGTCTACGAAGTCTATAAGGATCTACAAAGTCTACTAAGAATCTATGAAGGGTCTACGAAGTCTATAAGGATCTACAAAGTCTACTAAGAATCTATGAAGGATCTACGAAGTCTATAAAGGATCTACAAAGTCTACTAAGAATCTATGAAGGATCTACGAAGTCTATAAGGATCTACAAAGTCTACTAAGAATCTATGAAGGATCTACGAAGTCTATAAAGGATCTACAAAGTCTACTAAGAATCTATGAAGGGTCTACGAAGTCTATAAAGGATCTACAAAGTCTACTAAGAATCTATGAAGGGTCTACGAAGTCTATAAGGATCTACAAAGTCTACTAAGAATCTATGAAGGATCTACGAAGTCTATAAAGGATCTACAAAGTCTACTAAGAATCTATGAAGGGTCTACGAAGTCTATAAGGATCTACAAAGTCTACTAAGAATCTATGAAGGATCTACGAAGTCTATAAAGGATCTACAAAGTCTACTAAGAATCTATGAAGGGTCTACGAAGTCTATAAGGATCTACAAAGTCTACTAAGAATCTATGAAGAGTCTACGAAGAGTCTACGAAAGGTCTACGAAGTCTACGAATAGTCTAAGAATGATCTACGAACGGCCTACAAAGTGTCATGGAAGGGTCTACGAAGTGTCTACAAAGTGTCATGGAACGGTCTACGAAGTGTCTACAAAGTGTCCACGAAGTATCTACGAAGGGTCCACGAAAGATCTACGAAAAGACTACGAAGGGTCTACGAAGGTTCCACGAAAGATCTACGAAAAGACTACGAAGGGTCTACGAAATGTGCTATACGACACTCAGGACAGGACTCATTTTCAGGATTTTATACTCGTAAGTATAGAAGATAGGTAGAAAATAAGAGTAGAAGATAGGTAGTTGTAAGAAGCTCGGTAGAAGATTGATTGAAGATAGGTAAAAGCTAGATAAGTAAGTACTCACACAATCCACTAGTGAGGCACAGACCGTCGATGTTGACAGTGTCTACCGGACAGGTGCAGACGCCCTGCCCCAGCTCGTTCAGTTCGCACGTGATCTCCTGCGTACCCGCCAGACAGTCGCTGTTTACTTGACAGCTTTCACCGATACCTGGGGAGAAAATAATCATCATCATCTTTTACGAGGAGCGGCTGCCTACCAGACCTCCACAACCCATTAACTGGGGTGACACGGTACTTCATGGCAAGACTGGGGAGAAAATAATAATAATAATTAAAAAAATTAATAAAAGAAATAAAAAACCATTTTCCGAACCAAACCGGTGTCAGCCAACTAAGATAGGTTTGTTATTTATTATCACTACAAAACATCACAGTTTTACACCAGTTGCAAGTAGTTGTACTTAATTTTTAGTAAGTTGGTATTATTATTGCTAGGTTGTTGGCGTTTCCTTGGCTGACACCGACTCCAAAAATAAAAATAATTGTAAGCTTATAAAAATACGCAATTATTTTTTTACTTTTTAGTGCATATTAATTTGTTTTGGAATACTTATTTATTTTTTGAAGTCGGTGTTTTTTTTTTGTTAAAATGGTTTTTTATTTCTTGATTTTTAGTGAATCTGATGGACACTAATTACTTATTTGAGTATGGGTAGACCTACTAAACGCGCTGCTCATAGAGACAGCGCTGTTTAAATGAAAAAAAGGAGTTTCACCTATCACATACCCACAAAACGAGACACAATAGTAAGACAATAACAGCGCGGTCCTATGAGACCGGTTGGGGATTCATGAATTAATGCACTAAGTCGTGTCAAAAGTTTGGCAGGCATAGTTTTATCGGATTTGGACGCCAACAAATTGTTAAATAAACCACACGACGATAGATCATTGCAGGAAATGGCAAGACTACGAAATCTGTCTTCCGATAATGAAGGTCACACATAAGTACCTAAGTCATAATACACCTTTTTTACGAGGCAAAATCATCCAATGAGTCCTCCCACCCTGAGTGGAGAGGGATGGACTGTCAGACTTTTACTGACAGTCATACTACTGTCATACCTACTCATCCACAGTTTTCCTTCAATAACTCTTTAAGTTCCAGGGTCACGGTTACCCAAGGACAGTAGCGCGACCACGGACCAGCTAACGTAATTAGGACGCATGAAATTTGAAGAGTTTTTTCATATAACCGAATATCTCATCAGAACAAACATCTAATTTTGTTTAGGTATTTTAGTTTCAGTTTTGCGTTTTTTGTAAAACGTTGTAAGTGCCCTTAAACATATTTTTTTTCGAAATAGTTTTTTTAACCTTTATTTTTTGTTTTTTTTTTGTTGTACTGACGTGATATTATGTTGTGCGATGGCGTAAACAATGCTTAGATATGCTATAGCAACAATCGCGGTTAATCTGCTGTTATTTATTGAAGAGTTCCCTCGATTTCTTCAAGATTCCATCATCAGATATTGAAATGGTGACAATGGGACCACACGGGAAGCGCCAGCTTTCAAATAAAAAAAGAATCATGAACATCGGTTCACCCAGTCGCAAGTTATGAGGTAACAAACATAAAAAAAATATATAAATTGATAACCTCCTCCTTTTTTTGAAGTCGGTCAAAAATATTTAAAACGCGGGCAATTGCGAGTCGGACTCGCGTACCGAGGGTTCCGTAACAACTTAGTTAAAAACTACTAACTAGATTTATAAGTTACAGTGAAAAATGTATGCCCCCCAAGGCACACATTTTTCCACTTTGGAAGTGTCTCCCGCGCAAAATGTTCAGTTTAGAAAAAAATGATATTAGAAACCTCAATATCATTTTTGAAGACCTATTCATAAGTCTTCAAAAAAGATACTGTATATATCTGGTTACTTAGTTGAAAAAAATTTTTTGAATTTCAGTTTTAAGTATGGGGAACCCTAAAATTTATTGTTTTTTTTCTACTTTTGTATAACATTTTTAATGTGGTTTACAAAATACATCTACTTACCAAGTTAAAAAAAATGGTTGTGACATACGGACGGACAGACAGACAGACATGACGAATCTATAAGGGTTCCGTTTTTGCCATTTGGCTACGGAACCCTAAAAAAGAACTCCGCGTCCTTAAACTCACCAGCGAACAACCGGCACATATTTCTCTCACTATCCCAGACGGCTTGCTCTGGGACACACTCGCAGCTTCGGATGTACCAGTTATCCTCGTCAGGCGGTCCGCATATGCTGGCGGCTCCGAAAGTGTGGCACATCGGGTCGGTCACGCACGAGTCTGTGATGCGGCGGGTAGCTGGAACGGAGAGCATGGAATAGAATCAATCAATAAAATTATTAATTGAAAACATAGCACAATATTTCAAACACAATTACCAAATATCTACTTAAAGGCTGAATGCATTGGATGAGTTTCGATAACTAATGTACGCGGTGACGAACTCATACTAATTTAGAATAAGAAAAATAATGTTCTCAAGTAAGTGACTTTGTCTTTTTTGAGAAATAAATATCTTTAAACTTAACATGGAATAATTTCGAATGACCTCAAAATAAATGAATAGAATAGAATCAAATCGCATCGAATCGATCAGGTCAGAATCAAATGTAATCGCATGGAATCAAATCGTTCAGAACCAAATCTAATCGAACAGAATAGAATTGAATCAAATCGAATCAACCAGAATAGAATCGTATTGAATTGACCAGAAACAAATAGAATCATATCGAATCGACCAGAAACAAATAGAATCGTATCGAATCGACCAGAAACAAATAGAATCGAGTCGCATTGAAGTGTATAGCATCGAATCGTATCAAACAGAATAAATTAATCGAATTTCGTGAAAATCGTTTCTTATAATAATATGGTTAATTTGTAATGTAGTTACATGAAGTTTTAATTTTACAACAACAGAAGAAAACAAACAATGCGCGCGTGAATCGGTCGCTGCCTAGCCGATCAACAAAACAACCTATCATAACGTGTCGCAATTAGGCTCCGCCCCTATCCGATATTATCCGAAACTTTTATTTCGGATTCGGTTACGGTTAGGCTAGGCGCGCACTAGCGGCCAGGCCGCAGGCGGCCAGGTGAAACAAATGAAACCGCCATAGAGCGCGAGCTTCTGTCCGCACGCGGCCAGCGGCCACAGGCGCGCGCGCTCTATGGCGGTTTCATACTAATGTATGTATCTCGATGGCCGCCGCGTCCTGGCCGCTGGCCGCTGGCCGCTAGTGCGCTATGGGGCTTAGGGATAGTATTTTATATCGGACTAGCTGAACCCCGCGGTTTCACCCGCATTTTTCGCTACTGCTCCGCTCCCGTGGGTCGTAGCGTGATGTTATATAGCCTATAGCATTCCTCGATAAATGGGCTATCTAACACTGAAAGAATTTTTCAAATCAGACCAGTAGTTCCAGAGATTACCCCCTACATACAAACTTACAAACATACAAACTTACAAACTTACAAATTTTACCTCTTTATAATATTAGTATAGAAGTATAGATATCCGATAGTTACGGTTGTGGAGCCCTAACATCCCTAACATCCCTGGAATGGAGCACAGTGCCAATCAATCAGTCCACTTACCTTTGACACAATCCCTCATGTTCTCCTCAAAGTATACATTAGCTGGACAGCCACAGACGCCATCTTGAACTACTGCCATAAACCCTGTACATTGTGCTTCGGTGGACGGTGAACCGAGCTCTGCGAAAAAAAACATTTGAAATCAGAAATCGAAGTAATGAAAAACAAATGAAACATCGAATCGACGCGTCGTATCGTTGTTCTTCGTTTGTGTTTGTTCGACAGTTAAGGCCGGCGCCCACTTCCGGCATGGCATAGCATAGCACAGCAGATTGTGCTTTAGCATGCCATGTCATGCCATAGCATGCCGCGTTATGCCAAGGCATGCCACAGCATTCCACGGCACGTCGCAGCATCGTGGTATCGAAATTAAAGTAATGAACTCTAAAATCATTGAAATAAAATTCAAAATAACTTGATTAGTAATAAAATGCTTTGCTATGACATGCCGTGCTATGACGGCACTGGGCGGCGGCCCTTACAGACACTTTTGAACTATCAAATTGTCAGACAGTGAAAAGAAGTCAAGCTAAATTACACGTTTAAAAGCGTAGCTCTCTATGGAGAGAGGAGGAGTGGCAGAAGGACGCCTCTTTCTGCCTTGAACGCTCTTCAACTCCGCCCAGAGCGGGAAAAGTCATTTTGATGATCGCCCACCTTAAAAAAATATCTCGATGCAGAAGAGCTTCTGTTTTTTTTATTGACCGACAGTTAAATAGTTCAAAAGTGTCTGTAAATGGTCTATTTAAAGAAAAACGGTCCTGATGATCCAGTTGATTACCGGACTATCGGACAGCAAACTGTAATATAGCCACAGCTCCTTTGAAACAAACATCGTGTATGGAGTACTGTTCTCATCTTTGGGATGGGTCTGCCAAATACCAGCTTGATGCACTTGAGTCGATTGAGAAGCGAGCCAAGAAGATCATCGGTAATGATGCACTTGTTGAGTCGAAACTCCAAAGTCTTGGACATCAGCGCCGAGTTGCTATAGCCTGTCGTGTTTTCTATCGTTTGCACTTCGGGGAGTGTGCACAGAAATTGCACAATTTAATTCCGTCAAGTCCTTTCCATCATCGGACCACTAGGCGTACGGCGATGCGTCACCGATATATGGTGAACATTCCACCCATACGCACAAAGCGGTTTGGAAACACATTTATTATGCGTACAGCTAGGGAGTGAAATTCCCTGCCGGAGTCTGTTTCCTGATAGCTACGACTTAGGAGTCTTTAAGTCAAGAGTGAATAGGTTACTTCTAGGCAAACGTGCTCCATCGTCGGCCACATCATCGCTTACCATCAGCTGTATAATAAAAAAATAAAAAAAAAACAAATTCTTACCAGCTAAACACTGAGTTCCAGCAGTATTAGGATAGTATCCTCTTGCACAAACGCAGGCTCCGAAGGCAGAACACAGGAATGGCTCAGGGCATGGGCTGGAGGCACTGCAGGCGTTGCCGTGGCTTCTGCTGAGGGATCCCGAAGATGAGGTGACATTGGTCTTCATCTTGATGGTGGGTGTGAAGGTTGTTGCTGGAAGGAGAAGCATTTATCTATACTAATATTATAAAGAGGTAAAATTTGTAAGTTTGTAAGTTTGTATGTAGGGGGTAATCTCTGGAACTACTGGTCCGATTTGAAAAATTCTTTCAGTGTTAGATAGCCCATTTATCGAAGAATGCTATAGGCTATATATCATCACGCTACAACCCACGGGAGCGGAGCAGTAACGAAAAATGCGGGTGAAACCGCAGGGGACAGCTAGTTAGTTATGTGGATGAGAAGGGTAATGGTCAAGGTAGCTTCGAAAATGAAGTCAAAATTCCTTCTAACAATAAAGATTTTCTTTGAATTGGGAAATGATTTCTCCCTCTCTTGGGCGGAGTGGGAGAGCGTGTCAGCCTTTTACTGATTAAAATCCACTCTTTATTTATTTATATACTCTTTATTATACACCATAAAAATACATTTTCTTTTTAAATGGTGCTTAAGATTAGGAGGGTCCTGGGTTTTCTTTTCAAAATCCAACCCGTGGGTGGCATAAGAGGCTTCGTCCCTGTTTGACCTGACATATATTTAAGGCGCGCATAGAACAGTACGTGCCGTCGACGACTTGGGCTCAGTCCGGATGATTACCAGACTGTCGGACGGCAAGTTACCCATGGCTCGCCGTCCGCAAAACCGCGCCTAACAATAGAGGGTGCGGCTCGCGCAGTGATTTTAGCGAATGGCTGTCGCACTGTCCTGCGTTCAAAAACAACTACTTACAACCTACTAACTGGTCGAAATGTACTGAACTGCTGTTTTTTTTGCGATTTCTGGTCCCTTAGTAAAAGTAGATAAATGATATTTATTTTGTAAGTAGATTTTTCAAACACACACTTTTACACGCCAAGTTTTCATGAGTATTCGATTGTTATCATGAGTACAACCACGTGTTTAAGTCATCATCATCATCTACCTAGCCTTTTCCCAACTATATTGGGGTTGGCTTCCAGTCAAGCCGGATTTAGGTGTATACCAGTGTTTTACGAGGAACGGCTGCCTACCAGACCTCCACAACCCATTAACTGGGGTAACACGGTACTTCATGGCAAGACTGGAGTCAGATACCGGCTTCTGACTATCCGTAACGACTACCAAAGATCTACAAATGGCAGCCGGGACCTACCTAACGTGCTTTCCGAGGCACGGAGGAAACTCGTTATGTTAAGATGGTCACCCATCCACAGACCAACCTTGGCAAGCGTTGCTGAACCTTGAAGATCGACCCGTGTGGCTGTTATTATCTAGCCACGTGTCTAAGTATCGGTCACTAATTACCAGTCACTCTATATACATACATATGTATAATGTCATTGTGAAAGGCAACGCTTTTTAATTCTTTATAAACTAATTAATAAATAATCTTAATACGAGTAAGTAGATTGTGACCAATTATCATAATTGATATTTTATAATAGATACTGAATGACACGTTGAGTTTAAAATAAATATGGTCGACGGTCGCGACGTTGTTAGAATGGCCTTGTAGGCGGGGCAGGCGTGCCTCAATGTACGCCAAATTGTCATAGTTCAATTTTGGTTCAACCGAAATTTGATTGACACCGGTCGTCAATCGCGATCTTACTGTTATTGTGTATGAAGCTCCGTGAAAAATATCAGTTATGCCGACTTGCGCTATCGCAACGTGTCGTAAAAAATACCAAGTGTGTAGTGTAGCCCAAGAAGGGATTTCTTTTCACCGGTTAGTCTAAAAACCTTTAAATACAATTGATAATTATAATGATAATATTATGGAATTTGTACATTGTAACGATAAAATCGCAATGACATGCAAAATTATACATTGTGTGCAATTCATTGGTACAATCTTGTACTGAGTAAACAAGCGCGCAATGTAATGTGTTCATTGCGATATCACGTGTGGAGAACTATGTCTTGAATTTGACAACTTCACTCCATGGACATAGTGTTGTACCAAGTTGTAACTGTAACCATTATCGATCTATTAAAATAACTTGGTTTCTTGTAGCAGTTATTATATTTTAAATATTTTATTATTAGTGTAATTAAAACGGTTTTGTTTCACCTATTCGTCCTCGAATAGAGTTTTAACACTAATCAATAGGTTATTTTTCATTCAATAGTATAAATTAGTGTCTTATTTGCAATTTTTCATACAATTTCGTCCAGTTTAATACAAATAAAATTTGTTTTACTTTGTGGTCTATGGTCGCCATTTAAGAATGCCCATGATTTTTGGCGTGATATATTTGAGCGAAGTTTGGCGGCTGTACTAATTAAATAGAATTATATACAACAAAAAACTAGTGCGCCTCACCATCAACGATTGCATCACTGCTTACCATCAGGTGGGATAGCAGTCAAGCACTAGTTTATGGTATGTAAAAAAAAAATACATAGAAAATGTTACGATTTTATTCTATTGTCACTCTGAAAGACGTTAGGTATCATAAAAACTTTTTACGCAAGTATAAACGTAAGACTAGGTAATATAATCAAAATACTATATCTTAATTTTGATGTACGCATAAGAAAACAAATTTCATTTTTACCGCTATGTTACAATTCTTTATACTAGTTTTACTGTTGTGTAAAGTAATAGTTAGATAAATTGTTTTTTCTCACAAATGTTTTGAAAAACGTCATATGATACATGTGAGTAATTGGTGATGGCCGTTCTTGGCTCTCTTGTGGTAATCAACAGTATTGTATTCAACAAACTTGTATTTTAAGCAAAAAATATGTTTATCGGTTAATATACTACCTATAGGCTACAATTTGTTTGACATAAAAAAAGGCATAGTTATTGAGAGTTTGTTATGTTCACTCAGAGGTTTTTCGGAACCAAATGTTTTAATTTTATAGTTTTGTTTTATTTTATTTTTTGTTCTTAATATAACATTTATATTACTTTTTTAAAAATCCATCGTATTGGTACACCACCTTAAATTATAACGATAACTAGTCGACAATATTATCCGTTATTTTTAAATTTCATCGATATGAATTATCGACCTTTTAGTCGCCCTAAATTGCTTTTTTGCATGTGTGATACAACCAATAGCAAAGTTGCGATCTAAGTGTGCTTTGTCTACTAGTGTGCGTAATACGCGTCCGTATAGGTTTCTTGCCTGTAGTGGAGTTAAAGAGTGGGAGACAAACGGCGACACGCGTTCCGATACAAATCAGGAACTTTTTCCTTTCTAACTTCCTTTATATGTTCTGTGGTCGCGACCATGAGGGCGACCGCGGCTAAGGTGGTGTGACGTTCTGATCGTGTTCACAAACTTGTGGGACAAACTTGGCCAGAGATGGCCCAAGACAGAAAGATTTTGAAGGAGAAAGGGGAGGCCTTTGCCCAGCAATGGGACCACAAACTAGGCTAATAAAAATAATAAAAAAACACGCACGCCGTTCGCAAGCCTACGCCTACGGTGGCCGAAAATCGGGATCGGGATCCCAGTGGCTGGAGCGTGAAGGCCGTCCAACATTATTGAGTCACAGAAGGAGGCGACCGCCTGCCATTCCTCCTCGCTCCGGACCATGGCCTATGCCAGGGCACGGAGCCAGATTACGATGGTGCTCCGCCCAAGCGGGGCACACCTCTAACGTATGATCCACCATATCCTCCGGGTGTTGGTGACATACGAACGATCCTTCCACGTGAATCTGCAGGAACCTCCCGAACTTACCATGTCCGGTGAGGACCTGCGTCATGCTGACGGTGAGAACGCCGTGACGCCTTACCAACTACTCCTCAAAGAGGGGGACTTACTGCCATAGTTATGACGTGCCCAGTTAAACTTAGGTACGTTCAGATGCAAAATAGCATGGGTATCTTAATGTCTATTTTCCCGTGAACGTTTGAGTACAAGTGTGCGAAAAATACTCATCGCGTCATTTTTCGCTGCACACGACTTTTTTTCTGTACTATCCATGTTGTTTTAAGTCTAACTCTACAATTGTATTGGACTTACGGCTAGCGCTGTTGACACATGTGAAGGTACTCGGATTACAAGCTCCATTGGTGAATTTACAGTCCTCGTCCAAAATACAGCCATCACCAACAGCTGGAAAAAGAAATCACCATTATTTCAGCCATAAAATGTCCACTGTTAGACATAGGGCTCCCCTAAGCATCGCCATAACGACCAGTTCTGTGCGTCTCGCTTCTATCGAATTCCTGCGACTCTCACTAGGTTATCGGTCGACCTTTCATCGCGTCTTCCGATACGTGGTCGTCATTTTAGAACGATGGTTCTGGGCTGGATGCAGCCCTAATGAATATTATCTATTTAAACGAGGAATGTGCCCAGCCCACTACTTAAGTTAGGCCATTCTTCAGGCTCTGTCTGAAGGCTAGTCACCCAAAAGGCTATGGCAGTTGGAATATTCGAAATGATCACTTCGTTCTTGGAACACATCTTAGGTCAACTAGACGAGATCTTAAATATTTATTTAATTCAGTTTTTAGTCACCGAAATACATACATCGTCTGATAAAATTTCAACTGTCTTGCTGTTACGGTTCATTTAATACAGCCTAGTAACAGACAGACGGACAGTGGATTCTTAGTAATAAGGTCCCATTTTACCCTTGGTTACTCTAAGGGTAAAACGAAACCCTAAGGACCTGTTTCACCACCTATGATTAAGTTGCAAATATGTTACTTGGTAGAAAATATACAAATTCTGTTCCAATTTTGAATTTATTCAGAAACTATACTGGCTACTCGGACATTGTGAAACAGGCCCTAAGAAGTATAAAACAAACTTACCATAACCAGCCTTCCTGCACTCGCCCCTCTGCCTCTCATAGTACCCCTCCGCACAGGTGCACCTGCCCTCACTGCACGCCATGTTGTAAGGGTCTCGGAGGGCTCCGAGGCACTCCTCAGTCCTCTCACACACTTCACCGTAGTCGGCTGACTTCCAGCAGCGTCCGACGAAGTAGTGGAAGCCGGGCTGACAGTCGCACTGGCCTTCTGTGAATGAGAAGATGGTTTCAATGAAAAATGATGTTTATTTTGCAAATAGGTTTTTAAAATATAGCTTTAAACGTCAATTTTTTCGTTAATAACTTGATGAACCCGGTGTTACTTACGGCCGAACCCAATAACCTATCTATCACATACCGGAGATAGAAAAACAAATAAAACAACAGAAAACATGTATAATTTTCGTATTGTATCATTTGTTTTACTATGTCCAGTATGCCAAAACTGGAGATAATAGGTTATTGGGTTCGACCGTTAGCTGATTACTCTGGAAAGAAACACCGAAACAAACTCAGGGGTTCAAGACTTTTTTAAAGTTCATACAATACTCGTAAATATGAAATCCATGCAGATTAGTGTGTGGGATGGACGACGTGCATAATTTATGTGCAAGTCAGTATTTTTTATTTAATTTTGCAATATTTTGTTCAAAAAAAGGGAATATACAGATATCGGTTTAAATACATGCCATAAAATATTGATCTTTGTTAAACTTACCAGTTTCATCCTCCTCGCGCCTGCATTGGAAGCTAGTGAGTAGGTTTGAGCACTGCAGGTCGTCCCTACAAGTGGAAGTCAGGTATGGAGCGGCTGAAACAATGTATCAATCTTTATTTGCTAATTACTATTATTGTGTGGTCGCCCAGTGGTAACTGCCCCGACTTACAAGCTGTAGGTCGCGGGTTCAAACGTAGTCAGGCGCATTACTTTGTGTAATTTATTTCTTCACCACTGCTCTCAAAACGGTGAAGGAAAACATCGTGAGGAAACCGGCATGTTCTAGAACCAAAAATTCGAAGACATCTGCAAATCCGCACTGGGCCCGCGTGCAGCCCATTCCCTCCCCTAGAGAGGAGGCTTGAGTCCCAGCAGTGGGAACATTAGAAGGCCGATAATGCTAATGCTAATTATTTACGCTTTCGCAACGTACTATAAAAGCGATGCTTGCACTGATTGGGCAGGCTCACTCATAGTGTGGTTCTTTCTTCAAAAGATCGTAAATTTATAAATCATAAATCACAAACTCGTATATTTAGTTGAATTGATGATTTAAAATGAGTTATTTGGTTCAAGTAATGTTTTTTTTTTTTATAATTGATTGTTGACTGCTGCGTTTTGATATAGCGTGTTATAATTGTAGCATATAAAATAGCATGCTATAAAAATATATTCAATAGTCTATAGCACGTCTATAGTTTATAGCAGAATTGAACATCACTAGTTTGGGCCACTAACCACTAGCGCGCTGTTGGTCTCCCATGTTATTAAATAAATAAATAATAAATAAATAAATCTATCCTTTTGCCCTTACTTGCTTTCCTATAACCTTTGACGGATAGTATTTCCTACCAAAGTTGTGGATGGATAGATAGAATCTCACTGTTTATCGGGGATAGCTATCAAAGTATCTATGAACTGCGGTAGGTTATTGAAAACGGGCGTAGACCAACAGGCCAGTCAAAAATCAATACTGTTGTCAATGATTTTTGATTAGTGTCAACGACTCACGAGCTCAACGACTTGACGAATAACTTACCTGCGGCACAAGCGGTTCCTCCCAACACAAGCTGGTTTCCAGCAGGACACACACACATTCCTGCTTCACACACAGAACCCTGAGGCAGTGAGCACTCTGTGTCTTCTGTGCACGTCCATATTGAGAGCACGGAGTGACTGTGCAGGATACAAGCTGTGGAGAGAATAAAATGTAACTATATTGAGTCTCATCACCTAATCTCTGAAGGAAGTTTCCTATGTTTTTTAAGGTTTAACCTATCACATACCCACAAAACGAGACACAATAGTAAAACAATAACACCGCGGTCTCATAGGACCGGTCGGGGATTCATGAATTAAGGGAATCATCAAAATTACTTCTCTCGCACTTAGCAGAGCGGGAAGGTGTGTCAGACTTCTACTAACTAAAACCCACTCCTGTTCCTTCTTTGCCCTTATTTTAGGGTCCCGGGGTTCTCTTTCGTCAACCCAGGCTCAAGTAGGTTTCGACCCTATCGAGCCCCTATGGTTTGCTGACATCTCTTTGAGGCGCGCGTGGAACAATACGCGGCGTCGACGACATCGGTTTGGTCGACGGCGAACTAAGTTTCCTATATGGTTATAATTCACATACTCAAACATACGCACACACACCTCCCGCACACCCAATCTTAATTAACGTTTGAATCCCCGACCGGTCCTATGAGACCGCGCTGTTATTGTTTTACTATTGTGTCTCGTTTCGCGGGTATCTGAGTAATTAAAACCCATTTGTATGCCATAATGTACCTAACCATGCACTTTATAGTCATCATCATCTCAGCCGAAAGACGTCCACTGCTGAACATAGGCCGGTCCTGTGCGTCTTGCATCTATTGTTTATAATACCCTTATTCCTTGAATATCAGAATTTAAAACGGCTCTTCCCGAACCATCTATCACCATTCTGCCGCCATAAGGAAAAAAGACGTATCTAACATTTTTGTCGAAATTGAGTTACATACAAATTCGAAATCAGTAAAAAAAATGGCATCCACCCGTATTTTTACAATCCGCATAAATTAAACGGAACCTTATAAATCTAACTAATAAATAAGACGCATTTGCGATATGAATCAACTATTACTAAAAAGAAAAGACTGTTCTGCGTAGATGTGCCTTTTCAGCTTAGTGTTACGAAAAATGGGCAGGCGCAAGTGGCAGTAGTGCCTTTCTTACTTAGTATTGCTAGTGGTGCGGGGTGCACTTCAGTTGCGTCCATTCGACATATACGTGCAAATTCAGAACTCTTAGTAACATGCGTTTCATCCCTCCACTTCACATGACCATACCAAGACAAACGATTTCCTTTCAACTTTTCTGTCACTGGCGTCACAAAATCTTACAAAAACAATCAGAAAACGTAACAAGTATGATCAGAAAACGTAACAAGTATGAATCACAGGCACAGAAAAGCAATTTTTAAAAAGACATCTATAAGAATACTACGTTGAAAAGACGTTTCTGGCCAGATACGTCTTTTCATTGTAGTTTCACGTATTTTATTGCATTTTTTTACTAAAAAGAATCGGAAAAAGTAATTTATTAAATACATAACGATTATTTTATTAAAATTTACATAATATTTCTTACAGATCAAATTCTTATACAGACTTTTGCACTACAAAATGATTATTTTCTTAAATCCCTTTCGGACAGCGAATTTTTTAATCTTTTGAGTATATATCTTTTTTTTTCTCCGTTTCGTACTTTATGCAGATACGTCCTTTTCCCTTATGGCGGCAGCATTGTAAACATAGTTAATCGCAATCCTTGATAAAAAGGCAATACATATAAAGCGAGATAACGCTCGAACTCTCTGTTTGTATTCAGTTATTCTGTCATTTCACCATCATTATCATCATTTCAACTGAAAGACGTCCACTGTTAGACTCCTACAAATGCCACTACGAACGGTCCTAAGCGTCTTGTATCCATGTCGGATTCCCGCCGCTCTCATCCGTCACTGACTCATAATTCATGAATCCCCGACCGGTCTCATGTGACCGCGCTGTTATAGTCTTACTATTGTGTCTCGTTTCGCGGGTATTGATAGATTAATTCTTTATTGTACAAATATACACAATAACTTATTATTGGATACAGTGATTTGACAATTCATGTACCAAGGCGAGCTTAACTCAACAATGGGTTTTCTTCCAAACCTTTGACTGACAGAGAGATCACATTCGAGGGTACCTACTTACTCAAATATTTTACAATACTTGTTCCAAGAAATATGTGGTTTTTAAATACTACCTTTAAAGTTTTTGGAAGCAAAAGATCGTTATTCAGAATCTGGTTTAAATGTGCAAGGTATCTATTATAAACACTTTTATTTTTATTTTTTATGAGAACAATATGAATGTTCAAAGTTTTCTCAAAATAGCAGATTTTCAAAAGTCTTTACTGGATTAATTTCACACAAATTTTTGTTTTGATTTAAGTAGAAACCAGATAATACGAGTATACACAAGATATCCATGTTTCCAAAATATATAGAAAAAGATATCATGATTTCAAAATACCTAAAGACAGATAATTTTGTGATAATGTAATTAATAATCACGTAAGAGCGGCTGTATGGAAATGTATCTTGGGTTGGACGCTTTTAATTAAAAATAAAACGTGACAAAACAATTTACAACTCGGTAACATTAACTTGACGCTTGGCGTAGATGAAATAATGTCCAAAAACAATATAAAAACAACAGAGAACTAGCCAAATTATCGACGCGCGTATCGATAACAAAGATGCTGAGCATACCTGACACTTGCCGGGCGAGCTAAGGGAATGCGGTGGGAAGCGGGGGGATGCATTTCTGAGATGCGTCAAGTTAATGTGACCAGATTGTATACAGGGTGTAAAAAGACCGATCACAAAGCCGATGTCTACACATTCTGTACATGTAATTAAGTAACTTAGACCACAAAATATTGCTGGGAAAAACTTTTTTTTAATCTTTTAAAAAATAATTAATTAATTAATAATAGTTCCGATTAGCTGCGCGTTCGGCCGCTCGCGCTTAGTCGTTGAACCGACCGCATTTTTGTAACTTCAAATGCGTAATTTGTTATGAAAAATTGATAATTTTGGTAATGTTTGTTCGGAAGAAAGTTTATTAATGATACTTGGAATACGATTTTGAAAAAAAAACGAAAAAAAATGTTCACTTTGACCTTCAATATCTCCAGAACCAGTGAATTCCCAGGTATGGTCTAGAAGAAAAAAACTATCCCAGTGATGAGTAGAATATGGGGTTTTCGTTTTCGTTAAGGGTCTTTTTACACCCTTTATATACTTATTGCTCGTGACTATAAAAAGACGAGCTTTACTCAAGCTACAGTTAGGGATATCCCAGTAAACCATTGAGTGATAGAAAGATATCACTATAGACGGAATGATCTAGTATAGTATAAATAATATTAAAATTCGTCATCATCATTCATTAATTGCCCCCGCCGCTACCGGGATCCCGATCCCGATTTCCGACCACGGTAGGCGCGGGCTTGCGGACGGCGATCACTGGATAGCTGGCCGTCCAGCAGTCCGGTAATAACCCGGACCGAGCCCAAGTCGTCAACAGCGCATTCTGTTCCACGCGCGCCTCAAAGAGATGTCAGCAAACTGTAGCTGCCCGTTAGGGTCGAACCTCTGGTGCCATGGATTTCAAGGGAAGCTCGGTGTCCTCAGATCGAAGGCAATGAAGGAATGGGGTGGGGTTTAGTCAGTAAAAGTCTGACACGTCCTCCCGCTTCGCGTAAGGGCGGGAGAAGAGTAGTTTTGATGATTCCCCACTTGAAAAAAAAAAAACGTTGCGTCCTCTCCCACCCGACCCTGGTTCAGGCCATGGTCCGAAGTGACAATGTACAATCGACATATCATTGCTGTATTCTGGCTTATTATAATTATCATGATAATATGCACATCAGCTATCGTAATGATAAGATAATGTGTCTACCACACGGGAACTCCGGAATAAAACAATGTTTTGTAGCCATGGCCTGACCTGATGAGGGTCGCGGGAATCCGATGGATGCGAGACACACAGGACCGGTCGTTGTGGCGACGCTTGGGGGAGGCCTATGTCTGTATGTATTGTGGAAATCCGTAGTAAAACCTCCATCAACACCCTAACCGGTTTTGGGCTTATTAGGATTATCATCAGATATAGGGACTCTGAGAAAGCCAATGGTTTTAATTGTTTCATCATCTACCTAGCCTTTTCCCAACTATATTCGGGGCGGCTTCCAGTCAAGCCGGATTAAGCTGTATTTTACGAGGAGCGGCTGCCTACCAGATCTCCACAACCCATTAACTGGGGTAAAACGGTACTTCATGGCAAGACTGGAGTCAGATTTACTGGCTTCTGACTATCCGTAACAAACGCCAAAGATCTACAAATGACAGCCGGGACCTACGGCTTAACGTGCTATCCGAGGCACGGAAAAAACTTAATAAACTTGTGCGTCTCACGATTAACGATTGCATCACTGCTTATCATCAGGTGGAATTGCGGTCAAGCCGGTTTATATGAGTTCCAAAAATAAACTTAGTTTAGTAAAACAATCCAACCGTCTTTAATATAATAAAGACGTATGTCCGTTATCCCCATTACACGCGTCCCCTTTATATGGGGTCCTAGATTTATTATACAAATAAAATGTCAAAGTTGACAACAATACATATCAAAGTTCACAACAAAAAATAAATGACGTGTAAAAGTGTTTGTTAATTAAAAAAAAGTGTAAAAGTGTTTGTTAACCTAATTGCAAAAAAAAATATCATTTACATGAAATCTTAACTATCAGTTATCTTCTTTACCCGAAGATACGTAAAGGGGACAAATATAAGAAATTTCTATGACCTACATACCGTATTTCGCAAGATGGGGACAGAGATGGAGTGGAGATAATGGGCAAACACAAAAAAAAAAGGCTCGAAAACACAAAAAAAAAGCAAAATAACTTAAATTTTCGGAAATCGGTATAAAAAAACTAGAAACACCGACTAGACTAAAACTAGAAAACAGTTTTGTTCACCTTACCTAATATTAACAACACTTTCCCGGACCACATTTTTTTAATTAATTATTACTATATATTAATTATGCTAATTAAATATACTCTAAACACTACACCCAGAGGCTGGACACGTTTTAATAATAAGCTTAAAAATATATATTATCTTTAAATCGATAATACTCTAGTTTAGGAGATAATCGAACGATTTGCCGTAGACATAGGAAGGGTTAGAAAGGGTCAGAAAGGCCAGATTATAGTTTTTCTCCATAGAGAATAAAATAACCTTTATTGTACACCAAAATAGCACACACACACACTCATACATATGACATATACTTCTACTACAGGAATTGCATGACTTGATTCCGCCATCTCCTTTCTGCCATCGGACAATCGTAAGGCGTAAACAATGTCAAATAATAAAAGATGTCCTCTCATTACCCTTTTATTTTTCTTTTTCTATTGTTGTAATATGATGTTTGTGATTTGACCTAGTATTATTTATAAGACCTATAAACTGTATTCTTCTTCTTCTTCGTGCTCTGATGGTAAGCAGTGATCCAATCACTGATGGTGAAGCGCAGTAGTTTACCTATTCAGTATATCGTAGAAGGCACATAAATTATAATTGGACGGGAAGTCCGCAGCATGCAAACAACGTAAGAGTGGACTATGACTTGTAATTAAGAATCCCCTACCAATAAATTACTATTAGTTAATACGACTTTGACTAAATTAGTATTAATAGGTATGTATAGCTATTCGTCGTTATTTTAAAAAAATATCGCCCTGTAGTGGCCCAGTAGACACAGCACCAACTTACGGGTTGTAGATCGCAGGTTTAAACCCAGCCAGGCGTATCACATTGTGTAATTTATTTTATCACTAAATACTGCTTTAAAAAAGGGTGTCTGGGAACCAAAAATTCGAAAACACCCCGCTTGGTGGCTTACAGCCCATTCCCTCACCTAGAGATAAGGCCTGAATCCCAACAGTGGGAACATTATAAAGCTAATTAAACTAAACGCCCTGTCTACACATTCTCAAGTCTGCGCACTATCAGGTAATTATGCAGGTGTTCCATATTACCAAACCTATCGGTATCTTGGTTCCTTCGCAGCTGTGAGATATCAGGGCCCTTATCACAGATACATTGTAACGGACACACGCATATTACAGATTAAAGCGAAGTGGGATTCCGCTTTCTATGAATCACGGATCTGAGTCCACCATGAGCTCTTAACGCGAGTCATTTGACTAGGATACCTAAACTGAACTGGTAATGGGATGGAGCAATATATTTATATAAACAATAAAGCGTTCAGGACGAGCCCGAGGCTAGATAATAACAGCCGCGCGGGTCGATCTTCAAGCAATGCTTGACAAGGTTGGTCTGTGGATGGGTGACCATCTTAACATACTGAGTTTCCTCCGTGCCTCGGAAAGCACGTTAAGCCGTAGGTCCTGGCTGTCATTTGAAGATCTTTGGCAGTCATTACGGATAGTCAGAAGCCAGTTAATCTGACTCCAGTCTTACCATGAAGTACCATGTTACCCCAGTTAATGGGTTGTGAATTTCTGGTAGGCAGCCGTTCCTCGTAAAATACTGGTATTCAGCTAAATCCGGCTTGACTGGAAGCGGACCCCAATATAGTTGGGAAAAGGCTAGGCAGATGATGATGTTGAGTACTTCATGCACGATCGAACTTGCGCTTCATAAAGTTTAATGTAAGTAATAATGTGTGATAAACAAAATACCAAAAGCTATGTCCGATGAACTCATCGGTAATTCCTTTACTTGCAGGTGTCCGATCAATGCTGCTGTTATCACTGTATGACTAGTGGGCTGTTGTCAATAGATAAAGATAATATTAATATACCTACTTGCTGACTGCATTTTTAGTTTCGATTGCGACCTAGTTTGGTAAAAATGACAAGTTTTAAGTTAAAGCAAGAAAATAAAGAAAGGAATATTCCAGGAAAATTATTTTTACGGAGAAAACGGAACCCTTATAGGCTTATACCCCTTATCTCGGAATCGCATGGCGGTAGCAAATTGAACATAAACCCATGTACATAATAATCTGAGGTCCCAGACTCCCAGTCGGTAAAGCTGTGAAAAAAACTAAACATCTCTTCTCATCTTCATTCGAAAAAATCCTACCTAAAACTCAGAATCAGTACCTCTACCTATGTTACGAGTACAAAGTACTTTGTGCTCAGAATGTACCTTTTTTCATAGGTCATCATCATCATCATCATCTCAGCCGAAAGACGTCCACTACTGGACATAGGCCTCCCCCAAGCGTCGCCACAACGACCGGTCCTGTGCGTCTCGCCTCTATCGGATTCTCGCGACCCTCACCAGGTCGCAACATCATCATCATCTGCCTAGCCTTTTTCCAACTATATTGGGGTCGGCTTCCAGTCAAGCTGGATTTAGCTGAATACCAGTATTTTACGCGGAGCGGTTGCCTACCAAACCTCCACAACCCATTAACTGGGGTAACACGTTACTACGGTACTTCATTTGAAAATATCCCATTTAAAACTTAAAATCAGAATGTTACAAAGTACTCTGTGCTCATAATGTACCTTTACCCTCATCATCATCATCATCATCATCTCAGCCGAAAGACGTCCACTGCTGGACATGAGCCTCCCCCAAGCGTCGCCACAACGACCGGACCAGTGCGTCTAGCCTCTATCGGATTCAACCCTCGCCAGGTCGCATGGGTAATTTATTCAAATAAATTTCTTTTTCCACAAATAACACGTTTCTAACCATAAATTAATGTCTCACCAAGCGTTAACCCTCCTTTGTCTGTGAATCAAAAATAGCGTGAAGCTAAAAATAGTTCGCGAAATCATTATTTAAAAACAGTTTTCACACGCACTGCTGACGCTATAAATGTTTTATTGCGTCATCATTATTATAAAGTAAATGTACACTCATAGGAAGAATAGCCAAACTTAAGTGGCAGTGGGCAGGGCACATTGCTCGTAGAACAAATGGTCGAACGTCGCTCTAGAAAAGAAAACCCGTGATGGGTTTTCTTTTCAGGATTTCCCCCCGGTCCTAACGGTCATCGTCCCTGCTATCCTGCCCCTAAGATTTGCTGAAATCTCTTATAGGCGCGGAGTAGTACGCGCCGTCGGGCGACTCAGGCTCAATTCTTACTCAACGGCTCGATGGCGAGCAACCCTTTGCTCAAAGTCCGCAAGCCCCATGAGTACGATTAGACTAATGTGACTAATGTCATGAAGTAAGCTTGACACTTGTCGACTTTTTATCTGGCTTCAATTTCATATCCTACATTCACACGAACGAAGTCGTGGGCAAAAGCTAGTTACTTATAAATCAAAGAACTATTTCATTAAAAAACATTATTGATGAGTCTATAAAATAATACAAAAATGAAAGAAACTTTTGTGTGATTTATGAAGAGCCCAAAACGACGAGACCACGCGATCGTAGCAATGCGTGCTACGGCGTAGCTCGACTCGTAGCACGGGGGCTACGATTGCTACGAAGGTCCGGAGCGTTGCTGCAAAATTGTTCGAAAGTATTACCGGGTCTTTGGTACCCACAGGGCAACTGAAGGAACACAGGTGGGTTTTAGTCAGTAAAAGTCTGACACTTCCCCTCGCTCCTCACAGAGCACATTTCCTTCCTTAATAAGAGGTACATAATGTTTCCTACTCTCGGTTACCCTTTTTCTGCCATTTTCTTTCCTTAAGATTACCTGAGGAATGAAAATTTAGTTTCAGCTGTGGATTGATACACCAATCAGTCGTAGTTTCTTCTTTGATATAATTTTGAATATCTTAAGACAAAAAAACCTACATTAAATATTGCTGAAATCAATTTTGTAGGCTATTCTAAACATATTATTTTCAAGATTTGCGTATTTAGATTACTTTTTTTTCGGTGGAAAATCATCCACTTCTCCCGCTCTAGGGCTGAGTGGGTGAGCGTGTCCGACTTTTATTGAGTAAAACCCACTCCTATGCTCATTCTTTACTTTCGTTCCAAGGGTTTGGCACAACAAACAGAAGAATTCGATCCTGCGGGCCCCTACGGTCGTATCAGATTTTTACTGACTAAAACCCACTACTATGTTCCTTCTTTGCCTTGCTTTCCACAACCCCGTTCCCTTTCGAACAGCCCATAATGATTTTACTTTTTGTACAAGTCAAACTGTCGAAATATTAACCCCTTAAACAATCTGTAGGAGCCCAGCAGGGCCGAAGCCTCAGGGGTCATGGATCGGTATTTTTAACGGTAAGCTCGGTCTCCCTAGATCGAAGGTAACGAAGGAATGGGGGTGGGTTTAGTCAGTAAAAGTCTGACACGCCCTCCCGCTCCACCCAAGTGCGGGAGAAGTCATTCTGATGATTCCCCTACCATAAAAAAAAACTACTATGGTCCTTGTTTCCTTCTTTACCTTGCATTCCGAAATCCCGTTCCCTTTCAGACAACCCATAATTATTTAACTTATTGTATAAGTCCGACTGTCGAAATACAACCCCCTAAATAATGACGTATTACTACGTCACCATTATTACGTATGCGGCAAAGTGACGCGTCAGCTTATTACGAAAGGTCGCAGCCACCTTGGACTATTTTTACTTAGATCTCCGATAAGCAGTGTGGCGGATACGATGGATCATTTTGTACGCCAAGCTATGTAATTTTCAGTCATTGAATACGGCTTTTTTTGATACCTATAGTAGTCCGAGTGAAGATCCGGCTACGGGTAGTTTAGGCCAAAAAAACTGGTATAGGTTAGTAGTTATGGTTTCGTCTAAAAAGTAGTCGAATATTTTTGGCTAGACCAAAACTAGTGTCTTTGGGCTGACGGTTGTGATAGATATCAAACGCTGACTGACAAACTTTCTTCACTTGTATCAAAATGTATTATTTTTATAATTTTTCTGTTACCTGTGCTACGTTAGTTTCGGTTTTGATTTTGATTAAGGCTGAAACTGGAAAAGGAGTCGAACATTCAGTTAAGGTTTTGGTGTGAGGTCCAAATCGTGTTTCAGTCGGTCACTAATAGTTAAGTACGTTATAATATCAGCTTTCGTTACCCTTCGGGCTACAGAGGCCATACCAGCTCTTTACACGATCCATTTAAAGTAAAAGTAAAAATTCATTTATTTTCCACACTAATATAGTACAGATAACATTATTACAATAAATGGAGTGGACTGGAGCCTAAACTAGGGCAGCCCTGTATTTCAGGACTCCAGGTCTTCATCCCGCGGCAAGTGGGTCTGAATTCGGTAGCGAATTTAATCTACTTAAATTGTATGAATTCATGTGTGTGTTTTGAGTGTGTTATGGTCTGAAAGTGTGTGTGTGTGTATTGTGTGTGTGTGTGTGTGTGTATGTGTGTTGTGTGTGTGACAGTGAGTGATATGTGTGAGAGTTTGTGGGAGTATGTATGATATATGCATGGTTATGCATGCGTGTGCTTTGACTGCTCTAAAGTTACTAAAGACTTATTTTTTTTTTATCTATTTATTTATTTATGAATTGTCAGCAGGGATTCCGTGTCGTTATAATTCAAATTTAAAAGATATTTTTGGATAATATGTTTACATTCACGCAAGATTTTTGGGAATATATTTAAAAGGGAGTTAAGCTTATTGTATAAATAAGGTGCGAGGAAACATGAGTGTCTCCTGAAGAATGCAGTATTGTGATTTGCTGCCTTGCATATTCTATTATTTCTTCGTGTAGGATAGCTTAATTTAGAATTGTAGGTTAGTTCTTTATGCTTACGAAGTGTAGTGTGAAGAATGAATAGTTGCCTCACTGTCAAGACATTACAATCCTTATATAGGGTGATTGTGGGATAAAGAAAGGGTTTCCTGAGCATTACTTTGAGTAATGACCTTTGTGCACGTTCCACTTTTATGATTTTGGTCTTACAGGTACCTCCCCATACCGTAATACAATAACCCAAGATAGATTGAACCAAGGCAAAATAAATAATTTTTAACATTTTCAATTTAAGTACGTTTCTGAGTTTTTTGAAAATCCATATCATTTTACGCGTACGTGCAGACAGAATATCCAGTTGTGCATGCCATGAGAGGTTGTCATCTATTTGAGTGCCGAGATATCTAATATTAGTGGTTCTTACTAGTGGTACGCAGGAGCATGTTACCGACTGAAAATTGTTACAGTTATGTGCTTTTAAAGTGAAGTTACTAGGTTGAGTTGTTTTATTTATTGAGAAAGTTATGTACTTGGATTTATTAACATTTAATGTAAGGAGATTTTTTTTTAACCACAGTGAGGTCTGATGAAGCCCTTTTTCAGCAAAGTGTCGCACTTCAGCCCAGGAGTCTCCCCGAAATATCAGCGCAGTGTCATCTGCGTATGAGAAAATTTTTCCTTTTGATGGTTCATATTGGCAGAGTTCATTGATGTATATCAGGAAGAGACCCGGGCCAAGCACACTTCCCTGTGGTACTCCACAGGTGATAGGGAGGGAGCAGCTAGTGTAGTCGCCTATCTTCACGGTTTGGTACCTATTTGTAAGAAAATCTTGCAGAAGTTGCAGAGGGAGACCGCGTATTCCGATCGCTTCGAGCTTCGTCAGGAGTATGTTAGTTGAAATAGTGTCGAAGGCTTTGGCAAGATCCAAGAAAACTCCGACACATTTATGACCTTGGTCCAAGCTGCTAGCAACAAAATTTGTAAGCTGTATCGCTGCATCTTCTGCTGATTTATTGGATTGGAAACCATATTGGGAATCAGATAGAATACGTTCTTGTTTTAGAAAATTCATTAAGCGTTTGTTGATAAGCTTTTCAAGTATCTTGGACATTGCAGGCAGGACCGAAATTGGACGATAATTCTCGACATTGCTTCTAGGTCCCCTTTTATGAATAGGGTGAATTAGTGAATGCTTGAAGCAATTTGGAAAAATACCCTTGTCTAAACATAGGTTGAATATATGAGTCAAGATGGGGCTTATTAATTTTTTTATGCGTTTTAGAAATGTAGTAGGTATGCCATCAGATCCAGTTGCAGAGTCATTTCTAAGATTTTGAATTAAGTGTTCAACTTCGGTATTATCTGTTTCCAGCAATACGAAGGATTTTAGTCTATGATGGGTTTGAATATTACATGTTATTTTAGATATATCGGAAGATTTATTAATAGTGTCTACAAGTTTTTGACCAGTACTTACAAAATACTGATTTATCATGTCAACGGTTTGTTGTGCCTCGATTGGGTTGTTACTTAACAATTCTTCTGCTGGATTTTTGCTTTTAGTGGTGTCGGTGATTTTTCTTATCATTTTCCAAGTTTGTTTTGGGTTATTGCAATTTTCTATCGCCGAGGTTTCGTATTTCTCTTTAACCTTCTTTAAAACATCATTACAGAAATTCCTGTACCTTTGGTAGGAAATCTTTAGTACTTCATCTGAGGGAGAAGTTTCCTGTGCAGGGCGTCGCGGTGGGCGATGCATCTGAGTAAGCCGGTAGTAATCCATGGCTTAAGTATTTGCTTCCTATTAGGAACTTTGCGAACTGTAGTATTTATGTCTAGAGAATCTTTGACGTGCTTTATCAAAGTATCAATCGCATTATTTGGATCATCTATACTAAGAATACTTGATAAATCAGTATTCAAAATTGTATTCACCGCGTTGTCATAGTTAACAATTTGTTTGAATTTTGGGCTTTTGGATTGTTTCGGTAATATTAAATTAAGTAAAACGGGTAAGTGATCAGTGATGTCAGTTTTTATTACAAATGTTTGAGCTTTACGATTAGTTTTAAGAATTATGTGATCTAAGCAGTTAGACTCGCGTGTAGGAAAAAGGTGAGCAGGCAAAAGACCGTTTTCAGCTAAAAGATTGAGATACTGTTCGCTTTTCCGATCGTCGTTCAGGGGTTTGATATCAATGTTGATGTCACCAACAACCGCAACTGTATGTGACTCTCGGATAGATCGTAGGTTAGTCTCAAGAGATGTAAGAAAGGGGTCTATAACGTGGTTAGATGGCGACCTATACACACAAAGAATGGCGATATCTTTACTTTTTATCAGTAGACAACTAGCGTCAACAAGTACTGGTTCCTCTATAATATGGCATAAATCCACATGGATGTATACAACGACGCCATCACTTTTATTATGGTTAGTAGTGGAGTAATAAAGGCTGTAATTATCTATTTTTGGTAGAGGTTTATGCGCCGATATCCAACACTCTGTAAAAACCAAAATATCACAACGGGTATCTATGCGTTTTAGAAATACAAGAAAGTGATCCAAATTGCGATAAATTTAACGATCTAAACTAACCTGTTAAAAGGATGGAGATATATAGGGTGTATAACTTCATGCCTCTTTCACGCTTGTCTAGTCTTTAAAGACCCTTAGATTATATTAGCTATCAGGCAAGCTATCACCATGTAAAATCTTTATCACACTCAGGCTTTTAGTTTAGAGAATTAAACAAAGTCTCATCAGGTATCATCATCTCAGTCAAAAGACGTCCTCTGCTGGACATAGCCTTCCCCCAAGCGTCGCCACAACGACCGGTCCTGCGCATCCATCGGATTCCCTCGACCCTCGCCAGGTCGTCAGTCCACCTTGTGGGAGGCCTTCCAACGCTGCGTCTTCCGGTACGTGGCCACCACTCCAGAACCTTCCGTCCCCATCGTCCATCCGTTCTACGAGCAATGTGCCCTGCCCACTGCCATTTGAGTTTGGCTTTTCATCGAACTATGTTAGTAACCTTGGTTTTCTTGGGGATATATCTTCATTTGTGAGTCCTGTATTATATTTCAAAGGCTGATGCTATGCTATGCTAACAACTCTAGTCAGAAGGCAGCCTAAGCCTCTCGTAAAAAAGAACCACAGATATACCAACGCTACGCATAAACCAGTACGTCTACAGAAACATTGGCCTATTCTCTGCGTGATATGAAAAACCCAGTAGGTAGAGTTTAGCTCTGATAGCATCGCCAGAAACGACTGCCTCACGTACACAGTACGCTGGATCAATCAAGATAATCGCTTACAAGTAAAGCTGAACTTTATCGAGGAATAAAAAAGGGCAGAGCACGCGAGGGCTTGTTTTTTTCCTTTAGATTTTATGGATTGTTACTGAAAAGTTGGAAAGGAATCGTTTGGGTTTGTATGGTCATGTGAAGAGGGATGAAACGCATATTATTATTACTTACGAGTTTATACAGAAAAGTTGAAAGGAAATCGTTTATCTTGGTATGTTCATATGAAGAGGAGGGATGAAATGCATGTTACTAATATTGAAAAATTTAAAGGGAATCTTTAGCCTTGGTATGGTCATGAAAATGAAACGCATGTTGCTAAAATAATTATTGTTCACATTTATTGTGCGTACAGCTGAGTGGAATTCCCTGCCGGAATGTTTCCTGATAGCTGCAATATAGGAGTCTTTATATCAAGAGGGAACAGATTACTTCTACGGAAGCGTGCTCCATCGTCGGCCACATCATCGCTTACCATCAGGTGAGATAGTGGTCAAACGCGAGCTTATGCACAATGAAAAAAAAGTTATGAGTTTGGAAAAGATGAATGAACACAGATTGCATGTAGCAGAAATGAGAATGTTGAGATTGATGTGTGCTGTGACTAGAATGGATAAAGTGAGAAATGAAATTAGGCAAAGTTTGAAAGTGGTGCCAGTGACAGAAAAGTTTAAAGGGAATCGTTTATCCTGGTATGAAGAGGAGGGATGAAACGCATGTCACTAAAAGAGTTATGAGTTTACATGTAGACGGATGGAGAGGAAGAGGGAGGCCAAAGAAAAGATGGATGGACTGTGTGTATCTACAAAAAGAACTACATAATTCGTTATTTCATTTGTTATAAAAGATATGTTAATATAACTTTATGAATTATTTTAATGGGTATCTAAAAATACCTAAGCTATCTTTACAATTGATATCAGATGACCGATGATTGCAAAAATACCTACTCCATTAACATTATGATAACTAGAAAAAATGTGTTCGTATGAACGAGATACCTTCCGAATATCAATATTGTAGATAATGATTATAATGGTCAATATCACTAACTTGCAATAAATAGATTAAAATAATCTCCCCATTCCGTTTCTTATTGTTGGGTCCCGCCGTGGTTTTGCAACGTGTAGCGCCATCTAGTAGTTCTACTGGTCATACTCTTTTGATTTGCACAAAAAATTGTTCTGCTATTCGATACTAGATGGCAGTAAAAGAAAGATTGACATTCGTATATGAACAAAATTAGTATAATAATTTTCTGAAAATTGTCTAGTATTCCCAGAACACTTATGATTTTTAAGATACGTTTTGTCAAGACAGTTAACTTTATTTTTTATCTAAGTTCTTTATAACTTTTCAGGAAAGAGTTCTTCGAGTAACGAAACATATTCCTGTGGAGATAAGAAACGTCAAATTCACATTGACATAAACGTGTTGTTTATTGTGAAAGGTTAGATTTCCCAATTATTAAACAAAATATAATCATGGCAGCAAATCCCCTGGACGAATTACTGCAGTTCCTGAAGCCTGAATCACGGATAGACCTCAAACACATAGCTTTGGACCATTTAGTGGGACTATCAGGAAGCGAAGATGGTATCAATACTTTACTGTCGCATGAAAAACTAATACAAAGTATTCTCACTTTAACAGACGATAAAGTTGAAGAAATCGCTAAGAACGCGCTCCTAATACTAGTAAACATCACAGCTAGCGCGAAAGGCGTGATAGAGCTACTAAAATTTAGGTACGACGAAAATAAAAATATTGTAAAATTATTTATTGGTTATATTTTGAATCCAGAGAAAAAAGATGCTGATGCGGCCGCTATGATACTATCCAACATTACTAGGGTAGAATCAGAGTTAGATGGGATACTAGACACAATTATACCACATTTAAACGACATTTTAAATGCTTATGTGAACATAGACTTCAATAAAAAAGGATCAAACTTAAACTTCATCGGACCAATGATTTCAAACCTGTCCTGCCATCATCGTATACGAAAATGGTTGACGGAAGAAAACCCTCACATTCCATTGATAAAATTGATGCCATTTTGTAGCTACGAGCTTTCTAACATACGAAGAGGAGGAGCAATGGGTACGCTAAGAAATCTATCGTTCGATCCAGAATTTCACGATTTCCTACTAAGTAACGACTTGGAAGTACTCACATACTTACTAAACCCTATCATGGGTGGTGAGGAATATGATGATGATGAAATGGATAAGCTACCCATTTCGTTACAATACTTACCAAAAGAAAAAGAACGGGATGCAGATATTGATATCCGCAAAATGATTTTGGAAACGTTGAACAAACTATGTATGAGACGGAAAGGTAGAGAGACTTTAAGAGATAACGGAGTCTACTATATACTACGAGAATATCACAAATGGGAGAAGGATCCTAAAGTCAAACTCGCTTGTGAGAACGTAGTTGATATTCTAATCCAGAAGGAAGATGAAGTTGGTGCGGAAGACTTGTCGGCCGTTGAAGTGCCCGATGATATGAAGGAAAAGTTTGCTAAGATGGATGAAGAATATATAGGGGATAAATAAATATGTTTATTTACAATTTTTGTGTTTTATTTTTGTAGAACAATAGTAATGATCAGATATATTCCTCATTCTCTATAATTACGAGAAATACATGAATCAAATAAGAATAGGAACATCAATGTTTGAAGCAACAGGTCCCCAACCGGTCCTATGAGACCGCGCTGTTATTGTTTTACTATTGTGTCTCGTTTCGCGGGTATCTGAGTAATTAAGTGTCAAATATTACTTAAATACATAGGAAAGAGTATTGAATATAGTCTCCTTATATCAAAAATAAAATAAGCAAGCATTGCCATACAGCGTGGCCATGCTGCCAGTCTTTTGGGGACATTACCAGTCGATAGCGATGTGGAACAGTTTTTTGACGCCATACTTTAGTTCAATTAGTTTAGAGTGTTTTATTATACCTGAAATAAATACTGTAAAGATAGATGTTAGATTATACCCAACTATGATTTTTAGTAGGTACTATTTTATAACTTATCCTTTAATATTTGTATCCCACACGGTACAAATGGAATTTCTCGATAAAACTTAAGATATCTCCAAAAATCTATGCACACGACTAGTATGTGCGAAATATTTTTATAGAATTCCAGTCTTGCTATGACTATGAAGAACCGTGTTACCCCAGTTTGTTAATGGGTTATGGAGGTCTGGTAGGTAACCGCTCCTCGTAAAATATTGGAATTCAGCTAAATCCGGGCTGACTGGAAGCCGACCCCAATATAGTTTGGAAAAGACTAAGTAGATGATGATGAATTATTAATACAATACTAATAATAAAGCGCCTGCACGAAATGTAGCTGCAACTTTTTACTTGAAGTATGTTTGTTCATTAAATTATTCAGGCGCAGTAAATTGAAAATTAAATTAGGGGACCATCAAGGCTGCGATGTCCTTTCCCTCACGGTATTAATTCTCCCTCTCTCGCCCCATTTAAGGGTCGGACTTTTCCCACTCCTGGGAAAAGGTCTCCTTCCATCTTTCGCTGGCCCGCGCTTTCCCTTGCCAGTTCTGGTGGAATCTGCCTAATTCGTCGCGCCATCTCCTTCGTGGTCTGCCGCGACGCCGTCGCACTGTTTCAGGGTACCAACTTTGTACTACTTTGGCCCACAGTTTGTCAGGCATGCGGCAGACATGTCCTGCCCAGTCCTATTTCAGTTGGACAGCCTTTTGAAACACAACGACAATTCCGGTTTTGGAGTCCTAGTATTCTGCGCTCCATTGCTCATTGGCAAACCTCGAGTTTTGGACTTTTGGAAGTTAGTCGAAGACAAAGTCCGGGCGCTATACGTCAAGACGTAGAGAATACAAATGCGCTATTGTTATAGTGCCATGGGCAACTCACCTTTAGTCTACCTTGACCAGTAGGGGTAAATATTCCTAAATTTATTTTTTAAGGTGGAATACGACTTCTCCTGCTCTTAGCTGAGCGGGAGGGCCTGTCAGACCTCTACTGACTAAAATTTACTCCTTTGCCTTCATTACAGGGTCCCGGGGTACTCTTTCATTCAACCTAGGGTCCCAGTAGGCTTCTACCTTGCCCGGGCCCCTACAGTTTGCTGATAGTGTCTCTTTGAGGTGCGTGGAACAGTACGCGCCGTTGACGACTTGCGGTCTGTCCGGACGATTACCGGACTGCCGGACGGCAACCTACCCATTGCTCGTCTTCCGCAAACCCGCGGCTAAGGTGGATGAAAATCGGGATCGGTAATCCGTCGGGGGCGTGAGGGCCATGCCAGTAACTATAGTCCGTCTAATGAAAGCGCGACCTGAGTAAGAGGTTGAATCCAAAAATTTTGTGTAACTAGTAGGAGAATCATGTCTTGATATTTCATATTTCTTTTTATTTCCTACAATTGCGGCTGAATAATGTGACCAATTAAATTTAAAAAAACTCCAGGTCGCGCTTTCATTAGACGCACTCTATTTAGTATCTGTGGCCATGCTCACTCGCGTGCGACATCCTTCGCTAGCATTACTACTTCGCAGAAGGCGATCGCCTGCCATTCCTACTGGATTGGCGGCAGTGATCTCTCGCTCCGGGCCATGATCCGGACCATGATCCGGAGCGAGAGATCACTGCCGCCAATCGCCCCTATAATGACACTGCGATGCTCCGCCCAAGCGGGAAGGGGTAAATAAGGTATGGAACATTATGAAAACAAAAACGTACACATTACTACCATTTTATATTTATAGGTATATAATACATAAACATACACTTTAGTGCGTCGATCACTCGTCAAATAAGCTAAGTTTTTAAAATGTTGCAACTTATATGTAACAATTGAGATTTTTAAAGTAAATATGCCTAAATCACATTTTTGTATCGACTCAACACATTAAATTGCACCAAGTGCTTCTAATATAGAAAAAATATATTTATAAACATTTAATTTGCTATAAGAAAAAAGGGCAATTATTTTTTATACATTTTTCTGTTGATAATATAATATTTGATTTAGTGACATTTTTAATTGTTAATCAATAGTATTGAATTTAGTGATATTTTTTAATTTTAATTCTATGACAATGAATTTAGTTTTAGGATAGAAATTTGTAGGTATTGAGTATAATATTATTACTTCTAAACTAACATAGAAATAAGTCATACAAACATTATATTGTAGACCAAAAATTGTCTTGAAATAAACAATTATTATAATATGCCAAATCGAAGCACAGAACATAGACCTAGACTCTGATCATTTTAGGGTTCCGCACCCATTAGGCAAAAACCCTTATAGGATTACTTTGCTGTCAATCTGTGTATTTTTGTTTTTTTGCTATGTTTCGGTTAGATGTGCCCTTTTCTCTTATAGCAAGCAGTATAGTCACTCACATTTATAGAGTTAACTTTTACAATAAGATTTATTTGGTAACATTTTTTTTACTACTTGGCTCTAAGAGTCCGTCTAAATCATTAAGATATTACATTTAAGAAATAATGAAAATATACCAACTGGGTGGATTTTTGAAACAAAACAGTAAGGGATCTTAACCATTATAGTTACTAAAAAAAGTTTTCTAGGAGACCATCTACAACCAGTTCGCATTAAAATGGCACCTGGCTCGAATAACTGAGCGTAATTATTTTTCTTAATTTATTTAAGTTTTTTGAATATCAACATTTATTTTGCGGTAGTAGTTTCACATAACGTTATACTTTACGATGTTTTAAACGTGGCAATACAAACTATTTTCGAATATTCAATTTGACATCTGTTCTGTTCAGTATTAATAGTTTCCTACGATTTTTTTTCTTGTAACTACATATATTGGTAAAAGCATTCGCCATTACTGCTCTATTACAAAAAAATCCAACCTGCATATCTACATAAGTTACTTAGAACATTCATAAGTGAAAGAAGTAAAAGGTAGGTAAAAAAAATGTATAGGTATATTATGTATGTATGTAGTATTATATTCATAGTCATATTACGGATATATTCTCTAACGGCCGAACCCAATAACCTATCTATCACATATCGGAGATAGTAAAACAAATGATACAATACAAAAATTATAATACATGTTTTCTGTTGTTTCATTTGTTTTTCAATCTCCGATATGTGATAGATAGGTTATTGGTTTCGGCTGTAAAAATAGAATACAAATTTTGTGAGTCTGTATACAGAGTGAGTTTTCGAGTTGAATTAGGCGTACTGTTCACGGACGCATCGCTTCATAGACGCGTATTCGACATTATACGCTTGCCATACGCCTGCGTGAAACTTGCATACAAAACTATGTGATTTTGTTGAACATCTTATTATACATGTTAGAGATTGTAAATATTTGACATTAAGTTACTCATCATCTACCTAGCCTTTTCCCAACTATATTGGGGTCGGCTTCCAGTCAAGCCGGATTTAGCTGAATACCAGTATTTTACGAGGAGCGGCTGCCTACCAGACCTCCACAACCCATTAACTGGGGTAACACGGTACTTCATGGCAAGACTGGAGTCAGATTTACTGGCTTCTGACTATCCGTAACGACTGCCAAAGATCTCCAAATGACAGCCGGGACCTACGGCTTAACGTGCTTTCCGAGGCACGGAGGAAACTCGTTATGTTAAGATGGTCACCCATCCACAGACCAACCTAGGCAAGCGCTGCTTAACCTTGAAGATCGACCTGTGCGGCTGTTATTATCTAGCCACGAGCTCCTCTTTGACATTAAGTTACTGTGAAACTTTTATTACATAGTCTCAAACTTTTTCGTCTGTGTGTTGCATGTCGCGTGACGGTGACGTCAGAGCAGCCGAGGCCAATATGGCGGCGCCTATCGTTCGCGTCAGCTAACCGCGTACGTGACACAGAAATAAATTATTTATTACGACTTAAAACTATGAAACTGTGTCGACTAACGGCCGAAATTAATAATCAATCTATCTCCAGTTTTGGCATACTGGAGATTGTAAAACAAATGATACAATACAAAAATTATCATGTTTTCTGTTGTTTCATTTTGTTTTTCGATCTCCGATATGTGATAGATAGGTTATTGGTTTCGGCTGTAAGCAGCGTGCCGTAGGTCGTATCTTAGACTTTTTATGCAAGCAGGCTTCACGCCGGCCGGCGTACACCAAGCGTATAATGGTAAATACGCGTCTAAAAAACTACGCGTCCGTAGACTGTACGCTTTTGTACGAGCAAATACTCTATTAGTATTGCTAGAAAATTTTATTAATAGTATAATGAAGTATTTTCAAATACTCAACATGAAATTCGTAATTTACAAATCTGCTAACAGCAGAATCTAGACACATACTTACATACTAAAATACAGGGTGTAAAAAGACCGATCACATAGCCGATAACTACACATTCTGTACATGTAATTAAGTAACTTTGACCAAAAAATATTGCTGGGATTTTTTTTATTTTTTCATCTTTAAAAAATAAGTACTTAATTAATAATAATTTCGATCAGCTGAGCGCTTGGTCGTTAAACTGATCGCACGCTTGTGTGTGAGACGCTCGTTGTGTTTAGTTTTCATTGCATTTTTGTAACTTCAAATGCGTAATTTGTTATGAAAAATTGTTAATTTTGATAATGTTTGTTCGGAAGAAAGTTTACTAATGATACTTGGAAAACGATTTCAAAAGATGACTGGCCTGTAACATCTCCAGAACCATTGAATTCCCAGGTATATTCTAGAAGAAAAAAAACTATCCCAGTGATGAGTACAATATGGAGTTTTCGTTTACGTTAAGGGTCTTTTTACACACCATATAGAAAAAATCAACAATTTACATTTTATCCAAATTATATTGTAATAATACAATCGTAAGAAAAAAACATATTTGACATAATAATGGAAAATAAAAATGTTACAACGTATGAAAAAAATTAATAGAATTTTAACGTCAAATGTACCTAGTTTGTAATATTTTATACTGATAGAAGTAAAGAATTGGATTGAGCACTTACTGTTTGGCTGTCAATGGAATATGGTCAGAAATGTGTGAGAGAAACAAAGCGATTGTTATTTGTTCTTGTGTTGTTATTAGTTTATTATTTTTTATTTGTTCTTGTAGAATTCTTTGGTAATTTCAATCTCAACTTCGTCTCTACGACCAACAAAAAGAGACAGGTATTGAATTTACAATTAAAGTTGTCAAAAATATATATCAGTTTTGACATTTGAAGAAATTGCATACTACTATAAAAGCAAGCGCAAAACTGAACTGACTTTTAAAATTTTGCGAATAAAAAAATATATAAAAGAGTAACGCTCAATCCAGTTCTCTATGCCTATATTTGTGCACAATTTTGGCAATTATTTAAATTTATTTTGGCAAATTCAACAAGACGCATGAAATAAATTTTGTTATTAAAAAATAACTAATCTTAACATTAACTAAAATTATAAACACCCTTAACTTACTAAAATATACAATTGTAAAGAAAAATAATGAGAATTATACAATTGTAAAGAAAAATAATGAGAATTACAGTTACAAAATGATTTATAAAATAATTGAGCATTTTAAATTTGAGCGCTAGCCTAGCTGGTGAGCATTTTGCTGTATACAAGAAAAGTGAAGTGACAACAAAACAATCAATCAATTGTCAATGTCCCCCTACGCGATGTGAAGGTAATAATCCTGTCCTATAACGGCGATCTGTGAACTAATTGAACTCAAACTTACAATACAAGTGAAGTATAGCCAACTAACAAGGCTAAGTTTTGTTACATTTGACAGTAAATCTTAAATAGTCAGACTCTTAATAAACTAGTGCGCCTCACCACCAACGATTGCATCACTGCTTACCATCAGGTGGGATATTCAAGCACTAGTTTAAATCAACAAAAAAAAACTTTTTACCAATTTGTGTTCTAAACGCGGCAAAATGCTCATCACGTGACCACTCAAGGATCAAAAATAATTCTTATTATTTTCATTTTAAGTTAAGGGTGTGTCAGAAGGCCTGTGGGCCTACTGCTCTACAGGTTTGTAGTTTTTAACCCCTTCCATACGCGCCTTACGCCTTTCTGAAGGGGTAGCCCCTTTGATCTTTTTAATTACATGTGCACCCTTCTTGCTATAGTCAGGTTTGTAAGTGGAAACGTGTGGTTCCTGTAAGTAAAAATCTTGATATTAGAACATAGAAATAATATTGAATTTCATCGTCATCATCGTATGATGATCACGACGTATCGATACTAGAACTGACCAGAAGTATGAATTAACATAAGGGACATTTACCAAAACTGTAAAAGTATCCCCTACGACTATGGACGTAAGGGCCTTTGACCCAAAACGTAAAAATGTCCCTTACGTTAATTCATACATCTCGTATCGGTATGATGACGTTTATAGGTTCCACTGTTGAATATAGGCCCTCCCCCATGCGTCGCCACAGCGACCGGTCCTGTGCGTCTCGCATCCATCGGTTTCCCGCAACCTTACCAGGTCATCGGTCCACCTTGCAGGAGGCATTCTAACGCTGCATCTTCCGTGTGTGGTCGCCACTCCATAACCTTTCGGCCCCATCGAATATCTTTTCTGCCAGCATGTGCCCTGCCCACTGCCACTTATGTCTCAGGTCGTCGTCCATTACATATAGCTGGGTGTGAAACACCCGAATCAAAACACATACAGTAAAACGGGGTGAATAGGGACAAAACTTTGATTAGGATTTTTACTTCAGTTAAATATTTGATATTGATTTCTATTTAAGCATCGACTTTTGTTTATTACAATTAATGAATAAATAAAAATACTTAAATGCTTGGAAAACCTGTTAAATAACCAGAAAATGCACTCCAAAGTTTTGTCCCTATTCACCCCATTTTACGGTAATTCTACTAAATTATGCATGAAGAAAATGCACTTAACCACTCTCTAAATACGTTTATCGTCTTCCGACGCTCGGGTAATACGACCGTTGCCGAACAGTGACGAAGATTTCTATGCGCATTATCACTTTGGGAGACCTGTAAGGGCCGGTGCTCACTGCCGGCACGGCACGGCGTGTTATGCCAAAGGACCCGTGCCGCTGTTATTATCTAGCCACGAGCTCCTTTCGACCCGTGTCGCTGTCATTATCTAGCCACGAGCTCCTTTCGACCCGTGCCGCTGTTATTATCTAGCCACGAGCTCCTTTCGACCCGTGCCGCTGTTATTATCTAGCCACGAGCTCCTTTCGACCCGTGCCGCTGTTATTATCTAGCCACGAGCTCCTCTCGACCCGTGCCGCTGTTATTATCTAGCCACGAGCTCCTTTCGACCCGTGCCGCTGTTATTATCTAGCCACGAGCTCCTTTCGACCCGTGCCGCTGTTATTATCTAGCCACGAGCTCCTTTCGACCCGTGCCGCTGTTATTATCTAGCCACGAGCTCCTTTCGACCCGTGCCGCTGTTATTATCTAGCCACGAGCTCCTTTCGACCCGTGCCGCTGTTATTATCTAGCCACGAGCTCCTTTCGACCCGTGTCGCTGTCATTATCTAGCCACGAGCTCCTTTCGACCCGTGCCGCTGTTATTATCTAGCCACGAGCTCCTTTCGACCCGTGCCGCTGTTATTATCTAGCCACGAGCTCCTTTCGACCCGTGCCGCTGTTATTATCTAGCCACGAGCTCCTCTCGACCCGTGCCGCTGTTATTATCTAGCCACGAGCTCCTTTCGACCCGTGCCGCTGTTATTATCTAGCCACGAGCTCCTTTCGACCCGTGCGGCTGTTATTATCTAGCCACGAGCTCCTTTCGACCCGTGCCGCTGTTATTATCTAGCCACGAGCTCCTCTGTCGTGAGCACGTTAATAACCCAAAATAAAGCTAACCAACTACTAGAAGATACTTACGTTTTCCCAGTCATCTTGTACTGCGTCACTGTTCGCTGAGTGCACGACGTTGACAGGCGGTTTTTGGTCGTCGTCCATGACGTACACTTGTGTGTCGAACATCGCTCTCTTCGGGCAAAAGGCTACGTGGTACTGTTGACAAGAGAAAACACAATGTTTAATAAGGAATTGAAACCAAGGAGAATTATAATAGTTTTGTTAGGTTAGAGTATTCCCGTTTTGGTACCCAAGCTATTCCTGATTCGGCACTAATAGGTATTTTGGACAGGTAGGTAGTAACCATACAAAATACCTATTGGTGCCGAATCGGGAATAGCTTGGGTGCTGAAAATCTAGGTGAAAGACGGGAATACCCTGTTAGTTTAGTACAAATAAAGAAGTATTCCCGCTCACCCCTCTAAAACCCTCACTCAACTCTCGGGGAAAAAACGTAAAAACCAGAGAGACGAAAGGGGGGTTCAAATACTTTCACGCGGACGAAATGGAATGGGTGGTCTATCCTATAACAGTACAAGTACGAAGACGGTACTCTTATTATAGAAAAAGACAAGAGTAGACATAAAATAAAAACTCACATTGATACTTGCCCAATTTCAATCCCGCGACCTCACCCTCTCCTACCCTCTCTAACGCTCGGGAAAAAAACATAAAAAACCAGTGATCGACGGTGTCGACCTCCCTCAGGCGTCCAGTGAGTCCTCGCCCATCGCGGCGAAGGTGGTATGACGATCTGATCGCGTTCGCTGGTCAAACTTGGCCAGGGATGGCTCAAGACAGAGAGATTTGGAAGGAGAAAGGGGAGGCCTTTGCCCAGCAGTGGGACACAAATTAGGCTTTGAAAACAGTGATAAAAAAACCAGTGATACTCACGTCCAACTCGACATCGTTGATAATATGCGTCGCGTCAAAGGGGCAGGGACCTTTCTTACTGTTGGGATGTTGTTTCCTGCACTTTTGCAGATGGATGTGCATCCTGTAGTGCTCTACCTGATGCGACATATTATAGGGACACGTCATGATGTCATGGGCTCTTAAACCCATTGCGATTTGTATGCAAGCTTCACGCAAGCCTACACCAAGCGTATAATCGAAGGGTCGAAGCCTCTGGGGCCATGGATTAGATCCTGAATTTCTACTCACCAAATTTCAATCATGCAACCTCACCCTCTCCTACCCTCTCTAACGCTCGGGGAAAAAACATAAAAAACCAATGATACTCACGTCCAACTCGACATCGTTGATAATATGCGTCGCGTCAAAGGGGCAGGGACCTTTCTTACTGTTGGGATGTTGTTTCCTGCACTTTTGGAGATGGATGTGCATCCTGTAGTGCTCTACCTGATGCGACATGTTGTAAGGGCAAGTGCTCATGCCATGAAGTGTTGGCTCCATTGCGATTTGAATGCAAACTTCACGCAAGCCTACACCAAGCGTATAATCGAAGGGTCGAAGCCTCTTTGGCCAAGGATTGGATCCCGAATTTCTACTCACCAAAGGGAATTGCTCAGATTGTTAGGGGAGTTTGGCTGAGTGTGAACATTAACTATAATATTTAATGACTATGGTTTTTGATCTTATATATACCAGAGAAACCAATTATAGTATTAAAGTTACAGGAGTTTACATGGTTTATGTGTAGTAACACATGTTATGAAAAAACTTGTCGCTGAAAAGTTACTATTGAATTTTTGATTTTTGAATTGATTCAAAAGAAATGATACCTTTAATATAATTACATTATCTTCCGAGTACTTTGAATGCACTAGTAAGCATATCTTGAGGAAATAATTTAGTGAAATAAATAAAACTATACATTTTCTAATGATTTTTATTCAGAATCATAAATTATTAAAATGTTATCTAAAAACTGGGCAGGTGGCCTAATATTATTTTCATGTCTTGCCCAACTTAGGTACCATATAATGGTCATAACGTGAGCACAGCAACCCACAGTCCTTCTCCCTACAAGACAATTGCAGTAATATTGTGTTATTGCTTCTCTGCCTTGCAGATTATTATTTGTTATAATATATACAAAATATATTTTTCGGCTTATGTGCCTGCTTTGAATTTTCCCTCTTAATAGAGTGCAATTGTCAGGAATTGGTAAACCTTCAAGATTGCTAGATCTCTCTGTACACACTTCAATAGAATAGGAACCGTCATTCCTTATATGCTCCCCATAATAGGACCGCGCTTGCTTAAGCTGATAAGTTCCACAGGCAAATAAAATAAGCTCACTGTATGTCAGTCTTGGGAAGATTACATTATTGATATTTACATTTATATTTAAAAACTGTGATCGTCTTCTGTTTACATTATTTTGGATTACAAAATCAGCCAGTGTATTATTCATGTAAAGTCTTTCATTAACTATTTCAAGTATTAGGCTTGCATCTTCTCTATTCCTAACTCTTTGGTGAAACTTATTTATCAGTGCGGCAGCCACCTTAAAATCTATTATGGCATGCTTGGATGCCAAGTTAAAAAATTCATGGCGGAATATTTTAAATGAGTGTTTAAATATCACATTCACTGCTTCTACAACCCATGGACATATTGTAACGGTTCTTGATTTATTTGCTGCCAACGTTGATAATTGAGTTTCACCTGCTTGTAAAGATGCAGGCATATGTACAGAATAACCACACTCATCTAGTAGCGATACACAGTCTCTGAATCCCCTATCCAGAATAAAAACATCTCCTGCCTGAAAATACTGTCTCAAAGGGTTTGCCTCAGATCTAAATGTATATGTATCCATCAGAGCATACCATCAGGAATGGTTTCATTAGGTTCCTGTACTTGTGCAAGGAGTATGTATTTTTTTGATAGAGATAATTGGAACTCTTTTGCACATATAAATATGTACCATCAATTAAAACAATTGGTTTTCTTTCTTCTCCACCGAACAAACCATTTGGAATGATAAGGTTTTTTTGAGATATTTCTGCCCGTGTTATATGATTTGTACCTAAATTATGAGGAACGAAATCCTCGTTTAAGATATCACGAGCCTTGCCCATCAGCCTAGATAATGTCGAGCGTGATACATTTAACAATGATGAAATTCGTTCATCGCTATCGCCAGTTCTAAGTTTAATTAAATATGCAATTAAGCCCAATGTCCCATTGTGTAACATAGATAACCTTGGAAGGTCTGCTTTTAACTGACTGAGTTGTGGTTTGGACAGTCCAATCCAGAAATGGACAATGTCATCTGACATTCCTTCTATATTGTTAAAATCAAATGTTTGGTTTCTTTCTTTAATAAACGTTGCAAAATCTTGAATATGTGCAGCAGTAAATGTATGGTTAGGATGAGTAATATTTGACAAAAGCTCTGCCCAGTTATTATCCCTTAAATGAAACTCACATATTCTACAGTTTTTAGGCACATAATAATTAAAATCAGTAAACAACTTCACCCTTAGCCATGTTGGGACGCTCAGTCGCTGTGGTGAGTCACAATCTGGACAAAAACAATAGGCTTGTGTATCAGCTGCTCGAGTATAATCTGGTAATGTTATTGTTTCTGTTGATACTGGTACATTTGCAGATATTGAAACAGGAACTGATGCTCTATCAGCTCGTTGCCAACATGGGTGGCAAATGCGATCCGTCCCATGAACCTGAAACAATTTCATTCTAAGTTAGTAGTGCTAGAACACAAGCTGTTACTTTTTATTTACTGTATGACAACTTTTATTGAACAGTTTCTAAAGTGTGCCTACATTTCATTATTTATATTTTTTATTACATATATTCTCAATGCAAATGTCAATTACCTACATAAAAAATAACTACTAGTACCTGTTGTGGTGATATCCACTCGCTAATTACATTTCTTATGTGCGTTTCTCTTGCGGAATTTGTGTGCAAAACATGAGATCTAGATCGCAGTATTGAAGATCTACAATTCACACATAATTGTCGTTGACGACCAGTACTCGTACTTGGTTCATCTTCCTGTGATGCAGAGTTGTTGAGAGCCAACATCCAGCAAGAATGACAGACCAAACTCTGGGCTGTTACCTGCAAATAAGACATAAGAATAAGTACTTATTCTTTATTCAGTTTCTATGAAAAATAGAGATTATTTTGTATACAAAAGTCGTTATATTTACAAAATGAAACCATATCTAACAAAAATAACTGTTGCATTTAGTATATTACACATCACCTTACAATAATAAACAAAAAGAACAGACCTCTTAACACATTTTTTCATACGATAAGCAAAACAAAACAGTGTCAAGTGGCCGACCCGAACGGCAGCCAAAAAAATAGGTATGTCATGCCTGTGTTGTTCTATATTATTATTTTTGAGGACATTTGTTTACATTTTAGACGACGATTCGCGCGACGACTTCAGAAGTCGCTTTTCACAAGTATATAAATCAACAACTGTAGGAGACGATAGTCAGTCGACCGGAATAAATAAAACAATAGCTTACCTGTTGTGGAGCAGTCCATTGTCGAATTACTGATAGTATTTCAACGGATTCCAGAGTGCGACTCCTGCGGTGCGTAATATCACTTCCGCAATTGACGCATCGCACTGGTTCTTCATTACCACTAGGGGCATTAAGATCGTGCGCAGGAGATTCAATATTTTGATCTAAAGCCGGTTCATCCTTTACCAAATTAATAGCGCCAGGGTCGTTGTTGTAAGCAGATTCGGGGTCCAAGGGTAAAACCAGGTCATCAAATGGTGCGGTATCGGAATCCATTATAACAAAGCCACAAAACAAACGGGGGAAATAAGCAAGAAAATATTCGTATGCACAGCAGCGACGGCGAAACGAATGTTTTGTTTTTCATTGTATATCTTTATTGACAGTTGGTGTTGCCAGATAATAAAAATAAAACTATTTGAACAACAATCGAATTATTTCTATAATCGAATATAAAACTGATTTAACTGCATGTCAAAACCAACGAGTTTATTTTAATGTAAATAAAGGAAAATGAATATAAAACCTTTGAATTCTATTAGATTAATTGTCACGAAAATATAATTATACTTAACAGATTTTTTTTTTCAATTTAGATCTAAAAATCGATTACAGTTAAATAATCGATTTCTAGATTCCGAATTCTTATTTTAAATCTGGCAACATAAAATCAGTCCGCAATAAAAAAAATGGCGGAGAACTTTCAAGTGACTTTCAATGCAATTGGTATAAATACTTATAAAACGAATTATTTTTATACTCATTTTCCAGCGACGATAAATATAAAAATATTAACTGTCGATTTAATTATATTGTTGCGTAAAATTACTTTTTGCTGAACAACTTGTCCACGAAAAGCCAAGAATGACAATTCCCTTTCAATCCCGCAACCTCACTCTCTCCTACCCTCTCTAACGCTCGGGGAAACTCCTACCCTCTCTAACGCTCGGGGGAAAAACGAAAAAACATAAAAAAAGCCAGTGATACTCACGTCCAACTCGACATCGTTGATAATATGCGTCGCGTCAAAGGGGCAGGGTCCTTTCTTACTGTTGGGATGTTGTTTCCTGCACTTCTGCAGATGGATGTGCATCCTGTAGTGCTCCACCTGGTGAGACATATTATAGGGACACGTCATGATGTCATGGGGCTTCACTTCGGTTCGTTCCATTGCTAATCTGGATAGAAGAAAAAAAAAATGGTCAGTCATTTGTTTATCATCAGCACATTTTAATCAAAATAGAACTTCATTTACTACGCGAAAAGATACACATTTCATTGTGAGAATTTAGAATACGTTGCTTCATGCAGCGCTGCGCCTCGTGACGCCGCGCGGTGTCTCGCTGCGCAGCGGAACGTTTTTACACGTGTTGCCAACGATTTTACTATCCGCCTAGGAAAGTTGCGATGCGTCTCGCGGTAGCGCGTGGCTCAGCGCGAAATCACTGGCCTCTTCCCGTATCGTCGCGTCGTGTCTCGGTGTGAACTGACCCTTAGCAGTTTGTATTAGGTCTTGTAATGTTCCCACTGTTGGGACTCAGGCCTCGCCTCTAGGAGAGGAAATAGGACTTGAGGCCATAAGTCGAGTCTGATAAGGTTTGGATAGAAGACTCGAGGCTAAAACTCAAGCCCGCTTTAACCTATCACATACCCACAAAACGAGACACAATAGTAAAACAATAACACCGCGGTCTCATAGGACCGGTCGGGGATTCATGAATTAAGGCTCCCCCACACAGGCGCGTTATTATCGGTCGATAATATCGCATGCGGTATTGCGTTAATGCGTCCTGATTCCTTGCACACAACTGCGTTTTTATCGTCCGATATTTCTTACGAGAGAGCGCCGTTATTATCGCAGCTGTGTGTACGGTCGTTTGCGTTCTGATACAAAACATTCTAGAACTTATATCGGAATATCGCAGGACGGAGAAACGCAACGTCCCACTTCCATTGCAGCGTTATTATCGCAGCAGTGTGTAACTACATGACCGTCCTAATACAAAATGTACTGCAAACAGATATCGCAGTAACACATGCGATATTATCGACCGATAATAACGCGCCTGTGTGGGGGAGCCTTTAAGGTTCGAGCTTAGTTATAAGACTCAAGTTGTTTTACTGTCCGTTCAACCGATTTTGACTTCCATTCCGTAGACATAAGGATGATGTTAAAAGCAAAAAAGTGGTTACGGTACCAACTATTTACTGCAGCCATAATTTTTCGTGACGCCAGCGCAATAGAAGTCATAATCGGTTGAACCGACTGTATAACAAAGTTTCTTTAAGGTGAATGCTTCAGCTGGCCCGCGAAATTCAAATTTTCGTACGTTTTTTGCAATTTGCAAGCCAGTGGTAGGTTGTACGAAGTTAAAAATACTTTAGCGACTGTAAAACGTAAATAGTTACATAATTATAACCATAAAAATCATCAATACAAGCCTCCAAGCTAATTTAGTTGCAGGAACGTTTTTGACCTCGAAAAAATCGTTCCTGCACTTAGGTGAGCTTGGAGGCTTGTATTAATGATTTTTATGTTTACAATTATGTAACTAGTTACGTTTTACAGCCGCTTAAGTATTTTTAACTTTATACATCTTATCACTGGCTTTCAAATTGCAAAAAACGTAAGAAAATTTGAATTTCGCGGGCTAAGCTGGAACATCCCCCTTAAATTTCTAATCTTAGTTAACTAGTGACCCGCCTCAGCTTCGCACGGGTGCAAAATTATCAGTGTTTCCCTAGTATATTACGTCATGCGTCATGTATTATACATATAAACCTTCCTCTTGAATCACTCTATCTATTAAAAAAATCCGTTGCGTAGTTTTAAAGATTTAAGCATATAAAGGGATATAGGGACAGAGAAAGCAACTTTGTTTTATACCAAGTATGTAGTGATAGTGTATAGAAGAACGTAATGTAGTATAGGCTTATAATTTGTTACGATTATCAGTCCTGCAAAAAGTCTGAAGTGGGCGGGCAGCGTAAGACCGTTTTCACATTTTCCGATCCGATATCGGTATCGGACGCCGATACGATATCGGGGTAAGGTAAATGTATGAGATATGTACCTGTCTTTCATATTGTCCGACCCGATATCGGATATCGGAGCACAGCATTTCATACATTTTACTTACCCCGATATCGTATCGGCGTCCGATACCGATATCGGATCGGATAATGTGAAAACGGTCTAAACCGCGCGGGCTCGCGCCGCGATCGATACGCGGTACGCAGCCGCCCGCCCGCCCTGCAACCGCCCCGCGACGCCCGACGACACTGCCCACTAACCCCGATCTCGTCAGGCCTCTGGGACGCAGATAGGGTTGCCAGATCTTCAATCCAAAAAGCCGGACTAACCAAACAATTTAGCCGAACATTTGAGTAAAAAGACCGACAATTTTTTTTTGATCCCATGCACAGAAGTTTTACTTTTTACATTCTAATGAAGTAACAAGTAATTGCTGGTCTGCAAACGCTTGCAATTGCAAGAACACATGAAAATCTAAAAATTGGTCAAATATTAAAAGCCTAACAAAAGCCGGACTGGGCTGATTTCGCTTGATTTGGCCGACACACAACCAAAAAGAGAGTCCGGCTTTGTCCAGACGCCTCGCAACGCTGCGCTATACGCCGAACGTTTATCTAACCGTACGTACGTACGTAATAAAACCTACCGTGAACAGTCAATAGTAGAGATGGGCTGAGTGATGATTTTTCTGTATCAATGATTGCATGACAATGACAAAAAAATATCGGTGACGGGAACAATGACAAAATCATCAATGATTTTTGTCTAAGTATTAGATCTCGTCACTTCAATTGTGACTAGATACTGAAATGATCGCGGAACGGCTTAGTGAAATTATCATTAGTTATTTATGGTCGCGTAAATACGCACCTCCCCAACAAACAAGTAATATTCCAATCTTAACTTGACTGGCAAAGTAATAGTACTTAGTAGGTAGGCCCGATCCGAATCACCGAAGCTCGCGTTCATTCAAGAAATGATTTAAAAGCATTGATGATTTTGTCGTTGTCATTTCAAGATGACATGATTTTAAAATATCTATGATTTTTACCTGTGACATGATATCGGACTCATCTCTAGTCAATAGACAACACTGATGAAACACGGAAGCGGCGTACCGTCGCGTCGCCGTTTGTGTCAACAAGCTCTCTCAGCGATCAATACAACACCGCGCCGTGCCTTACGGACGGAGAATTGACCGTGGCGTGGTTACGTACGGAGTAAAACCGTGCCGTTTAGTAAGAGGCCTAACCCCCAGGGGCGCGTGCCGATCGATACGATACTCGGGCATGCGCCCTGCGAACGCCCCGCCCACGCTCCCGCGGCGTCACGGACTACTGGCCGCCATCTCGTCAGATTGACTCCTGTTCCACGTAGGGTCTTAAAACCAAAAATCCGGAGTAATCCGGGCATATCAACCAGTTTTGCCGGACATTTTAGGGTAAAAAGACCGGACACCCATATTTGTTTAGCTTTACTATGTATAATAAATAAGTTTTTATCGTGTAAATGCCAAAAAACGATGCTTTACTTCAAAATAAAAATAACAAAATTCAGTGTAGGAATCAGTCTTCGTTTAATATTCATTTATGATTACAATATTATTTTAAACTAGCTTTTGCCCGCGGCGTCGCCCGCGAGAAAGTTTTTCTGAATTTACTTAGTTCACGTTTTTTTTTTACATAAAATATAGCCCTCACGAAGAAAGCAGCTTTCTATCAATATATACATTTATGTAATCGAACCAGGATCATCAGAGATTATTACATACAAACAAAAAAAACAAACTATATCTTTTTTATATTATTATTTTAAATAATTGCAATAGTAGTTAGTAGTAAATAAGTACTGCAAATGTAAGGATAAAGGTTAACTTTACAAAGCCGGACAAGTAGATGTTAATTATCTAAAGGGTACGATGAGGCTGACGTACCTTTGTAAGGTAAAAGCCTCTAAATAAATAAAGATTTTAAAAAAAAGCCGGACATGCCGGACACCGCCTAATTCGGTAAACACGTAACAAAAAGACTGACTGTGTCCGGTTTTATCCGCCTGGCAAAGCTTTTACCGAATCGCAACTTTCTTTTACTTGTGACTTAACTACAAATTGATAGTTTTTAGATTTATTCCTATAGTACTACGAGAACTTCCTTCTTGCCGAACCGGGTTCTAAGTCAAAGGAAAGTAGGTAACCTTTGGATTTTGATTCCCTTGAGAGTGTCGAAGTACCTATACGTTTTTTGCGACATAAACAGACGTGTCTTTTTTTTTTTGTTAAGTTTTATTTTTTACAGCTTCAAGGGACACCAGGCCTGAGTATATGGCTTTAATTTCATCTTGATACCTCCACGCGTTTCTGTGATGGTCTGGACAGACAGACAACAAAGTGATCCTAGAAGGGTTCTGTCTATTCCTTTTGAGGTACAGAACCCTTATAACATGAGCACATGCATACACTAGTAAAACAGTGTCTAGTTTCAAATTTAAAAAAGAGAAATCTTAATAACATACTAACAAATAAATCAAGTTAATTTATTGTGTGGGAAGTTGGGAACAAAACTTGAACTAGGTACTTAACAAAACTTAAACTACTTAGCACTTGTGATTCACAAAAAAAGTGTCACAAGTGGTGTCAGGATAAGAATCCAATTTTTTTTTATGTACCCTATAAACTAAGGTAGAAAGTAGAAGTTATAACTTTTTTCTATGGTCTATTGGTTTAGGTAATTAACTAAATGTAAACAATCTTGGCATGTCTTTTTATCTAAAAGTTGTCTAAAAATTGTACGTAAAAATCTTTGCAAATAGGTATTTACCTAAATCGATGTTAGCTAATAAACTAAATTTAAATAATCTTTGTTTATATTATATACGACCTCTTTAATATAAAAAGACATACCAAGATTGTTTACTTTTAGTTAACCACCTAAACCGATAGACCATCCATAGTTAAAGAATTAATATGATAAATTATAAGGCCGCTATACTGTTTGTGCACCACATTTTAACCTATTATACTAACTTTTCGCTTTCCTTATCTGTTTTGGAAAAAAAGATACAGTGCTTTTCTCATGTTTTTTTTTGCAATATGTCGACTGGTACTGTACCCAAAATATATACGTAATAACTAGTTTTTCAAAACGACTCCCAAAATATACCCGTTATAACTAGTTTTTAAAAACTACCCCCAAAATATACCCGTTATAACTAGTTTTTAAAAACTACCCCCAAAATATACCCGTTATAACTAGTTTTTCAAAACTATGTCAACTGACAGCAGTCGTTAAGTCAAGTCAGAGACCTTCGGGCGGCTTGAAAACTCTGCCACCAGGTTGGCCACTAACCGTACGATAAGAAGAAGAAGACTAGTTTTTCAAAACTACCCTTAAAATATGGCCGAAGGTGTGTTAAAAAACATTCTTGCAAAAACCCACAATAGTAGGCAAGTGATCATGTAAAAAAGGCTGAGTGAGTGAGCTGCCAGTGTTCATCATCATAATCATTTTAGCCAAAAGATGTCCACTATTGGACATAGATTGTCCCCCAAGTGTCACCACAATCATTACACTCGCATTCATTACACTCCAGTGTTATTTAATCCCCGACCGGTCCTATGAGACCGCGGTGTTATTGTTTTACTATTGTGTCTCGTTTTGTGGGTATGTGATAGGTTAATATCTTTTCATCAGAACAAGAATCTATCCAATATGAGCAGTACAACATACATGAAATAATAGACAAACAGACAGTCAGACAGACAAACGGACAACAAAGTGATACTGTAAGGGTATCTTTTAATTACTCAGATACCCGCGAAACGAGACACAATAGCAAAACAATAACAGCGCGGTCTCATAGGACCGGTTGGGGATTCAAACGTTAATTCATGAATCCCCGACCGGTCTCATGCGACCGCGCTGTTATTGTCTTACTATTGTGTCTCGTTTCGCGGGTATTTATAGGTTAAAAAGACTAACTCGATCTTACTTCTTTAGTACAAAGAGTTTATATGCCTTAAAATAAGCAAAATAATAAAAAAAACCTATTCACAACCACACCATTTAATTTAAAAAATATATTTATGGTCTAACAATACATATTAATCCATCACATACCGCAAAACGAGACACAATAGTAAAACAATAACAGCGCAGTCTCATAGGACCGGTTGGGGATTCAAACATTAAAGACCGCTATGAACCAACTAAATCACAGCGCTATTGCTTATTCAACAAAATGTTATCACTACATTGAGGAAAGCTCGTTGTATTCGAAAATAGAACAATGACTAGCTAAGAACCTTAGCAGATTGTTTTAATAATTTAAGACTCATATTGTATTATTTCGTGGCTAGATAATAACACCCGCACAGGTCGATCTTCAAGGTTAAGCAACGCTTGCCTAGGTTGGTCTGTGGATGGGTGACCATCTTAACATAACGAGTTTTCTCAGTGCCTCGGAAAGCACGTTAAGCCGTTGGTCCCGGCTGTCATTTGAAGATCTTTGGCAGTCGTTACGGATAGTCAGAAGCCAGTAAATCTGACTCCAGTCTTGACATGAAGTACCGTGTTACCCCAGTTAATGGGTTGTGGAGGTCTGGTAGGCACCCGTCCTCGTAAAATACTGGTATTCAGCTTAGTCCAGCTTGACTGGAAGCCGACCCCAATATAGTTGGGAAAAGGCTAAGCAGATGATGATGATGACTGTATTATTTTCAACAGCATGTTAATGTCGTGGCTGCTAGACGCCCATACACGCGTTACCGGCGAAGACGTCGACGGGATCCAGAAGAGGAAGCCGCGCTGTATGAGGTGTACCGCACGGCGCAGAAGGCTCTGTGGCTGGCCATTAGTGAGTCGAAGACGCGATCGAGAGAAGAACTGTTAGCGACCCTCGACCGAAATCCATGGGGGCGCCCTTACCACTCGGTTCGAGGGAAACTGCGACCCTGGGCCCCCCCACTGTCAGAGAGTCTAGAGCCACAGCTGCTAGAAGATGTGGTCTCTGTTCTCTTCCCTATGAGAGCAGAGCACGAGCCATTACTGATGGCTTCACCCACAACTGCAGAATCTCAAGAAGAGGAGGGTTTGAGTGTCCCTGAAGTAACACAGTCAGAGATGAGGGCCGCTGTGATGCGGCTTCAGGCTAAAAATACTGCTCCGGGACCCGATGGCATTCCTGGCCGTGCTCTTGTTCTTGCCCTCAAAGAACTAGAGCCACCGTTGAGAGGTCTTTTCTCTGCATGCCTTCAGCAGGGCCAGTTTCCCACTCAGTGGAAAGCAGGTCGTTTAGTACTACTTAGAAAAGCAGGACGCCCTGCCGACTCACCGTCTGCTTATCGACCAATAGTACTGCTAGACGAGGTGGGAAAGCTTTTTGAACGAATAATCGCGGCCCGCCTCATCGGCCATTTGTGCAATGAGGGACCGAACCTTGACAATAGCCAGTTTGGGTTTCGGCATGGACGCTCTACCATTGACGCCATAATGAAAGTGAGAAACCTGGCAGACGAAGCAGTGTCTCGGGGCGAGGTGATGCTGGCGGTATCTTTGGATATCTCTAATGCGTTTAACACCTTGCCCTGGACTAGAATCAAGGAGGGGTTACGTTACCATCGGGTACCTCCCTACCTCTGCCACATTATTGGGGCCTATCTGACAGGTAGAAGTGTCACCTACACAGGACGCGACGGTAGAGGCCAGCGTGAGATATCATGTGGTGTTCCACAGGGTTCCGTTCTGGGCCCTCCCCTGTGGAACATTGGATATGATTGGGTACTGAGGGGTGAGCTCGTACCGGGGGTGAACCTTACATGCTATGCGGACGACACACTGGTCATGGCTCGGGGGAGTTCATACAGAGAGGCAGCGTTGCTAGCTACGGCTGCGGTCTCACAGGTTGTGAGTCGCATTCGGCGCTTAGGTCTGGAGGTGTCCCTCGATAAGTCGGAGGCCATCGCTTTCCATGGTCCTCGACGGGTGCCGCCGCCAGGTTTACACATTATGGTCGGGGGGACTAGAATTGCTGTCGAGTCAACCATGAAATATCTCGGATTGGTGCTCGACAGCCGTTGGGACTTTGGTCCTCACTTCCAGAGACTGGTACCAAAGTTGATGGGTGCGGCGGGTGCTTTATCAACGCTGCTTCCCAATTTAGGGGGCCCGAGTACTGCCTGTAGGCGGTTATATCTAGGGATCGTGCGATCAATGACCATGTACGGAGCCCCGGTTTGGGCCAGTGACCTGACAGCCCGTCATATCGCAATACTGCGTAAACCACAAAGAGCGATGGCCATCAGAGTCATCAGGGGATATCGCACGATCTCCTGTGAGGCGGCTTGCGTGTTGGCCGGATCCCCTCCCTGGGACTTGGAGGCGAAAATACTCGCAACACTTCACCGGTGGCGCGAGGAAGCAAAAGCACGAGGCGAGAGGCTAGTGCAGCGACAGATCACTCTGTACCGGTCAGAACTTCATCAGGTCATGGTGGCGGAATGGCAAAGGAGGCTCCTGCTTCCTACTTTCGGTCTTTTAACAATTGAGGCGGTCCGGCCGGTGCTCAACCATTGGCTTGGGAGGAAACACGGCTCTTTAACGTTTCGGGCTACGCAGGTGCTTTCGGGGCATGGCTGCTTCGGGAAGTACCTGTGTCGCATAAACAGAGAGCCGGATGCTCGGTGCCATCACTGTGTCCACTGCCCGGAGGACACGGCGTGGCATACGCTGGCCGAGTGTATCGCATGGGAGGAGCCGCGCCGTGCCCTTGTTTCTGCAGTCGGAAGCGACTTCTCGCTGTCGGTCGTGGTTCAGTCCATGCTCGGCAGTGAACAATCTTGGGATGCAGTGATCTCCTTCTGCGAGAATGTCATCTTGCAGAAGGAGGCTGCGGAAAGGGAAAGAGAGATGAGCTCTCTCTCAACCCGAACCAGGTGCTCTGGGCGTCGAAGACGGGCAGACAACGCCCTCTTCCAACCCCCCTAAAACTAGGTCCAGGGTCGATGGATTCGGGGACATCCGTCGGCCCATCAATCTGGACCCGAGATGTTGTCGCGTAGTGTTCCACGCGCGCTTCTCTTAGATATGAGAGAGCAACTCTCCAATATGGGACGAGACCCTCACGAATCGGGTCACCACTAGTCTGGGGCAGCGGAAGTCAAACTGCACCCACAGCCCCTGACGCAAGGTACGAGGGAACACCGGGGTGTTTTTAGTCAGTAAGAGTCTGACAGACCCCTCCATCTACCCCAGGGTGGAGGACATCCATGAGGATTTCCACCCCGAAAAAAAAAAAAAAAAAAAAAAGAGTTATGGGTTTACATGTGGATGGATGGAGAGGGAAAGGGACGCCAAAGAAAAAATGGATGGATTGTGTGAGAAGTGATTGGAAGAAAAGGGACTTGGTGAAAGCGTGACAAGTGACAGGACAGAACCAACCCCAAATAAAACCAGATAAGGGCAGGAAGATGATGACTGTAATATTTTAATTTTGCACTGTATATGTTAATCTATACTAATATTATAAAGAGGTAAAATTTGTAAATTTGTAAGTTTGTAAGTTTGTAGGTTTGTAAGTTTGTATGTAGGGGGTAATCTCTGGAACTACTGGTCCGATTTGAAAAATTCTTTCAGTGTTAGATAGCACATTTATCGAGGAATGCTATAGGCTATATACCATCACGCTACGACCCACGGGAGCGGAGCAGTAACGAAAAATGCGGGTGAAACCGCAGGGGACAGCTAGTCTATTATAATGTGAATGTGAGAACACTGTAGAATCTGAAGATTCTTTGATTACTTTCTACTTCAACCCCCTTTTTCATTATTATTATTTAAAAACTGCATCTAAATCCATTGCATAGTTTTAAAGACCTACGTAGGAACAGGCCGTGGGAAGCGACTTTGTTTTATACTATGTAGTGATAGTGATACACTGAAACACTTCTAGAAAAATCTTGTGGAAACTGGCTAGTTTGTAGCTGTATCAATAAGGCCTTATCATAGCAAACCTGTATGTTGATAAATGTTGTTATTACAATGATTTATTTTTTGTATACCTTAATAATAAGTGTAAGATATAATGTAATCTTTTTTTCCCAAGTAGAATAAAATAAAGAGTATACATAACTACTTGCGCTTTGCCCGCAACATCAATCGTTTAACTGTACTTTGAGGGTAGTATTGAAAAACTAATAATGACTGTCTGTTTTTATTAATTATAAAATTGTGCCAATTTTCTCCCCAAAAATAATATTCTCTGATATATCTAGATATATTTAACACACCCTAAATCATTCTAAGAGGATGGTTTTAAAAAGAACAATGAAATCCTTTCTGCTTGAGCTAAGGTTTAGGAATGTGGGTCGACAGAATAAAATTTTACATTAACATAATTTTCCCCCTTTTCAACCCTATCAAATAAAATTTTCAGAAACTTCTTCTCACCTACAACAAGAAAAGAAGCGAACTGAAAATTTCACACTTCAAGGTCTAGGGGTATCGGCTATGCGTTGATATGTTATGTTAGCCAGTCAGTTTCTCCTGGTCATTTATAATTTATAAGCGGGTGTCTAAATTCACTGTTTAAAAGAGGACTATGAAAAGAAGGTTAACCTAGAAATGAGAACTCTCAATTCACAAGGCCCTATCCAAAGCGTTTCTTTTGCCAATAGTTTCCGGCAAAAACTGACAATAAAACCAAAGTTTAACCACTAAATTGCATTTTTCCTTTAGACCATAGACCATATAAAAAGGCTTACCGACTTTTTACGTTAATAAGGTCTATATTTGAGGAGGAAAATCAATTACATGCGCAGTTTGCCGGTTTTGGCGACGCGGATCAATACGAGGAGGCTACAAAAGCGGATGAAACACTGACGCGCGGCATTCTGACGGCTTAAATTCGGAACGATGAACACCACTCGCGGTTTAATATCCACTTATCCAGAATATTCGTAAAAATTTGTAGGTACTAACGATTTCTTTTGAAGTTGCAGATGTTGGTTGAACCCGAAGATTTTGCCGATTAAAATCCGAATCAGAGTTTCTAGACCACTTTAAAGGGGAACCGATACTAAAGTACTAGGTTTTTGGTGGAAAGGTGAACAAAGACCAGTGGTGGGTAAGGAAATCGCATGCGCGAAACCAGTGATAGTATTGATCGGGGACATTTTTGTAGGTGAAACTATAAGATTCTAATTGGATATAATTTGGAGTTTCGACGCCGTGTTGGACTAAGTGGTACTTAAATACTTTACCTGCAATCCTATTTGTAATACTTTGAACAATTCTACCCGCCAAAGCGATTTTATGCCGAGCACTGCAACTTTTTTTCGAATGTGTTGTAAAATATAGTTCTAGTATGTATTTAAATAAAGTTGTTTTAAACTTACATGTAATATTAGAAGTCAGGGGACGAGAATTTAAAGGAGTTGAACTTGAACGGTATTTGAAATTATAGAAAATATTCGCAAATCCCGGCGCACCTTCGCACACTCAAACACACAGCCCGTCAAATTGTCAATGATTGATCGATCGCAATTCGCAATTTGTCTTGTTTATTTGACGTTTTATGAAGGGAGTGAATGAGTTATGATGAATGAATGAATTAAAGTTTTATTACCTAGAACATATGGCTTTTAGACCTGAAGTTTAAAAAAATTACAAAGAATCGTAAAACTATATTTAATTTAATTGTCTGTGTATAATAGCAGAAATATCGACTACTAAAACTGTTTTATTTGTAAGGCTGACTGCACAGCATGTTAGTAATTATACTTAGATTTTAAATATGCGCAAATAAATAATAGTACGCCACGCCACGCCATTATCGATATTAATTTTTCAACACCCTAAATGAATAAGTTCCCCCTGCTGTCTCTTTAATGAGGTTTCATTATTACAGACATAGGTCTATTCATTTACAAAGTAATAATTTTAATCCTAGAAGAAATCCTTACCCCTTATCCACACAAAGGTCCTACCTTTTACTAGCTTTCTATCTTCCTGCGGGCCCTACATAAGGTCCTCAACACAGTACAATATACATGAGGGTAAGGTTAAGCATCTGTTGCGCACTAATACAAACAGAGAATATTGTAGAACTGTATAATCAATACAAACCGATCAATACCCGTTTGCGTGATGGCACGCGATTGCCAAACTTGCGCCGAACGTCATCGTCGTGACGTAACACCATTTTATTGATCTTTAGTTTAGCTGTATATTTATTTAAATAAAATTACACTGCTATACTCAAGAAATAACATTGAATAATAATAATCGATGAGTTTGTCGAGCATAGCAAAATATTGTCCCCCCCGCTGGTCATCATCATCATCTACCTAGCCTTTTCCCAACTATATTGGGGTCGGCTTCCAGTCAAGCCGGATTTAGCTGAATACCAGTATTTTACGAGGAGCGGCTGCCTACCAGACCTGCACAACCCATTAGCTGGGGTAACACGGTACTTCATGGCAAGACTGGAGTCAGATTTACTGGCTTCTGACTATCCGTAACGACTGCCAAAGATCTCCAAATGACAGCCGGAACCAACGGCTTAACATGCTTTCCGGGGTACGGAGGAAACTCGTTATGTTAAGATGGTCACCCATCCACAGACCAACCTAGGCAAGCGTTGCTTAACCTTGAAAATCGACCTGTGCGGCTGTTATTATTTAGCCATGAGCTCCTCAGGTAGGTAGAAGATTGATTGAAGATAGGCATTTGCCCGATTGGTTGTTTTCTAAACATCTCTTGTTGAAAGAGTATCTCAAATAAAACGTTCATCATATAATCATGACAAAAGTATAAAAAGTAGGGGCCCGGTATAGTAGGGCCGAAGCCTCTGGGGAACACGGAAAATCCGAAAGGTTGTCACCGTGTCCCCCAGATCGAAGGCAACGAAGGAACGGGGTAGGGGTTTAGTCAGTAAGAGTCCGACACGCCCTCCCACTCCGCCCAAGAGTGGGAGAAATCATTCAGATGATTCCTCTACCGAAAAAAAACCCATCTTCAAGTCGAATATATTTAATACAAATCACAAATCGCATATTTCAAATTAATTATGCAGCTCATAAATCTTGTATATCCTCGATTGATTACAAAGCAATATTACACATTCTAAAGTGTACTTTATTTTCATTGTTGTTAAGTTCACATTTTTATTGACAAGCAAAAGGGACAAAATGTAGTCAGCAACACAGCGAGAAAGTGTAGTGGGTCCCTTTTTTACTAGTCTATGGACACAATGATAGAAAGAGATAACATATTCTTTTGTATAATATACAAAAGAATATATATAATACCAAAAAGTATATTATACTTTTGGGTACATTTTTGAGGTTGACGTATTCAGTCCAGATTCTTGATATAGTTTTACGAGCAATTAAAAGCCCATCTAACTATTCTTTCTTCCATACATCTATCGTTATTAAGTTGTGTAATTGACGCAACAAAACAGACATTTCAATAGCTAAGTTTCCAAAGGGAGCCTGGTTATCTGCTGCTTGTTGCTAGAAGCTTACACTGCAATACTTACATCATCATCATCATCTACCTAGCCTTTCCCAACAATATTGGGGTCGGCTTCCAGTCAAGCCGGATTTAGCTGAATACCAGTGTTTTTACGAGGAGCGGCTGCCTACCAGACCTCCACAACCCATTAACTGGGGTAACACGGTACTTCATGGCAAGACTGGAGTCAGATTTACTGGCTTCTGACTATCCGTAACGACTGCCAAAGATCTACAAATGACATCCGGGACCTACGGCTTAACGTGCTTTCCGAGGCACGGAGGAAACTCATTATGTTAAGACGGTCAGCCATCCACAGACCAACCTAGGCAAGCGTTGCTTAACCTTGAAGATCGACCTGTGCGGATGTTATTATCTAGCCACGACCTCCTCATCGCACTACTTACATCTTGTAAGTAAAGGGCAGCCGTCGCAAGGTATCGCAAGACTATCGTTATAACTGTACTTCCATGAAGATTTTCTTCGTAGGAATAATTGCATACGTTTCCCCTTACTTTCCACAACACTCAATAAGAGAATAATAATTTATTTAAATTCCTAAGATACTGAAGCTTGCGACTACTTCCCTTTTTTGCCAATTTTTAATATTAATTTAACTTATAATAAGGTTCAACTGACGACTGCTAGGGGCTTCGACAGCGTGAAAGTAGTTTTCTCCATACAAACTAAAGAACCCCGTTTCGTCGCCTTTGAGGGGGAATTTTGGAAAATCCTCTCTTAGTGCTTGCCTCTTAGAAGGAAACCTCATGCAAAATTTTTCGTCTTTCGATTCCTAGTTCCAGTAGCTTCAGCTGTGTTGATATGTCTGTCAGTTATCTTTTTTAAAAGATGTAAATTGAACGCCATTTGCTAAAAAGACTAGTTACCAAGTTATATTAAAAACAAAATCAATATGTTCATTCACTCGTTCCGTTCAGTCTGGCCAGTGGCCTGGGTTCGAGTCCCACCAGGGGAACAAAATCTCTTTTTGGATTTTGATTTTATTTTATTTTTAGACTTGCATTAAAACTGACATATATTATGTCCGTTGTACAAAAATGTAGCCACAGATTTTAGCACAGCTGGAGTTTTTATTACTTGTTTTCAAAACTACCCCAATAAAACTATTTAGGGGGTGTTAAAAGAATCCTTGGGTTAAATAAAGATAAACTGGATTTGACACCAAATCTAATAAAAATGAATAATAAAGACTTAACAAGTTTTTTTTTTAAACTACCGTCATAATATGATTTACGGAGTGTTAAAGTTTTGAAGAAAACCAAACTCTTCTCGCGAACGAAGTCGCTGGCAAAGTGCTAGCTAATCCATATTCTATAATATAAAAAATGAATCGCAAAATGTGTTGGTAAGCGCATAACTCAAAAACAACGCCTGGACCAATTTGGCCAATTCTTTTTTTAGAATGTTCGTTGAAGTTTAAAGATGGTTTTTACGGCGAGAAAAATTCAAATGAAAATTAAAAAAATAATCAAGTTAGGTAAAGTAGGGTAGGAAGTGTAGTGTTAGGAAGGATAGTCATTTGACGGGAGCGAATTCGCGGGTAAAAGCTAGAATTTTATTAACCTATCACATACCCGCTAAACGAGACACAATAGTAAAACAATAACAGCGCGGTCTCATAGGATCGGTCGGGGATTCATGAATTAAAGGGTAAAGAGAGCTACAGAGATCAGAGGATTTGCATAAAATTAACCATAGAGAACCTTCTTACGCAAACAGAACTCGCCTTTCTAAGCACAATAAAGTGGCTGTTAGGGTTTTAATGTAATTTGTATTTTTATGATGTACCTACTTACTATGTTCATTGGTAGCATGAGAGAAAGGGCCTGACGTGCAAGGCCTCCCATAAGGTGGGCCGATGACCTGGCGAGGATCGCGGGAATCCGATGGATGCGAGACGCACAGGACCGGTCGCTGTGGCGACGCTTGGGGGAGGCCCATGTCCAGCAGTGGACGTTCTCCGGCTGAGATGATGGGATGATGAGAGAAAGGAGATGGATGCTAAATCATAGGGGTGAGATCGAAAAGGTTGGAAACCACTGATTTAGAGTGATATTACGATATTTTTTAACACAGTTGCTCGTAAAGCTGATGTAATTCCACCGGTTTTAAATATGTAAAGCGGGTCATAAAAAACGCGTGTGTTATCAAAGCAAATAGTTAAGTTATAGTCCATACAAATTCCATAACAGCATTATTTGCCATTTCGCGCGCGGCGATTAGTTCGAAATTTGAATAGCAAATTCAAATTTCGAAGTAATCGCCGCGCGGCGCCAATCAGTAGGCAGCGATTTCACAGACAGATTCAGTTTATAAAAAAAAAAAATTCGACACACAAATTAAAAATCAACTTTATTTAGTAGGTATACGAAAAGTTTATCTAAAGAAACAGTTCGTAAATGTGCAGTCAGTAAAGTTATAATTAACTATTTTGACTGTATAGTGGTCCCATGACATAGATTTTCTTGCGTACAGCACAAATCATTTTCCTCATAAATAGTTTTTGTAGACATATTTATAAAATCGGCATTTTATTTTTAAATATGGCGGCAAAAAAATGACTTTTCTTAAACGCGCGTATGCGCGAAAAATGGCGGTCATAGACTAGCTATAGCTAGAGTAGCTAGTCTATGACCGCCATTTTGAAAAAATATATTGGTTTAGAAAAGATATGAGGGCATTTTCATTTTAAATGGCGCAGGTTTTAAAAAACAACCTTTTAAATTATTATTGTTTTAGGACACTTTGAATTTTGAATTATTGTAAAAAATATATTTATGTTATGATTAAATGTAATAATTACGTGCAGAAATGTGTATTTTATTTTCTAAAATTATTTTTTTAAAGTAAGTCAGGCTAAAAATGTCTTTTTAGTAACAAAAATCAAATCGTGATAACAAATAAACTGCTGGAAATTAAATGAAAAAAAGCGCTCAGTATAAGTTTATAATATCAATTAATGAAATTAAATATTACTACTTAGTCAATAGATATTTATCTTTATTTAAAATTTCAACAATTTGGTCTGTATCGTAACATTTTGACCAAATGCAAGTTTTAATTTTCGTGTAACTTATTTCATCAGTCAAGGAAAAATAAACTTGGAATATAGTGTTTATGTACTTTTTTTTTCTTTATTTATAATATTTTAATAATAATATTCCACATAATATTTAAAAAAATAAAAATAAAAAACGACAAAAATATTTTGGGACTGTTACTAAAGGGACATGTGACGTGACGAAACAGAATTGTTAAGAATAGTGCTCACTGTAAGGTTTAAATCGTATAAAATGTTAGTTCTATGAAATGTGTATGTAAATACAATATACATAGATCAAATTAAATAGAAATGCATATATTAAATATGTATTTTAATAAAACATTTTGTAAAAAACTTGAAAAAATTTATTTGGTACATCGAGTATCTTAATCATCGTTTATTTTTCGTTCGTTCGCGATAAGAATGCAGTGAGTGATCATTGTCCGTCGGCCTAGCCCTAATTAACTATTAACCAACAAACTAATAATCAACAACATAACAACCATGTTATCTTCATTATATTTTTTTTTATAAAATTCACACTTGGACGAATAACTTAATCAGTATATAACTTCTAATTTATTTAAAAAAAACAGTCCAAATTGCTTATCAGTTACAGTACGGCCGTTATAAGTTAGCGAGTCTGAAGTTAGGCTCTGCGAATTTTGGCGCTTGAAATATCGCACAAAAATAAAGTTAAAAAAATAAAAATAATTTGCAGTTGTTATTGCTGTTAAAAACTGTTATTGGCATTATATCGTAATAAAAACCTATCTAGGTGCCAAATTTCATCCAAATCCGAACACCCGCTTCTGTGGGATTGAGTGTCAAATATTCAAACTTACGAACCGACATTTAAAATATAAGGAATATATTTAAAGAATCTAACCGTTGTCATCAATAAATAAATTTCGACAGTTTAATTCATGAGTTCTAAGCTTTACATGTCTGTTTCGTAACATTTTTTGTCCATCCTATAGTAACGGTTACTAACAGGACGTGACGAATGTCGATCATTTTGAAACGAAATTAAAATACTCAAACAATATTATCACAAACCAATAAAATCTTACTTTTATGCCTTCAGCAGTGTTTAAGTTATGTACAGTTAAAAAATAAATAAAGACAAACTTCATATTTACGTAAAAAAACGTTACTAACATCAATAGATTTTCTTTGACCAAACTTTTTGTGCCGCGAAACGTACTGCCCTAGCTGGACACCTTGCGTGACTGACTACAAAATGGGGTTCCAAACTTTGACATTTGTACCCAGAGTTGCCATGAAAACCGAATTTGCACGATATTTGTGTATTTTAATAGTAAAAAGCATGTTACTAACCGGACATGTCCGGTAGTCGCGAATTCGTAAGACAGGTTTTAAATAATTTATTAAATATTGTTTTTAATAACTGCCCTGAAATGCTTAGTTTAAATAATAAATTAACTATCTAACAATAAAATCAAACTGTCGCTACATGAGTTGACGTACAAAAAATATCAAAAAAATTAAATACAATAATGCATGCTGTCATTGGGACATCATGATTTTACACCTTTTCCAAACATTATTAATTAAAATAAAATTGTAAAAGTGTTCTTTCAGGAACCAATAAAACAAATCCATATATATATAAATATACCTTCAGTGCACATACGCTTTTTCTTAAAAAAAATGTTTCCAATTTTTTTTATATAATTTTGTTGTCATGGGACAACCGAAAAACCACCTGCGCCATTTAAAATGAAAATGCCCATGAATGAGGTTGCATATAAACAGAAAATACAAATTTGATAAAAGATTTAATTAGTTAAATATGTAAAGTTTTAAATAGTTTATTTAAACACGAAATTGCATGAAATAAGTGAGTAAAAAAAAAAACAGTTTATTCGGTAATTTAAAAACTTGGCTGCATGGTCTCTAACGTCTTTGCCAACATTTTCACGCAGCTATGGCAGAAAATAATCCTCGCGCCATTTTCTCAAATTTTCTTTTCTTTGTACTTGTATTGTGAAAATATAAATATGACAACTTTCAATAATGAAGAAGAGCCATATATTACTTCAACTCCACCGGATATACTAACAGAAGCGCGAACCGCATGCGACAGCTTGCTGCCGTCAATATCCAAAGACAGTATCATTTTAATAATTGTAATTTCACTAACTGTTTCAATAATTAAAAATTAACAAAATTGTTTTTTTTTTCTGTTTCCTCGCAAATGTGTTAAAAAACGTCGTACAATATACGTGCGTATTGGTTATAACATGCTCGGCTCAGTTACGCCCTCGCCTTCGGCTCGGGCTGAAATTCCGCCTCGCATGTTATAACCATCATTACGCACTAATATCGTAATGTACTATTTCACACAATTCTGAATGGATTATTTTTTGCATAGTTAAACTAAATTATAAGTCCCTCTGAAAATAAACAATCATTATATAGATTTAAACATTTATTTAAAAAATCACAAATAAAAAACTTAAAAAATATATGTAAGCTCTTATGAAAACAACTATATTCTGTTCAATAAACCCGGAGACTAAATTGACATAAGTAATGTCAAAATTTCTATAGGAATGACGCCAGTTCTTTGGTGTTGAAATGTCATTTTAGTCTCCGGAATTATTGAACAGAATATAATTTAAAATCAACAGTATTTTTTGTTAGATACTTAGTACCGACTAGATTTTCATAGGTTCTATGTTACATTGGATTAACATCAAGTTTCTTTTACAAAATCATTAAATGACAAAAAATAAATGCAAGTTACGTGAATCGAATGCCTGCTAAAGCTTTTTTTGAGATAAGAAATCATCCACTGACTTATCCCGCTTTTGGCAGAGCGAGAGAGGGTGACAGACTTTTACTGACTAAAACACACTCCTGTTCCTTATTTGCCTTCGTTCCTGGAAACCTGGGGTACACTTTCACATAACCCATGGTCTGTTACAATTAATGAGAAAACTAAAATTTAGAGATGATTGTGTTATGATTTTATGAACCTTATAATCTACATTTTTGTACTTATTATATACTTAAAACTATACATTTAAACATAAACATGTACCATATTCAAATACACTACTGGAAAAATTTAAAGGATTGAAAAAAGACAGAATTTTAGGGCAGTCATCATCTAATTAGCCTTTTCCCAACTATATTAGGGTCGGCTTCCAGTCAAGCCGGATTTAGATAAATACCAGTATTTTACAAGGAGCGGCTGCCTACCAGACCTCCACAACCCATTAACTGGGGTAGCACGGTACTTCATGGCAAGACTGGTAGCACAGGAAATAAAAAAAAGGAAATTGTAGCTCGTCTAATTTTTAGATTAGAACTTTAAAGTTTTGTAGCGTCAGCGGTTGCCAAAAAGATTTTTTTTTACTCTCGCTCGAATGTCTAAACTATTAAGGAACAAATCGCGCCATGCGCCAGTCGTAATAACAGACCGAGTCGGACTCGAGTCAAAGTCGAAACTATCGAGAACTATCGAAATTTTTTATCAATCGAATTTCGCCATCGTGCATTCTTTTTTATTGTTTTAAACTAGTGCTTGACTGCAATCCTACCTGCATCGCTACTTTGAATGGGTTAAGCTACTCTAGGTTACATCGAGATCGAATTTTTCTGTTTACAGAAAAGTCAAGCGTGAGAGAGAGACCTAGTAAGGTCGGAAAACGTATGTATTGTATTTAATTTGCATAATGAAATTTTAGGTTAAACCAAAATCACGCCTTTTTTAGGTCCTTTTAATATAAATGGTCACCTAAAAATGTACTTGGAATATATGAGGATGCCACTTAAGTGGCGGTGAGCAGATCAAACTGCTCGTAGAACAAATGGTCGATAGAGACGGAAGGTTCTGGACTTCTGGAGTGGCGACCCCGTACCGGGAGACGCAGTGTTGGCGCGACCGAGCACAAGGTGGACCGATGGCTTAGCGAGAGTTGTCGGAATCCTATGGACGCGAGACGCAAAGGACCGGTCGTTGTGGCGACGCTTAGGGGAGGCCTATGTCTAGCAGTGAACGGCTTTCGGCTGAGATGATGGTGGTACGAGGATGGATTCAAATAATCTCGAATTAAAAATAAATTATAGCTTACAGTGTACTTAATTTGTTTTTTTATATACCTACCTACTTAGGACAATAGGACTTAATTCTAGGCCTGTCATCTTAACTATAATTTCAAATGTTTAACTTTCGATAAAAATAACTCTAGAACATAAAAAACAAAGCTCGAATTCCATTCAAAATCACAATTTTTAGGACCTTTTAATGTAAATGGTCACCTTAAAATTAACTTACATTATACGATTTTAGTGGTGATTGATTCGAATAGTCTTATAAAATTATTTGAATTTGAATATTAAGCTTGAATTTATAATATTACCTACTAGCTCTTGCCCGCGACTTCGTCCGCACATGAATGTTGGTTATAGCGGACACGAAGTCGGAAGACAGAAAAAAAAAGCAGTCTATGTAGTACTAATAGCCATCCTTGGGGTTCAAGCTATCTTTGTACAAAATTTCATAAAAATCAGTAGTTTAACCGTGAAAGTGTAACAGACAGACAGTCACTTTCACATTTATAATATTAGTATGGATATAGACTGGTAATTAGAGACAGATACTTAAACACGAAATTGTACTCATGATAACAAACAACTTTTACTATGAGACCAAACCTGAAATAGCGAAAAAGCAGTTCAGTACATTTATGTTCGCTTACTAACTGACTAACATGCATTGAACTGCTGATCTTTTTTGCATTTTGCAATATTATAATTTCAAGCTTACAGAGTATTTTTTTCTGACATACCTACCTATCCTACCTACTTAACATTAAAACAGGCATACACAATTAGACCATGCATTACTGTCCTAAAACTCAGATCCCTGTATCTTTGACATTTCTAGCTAACCTTAGAAGTGGAACAATCAGAATTTCTAGATTAAACTTTTTATTTGAGTATGTAAACTTCAAAAAATAATCTTAACTTCGAAAGCGGAGTTATCCTGTTTCGGGACTCAAACTATTCCCGATTCGGCACCAATAGGTATATTCTTCGGATTTGGTATTTTGTATGGTTAGGTACTACCTGTCCAAAATACCCATTGGAGCCAAACAAAATAACTTATACCTCGTCCAAATCTGATTAGTACTTTATAAGGAAATAAATGAATACAGACGGGTCGAATTTACAGATTCCTTTTTCTGCGCCCACGATCGCTTCATCACACTCTTTTGATCGCTGAATGCTTAGATTCATTCTGCACGTCTATGGATTGAAATACATTATGACATGTGTGTCATTTCCAATATCATTAGAAGTGTATAAAACAACATGCAAAAGCAACCCGCGACATTCAAATTTTTTGTATTTTACAGATCGTCAAGTTGTATATTGATTAAAATATGATTTACGGGCTTAAATACATTTAACACTATGCAAACCTTAGGCCTATTGTCCACGGACGCGTATTCGTCATTATACGCTTTTTTACGCCTGCGTTAAGCTTACATACAAAACTATGAAGGTAGAACGACACTAGACCGACGCACACGTGGGCCACGCCTGATTTGTACGTAGAACGACGTCGCGTGGCGTGGATCTAATGTAGCTCTACAAGTCTAGTTGCCATATAAACTGTATGGAGACCGACGCGCCCAGATCGGCGTACGTGACCCACGTGTGCGCAATGTAGGTAGTTCTATAGTCCGTCTAATGAAAGCGCGACCTGAGAAAAAGAGGTTAAATCTAAAAATTTTGTATATGGTATTACTAACTAGTAGGAGAATCATGTCTTGACACTTCACATTTTCTTTTATTTCCTACAATTGCGGCTGAATAATGTTGCCAATTAAATTTAAAAAAAAAAACTCCAGGTCGCGCTTTCATTAGACACATTACCTTGATTGATTATGCAAGCGTCCATGGACTAGGTACCATAGTGCCTTAAACTTTTTTCACAACAGAAATCTTTTTGCGTTTCCCATTTACGTCCTCAAGTACCTCCAAGCATTCAAAAGCACTAGTTAAATCCTTAATACATAAAATTTCATCATTACTCAAACCCGTCGGCAAATCGAACTTCGCAAAATCACTCCTTCCCGCCAAATCTTGACACATGTCAGCGACGCCATTTTTAAAATCGTCATCGACGGTATAGACAACTTTTTTTTCTTCGGCCTCAGGCGCGTTGTTTAGAGCCTTTCGCCACATGATCTTTTCATCGACCGCAGACTTTTTAGTTTTTTTGTCTAAATTAGCTAGAATGTGTCCGATTTCTTTGTTTTTCGGTTCAAGTTTTAATGCTTTTTTGTAGCAGGAAATAGCTTCATCAGTTCTACCTAACAATTCGTATGCTCTACCGTAATAAAATATAGCTTTGCAGTGTTTATTAATATCTATGATTCTGTCTATATGTTGGCACATGCCTAGAATATATTTGGGTTTATTTATTTTGTAGTAACAGACTGCTAAATTAACATAAATATTGACTTTTAAATCTTTTAGTTCAGTTTCTTCTTGTTCGTTTTCGGGCCGAGAGAGAGATAGTACGGACATAGCTTGTTGGTAACTGCTGATAGCTTGGTAGTACTTTTTTCTGTTGAACAGTACTTTGGCTTCGGCGCGTATGCTTTTTACTGTTTTCAGTGTAGTTTCGAATTTTGCTTGTTCGACGACTGGTAGAGCGTTGAAACTGTGGACAAAATTACAGGGTTAATAATGTCAGCTCGTAATAGAAGAGGCAAAATTGGGCAATTGGGTGACCTGTACTGATTTTTGTATAATAATTAATATTTTATATGGGGTGACTGGTAATTACTGACCGATACCTAAACACGTGATGGTAACAAACAATTTTTACTATGTGACCAAACCTGAAATCGAGAAAAAAGTCTGCAGTTCATTACAATTAAGTTCGCCTACTAACTGGTTAATACGTTAATGGGTTGTGGAGGTCTGGTAGGCAGCCGCTCCTTGTAAAATACTGGTATTCATCTAAATCTTGACTGGAAGCCGACCCCAATATAGTTGGGAAAAGGCTAGGCAGGCAGTATATTTATGTTCGCCTACTAACTGCTTAATACGTTAATGGGTTGTGGAGGTCTGGTAGGCAGCCGCTCCTTGTAAAATACTGGTATTCAGCTAAATCCGGCTTGACTGGAAGCCGACCCCAATATAGTTGGGAAAAGGCTAGGCAGGCAGTATATTTATGTTCGCCTACTAACTGGTTAATACGCTGCTGCCGGCTGCAGCAGGTGGAACCGCGCCGTGGGAGCCAAGACTCCAGGAGGCTAAGTCTCTCCCAGCTTGCAGGATACTAAAGTACCCGTCACGAGAAGCTATAAATTATGTAAACAAACATCTTTTACTAAGTAAACATTTTCAATCGACATGAAATAGAGACGGGTTATATGAAAGTAACAACCTATTTAATTTAGTCGGATCATATTTTAACGACGCAAAGTGCTATCGTTTTTTGTTTCTTGGTCCGTCGCAGGGATTGTAAACTATCGGGACACCATTTTGAAATAAACGCGTCATTCGAGTTTCGAATGCGTACGAGTTTGTTTCATTGCTTTGCATATATCGCGGCTCTGATTGTTATTGTTATAAATCGATGAGATGATTGATAAAACTGTAGACAGCTTCGTGATACATGTCACTGATTCTGACACAGAAATGGAAACAACTGAATCTGACGAATAATTATACTTAAATAATATACATATGTTAATTAATATTGTTACTTAATAATTTATTAAATCTTAAACAAATTCATTTTTTTTGTTGGTCCAAATGTTGTGAACTCCTGAATACTTGTTTACAAAATTTATAGCTTCTCGTGACGGGTACTTTATGTCATGTAAGACTTACCTAGAGCTTGTAGTAGCAGTCTTCATGTAGAAGGAAGCTTCTCAGAAAAGGAGTTGAGCAAAGTGGAGTGTAAAAGAGCAGAGAAAAGTGACCACTGTTTCCATTCAAGTGGGTCGAAGCGGAGTTGAGCTAACCTATGCTTCCTGCTCTCCGCTCGGCACCTTCTTCTGCGGGGTAAGCCCGCATGCGGGATGAACTACGATATCAAAAACACCCTTATTCTTTTTCTCTCTAGGCATATGAAGACCAGTACAGGATGTGTTTGTATCCTGGGCAGTACACCCAGCAACTGCCAGTAATAGTAGGTGGTGCCAGGCAATAGGACCCTAGACACTACTTCCATCCCAGCCTACTATGTCGTGTATGCCTTACCTAGAGCTCGCGTGCGCAGCCTCCACACTGTGCACCTGGGACACAACACACTGCTGACTACACTGACACTTACCTAGAGCTCGCGTGCGCAGCCTCCACACTGCGCACCTGGTACAAGCATATGACGAACAGCACAGGCTTCGGCTGTATCCTGGGCAGCACGCCCAGCGGCCCGTACGCGGCGGCCGGCTGCAGCAGCAGGTGGAACCGCGCCGTGGGACACAACACACTGCTGACTACACTGACACTTACCTAGAGCTCGCGTGCGCAGCCTCCACACTGCGCACCTGGTACAAGCATATGACGAACAGCACAGGCTTCGGCTGTATCCTGGGCAGCACGCCCAGCGGCCCGTACGCGGCGGCCGGCTGCAGCAGCAGGTGGAACCGCGCCGTGGGACACAACACACTGCTGACTACACTGACACTTACCTAGAGCTCGCGTGCGCAGCCTCCACACTGCGCACCTGGTACAAGCATATGACGAACAGCACAGGCTTCGGCTGTATCCTGGGCAGCACGCCCAGCGGCCCGTACGCGGCGGCCGGCTGCAGCAGCAGGTGGAACCGCGCCGTGGGACACAACACACTGCTGACTACACTGACACTTACCTAGAGCTCGCGTGCGCAGCCTCCACACTGCGCACCTGGTACAAGCATATGACGAACAGCACAGGCTTCGGCTGTATCCTGGGCAGCACGCCCAGCGGCCCGTACGCGGCGGCCGGCTGCAGCAGCAGGTGGAACCGCGCCGTGGGACACAACACACTGCTGACTACACTGACACTTACCTAGAGCTCGCGTGCGCAGCCTCCACACTGCGCACCTGGTACAAGCATATGACGAACAGCACAGGCTTCGGCTGTATCCTGGGCAGCACGCCCAGCGGCCCGTACGCGGCGGCCGGCTGCAGCAGCAGGTGGAACCGCGCCGTGGGACACAACACACTGCTGACTACACTGACACTTACCTAGAGCTCGCGTGCGCAGCCTCCACACTGCGCACCTGGTACAAGCATATGACGAACAGCACAGGCTTCGGCTGTATCCTGGGCAGCACGCCCAGCGGCCCGTACGCGGCGGCCGGCTGCAGCAGCAGGTGGAACCGCGCCGTGGGACACAACACACTGCTGACTACACTGACACTTACCTAGAGCTCGCGTGCGCAGCCTCCACACTGCGCACCTGGTACAAGCATATGACGAACAGCACAGGCTTCGGCTGTATCCTGGGCAGCACGCCCAGCGGCCCGTACGCGGCGGCCGGCTGCAGCAGCAGGTGGAACCGCGCCGTGGGACACAACACACTGCTGACTACACTGACACTTACCTAGAGCTCGCGTGCGCAGCCTCCACACTGCGCACCTGGTACAAGCATATGACGAACAGCACAGGCTTCGGCTGTATCCTGGGCAGCACGCCCAGCGGCCCGTACGCGGCGGCCGGCTGCAGCAGCAGGTGGAACCGCGCCGTGGGACACAACACACTGCTGACTACACTGACACTTACCTAGAGCTCGCGTGCGCAGCCTCCACACTGCGCACCTGGTACAAGCATATGACGAACAGCACAGGCTTCGGCTGTATCCTGGGCAGCACGCCCAGCGGCCCGTACGCGGCGGCCGGCTGCAGCAGCAGGTGGAACCGCGCCGTGGGACACAACACACTGCTGACTACACTGACACTTACCTAGAGCTCGCGTGCGCAGCCTCCACACTGCGCACCTGGTACAAGCATATGACGAACAGCACAGGCTTCGGCTGTATCCTGGGCAGCACGCCCAGCGGCCCGTACGCGGCGGCCGGCTGCAGCAGCAGGTGGAACCGCGCCGTGGGACACAACACACTGCTGACTACACTGACACTTACCTAGAGCTCGCGTGCGCAGCCTCCACACTGCGCACCTGGTACAAGCATATGACGAACAGCACAGGCTTCGGCTGTATCCTGGGCAGCACGCCCAGCGGCCCGTACGCGGCGGCCGGCTGCAGCAGCAGGTGGAACCGCGCCGTGGGACACAACACACTGCTGACTACACTGACACTTACCTAGAGCTCGCGTGCGCAGCCTCCACACTGCGCACCTGGTACAAGCATATGACGAACAGCACAGGCTTCGGCTGTATCCTGGGCAGCACGCCCAGCGGCCCGTACGCGGCGGCCGGCTGCAGCAGCAGGTGGAACCGCGCCGTGGGACACAACACACTGCTGACTACACTGACACTTACCTAGAGCTCGCGTGCGCAGCCTCCACACTGCGCACCTGGTACAAGCATATGACGAACAGCACAGGCTTCGGCTGTATCCTGGGCAGCACGCCCAGCGGCCCGTACGCGGCGGCCGGCTGCAGCAGCAGGTGGAACCGCGCCGTGGGACACAACACACTGCTGACTACACTGACACTTACCTAGAGCTCGCGTGCGCAGCCTCCACACTGCGCACCTGGTACAAGCATATGACGAACAGCACAGGCTTCGGCTGTATCCTGGGCAGCACGCCCAGCGGCCCGTACGCGGCGGCCGGCTGCAGCAGCAGGTGGAACCGCGCCGTGGGACACAACACACTGCTGACTACACTGACACTTACCTAGAGCTCGCGTGCGCAGCCTCCACACTGCGCACCTGGTACAAGCATATGACGAACAGCACAGGCTTCGGCTGTATCCTGGGCAGCACGCCCAGCGGCCCGTACGCGGCGGCCGGCTGCAGCAGCAGGTGGAACCGCGCCGTGGGACACAACACACTGCTGACTACACTGACACTTACCTAGAGCTCGCGTGCGCAGCCTCCACACTGCGCACCTGGTACAAGCATATGACGAACAGCACAGGCTTCGGCTGTATCCTGGGCAGCACGCCCAGCGGCCCGTACGCGGCGGCCGGCTGCAGCAGCAGGTGGAACCGCGCCGTGGGACACAACACACTGCTGACTACACTGACACTTACCTAGAGCTCGCGTGCGCAGCCTCCACACTGCGCACCTGGTACAAGCATATGACGAACAGCACAGGCTTCGGCTGTATCCTGGGCAGCACGCCCAGCGGCCCGTACGCGGCGGCCGGCTGCAGCAGCAGGTGGAACCGCGCCGTGGGACACAACACACTGCTGACTACACTGACACTTACCTAGAGCTCGCGTGCGCAGCCTCCACACTGCGCACCTGGTACAAGCATATGACGAACAGCACAGGCTTCGGCTGTATCCTGGGCAGCACGCCCAGCGGCCCGTACGCGGCGGCCGGCTGCAGCAGCAGGTGGAACCGCGCCGTGGGACACAACACACTGCTGACTACACTGACACTTACCTAGAGCTCGCGTGCGCAGCCTCCACACTGCGCACCTGGTACAAGCATATGACGAACAGCACAGGCTTCGGCTGTATCCTGGGCAGCACGCCCAGCGGCCCGTACGCGGCGGCCGGCTGCAGCAGCAGGTGGAACCGCGCCGTGGGACACAACACACTGCTGACTACACTGACACTTACCTAGAGCTCGCGTGCGCAGCCTCCACACTGCGCACCTGGTACAAGCATATGACGAACAGCACAGGCTTCGGCTGTATCCTGGGCAGCACGCCCAGCGGCCCGTACGCGGCGGCCGGCTGCAGCAGCAGGTGGAACCGCGCCGTGGGACACAACACACTGCTGACTACACTGACACTTACCTAGAGCTCGCGTGCGCAGCCTCCACACTGCGCACCTGGTACAAGCATATGACGAACAGCACAGGCTTCGGCTGTATCCTGGGCAGCACGCCCAGCGGCCCGTACGCGGCGGCCGGCTGCAGCAGCAGGTGGAACCGCGCCGTGGGACACAACACACTGCTGACTACACTGACACTTACCTAGAGCTCGCGTGCGCAGCCTCCACACTGCGCACCTGGTACAAGCATATGACGAACAGCACAGGCTTCGGCTGTATCCTGGGCAGCACGCCCAGCGGCCCGTACGCGGCGGCCGGCTGCAGCAGCAGGTGGAACCGCGCCGTGGGACACAACACACTGCTGACTACACTGACACTTACCTAGAGCTCGCGTGCGCAGCCTCCACACTGCGCACCTGGTACAAGCATATGACGAACAGCACAGGCTTCGGCTGTATCCTGGGCAGCACGCCCAGCGGCCCGTACGCGGCGGCCGGCTGCAGCAGCAGGTGGAACCGCGCCGTGGGACACAACACACTGCTGACTACACTGACACTTACCTAGAGCTCGCGTGCGCAGCCTCCACACTGCGCACCTGGTACAAGCATATGACGAACAGCACAGGCTTCGGCTGTATCCTGGGCAGCACGCCCAGCGGCCCGTACGCGGCGGCCGGCTGCAGCAGCAGGTGGAACCGCGCCGTGGGACACAACACACTGCTGACTACACTGACACTTACCTAGAGCTCGCGTGCGCAGCCTCCACACTGCGCACCTGGTACAAGCATATGACGAACAGCACAGGCTTCGGCTGTATCCTGGGCAGCACGCCCAGCGGCCCGTACGCGGCGGCCGGCTGCAGCAGCAGGTGGAACCGCGCCGTGGGACACAACACACTGCTGACTACACTGACACTTACCTAGAGCTCGCGTGCGCAGCCTCCACACTGCGCACCTGGTACAAGCATATGACGAACAGCACAGGCTTCGGCTGTATCCTGGGCAGCACGCCCAGCGGCCCGTACGCGGCGGCCGGCTGCAGCAGCAGGTGGAACCGCGCCGTGGGACACAACACACTGCTGACTACACTGACACTTACCTAGAGCTCGCGTGCGCAGCCTCCACACTGCGCACCTGGTACAAGCATATGACGAACAGCACAGGCTTCGGCTGTATCCTGGGCAGCACGCCCAGCGGCCCGTACGCGGCGGCCGGCTGCAGCAGCAGGTGGAACCGCGCCGTGGGACACAACACACTGCTGACTACACTGACACTTACCTAGAGCTCGCGTGCGCAGCCTCCACACTGCGCACCTGGTACAAGCATATGACGAACAGCACAGGCTTCGGCTGTATCCTGGGCAGCACGCCCAGCGGCCCGTACGCGGCGGCCGGCTGCAGCAGCAGGTGGAACCGCGCCGTGGGACACAACACACTGCTGACTACACTGACACTTACCTAGAGCTCGCGTGCGCAGCCTCCACACTGCGCACCTGGTACAAGCATATGACGAACAGCACAGGCTTCGGCTGTATCCTGGGCAGCACGCCCAGCGGCCCGTACGCGGCGGCCGGCTGCAGCAGCAGGTGGAACCGCGCCGTGGGACACAACACACTGCTGACTACACTGACACTTACCTAGAGCTCGCGTGCGCAGCCTCCACACTGCGCACCTGGTACAAGCATATGACGAACAGCACAGGCTTCGGCTGTATCCTGGGCAGCACGCCCAGCGGCCCGTACGCGGCGGCCGGCTGCAGCAGCAGGTGGAACCGCGCCGTGGGACACAACACACTGCTGACTACACTGACACTTACCTAGAGCTCGCGTGCGCAGCCTCCACACTGCGCACCTGGTACAAGCATATGACGAACAGCACAGGCTTCGGCTGTATCCTGGGCAGCACGCCCAGCGGCCCGTACGCGGCGGCCGGCTGCAGCAGCAGGTGGAACCGCGCCGTGGGACACAACACACTGCTGACTACACTGACACTTACCTAGAGCTCGCGTGCGCAGCCTCCACACTGCGCACCTGGTACAAGCATATGACGAACAGCACAGGCTTCGGCTGTATCCTGGGCAGCACGCCCAGCGGCCCGTACGCGGCGGCCGGCTGCAGCAGCAGGTGGAACCGCGCCGTGGGACACAACACACTGCTGACTACACTGACACTTACCTAGAGCTCGCGTGCGCAGCCTCCACACTGCGCACCTGGTACAAGCATATGACGAACAGCACAGGCTTCGGCTGTATCCTGGGCAGCACGCCCAGCGGCCCGTACGCGGCGGCCGGCTGCAGCAGCAGGTGGAACCGCGCCGTGGGACACAACACACTGCTGACTACACTGACACTTACCTAGAGCTCGCGTGCGCAGCCTCCACACTGCGCACCTGGTACAAGCATATGACGAACAGCACAGGCTTCGGCTGTATCCTGGGCAGCACGCCCAGCGGCCCGTACGCGGCGGCCGGCTGCAGCAGCAGGTGGAACCGCGCCGTGGGACACAACACACTGCTGACTACACTGACACTTACCTAGAGCTCGCGTGCGCAGCCTCCACACTGCGCACCTGGTACAAGCATATGACGAACAGCACAGGCTTCGGCTGTATCCTGGGCAGCACGCCCAGCGGCCCGTACGCGGCGGCCGGCTGCAGCAGCAGGTGGAACCGCGCCGTGGGACACAACACACTGCTGACTACACTGACACTTACCTAGAGCTCGCGTGCGCAGCCTCCACACTGCGCACCTGGTACAAGCATATGACGAACAGCACAGGCTTCGGCTGTATCCTGGGCAGCACGCCCAGCGGCCCGTACGCGGCGGCCGGCTGCAGCAGCAGGTGGAACCGCGCCGTGGGACACAACACACTGCTGACTACACTGACACTTACCTAGAGCTCGCGTGCGCAGCCTCCACACTGCGCACCTGGTACAAGCATATGACGAACAGCACAGGCTTCGGCTGTATCCTGGGCAGCACGCCCAGCGGCCCGTACGCGGCGGCCGGCTGCAGCAGCAGGTGGAACCGCGCCGTGGGACACAACACACTGCTGACTACACTGACACTTACCTAGAGCTCGCGTGCGCAGCCTCCACACTGCGCACCTGGTACAAGCATATGACGAACAGCACAGGCTTCGGCTGTATCCTGGGCAGCACGCCCAGCGGCCCGTACGCGGCGGCCGGCTGCAGCAGCAGGTGGAACCGCGCCGTGGGACACAACACACTGCTGACTACACTGACACTTACCTAGAGCTCGCGTGCGCAGCCTCCACACTGCGCACCTGGTACAAGCATATGACGAACAGCACAGGCTTCGGCTGTATCCTGGGCAGCACGCCCAGCGGCCCGTACGCGGCGGCCGGCTGCAGCAGCAGGTGGAACCGCGCCGTGGGACACAACACACTGCTGACTACACTGACACTTACCTAGAGCTCGCGTGCGCAGCCTCCACACTGCGCACCTGGTACAAGCATATGACGAACAGCACAGGCTTCGGCTGTATCCTGGGCAGCACGCCCAGCGGCCCGTACGCGGCGGCCGGCTGCAGCAGCAGGTGGAACCGCGCCGTGGGACACAACACACTGCTGACTACACTGACACTTACCTAGAGCTCGCGTGCGCAGCCTCCACACTGCGCACCTGGTACAAGCATATGACGAACAGCACAGGCTTCGGCTGTATCCTGGGCAGCACGCCCAGCGGCCCGTACGCGGCGGCCGGCTGCAGCAGCAGGTGGAACCGCGCCGTGGGACACAACACACTGCTGACTACACTGACACTTACCTAGAGCTCGCGTGCGCAGCCTCCACACTGCGCACCTGGTACAAGCATATGACGAACAGCACAGGCTTCGGCTGTATCCTGGGCAGCACGCCCAGCGGCCCGTACGCGGCGGCCGGCTGCAGCAGCAGGTGGAACCGCGCCGTGGGACACAACACACTGCTGACTACACTGACACTTACCTAGAGCTCGCGTGCGCAGCCTCCACACTGCGCACCTGGTACAAGCATATGACGAACAGCACAGGCTTCGGCTGTATCCTGGGCAGCACGCCCAGCGGCCCGTACGCGGCGGCCGGCTGCAGCAGCAGGTGGAACCTGGCTGTGGGACCCTTGACGCAGCTGAGGCCGAGTTCTAGACCGGGTAGCATCTTGCCTACTCCCATGCGTATTGTCTGGAAGGTAGAGAAATTATCATTTAGCAATCAGGACCATATGACCTGACAGACTTGTTGTCCTTCTATTATCAGATGATAGCCAGCATAGCATAGCCTAGCCTTTTCCCAACTATATTGCGGTCGGCTTCCAGTCGAGCCGGATTTAGCTGAATACCAGTATTTTACGAGGAGCGGCTGCCTACCAGACCTCCACAACCCATTAACTGGGGTAACACGGTACTTCATGGCAAGACTGGAGTCAGATTTACCGGCTTCTAACTATCCGTAACGTCTGCCAAAGATCTACAAATGACAGCTGGGACCTACGTCTTAACGTGCTTTCCGAAGCTCGGAGGAAACTCGGTATGTTAAGATGGTCACCCATCCACAGACCAACCTTGGCAAGTGTTGCTAAACCTTGAAGATCGACCTGTGCGGCTGTTATTATCTAGCCACGAGCTCCTCCCTATTGTAAGTACTTTATATGACAATAAATAAATACATACAAAGTTTCGCGTATATAATATTAGTAAGGATTTAATACTCACAAGTGGTTGTCCCCCGTTCATATGCAGAGTGCTGTCGAAGGGAATATCAGCTCGTTCATAGTACCCCGCGTGGTGGATCGTCACCTCAGCGTCTAGAGGTACCAGCGGTCCGTCTCCTGGAAACCAGAGCCAATTGGGGTTTATTATTAAAGTATTTTAATAAAGAGGTGCTGTCACTTTAATTGTGTTTTTTTTCTTCCACATTATGCTTGCAATGACTGACTGTGGCAGTGGGCAGAGCACATTGCTCGTAGAACAGATGGTCGATGTGGACGGAAGGTTCTAGAGTGGCGCCCACGTACCGGAAGACGCAGCGTCGGAAGGCCTCCCACAAGGTGGACCGACGACCTGGCGAGGGTCGCGGGAATTCGATGGATGCGAGACGCACAGGACCGGTCGCTGTGGCGACGCTTGGGGGAGGCCTATGTCCAACAGTGGACGTCTTTCAGCTGAGATGATGATTAAAGAGGTGCTCTCACTTTAATTGTGCTTTTTTTCTTTCACACTATGCTTGCAATGACTGTGACCCCTAATTCGTTTCGGTGTTTCTTCTGATGGTAGTCAGCTAGGGAACACCAGCCTTTTTTGGTTTAAACTGAGGATGAAATGTTAACTCACATACACAAGACACCCAGACCAGGAACAACTATCTGTAGGTCAAACAATTATAAAACTTATTATTAGTAGTCCTGAGTTGAGCTTTACGAATAATGACAAATGCTTGCATTGACTGGGCAGGTCCACTCAAATCTGCATGGTTCTTTCCTCAAAAGGCTATCACAGACACTAATCTGCATTGTCCTCATGTGATTTGATCATTACATATTTTGTATGAAGCCAGTGATCGACAATTCAGATACAATTCTAATAGCAGACTTGAAGTCCAGTGATGATGAAATAAATTACACAAAGTAATGCGCGTCGCGACCTACAACTCGTAAGTCGGGGCCGTTACCACTGGGCCATCACTGCATTATTATAATTACTTCATATTATTTACCTTCTTCAACGATGAGTATCTTGACATCACCGCTGGGATGACAGTCTATCATCTTAGTAGCCAGCTGTTCAAAGGAGTGGTAGTCCGGTGAGGAGAGGAGCATATTCTTCGTAATAAACGAATGCGCCTCACCATCAACTATTGCATCACTGCTTACCATCAACCTTCGTACAGCGAGTATCCACCGTTACGTTGTTGAAACCTGTACGGTCCGGACTAAGCGCTTTGCCTCATCGTTTATACCGCGTACATCGAAGGACTGGAACAATTTGCCTGCTGCGGACTTCCCGTCCGATTATAATTTAGGTGCCTTCAAGGCTAGAGTGAATAGGCTCTTAATAAACTAGTGCGCCTCACCATCAAAGATTGCATCGCTGCTTACCATTAGGCGGGATTGCTGTCAAGCACTAGTTTACAATCGCCATCACCTAGCCTTTTTCCAATTATATTGGGTTCCAGTCAAGCCAGATTTAGCTGAATACCAGTATTTTACGAGGAGCGGCTGCCTACCAGACCTCCACAACCCATTAACTGGAGTAACGGTACTTCATGGCAAAACTGGAGTCCCGTAACGACTGCCGAAGATCTACAAATGACAGCCGGCACCTGTGGCTTAATGTGCTTTCCGAGGCACGGAGGAAACTCGGTATGTTAAGATGGCCACCCACCCACAGACCAACCTTGGCAAGCGTTGCTTAACCTTGAAGACCGACCCGTGCGGCTGTTATTATCTAGCCACGAGCTCCTCCTCTTTGGATGTCTTCAAGGCTAGAGTGAATAGGTTCTTAATAAACTAGTGCGCCTCACCATCAACGATTGCATCACAGCTTACCATCAGGTGGTATCGCGGTCAAGCACTATCGTCTGTTTTTTATACCCTAAGACTAAATTGACCCAGGTAATGTCAAACTTACTATAGGAATGTTGCGTGTTAATTTGTGTTGTAATGTCATTTTCGTCAGTCTCAAAAACAGACGGTATTTTGTATATTTCTTTTTTTTTAACCTATTCTGTCCCACTCCTGGGCAAGGCCCCCCCTCCACTCTTTCCAGTGCCCGTTCTGGCGGAATCTGTCCAGTTCGTCGTGCCTTCTCCTTCGTGGTCTGCCGCCCCCGTCGCACTATTTCAGGGCACCAACTTTGTGCTACTTTGGCCCACAGTTTGTCGGCTATGCGGCAGACATGTCCTGCCCAGTCCCTTACCAATTCTTATTATAAACCTTATCTTATTATATACCTTCTTCAATGATGAGTATCTTGACATCACCGCTGGGATGACAGTCCACCATCTTGGTAGCGAGCTGCTCAAAGGAGTGGTACTCCGGTGAGGAGAGGAGCATCTTCTCAGCAGACTGCTCGATGTTCTTCAATGCGTCGTTCTCGTCACTGGAAATTGGAGAAAATGGTTTCAATTTAGAGATGTATGATGAATTTGAGTAATGAATTTGTGAGTATATTCATAAGTTTGGAGTATATTCATAAGTGGATGGATGGAGAGGGAGAGGGAGGCCAAAGAGTCGCATAAGTGTCTGTGTTGTAATATGGAAATGTTATAAACCCAATAGTTTTTTGAAGAGTAACCATGGAGTTTCTTGCCGGTTCTTCTCCATAGGAAACGACCAATTTGGAACCGTGCACTAGTTTTCGACGTTTTATAAGTGCCCATGTAGGCCTATGTGAAATAAAAATATTTTGACTTTGACTTTGACTTGACTTTGAAGATGGATGGATTGTGTAAGGACTGATATGAAAGAAAAGGGAGTTAGTGATAGTGTGACGGACGACAGAACAGAATGGAAGAAGAAAACGTGTTGCGCCGACCCCAAGTAATATGGGATAAGGGCAGGAAGAAGAAGAAGATTCAAAAGATTGGAGTAGTATCATTACAGCGTTAATGTTTTTCAATTTTCGAACCAGATGTACATAGCTTAGCATCGGCAACGAGGCCAATGCCAAAGCCATACAGGTTGCCAAATACTGGGCAGAAAAAGTTTGAGAGCATCGATACGAAAAGAAGAAGAAGAAGCATCGGCTTTATAATATTTCCACAGCTGAGACTCAGGCCTCCTCTCTAGAAGAGGAAATAGGCCGTAATCCACTACGCGTGCCCACTGCGGGTTGGTAGATTTCTTTCTAAGTTCACTCTTAACAATGTTTCTGTTCTCCTTCTTCTTAGCGTGTCGATGGCAAACCTATTCAAATACCTTGCCTGGCCCAGTATTCGGCCACGGCAATGCCCTCCACTGATGCTGCCATTAGGTCATGACGTGAACATGTGACAGGGCACGCAATGCAGGATGGAAGGTGGGGCATGGTCTGCGGGGACACGCCGCACAAACATTGAAGATCTGAGCTTTCCGAGAACCCCCATCTGTGGAGATTGTCTTTGCTACGCCCAACCTGGGTGCGAAGCCTGTTAAGGGCCAAGGCGACTCGTATCTAGAAGAGAGGTTCTCCGACGGCTCGATAAAATCAACAGGAGGACTGAACTTCTCTCGCCAGAGGTCGCCCCTAAGACTCAAAAGTCGCAACAGTTTTGCTGCATGCGTGAGCCCATCTCAGGGTAACGCCACCTCGGAATGTTTCTGTTTTAAAATAATTTAAAAAGACTAGTTAGTATAAATAAATAAAATATTCTATTCTATAGCGGGAAATAAAAAGTTCCGATCGTCACGACTGGGGGAGGAACAAAACTTTTTATCCCCGGACTTTCTTCCCTTGGGATTCAACTTTCATTCAACTTTCACGCAGCCGAAGCCACGGGCAGTAGCTAGTTACTATATATTTACCTGTCATCATCATCGAGATCAGATAGGAAGACATCATCTTCATCACAACCGAACATTACTGGCTTCTTCTTCTTGAAGTCCAGGTCTATTGAGAACTCCGCCGACTTCGAAGCCATTAGTTCTCTGGAATTGAATAATTTATTTATATAAATAAAAGAAGGAATTAAACTTCATTTATACAGTGATACGTGACGAGTGACAGGACAGAATGGAAGAAAAAACGTGTTGCACCGACCCGAAACAAAACGGGACAAGGGCAGGAAGATGATGATGTACAGTAGTGGTACATAGGCGGACTTAATGTAACAAGGCATTCTCTACCAGTCAACCTTTGGGTGAATCGTGAGTTTAAAGTTGGTATGGAGAAACCTATTTTCACACGGGCGAAGACACTGTCAGAAGCTAGTACAAGTTGTATACAGCAAAATACCTAAAAAGTAAAAAGAAGTGCAAGTGTAGTCGTCTCATTTAACTGTTTTATGACTTATCTCTTTACCTTGACACAGATTTTTATGATAACCTCATTTGTACTTTACACACCACGGGTCTTGGACCTTCAGAAGCCAACTCGCAGAGACCCATTAAATAGTTTTCATGGAATGTGGTACCGACGATTATCCCTGTAGGCGCAATACTAGTGCACCAAAGGACAACCTCTGGTTGGTGGGAAACTATTGTGACACATTTTTTTTAAGGTGGGAGATCATCAAAATTACTTATCCCGCTCTGCCGAGAGCGGGTGAGTTAGAAATCTACTGACTAAAACCCACTCCTGTTCCTTCTTTGTTTTTTTTTCTCTAAATCCAGGGTCCCGTGTTTCTCATTTTTCAACAATGAAAAAATAAAGATATTGCGCTACGATTTTCGGTAGGCGTGACTGCCAAGGTTACTAAGAAATATAAGCCTAGGGCCTGAACAATGTTTTTTTTTCATCATGTTTCACCATCAACTATTTTATCACAGTTTACCATGAAGTGGGTTCGTCACAGTCAAACACTAGTTAATATAATGAAAGAAAAAAAAATTTTTTTCATACGTGAAAAAAAGAATTTTTCATACTTACCAAAAAAAAACAAACTATGTAATATAAAAATATATATACATTCATTAACATAAATTAAAATAGCCATCACCACTTTCGTGGGAATAGCTAAACACAAAAATATAAAAGGAAAGGCCTTTGTCCAGCTTTCGTGGAACACGATTGAGTTGAAGTCAGCCCGAGTACTAGTACTCCGCGCGGTAACGAAACCATAGCGACTTCTAATTCGACGCCAACGCCATCTAGTTGTAAATGTGGTACTAAAACGCGGTTCGGTGCTGATTATTTTAGAAGTTTTTTTACGTTTTTTTATTTAATTTGCATTTAGTTTTTAGTATTTTTTTTAAATCGGTTACGGATTTTTTTTTAATGTATTTATTTATCTCGTATCATAATTTTTTACAAGTAAGCTCGCTAAGTGTAATTATTTTTATGTGCCCAACAATACAATTATACATTTTAAATTTGTTTAATTATTATTTAATTGTATATTGTAATATAGACATTTATTGTATTACATTTACAATGTATAATTTATCACATTACATCACAAATACAACATGTAACATAACACATTTACCTACACATTTCCTATGTACTATATTTAGAATCAGCAACTGAATTGAATTCAGCAATTTTTTTTTTTATAGCATTATGGTCCCACAGCTGGACAAAGGCCTGCCACAAATCCAGTCTTGCTTCTCTCACACTGTCTCAAACCAGTATTTATGGTATGCGTCTAGATCATTCTGCCAACTCATTCTTGGCTAGTCTGTTACTTTTTGGTGTACAATAAAGTTTATTCTATTGTTACTGTTATATTTATTTCTGGCCAAGTTTGGTTTAGAAAGGGAAACTTGTGACCCCAGAAGGCAAAGTCAGTATGATAATTCCCCATTTGAAAATCTGGTATATATATTTATTTATTATTATTTATTTTATTATACTTAATTGCACACCAAGACTACATTTTTATTATTAGCTTCATAAATGCTGTGAAACTCTGTAATTTTTTTTAAATGATGATAACTGTCAACCTCTAACTATCACTGCACTGTGAGTATATCTCACTTTAACATGCTACTAACTTTGAGGTCACTGTATTGATTTATTCACTGATAGTGGTGTGGGCATTCCTGCACAGTTAGTTTTTGACTAAAGCAAGTATTTTACGAACAGGAACACAAGAATAACACATTTGTGAAGAAGCCATTGAAAAATTCCAACACTGAGGGGTCCAGAATCATGTACTGGATCCATGGTATTTGTTTGTTTGCATCAATATCTGAACCACCCAATATACTATACAAAAAGCAAATAGAAAAGAATCATCTTGAGTGAGGTGGGCTGCTTGGAGTGAAGGTCATCATGGCCCAAGCACAATGGTCCTCTAGGGACTAAGGGCAGAAACCAGATCACAATGGATAGATATAGAAACCAGGCACAACACTCTGGGTTGGTACTGAGGAATTGCAGCAGCAAAAGTCCTGATAACGCTGTCTTTAACACGAGAACTATACCCAGACATAAACAATCAGCAGTACTGTTAACCACTGGATTGACAAGCGTAAACAGTCAATCATGTCTATGTCCTTAGTTCATGAATCCCCGACCGGTCCTAGGAGACCATACTGTTATTGTTTTACTATTGTGTCTCGTTTTGCAGGTATGTGATAGATTAAAACAATGTTATGAGGTTTGGATACACTTTTTTATAATATTAACTACAGTGCTTGACTACAATCCCATGGTAAGCAAAGATGCAATAGTTGCTGGTGTAGAACACTACTTTATTAAGAGTTTATTATTATTCACTCTAGAGTTGAAGACACCTAAATTATAATGGCGGGAAGGCGCAAATTTTTCCAGTACTACAGTTATATGATACTAGCAGCTGACCAGGCTTATGTTTTTCTACCATATAAATTATCAGAGAAAAAAAAAAGCTGAGGGTGAGAGGGTATAAAATAAACTATGCATTATTCTCAGACCTACCAAAAAATTTCATAATAATCGGTCCAACAGTAACGAAAAAGTTCGATAACAAACACTGTGATACGAGATTTTTCTATAATATATTAGAAGACTGTTGGTAACGTAGATTAGCTGTTAAACGACAATATTCGTTAATCATATTGCTGGTGCTGCAAAGAAACTGCAAACTGTGCGATAAAACTACGCGGTTTTTACTTGTTGCTTCCGCAAACTAAAACCAAAAACAAGGTAAAACGGCATTAGTAAAAGGTACTTGGTGTTACCTGAGATTTATTCCTTCAGATAAATGTACAGCATCTTTAAAAACTGGTTCCATTTTTGCAGTAGCTGATAAGTTCTTTCAAAACGAAAAAACACCGCACCTCGCGCGCAAAGCGCAACAATCAAGTTTTTTTTTTAATAATACATGACAACTATGACATTGACAGCTTAATCTTTTAAATTCTGTTTCGATTTTGTGTAACCAAGATCTAGTATTTTAAGCTTAAACTATTTGGATAGAGAAAAAGTCATTATACTCCGTCTAATAAAAGCGCGGCACGACCTGAGAAAAAGAGGTTAAATCCAAATATTTTGAATGTGGTATTACTAACAGTAAGAGAAAAATGTGTTGATACTTGTTTTTTTTTTTACTACAACAAAATAACTAACAACTTTCTATAACTTCACATGAAAATCTTTGAAAATAATTCACAAGTTTAAAGAACGTTTTATTTTGTAGACATTAGTCTACAAAGTAAAAACAGTAGTTTTTATTGATTAAGTAGCAAAGGATAAGCCTTAACGACATTTGTCGAAACTTAAACTCCTATTTATTATGATTCAAATGATAGAATAATAAAAAAATTAATCGAGTATGAATTCCATTCGATAGTTCAATAGTTGCAATACATCGTAATCGCTCGTTCTACTTCGTCCATCCCCTTTCCACTAGTGACCACTGCTTTCAGCACAGCTTTCAGAGTGCATCATACGAGTACAATTTCGCAGTCGATTAATTTAAATAAATATTTTGAGCTTCAGAATCTCATCTCCAGACGTTTAACAGCTTGTAAGTAATAAACTAAGCATTCGAAATATTATTTTTTAGTTAGAAATGAATTAATTTTCATTTATAATGGTTTAATTGCTTTGATTTCAATCACGATTTTTTTTCTAATCTAAAAGGACTCTGGTTGGCGCGAAAAAATTGTTCTTTCATTTTTTTTTAAACGTGTGTTCTTCAAAAATATGTGTAGAAAACTATTTTCAGTAACCTATTTATTGATATTTACCCTTTGTCCCCGAGGTCGTCGTTATTGATTCACTTCTCACGCATGCGTTGTCCACTTCAGACACTCCCTATAAACACTTTCCGAAGGCCTCCCGAGCCTCATCTCACTGCACTTCGACTATTAAATATTGAAACCAAAAACCCTAAAATCTGTGTTAAATAATTAAAAAGAGGCATTTTAGTGACGGGCCGCCGCGAAAACGTCATTTGGTAAATATTGTTTTTGTTTGTTAAGTGATTTAAGTAGAACAAAGCAAAATAAGTGTGGCTATACTGCGGTTTGGAACACAACAGGGTAAAGCGACGATATCCCCTGCTATATATACGACTGGTAGACTGCGTAATCGCTATGCGTCTCTCTGACCCAAACTGAGGCCTAAGCTTACGATGCGCAAAGTCGTACTGGGCCTGCGTGGAGTATTACGACCCAAGCCCTTTTGAAGGGAGAGTTGGGCATCTACAGGGGAGATTAAGGGCGTTTAAATATGTATGTAGTTATACGATGCGCTGAACAACCCTCGCGCAGTTGGGCGTTCCATTTTTTGGTTGTTATTGAACGGTGGTTAACTGTTCTGTGTGGTCATGGTCTGACACTTGTTGTGTAGGCGGTACGGTATGAAGTAAATAGGAATGAATTCGCTTTGTAATGGCTTTTATAGGTACTAATATGGCTTGTGTCTATTTAGTAGAACATTCAATCAGAAGTTAGGTATTTTAATCGACTGAATTGGGTTATTTATCATGGTTGCGCTGACGGAGGAGGGTACAGAGAAAGTATCTAGTGCAGAGGAGTTTGAGCACTGAGTTTGAGACATGGCGTAGGCGTTTGGCGTAGTCGCGTAGGCGTTTAGCGTAGTCGCGTAAGCGTTTAGCGTAGCGGCGTAGGTAGACTAGGCACATATTAGGTACCTATAACTTTATCGCAGTCTTTTACTTCAATAAATTTATATGTATAAATACCTATGTAGTTCTTTAATTCTGTACGTGCCTAGTTCTAGATAGACTTAGTAACAACATTTTAATAACGCAGAAATCTATAAGTCAACTGAGATTTTTTATATAATATTTTATTTTCCACAATACACATTAGTGACATTAGTCAGGTACATAAAAATATTAATCATTATATAGAATTGTTCGGTGCAGAAAAAAAATATACCAAAAATTGAAAGTGAAATAAAACAAAGTAAAATATTGAGTCAATTTTAATCAAACTCAAGTCTATAGTTGGTAAGACTTTATTAGACTTATAAAAATATTTAAGGAACGGAGCACCATCCTCCTCCTGCTCGACCCCGAGCAAAAGAAGTTATTTGATTATTTTTCACATTTTTTTTGGCCCAGAACTTCTTTTTCTTCTTCACGCCCTTACTTCATAATTATTCTTTTTCTTTATATAGGATCAGCTCAACAAGTTGTTTTCTTCCATTCTGTCCTGTCACCCGTCGTTGGTCATATACCTAACTACGCTATTAAAATAGGAATAAACACAGATATTTTTTTTACAGATTCCGCAATGGCAAACCCGGTGGCGGACGATGAGACCGTAAAAAAAATCGTCAACGCCATTACTATACAAGGAAATAATATTCCTGATAAGGACAAGATATCGTCTCTGGATTTGTTCCTCGATCACCGCGATCGGGAACTGATCCTGACTACCAACCGCAGGACTCGAAGCGAATTCGAGGACATCAAACTTCAGTCCGACATCAAGTTGGCCATCTTCTATTTCAAAGCTGAAAGGTTTCCTGAAATGGTTGCCAAATGCCGAAACATGAGCATTGACTTTCCACCGGAGATGCTCCAGAAATACAAGCTTATTTAAATTATTATTATTTTTTACTCTCTTTTCTTACTTTTTTTTTGTTGATGGGTGTTTAATGTGTTTTTGTGGGACTTCAGACTTTAAAATCGGGGTAATACAGTTTTATTTGTAACTTGACGTATTCCCGACAGGACGTAATAGTGTAGCCTGCAACTGTGAGTTTCAAGAAAATTCAATTGCCATATTAGCACTTTTAAAGTACTAATAGTACCTACTGATCAAGACTATTTCAAAGAACTTATACACGATGTGGTTAACTGGTTAGATTGTTGCGCTCAGTAGCTCCTTTGGTCACTATTTGACTCTATAATCAAAACTAAATTTCAGCTTTAAAATCCATTTGTAAGTTTTGCTCTAAACAAACATACAAAAAATGCTAGTTAAATAAAAGTTCCTTTGTAATAAAAAGAGGTTCAGATACGAATACTGGGAAAATTCCAAAACAAAATACCTTGGCCTAGTGGCCTAATTATCACAAATAGGTCATACTAATAAGTCCTGCGAAGTATTAGTCGATTTAGAAATAACCCTGTATTATTGCAATTTAGGCCTACGACTGATTTTATAGTAACGCTTAGGCCATCGCATTGTAAACTGCCAAAGCGTAAATCTGTGTGGTTTTTACTGACAAACAAAAATCGACCTTCTCGTAATGAGATTGGAACTGAACAAAAACGCATCAACGCGAACAGAGGTAGGTAGGTATGCTATTTTTATAGTATTTTTAGGTAAACAGGGTTGACATTTGTTTGACAGGTAATACCACGCGTCGCCGTACTGAGTTTCATCCAAATCTCGCACACTAAAGTCTGTTTTTTAATCTCTGAGACTATAATAACATTGCATGGGTTGTCACATTTATCACAACTTAAAAGAACTGGCATCATGACTATTGTAAGTTTGACATTTGCCTGTGTCAATTTAGTCTCAAGGTATAAAAAAACAGACTTTAGCCCTTTCATCCACGCTTATGGTAAATGGCGTTAGCTGTAATTCATAGTTAATGTAAAATCTACACTGTTTTGTTGTTCCGCATTTCATCTGCGCTGTAAAATAGCTTTTAAAGTATGACTATGACAGTAAACGTCACAATAAAATCAGTCAAACCATTCCGGAGTCCATTATGATTTTTTTATGAAGGAACTATTATTTTTAAGTGTGTTCTGTCTGAATGTATGTGTCAATAATGAGCTCAAGAATATTAATAAATATTTTGATGTGATCGTTGTATTATTCTATACCGTTTGAGACTAAAATGACATCACGTGGGTTGTCACACAAGTTCACAACACAAAAGAACAATGTGAACTGACCTGTGTCGTAAGTAATCGTAATGTCTGATTAAAAATCAGACTTTACGATTACTTTTGTTTTCCCCTTGACTTCTTCTGTCTGTCAATCAACGGAGTAGCTAGGTGACTACTGCCCTGGGACAAACAAATCTGGGGCCTCTTTTTTTACAAAATCATCAAGTAATCTCTCCTGGTTTGAGTGTAGCGAGAAAGATTGCCAAAGTCCTAATGGCCAAAACGGGTTCTATGATTTTCCGTTTTCTTTTGTATGTTAGTACTTAGTTGGTATTTATACTTTTGTGTGCTTAAAAAATTAAATAAATCAGTTTTACCTGCCCAGTTAAAAGTAGTTCATTTCTTTTTTGGTTAAATGCCAATGTGCCCAATTATAATAAAATTAATAAAACAATTTGGACAATTTCTAGTTTGCCTACTTGGAGTTTCAAGTTATTGAAAAATGCAATAAAAAATATTACGATAAGTAGTAGTAGTAAAAATTGTATGAAAAAGAAAACAGTAAAACATGTAGATTTGGAAACATATAAAGATAAACAAACCACGTAAAACGAAATGCTAACGTCAATGTCAAAAAGTAAATGACGTGACGTGTAGGTAATCGGTATGGTAATCCCACAGCTTGCTATCTTTTGAAAACGTTAGCAGAACACATCGACATACGGTGAAAATAGCGTAATATTTTATCAATACATCAATTCGATAAGGGTATTATCACCCATATTCCACGTCAGAAGTTTACATACACAGGTAAAATTAATTTTTCATACATTTCTTTCACACCGAATTAAAAAGTTGAAAAAAAAGAATACATAATTTTATTACCATTACCTTTGCCTGTTGCGGTGAATATTAATCAAAAAAGTTGTTTGATAAGTTCTTTTGGCTATGAGCTCATGTGGTGTTTCAATTTCAGGTTTAAAATGTTGAGATTTTTATTTTTGGCTGCATTGCTGCAGTGTACGATATCGCAGCAATATCAACAAAAAGTAGCCCCAGGGGTGCCTCCACAGAACTACCAGGTTAGTTAAAAAAAGTTTTCATGTGTACGTGGCCAGTGATATAGGCAGAATGCCATAAAACATCTTGCCTCTGAAAGAGAAAAAAGTGAAAGTAGGCAGGTCAGAAAATGTAGGAGAGAAATTATAATAATTGAAGTGTATCATGACTTATGTAGGAACATAATTTTGTACCTAATTGGCCCAGTTTTATTTAGCATTAATGTATACAATAAACTTTATTGCATACCAAAATAGTAACAAAAACTTTTACACTACCATCTATAATTATTGGTCTTTACCCAAAGGTTGACTGGTAGATGCCTCAGGGTATTAAGTCCGCCTCTGAACTTTTGTATGTATAAAAAATTAAATAAACAGCAATACATGAGGTTGTAAATCCATGTTTTTTCTAAGATTTCAGTACCTATATGTAAAATTATCCTTATTATTGTAGTTACTGATGGTCTCATAATGATTTCACTTCATGATGACTAAGTACTTGACCTGTAATTCCATGTTAAAAATTTTATTAAATAAGATATTACTAAAAAAATACTTATCCATTTTTTTGTTGTGTTTAATAAAATTACAAAATAAATAAGTAAACATTGACTCTGACTGATTGATTTTATGTTTATGTGGCAGAACATGGAGATACTTATATTTTTGTAACACCTAAAATGTTTCTGTGTACACAAATAAACTCTTTGGCTTTCCATTTATCTCTCTCTCTCTTATGTCTCTAATTACAGTACTCAAAGGATTAAAAATCAACATTTTCACTGCATAAAAAAGCCAGAGGCCAGGAAATCAGGCATCCTTTATTTCAAAGGAAATAGTATAGAAACAATAGGCTCAAAGATTACCTTTAGAAAACAAACAAACAATTTCATCATTGTCTGACTGACAGCACTTTCGTAAGCATTGTTTTTGACAGCTTAGTTTGAGCTGTTGTGCTTTTTTGTCACAGTTTTGATTATGACACATAATAAATATTTGGATGGCCTACAGGTGGTTGGTCATGTCGGGATTTCTTGTTTATTTGCAAAAGTTGTTCAATTACCTACTCATTGTCTCTCAAAAACTAATTTCTGTGATTACCGACACACACCGATTTGTTTTTCTAACAAGCATGATTGTCTTACCCTGGCACTCAGGGACATTCATTAATGTTAGTCATCACTTAATTCATGAATCCCCGACCGGTCCTATGAGACCGCACTGTTATTGTTTTACCATTGTGTCTTGTTTTGCGGGTATGTGATAGGTTAACTTCCAAACGATCTATTAAGAAATTGTCACATTGACAGTTTTTCAATGAAAAACGTGAAACATTGAAACATTGTCTCAAAGGATGTTTCTTTGGGTACCACTAAAATAAGCCCATGAGATTTTTTTTTAATATTGTTAAGTCATGTATAAAGCACTTGCTTGTATTATTAGCCAGTGTCAAATTATGCATTTATATGGAACACAGTCAGTATGTTTTACACTCTAATGGCGCATTTACATTAGTTGGTTAGACCTTATTCGGCTGCAGGCCGTATTCGATCACCGACTAATATAAACAGGTATTCGTTTGGCCGTATTCGGTTTGGCCGTATTCGGTCGAGCCGTTGTCGCTGTCGAGTGCGCCGTGCCCCGCCCGTCTCCCGCCGCCCGCAGCCCGCATCAAATCAAGTTGCCGAATTCGGTTAACCGACTAATGTAAACAACTCAATTTAAGTAAGCGTTTCAGTTAAACCGAATGCGGCCGCCGCCTTCGGTGACCGACCTAATGTAAATGCGCCATAATATTGCAAAATTGCATTCTAATGAAATGACACATACTGATGTTTTTGCTGACTTGGCAACTAATGTATTGACTTATTGAGTCAGCCATCTCAGCAAGCTACAATAAAAATACTACAGTAACATTCTCAGCTTTATTTTGTTGATATCGCGTCTGTTTCAATGATTCCTCATCTAGACCAGGTTGTGACACATGAGATATGTATGAAAAAAATTGTTTCTCTACTTTTTGGGACCTACTTCTGATATTAAAGTTATTTTGCATTTTTAGTTGAGTTATGAAGTGTGTATTTTATTTTCAACCATTATTTGAGGTATTCAACAGCTAAAACTAAATAGTCAGTTTTTTGTTGGAAATTATTAAATGACTTATCCTGCTTTAAGATGGAGCGAGAAGTAATCGAAGAGTTACCGTGGCCCTGGAATAGGTTAGACATTGACCTGTTCCAGGGCCACGCTAACTCTTTCAATAAATCCCGCAGCCCTTACAAGCATCCGACCCACTGGGCCCGTCCATTTTATTGACATCTCCAACACGACCGCCGTGGATAACCCTTAGTTTATGTTAGCATTAGTTACAACTGATAAAGTCTAAGGAACGTAAAGGTGTTGATTTTCTATTGATAGGTTTTGCTATAAGTAGGTTTTCTTAGAACTGATAATGTAAATCTCTTGTACACCAACTAAACTTATTTTAAACTATTACTCTCTTTTACTAATCAAGGTTGGTCTGTGGATGGGTGACCATCTTAACGAGTTTCCTCCGTGCCTTGGAAAGCACTTTAAGCCGTAGGTCCCGGCCGTCTTTTGTAGATCTTTGGCAGTCATTACGGACAGTCAGAAGCCAGAAAATCTAACTCCAGTCTTGTCAGTACCGTGTTACCCCAGTTAATGGGTTGTGGAGGTCTGGTAGGCAGCCGCTCCTCGTAAAATACTGGTATTCAGCTAAATCCGGCTTGACTGTAAGCCCACCCCAATATAGTTGGGAAAAGGCTAAGCAGATGATGATGTTATACGATGGTGATACCCGGGCGTTTCTTCGGCCTGAATCCGGCGTCTTGCGGAAAGTGAGGACGCCGTGTTGCCACCCCAACCAATCCTCAAAGAGGAGACTTACCGCCGTGATTATGGCGTGCCCAACCATGTACCGGTGGCAGAACAAATCAGTCGGTCTATGTCATCATAACATTATGTATTCCGTAAAATTTGTATGTCATTTACTGAGGCAACATAATTTATGTAACAATATGCTAATGTAGTCTTCACAGAATTTAGTATGTTTTGAATAAATTGTACTAAGACAGCATTTTGTTATACATGTGGATGTGATGTTTATACGTTTCTGATTTTGTCACGTCTGTTTTCTCAAGGTTAGGTTGGTACTATTGAGTATTTCGAACAAAATAATCTTCAAAAGAGAGCTGTGGTTGCACAGTGGTAACTGCCCTGACTTACAAGTTGTAGGACGCGGGTTTAAACCCAACCAGGCGCATTACTTTGTGTAAAATCCCCAGGAACATTATAATATGCTTACCTTCAAAATGGATGTTGAACTGATATTGAAATTTGCATATAATTGTAACTAGCTTCTGTCAGCGGCTTCGCCCGCGTGAAAGTAGATTTCTCCATAAAAATTGTGGATCTTCGTTTTATCCCCTTAGCCCTCGGTACACGGAACGTTTTTGTAACCGTACATACGTACGTTCGTAATAAAACGTACCGTGTACAAGAGTCAATAGACTGCGATACGACACTGATGAAACACGGCGGCGGCGCCGTTCCGTAGCGTACTTACCGTTTGTGTCTACAAGCTCCCCTTCTGATCCATACAATATTGCGCGCCGTGCTTACGGACGGAGAACTAACCGTAGCTACGTATGGAGTGTTGTTCCGCAGTGTACGGCCACTTGTGCTCTGTACGTTTTTTTACGCCGGTACGGCGCAAAAACCGTACCGTGTATAAGCGGTTATACACAGCGGAACAACACTGATGAGATGACACACGACGGCGGCGCCATTCCGTAGCGCCGCCGTTTGTGTCAACAAGCTCCCCTACTGTTCCATACAACATTGCGCACCGTGCTTACGGAAGGAGAATTAACCGGGGCTACGTACGGAGTGTTGTTCCGCAGTGTACGGCGCAAAAACCTTGCCGTTGTACTACAAGCGGTTATACACTGCGGAACAAAACTGATGTCACACGACGGCAGGCCATTCCGGCGCTGCCGTTTGTGTCTACATGCTCTCTCAGTGATCCATACAACACTGCGCACCGTGCTTACGGAAGGAGAATTAATCGGGGCTACGTACGAAGTGAGAAAAAAACTCAAGAGTTTTTTGCTATGGTCCCGTTCGAACAAAAAATAACAGGCATTTAAACACATGCCTAATTATAGTATATTTCATTACAAGTGCGGAAAGCCTGTCATTGCATGCAAAGAGTTTCGACAAATGTTAACCCGAGCCGAGGCGCAGCCGAAGGTGAGGGTTGACAGTCGGAACAAGTTGCAATGACGGTTCCGCACGTGTACTGAACAACTATTTTTAATACAGTTGCGAAAAAATGAAGCAGTTTAATACAATAATACAAACACAATAAACTCAACTAACAAATCAAAATGGCACCAACCGTAAAATAATATAAGCAGACTTTTTTTTTGTTTTCTTCACCCATTCTGGGTAGGCAAAGGGAACTAAGCCCATACAGCCAAGTCTTCAGTAGAATTTTTTTATTGATATGAAATGAAAGTTAATGAGATGAAATTAAATGAAACCTAACCTAATTCATTAAATCTGATATTGAAACAAATTAGAAGCTTTATTTTAGACATATTTGCACTAAAAACTTTTTTAGTAAAAACTTCGTGGTTGGTTTTTTTCTTTTTAATAGACATTATTTTGACAGTTGGGAAAGAAAACGCACGAGTTCGGGAATGGTAAAAAAAAAGCACGAGTGTGTAATAGCCCACTTCCCGAACGCTATACGTCCCTGCAATACGCCACTTTTTGAGCAACTGTATTAAAAAATTATTATGCATCTGTTATTTATTTTTGTATAGCCGTAACATTTTTATCAGAATAATCAGTATTATTTTATGTACCTTACATTCATTCAAAGTATTATAATAGCGATCGTCACTCACGTGCGATTCGCTAATATCAAAAATATAAAAGGAAAGGCCTTTGTCCAGCTTTCGTGGAACACGATCGAGTTAAAGTCAGCCCGAGTACTAGTACTCCGCGCGGTAACGAAACCATAGCGACTTCTAATTCGACGCCAACGCCATCTAGTTGTAAATGTGGTACTAAAATACGGTTTGGTATAAAAGTTTTTTTTACAAATAGACAATGATTTATATGGAAGATTTATAGTCCAGTGCATATATATTTTTTTAAATACCACAGTAAAAAAATAACTAGGTTTTGATAATTTTAACGCCCCAGGCACTTGACTATTAGGTGAACTAATAAAGTACCTTTATAAGTAAGCATATAGGCCATTAAAGAAATCATTAAATTATGGCAATTTTATGATTTTTTAATGACTTAATAAATTATAAAGATAATAAAATTAAATAATGGCATACTATAAAAAGGAATGTTATCTTTATAACATTTAAGTGGTCGTAATAAAATATCTGTTCGCCAAACTAATTATGGTATTGTCTAATTATTTTCAGAATTACCAGCAGCCGCCACCGCCGCCGCCGCCTCAACAAGTAAGTATTTTTAGAAAGAAAGAAAGAAAATTATTTTTTCGACACACTTGCTCATAAAGTGGCTGTTATTGCACTGTACTTAGGTATATAAAGTGGCTCGTTACCAAACTGTGACATTTTGATTACTATTATGCACATGTGCGGTAATGTAGTTAGAACCTTTTTGTTTAACCTCTTTTTTGTCCAAAAGAGTTTTAAGACAAAAAAGAATAAAATTTGTTATTGCGTTCAATAGCATGAATTAGTATTTTACTTACTTATTTCATGCAATTTCGTGTTTAAATAAACTGTTTAAATTTTTACATATTTAATTAATCAAATCTTTCATCAAATTTGTATTTTCTGTTTATATGCAACCTCATTCTTATTTTTTCTAAACCAAGAGCTAGAGTAGCTAGTCTATGGCCGCCATTTTTCGCGCATGCGCGCGTTAGTCAATTTTTTTGTCGCCATATTTAAAAATAAAATACAGATTTTACAGAAATGTCTACAACAACTATTTATGAGGAAAATGATCTATGCTGTACGCCTTCAAGTAGAAAATCTAAGTCATGGGACCACTATACAGTCAAAAATAGTTAATTATAACTTTACTGACTGCACATTTACGAACTGTTTCTCTAAATAAACTTTTCATATACTTACCTACTAAATAAAGCTGATTTTTTATTTATTTTATTCACAAGTGTATCGAAAAACGTCGTATGATACACGTGAGTAATTGTTCACTATCGTTCTTGGCTCTCTTAAGACCCTCGCCATGGCTCGGGTCTTAATACCACCGCGACGATAATGACCCATATTACACACTTGTATCATAATGTACTATTATTGCCTATTTCAATTCATCACAAAAAAAAAATTAAAAGCAGTGGTGGCCCAGTGGTAACTGTCCCGATTTATGAGTAGGTGACCGGTTCAATCCCTGCCAGGCGCATTACTTCGTTTAATATATTTCATCACCACTGCTCTCAAAACGGTGAAGGAAAACATCGTGAGGTAACCGGCATGTCCTAGAACCAAAATCTCGAAGACATGTGATATCTGTTGACTCGTACTGACTGCTGGAATCAGTTTTAATTTTGGTGGTATTCCTCTTCAGAATTAAGTAGTTCCTTCGAAAGTATAAAGACTAGTCATTGTAACATTAGCTTTAGCCCAGTGAAAGTTTCAGAGATTAGTCGAAACAAATAGAAAGAGATAAGATTAAAAGTAAGATCTAGATGGAGAACTTAATGTTTATAGAACTTCATAAATCAAGTTTTATAATATGACTGCCATCTCGTTTCAGCAACAATACCAACAACAGCAGTACCAGCAGCCCCCTCAGCAACAACAGCAACAGTATCAGGCTCCTCCCCCGCAGCAGCAGCAGCAGCAATTCCAACAACAACAACAGCAGCCGCCCCAGCAACAGTTCCAACAGCAGCCGCCCCAACAACAACAGCAACACGGACATGCTCATCACGGAGGTATATACATAAATAATCAGCCTTATAATGTTACCACTGCTGGGACTCAGGCCTCCTCTCTAGAATAGGAGTGGACCGTAATCCACCACGCGGACCAAGTGCGGGTTGGTGAATGTCACATGTCTTCGAAATTTCATACTTGGTACGTAATTCATGGAGGTAAGTCGCCTCAACAACGACAACAACAACAACAACAAGCATATAGGCATTTGCATGTTGTTGGAGGTATTGGAGGTTATTGATCGGCATCGCCATAGCCGAAAACTTTAACTAACTAAACGAGGCAAAAAAATTAACTTTATTTTTATTAACCTATATTTCTGTCCCACTGCTGGGCAGGCTTCCTCTTTCTCCTTCCAAACCTCTCTGTCTAGGTCGATCTCTGACCAAGTTTGCCTCTCGAACATGATCAGATCGTCACACCATCTTCGTCGCAGTCGACCTGGACGGCGCACCATCGCGGTATCATCATCTGCCTAGCCTTTTCTCAACTATATTGGGGTCGGCTTCCAGTCATACCGGATTTAGCTGAATACCAGTATTTTACGAGGAGCGGCTGCCTACCAGACCTCCACAACCCATTAACTGGGGTAACACGGTACTTCATGGCAAGACTGGAGTCAGATTTACTGGCTGACTATCCGTAACGACTGCCAAATATCTGCAAATGACAGCTGGGTGCTTTCCAAGGCACGGAGGAAACTCGTTATGTTAAGATGGTCACTCAACCACAGAACAACCTTGGCAAGCGTTGCTTAACCTTGAAGATCGTCCCGTGCGGCTTTTATTATTTAGCCACGAGTAATTTAATTTTTAAACAAAAATGTTTTGAGTATAGCGTGTCGGTACGCTAAGAAGTAAATTTATTAGTGCCAACATGGCGCATACCATAAAAATAATCAAAAACAATATTAAAAGAGTTTGGGAAGATAAACAAAAAATCTGATAGTCCCTCTCGCTCCACTCAGAGCAGGAGAAGTTATTTGATGATTTTCCACATGTTAATAGATGTATTTGTATAATTTCAGATCCCCAACTGCTGAACCCGGCTAACATTGCTCAGGAAAGAGAGTGAGTATTTCTTGACTTCTTATTACACTAATATTATACAGGGGAAAAGTTTGTATGCTCAAATTTAGATACGGGTAGACCATGTATGGATATGGATATTCCTATTGCCCTCTGACGTGTAACTTCATAGTCATAAAAAGAATGACAAGGTGGACCGATGACCTGGGGTGAGGATCAGAATAATCCTATGGATGCGAGATGCACCTGGCCTATCTCCATTGGTCTTTCGGCTGAAATTAAGATTTTTTCAATACACTTGCTCAGAAAGTGACTATTATCGCACTGCACTTAGGCATATAAAGGCACCTGTTACCAAACTGAAACAAACAAATTGTTACATCCGCATTCTATTGTCGCAACGAAAGACATTACTTATCGTAAAAAAAATTGACGCAGGATAATATAAGACTAGGCGATATGATCAAAATACCTTAGCCTTCACCTTTAATTTACAAAAAAAACATTAAATTTTTACCGCCATGACACATTTGTCTTATTATATTTTTTTCTAGTTTTAGGTACTATTTTGGTGATAGTTATATCGTTTTTCTTCACAAGTGTATTGAAAAACGTCGTATGATACATGTGAGTAATTAGAGATTACCGTTCTTGGTTCTCTTAAGAGCCTCGCCAAGGCTCGGCTCTTAATACCACCTCGACGGTAATCTCCCACATTACACACTTGTATCTTAGTCTACTATTTTGGTGATTCCTAAATTATAGCAGTCCTGAGTTTGAGCCACACGCCTACTGACAAATACTTGCTCTTTCTTGATAGGTCCACGCAAATCTGGGTGGTTCTTTCACAAAAGATAATTTAAAACACTAATCTTCACTTCACGTCATATGATTTTGACCATTATACTTTTACCGTATGGATAACCATGGAGCTTCTTGCCGGTTCTTCTTCATAGGAAACGAACAATTGGAACCGTGCACTAGCTTCTAACGTTTTATAAGTGCCCATGTAGACCTATGTGAAATAAAAACATTTAAATTGGAAGCCGATCCCAAGCTAATTGGGAAAAGGCTAGGGAAATCTTAGACGTATTTGGGTGGAAGTGATGATCCGATGGATGCGAGACGCACAGGACCGGTCGTTGTGGCGACGCTTGTGGGAGGCCTATGTACCGCAGTGAACGTCTTTCGGCTGAGATGATGATGATGATAATCTATACTAATATAATAAAGAGGTATGCGGTAATCTATGGAAGTACTGGTCCGATTGCTAAAATTTTTACACTAATAGAAAGCTGCTGTATTCCTGAGTGACATAGGCTATATTTTATGTACGCGGGCGAAGCTGCGGGCTAAAGCTGGTAAATATATGGTATGGTATGGTATCTCAAAGAACGTTTTAAGTTTCTTCATGACACACATTCTAGACACTTGAGATCATCGGAGAATTTGAAACTTTTGATGCCGTCGCATTCTACGAAGTTTTGTGACAAGTCGTTTGCGGTCCAGGCGGTGCGTTTGTGGAACGCATTGCCATTACCAATTAGGCAAGCCCAGTCACTAGCTTCTTTTAAAAATCTAGTTAAAGGCCATTTCCTCTCTTTGTAATGCTATCCTTGTTCTATATTTCTTCCACCAAGTCTAATCTTTTCTTTTCCCTTTTTCTTTCTCTAATGTAATTGTGTAACTTAATGTGATATGTATTTATATGTGTATATATATTTATATATATCATTTATAATTGTTTTAAATATTTGCTTATTTATAGTGTACACCGCAGACTACCCCTGTACTATTTTAGTTCTTACGATCCATCCTAAGGTTGTCTGGTAGATATCGCTGTCAGCGATAAGACCGCCATTGTACCCATAGTTTAAGTTATTGTATAAACTGTACCATTACTTTTTGGTGTACAATAAAGTTTTTTCTATTCTATTCTTAATATTATTAACTAATTCCTATGTTATTTTCCATCGACAGCCACATACAAGAACACATGGACGTCCCCATAGACACGTCTAAGATGTCGGAACAAGAGTTGCAGTTCCACTACTTCAAGATGCACGACGCTGACAATAATAACAAGTTGGACGGATGTGAACTTATCAAGTCGCTTATACATTGGCACGGTGAGTTACTTGCAATTATTATGTACAGTACGGCCGTTATAAGTTGGCGAGTCTGAAGTTAGGCTCTGCGAATTTTAGCGCTTGAAATATCGTACAAAAATAAAGGTTTAAAAAAATAAATGCCAAAAAGTGTTTTTAACAGCAATAAGAACTGCAAATAGCCTAACTTCACACTCGCCAACTTATAACGGCTGTACCGTAGGTTAATTGGGCAAAACGGCGAGCTACGTGGGTGCGATTGCGAAGCGATGTGGTTTAGAGTAGTTTAACGCGATGCGGTCGGTTCTATGTGCACGTAAAGTTGCTGCTACAACCGCAATAAGGGTTGGTGACTCAACGTGGTTGCGTATGAGAATTTAACGCGATGCGGTGGTTGTATTCTATGTGCGTAAGTTGCTACTAGAGTCGCGATCAGGGTTTTCCGAAAAGTTCACCACTTAGGCCTAATGTCCAAAAACGCTTTGAAATACGCTTAGTGTAAGTGTACGCCTGTTTGAAACTTGCATACATAACTATGAATGTCTGTCAACGAACGGCAGCGTCGTGCCGTCGTGTTCATAGACAGAGTTTCATGGTTTTCTATGTTATTATTGAAAACCCTCATTGTTTTAAACAACCCACTGCTCCGCAAGAGTTCGTGTGAGAATACCAAACAAATAACAAGCCATTCCACCGCAAGAGGTTGCTCGAATATCAAACCAAAGAATCGACCGCTTCGCTTCGCTCTTGGCCATATCGCACCCACGTGGGGTTTAAAGACGTATTCGCGTGAACTCTGATTTAATTATTGATAGTGGTAGCGGAAGTTTGGTCTCTAATCATACATTTAAGTAAAACAACTTTTTTTCAGTAGTAAGTAGTTATTAGTTTCTCTCGAATGACTAAATTAAGAATTTGGAGTTGATTATTATTATTCTTAGGCCCTGTTTCACCACCTACGATTAAGTTTCCGATATTTTACTTGGCAGATAATTTCATAGAAATTCTGTTACATTTTTTAATTTATTTAGAAAATAGTGGCTACTCGGACATTGTGAATTAGGCCCTTAGTATGAAATTCTGCTGGCAATTTTGGCACATTCTCAACTCCGAATTCTTAATTTGGAAGCCGGCTGTAAGTAATTTACTCGACTCGACTCAAGATTTTCTTACAAAAATTTAAGGGTAGAATTACGAGTACATTGCGCACACTCGGGCCACGTACGCCGATCTGGGCGCGTCGGTCTCCATACATTTTATACGGCAACTAGACTTGTAGAGCTACATTAGATCCACGCCACGCAACGTCGTTCTACGTACAAATCAGGCGTGGCCCACGTAAGCGTCGATAAACGTAGTTTCCGCTTTAAAATTCTCGACTTTGGATAGATTTTTTTCCGGTGTTACGTATGGCGTTTGAGTCGAGTTTAGTATGTAGAAGTTTCCTTACGCCCATTTTCAATAAGCTATCTATCTACAGTTGCAGCTACTAAAGATAAACAAATCTATCCTTTTGCCCTTACTTGCTTTCTTATAACCTACCGACTGATAGCATTTCCTACCAAAGTTGTGGATGGATAGATAGAATCTGACTGTTTATCGGGGATAGCTATCTATCTATGAACTGCGGTATGTTATTGAAAACGGGCGTTAGTGAGTACGTAGAAAACCGGGTTATATTTATTTATAATACTTTTTTATGAATTTTTTTAGTAATATAATTCAGTTAGTTATTATTATTAGTAATAGGATTCTTTCAGGATATTCTTTTGGCAATTTTTATTTATTTTTTGTTATTATTTTGGGTTATGGTAGTTTTATAAGTAATGGAATTTGGTTACAATTGTGGTATCATGGTTGTATGTTTTAGTGTGCTTAGCGTTTAAAATTAAGTGCATTACAGTATTTTTACCATTTTTATTCACTAAATAAATAAACTGTTTCCTACACTTTTTCTAATTATATCAGCCGACAATTACTGAAAAACTTGTTTTGTACAAAAAAAATATATATCTTGTCTATGATTGTCTAGAAAAAATTAAAAAGGTGATAAAAAAATACTGCATAAATAATAAAAAAAAATCTAAACTATTCATTAATGTTATACTCATGTAACAAATAAAAATGGTAAAAATATAATTTATTTAAGTATCTATATAAAAAAAACTCATTTTGTGTTTGTCTGTCTTTTTCTATGTCTGTCATCGCCGCGGTTTGGATCCCATCATCATTGGTTCGGCATTTTCCACAACTTCGCTTCGGTAAACAATATGGGTATTTTTAATTAATTATATGTATTTTATTGTAATTATTTGGTGTTCAAACAATGTTATTTAATGTATTTTAATTGCATATGTTTTAATATTTACCATTGTGTGTGATAAATTGACGTAAAATAACTATAACATAAAATATAATAACGTAATTCACAAAAAATGCCACCAATAAAAATATAACTGTTTAAATAATATCACTCCTGTAAAAAAACAAAACATAACGTGAAAACTCACGAAAAACTATTTAAATCATTTTAACTTCGTATTTTTCAATATCTACTATATCTAATTGTTGATGCTAATGCTATAATAATTACTACAAAATGAAATATATTTAAAAATACACTTATAACGCACAAATATACCACCAACAAAAATATTACTACTAAAATAAAAACTCAAAACTTACAAAATAAAAACTCGCCATCTCAAATCCCACCAAAAAAAAAAACTCCCGCCAACCGACCTGTCACTTTTGACATTTCTAACTTTTTTAAAAAGTAGAGCAAGGCCACAAACAAGCTCCCCAGGCAGGCACACCGCCCGTAGGCGAAAAAATCTTCGGAGATGACGAACTAGTAAACTTAATAGATCCTATTTTAAATATGGACGATCATAACAGAGATGGTTACATAGATTATCCAGAGTTTGTGAGGGCACAACAAAAAAGTCAGCAAAAACAGGGTGGACAATAAGTTTTAAGAATATTGTGTTGTGGGAATAGGTAGTTTTTGATGAGATATTTGAGTTTTTTTTTTACTGAACCTTCTTTTATTAAAGAATTAGGTAGAGTCTGAAGCCTTACTAGGACAACTACAGTACGGCTACGTGTACGGTCGTAGCAGCAACTAAATGGGGTAACTTATATTTCGTATTTGAACAAACAGAATTACTTTTCATTAATTGGCAATATTTCTGGGGGTGAAAGTACTCATGAATATTGACAATTTTAGAGTGGGATGAAATTCATAATAGATAAAAATAAAATCAACTGTTCTCTACAATTCATAGTTGACCCCATAATATCCTTGTCAATATTCTTGGGGGTAATACCCCCAGAAATTAATTAAAAATCATTCTGTATATTTAAATCCAAAATGAGATTTTTATAAAACTTTGTAATTAATCTTCTCTAAAAAATATTTTTTTGCTGAATTAATCGTTTAGTTTCTCCGTACTTTTTCTTCATTCAAAATGCTACCTAATCCCACACATACCAAGCCACATTCCGAAGAAAAAAACTGAACTGAAAACGTTATGAGATTTATATAAAATACTTTTTTGATGCAGTTTTTAAATAAATAAGAATTTTTGATAAGATTGAGAATATGATGTTAGCTAACTTGATTCGCGATTAACGCTTGCGACGTATTTTGTCAATTCTGGGAACTGTATAGGTTAGCAAAACAGAGGGTGGAAGGTATGAGGGCGCTAATATCGCAATTAGTGTCTTAATCTGTTGAGTCGCCGTCCGCACACCCAGTGCCGTAACTAGCCTTTTATGCACCCGGTGCGAGCTTTCAAAACTGCGCCCCTGAAAAATGCTCTAACCAGGCTTAGTCTGGTCATTTCTGCGCCCCTCCAGGGTCTGCGCCCTGTGCCTGGGCACTGCTCGCACCGCCCTAGTTACGGCACTGCGCACACCTATTGTCTTTCTATTATGTCTCTAATTACGGCACTCGAAAGATTAAAGTGAGAAAAATTTAAACAAAAATCCCTAAAAAAAAAAAATTACAACGAATAATTTAGACCATACTGTCATGACATCTGTCTATGGTCAACACAGTTATACCGGGTCCACACATGGTCCTACAGGCTTTTGTGTATTATTGTGCGTCCATGCGGGCAGAATAAGCATATTTTGTTTCTTTCTTATGAGTGTCAGCAAAGTAAAAATGATTATTTGATCTGTCACCACCTGTTTTGCTAAGCTATACCTAAAATACCTAAAGAAATCTTATTTTCATTATTATTACCTAAACGAATAATATTTTTGTAAACTGGCATTTTATAAGTAATATTTTAAATGTAACTAAATATGTATTAACGTTGCATCCACTCATAGTATAGGTAGACAAGGATCTTTAGGTGCGTATGCTACCATCTTGTTTTTTCAATACAATTTCTACAGACAATTTCACAAAGAATTACCAACCATGCCCCATGACAATGCCATTCAAATTAAAAAGATCCTTGTCCCACTATCCGCGGCATAATTCTTAAGCTGACTTTGACAGTTAGTCAAGTTGACTTTGACAGTTAGTCAAGTTGACTTTGACAGTTAGTCAAGTTAACTTTGACAATTAGTGCAAGTTGACTTTGACGGTGTGTCAATACTGGCAGTTATATACATGAAATATAAACCATAGATCTGTCGTTTTCCCACCCAATTATAAAACTGCAGATTGTTATTCAAAAGTTGTACTTCCATTACTGATTATTTTGGTTTGAAAATATTCGGTATTATTAACAAACGTATAAACGATATTAGAGCAATGTCTATTACGAAAAAAAAATGATTTGTATATTTTGTTTCTGAAACCTGCTCAAAAAATGATCTTAAAATGTATTTATTATTTTTTCGGTCAAACTCGAATTGCTATAAACGAATAATATGAAAATATATAAATAAATACCACTTATTTTTGAATCTAAATGTCCAATATGGGACAAAAGGTATATTTTTACAAACAATTGACATTTAACAAAACTTGATTAAACTAAACCATTTTTTAATAAAAAAATCGTTTAGTTTAATAGTGTTTTCATTCATACAAACAACCTACATTTTTAATAAAAAAAAATCGAATTCTAAGATCTGTTTCTTTATTACTGTTAAACATTCGTTTTATTTTTCTGTAATTATACTTTAAAAAATAAGTAAATGAATGTTTTAATTTTATATTTAAATGAACCTTCTCTCTCTCCACTGTTATTATCTAATTTTCTTTAATACTTACTTTTTTCTTGTTATTTTTTAAATATATTTATGTGCCAGTCATTTGTGACACATAAAATGTGTAGCATAAAGTCTCAAAACATACTTTTAAATACTGAATAACCTAAATTAGCTAAAGGAACTCTTCAGAGGCGAAAATCTTTATTATGCGTATAGCTGAGCAGTGAAATTCCTTCCTGTAGTCTAGACGAGGAGCTCGTGGCTATATAATAACAGCCGCATAGATCGATCTTCAAGGTTAAGCAACGCTTGCCAAGGTTGGTTTGTGGATGGGTGACCATCTTAACATAACGAGTTTCCTCCGTGCCTCGGAAAGCACGTTAAGCTGTAGGTCCCGGCTGTCATTTGTAGATCTTTGGCAGTCGTTACGGATAGTCAGAAGCCAGTAAATCTGACTCCAGTCTTGCCATGAAGTACCGTGTTACCCCAGTTAATGGGTTGTGGAGGTCTGGTAGGCAGCCGCTCCTCGTAAAATACTGGTATTCAGCTAAATCCGGCTTGACTGGAAGCCGACCCCAATGTAGTTGGGACAAGGCTAATCAAATGATGAATAGGTTATTTCTAGGCAAACGTGCTCCATCGTCGACCACATCATCGCTTACCATCAGGTGAGATAGTGGTCAAACGCGAAACGATCAATAATAATAAAAATGATTGTGTGGTTTTTATGAAACCACGGTAAAAGTATTATTGAAACATTTTTTCATATTATAGATATTTAACTAAAAAAATTCGGAATAATATATAGTTATATTAAACACTGACAAAAACAAACAAAATAGCGTGGAACACTGGCACAAATGAGTAATAATCTATACACTACACGGTCAGCTGATGCGAACTATAGACGCCGCCATATTGGCCTCGGCTGTTCTGACGTCACCGTCACGCGACATGCTACACACAGACGATAAAGTTTGAGACGATGTAATAAAAGTCTCACTTTAAAAGCTAAGCGAAGAATATTTTAATTCCTATTGTCTCTCTGGAGTTTCTCTAGTTTAAATATGACATGTATATTTTTTTTTCTTTTTTTTTCTTACGACTTATTCTAGCCATAGTGTATTTGTAAAAAAATGTATATTAGTCTTCCAAGATATTATAATAAAAAAATATTTATTATGTCTACTTTTTATAATCTAATAGAACCTGGGTATGATTAGGTCTAAACTCATTTTGTTTTTTTTTTATTTTCTTTTTTTCCCGACTTTGCGTGATAAAAGAGTGTTGTGTTATTTTTTTTTGTTTTCTTTTTTAATGGTATGTAAGTAATAGTGTAAGACGGTGTCGATATCAATAAAATTTGTATTGATTTATATACTGTATTTTTTCTTTTATTGACTAATGTAGATTGATTTTTGACACTAATATAAAGTGAAAGTGAGTATTTTTGTTGATTTTTTTAGGTACCCAAAGGTTGAAACGGGAAACAATTACTAAGGACTCCGCTGTCCGTTCGTCTGTCTGTTTGTCTGTCCGTCAGTCACCAGGCTGTATCTCAAGAACCTTAATAGCTAGTCAGTTGAAATTTTCATAGATGATGTATTTCAACACTGTTTTAGGCTATCACGGTTTATTTCATAATTTAAATTAATATCGGGAACTCAAAACAAACAATCACGGAAGATATCCCGTAAGTGACAATTTAAATTATGATGTATTCCTCTTGCCGCTATAACTACAAATACTAATAACAGAATAAAATACCTAAACACTTAAGTGGGTCTCCCATACAACAAACGTGATATTTTTGCTCATCTTTTGCTTAGTACAGTACGGAATCCTGCGACTCGCATTTAGCCCGTTTTTTAGGGTTCCGTAGTCAACTAAGAACCCTTACATGATCGCTAATCTAGCCAGCTCCTTCTGATCTCAATTTTTGGAGTTACTTAGAACTCTTGGAACTCGGAAAAGTGAAGAACGTTTCAATTATCGTCTGTTTTTTATACCCTAAGACTAAATTGACACAGGTAATGTCAATCTTACTATTGAAATGATGCCAGTTCTTTTGTGTTGTAATGTCATTTTAGGCTCAGGGTATAAAGAACAGACGATAGCATGTTTTTTATTTTACAAAATTCCAGTCAATGAAAAGAAAGAAAAGTACGTTTATGAAGAAAAGGTTTTGGAACGAATGATCGATGACAGTTTAAAGGCGATGGACGCGGACGATGACGACCTCATATCGTGGACGGAGTATAAACTGGTCATAGACGATCACGACCAAGTAACCGTTCCAAAGGAAATTGATAGGAATAGCCTATAGGGAATTTAGGTACATGAAAAAAGAAAAATATCTAACTAGTTTTATAGATTTTTTTATACGCCATAAATAGGAAACCGCAATTAAGTTGGTACGGAACCCTCAGTGCGCGAGTCCGACTCGGACTTGCCCGTTTTTTTTTTGCTATGGAAGGTATGGAACCCTTCATGCGCGAGTCCGACTCGCACTTAACCAGTTTTTTTCTAATCGTTACTGGTTTTTACCTAGTTTTTCTTTCTCAATATTTAGAGTAAATTAGAACCCTGGGAACAAACTGAAGACCCATGTTTATTTTTACAAAATTCCAGTCAATGAAAAGAAAGAACAGTACGTTTATGAAGAAAAGGCTTTGGAAAGAATGATTGATGACAGTTTAAAGGCGATGGACGCGGACGATGACGGCCTCATATCGTGGACGGAGTATAAACTGGTCATAGACAAAAATACACTATAAAGAAAGAAAAGAAAGAAAGAAAAATGTTTTATTTGACACACAGTGATGATAAAAAAAAAACTTATTTTTAACTTAGTAACTAGTTTATCGGTAAATATATACCGTTTGTGATGTTGTATTTCTCTTGTGACTGTAATATGAAATACTAAAAACAATTAAATATTTAAGTGCCTCATACAACAAACTTAAGTTTGGCGAGGGTCGCGGGAATCCGATGGATGCGAGACGCACAGGACTGGTCGTTGTGGCGACGCTTGGGGGAGGGCTACATCCAGCAGTGGACGTCTTTCGTCTGAGATGATGATGATGATAGAAACGGCTTTGGAACAAATGATCGATGACTGTCTGAAGGCGATGGACGCGGATGATGACGGACTCATATCGTGGACGGAGTATAAACTGCTCATAGACAAAAATATAGTATAAAGAAAAAAAGAAAGAATAATGTTTTATTTGGTACACATAGATACGCACAGTTTAGGAAACACATGTAGAAACTACTACTACTGTATACTATGTGTACTATAAGCCCCCATAGCGCACTAGCGGCCAGGACGCGGCGGCCATCGAGATACTTGTAGTATGAAACCGCTATAGAGCGCGCGCACCTGTGGCCGCTGGCCGCGTGCGGACAGAAGCGCGCGCTCTATGGCGGTTTCATTTGTTTCACCTGGCCGCCTGCGGACTGGCCGCTAGTGCGCGCCTGGCCTAAGGAATATACACGAAAAAACAAAAACTTAATATCCAATCAATGTATTGCCAAACATATCGCATTAATATAAAGGTGAAGGTTTGTGTTGTCTGTGTAATTGTTACTCCCTTATGCTGAAATGGCTGAACGGATTTAGTAGGCATTTGGCATACGGGTATACCATGTTCTGGAATAGAACATAGGATGCTTTTTATCCCCATAATATGTTCCCTTCCCATAATTATCAACTTACAAGCGACCGCAGGTAGAGATATGTCGATACCTATCCTTGCGCCGTCCTATCTTCCTAGCTTGCCGTGCTTTGCTGGTGCTGTCACTGCGGCTACAAAGAACCTCAAGAAGCAGAAATATTCTAACCTTTTTGTGCAGTTTTGACGACACGATTGGCGCAGTAGTTGAGCGATTGGCTGCTGCGCCGTTGCGTATCGCGGGTTCGATTCCCGCAAGGAATATAAATATTTGTATGGCTTACAGAAAGATTTGGGGGTCTGGGTGTCTTGTGTATGTGAATTTACATGTTTGTGAATGTACCTACGGTACTGGATTAAAAAAAATAGTTTTCGCAGTAAAAGTTATTTTAGCAGTCCCAGAAATATTATCAATTAATAAATTTAATATCATCCTGTAATCCTGTATATCTCATATTACGTGTTGGTGTTTTTATTAGGTAGGTAAATACGATCCTATTTTTTCAGGACTCAAGCAAAGATTAGTAGAGAAAGAAAACAATTTTGTTTTTTTTTATTATGTTTTATTTTTGCTGATAAATATTATTAGTTTAGTACTTTATAAGTAGGTAAATAATATGTGGCAATTGTTACGTATACATTTTATTGTTTAATCTATACTAATATTATAAAGCGGAAGAGTTTGTTTGTTTGTTTGAACGCGCTAATCTCAGGATCTACTGGTCCGATCTGAAAAATTCTTTCACTGTTAGATAGCCCATTTATTCAGGGAGGTTATAGGCTATACATAACATCACGCGAGGACTAATAGGAGCGGAGCAGTAACCAAAAATGCGGGTGAAACCGCTGGGTTCAGCTAGTAAATCATATTTTTAAGTGTACTTACCGTGTCATCTGTCAAACCATGATTATAACATGAGACAGAAAATGTTTTGTGAATGTGCGCATAAAGGAACACCCTACTTGAAGCTGGGGTAAGTAAAATCACCATCATTATTATTTATAAGTTTGTACTTATTTCTTTTTAAATAATTATTTATATGTCGTGGCTAGATTTTATCATCTTAGAATTGATTACGAGTCTTAATAATAGGTTCGAGTTTTAGCCCCGAGTCTTATTTGGAGGCTCGAGTTTAAGCCCCGAGTCTTATTAGGAGGCTCGAGCTTTAGCCCCGAGTCTTATTTGGAGGCTCGAGTTTTAGCCCCGAGTCTTATTTGGAGGCTCGAGTTTTAGCCCCGAGTCTTATTTGGAGGCTCGAGTTTTAGCCCCGAGTCTTATTTGGAGGCTCGAGTTTTAGCCCCGAGTCTTATTTGGAGGCTCGAGTTTAAGCCCCGAGTCTTATTAGGAGGCTCGAGCTTAAGCCCCGAGTCTTATTTGGAGGCTCGAGTTTTAGCCCCGAGTCTTATTTGGAGGCTCGAGTTTTAGCCCCGAGTCTTATTTGGAGGCTCGAGTTTTAGCCCCGAGTCTTATTTGGAGGCTCGAGTTTTAGCCCCGAGTCTTATTTGGAGGCTCGAGTTTTAGCCCCGAGTCTTATTTGGAGGCTCGAGTTTTAGCCCCGAGTCTTATTTGGAGGCTCGAGTTTTAGCCCCGGGTCTTATTAGGAGGCTCGAGCTTTAGCTCCGGGTCTCATTAGGAGGCTCGAGCTTTAGCCCCGGGTCTTATTTGGAGGCTCGAGCTTTAGCTCCGGGTCTCATTAGGAGGCTCGAGCTTTAGCCCCGGGTCTTATTTGGAGGCTTGAGTTTTAGCCCCGAGTCTTATAAACATGCTCGAGCCTTATTTATTTAACAAGGTTCGAGTCGCTACTGGAGCTGTCTACCTCTATCTCTATGCGAAGTTCGAGCCCTATACGCAAGGTTTGAATCGCACCTCGAGCTGTCAACCTCTATGCGATTGAGTCCCACGATCTACTAAATAAACGATGCTCGAGCTCCCCACTGCAGCCTTTTTTTTAGAGCTTTAAGACCCAAACCACTAAGGCTCGAATCATTCAGAGGCGAGCCCTTGGAAGGCGAGTTTTAAAGACTCATTAGCTTCGACTCGGGATCGAAGCTAATAATTCTCAATATTAGTCAATACCGTATTTACGTTGGTTTTTAAGTTTCTCCATTCTCATACCTAAGGCGGCCCCTAGATCTACAATAACATTGTACAATACTTTATAATATACAATAAGATTGAAAGGCGGTCTGAATCCAAACGAGCAGTTATATTGCACAATAATACGTACTGCACAATATTTTCGTGTTCAGTCGGAGAGCGTATACTCCTAGTGAAGACGAACAACAGACAGAAAAATATTGCGCAATACTGACCCTACACGATGCAATGAAATAATATGGTGCAATAAAAATTAGACTCGCTCAAACTTTCGGTCAATCATTGCGCAATCTTCAATGTTTACTCTAAACGGTCAATAATATTGAACAATTCGTCATATTGCGCAATATAATTGACCGTCTAGGGGCCGCCTTAAAAATAGGTCAGCCTGCTCTTCCACAATTATTTTAGTGTTGGCTGCCAGTCTAACCGTATGCATCACAGTACCAGAAGCTCTATCACGAGCTCTAAACTGAACTGTTGTCGTGTTGTGTTGCGAGCGAGAAGACGGATGGAGCTATACACACTATATGTAGGTGTAACCCTATCCCCCTTCTTGCTCGCACGCCTGTCAATTTATTTTTAGGCTTCGTTTATTTATTTATTTAACAGTTTATGTACACACACAAAAGAATTAGAAAAGAAAAAGGAGACAGAAAATAGATACAAGGGTAATGCTTATTTCTAAAGACATCTCTTCCAGCATACCGCGAAAGGAGAGTTGGAAGAGAAAGAGAAGTAGACACCGTGTGTGACTGTTAAAGGACAATAGATATATACAAAATAGTTATTAATAAAGTAATAAAACATTCAGTTATAGATACCGAGACAAGGGCGTGTCCCCTAGAGTAGCGCGGCTCGCGAAAAATTCATAAGGCGTTGTATGGGAGCGTTTATGGAGAAGCCATTTTACACGCCTTTACTTGAAGCGCAGACGGTGCTCGCGGATAGTACCGCAGCGTTTTGGCGAGTTATTGCTACAATTTTTCGTTCACCGTAAAAGTAGCGACATTCGCAGCCGCAGCGTTGCACGCGCCAATACGAACATAATACGGCAGTAAAAACTTCTTCTCGCTTCTCGGTAAACAGTGAAAATTCCTGACGCGCCGCGATACGCCAGGATACCCTCGACGCGCGACATCCCGCGTCTCCGTAAATTAGCACTTAGATAGAGATACATAAAAGATTTTTACACCACCTGCTCGATAATGACCCTATTATGTGTCATGTAACCTGCACTTAAAGCAACTCGTTATCACCTAGGGAGATAATACAGTATGGCCGATCCCTAGGGCATAATGGTTTTTTTTTTTAATTTTGAACGTCAAATATGCCCTCAGTAATTTAAAATGTAGGGTAACCCATATAGTTATTGCCCGGTTAAGGAATTGATAGTCGTTTCTTCTTATTATTATGTTTCTTAATAACGAAATCAAGAAAAATATTTGTTTTTATGTAACTTTATCATATTTTTAATAGGAAAATCAGTCATTAGTGTATATATCTTTAGAAATAAAATAATAACAAATCAACAAAAGCAAAACCTCTAAAATCACAGTGATTGCCCACCATGACATAGTAATTGCCATACATAATGGACAGTTATTGCCCACCTAGCAGTTATCATTAATTAACGTCTTATTCTAATAATAAGACTTAAAAGTTAAGAATTTTTCCAGCCATTTGAACATTTAAATGTAATTCTTCGCAATCAGAATTCGTGTCATCGTCAGAATCATTAATTTTATAACAAAAATGACATAAAAATGGTGTTCTGGAATACATCGTAAATAGAACAAAAAACTTTTTTTTCAAGTGGGCAATCATAAGGATGACTTCTCCCGCTCTTGGGTGGAGCGAGAGGGCGTGTCAGACTATTACTGATTAAACCCCACCTCGTTCCTTCGTTGTCTTCGATCTGGGGACACGGAGACACGCACACGCACCTTTCGGAGTTTCAGTGTTCTCCAGAAGCTTCGGCCCTATTGGAGCCCTACAGTTTGCTGACATCTCCTTGAGGCGCGCGTGGAACAGAATGTGCCGTTGACGACTAGGCTCGGTCCAGGTTATTACCGGACTATCGAATGGCGAGCAACCCAGTGCTCACAGTCCGCAAGCCTGCCTACGGTGGTCGAAAATTGGGATTGGGATATCGGCGGCGGCGGCGTGAGGGCAGTTCCCTCACGCGCTCGCGGTCGGCAGCCTGTTTCGCTAACATTACAGCTTCGCAGAAGAAGGCAACCGCCTGCCAACCCTCCGCGCACCGGACCATGGCCTGTACCAGGGCCCGGTGCGAGATGTCACCGCCGTCGATAGCCTCCACGAGAGCACGGCGGTGCTCCGCCCAAGCGGAGCAGGACCAGCGTCATACGGAACGAAAGGACGCCGTGACCTCTTTCAAACCACTCCTCAAAGACTTACCGCCGCAATGACGGTGTGCCCTTAAGGATAAATATACAACTATTGACCGGGCAATAGCTGTATCTATTGTCAGTGGCAATAGCTAGATAATGATATGGCAATAACTAAATTTATTAGAATATTGGTACAGTGATTGCCCACCCCCTTTTAAAACTTTACGAAAAAAATTACCGTTATTACAAGTAGTTATATAGGCACTTAAATATCTTTTTGATCGAATAACATTAATCAAAAAACACCTAACACAGAAAAAGCCAACAAATAATGCAATTTTGAAACAACTATTCTTAAGAAATATCACAAGAAACTTGACTTTTTTTTGACGAGCTGCACACCTGTTCCATCAAAATCGGTTATGACACTTAAAATCTGAAATACTGCCAGTTATTGAAATTTAAAATGCTACTATTTAAATAGTTGTAACATCGATCTATGGTTGTTAAATTTATACTAACCCTTTAAAAATTACCAAAAAAACGCATTGCTTCTTAATGTTGGCAATCACTATATGCTGGGCAATCACTATAGTGGTTACCCTACGTGCATCAAACAAATTTATTCAAATTTGAAACTGGCCACTAACAAAAAAAAAAAAATGTGGTTACATCGTACTGAGGAAAACGCTAAGGAGGTTCTAAAAAAGAGTAAAGTTATATATTAATTAATATTGAAGTAGTGAATTTTGTTTGTTTCTAATTTCGAGTTGAGATTAACTTGTAAATAATGCTGTATATTTTTTAATTTATTGTATATTTTTTCGTTTTATACGATATATAGTACCTAGTTAATTAATCGTAGTAGACTTGCAATTATCTCACAGATGGTGTAAAAAGTAGAGTATCCAACACGGGAATAAAGCTGTCTTTGTCTTGGGCGGCTTGAATTCCTCACTTCACTCAGGTTTCTCTATTAACTCCCTCGCAATGCTCGGGAGTTAATTATATAAATCCCTCACTCACGTTCGGGATTAAAACTTAGCAACCTTCGTTTTGTTCGGAATTCAACATGCCGCCCTCGCCTTAAAGACACTGCTTTACTCCCTAGTCACATAATCTACTATTTTCATATTTCCAGGACAAGTGGACAAAAATCATCCGACTTACACCGACGAGCAGCTGGAACAACTCCTGGAGCACGTCTTCAAGCATACCGACATGAATAAGGACGGCTATGTCGACTATTTGGAGTACAGGCTCAGCAACTATAAGGCTCTGAAGGCTCAGAAGGAGAAGCAACAAGCTGGAGCTAAATAGAAAGATTTTACTATGTGAATTTCGTTTTATTAATGTGCCTTTTGATGACTTAAAACGAAAACCTCGTAACTGCAAAATACGTACAGAAGGCACTAAAACCTAAATTAGACCTTTATTATCATTTATTTTAAGTGTTCATCTATATGATTTATTAAAATATTTAAAAATATTGATTTATTTTGAGAGTTTTCTCTCAAAATAAATCAATATTCTCTCTTTTCGACAAGTTTTGAGGCGTCGTCGCAATGTTATTATACCAAACTGACTCGAGAAGGATATGCATTTAACATAGTAAACGGCGTTACAAATCATCATGATCCTGGCCTCCCTTATCCAGTTTGGGGTCTGCGCAGCATGTTTTTCTTCCATTCTGTCCTGTCACTCGGCGTTACAAACATCAATGAAAATACTTTGTCGATACAAGGTGGGGGGTTTTGAATGTAATAAAATAAAATTACCTAAAATTGCAGATACGGGGTTTTCACTCTATAGAGCGTTTTCACATTATCCGATCCGATATCGGTGTCGGACGCCAATCCGCTATCGGGGTAAGTAAAATGTATCAAATGCCGTGCTCCGATATCCGATATCGGGCTGGACAATATGAAAGACAGGTACATATTTCATACATTTTACTTACCCCGATATCGGATCGGCGTCCGACACCGATATCGGATCGGATAATGTGAAAACGCTCTAAGTCATCGCTTTGCCTATTGAGTTGAAGGGCTGCGGTAACTCTTTTGAACAATCCTATAACACTTAAGACCGTTTTCACATTATATATCGGATATCGGATCGGAATATGTGAAAACGGTCTTAATTCTATCTTTAAAACATAAACATTAATTTCATATGTAACCACGGTTCTAACTCGAGCATTTTGTACCAACTAAGCTATGCTCGAACTTAACTTAAAATACTCATAGTAGTACATTTTGATACAAGTGGAGAAAGTTTGTTATTGCGTTCAAGGCGGAATTCGCCCGAGCCGCAGGCGAGAGTGTTATCGAGCCAAATGCTGTAGTGACTATTTTCCACGTGTATCAAAAGACGTTTTTTAATACACTTTTTTAATACACACTACCACAGAAATAAATAAACGGGCGGGAGTGAACAGCGACTCGTGGGATTAAGTATCGCTCAGCCTTACACGATAAATATTTACAGTAAATGTGTTTTTCAGCTGTTCTTTTTATATGTATATTTTGTATTCAATTTGTTCTGTCTAAATAAATTATTCTTTTTTAATATATATATTTTTTTGTATTTTTCAAGCCCCGTTACAGATTTCCAATATTTCTCAGTTACAAATTCCTGGTGAGTATTTTAGACCTACATTATAACGTACTTTACTAATGTTTCTATAAGTAGGAACATAATGCTTTTTATGTTCTTCTAGTCTTCTGTATAATATAAAAAAGGCAAAGTCCTGGCTCAGTCACTGACTCAACAACGCCCAGCCCAAATCCTTGGATCTAGTACACTGAAATCTCATCATCTTTCCATACATTTATTGTGTTTAAATAAAGCCTGCTGCATGATATGTATTCTTTTTTCAGTTGCTGATAATGCAGGAGAAGATAATGGTATGTCGTACAAAGATGCAGATTTAGAAGAAATGGTAGAAGGAGCGTTAAAACAAACGGACAGGAATAACGATGGATTTATAGAGTACTCTGAATTCAGAGCAGCGACTGATGTTAAAGTGGTTGAACCCTAATAAAACTGCAGACCGGATTATGTGCAATTAAATACCTACTTGCATATTTTTTTATTTGTTACTAGCTGTCCCCTGCGGTTTCACTCGCATTTTTCGTTACTGCTTCGCTCCCGTGGGTCGTAGTGTGATGGTATATAGCCTATAGCATTCCTCGATAAATGCGCTAACTAACACTGAAATAATTTTTCAAATCAGTCCAGTAGTTCCAGAGATTACCCCCTACATACAAACTTACAAACCTACAAACTTACAAATTTTACCTCTTTATAATATTAGTATAGTATAGATAAACTAGTGCTTGACTGCGATCCCACCTGATGGTAAGCAGTGATGCAATCGTTGATGGTGAGGTGCACTAGTTTATTAAAAGCCTATTCACTCTAGCCTTGAAGACACCTAAATTGTAGTCGGACAGGAAAACCGCAGCAGGCTAATTGTGTTGTGCATATGCAACTGTGTATTTGTATATGCGTTGCCATATTTGCATATGAAGGGTACAGGAAAAAAATGGGCTCATCGACATTTTTTGTGAACATTAACTACCTAACAATCACAATTGCTGGATATTAAGCGGTCCTATCACATGACGAATTCAAAACAAACTATAAGGGTAAAGTAGACTTTATGTCTTCACATACCCGCAAACGAGACACAATAGTAAGACAATTGACAGAAATCTCCTGGAGATTTATTAGTGGACGGGAGGATAAACAAAATATATTTATTACAAAACACGAAAATAGCAAAAATTAGACCATTGCAGCGCAAACCGGGATAGAATGAGAGCATTGCTTTTGATTGTCGATGAGCCCTTTCTTTTCCTGTACCCTTCATATGTAATTTTCAAATGTTGTTGTATATGCATTGTCATATTTGCATATGTAATTTGCAAATGATATTGTATATGCATTTGTATATTTAGACTATCTTCTTTCAAATAATTTGTATCTTATGTATTTCTGCTTATTGCGCAAAATTTCGGGATAAGATAGACTAATAAATGAATTAAATCTAGCATTATAGCAGGTCCATCGTACAATTAGGCAACGCGTTTTATCTGTTGAACTTTTACTTGGAAAAATATTTGCTTATACGGCATCCAAGTTCAAATAGTTCATAACAAGTTCAAATAGTACATAACGTAAGGTTCGTAAAGCTAGTACGCGGATTTTCTGAGTCGTATTAGTGAACGCGGGAAAAGCGCGGGAAAACTTAGTATTTTGGCGGGAACAGACAGTGCTATACGCAGCCAGGTGGCCATGCGCACAACCGGATAGTAGGTAACTACCCAGTCATGCCAGTAGATGTGGAACGGTCTTTTTCCATACTAAATAGGTAGTTTTGTGTTAAAGTGATCAAAATGTTAAAGCCTTAATTATTTTATTGTAGACAACTTATACAATAATAACTGTAGATTCGTAATTATAAAATAAATAATATTTTATTATTACGTTACTTTGGACAGCTTTGGACACATTTTATGCATATTTGTATACATAATATTCTAAGAGGTAGGTATATTTCATATAATCCGGTCTTAGTTTTTAGTGATGACTGATCTAATTAAACAAAATCTCCCTTGATATGAGTATAACGTGAATAAAACAAAACGATAATTATAATAGAGTGCGTCTAATGAAAGCGCGACCTGGAGTCTTTTTCTTAAATTTAATTGGCAACATTATTCAACCGCAATTGTAGGAAATAAAAAAATTGAGAAGTGTCAAGACATGATTCTTCTACTAGTTAGTAATACCACATACATTTTTTTTTGGATTTAACCTCTTTTTCTCAGGTCGCGCTTTCATTAGACGGACTTTAGTATTTTATTTTCAGTGGTTTTTCCTCCCCCCCCCTCCTTTTTCCTGTATGACAGAAGTGTGCCTTCAGCTTTTCCGGTAGGTAGGTATATTATGCGTTCACGTAAAGAGCCTATTACACTATTCGATACGTCGCCTCGATGCGTCGATTCTTTACGTCGACTCGATACGTCGAGCCCCGTCGAAGACCGTTTTACCCTTATTACACTAAGCGACGTAGACTAAGACCCTTCGTAAAAAAATAAATTTAAAATTAAAAAAAACCGGGCAAGTGCGAGTCGGACTCGCGCACTGAGGGTTTCGTACCAACCTACCTATAAAAACAGTTTAATTCTCGAATCGAGTCTTGAAGACTTTTCAAATTTTTTTTCTTGTGACGTAACTAAAAATTTTCAGTTTTCAGACTTTTCCCGATATTAGTGCTATAATACCTTGCTTCGTGCCAAATTTCAAGATTCTAGGTCAACGGGAAGCACCCTATGAGTTTTGATTCCTTTGACAGTGTCGAAATGTACGTTTTTTGCAACATAAACGGGCGTATCTTTTTTTCCCGTCAACTTACAAGTTTGATTTTTGCACAACTTCAAGGGACCGCAGATTTCAATATATGGTTTTAATTTCAACTTGATACCTTCTCGCGTTCCTGAGAAAAAGGGTCTTGACAGACGGACGGACAGACGGACAACAAAGTGATCCTATAAGGGTTCCGTTTTTTCCTTTTGAGGTACGGAACCCTAAAAAAACCCCGGCTACTCTCCACATCTCAGGTCCTGATGACCTTGAAGACCTGAACCGATTTCCACCAAACATAGCTAAGGACACTCTCGACTGATATAGTTTTTAAACAAAAAAAAACCTCATTAAAATCGGATCATCCGTTTGGGAGCTACGATACCACAGACAGACACATATACATTTACACACACAGACACGTCAAACTTATAACACTCAATCGTTTTTGCGTCGGGGGTTAAAAACGAGTGGTGTTATAGGCCTTAAAGGGTTACTGAATGAAAAGGCGCTCTGATTAGCTCGCTCTAGGCTCTTAATTACTCAGATACCCGCGAAACGAGACACAATAGTAAAACAATAACAGCGCGGTCTCATAGGACCGGTTGGGGATTCAAACGTTAAACAATCACAGAGCCAAACGTGACAAACGTTTCGGTCGCGTTAAAGTTGTGGTTATGCTAAACGAAAAGACACATTTTACGTAAAATATTTTTTAATTTAAGAGGTACAATTTGGCATCAAATCATTCGTTTTCTTACAGAAAAGTACAACATATTAACACTATTACCTACCTAAAACTATTCACACACAATTATACTTATACAAACTTAAAAATAACTTATAGACTAATTATAAATAATCACACTATCTATACTTATTTTGATACTTTTTATTTTTGACGCACACATAAATATTTCTTTATAATTATAATAATTATGTCTGACTTCACTACTGCGTAATATTTTTGACTTGGATACTACCTACAGTCTGTTTTTTATACCTTGAGACTAAATTAACACAAGTACCTAATGTCAATATTCAGCTAAATCCGGCTTGACTGGAAGCCGACCCCAATATAGTTGGGAAAGGCTAGGCAGATGATGACCTAATGTCAAATTTACTTTAGGAATGACGCCAGTTCTTTTGTGTTGTAATGTTATTTTAGTCTCAGGGTATAAAAAACAGACGGTACGTGAATTAAACCAAGTCTGTTAATTTGTTTACCATTAGAATATGGAAGTAGCTACATTTTTGTAGTATTTAGCAGCAAATGTATCAAGTCAAAGTTCTCGGCAAGCTTCGCTGAGGTAGTCAACACTACATTAACATTTTTAGAGTGCGTCTAATGAAAGTGCGACCTGGAGTTTTTTTTTTAAATTTAATTGGCAACATTATTCAACCGCAATTGTTAGTAAATAAAAACTTGTCAATTATCGAGACATGATTCTCCTACTGTTAGTAATCAAATTCAAAATTTTTGGTTTTGACCTCTTTTTCTCAGGTCGCGCTTTCATGAGACGGACTATAGCTACGTTTTTGTAGTATTTAGCAGCAAATGTATCTAGTCAAAATTCTCGGCAAGCTTCGCTGAGGTAGCACTGCAATAAAATTCTTAACTCCATTTTACCAAGATTGCACTCGTTTCAAGTATGAATTGGTCTCGTTTTGTATCTCAAGTCGACACTTTAGATACAAAACGACACCAATTTTAAATCACAATACTCACTAGGAACTAATTTTGAAATAATTAAAACAGACACTGAATTTCATTCGAGGAAATTCCACGAAAAACTGTCATGTCTAACTACGGTTTCTGTAGATTACAAATTAATAATATAAGAAAATGAACATTGTTGCGTGCATATTGTCGCTAGATGGCGTTGAACTCAACATTTTTGTAGATTTTTACAGAATAGTGTGTAAAAATCTACAAAAATGTTGTGTTTTCTGGCACACACTCTGCATGTATAGACGTCTATCTATATATTTTGTATAGTACTTTTGGGTACGTTTTTGAAGTTGACGTAATTAATTTAAAAAGAGATACCTAAAGTCTGTTTTTTAATCTCTGAGACTAAAATGACATTATGTCTGTTGTCACACCTGTCACAACACAAAAGCACTGGGATCATTACTATCGTAAGTTTGACATTTGCCAGTGTCAATTTAGTTTCGGGGTGTAAAAACCGACTTTAGTATAAAAAATTCTTCATAAGACCTGAGGTTACATTATGTTGATCACCAATCAAGTGTGTTTTGATTGGCTTCCCTAAAAGGCACGCTGTTTTCGCTGTAGAACTGTGAGAACCAATTCCTGAATGCTCGTATCGTTTTGTCAGTTTTGACGTAAGCAGGGGCCGAGACGAAACGCTTGCTGTTCCATATTTTGATGTCTCGTTCGAACTGGAATGAAATACAAAGATATTGTTAGTTTTATTTTACTAGCACTCTCCCATTTGCATAAATAACCAGACAGCATGGGTCTATCTTCAAGGTTAAGCAACGCTCATGCCAAGGTTTGTCTGTGGATGGCTGACCATCTTAACATAACGAGTTTCCTTCGTGCCTCGGAAAGCACGTTACGCTGTTGGCCCCGGCTGTCATTTACTATATAGATCTTTGGCAGTCGTTACGGATAGTCAGAAGCCAGTAAATCTGACTCCAGTCTTGCCATGAACTATCGTGTTACACCAGTTAATGGGTTGAGGAGGTCTGGTAGGCAGCCGCTCCTCGTAAAATACTGGTATTCAGCTAAATCCGGCTTGACTGGAAGCCGATCCCAATATAGTTGGGAAAAGGCTAGGTAGATGATGATGATGAGTTCTATTTTAATAACACTTCCTATTTGTATAAACCATAGATGTCTGGGAAATTCAAACTCAAAATTATTTTATTTCACACTAGCTGTCCCCTGCGGTTTCACCCGCATTTTTCGTTACTGTGATGGTATATAGCCTATAGCATTCCTCGATAAATGGGCTATCTAACACTGAAAGAATTTTTCAAATCGGACCAGTAGTTCCAGAGATTACCCCCTACATACAAACTTAAAAACATACAAACTTACAAATTTTACTTCTTTATAATATTAGTATAGATAGGCCTCTCTCCATGAGCACTAATAAAACATCAGAAGCTAGTGCACGATTCCAATTGGTCGTTTCCTATGGAGAAGAACCGACAAGAAACTCCATGGTTCAGTCTTGTAAAAAAATTATTAAATCAAATCAAATCAATCTTTATTTGTGAACATATGTACAAAAAGGTGTTTCTATAATATGTCCATATTACAATGTGCGTGTGTATGCGCCACGGAGCAAGCCGTGGTGTGCGCAAGCCCTGGTACACTCTCCTCTGTTCCTTTACTCTCATAGTCCGATGGGACAACCCGACACTGATGGAACAACCAGAGAGAAATCAGGCGCAGGACCAACGGCTTTACATGCTTTCCGAGGCACGGGGGTATCACACCACCAACTTCCAAACTCCGTGCAGTTATAGAGTTTAGAAGCGTAGAATTCCTAATGGAAAAACTCAATAGCACTTTTTGCCCGACCCGTGAATCGAACTCAGCACATCACACTCAATAGCCGCTCTTGCGACCACTAGACCAACGAGGCTATGAAAAAAGAAAGGCTAGGGAGATGAAAAATTTGGTAGAAACTCACCATATCACCTTCAGACTTGACCGACAGCGCAGCGAAAGGCGCGTTATACGCGGGCGAGAACATCCTGTGTATGACTCTCTGTAGCGAGGGGCCTAGTGGCGTCACCGACTGCGACACTAAGATAGGACCCACTGGGGATTGGAGCAGCAGGCGAACGTGGCCGGGGCCTATCTGTGGAAGATTTATCATATTAGTAAACTAGTAACTAGTAACGGATAGTCAGAAGCCAGTAAAATCTCACTCCAGTCTTGCCATGAAGTACCGTGTTACACCAGTTAATGGATTGTGGAGGTCTGGTAGGCAGCCGCTCCTCGTAAAATACTGGTATTCAGCTAAATCCGGCTTGACTGGAAGCCGACCCCAATAAAGTTGGGAAAAGGCTAGGCAGATGATGATGAGTAACTAGGCTTTACACGGGTGCAAATTATACACCGTGACGCACAAACGAATACCATAGATCCAGTACATGATTCTGAATTAACAGTGGTGGAATTTTTCGTCGGCTTTTTTCAATATATAAAAAAATCTGCACTTTTTACTGTATAAAATAGTTATTATGATAAAATGATTATAATAAAACGATTGCCTTTCAACTTTTCTGTCACTGCATGAAGCAAATAACCGGTGGAGTGCGCGTACGATGCTATTGCGCTCACCAAATGCTAAAACTAGTAGAAGCGGCAACCGCAAATGTAGTACGCAGGTCACGTGCTCCCGATTTTTAAGCGGACCAATAGCAGCCGCGCATTTTTCTTCGTCCCCCGGCCCGCCGTGGTGAGTTGTTTACTTTGAAGAAATCGGGCTATGCGCTCTCTAGTGGTTATATTCTCTATGTGTCTCTAGGCACCACTTTCAAACTTCCTCTAATGTACTAATTTCTCACTTTATCAAGACGAGAATCGTCACACCACACATCCATCTCCGCTAATGCAATCTTTTTTCATCTATCTTTTCAAGGGTAGTAGGCCTAAAGTAAGTATAAAATTAAGTTTACGAACCTGTGTAACCTGTACATCCACATGGCCGAAGTCATGTTTCATGATCCTGTAGTCATGCGTCAGGTTCATGTTTGCGGTGTGGTCTTCATTCCTACTCCAAGTCGCTGACCAGACGTGGCAACCTGTACCGAAGAAGACATAGATGTAGGAAGGTTGGAAGGTTAAGTAAAAACAAAAGTTATGGCCAGTTAAAAGGAAACTATTTACGACTTTTCCTCATATATAGGTCACGGGATCTTCGGCCCTACATAGCATGGCATAGCATCGGCCGTATAATGTTCCTACTGCTCGGACTCAAGCCTCCTCTATAGGAGAGGGAAATGGGCCATAATCCACCGCGCGGGCCCAGTGCGGATTGACGGTTCTAGGACATGCCGGTTTCCTCACGATGTTTTCCTTCGCCGTTTTGAGAGCAGTGGTGATGAAATAAATTACACAAAGTAATGCGCCTGACTGGGATTGAACTTGCAAGTCGGGGCGGTTACCACTTGGCCAACACTGCTCTCCCTGCTCCGGCCCTATGGCCTCTTTTTATGCAAGACAAACACAGACATTTGAATAACTCACTGCCAGTGGGCAGTGATGACTTAAGGTGCTATGCATTTTAACCGAAATGCTGGACAAAGGCCTCTCCCAAACATTGCCACAACAACGTGTGGCAATGTTTGGGAGTGTGTGTGTGTAAGTGTAAGGTTGTGTGTGTAGTGTTAAGTCTGGCGATTCTTCGGGCTATATCGTCGGCGACTTTGGTTCTACTGCGGAAATCTTCATCCCTGATACACTCCCACTTTAAGGATGAAAAGAAAAGTACATTGCTTACCTATTAAATCATACAACAATGGGTATTTCTCTCCGAGACTCGACAGTAGCGATGGTGAATGCACGGCATTCAAGTGGGCCACATCAGCACCATTTTCTGGTATCTCCTGAAAAAGTAATAGATCTTCGTAAAGGGACATCATCATCTATATTGGGGTCGGCTTCCAGTCAAGCCGGATTAAGCTGAATACCAATATTTTACGAGGAGCGCCTACCTACGTCGTCCACAACCCATTAACTGGAGTAACTCGGTTCTTTACTGGCTTTTGACTATCCGTAACGACTGCCAAAGATCTACAAATGACAGTCGGGACCTACGGCTTATCTTGCTCGTCATTAAATACATATTGACCGTCCATAGTTACACTCTATCATTTCAAGCTCCTACTGTAATTTTATTTATGGTTCGTACAGTAAAAAGTAATATCAATCAAAGGTTTAAGGAAACGACATCTGAGAGGCTACAAAAATGCTAAAATCTTGACTTGACTAAAGATCCTATATCCCCTAGCTGGGGCAGAGGGCGTCAATAGTAGTCAAGCATCGCGGACGGTCTTGCGCTTTACGCTTGACCTCGCTTCACGTCAGTCAAATGGTTTTCGCTTCTGCCAATACTACAATATTTCGATTCTGCCGAGGACGGCCCCGCTTCCGTTTGCCGTGGGGATTCCAGTCCAGCGCCTGTTTATTTTTATTTGTTTTATATAGGTACCATAAACTGGTGCTTGACTGCAATCCCACCTGATGGTAAGCAGTGATGCAATCGTTGATGGTGAGGCGCACTAGTTTATTAAGAGCCTATTCACTCTAGATTTGAAGATACCCAAATTATAATCGGACGGAAAGACGGCAGCAGGCAAATTGTTCCAATCCTTCGATGTACGCGGTATAAACGACGGGGCAAACCGCTTTGTCCAGACCGTGCAGGTTTCGACTACGTAAGGATGGATACTCGCCGTCATACAATATATATATGCTAAAATCTTGACTTACCTGAATATGAGCGCTGACGGTGAACTCATTTCTGCCTCGGTACCCCCAGTGTTTGAGTTCCGGCACCTCGGTCATGTCCCATAGCGGGGGTCTGTTCTCAGCGTCGTGCCAGATCCAGATAGCACCGTCCATCTCCACGGTCGTCCATTGTTTGATTGATACGCCTTTTGGTGCTGTGAAAGTACATATAATTTTTACATCGTTTTAAAATTCAGAACTTTTGGAAGGAAAACTTTTGGCGCACTATCATATTTCTGCGACAGCGTGAGTATGGTTGATTGATATTTTTGTCAAGAGATGGCGCTATAAGTTTCTCTTTTTCGTCAACAGATGGCACCTTAAACTTCTTTTTTTTACCAACAGATAATGCTGTAAGTTTCTCTTTCCTACCAACAGATGGCGTGGCTTTATATTGTAACAATTTAATACTAACCATGTTCTACCCCTGGTACACTAACACAAGAACCATCTTCACCGCTAAATCTCCACTTATGGAAGGGGCACTCGATACAGTTGCCGCAGACACTGCCCCCGACTGCTAGGTTAGCGCCCAAGTGGGGGCAGTACGCGTCAACACAGCGGGCTATGCCATCTTCTCCACGGTACACACAGAGGTTCTGGCCTGAAAAATTAGGATATTTTATGATCGTTTGCTTTATAAAGGGTGTAAGGGACAGCCCTCCACAAACTTTAAGGGCTTGCTCAGTAGACGAGTCTGAACATCCACCCACAAAATTTTTTTTCAGGAAACGAAAAAAAAATAGTCCTCATACAAACTGTCCGATAAAATTTATAATTTTGTATGGTGAGGCCGAAATTTTTTTTTGTTTCCTGAAAAAAAATTGTGGGAGGATGTAGAGTTGTAACACTACATTGAGTAGTCACCACACATTTTTTTTTATGAAGTATGCCACGTCGGGAGACCGTTTAGAATGCAAAATAAGAAACTATGTTTGGTTTCTCCTACTCGATAAAAGATGGCGTTACTAAACTGAAAGATAAACGTGAGGAAATTTTTTTTTAGCGCAACACGATCTGTTGCTATTCATTCATCATAAATAAGCTACTTAACAAATAAAAATATGTTATTGATCTAACTTTGTCAATATTCATTACGCTTTATAAATAATATTACAACCAAGCTTCCGCTACTCAACAACAAATGGCGCCACTCACCTAATGCGTCAACAGCGGTCACTCCTCCAATTTTCAGTTCCCTGCTTTCTCCAATAGCGAACCATCCATTAGGATACGGAGGAGGTATCTTGTTACCCATCCGTCTTGTGACCTGCGCTCTAGATATCCTCCTTTCACGGTCAGGACCTGGCTCTATGTGTTCGAAGCCTATTTCGGTTAGTTCCTGAAAATTTGATAGGTAATTATTAACGCCCGTTTTCAATAAGCTATCTATCTACAGTTGCAGCTACCTTTGCCCTTACTTGCTTTCCTATAACCTACCGACGGATAGCATTTCCTACCAAAAGTTGTGGATTGATAGATAGAATCTTACTGTTTATCGGGGATAGCTATCTATCTATGAACTGCGGTAGGTTATTGAAAACGGGCGTAAATCAGCGACAAAGATGGTGTGACAATTAGATCATCATCAAACTTGGCCTCCTAGAGATCGCCTTACGGCCGAAATTAATAATCAATCCATCACATATCGGAGATTGAAAAACAAATGCAACAACAGAAAACATTTAAATTTTTGTATGGTATCATATATGTGATGGATTGATTATTAATTTCGGCCGTTAGACAGAGAAGTTTGGAAGGAGAAAGTAAGTTTTGCTCAGCTGTGGGACACAAAATAGTCTTAAAAAAAATAAGTCAGTCAAAATAGACAGCTCTATACCATGTGCAAACAAATGAATAAATTAACATGATTTACCAAGAACACAGGAGATATTATAAGTACACAAGTGTGTGCGCAAACTCGTGTGCATTCTCTATTTCTTTATTCTCATAGTCCGACGGGACGGCAATCCAGACAGATAAATGATCATGCACATAACACATTTTTTTCCTGGTTGGGAATCGAACCCACGACCATCCATAGCAGTTGTATAGGGCCACTGGCCACTATATTAATAATGAAAATATTATATATATACTTACTTTTTTATACAGCACTGGGTTTATATAGCTCCTATATATAACTAATAATAAAAAGTATAAAGCTACTACTAAAAGTATGTAAACACTATAATCGCGAACAAATTCAAATATAGTTCTAAAAACCATAAACACTAGATTCACATAGAATAACACGAATTCTTTTTTAAATTGTTCGTTCTTCATAGCACTTTGACATTCGGTGAATGTGACTTCGTTTTTCAAAACGCTGTCAACATCAGCTGTGCAGTAGGCGTCCATTTTGTTTTTTGTGTTGTTTGGCTGTCTGAGGAATTTTTTACATCTGGAAAGAAGAAAAACTAATGTTAATATCCTACACAATATAATTATAGTATATCATTTGAGCATTACATATTTTTAAGGTTCCCTGACCAAATGGTATAAAAGAGACCCTATTGCTAAGACACCGCTGTCTGTTTGCCTGTCTCTAGGCTGTTACTAATGAACCGTGACAGTTGAAATTTTCATGTATTTTGCTGTCGAATCTTTCGTGCGCGAGTCCGCACTTGGCCGGTTTTTTATTTGGGGTTTGGAAATAATCAAATAATTTTTGTCATGTCATTAGTTTTACCGACAAAACGATCCATACGTTCTTGGAATTGTACCTATTATCTAATCTAAACTGCCCGTTTAATTTAGGTGACAATCAGTAATCGTATAGGTACTTAATCAATATACATAATATTACAACGCATGAACTGTAAAATTATAATTTCGTCGATAGCATTATTTTAAATATTGATTTCTGTTACAGCAGCCGCTCCTCGTAAAATACTGGTATTCAGCTAAATCCGGCTTGACTGGAAGCCGACCCCAATATAGTTGGGAAAAGGCTATAGGTAGATGATGATTAAAGAAGTGATAGCTATATATTATATTTATTTTATTTGTCAACATCCGTGCGTCACTGCGGGGTCCCAGCTAAAAAATCAGCGCTGGGTGTCTGACGCCCAGCAATTGCTGACTTGGCGATTCTTTTGATTCGGGCACGCTAAGCGCAATTCTATTATAGTTTCTGTACTCTATTTTTTTATTATTTTGTGTTGCTACGTATTCAAGTAATGTCTGCGTCGAATAAATTATATTCTACCTCTATCTGGGAGATTCAGTAGAAAATAACTTGACGCTTATTTTCTACTGAATCTCCCAGATACTAGCCATACCACTAGCACTACCACTAGTTTATATAATCCGTCTAGTGAAAGCGCGACCTGAGAAAAAGTGGTTAAATCCAAAAATGTTGTATGTAGTATTACTAACGGGTAGGAGAATAATGTCTTGACACTTCACATTTTTTTTCATTTCCTACAATTGCTGCTGAATAATGTTGCCAATTATATTAAAAAAAACCGACCAAGAGCGTGTCGGGCCTCGCTCAGTGTAGGGTTCCGTAGTTTCCCGTCCGTCAAACTAAGTGTCCCCAACTTTTCAAAAACTGTTCGTCCCATCAAGTTCAAAATAATTTTCCTAGAAAGTCTTTATAAAGCTCTACTTTCCAGATTTTTTTCATATTTTCTAAACATATGGTTCAAAAGTTAGAGGGGGGGGGGGACGCATTGTTTTTTCCTTTGGAAGCGATTATTTCCAAAATTATTGATATTATCAAAAAATGATTTTAGTAAACCCCTATTCATTTTTGAATACCTATCCAAAAATATACCACATTTTTGGGTTGAATTAAAAAAAAAATCGCTTTTTATTTTTGCACTTTGTCGGTGTGATTGACATACATATTGGTACCAAATGTCATCTTTCTAGAGCTAGCGGTCACAGAGATTAAGCGAGGACGGACGGACAGACATGGCGGAACTATAAGGGTTCCGTTTTTGCTAATTGGCTACGGAACCCTAAAAAACCAGACTCAACCAATTAAAAAAAATATTGATTGATTCTTTCTTTCAAATCTAATTATCACGCAGACCAACCCGCAGGCAAAGCCTAGGCTATATCAATAAAGGAAGTACAAATATCCACGTCAGCAGTCTTCAGGGGAACGCGTGTAAGAGTCAGGTGACAGGCCGACTCGAGTTATAGGTAAAATGACGACCTTGCCAACGTAGCAAGTGGAATATTATTTATAAAAATATAGGTCATGTGTACTTGATACCGTGTCAGCTTTATTGTTAATTATCGTGACGGTGTTTACGGAAAGGTAGAGAATTGTCATGTTTTTTTTGTTAATTTGTTAATGAAATGGGTAAAGTTTTAAGCATTAAGTCCGCCTTTGTACCTTTATGTGCATAAAGTGTGAAATAAATAAATAATAATAATAACTAAAGTTTTTGGACTTCCGTGTACAAAGGGTAAAACAGGATCGTATAGCTATAGTCCGTTTAATGTAAGCGCGACCCGAGAAAAAGAGGTCAAATCCAAAAAAATAGTATGTGGTATTACTATCATCATCTGCCTAGCCTTTTCCCAACTATATTGGGGTCGGCTTCCAGTCAAGCCGGATTTAGCTGAATACCAGTATTTTAAGAGGAGCGGCTGCCTACCAGACCTCCACAACCCATTAACTGGGGTAACACGGTAGGCAAGACTCGAGTCAGATTTACTGGCTTCTGACTATCCGTAACGACTGCCAAAGATCTCCAAATGACAGCCGGGACCTACGGCTTAACGTGCTTTCCGAGGCACGGAGGAAACTCGGTATGTTAAAATGGTCACCCATCCACAGACCAATCTTGGCAAGCGTTGCTTAACCTTGAAGATCGACCCGTGCGGCTGTTATTATCTAACCACGAGCTCCTCTGTATGTGGTATTACTAACTAGTAGGAAAATCATATCTTGACAATTCACAATTATTTTTATTTCCTACAATTCAATTCATGAATCCCCGACCGGTCTCATAGGACCGCGCTGTTATTGTCTTACTATTGTGTTTGTGTCTCGTTTCGCGGGTATCAATAGGTTAAATTAAAAAAAAAACTCCAGGTAGCGCTTTCATTAGACGCGCTCTATTACTCGCTGTCCGTGTGTCTGTTACCAGGCTGTTATTTATATTTATAAATAATGCTAAGTTCCGGCGCCTCTTTGGCTTCGCACCGATTATAACTTCCTTTTTTAGGGTTCCGTAGCCAAATGGCAAAAAACAGAACACTTATAGATTCGTCATGTCTGTCTGTCCGTCCGTCCGTAAGTCACAGCCACTTTTTTTCCGAAGCTATAAGAACTATACTGTTGAAACTTGTAAGTAGATGTATTCTGTGAACCGCATTAAGATTTTTACACAAATATAGAAAAAATCAATAAATATTGGGGGTTACTTAGAAATGAAACACAAAAATATTTTTTTCGTCAAACCCATTCGTGTGAGGTATCTATGGATAGGTCTTCAAAAATGATATTGAGCTTTTAAATATTATTTTTTTCTAAACTAAATAGTTTGCGCGAGAGACACTTCCAAAGTGGCAAAATATGTGCCCCCCCCCTGTAGCTTCTGAAATAAGAAAATGATAAAACTAAAAAAATATATGATGTTTATTACCATGTAAACTTCAACCGAAAATTGGTTTGAACGAAATCTAGTAAGTAGTTTTTTTTAATACGTCATAAATCGTAAACAGCAATTAAGTTGGTACGGAACCCTCATTGCACGAGTGCAACTCGCACTTGCTCGGTTTTATTGTTTATTTTACGATTGTTTGAGGCACGAATAAACGTTTTTTTTAGACAGTTAAAATTAACACAGATAATGTATTTCTGTTATAACAACGACGACTTAAAAAATTAATAAAATAAATACCTATCAATAAAAAATCTTTTTTTGCCAGTGTTTGCTACGGACTGTACAGAACCCTTTTACTATGAAACTGTCGACAAAAATAAAACGTCGTGCCGTTGAATCGTTGCAGCTTCGTCACCCATCTTTGAAGCTACGCGTACGTGGATAGTAGGCCTAACAATTTGTTTTTCTTATGTTTTTCTCATAAATATTTTATTTTCTTTAAAAAATGTTTAAGCAACACGCGCCTGTCCCGTATGTGTTTTGTTGTTTTAGTTTTAATGTCATTTGAATTTAAAATCTATGTATTTGCAATACACTATTTAGCATAGCATAGCATCAGCCTTATAATGTTCCCACTGCTGGGACTCAGGCCTCCTCTCTAGGAGAGAGATTGTCCACCACGTGGGCTCACTGAGGGATGTCACATGTCTTCGAATATTTGATTCTAGGACATGCCGGTTTCCTCACGATGTTTTCTTTCACCGTTTTGGGAGCAGTGGTGATGCACTATTTTTTTATTTACAAATCAATCCGATTAACTTGTACATGGAACCAAGAAACTTACAAATAAACAGGAGTTTATTCGAAAAAGGCCTATTACACCACTCGTTTTTACGAACGGTCTTAGTCTACGTCGCGTAGTGTAATAAGGGTAAGACGGTCTTCGACGGGGCTCGACGTATCGAGTTGATGTAACGAGTCGACGTATCAAGTCGACGTATCCAGTTGTATGGCTCTTAAGTTGGTCAGATATTTTGGGAGGATTTATCGAGTGAAATTCACTGGCTGTTTTAATTATTCGCATATTGATTCCTTGTTGACATTGTGATGTAAAATTGGTGTCGTTTTGTATATCAAGTGTCTGGGCAATCGGACAATATGTGATATTATTGAAACTGGTGCGATGTCGATAAAATGGAATTTATAATATTATTGTAGTTTTATTAATTTGCCTCAAGAAACCTTACCAAGAAAGTTGACTCGATATACTAAGTCTCAGATATAATTCCTTGTCACAACACACAAGGATGACAATAATAACTGATAATAATAGTTAAAAAAAGCCCCTTGGCATCACTTGACTGAAATCCCTAGTCTGGTTACAGTTACCTACTGTATCCCTTTAGTCTTGCTTACCAGCACTCAACTCATATAATATTACTGAAAAACACCTTCCACAATAAAAAGAATATATATTTAATTTATAGATATATTATTATTATCAGTTATTATTATAATATTCTTTGCTCACAGAAATCTAAATAATAAGTTAGATTTCTGTGAGTGTGCTCCAACAGGAACCCTAAAATAATTTAATGATTTTGTTGTTAAATATAAAATCAATGCCATTAAGGTTTTTTGGTGTAAACAACTTTTACTTTTCTACGTTTCACAATTGGCCTTATAATTAAAAATATCATTGAATGATTTATTTAAAAGAAGTTTCAAGTTATTTTTTATGAGTTACAATTTTGCTAAGCTTTGGGGCAGCAGAAAACGCACAGTCTCTTATTCTCGGTGCCTAACACACGAGGCTCTCTATTGCGCAGTTCTTTTAATTCATAGGTCCCCATAATGCGTGGGGCCCCCAATATGCGGGGCCCCCAATGCGTGGAGCTCTAAAGCACGGGCTCCCTCAATGCATGGGTCCCCTCAATGCGCGAGGCCCCTAAACTCAAATTCAAAGTTTTATTCCACATGGGCACTTATACACACATGGGCACTTATAAAACGTCAGAACCTAGCGCACGGTTCCAATCGATCGTTTCTTATGGAGAAAAACCGGCAAGAAACTCCATGATAACTTTTAAAGAGCGGGGCCCCCAATATTCGCTACTTGACTAATCCGAAACTGCTTTCAACTGGTATTATCTTCGAAGATAACAATACTTCGGTATTTTAGAATAGTGACAACCTGCGTAGTGCATATAGAATATGATAAAAAAATATTGTTAGGTAAGTATGTGGAAGAGAATTGAATCATAATATATTGACGTGATATGTGTGGGTGTGTGAGTTATATCTATGTAGTGGTCAGAGTACACTGAGACGCGATGCGATTAGATGCTATATTACGTGCACATATCTTTAAATAGTGAAACAATCATCATCTACCTAGTCTTTTCCCAACTATATTAGGGTCGGCTTCCAGTCAAGCCGGATTTAGCTGAATACCAGTATTTTACGAGGAGCGGCTGCCTACCTGACCTCCACAACCCATTAACTGGGGTAACACGATACTTCATGGCAAGACTGGAGTCAGACTTACTGGCTTCTGACTATTCGTAACGACTGCCAAAGATCTACAAATGACAGCCGGGACCTACGGTTTAACGTGCTTTCCGCGGCACGGAGGAAACTCGTTATGTTAGTGAAACAATATAGAAGTTTTTATACTACACAACAATAGTAGACTATGTTACTATACTCCGTCGGTTTAGGTAGTTAACTAAAGGTAAACAATCTTGGTATGTCTTTTTATATTAAAGAGGTCGTATATAATATACAAAGATTATTTAAATTTAGTTTATTAGCTAACATCGGTTTAGGTAAATACCTATTTGCAAAGATTTTTACATACAATTTATAGACAACTTTTAGATAAAAAGACATGCCAAGATTGTTTACTTTTAGTTAACTACCTAAACCAACGGAGTATAGGGGTTAAGCGTCCTACAGTCGCGGACGGCATGTTGAATTCCGAACGAAATAAGTTTTAATCCCGAACGCATTGAGGGATTTTCTCTCAAAAATATGAAGGAAAACATCGTGAGAAAACCAGCATGTTCTAGAATCACACCGTCAGTTCACTAGTTTCTGACGTTTTATAAGTGCCCATGTAGGCCTATGTAAAATAAAACATTTTTGATTTTAATTTTGATTTTGGACCAAAAATTCGAAGACATGCGACATCCACCGACCCGCATTGAGCCTGCGTGGTGGTGTAGAGCCCATTCCCTCTCCTAGAGGCTTTTGCCAAATTCTGCAGAAGAAGAGTACTGGCCGAGACATCGTCAAGTCAAGCCAAAATCTTTTTATTTCACACTAGCTGTCCCCTGCGGTTTCACCCGCATTTTTCGTTACTGCTCCGCTCCCGTGGGTCGTAGCGTGATAGTATATAGCTTATAGCATTCCTCGATAAATGGGCTATCTAACACTGAAATAATTTTTCAAATCGGACCAGTAGTTCCAGAGATTAATACCCCCTACATACAAACTTACAAATTTTACCTATTTATAATATTAGTATAGATAGGCCTACATGGGCACTTGTAAAACGTTAGAAGCTAGTGCACGGTTCCAATTGGACTGATCTTAGGTCTGATTATTCTGGTCTTAATCTTGGATCTTGGATAGATCGCATATTCAAATCATGCCTCGCTTCACGATGTGCCTTTCAGCTGCGCAGCGCAATAAAAACTGGCTTGCAAATATCGCAGCGCTTCGCAATTCACTGTGACCTAGCCCTAATCGCTATCGCAAATTGATATCGCTATCGCTAAACTCCGAAATGATGACAAGATAACGAACGATAACATACGCACCACTATAGATACCCATTGATTTTCGTGATCAGGTAACGGCCTTCTGACTCATGTGTTAACTTACCTCTTTTGATAAATCTATCTATAGCAGTACCATTTCCTAAAGTTGGATTTGATTTTCCGTAAAATAGTATCAAAAGCATTTATTTTAAATATAGGTACTCGTACCATTTACAGGGAAAAAACATGATAAATAAAAACACCTAATTAAAACTACATATACACTAACTCTTACTCTAAACTAAAATATGGCGTCAAAAAATTCCTCCGCATCGCTGTCGACCGGAAGTGTGCCCAAAATTGCCACGTTGTATGGCAATGCTTAATCTCAGACCGAGAAATTGAAATACATATCTATATTAATATTATAAAGAGGTAAAATTTGTAAGTTTGTAGGTTTGTAAGTTTGTATGTAGGGGGTAATCTCTGGAACTACTGGTCCGAACCGCAGGGGACAGCTATTATTAAATAATATTGTAGCGAGATCTATGACGTCACAGAATCCTGCATCGCGCAATCAAAGTTCTCCGCGCGATTTGAATAGATACAACAGCGCGAAATTATCTACCAGGCACTAGGCAGTCGCTTATCAGACACCACTTCGTATGGTTTGAGGATCCTCCCTTTCCAAGGAGGTATGTGGGAATTTACTCTCTGTTCTACATCCGCCAAAAACAATGTCTGTTTCCTGTTAGCGACAACCTAGGAGTCTTTAAGTCAAGAGTGAATTGATAACTTCTAGGCAGGCGTGCTCCATCGTCGGCCACATCATCGCTTACCGGTGAAACGAGAGCCCATGCTTAGTAAAATAAAAAACTAAATACTCTTTATTTTTATTTCATATATAGCTGAGTTAGCCGCATTACTTTGTGTAATTTATTTCATCACCACTGCTTCCAAAACGGTAAAGGAAAACATCGTGAGGAAACCGGCATGTCCTAGAACCGAAAATTTGAAGAGATGTGACCCCCAACCTTCCACCTTAGGTCTACTTGGTAAATTACGGCCCATTCCCTCTCCTAAAGTGGAGGCCTGAGTCCCAGCAGTGGGAACATTACAAGGCCGCTAATGCTTTTGGACTCAAGATGTAAACAAACAACTTCAAGTTAGATCAGTCAATAGCACAGTATGATTTAACTTCAAGCACCTCTTATGACCTCTTCAAAAGGCTCTTGTGATTTCACACGAACTAATTAATTTGAACAATATCTATAATAAAAGGACAAACTGACATATCAACATCATCATCAGCCGAAAGACATCCACTGCTGGACATAGGCCTCCCTCAAGCGTCGCCACAACGACTGGTCCGGTGCGTCTCGCATCCATCGGATTCCCGCGACCCTCACCAGGTCGTCGGTCCATCTACCGGATATATCAACGCACAGCCGAAACTACTGGGATTAGGAACGTGTAATTTCGCACACAAAGCTTTTTTTTTATTACTTTTTTTATGGTAGGGGAATCATCAGAATGACTTCCCCCGCTCTTGGGCTGAGCGGGAGGGCGTGTCAGACTTTTACTGACTAAACCCCTACCCCGTTCCTTCGTTGCCTTCGTTCTGGGGGGGACTCGGTGTCAACCTTTAGGAATACCACGTGTTCCCCAGAGGCTTCGGCCCTGCCGGGCCCCTACAGTTTGCTGACATCTCCTTGAGGCGCGCGTGGAACAGAACGCGCCGTTGACGACTGGGCTCGGTCCAGATTATTTCCAGACTACCGGACGGCGAGCTACCCAGTGCTCGCCGTCCGCGAACCCTCGCACACAAAGCTGTGTCTTTTATGACGTAGGCAAGTACTAAGAGAGCATCTCCTTATATTAACCCCCTAAGGGGATGAAGAATCGAGAGCAGTGGTCGAGTGGTAACTGTCCCGACTTACAAAATGTAGCTCGAGGGTTCAAACCCAGCCGGGCGCATTACTTTGTGTAATTTATTTTATCACCGCTGCTCTCAAAACGGTGAAGGAAAACATTGTGAGGAAACCGGCATGTCCTAGAACCAAAAATTCGAAGACATGTGACATCCACCAACCCGCACTGGGCCCGCGTGGTAGATTACGGCCCATTCCCTCTCCTAGAGAGGAGGCCTGAGTCCGGTCCCAACAGTGGGAACATTACAAGGCCGATAATGCTAAAAAAAACCGCTGGCAGAAAGCTAGTATTACGAAAGTTAATATTAATATCTAGTCCAAAAGGGGCTTTTAGAAATTGAGCTTTTAAGGTTCAAAGTTTGTATGAAGAAAACTACTTTCGGGCGAGCAAAGCCGGTGGTGGAAACTAGTGAATAATATTTTGTAATCTACATATTCGACGATCAAAGAGTGTGTCGGCAGATTTATTGCCACTCAAGTTTAAGCTTTTAAGAACTTATCTACATTTCCTGTTACATGGCTGTCATTTGTAGATCTTTGGCAGTCGTTACGGATAGTCACAAGCACTGTGACTCCAGTCTTGCCATGAAGTACCGTGTTATCCCAGTTAATGGGTTGCGGAGGTCTGGTAGGCAGCCGCTCCTCGTAAAATACTGGTATTCAGCTAAATCCGGCTTGACTGGAAGCCGACCCCGATATAGTGGTGAAAAGGCTAGGTAGATGATGATCTACATTTCCTGATTCATAACAATATATTCGTAACTTTGTTTTTTTTAACCTGTGCTACTATTAGTTACCACTGGGCCGCCACTGCTTTCCATAGACAAATAATAATCAACCATTGTTATACTTACTTAGTTTCACTCAATAACACGCTTTGTCTTAAAATATTTAAAAGGAACTATAAATCTCAACTTAACTTTTAAACAAAATGATTTCTAAGTATTGTAAGTGAGTCTTTGTTGATGGTGACTATAAGTGTAAACACAACTGTGAATAATATAAAATACGCTGTGAAGACATTCAAACGGGAATCCCGGAGTTCCTTTAACATTAAGCTAAGAAGGAACATAGGTGTGGATTTATTCAGCAAAAGTTTGACACACTCTCCCACTCCACCCTAGGGAAAAGTTATTGGATAATTTCCCAGCTTATAAAAAAATCCCGACAAGTACGAGTCGGATTCATACAGGCTGCGCCGCCTCCGGGGTCCCGTTTTATCCTTTGGGTGCGGAACTAAAAAGCGTCTTCACAAGCAAATTTTGTGACTAAATTGCGTTGGCATTTATAGCTTATGCATAGTTAAAAAAAAACAAATGTAGGCTGATCAGTATGTACGAAGGCTGGACAGTCGACATTTCAGGACCAGTATGATCGTATATGAACTATGTTGTTTTCTTACTACTACTCGTACTTATTATCTTGATGCGCTAAAGTCGATTAGATAATGGTAGATAATTATACGAAACTTCATGCGCGAGTCCAACTCGCGCTCGGCCGGTTATTTGAAGTATTTCTGCGGCACCAAGTTTTTCGGCATCAAAAGTTTCGGCACCAATAGGTATTTGGGTCTCTTCCATAATTACAAAATATTTAAATACCCGGAAGTAGAGGTATGGTAACATTCTACTTTTTTTTTAAAGAGTAACCATGGATCTTCTTACCGGTTCTTCTCCATATGAAACAACGAATTGGGACCGTGCACTAGTTTTTGACGTTTTTTTAAAAAAAAATGAATTTGACTTTCGCGCATAAATGATGATACCTACATTAATTTTTTTTTATATTTCCAAGTTCAAATAAAAAGTAGAAATAGTCCACGATTATGCATACTTTAAATAGCCCACATAAGCGTATACAACGTGTAACGTTAAATGCGCAAAACCTCAGATACCCCAAATGATTTTTAATGAAAAAAGACTTTTTTTTTAGTTTTTATGTCCTGTTTTAGTTTGTTTAAAATTCGTATCTGCATTAAAATAAGAACTATTACTATCTCGCTTTAGAAAAATCATTGGACATCAAAATTGGATTTGGTTTGTTTACTTATTTCGACGGGTTTACGTAAGTGAAATAATAATAATATTAAATAATATTACCCTGTCTGTTATTAATTAACAGACAGGGTAATATTTTTAATGAAGATTTAAAAAATATTGTAACATTGTATAACAAAGTGGTTTTTGTGTATTTTCAGGTTTTGCGCATTTAACTTTACATGTTGTATAGATAGCCAATCTCTATATACGCGGGGGGGGGGTCTGGTCGTGTCCACCACAATGGGTATGGTGTACTGTCCACCTCTGGTTGTTGGTCTACCGACTTATCATCATCATCATACCTAGCCTTTTCCCAACTATATTGGGGTCGGCTTCCAGTCATGCCGGATTTAGCTTAATATACTCGAAATACTAAAATGGATGTTAAAACATCGATAACTTAACATAAAATCAATTAAAAACAAGGCCTTCCTGAAAAATACGCCAATACAAATGCGATAGACAACCTAAACTAAACTGTCAAACAGATGGAGCAAGTAACCTGTAGGTTATATAGCTCCATCCCTCTTCCTCATTTCAACACGTTATCATCTGGAATAGCTGGTCATAGGCCTCCCCCAAGCGTCGCCACAACGACCGGGACACACCAGAGAATAGGCAGAAGCATTATCTGTTCATTTCAGCAACCACACTGCAATTGCCAACCGTGGCGATTATGGCAAAACCCCCCGAATGCCAAACACAACACGTTATGGTAAAAGGCCTATTACACCACCCGTTTTTACGACCGGTCTACGTAGACTGTCGTTGAGTCTACCGAGTAGTAAGACCGTCTTACCTTTATTTATTACACTACGCGACGAGACTAACGCCCGTTTTCAAAAACCTACCGCAGTTCACAGATAGACAGCTATCCCCGATAAACAGTAAGATTCTATCTATTCATCCACAACTTTGATAGGAAATGTCATCCGTCGGTAGGTTATAGTAAAGCAAGTAAGGGCAAAAGCAAAGATTTGTTTATCTTTAGTAGCTGCAACTCTAGATAGATAGCTTATTCAAAACGGGCGTAAGACCGTTCGTAAAAACGAGTGATGTAATAGGCCTTTAAGGCCCAAATCTCTAAAGGCCACAAATCTCATTAATAACCATCACATTATCGTCTGTTTTTTATACCCTGAGACTAAAATGACATTACAACACGAAAGCACTGGCATCATTCCTATAGTAAGTTTGACATTAAATGTGTCAATTTAGTCTCAGGGTATAAAAAACTGCCGATAAATAAGTAAAAAAAAATAAAAAACATACCTGTCAAATCGAACAGAAGAACTGTCAATTCAAAAACACGATGTATTCGTAAATGCGCGCGAAACAACTGGCCACTTATAGATAAAAAAATAGGGCGCTACAATGCGTGCGTATGCATTCGTGTCTCGCTACTCACTGAGTATCCTTGAATGAAATCATTGATTTATATTCGACGGTTTTTAGGGTTCCGTTGTTACTAGTAAAAATCTCGAGTCGGACAAATGCGCGAGAGTCGGGATGAATATTTACGCGTGAATAATGAAATGAAAAATAAAAATCTAAAGCTTATTTCAGACTGCTCTGTAACTGTAACATAATAGCATAATATATACTGCCGCCATAAGGGAAAAGGACGTATAATCTGCATAAAGTTCGAAACGGAGAAAAAAAAAGATATATATTCAAAAGATTAAAAAATTCGCTGTCCGAAAGGGATTTAAGAAAATAATCATTTTGTAGTGCAAAAGTGTGTATAAGAAATTGATCTGTAAGAAATATTATGTAAATTTTAATAAAATAATTGTTATGTATTTAATAAATTACTTTTTCCGATTCTTTTTAGTAAAAAAAATGCAATAAAATACGTGAAACTACAATGAAAAGACGTATCTGGCCAGAAACGTCTTTTCAACGTAGTATTCTTATAGATGTCTTTTTTAAAATTGCTTTGCTGTGCCTGTGATTCATCACACTTGTTACGTTTTCTGATTGTGATTGTTTTTGTAAGATATTTTGTGGCATATCTTCGTCGCTTGAGACTTCAGGTGACTCAGGAACCGTAGTACTGTAGAAGAATCTGAATCTTCTGAACATTTAGATAGATCAGAACCGAGGAAAAATAATATTAATTAAAAACGGAATGGTCTAAATCGAAATCCAGGAGGTTTGAACTGCAGATAGGAAAATCCGCTTACTAAGAGTTCTGAATTTGCATGTATATGTCGAATGGACGCAACTGAAGTGCTAGCAATACTAAGTAAGAAAGGCACTACTACCACTTGTGCCTGCCCATTTTTCGTAACACTAAGCTGAAAAGGCACATCTACGCAGAACAGTCTTTTCTTTTTAGTAATAGTTGATTCATATCGCAAATGCGTCTTATTTATTAGTTAGATTTATAATGTTCCGTTCAATTTATGCGGATAGTAAAAATACTGGTAGGTGCCATTTTTTTTCTGATTTCGAATTTGTATGTAACTCAATTTCGACAAAAATGTTAGATACGTCTTTTTTCCTTATGGCGGCAGTATAGTTCATAGTACAACAATATCGCTCGCCATACATTTATCACTACATAGTATAAAACACACTCGCTTTCTCTGTCCCTATATCCCTATGTATGCTTAAATCTTTAAAAATACGTTACGGATTTTGATGCGGTTTTTTTAATAGATAGAGTGATTCAAGAGGAAGGTTTATATATGTATAATATAGTAGGGAAACATTGATAATTTTGCAGCCGTGCGAAGACGGGGTGGGTCACTAGTAATAATATATAGAATAACAAAGTGTTAATTTGTTCTAAATAAATGTATGGCGAGCGATATTGTTGTGCTATGAACTATATGCTATTATAAAGGGTGTAAAAAGACCCTTAACGAAAACGAAAACCCCAAATAGTCCTCAAAGAAAAAAACTATCCCAGTGATGACACTGGGATAGTTTTTTTCTTCTAGACCATACCTGGGAATTCACTAGTTCTGGAGATATTGAAGGTCAAAGTCAATAATTTTTTTTCGTTTTTTTTTCAGAATTGTATTCCAAGTATCATTAGTAAACTTTCTGCCGAACAAACATTATCAAAATTATCAATTTTTCATGACAAATTACGCATTTGAAGTCACAAAAATGCAATGAAAACTAAACACAACGAGCGCCTCACACACACGAGCGAGCGATCAGTTCAACGACCAAGCGCGAGCGGCCGAACGCGCAGCTGATCGAAGTTATTATTAATTAATTATTTTTTAATGATGAAAAAAAAAAAGTTTTTTCCCAGCAATATTTTTTGATCTAAGTTACTTAATTACATGTCCAGAATGAGTAGTTATCGGCTTTGTGATCGGTCTTTTTACACCCTGTATTATAGTGTAGTCTGAAACGAGCTTTATATGTATTTCGGACAAAGTCCATAGTTGGTTTATATTACAACTCAGTCACATTAACTTGACGCTTGGCGTCGAAGAAATAATGTTCAAAAACAATATAAGAGTGAATTTCAACAACTATGATTTGTTACCTAATTTTGGTGGAAAAGTTTGTTTCAGGTTTTTTTAATAATCTAAGATGTTGATAAGCAAGAGATACGTATTCAGGTACATAAAATGTAAGAGAAATGTATTTATTCCTGAAAGCTTCTAATATATTGTTGACACCAGAATTGGTACGACACCAAAATTGATATCTGACACCAAAATTAGAAATATTGACACCAGTTCCCCTTTCTTTTCTTCTTAACTCCTCTAGTTTAACGGGATCATTCCTAATTATTTCTTTTCTCTTCCTTTCTGCCATCCTTTTCCTCTCCAAGCACTCTGCGTGTGTCAACTTTGAATTTCTTTTCTTTGTCATGCTGGAAAACAAATAATAATTATCTAAATTATTTTTTAATGCTATTGAATGATATTTTCGTTCTAAGCGTACAGTAAACGAACATTATACATTTTCTTATTTCTTCGTCACTCTCAAACAACTCGTAGGTATAATATACCTACCGTACTTCCAAACCGAGTCATCTTATTATGTTTTTTTTTATTTAGGTGGGAAAATCATCTAATAACATCCTCCACTCTTGGGCGGACCGGAGATAGTGTCAGACTCTTACTGACTAAAAAACCACTCCTGTCCCTTCTTTGCCATTATTCCAGGGCCCAGCATCACTTTGACATCACCCATAGCCCCAATAGATTTCTACCCTGTTGGGTCCTTGCGGGTACTGACAACTCTTTGAGGGGCGTGTGGAACACTACGCGCCGTCGGCGACTTCGGTTCGGTCCGGACTGTTACCAGACGGTTAGACGACGAGCTACCCATTGCTAGCCGTCCGCAAACACGCGCCTACGGTACGGGATCGATATCCCGGCTGGGGCGCGAGGGCCATTGCCTCGCACTTGCAGCCGCCTCTTTTGCTAGCATTACTGCTTGGCAGAAGGAGGCGTCCGCCTGCTTCTCCTCGCACCGGACCATGAACTGTATCAAGGCCTGGCGCGAGAGGTCGCTGCCGCCAAACAACCCCACGAGGATATGGCGTTGCTCTGCTCAAGCGGAGTACAACTCTACCGGTCGTGTCCTCTCAGAGGTCCACACAATTGTAACACCCGGGCGTTTTATCCGCACGAATCTAGTATAGGAATCTTCCGAACTGACCATGTCCACGTGAGCACCTGCGTCATGCGGAAGGTAAGGACACCGTGAGGTCTTTCCAGCCACTCCTCAAAGAGGGGGCTTACCGCCATAATTATAGCGTGCCCAGCATTGGGTTGCGACAGTTGCTGTCGCCATTACACCATGTGATTCCGCCGGAACTCTGTCCGGCATGCCTCAACTTGGTGCGTCAGAGGCGTTTCGCCCCAGTAGTGCATCTTCACGCGCAGATCGTACATGCGAGAAAAGGACTTTTACCTCCAAATCCCACGGTGGCAGGTCAGCAAGGAGGCTTGCCGCTTCGCGGGAAACAGTGTCACATCCCCGCACCATCCGGATGGCCATGACCCTCTGGCTTGCGTTCAGCTTGGCCGCAGGTCGCTTTGACCGAACGATTTTATGACCAAACGATCTTATTATGATTCGTTCTCGTTTGTCTTTGAATTACCTACCTACGTAACTCTAAAAACTAATTTTGGTGTAACTAAGCAATTTTGGTGATTGGTATAACACCACCAAAATCACCAAAATTGCACCACCAAAATTAGAATCTTGTTGAATATGTTTATTTAAAAAAAAACTACTAAAATTGTACTCTTTATATTTGTATACTTTTGAAAACATACCTTAACCTTTTTATTATAAATTTAAATTACAACACCGACCTAATCATAAAACGTTTTTAAAACATTACACCAAAATTGCAGGTTTTTTGTCCGATTACTAAGAAAAGACTTACTTACATTTTTGGCGGCAAATCACAGCGGGATGGCACTTTTCTATCATTGCTGCGCGTGAGTGCCTGACCAAATGAAGTTTACGTTGGGAGCGTTGTCCGTCTAAGTTTATTCTATACGAGTCACTTAATGATTAGATTGCTCCCACCAAAATTTAAAATTTCCTGCGGACAGTCTCTTTTGATTTTCACTAGGATAAAGTAATGCCCTAAATATAAAAATAAAACTGTCATTAGATAGAAAAAATAATGCTGAATACAAATAAAATTAGTAATTTCTAGTAAACTAGTGTAGTTTCGTTCAAGCGGTGATCGTCCCCAAAAAAACAGATTGTGGACGCGCCACCAAACTTAGAATTATGCTAAATAATTATTTTTTCATTTTACTACAAAATTTTATCTACTAAAATATTAACGGCCTGATCAAGATAAGTACGCCTTCTTTCTATAGAAAAAATAACTTCGTTGTACGTTTACTTTAAGATATGATTTTCAGCTGCACCGCTTAAATATTACGCTTGAGAAATTCACTCATAACAACAACAGAGAACTAGCCTAATTATCGACGCGCGTATCGAGACCATACCTGACACTTGCCGGGCGAGCTAAGGGAATGCGGTGGGAAACGGGGGGATGCTCGCATTGCAGAGATGCGTCAAGTTAATGTGATCGGATTGTACAAAAATCTACACTAATATATTATTATAGTAGTAGTTTACCTCTTTATAGAGGTAAACTTTACCTCTTTATTATAATTACTAGCTTTTTCCCACGGCATCGCTCCCGTCAAATGACTACCCTACATATCCTACGCTACCCTACCCTACCTTCCCTACCTACCCTACCCTACCTTCCCTACCTACCCTACACTACCCTACCTACCCTACAGTACCCTACACTACACTACGCTACACTACACTACCCTACACTACCCTACACTACCCTACACTACCCTACACTACCCTACTTTACCTAACTTTTTTTTTTAGATTTAAACTATCCTATCTCTCAAGTTGGATCGAACTGCACATGGTGTGCGAATTTTATTATAATTGGTTAAGTGGTTTAGGAGTCCATTGAGGACAAACATTGTGATACGAGATTTATATATATTAAGATTAGTTATAGTAGTTTTTTGTTTCAGGTCCGATTGTTAACATTTTTTCACCAATAGAAAGCTGCTGTATTCCTGAGTGACATATTCTATATTTTATGTAGGTACGTGGGCGAACCTGCGAGCTAAAGCTAGTGTTTTATAAAGCATTTTCTTGTCCTAACGAATTTTTCGGTAAATTTATTATTATGTGGTATTTTTAATTGCCCGAGTTTTGGCATTAATTACCAGTCGAGAGCAACGTAGAGGAGATTTTTGACGTCATATTTTAGGTTTTTTTACTTAGTTGTATTTATTTTAGGTATTTTTTATTACTTTTTGATTCTACTCTAATTATAGTTAGGTAAGTATTTTTAAGTGTTACTTATCTGTGTAAATAAAGAAAAAAATAACAACATAAAAATCTTTTTTCTCTATAAACTAGTATGTTTACAACCGTTTAAAATTTTATACAGTTTTAGGGTTCTGTACTTCAAAAGAAAAATACGGAACCCTTATAGGATCACTTTATGGTCCATCTGTCAAGACCCTTATTTCGGGAACGCGTGGAGGAATCCAGTTGAAATTAAAACCATATACTCAAGTCTGCAGTCCACTGAAGCCGTGCAAAAATCAAACTCGTAAGTTTACGAGAAAAAGATACGGTCGTTTATGTCGCAAAAACCGTACATTTCAACACTTCATAATGTACTTCCCGTTGACCTAAAATCCTGAAATTTGGCATACTTAAAGCAAGATCGATATATAAAACTTATAGGAAAGGTCTGAAAACTTACAAATACGTCATAAAAAAATGGGAGTATTTCCCGTTTCGACACCCAGATTTTCGGCACAAAAAGGTACTTTGTATGGTTATTACCAGTGATAGGAATAGGTAGTGCCTATTTGCCTAAACTTCGAAGAACAGAGACAAGAAACGGAGACCTCCTTTTGACTATATTTTTTCCGAGACTCCCGAAATTGCGAGATAACACTTAAAATACATTTAAAAAAATTGTTATTGGAATAAGTAATTCGTCAATATTTACCAAAAGTTTGCGACTATCGTAATAAATAACATACACAGTCGTTACAACCATAAAATTTACAGAATTTTTTTTTTGGAGAACATTTTGTAAATGACTTGTAGATCGTAATAGGTATTACTTGTTCCAAATAACATTTTTTTTAAATGTATTTTAGTGTTGTCTCGAAATTTCGGGACAGATGTCTCGGAAAAAAAATTAGTCCTAAGGAAGTCTCCGTTTCTTGTCTCTGTTCTTCGTGGTTTAGGCAAATAGGCACTACCTATTCCTATCACTGGTTATTACCCGTCCAATATACCTATTGGTGCCGAATCGGGAATAGCTTGAGTGCCGAAAATTTTGGTGCCGAAAATCTGGGTGTCGAAACCGGAATACCTACTCCAAAAAATGCGATGCGGAAAAACCTTGACTCGATTCGGGAATTGAACTGTTTTCATAGGTAAGTTGGTATGGAACCCTCAGTGCGCGAGTTCGACTCGCACTTGGTCGATTATGTACATACTTTGATTTTTAGTTTGTTTAAATCCATTAAGTTATTTATTAGTTTTGTTACTTGAATAAAAGCTTTCGGACTATTAAAAAAACAAAACAAATCTGAACCAGTGTAGCCGTTCTTCAGTGATGTGCTTTTTTATGATGTAAACTACAGTTCGTCCACTATAAGTTGGCGAGTGTGAAGTTAGGCTTTGCGAATTTCGGTGGTTGAAATATCGTACAAAAATAAAGGTTTTAAAAAAATAAATGCAATTTGCAGTTCTTATTGCTGTTAAAAACAGTAATTGGCATTAAATTTTTTTAAAACCTTTATTTTTGTACGATATTTCAAGCGCCAAAATTCGCAGAGCCTAACTTCACACTCGCCAACTTATAGTGGACGAATTGTACCACAAAATCCACCGCAATCTCACCTGATGGTAAGCAGTGATGCAATCGTTGATGGTGAGGCGCACTAGTTTATTAAGAGCCTATCACACTAGTTTTGAATATACGTATTAGATATTATATTTACTCTAGCCTTGAAGACACCTAAATTATCAGCGAACAATATTTCATTTTATTATTTTCATTACTTAATTTTAATTTTACAAATTATGATTTTAATTGTGACTATTTTCGTTATTAATTTTTAAATGAGTCAATAATACATGCAAAAAATAAATATTTATTATTATTATGCTACGGAACCAAAATAACAAACGACGATGCGGAAAAAGATAATATTTTTTGAAGATTCGTTAAATAGGTCTTTAATTGAAACGCCTGTCGATATATTTACGATTAGTCACCAATATTATTTTATAGTAGATACCTAATGATTCACTGTTTTATCTCTGATATACGGCGTCACAAAAGTAATGGATCATTTAGGCCTATTCTACCGTCCTTAAGCTATAATGCTCTTATCTCACAAAATCAACTTTTGAGTTACGCACAAAAAACAGCGTAAGAGCGTTTCCGCATTATCCGATCCGATATCGGTGTCGGACGCTGATCCGATATCGGGGTAAGTAAAATGTATGAAATATGTGATAATGTGAAAACGCTCTTACGGTGCCCGCCCACGTCCGATATCGGTGACCGATTTTTTGTAGATAAAAAATGGAACACACTGATGTGCAACGCACACGTCCTACAAAAAATGGAACAGAATTTAATTGTGCAACGCACACGTCCTACTAAAAATCGGTCAGAATTTAATATAGAATTATAATTTATTCCGATTATCGGTCCTACAAAAAGTCTGACCGGGTAGCGTAAAATTACGTGTAAAGCAGTGTAATTGAATGGCGATTTTATTAGGGAAGGTTCATATCTGACGGAACATGCGTCGCGTATTATCGGTTGCGTAACGCCAGAACAGAAAAATGTATAGAAAAACACTTGACCGTTCACACTCAACCGATGATACGTTAGTGCGTCGAGCGTACAGCGTCTGTTCCGTGTCCGTCAAGGCATTGTCGGTCGACGTAAGAGCTAGTGAGGACTTAGGTAGACTTTTTTGCTAGATCTTGGCTTAAATTATCTGTCTAGCGACAAAAAAATATAGCGAATATTTTAACAACTTCTATTTCTTGAGTTTAACTGATTAGACACTTAATGTGAAAGGTCTAATTTGACGGAGTGGACGCGACCGACGATACGCTCGGCGCATTTTCGGTCAGATGTGAACCGTTCCTTAATTTTTCCTGCTACAACTTTTAGACACTCGGTTTAAGTATTGATATTAGAAAAACACTACTTAGAGAGATCGATACAGCATTTTTAGTAACTAAAAACAAAAGCCCACCTAATTTTAGACAAAGGCCTTTTAGCTAAAGCGATCCTTCCTAACAACCAACTTAACATTGAAGGAAGTCGGTCTCTCTTCTTAACGTGTCGATGGCAAAACCAGTCAGATACTTTGCCTGGCCCAGTACTCGGCCACGGCAATACCGTCCACTGATGCTGTCATTAGGTCCTCGCGAGAACAAGCAACAGGGCACGTGGTGCAGGATGGAAGATGGGACATGGTTTGTGGAGAGACGCCGCACAAACACTGAAGATCAGAACCGTCCGAGAACCCCCATCTGTGGAGATTGTCTTGGTGTTGTTGGCAAACTTAAACTTAGGAAGTCGGTTATATTTTCTTTATAAAAAGTTATTTTTACAAATAAAGTAGAGTAGTGAATGAGTGAGCTGATAGCATAGGTGGCCCAGTGGTAACTGCCCCGACTTACAAGTTATAGGACGCGGGTTCAAACCCAACCAGGCGCATTACTTTGTGTAATTTATTTCATCACCGCTGCTCTCAAAACAGTGAAGGAAAACATCGTGAGGAAACCGGCATGTCCTGGAACCAAAAATTCGAAAACATGTGACATCCACCAACCCGCACTGGGCCCGCGTGGTAGATTACGGCCCATTCTCTCTTCTAGACAGAAGGCTTGAGATCCAGCAGTGGGAACATTATAAGGCTGATGGTAGACTATGCTATTTTTACAAAAATTAAATCGAAATTTCGCTCCGTGTACGCCCCGACGTATGACTTGCGCCCTGACGTATGACTTGCGTCATGCAGGTATAAAACCTGTATGACTCCATTTTTAAGCAACCTACAATTATAACAGCGAGTCGGACTCGCGCACTGAGGGTTCCGTACCAACTTACCTGTGAAAACAGTTCCATTCTCGAATCGAATCTTGAATATCTTTAAAAAAAAATCCTTTGATAGTGTCGAAATGTACGTTTTTTGCAACATAAACGGGCGTATCTTTTTTTCCCGTCAACTTACAAGTTTGATTTCTGCACAGTTTCAAGGGACCGCGGACTTGAGAATACCGTTTTAATTTCAACTTGATACCTTCACGCGTTCCTGAGAAAAAGGGTCTTGACAGACAGGCAGACAGACAGACGGACAACAAAGTGATCCTATAAGGGTTCCGTTTTTTCCTTTTGAGGTACGGAACCCTAAAAACGAACTTTTTAGTCTAAATTATCCCGCCAATTTTAATTTGCCATTAATAAGGTATTGAGCTTAAACGTATTTCTAATTATGAAAACTTTTATATCCATTTGACATGTTAGATGCAAAAAACCTAATATCTCCTATTGTTATTTTCATCTCGTTTGAATGGAAAACACGTGGAGATAGGTACTTAAGTAAATTTATTTATAACATCTTTATAATTATTACATGGTGATGTCTCGTAAACACGGGCTTGCGGACGGCGAGCAATGGGTAGCTCGCTGTCCGCACGTCCGGTAACAGGAACCAAGCCTAAGGACGCTTGTGCACTACATGGAATTTTACTGTCCGGCATGGTAGTCATATTTACATCAACTTTCATTGACAATTATAAGAAATCGGACTGCCGGACAGCAAAATTCCGTGTAGTACACAAGCGCCCTAAGTCATCGACGGCGATTTAGTCCAGTCAAAATAGACATTCCAGTTTGCATTAATTCCCAACAAGCTGGATTTTTGTGCAGGCCTTGAATACGTCATTACGAATGTTATGTCAAAAGTTCCCATCGATCCCGCTTGTGCGTTGTGTTTTATTCGAGGTCAAAGGTCACAAATTAGCGTTTTATGCGTATATCTCTGAAACTACGAGAGCTATCAAAAAATGATTCAGGCAAAGTTTGAAGATCGTAAAATTGTCTACAAAAAAGATGCAACACTTTTTCTTCTACGGTGCACTGTTCTCGAATTATGGCTATTTTAAACATAGAAAATACGAATATACACTCATGCTAAGGGATGATGGGTTCGATGAATATTTGAAGGACAAACCATCTGTAACGATACATAAGCAGTGTCGTAAAGCATACACCCGGAAGAGCAGCATCGCTGCAGCTAAAAGACAGCGTGAGGTGGAGATAGCTACCACATCTGGGATTAGTCCTCCTCGTACTAGCACGAGGTAATGAATCGTCTTTTTGACGAAATACTGTTTGTTCTGTGGCAACGAAGCAGATAAAACGGCTGAAATAAAAAAAAGCGCAGCATCTCCGACCAAGAGTGTCCTCAACTTTCAACCCTTGACTCAAGAAAACTATCTTTAAGGAAGCTCAGACTCGTTCTCATGAGCTAGCAAGTAGTGTCATTTCCCGAATTCAGTATGAATATGACAGTTACTGCCGAGGCTAAGAACTACAGTGATCGTTACACTTAAAATACGACTTTCCTGCGGTCTAAAGTCACGATATCTCGAAAGCGATGCTTTATAGAAGAAAGGACTCTTGGTCGAAGATGCTGCGCTTTTTTTTTATTTCAGCCGTTTTATCTGCTTCATTGCCACAGAACAAACAGTATTTCGTCAAAAAGACGATTCATTACCTCGTGCTAGTCGAGGAGGACTAATCCCAGATGTGGTAGCTATCTCCGCCTCACGCTGTCTTTTAGCTGCAGCGATGCTACTATTCCGGGTGTATGCTTTACGACACTGCTTATGTATCGTTACAGATGGTTTGTCCTTCAAATATTCATCGAACCCATCATCCCTTAGCATGAGTGCATATTCGTATTTTCTATGTTTAAAATAGCCATAATTCGAGAACAGTGCACCGTAGAAGAAAAAGTGTTGTATCTTTTTTGTAGATAATTTTACGATCTACAAACTTTGCCTAAACTATTTTTCGATAGCTCTCGTTGTTTCAGAGATATTCGCAAAAAACGCTAATTTGTGACCTTTGACCTCGAATAAAAAACAACGCACAAGCGGGATCGATGGGGACTTTTAACATATCATTCGTAATGACGTATTCAAGGCCTGCACAAAAATCCAGCTTGTTGGGAATTAATGCAAACTTGAATAATAATTTAGTCTATTTTGACTGGACTAATTATTGTTCCACGCGCGCCTCAAAGAGATGTCAGCAAACTATAAGGGCCCAGCAGGGTTGAAGCCTACTGGGGCCCCGAGTTGAACGAAATAGGTCCCCAGATTCTGGAATGAAGGCAAAGAAGGAATAGGAGAAGGTTTTAGTCAGTAAAAGTCTGACACCTCCCGCTCCGCCCAGAGCGGGAGAAGTCATTTTGGTGATTTCCCACTTTAAAAAAAAATGGTAGTATCTGATGTAAAGTATTGCTCAGAGTTGTGGAAATATAATATTTTGTTCCCAAGTATTATTCTAATTACAACGTAATTTTATTTCAGTTATGTACGAATAATAAAAACTATGACTCAAAATAAAGGTCAACTCACACCGAGACGCGACGCGACGCTACGTACACATTTTAATAAAGTGACTCAAAATAGAACTTTATTTACTACACGAAAAGATACAAATTTCATTGTGAGAATTTAGAATACGTTGCTTCATGCAGCGCTACGCCTCGTGACGCCGCGCGGCGTCTCGCTGCGCAGCGGAACGTTTTAAATTACAATCGCGACGTTGTGTTGCCGATGATTTTACTAAGCGCCTCGCAACGTTGCTATGCGTCTCGCGGCGCAGCACGAAATCACTGGCCTCTTCCTGCATCGTCGCGTCGCGTCTCGGTGTGAACTGACCCTGATGCACGATGGCAAGAGATTGTTTCGATTGTTTGACTATCTCGACGGTTATCGATTTTTTCGACTTTGACTCGAGTTCGACTATTTTTGCGATTGGCGCATGGCACGTAATTCACGAGTTGCAACTCGAGTTTCGAGTTTCGAGTGACTGATTCAAATAGCATTAGCATTATCGGCCTTATAATGTTCCCACTGCTGGGACTCAGGCCTCCTCTCTAGGAGAGGATGTCACATGTGTTCGAATTTTTGGTTCTAGGACATGCCGGTTTCCTCACGATGTTTTCCTTCACCGTTTTGAGAGCAGTGGTGAAGAAATAAATTACACAAAGTAATGCGCCTGACCGGGTTTGAACCCGCGACCTACAACTTGCAAGTTGGGCAGTAACCACTAGGCCATCACTGCTCTCCAGACTGATTCGAATAATCCAAAACTAATAGTCGATCCCGTTCACTCGAAACAGTAGGAAAACATCTCGATTATTTTGTAGAGCGGCGAATCGATGGTTAACTCGATGGTTTGTTTTGAACGATTCCAATTCTCTCTATTTTTAAAACAGCTCGGAATTGCCCATCGCTAGATGATATCGATTGTCAACCTGTCAAATTATCGATTGATTGGTTTGGGTACGCCATATTGGCGGTAAGTTCCCTCCAGAGGCGTAGCTACCGCCGTATCAGCCGTATCAATTATACGGGGCCCCCGGGCTTCAGGGGCCCCAGTTGGAAGTATATAATTACTATCCAAAACTTAAATTCTTAGTAATGAGAGGCTTTCAGGCTATTAATCTATCGAATTGTCAGGTGGGTTTATTTCGTAATAAAAACAATCTGAAATTACTTCTTCGTCGGAATCACTCTTGACAGAGTGGTCGTGGTCATCACTTCAGGTCGCAAGCTTCACAACGCGCCGCCACTCTTTTCTGATGGCCGCCTTCCTCGTGCATTCGTGAAGTGATCATGAGCCATTTACTGCCGCTTTTATTTGCTCAATCTACCTCATAGGCGATCTTTCTCGTGGCCTAGTAACTGAAATAGATATTGTTCTAATTACGAAATACTTAAACCCAACTAGCACTGGGTTTTACCGTCATTAACGTTTGAATCCCCGACCGGTCCTATGAGACCGCGCTGTTATTGTTTTACTATTGTGTCTCGTTTCGCCGGTGTCTGAGTAATTAAATAAAAGAGGGTCCCCTTCTTTCTAATATACGGGGCCCCTTAGAGACTAGGTACGCCACTGGTTCCCTCTTTGAGGAGTGGTTGGAAAGGCGTCACGGCGCGCTGTCTTTTTGTTAGCATCGGATTCAGGCGAAAGAAACGGATGTTACCATTGTGTGGAAAAAAAGGTTGAAATCATCAATTGGATAATTCAGCAGAATCATCGTCGAATAATGAAGCTTTTGGTTTCAAGTCCTCATGGGGTCGGCTTTTTTTTTTTTTTTTTTTTTTAGTCGTTATAAACTAGTGCTTGACTGCGATCCCACCTGATGGTAAGCAGTGATGCAATCGTCGATGGTGAGGCGCACTAGTTTATTAAAAGCCTATTCACTCTAGCCTTGAAGACACCCAAATCATAATCGGACGGAAAAACCGCAGCAGGCAGATTGTTCCAGTCCCTCGATGTACGCGGTATAAAGGACGAGGCGAAACGCTTAGTCCGGACCGTAGAGGTTTGGACAACGTAAGGGTGGATACCCGCCGTACGACGGCTTGTCCGATGGTGGAAAGGGGATGGCGGAATCAATTCATGCAATTCCTGCGCACACTCTCCGAAATGCATCCTGTAAAAAACCGAAAGGCTGGCTACCCTGCGCCTGTGCTCAAGGCTTTGTAGATTGGAGTTAGCCAAATCTGGATCCCCAATTAACCTCTTTGCACGCCTTTCCACTGAGTCCAAAGCTGCCAGGTGGCATTTTGCAGCTCCAGCCCATATGTGGCTGCAGTACTCCACACACGATCGGACCTGTGCTTTGTATAACATTAAAAGCTGTCCCGGTGTGAAGTACTGCCGGACCTTTGCCAAAACGCCGAGTTTCCTAGCAGCTATCTTGGCCTTGGACTCAATGAACCGCCCAAAGTTCAGATCGGAGGAAATTTCAACTCCCAAGAGCTGAAGGCGGTCGGTGCATTCCAGGGATACATTCCGGAAAGCAGGAGCCAAGGTGAACGGGCTCCTTTTAGCGGTGAATAGACACGCTTGTGTTTTGGTGGCGTTGAATCCCACCAAATTGGCTTCGCCCCACTTGGAGACTGCCTGAAGTGAGTCATTCGTACGCTCTACCATAGCCTCTCTTTCAGACTGGATTAGCTCCCTACTAGCCTGAGTACTCGGCATGTATCTCTCTACAACTGTGCTATCATCTGCATACCCATAGATACCGGGCAGCAGCAGATCGTTGATATGGAGCAGGAAGAGAGTTGCAGAGAGAACAGACCCCTGAGGAACTCCGGCATTAGTTATCATGGGCTCTGATGAGCATCCGTCGACAACAACTCGGAGAGACCGTTCACTCAGGAAGTCTTTTATCCAGTTAATCAGGCCAGGAGAGATGCCGTACGCTGGAAGCTTACTTAAAAGGCTAGCGTGCCATACCCTGTCGAAGGCCTTCGAGACGTCTAAGGAGACTGCAAGTCCTTCCCCATTCTTCTCGAGGGCCTCGCCCCACAAGTGAGTGGCATACACTAGTAGGTCCCCAGTAGACCGATTGCGACGAAACCCGTACTGTCGGTCACTGAGGAGATCGTTACCTTCCAGGTATGCCATGAGGCGCGAGTTCAATACACGCTCCATAATCTTGCAGAGTATGGAGGTTATTGAAATCGGCCGATAGTTGGTAGGATCGGCACGACTGCCCTTTTTGGGCACGGGCTGCACGTTGGCAAGCTTCCAGGACTTCGGCACTATACCAGTCCTATATGAGAGGCGAAACAAGCGTGTCAGAACAGGAGACAACTCGGGCGCACATGCCTTGAGAACAATCGCTGGAATACCATCTGGTCCACTAGCCTTATTCACGTCTAGACGACACAGTGCTCTCAGAACCTCTTTGTTCCTTATACGGACTTCGGGCATCGAGGTGCCACAGTGAGGCAGAGTCGGTGGAGTAGCACTGCCAGTGTCAAGACGAGAATTATGGGCGAAGAGAGATGCAAAGAGACCCGCTTTCTCTCTCGCCGTATGAGCTAGTGTTCCATCTGGCCGAACCAGCGGAGGCAATGTGGGCCGACAGAAGTTCGCTTCGACCGACTTGGCAAGGGACCAGAATGCTCTGTTACCGGACGGTTGCGCAGAGAGCTTCTGGCCAATGTGGGAAATGCGATCGAAGCGAGCCTTCCTTAGTGCCTTTTTGTAGGACTTGGCAGCATGGTTGAAGGCTCTCTTCTTTGAGCTCAGGTCCGGAGCTTTGCGGTCACGAGCATCCACCCAGGAAAGAAACGCCGAGTGCTTTCGCTTTTCAGCTTCAGCACAGCCGGCGTTGAACCATGGGCGGGCTGAGCTACCGACGGGTACGTCACCATGTGGGATGTAATACTCCATAGCTTGACGCACCACATCGGAAATTGCCTCCGCACAGCTCGACGGATTTTCCGAAGAGAAGCAGACCTGCTGCCAAGGATAAGACGCAAAGAAGTGCCGCATCTCATCCCAATCTGCTGACTTGTAACGCCACACTCGCCGTTCACCGCGTGAGTCGCAGTCAGGTGGCGAGAAGGACGTTACAGATTTCACCAGACAGTGATCTGAAGTTCCGAGTGGTGAGGAAACTGTTACGATACATCTGTCTGGATCGGTTGTCAGCAGAAGGTCCAGACAATTGGCAGTATGACCAGCAATATCAGGCACCCTTGTCGCTTGCTTTACCAACTGAGAGAGCCCCATTGAAACTGCAAAGTTTCGCGCTTCTCTCCCAGCGTGGTCAGTCCTCTGGTATGGGAAAAGCCAGTCTTGATGACAGGCGTTAAAGTCCCCCAGAGCGACGAACTGCGCATCAGGGTGCCGATGCAGGGCCGTATCGGCGGCCATACCGAGGTGGTCAAATAACCGAGTTGTCTCCTGATCACCGCTGTGGGATCGGTAGACACAGGCATAGACAATTTTGTCCATACCTGTGTCCACCAACAGCCATAAGGTTGAAAAATCGGGGTCTTCAAGGTGACGGAGACGCTGGCAGCAGATGTCATTGCGGACGTACACACAGACCCCGGCACGCTGTCGGAAGTGATGCTCCAGTGAGTATCCCGGGTAGTTGAGGTACGCCGCATCTGACGGACATCTAATCTGCGTCTCCGTCAAGAAAAGCAAGTGTGGCTTATCGGTTTCAAGGTGGTGGTGGACCGCATTGATATTGGAGTGCATCCCTCGAATATTCGAGAGATGCACTTGGAATGGGAGGACGTGCAACCGCTGTCGACACCTGCTTTTCTTTTTACCTTTTTTCATTGTTGTTTGGGTTTGGAGTGAATAGGAGTGGTGGAAGATAGCAGTTGAGCGAGGTGATGCGATGTTAAACCCAATAACACACTCAGAATTGCTGCGCCAATGGAGGTTTGATCTGGAGACTGCGGGGACGCCCGAACCCCCCCAAGGATCGCCATCGGGTCCTCCCATCCGGTCGCCAACCGGCACGATGGGGCCACCCTGGGATTTTTCGCAGATGGCGGGGCAGCCTTTCGTGTGTGGCTGGCACACTACTTGGGCCCCCAACTGTCTACGGTCGGCCAGCGGAGCACCGTGCTTCGGATCCCGCTACCCTCCATGATCAAACATCCGGCACAACAACAGCTGGTGCATCATACCCGGTACACATCGCAACACAACTGCTCAGACCTATCCTCCACCGTACGGCTTCACCAAACATCATGCCGGAACACGACGGATCGCTTGGCGGCATGGCTTTGTCTGGTGGGTGGTAATCTTTAAGCCGGCAGCCGATGCAATGGCCTACCACCAGATTTACTGCTCGTTTGGCACTACCCAGGGGACACGTGTAGGGTGGTCGAAATTCAAGTAAATCCTACGGACGCGAGCAGCCCATCCCCCAAAAAATCCTGGTATTCAGCTAAATCCGGCTTCCAGTCAAGCCGGATTTAGCTGAATACCAGTAGGTATTTTACGAGGAGCGGCTGCCTACCAGACCTCCACAACTTCTCCTCTCCCATTAACTGGGTTAACACGGTACTTCATGGCAAGACTGGAGTCAAATTTACTGGCTTCTGACTTCTGACTATCCGTAACGACGGCCAAAGATCTACAAATGACAGCCGGGACCTACGGCTTAACGTGCTTTCCGAGGCACGGAGGAAACTCGTTTTGGTTTCAAGTCCTGCGATTTCTAATTCTTTTGCTACGCAAGGAAGGACTAAGGTCCTTGCCACACTTCCACGACGGCTAGTCGTGATCGAGGAATTTAATTTTAATTTTGATTGACAAATTATCATTGATTAGTTAACTATGATTAATTTATGTGTAATGCTGACTTATTTTGATTTTTTTGTGTGATTTGTTTAATAAACAAATAAACTTTATTTCTGTGTATACAACGAATAAAGGAAATAATACTAAAAAAATTACTCATCAATGTTATTTTTTGGCAATGAATCATACTACATAACACGTAATACCGTATGTAACACTTACCAATGATAGTAGATCGTATCTATCTTTATCACTATCGCATATTTTCAGAGATAGTAGCTGCCGAATTATATTACTCGTAGAACTAGGTACATTGCGTACACGTGGGCCACGTACGCCGATTTTTTTAAGAGCTGGTTGTAGTCAGAGAGTATTTTGTAGGTACTCCACTGGTTTATGTAGAGTTCGCGACCGACAGTGATTTTATTTTTATAAAAAAAACAGAACAATAAAACGTGCGCAAACACTGCCTGAGTTTAAAAGTCTGGTGAAGGAAAATTACCTACTTGTCACTGTGATTTTGTTTTCGTTTTACCACTTATTTTCTTGCTTATATATATTTTGTACGTATGTATCTATTTTAGTACTACGTAGTACCTATTAAATTTTTGTTAACTTTTTATTTGCACCAAGTACAACCCCATTTTGTGTCCAGGCAATGTCCGTCCATTCCATTGAGACGATGGAATGGATAGACATTGTACATTTGTACAATATGGATAGACATTGTACATTTGTACAATCACGCCTGATTTGTACTTGTACCTAGGTAGAACGACGTCGCGTGGCGTGGTTCTAATGTAGCTCTACAAGTCTAGTTGCCATATAATATGTATGGAGACCGACGCGCCCAGATCGGCGTACGTGGACCACGTGTGCTCTAGTAAAAGTCTGACACGCATTCCCGCTCCGCCTAAGAGCGTCAGAAGACATTCTGATGATTTTTTTCCTTAAAGAAGATACAATAGTAATCATTTGATAAGATCTGTCATACTGTATGGATTAGAATATTGGGATGTGATAAAAACTGAGGAAAAAAGATTGCATTTAGCGAAGATATGTTGTTATGTATGATGGATGTGTGTCGTGACGAGAATAGATAAAGTGAGAAATGAGTTACATATTACAGGAAGTCTGAAAGAGGCGCCAGTGACTGAAAAGTTGAAAGGGAATCTTTTGTCTTGGTTTGCTTGTAGCAACATCTATGACGTCACAGAATCCTGCATCGCGCAAGCAAAGTTCTCCGCGCGATTTGAATAGATACAACAGTCCGAAACCATCTATCGGGCAGTAGCCCACCGGACATAACACCCGTATGGTCAGAGGATCCTCTCTTTGTAACGGAGGTATGTGGGACTTTACTGTCTGTTCCACGTATATATGTGAAGAAGAGGGATAACACGCATGTTACTAAAAGAGTTATTAAGTATACATGTAGATGGATGGATAGGGAGAGGGAAGCCAAAGAAAATGTAAAGGTGGATGGATTGTGTGAAGAGTGATATGAAAGAAAAGGGAGTTAGTGATAGCATGACAACAAACAACAAAAAAATGTGGTGCGCCGACCCCAAGTAATATGAGATAAGGGCTGGAAGAAGAAGATTAGCAATATCGGCCTTGTAATATTCTTACTGTTGGTGACTATTTTTTATATTAATTAGTACCTATATTATTTAATTATATTGTGCCTATTTATGTATTATTTATCTGACTGGCCTGTTGGTCTAGTGGTTAGTGGCTCTGACTGCTATGCCGGAGGTGTTGGGTTCGATTCCAACCTAGGACAAATGTTTGTGTGATGAGCTGCACTGAGCTACACGATCATTTGTTCTGTGTCTGGGTGTAATTTATCTATAATAGGTATGTATGTATTTAGAAGTATATAAGTATGTTTATCAGTTGTCTAGTACCCATAACACAAGCTATACTTAGCGTGGGACTAGATGGCGTTGTGTGAAAAAATTGTGGAATATTATTGTTATATTTTTTGTTACTGTATTTTTTTTTTAATTATTTAGAAAGAAATTTTTTTTATTTACATGAACAAGTGGCAAATTACAAATCAAGTACAATATATACATTAAAAAAAAAACGGTATGAAATATGCGCCACGTCCATGCAAAACGGCCGAGCGCTCAGCATGATGCCTGTGGGCACACATAAATTATAGTGCGACTAATCCACAGCGCTGGTTTTCAGCGTCGGCCGGTGACGCTGTCGACTCTAAAACGTCGGATCGGTTGTGCCAAATCAATTACATAGAAAACTATACATAATATTACATAAATAATTGGTATTTATAAATAGTTAGTGTTAAAAAAATAAATAAAATAAAATAATACTAAATTTACGTTTTTGTACAATTTGTGTTTAATTTACGTTTTTGTACACTGACAGTGACAGCCCTAGATCTTTTCCTTTCGTTCTGTGCGTCCAAAGGTTGTCGTTAACAGATTGCTCTTGGTGATAAGACCACCTATTGTACATTTATTTTTATAAATGGTGTGCAATAAAGTATTAAGTCTGTCTCTGTTCATGTGCATAAAGAATTAATGAAATAAATCTATGAATATAAAAGGAGAAAATGACTGACTGACATATCAACGCACGGCCGAAACTACTGGGACTAATAGTGTAGAATTTTGCAATAAGGTTTCCTTCAGTGGCGTAGCGTGCCTTGTCGGGGCCCCGTATAAAAAATTTGTTTAGAGGCCCTTATATGGGGGAAAAGAATTTATCCCAAAAAAAAAAATATTGTGAAAAGAAATATTTATTTATCATAACATAATTTAACCATTTTACGAATAAAAATCAAATTTTAAATATTCACTCTCCTTGCCTTTTTTTCGGCAAACTGATTTATTAAAACATTTATGGCTGATGATGATTTTAGTTTTTCTAAAGTTTCTGCTTCTATGGACAATAGTGAGAGGTCTGACAGCCGTTCTTGTCCCATCGAAGTTCTTAAGTAATTTTTTATCAGTTTTAATTTTGAAAAACTTCTTTCAGCAGCCCGCCGTAACGATGTAGTGTTGCCAACTTTTGAACGCACGCTTAAGGCGGGAAAAAAGTAATTGCTTTATAGAATTTTGTCATTTGTAAAATAAAATAAATTAGATAGTTTTTTTTTTTGTTTTTCTTACTCACTTTGGGGGCCCCCATGGCCCGGGGGCCCCGTATAATTGATACGGCAGATACGGCGGTAGCTACGCCCCTGGTTTCCTTTTATAACGTAGGCTCGTGGCTAGATAATAATAGCCGCACGGGTCGATCTTCAAGGTTGAGCAACGCTTGCCAAGGTTGGTCTGTGGATGGGTTACCATCTTAACATAACGATATTCCTCCAAGCCTCGGAAAGCACGTTAAGCCGTAGTTCCCCGCTGTCATTTATGGATCTTTGGCAGTCGTTACGGATAGTCAGAAGCCAGTAAATCTGACTCCAGTCTTGCCATGTAGTACCGTGTTACCCCAGTTAATGGGTTGCGAAGGTCTGGTAGGCAGCCGCTCCTCGTAAAATACTGGTATTCAGCTAAATCCGGCTTGACTGGAAGCCGACCCCAATATAGTTGGGAAAAGGCTAGGCAGACGATGATGATGATGAGTTCTGTAATGTTTAAACTATCGAAAAAATAGGTTTCGTTAAAATAAACCATCGACTCGCCGTTCTACAAAATTATCGAAATGTTTTTCGATTGTTTCGAGTCAACGGAATCGACCGCTAGTTTTCAATTATTCGAATCGGTCTTTCTCACTCGAATCTCTAAACCATCGAGAAACAACTTGCGAACGAACGTGCCATACAAAAATGATAATGATGAATTTTAATTGATTTCACACGGACAATAGTGTTTTTTAGGGTTCCGTACCTGAAAAGGAAAAAAACGGAACCCTTATAGGATCACTTTGTTGTCTGTCTGTCTGTCTGTCTGTCAAGACCCTTTATCTCGACAACGCGTAAAGGTATCAAGTTGAAATTTAAACTATATACTCAAATCCGCGGTCCCTTCAAACTGTGCAAAAATCCAACTTGTAAGTTGACGGGAAAAAAAGATACGCCCGTTTATATTGCACAAAACGTATATTTCGACACTGTCAAAGAAATCAAAATTCATGGGGTACTTCCCGTTGACCTAAAATCTTGAAATTTAGTACGAAGCAAGGTATTATAGCACAAATATAGGGTAAAGTCTGAAAATTCAAAATTGGTAGTTACGTCATCAGATATTTTTTTTTGAAAAATCGTCAAAACTCGATTCGATAATTGAACTGTTTTCATAGGTAAGTTGGTACGGAACCCTCGGTGCGTGAGTCCGACTCGCACTTGCCCGGTTTTTTTTTCAATTTTCCGGGTGCATGTGTACTCAATGTACTTTAAAAGATAAAGTAATAAGAAACTGGCCAAGTGCGTTAAGTGCTCGTGCACCAAAAACACTATCACTACTATTAGCAAGATACGAAGGAAAAAATCTATGATTAGATTAGTATATAAACTCATATTTCAGTCGGTTACTATGGTATGGGCGAAGTATGTTCGGGGAAATAACCTTTGTACTGAGATATGAGTAAGTAATAGGTATAGTTTTAATACTAGAAATAAAAAGCTAGATAAACCTCGGTTCAGATTGGTTAAAGTCTACAGTTTGATGATAGACTTTAACGTAATTCTCCAACTAAGAGCACCAACATTTTTTGATTTGGTTAACTCCAATCTTTTTTTTTTTTTTCCTGGTAGGGGAATCATCAGAATGACTTCTCCCGCTCTTGGGCGGAACGGGAGGGCGTGTCAGACTCTTACTGACTAAACCCCTACCCCGTTCCTTCGTTGCCTATGATCTGGGGGGGACTCGGTGTCAACCTTTCGGAATATCACGTGTTCCCCAGAGGCTTCGGCCCTGTCGGGCCCCTACAGTTTGCTGACATCTCCTTGAGGCGCGCGTGGAACAGAACGCGCCGTTGACGACTGTTCTCGGTCCAGATTATTTCCAGACTGCCGGACGGCGAGCTGCCCAGTGCTCGCCGTCCGCGAACCCGCGCCTACGGTGGTCGGAAATCGGGATCGGGATCTCGGCGGCGGCGGCGTGAGGACCGTTCCCTCACGTGCTCGCGGTCAGCAGCCTCCTTCACGAGCATTACTGCTTCGCAGAAGGAGGCGACCGCATGCCACCCCTCCTCGCTCCGGACTATGGCCTGAACCAGGGCCCGACGCGAGAGGTCGCCGCCTATCTACAAAGCCTTGCGCACAGGCGTAGGGTAGCCAGCCTTTCGGTATTTTACAGGATGCATTTCAGAGAGTGTGCGCGGGAATTACAGGAATTGATTCTTTGGATTAAGCGCTTCGGTTCGTCGTTTATACCGCGTACATCGACGGACTGGAATAATTTGCCTGCTGCGGTCTTCCCGTCCGATTATAATTTGGGTGTCTTCAAGGCTAGAGTGAATAGGCTCTTAATAAACTAGTGCACCTCACCACATATGCGCCAACCAAGACTATTGCATCACTGCTTACCATCAGGTGGGATCGCAGTCAAGCACTAGTTTATATAATTTAAAAAACATCACACGAGCGGCATCTTGCAAACGGCAGAGATAACTGCAGCCGTCGACAGTTCGACACGTCGACGGCAGCTGTCGACACTCCAACAAGTGAAGATCAGTGGTAGCCGTCGTTTGTGATAAGTGTTATTATATATTGACGGCTGCTGTCGCCCCATTTCGTCAGCTGCAGTTACCTCTGCCGTTGGTAACATGCCGCTCGTGTGTATGAGCTCTAATGGCCCGGCTGACACGCTCAGTCTTGCCTGTGCAGTCCGGTTTGTGCATTCATGACTGTGCAAAAAGACGGAACACCGTGTAGTGGCCATACGGTGCAGGTAAGCTCGTGCAAACTAACTGTGCAGTCTCTATTTTTACGACGGCGACGTGTACCTACAATATCGAAAATAATTACGTCGGACTGTTGCGTGGCTTGAGTAACCGGCCACACGTTCAAGTAAAACCTTGCACGGTTTCACGGTTTCACGGTCAAGTTTGCGCAGTCTAAATCTTCAGCATGTCGACGATCGCACAAGCCGCGCATTCAGGACTGTGCGAGCTGCCGTCTCGCCGTCCACACGCGCGCGCTTACCTGCGCAAACCGGTTTGTACAAGCAAGCTCGCAGGCAAGACTGAGTGTGTAGCTGGGCCATAAAAGAGCCACAATTTAAAGCATGCCTGCATAACACCAAAATTTAAAACAGGCATAAAACGCACACTACTGTAGATCACATATTATGACTTCTTATGTTCGTGAACATACACCAGTAACTCATCTCTTAACTGCCAATAGCCTATTTTATTTTATAATTCAGCCGACTTCAAAAAAAGTAAAAGGTTCTCAATCTTGTTCTATTTTTAGGGTTCCGTACCTCAAAGGGAAAAAACGGAACCCTTATAGGATCGCTTTGTTGTCCGTCTGTCTGTCTGTCAAGACCCTAAGCTGTATCTCGAGAACGCGTGGAGGTATCGAGTTGAAATTAAAACCATATACATACTTAAAACCGCGGTCCCTTGAAACTGTGCAAAAATCAAATTTGTGAATTAACGAAAAAAAAGATACAGCCGTTTATATCGCAAAAAACGTACATTTTGACATTCTCTAAGGAATCAAAATTCATAGAGTAGTTCCCTTTGACCTAGAACCCTGAAATTTGGCATAAAGCAAGGCCTTGTAGCAAATATATAAGAAAAAGTGTGAAAACTGAAAATTTGTAGTTACGTCACAAGAAAAAAAATATGAAAAATTCTCAAGATTCGATTTGAGAATTGAACTATAATGTTAGTAGTTATGTACGTAAGTTGGTACGGAACCCTCAGTGCGCAAGTCCGACTCGCACTTGCCCGGGTTTTTTTTTAGTAGGTAGTTTCGGCTGTGTTGATTTGTCATAAGTAGGTATACTGCATATTGATTTTATTATTATTATATTTTATCTAGCCTATGCTGTCCCACTGCTGGACAAAGGCCTCTCTCCATTCCTTCCATCGTACCCGGCTTTAAGCTACTTCTTGCCAATTCTCAAGGAAGACATGTCCGGCCCAGTCCCATTTAAGCTGGGCAGCCTTCTGAGCCACGTCAATCATCTGCGTTTTGGAGCGCAGTATAGTGTTTCAAACGAGATCCGTTAACTTAACACCTGTACTCCGTCGGTTTAAGTAGTTAACTAAAGGTAAACAATCTTGGCATGTCTTTTTATCTAAAAGTTGTCTATAAATTGTATGTAAAAATCTTTGCGACTAGGTATTTACCTAAATCGATGTTAGCTAATAAAGTAAATTTAAATAATCTTTGTGTATATTATATACGACCTCTTTAATACAAAAAGACATACCAAGATTGTTTACATTCATTATTATTTTATTGTTTAGGTCTGATTTACATTTTTTTTTATTGTTTACATTTAGTTAACTACCTAAACCGACGGAGTATAGGTAACTATTTAGTAATCTGTGGTATAGTATACTGCGCTCCATGGAACGTTGGAAAACCTTCAGTTTGGATTGATTAATTAGTAATATTGATTAGTGTGATATTAAAGTACCTAATGCGAGATAAACGATGGAATCTTAAGATAAAAAATAGTGGAAAATCCAAGATCCAATCGTTTGTCTAATGCTGATATATTGATAAACAATACTGCTCTGCGTAATTTTCTGGGTCTCCCATGTGCATATTATGGCTTAATTAATTATTTTTTTTGTGGTTGAAAATCATTGTTAGGTGTGTGGGAGATATCATTAGATAATTTGAAGTATTCCCGTTACGGCACCAATAGGTATTTTGGATGTTAGTAACCTATACAAAATCCAAATCCAAAATACCTTTTTTAGGTTTCCGTAGCCAAATGGCAAAAAAGGAACCCTTATAGTTTCACCATGTTTGTCCGTCCGTCCGTTCTCGTTAATCTCTGTGACCGTTAGCACTAGAAAGCTGAAATTTGGTACCAATATGTATATCAATCACGCCGGCAAAGTAATAAAATAAATTTTAATTTTTTTTTCTTAGGTTAGCCGCCCTATATGTAAAGTGGAAAGTGTTTTTTTTTTATATCAAACCCTAACATGTGATACCTATATTGTTGGATAGGTATTCAAAAATGAATAGAGGTTTACGAAAATCACTTTTTGATAATATCAATAATTTCGGAAATAATCGCTACAAAAGTAAAAAACATTGTGTCCTCCCCCTCTAAGTTTTGAACCATAAGTTTAGAAAATATGAAAAAAATCTGGAAAGTAGAACTTTATAAAGACTTTCTAGGAAAATTATTTTGAACTTCATGGGACGAACAGTTTTTGAAAAGTTGGGGTCACTTATTGTGACGGACGGGAAACTACGGAACCCTACACTGAGCGTGGCCCGACACGCTCTTGGCCGGTTTTTTTTAGCATTAGCGGCCTTATAATGTTCCCACTGCTGGGACTCAGGCCTTCTCTCTAGGAGAGGGGATGGGCCGTAATCCACTAAAAAAAATCCAATCGAGGGCCCAGTCCAAAAATACCTATTGGTGCCGAATTTGGAATAGTTTGGGTGCCGAAAATGTTAATGCCGATAATCGGGGTGCCGATACGGGAATATTTCGATAATGAAGTTTACTTTTAAAAACCATGTCTACCTACAAGCTTGGGTGACTAATAAAACTAGTCACTATTAGTGAGACTAGTACTTGAGTCCTAATTCCTACAATCTTAGGTACCTATACTATCGGGACATTGTAAATACTTAGAGATAAAGTTAAATTATAATAATCAATAATTTCACGGTCATCGCTTGTATATATATGGCAGTTATAAAGATACATACATTATCTTTAGTAGGTATCTTATTTTAATAGTCATAAAAAAAACTATTCGTTCATTAGGTTTTGCAGGCATGATATAGTCGTTGCTAGGCATTAGCATTATCGGCCTTATAATGTTCCCACTGCTGGGACTCAGGCCTCCTCTCTTGGAGAGGGAATGTGCCATAATCCACCACGCGGACCCATTGTGGATTGGTGGATGCACATGTCTTCGAATTTTTGGTTCTAGGGCATGCCGGTTTCCTCACAATTTTTTCCGTCACCGTTTTCAGAGCAGTGGTGATGAAATATATTACTCAAAGTAATGCGCCTGACTGGGTTTGGACCCGCGACCTACGACTTGCAAGTCGGGGCAGTTACCACTGGGCCACCACTGCTTCGCCTTCGTCAATCGTTGCTAGGGCTTAGGATTAACTCCACAACTACCGTACAACGTCATCTAGTCTTAAACTAAGTAGAACTTGTGTTACAACTGATAAACATTCTTATATATTTCTAAATACATACATATTTTAGATAAATTACATCCAGACACAGAATAATAATAATTTTATTTCATTATTATTTATTATCTAATTATTATTAGTACGGCTGATTATGCCGAATAATATTGAAACCTATAGATCTTACGACCTTTTTAACTACCTGTATTCTTACAAATAAATATACTTATCAGTCAGCCATCATTCATTCATAAAAAAAAGAGGATAGTTATGTCACATGGGCCTACATGGACATTTTAAAACGTCAGAAGCTAGTGGTTATGGTTCCAATTGTTCGTTTCCCATGGAGAAGATCCGGCAAGAAACTCCATTAGACAGAACAGATGGTATATACAACGTGTAACGTCAAATGCGCAAAACCTGAAATTAGTTTGTTCAGAATAACCAGCAGAAGCAATAAAACCACTTTTTAATATAGGTCACATTTTTCAAAAAAGAATAATTAAAAATTTTGCTTTGTCTATTTATTAACAAATCAAGTCATCATGTGCATAAACTTGCGTAAATAGGTAAACAAACACAAATGGTTGTCGTCCAATTTAGATTTTCTCATAAACGGGATAGTAATCATACTCATTTCGATGTAAATACGAATTTTAAACAAACTAAAACAGCACATAAAACCTTCAATTTTTTTTAAATATTTTTTTTTCTCTCAGAATTAGGTCAATTGGATTAAAAATCGTTTGGGGTGTCTGAGGTTTTGCGCATTTAAAGTTACACGTTGTATATGTATACCATATAGTTTATGGTCAAGATGACACATCAAAATTTTCCGTAATTTTCAATTTAAATCAGAAAAATTCATCGAAAGTGCTTCAATATTTCAAAATGTGTGCGATGCGCAATCCTAGAGGAGCGCTGGCCTGATGGCTGGTGAGCGTACGTGACCCATCGCCACTAGCACTCCATCAGTCCATTTGGATCGTGTATATGCTGTAAGGAGGCTGTTGGAAAGTAGCAGATTCAGTCATGACTTGTGCTCCATTGGTGTAATTGCCGCAAGGCGTTCCATTATCAGGATAAACCAATAAATTAATAAATAAAGCACACAACCATTTGTCTTGGATGGGAATTGAACTCACGACCTCCGGCATAGCAGTCAAGGTCACTAACCACTAGATCCTCAGTCCAGTAAAAGATTATTCGAAAGATTTACCGAGACCCTCATAAAGGGCACCTGATGGAAACAGGTGGGGACTAGTCAGCAAATGTCTTACATGCCCTCGCTTCACCCAGTACGGGAGTAGTCTTTTTATGACTTCCTACCAGTGGCGTAGCTACTCCCAAATCGACACGATCTTTAACGTCACAAATGGACTTGTGACGTTCACGGTCGTACGGCCATCTCCTACGATCTTGGCGCGAGAGATACACACATATACGATATCTCGTTCGCTTTTTTATCAATTTTGATATTTCTTTTCACAGTTATAGATGTTTTATCTCACGAAAGCGGGTGACCCATTATAGTGTGTGTAAGTGTACATGCACACTCTCTTTGTGTGCGTAAGCTCGGGAGCGCTCAGTCGCGGCCGGGTCGCCGGCTTAGTCAGTAGTGCATCTTGGTTCGCGTCAAAATAATTTATCGAGTACCGTCAGCATGCAAGGTACGAAGAAACGGAGGAAAGTTGTTCGTAGTTGCGATAAGGCAACTTTATGTTGTGTGTAATTTATGAATGTATTTATTTATTTTAATTAGGTACTAGCTATACTTACAGTATGAATCAAAGCGTATAGCTAGCCAACAACTTAAGAACTAGAGAATTTTAAACAGATATTGATCATTTCTTTACTGCTGTATAAAAAAATTGAATTTCGGTTCCTGAGCAATCAGGGCGTTCAGCAGATTATTTATATGGCGTAACCAAGGTAACCATAAAAACCATCGAAGGAGCATCAACGCGCGCACCCGCGCCTGTCAGTCCGCGTCGCTTACAGATGACAGACGCCACGCTCTTACTTTTGCTGAGGTAGTTACTCAGATACCCGCGAAACGAGACACAATAGTAAAACAATAACAGCGCGGTCTCATAGGACCCGGTTGGGGATTCAAACGTTAACTATATTAGTGGTGAGAATAAACTATTGAAAAAGTATCTGGTCCGTTTGATTGTGTTCCACCACCACAACACATCAACATGTTAAACGATTTTATAACTGTATTGTTTATTTAGGCTCGTCAAATGATTGCAAATATTTATAATTTGTTCAAAGAAGAATATTAATTCACGGAACTTCATCGAGAACCAAATTGTGATTTATCATATTTGCGTAATATTACAAATTAACGCACTGCAGCAGCGACGGGGGTAAGTGAAAGAACAGTGCAAAAAACTAATAAAAGAAGGAAGAGATGTCGCAAGTACATCTTCGAATTTTATGTCACCCATGAAAAACCAAAGAAAGAGAGAAAATAAAGGTGGATTTATAGGTGACGTTGTACGGAGCACAATACAAAATTTTCATATCGTACTAAAACAAATTCCAACATTAATATCATCAAATAAAATAAATAAATTGTTTATTTGGTCTCAAAAGCCCTTAATTGTATAACATTGGCAAAGCTAAGGTCATTTTTTAATGAAAAAGTTGGTTTCGATGGATGCCTCGTAACGCTGCGTAAGTTATTAAATAAATTGGGCAACAAGTGGCAACTTTATTATTTTGTTCAATAGCGATGAGCTTGCTAACGCTACCTGTAGTTACGCACACAAGAGCGAGTGTCTATACACATCACAACTACAAGTATGGCTCACCCGCTTTCGTGAGATAAAACAACTATACTAGGTATTCTATTTCTGCATATATTGATAACCTCGTTAGATAATAATAATTTTTCATGCATAAGTATTTCTTATTGTTATGCAATTTGAGAGCCTCTCATTATTATGAATATGAGTTTAGATTTGATGCTCTCTTAATTTAGGGCCCCTGAAACTTGAGGAACCCGTATTATTGACAGAGCTCATATATCGGTAGCTACGCCACTACGCCACTTAAAATAAAAATATAATAGGTACAATAAATTCTTTTTTTGGCATAATTATAAGGTGGTACAGTTTTATAAGGTATCGAGTTGAAATTTAAACCATATAGGTACTCAGGTCTGTGATTTCTTGAAGTTAGGAATAATTGAACATGTATGTAAGTTAACGGAAAGAAACATACGTCCGTTTATGTAGCATAAAACGTACATTTCGATCGAATCAAAATTCATAGGGTACTTCCCGTTGACCTAGAATCGATCAGTCTTGCCATGAAGTACCGTGTTACCCCAGTTAATGGGTTGTGGAGGTCTGGTAGGCAGCCGCTCCTCGTAAAATACTGGTATTCAGCTAAATCCGGCTCGACTGGAAGCCGACCCCAATATAGTTGGGAAAAGGCTAGGCAGATGATGACTTCCCGTTGACCTAGAATCGATCAAATGTTGGAGCAAAAGAGTGTCTCAAGATGAAAACCTATGCGCAGAGCGTGTTGCCAGTGAAGACAGTAGCGACATCTATGATGGCACAGAAGAACTAATCCTGCATCGTGCAAGTAAACTTCTCCGCACGATTAGAATAGATACAACAGTCCGCAAAATCATCAACATAGCCCGAAGAATCGCCAAACTTAAGTGGCAGTGAGCAGGGCACATTGCTCGTAGAACAGATGGTTGATGGGGAGAAAAGGTTCTGGAGTGGCGGCCACGTACCGGAAGATACAGCGTTGGAAGGCCTATAAGGTGGTCCACCTTAACCACCTTAGTCCACCCGATAACGTGGTAAGGGTCGCGGGAATCGGATGGATGCGAGGCGCACAGGACCGGTCGTAGTCGCGACGCAAGGGGTTTTTGGGGGGCCTTTGTCCAGCAGTGGATGTCTTTTGGCTGAAATGATGATGATTACGATCTTTTGCAGTATTTGCAGCAAATTTATCGAGTCAGCCTTCTCAGCTAGATTTGTTGAAGTAAGAAGTCGTTACCACAATAAAAATTTCAGTTTCATTTTTCCCGAGATCGGGCCCGTTTCAATGATTCCACGTATTGTCCAGTTGCGCAGACGCTTGAGATACAAAACTACAACAATATTACATCACAATATTCACTAGGAATCAATTATTGAATAATTAAAACTGCACGTCTTTCAAGAAGCAATAGCATCTTTTCCTAACCTTTTTGAACTGACCCCTTAACCCTTACCCATACTTCAACCCCCTTTATATAATACTAGCTGACTCGGCAAACGTTGTTCTGCCATATAAATTATATGTAACATGATTTTTTACACCTTGTTTCCGAAAAACTCAAATATCAAAACCCTATTTTTTTCCAAAATAAAATTTAGCCTATGTTACTCGTGGATAATGTAGCGTTCGAATGGTGAAAGATTTTTTAAAAACGGTGCAGTAGGTTTTAAGCCTATTCATTACAACCATACAAAGTTTTCCTCTATAATATTAGTATAGATTTAATTACCTATATCAAATCTTCTGTTGATAATAAGAAATTAAAACATTATTTGGAACTATTCCAAGTTGGTTACTACCAATCCAAAATACCTATTGGTATCGAAACGGGAATAGCTTGGGTGCCGAAAATTTTGGTGCCAGTAATCTGAGTGCCGAAAACGGGAGTACTTTTTTTATTATACATAGGCTCGCGTTTGACCACTATCTCACCTGATGGTAAGCGATGATGTGGCCGACGATGGAGCACGCTTGCCTAGAAGTAACCTATTCACTCTTGACTTGTAGACTCCTAAGTTCTTCATTATTTCTCTCTCTGTAATCCTTCTTCTCGGGCTCGTGGTTGAGGGTGATTATTAATTTATCTTTGAAGCCCCTGAATCTGTTTTTGGATCTGCTACCACCCCCACGAAAAACTGCAGCGCCCACAAAAGTCAGTTTTTTAAATCCCTGAGACTAAATTGACATTAGCAAATGTCAAACTTACAATAATAGATAATGATGTCAGTTCTTTTGTGATGTGACAAAAGTGACAACCCACGTAAAGTCATTTTAATCTCAGAGATTAACCTATCAATACCCACCGAACGAGACACAATAGTAAGACAATAACAGCGCGGCCCTATGAGACCGGTCGGGGATTCATAAATTAAATAATAGATTTTAGGGAGTGCTACCGCTCCCTTTAGTAATATATGCGCTATAGTAACTAAGTCAGTAGTTCAGATAAGAAATATTAAAACAGATCAACTCTGCCCCATTTCGGTAGTGTCAAATTGAAATGCATAGCCATCTTTCTAGATTCAGAGCGACTCAAAATTATTCAATATTCTCCTCGTTAAGATTGCATCAAATTCGTAAAACCTAAACATATGTAAACGTCTATTAAAATTCACTAACCGTTAACTTGCTTCTCGATCCGTACCTCCTGAATAAATCCATATTTTTACCGCCATTTTGTAAAATTATAATGTCTTGACACTGTTTTTTGAACGCTACCGTTAGACCGCCATTTTGTTTTTACGCATCCGTTCGGATAGACGCAGGAGTTTTGAATAGTATTTTTCTTGTTTTGAATTGCGTAATTTTTTCTTTTATAGGGGCTTTAGTAGATGTTAAAAGTAACATTTAGCTACGTTTTATAATGTACAATAATAAAAATGTTATGAAATACCGAGAAGTTTAATATTTTTAAGTAAAGTTGTCAAAAGTAAGAGCCACGTTACTAGTGAATAATAAATTCCATCTCATCATCATTAAATTCCATCTCATCATTTATCGCGCCAAAAAATATTTATGTAATTAATTATTATATTATTGTTTCTTTCAGTATCGTTTTAATTCTAGGGTCTTTCTCAAATGTCAAAACAGTCCTTTTATTTTTTTAATATTTGGTACTGCGTTTGCTTTTTTTACACGTAAAATCATCATATAATTTCTCCCACTCTGGGAGGAGCGGGATAGTGTCACAGCTGCTACAGACATAGCCCGAAGATAAGAAACAAAACCTAAGTGGCATTGGGCAGGGGAAAGCAGGGCAGGCATATTGCTCGCAGAATAGATGGTCGAAGGGGACGAAATGTTCTGAACTGGTGATCGACACAGCGTTGGAAAGCCTTCCACAAGATAGACACTGCACATAGTGAGGGTCGCGGGAATCCGATGATTGGGAGATGCACAGGACCGGTCGTTATGGTTACACTTAGGAGAGATGACGACAAAATGATGATGGTGACGATGAAAAGAAGTTTTGCATCTTAGCAATATTATGCTAAAAAAGGATGATGGTGTAGCGACATCTATTACGCCATATAGGTACTGAAATTCTAAATTTTGCACCGTAGTTAGATAGAGTTTTTCACGCGATAAGAACATAATATACAACAGCCTCTAACCATTGGTCAGATCTGGACCAGATGAAATCAGAATATCTAATCGGAATATCATAGTCACAGCTCCACACTAACAGCTCTCGCCCAGCCCTGGTTCAGGCCATGGTCTGGAGCTAGGAGGAATGACAGGCGGTTGCCTCCTCCTGCGAATCAGTAAAGCTTGAAGGAGACGACCGTGCAAGTAAGGGTCGTCGACAGCGCATAGTGTCCACGCGCTCTTGAAAGAGATGTCAGCGAAACCGTAAAGGCTCTGTAGGGCCGAAGCCTACTGAGGCCATAGCTTAACGTCATATGGAGGGGGAACCCGTAGTCCTGGAAAGCAAAGGGCAATTTAATGAACAAAGTTGTAGTTTTCAGTAAATAAAAGTCTAACTCGCTATGTCGCCGCTCCGCTTCTAGGGCGGAACAGAAGTCAATAGAAGATTTCCGAGCTGAAAAAAAAACGTCGTCGAATACATCATCGCTTAACTAAAAGTGTAAAAATATGAAGAAGCGTCCCCCCAAAATCACATAAAACTTTTGCATAACGCACAAACAGGAAGTTAGTCTCAAAAATAAAAGAAAAAATATTCTTCTGCGAAACTAGCTTATAAAAAAGCGACAAACATAATTATAATAATAAAATAATACATCAATGATACTCTTATACGAATATCCGAACTAAGAAAATGGCTAATACAATATGGATGTCTTTCGTGCGTCACTAGCTGCCATAATGAATAGTATAATCCATGTTTTTGAATTTAGAACGCGGACTGACGTTTGTTAACAGCCAGTATTTTTTGACCGTGAATTATCATGTTTTCTTTTTCATTTTTTTTTCTTCTGTTGTTTGTGGATTTTGTTTTTTGGCGTTATTTGGATAGTCAATTGTGTATTTAGGATTTTAGCTGGCGAAATCTCTAGTTTTAAAAACTTTTGGTGGCGAAATCTGTAGTTTTAAAGACTTTAGAAGGAGGGTCGATTTTTTTATTTCAAACAAAAGGATTGGCCTGCAGTAATAGAAAACAGAATTGAAGTAACGGAGGGCCTATGCATTGTAGTGGAAACTACCCCAATTTTACTAATTTATAGGGACTCGTTAGATCTACACGCAAACAGCTGTCAAAAGGTTTTTTTTTTCAGGGCATCTAATAATAGCGCATTGATCGCTCTAGCTGTAAGTTTCGGCATTAGCATTATCGGCCATGTAATGTTCCTACTGTTGGGACACAGGCATGTCACATAATATATCTTCAAACTTTTGGTTCTTACCAAATAGGAAAACGGCATGCCGGTTTCCTCACGAGCTTTTCCTTCACTGTTTTAGTGTCGTGCAAAGAGGACTGGAAATAAGGTTGACTGGAAATAGAGTGCGTCTAATGAAAGCAGGACCTGGAGTTTTTTTAAAAATTCAATTGGCAACATTATTCAGCCGCAATTGTAGGAAATAAAAAAAATTGTGAAGTGTCAAGACACCTACCTACTAGGTTAGTAATACCACATACATTTTTCTTGGATTTAACCTCTTTTTCTCAGGTCGCGCTTTCATTAGACGGACTCTAGCTGTAAGTTTCGTGAGAAGAGGGTGTTCAGAAAAATTCACACCACCAGTGGGTGCCACGTAACCGTCAGGTCTTTTCCTTTGAAAACGTATTATATGACGTTGACGTTTAACGTTTGACGTTGATGTCTAATGTCATTATCATAAGCGTTTTGCTCAACGTGACTCTGGTAGAATAGGCTGGCAAAATAGGCTTTCAAATATTTTGACAAGTGCCCTTTTTTATATGGGAAAGTATGACTTTTCCCGGTCTTGGGCGGAGCGGGAGGGCGTGTCAGACTTTTACTGACTAAAACCCACTCCATTCCTTCTTTGCCTTCGTTCCAGGGTGTTCCTTTCAGAAGCTAACTCATGCTCCCAGAGGCTTCGGCCCTGCTGGGCCCTATAGTTTTGCTGACATCTCTTTGAGGGGCGCGTGGAACAGCCGTTCGCGCTGTTGAGCAGTTGGGCTCTGTCCGGACTACCGGACGGTATCGTGCTATCACCCGATGAACGTAATTTTAGAACACCTCATTGCGGACTGCCGGATGGTGCCTAGACCCGGTGAACGTAATTTTAGAACACTCTCATTGCCATAAAAAAAAAATTGGCAGTCCGGATTTTTTCCGATAACTTGCCAGAAGCAAGTAGCAAACTGTAGGGGCCCAGCAGGGCCGAAGCTTCTAGGGCCTTGGATCGGCTTTCCGAAAGGTAAGCTCGGTATCCCCAGATTGAAGGCAACGAAGGAACGGGGTGGAGTTTAGTCAGTAAAAGTTTGACACGCCCCTCCTGCCCCGCCCAAGAGCGGGAGAAGTCATCCTGATGATTCTCCACTTAAAAAAAAAAACTATTTAGTTAAAATAAATCAGGATGCTCTATTTCCATCTGAAAAATCTTGGTGCGTCACCTATTTCTATTTATCCTGTATTTCTGGTATGTCGAACCGTTAGAATATGTATATGTTACTTCGTGCGTCACCTAATTCCAGCAATCCTGTTATGTAGATAAAACCGTTACATTATTGTAATGTAAATAAGTGAAAATCGGAAACAAGAGAACTGTAAAAACGAAATAAGAAATTCAGAATGGAAATCGGAACATATTTAAAAAGAACTGTGAAAAAAAAGTTGAATAAAATAAAAATGTTGAAAGCAAATATAATCTGCTTCGCCCGTGTAAAAGTGGGTTTTATCCATGAAGCAAATAACCGGTGGAGTGCGCGTACGATACTATTGCGCTCACCAAACATATGCTAAAACTAGTAGAAGCGGCAGTCGCAAATGCAGTACGCACGTCACGTGCTCCTGATTTTTAAGCGAATCAAATTAAAGGTACACGACTTGACCTTGAACGGACCAATAGCAGCCGCGCATTTTTCTTCGTCCCCCGGCCCGCCGTGGTGAGTTGTTTACTTAGAAGAAATCGGGCTATGCGCTCTCTAGTGGTTATATTCTCTATGGTTTTATCATACAAATTTCGAACTCCCTTATTTTAGGTGGGAAATCATCAGAATGGCTTCTCCCACTCGTAGGCGGAGCATGAGGGCGTGACAGACTTTTAATGACTAACTTCTTTGCTTTGGTACCAATAGAGCCCCGGAGTTCTCTTCCGCACAACCCATGGCCCCAGTAGGCTTCAATCTTGCTGGGCCCCTCAGGTTTTACTGACATCTCCGCCCAAGCGGGACACACCTGTACCGTATGAATTCAATGCAGAAACTTTTTGACTTAACTTTTTGACAGAAACTTTGACTGGCCTGTTGGTCTAGTGGTCAGTGGCCCTGACTGCTATGCCGTAGGTCGTGGGTTCGATTCCCACCCAGGACAAGTGTTTGTGTGATGAGCATGATCATTTGTTCTGTGTCTGGGTGTTATTTATCTATAATATGTATGTATTTAGACATATATTTAAAGTATGTTTATCAGTTGTCTAGTACCCATAACACAAGCTCTGCTTAGCTTGGGACTAGATGGCGTTGTGTGAAAGTTGTGAAATATTAAAAAAAAAAAAGAAACCTCCCGAGCTTACCATGTCCAGTGTGGACCTGCGTCATACGGAAAATGAGGACGCCGTGACGTCTTTTTAACCACTCCTCAAAGAGAGACGAACTTACCATCATACTTATGACGTGCCCGAGAAACTTTTTTTTTCAAGTGGGGAATCATCGGAATGACTTCTCCTGCTCTTGGGCGGAGCGGGAGGGCGTGTCAGACTTTTACTGACTTAACCCCACCCCGTTCCTACGTTGCCTTCGATTTGGGGACACCGACCTTACTGAAGGGGCCCGCTAGGGCCGAAGCCTCTGGGAAATACGGAAAATCCGAAAGGTTGTCACCGTGTCCCCCAGATTGAAGGCAACGAAGGAACGGGGTAGGGGTTTAGTTAGTAAGAGTCTGACACGCCCTCCCGCTCCGCTCAAAAGTGGGAGAAGTCATTCTGATGATTCACCTTCCGAAAAAAAAACCTTTCAAGGGGTGAATTTTGATAGATTCTTTCTTTGTATCATCATGGTACCTCTGTGAAAAACAGCGTTCTAGGTCCAAGGTTCTGGGTTGGGCGTTGATGAGTCAGTGCGTGAGTCAGGATTATGGGGCGTTGTTGACTCTGTGAGTCAGGACTCTGACTTTTATATAGGTAAACAAATTAGTAGCATTTGAATTGCAGAATATTCAGTGCCTTACTTTCTTAATAAACTTCCAAGAAGACTTACAAACATTAGGTATACACCGTATACATGCAACAATAAAATAGGATGACAAACAACAATCAATGAAAACACTGACAATACTCGGAATTATGAATAACTTTTAGTATCGGACCAACCCTGAAATCGCGAAATGGATGGCGTACGTTTGCCTAGAAGTAACCTATTCACTCTTGACTTAGTTAATTTGTAACAGCTAATTATAAATAAATTTCTTTACTTAGTTAAGTTATCAGGAAACATGGCTACAACAAGAATAGAACTTATCAACCTTGGCTTCAACAAAAAATGATATTTGCCAACCTTAGTTACAATAAACATACTTTTTAACCCCATTTACGACAATAATCGAACTTATCAACCCTAGCTACCACATAAATCGGACTAGAGTGCGTCCAATGAAAGCGCGACAAGAGTTTTTTTTTAATTTAATTAGCAATATTATTCAGCCGCAATTGTAGGAAATGAAAAAAATTGTGAAGTGTCAAGACATGATTCTCCTACTAGTTAGTAATACCACCTTCATTTTTTTTGGATTTAACCTGTTTTTCTCAGGTCGCGCTTTCATTAGACGGACTATAGTCAACCCTAGCTACGACAAAAATCGAACTAGTCAATTCAAGGTATAATAGTCGCCAAAATAAACGTTTAGCATAGCTAAGATAAACCCATATACAATGTATTATGTGCATAAGATACTAGCTGCAAACGTGACCACAATAAATATATGACACGTTTTTTTTTAAATAATATATACATGTTTTAATTCATCGTCTCCCTAGATGCCAGAAAAAAAGACCGGCCAAGCTCAGTCGTCAACAGCGCTTATTGATCCATGCGCTTCTCAAAGATCATCATCTACCTAGCTTTTTCCCAACTATATTGGGGTCGGCTTCCAGTCAAGCCGGATTTAGCTGTATACCGGTATTTTACGAGACCTCTACAACCCATTAACTAGGGTAACACGGTACTGCATGGCAAGACTGGAGTCAGATTTACTGGCTTCTGACTATCTGTAACGACTGCCAAAGATCTACAAATGACAGCCAGGACCTACGGCTTAACGTGCTTTCCGAGGCACGGAGGAAACTCGGTAGGTATATTAAGATGGTAACCCATCCACAGACTAACCTTGGCATGCGTTGCTGAACCTTAAGATCGACCCGCGCGGCTGTTATTATCTAGCCACGAGCACCTGCTTCTCAAATATAGGGTCAGCAAATCGTAGGGGCCTAGCAGGGCCGATGCCTGTAAGCTAAAATCGAGAGGAAACCCGAAAAGGAAACCCGTAGTCCTAGAACCCACAAAACAATCACTACCACTCTTTAAGAGTGTAACGATTAAGAAGAAGTCCTAGATCGCAAGGAATATCTCAAGGATATTGGTGTGGTTTTAGTAAGATAGAGGAGCTCGTGGCTAGATAACAGCCGCACAGGTCGATCTTCAAGGTTAAGCAACACTTGCCAAGGTTGGTCTGTGAATGGGTGACCATCTTAACATAACAGGTTTCCTCCGTGCCTCGGAAAGCACGTAAAGCCGTAGGTCCCGGCTGTCATTTGTAGATCTTTGGCAGTCGTTACTGATAGTCAGAAGCCAGTTAATCTGACTCCAGTATTGCCATGAAGTAGGTACCGTGTTACCCCAGTTAATGGGTTGTGGAGGTCTGGTAGGCAGCCGCTCCTCGTAATATACTGGTATTCAGCTAAATCCGGTTTGACTGGAAGCCGACCCCAATATAGTTGGGAAACGGCTAGGCAGATGATGATGATGACTGGTGTGGTTTTTTACCTATCAAACTACTACAAACCAGTTACTGGACAAGAAAAAAAAACATACAGCCGAACATAGAGTGCGTCTAATGAAAGCGCGACCTGGAGTTTTTTTTAAATTTAATCGGCAACATTATTCAGCCGCAATTGTAGGAAATAAAAAAAATTGTGAAGTGTCAAAACATGATTCTCCTACTAAAGTCTGTTCAATAAACCCGGAGACTAAAATGACATTTCAACCCAAAATAACTGGCGTCATTCCTATAGTAATTTTGACATTACTTATGTCAATTTAGTCTCCGGGATTATTGAACAGACTGTAGTTAGTTAATACCACATACAACATTTTTGGATTTAACCTCTTTTTCTCAGGTCTCGCTTTCATTAGACGGATTATAATGACATTAATTTCGGAAGTCGGTAAATAACGAAGAGACAGAACTAGAAACGCTGACTTCCGAAATTAAAGTTATTTTGTACTTTTCAGTGCCGGTTGTAATTTTTTTTTAAGTTCTTTATTTTATATTTTTAACGTTTGAATCCCCAACCGGTTCTATGAGACCGCGCTGTTATTGTTTTACTATTGTGTCTCGTTTCGCGGGTATCTGAGTAACTACTTTGTGGACACTTCTGCTATGATCCTATGAGTAGTTCCATTCCATAACTTTGAAGATCATGATCAGATCATAACAATAATTCTATGGGATCTATTCAGGAGTATAAACTTTCAATAATAAATATATACATATTTCAAAATCGATCCACTATTGAACGAGAAATCGGTGAACATTTATACAGAAATAAAAGTACATACTATCCAATCATATTAACTTGACGCATCTCCAAAATGCGAGCATCCCCCTGCTTCCTACCGCATTCCCTTAGCTCACCCGGCAAGTGTCAGGTATGGTCAGCATCTTTGCTATCGATACGCGCGTCGATAATTCGGCTAGTTCTCTGATGTTGTTATATTGTTTTTAGACATTATTTCATCGACGCCAAGCGTCAAGTTAATGTGACCGAGTTGTACAGCCGATCATAGCACCTCGTCCTTTCTAAAGTCGGTTAAAAAATGAATATGACATAGATGTGTCATACTCATTTTACCACAGTCACGAGTATACACTCGTGTTTTGACGTTTCCAAGGTTGTAATAGTAAACTATGGTGAAATAGAGAAACTAACCCACTTTTCTCCGAAAGCGCGCAAAAACATTGAAAAAATAACAAGGCATTTGAAAAAGTTCCATTTCGCACAGGTCATCATCCATCTAGCCTTTTCCCAACTATATTGGGGTCGGCTTCCAGTCAAGTCGGATTTAGCTGAATACCAGGATTCTACGAGGAGCGGCTGTCTACCACACCTCCACAACCCATTAACTGGGGTAACACGGTACTTCATGGCAAGACTGAAACTTCAGTCTATCTAACTAGATTTACGCTGGCTTCTGACTATCCGTAACGACTGCCAAAGATCTACAAATGACAGCCGGGACCTACGGCTTAACGTGCTATCTGAGGTACGGAGGAAACTCGGTATGTTAAGATGGTCACCCATCCACAGACCAACCTTGGCAAGCGTTGCTTAACCTTGAAGATCGACCTGTGCGGCTGTTATAATCTAGCTACGAGCTCCTCTCCTCCTCCTCCATTTCGCACAGGTAAAGAGTCGAATTCATTCCCTGTCGGAGTCTGTGTTACCTGATAGCTACAACCCAGGGGTCTTTAGCTCGTGACCCCAGAATAAAGGCAACGAAGGAATAGTCAGTCAGTAAAAGTCTGAGAGGACCTCCCACTCTGCCCCAGAGCGGGACAAGTCATTCTGATGATGCTCCACTTGAAAAAAAGGGGTATTTAAGTCAAGAGTGTGAGTTCTAGACAAGCGTGCTCCATCGTCGGCCACATCATCGCCGCTTACCATCAGGTGAGATGGTGGTCATACGCGAGCCTATCAAATATTATTATCATATCTATCCTATGCTGTCCCACTGCTGGGCAAAGGCCTCCCTACATTCCTTCCATCGTTCCCGGCTTTGAGCCTATCAATAATAAGAAAAAAAATTGACCATAAAATTCATAGACAGAAAAAAACCTAAAATCTTTGCCTATAGCAACAAGTTTCGGACGCTTAAAAAACAATATTCTAAACAGAAAAATAAATAATGAATTAAGTAAATACAGACAAAAAAAACTTGGAAACACAAGCTTCCCTAAAAAATTGATTGCATAAACAATTTTTTTGTTTTTTTTCGGGATAATTTGGCGCGGAAACTGGAAGGTCGACTCTAGTTAACATATTCATGTATTTTTGGTATGTTTCCGCGTAATTTTGCGGATTTTGGAGATCCTTAAGGCCATTCTAAGATTCCAGATGGCGTCATCTCGTCTACGAAGCACCCACTTAACGGGTAGGATTCGTCTATAAGGGAGTTCCAGAGACGCACTGATACAGCCTCTTACATTTCTACGAAATCTGGTAAAGGCGGGTACTCACTAGCGAGCCGTAACTGTAACCGTTGCATGTATTGTAACCAAAAAAACATGGTGTGTACGTAGTTCGCAAACCTGCTGCGAGCGGTACGCGTGCGGCTCGCAACGATCTGACGTTTACAACGTACTCATTTCTGAACCCGTAACGTTGGACGTAACTGTGACCGTTACTGTTACCAAAAACATAATGTGTACGTGGTTCGCGAGCCTGCGACGAACGCTACACGAGCGACTCGGAGCGAGCCGATGATTGTCGGTTTTTGCCGCGGATCAAAGGGCGCTCGCAGTGCACTCGTGGATGCCAAGACGGGAGAACCTCGTTACTGTATTTGTTTGGTTACAGTTACAGCTCGTAAAATGAGTACGCTCAGTGAAAGCGATCCGGCGACGTCAAGGGCCGTAATTGTAAAACGCGTACACACTAGAACCTCGTTACTGTATCACATAAGTTACGGTTATAGCTCGCTAATGAGTACCCGGCATAAGGAAACGCTCCAGAAATCTACTCTACAAACTATGGGTCGACCATAGTGCGTGCAGGCAAGACAAGAAGGCATTTTCCTCCATCGATGGTTGCTGGAAGCCGACCCCAATATAGTTAGGAAAAAGCTAGGCAGATGATGATGATGGTTGCTTCACGATGTTACTAAAGCAGTTATGAATTTACATGTGGAGGGATGGAGAGGAAGAGGGAGACCAAAAAAATATGGATAGATTGTGTGAGGAGTGATATGAATGAAAAGGGAGTTAGAATAGCATGACGGGTGACAGGACAGAATGGAAGAAAAAACATGTTGCGCCGACCCTAAATAATATGGGATAAGAGCAGGAAGAAGAAGATGGTTGCTTCATGAAACAGGCCCTCTGGAAATCTGGTGCAGGAACATCCCGAACTTACCATGTCCGGTGAGAATTTGCGTCATGTAGAAGGTGAGGACGAGGTGACGATAGTAGTTTAGTCTTCGACCCTGCCGGGTTCCTGAACGATAAAGAGCAGAACGGAAGTTAGTAAGTACGTACTCAATCACAATCAACCAAAATAATTCACAGAACCCAGTGACTCCAAAACCGAAATGTACCACAAAAATATGCCGCCGACACTTTTTTCCCGAATTCATACGTACTGAATAAATTGGGTCAAACAATATAGCTACTGACAAAAAATATCACCTTTACGTATCGTCTGGTATATAGCAAGATATTGCGTCGCGTTTCCAAATTAAATTGTTTTGATCCAAAAATAAGGCTAAGCAATTTGTCGTGGACGCAAAAAAATGTTTACGTGTAGCAAAAATGCTATTGCGCAGGTTTCCTATAGACCTGTTTTTTTTTTACTTTTCAATCATAATTGTGTTTGAGGAGCTCGTAGCTAGATAATATCAAAAGCAACGTTTGCCAAGGTTGGTCTGTGGATGGGTGCCCATCTTAACATACCGAGTTTCCTCTGTGCCTCAGAAAGCACGTTAAGCCGTATGTCCCGGGCTCTCGGCTGTCATTTGTAGATCTTTGGCAGTCGTTACGGATAGTCAGAAGCCAGTAAATCTGAATCCAGTCTTGCCATGAAGTACCGTGTTATCCCAGTTAATTAGTTGTGGAGGTCTGGTATTCAGCTAAATCCGGCTTGACTAGAAGCCGATCCCAATATAGTTGGGAAAAGGCTAGGTAGATGACCTTTTTTTCGTATCGATGCACTCATATCAAACCTCTTCTGACCAGTATTTGGCAACCTGCACGACTCGATTGGCCTCGCATAGATCCTGAAAAGTACAGGTGGTAGTGCAGGATAGTACAGTATAGTTTAGCAGGTGATGCATGTCCTGAGGAGTGGCTCCACACTGGCACTGTGTTAAAGATGGGATTTTGAGATAGGAAATCACCAGATATCTTCTTACGCTCTAGGCCCTACACAAGTCTTTTTTTTCCTAGTCTTTCTTTTCGAGTCTTTATTTCCTAGTCTTTCTTTTTAGGGTTCCGTAGCCAAATGGCAAAAACGGAACCCTTATAGTTTCACCATGTCTGTCCGTTCGTCCGACCGTCAGAGTCCTCGTTTAATCTCTGCGACTGTTAGCACTAGAAAGCTGAAATTTGGTACCAATATGTATGCCAATCACGCCGACAAAGTGGTAAAATAAAAATTATTTATTGTTGCGATGATGTAGTCAACAATGGAGCACACTTGCGTAAAAGTAACCTATTCACTTCTTGACTTTAAATAACCCTAGGTTGAAGCTTTCAGGAAACACAGACTCCGGCAGAAAATTTCACTCCTTAGCTGTACGTTCAATGAATATGTTCCCTAAAAGTTTTGTATGAAAGTAGGTTTCTCGATATTAACTTTAAACCCCGTTTAATTCGTTTAGGGTGTTTCTTGGTAATTCCTCTCTTAGTGCTCGCTCACTTCATTCAAGGAAATCTTATGCAAATTTCACACACCTGATTGTTTTTTTTTTTTTTATTATGATTATGATTTTTATTATGTTATTTTTTCAGGATACAGATATTTACATATTAATTACTTAATAGATATATATACAAACTAAAGATAAAAGTATGTACCTGATTGATTGATATATACTTTATTTTACACCATAAATAAAATTTTACAAGGAGCGTAAGATTAGTACGGTGTTACAATTTGCGGTCTTATCTCTAACAGTGATTTTATACAGACAACCTTTGGATGGAATTGACAGAAAGAGAGAAGTAATCGAGTAGTTTTGGCTGTGCGTTGATATTTCAATCAATCAGTATCTCCTTTGATGAAAACTAACCCAAGGGATTGTTTTACTGAAATAAAAAAATGTCCTTTATCCTCGTCTAGGCTACGGTTTACCCTGCGGGAAAGCTAAGCCAACTGTAGGAATCGAAGTGTGAACTCGTAGCGACTTATGGCCGAAACCAACAACCTATCGATCTCCAGTTTTGGCATACTGGAGATTGTAAAACAAATGATACAATACAAAAATTATCATGTTTTCTGTTGTTTCATTTGTTTTTCTATCTCCGATATGTGACAGATAGGTTATTGTTTTCGGCTGTTAATCGTTTTGACCATTAGTCTAAACGATTAGGTCATTACGATATCGTTATGGTTTTGATTGTGTGAAACGGGCTACAGGTTCCATGGCTGCCATAATTGAACCCTTTCTGGCCTTGGAAACCGCTGTGTCCTTTGATCCATTGAAAATTAATTTAACATTCAACCTTTGTTAAGACATGAAGGACTTATTACAAATTCAGAGAGATTAGAAATTTAAAAAGCTTTAGTTGCGTATAACCTTAAACAGTTATAGTGACCTACTCTACTGTCCTATTAAATTAATGTTTAAAAATAGAACGTTTAAACGCGTCGGTAAACATGTGACAACTTGGCTTGCGCAAGAGTATGAAAGGACACGTTTTCAAAGTTATTCTTATTAAGAATGGTAAATTGAAAAAAGAATGTTTCGATCATTGTTGTTTTTTTAATTTTATAACTGTAAGTTAGTCTCAAAACGGTGAAGGAAAACATAGTGAAGAAATCAGCAGATTAGAACCAAAAATTCGAATACATGTGAAATCCACCAATCCACAATGCGCCCGCGCGATGGATTATGGCCCATTCCCTAGGCCTGAGTGCCAGCAATGGGAACATAATAAGTCCGATAATGCTAATGTTAAGTTAGTCTTATAGATGGCCCAGAAAAAGCCTCGCTTGAATGTACAAAATCAAGTCAAGGTGCCGTAGGAAATCTAATTAATTTTACACTATCCCTTAAGTCAATAGCCATAATTATAAAGGTCCCAGGTCCTGTTGGAAGAACTTCTACTTTGATATTACTGGTAAAGATTTAGTAGGGCCCCTTAGTAGAATTTGTAACAGACCCCACGCTAGCTTAATCCGGTACTAGTCAGGTACCAAATTTCCCTGTCCCTACGTCATTTAACGCACTCATCGAAATTCTTTGAAGCATTAATTGCGTCACAAATAAAGCCACCACAGTGATAGATCACTCTATCCTTATTTTTAACATCACCAGCATTTCCCTAGACGTTTCCAAAAACTGTTTACATCCAAAATAAATAAATCACATGAATAAAACATTCGGAAAAGTTCGAAATTCGAACACCGGTTCTGTTTCCTAACTGTCACAAATGAAAGAGATGGAAAGACCATTTCTTTGAGGTTAGAAAGAGATGGAGAGAAGAATGAATTAAGGAGACATGTTGAAATCTTGTCATTGAAATATATTTTCTAGACGATTCAGAGAATAGGTCGGATCTCCGTTAATGGTAAACACTTGTTTTTCTTCTTTGTTTTCGAGAAATTGGCCTATTTTTTTTAACAAAGAACTGATGTTTTTTGGCGGTTACTGAGAACAGTAAGGCCGGTTCTCAGTAATAGCCTAGAAGTTTCAGTTCTTTGAACTCAGAACATAGGCCTTGCCATGAGCTCTTAACGCGAATCAAAACTGTAGGGATGGAGCCTAGATATATAATAAGGGATGGAGATCATATAACTACTAACCACCAGCCATCATCTGCTTAGCCTTTTCCCAACTATATTGGGGTCGGCTTCCAGTCAAGCCGAATTTAGCTGAATACCAGTATTTTACGAGAAGCGGCTGCCTACCAGACCTCCATAACCCATTAACTGGGGTAACACGGTACTTCATGGCAAGACTGGAGTCAGATTTACTGGCTTCTGACTATTCGTAACGACTGCCGAAGATCTACAAATGACAGCCGGACCTACGGCTTAACGTGCTTTCCGAAACACGGAGAAAACTCGTTATGTTAAGATGGTCACCCATCCACAGACCAACCTTGGCAAGCGTTGCTTAACCTTGAAGATCTACCCGTACGGCTTTTATTATCTAGCCACGAGCTCCTCACAACCTAGGGTTATTTAAGTGATGAGTGAATAAGTTACTTCTAAGTAGGCAAGCGTGCTCCATCGTCGACCACTTCATCGCTTACCATTAGGTGAGATAGTGGTCAAGCGCGAGCCTATCAATAATTAAAAAAAAGAAAGAAAGTTAGGGCTACTAACCACTTGTTAGCATTAGCATTTTTAGCATTAGCGGCCTTATAATGCTCCTGATGAAATAAATTACACAAAGTAATGCGCCTGGCTGGGTTTGAACCAGGGATCTACAACTTGTAAGTCGGGGCAGTTACCACTCGGCCACCTGCTCTCAACTAACCACTAGTACCATTATTATAATTTTGAACGGAACCGAAACACGTGCCTCTACCGACACACTTCACCGATCTTCCCATCACGTTTCATTTTACACCGACAACTCACCGTCAGTACAAACTTTCCAGCGTTTGTCTTTGTTTTCTATAATATAGGCTTTGACCTCAATCCGAGCTGCCTTAGAAATAGGGCGGTCGGCACATGCGGCAAGTCACGTCTACCATTTTCGCATCTCATTTGAGATGTCCAGGGATTTTTTTTCTTTTTGGTTTTAGAAGTCACGTGGATGGGAAAAATGGGAATCTGAAGAAAGGTACCGGAAGACCAAAAAGAAAAAAGTCCTGGAAAAGAGGCCTTTCGCAAAGTTGAAAGGCCTCCTTTCCAGGGCTTTTGTCTTCCCATCCGTTTATAATTAGGGTGTCTTCAAGGCTAGAGTGAATAGGCTCTTAATAATCTAGCGCCCCTACCATCAACGATTGCATCACTGCTTACTATCAGGTGGGATCGCGGTCAAGCACTACTTCATCTACCTGCCTTGCCACGTGGATTATAAGAATAAGCAAAGAAGGAAATCCGTTCATCATCATATGAGCCGAAAGATATCCAGTGCTGGACATAGGCCTTCCCCAAGCGTCGCCACAACGACCGGTACTGTGCGTCTCGCGTCCTTCGGGTTCTCACGACCCTCGCCAGGTCGTCGATCCACCTCGTGGGAGGCCTTCCAACGCTGCGACTTCCAGTACGTGGCTACCACTCTAGAACCTTCCATACCCATCGACCATCCGTTCTACGAGCAATGTGTCCTGTCCGCTGCCACTTAAGTTTGGCCTCTACCTGCCTTAGAAATAGGGCGCCCGGCACATGCGGCGAGTCACGTCTACCATTCTTGCATCTCGTTTGATATGCCAGGGTTTTATTTTCTTTTTGGTTGTGAGAAGTCACGTGGATTAGAAGAATAAACCGGACTAAGCGTTTCGCCTCATCGATTATACCGCATACAATTTGCCTACTGAGTGCTGCGGTCTTCCCGTCCAATTAAAATTTACCAAAATTCTTCAAGAATCGTAAAACCGTCTAATCCCCACGAAACGTCATCGCAACATCTTTTTAAAGTTTATTCTATTACTGACACTCCATGCCTCGGAAAGCATGTAAAGTAGTTGGTCCCGGTTGTATTTGACATTTGTTACAGGTAGTCAGATCCCAGAAAGTCTAACCACCAGTCAACGACATCGGTCCTGTTGCTCCCTAAGAGCTTAGCTGAAATTTCTTTGAGGTGCGCGTAAGCACTTCACGCCGTCGACGACTAGGGCTCGGTCCTTAAGGACGAATGGACGGCGAGCTACCCATTGCTTGTCGTCCACAACCTCGCCCCTTCTGTGACTAGTGGTCATCCAGGAACTCCTGACGCCAAACGTGATAATATTAGTCAAAATGTCGAAACGATTCTTGGAAAAAAATGGGGACAGTTCTTTTACCTTTCTTGTTACATTTGAGGAAAAATAGTTATTTGTGCAACAAGAGAGCAAAGTTGGTTTTTGCCGCGAGTGTTGATTTTGAATCCCGAGTAAGCGAAGGATTCTATATTTGAATCACGAGCGTAGCGAGTGATTCTAGGTTAGAATCCTGAGTGCAGCGAGGGATTCAAAGACACGAGATGCAAATAACTTTGGTCTCGCGTAGCACATACAACTTTTCACTTCAGCAGCGAGAACAAATAATGTAAATATTAATATTTACTTATATATTATATTAATATTTATCTATACTAATATTATGAAGAGGTAAAATTTGTAAGTTTGTATGTAGGGGGTAATCGCTGGAACTACTGGTCCGATTTGAAAAATTCTTTCAGTGTTAGATAGCCTATTTATCAAGGAATGCTATAGGCTATATACCTTCACGCTACGACCTACGGGAGCGGAGCAGTAACGAAACATGCGGGTGAAACCGCAGGGGACAGCTAGTGTAAGATAGTTTATATCCTAACTAATATTCTAAATGTGAAAGTCTGGATGTTTGCTACTTCACGCAAAAACGGCTGAACGGATTTGGATGAAATTTGGCATGCATATTATGGCCTTTGTCATGGAAAAGAACATAGGCTACCTTTTATCCCAGTTCGTTTTTTTTTCTGATGTCCTCGCAGACGAAGTCGCGGGTAGAAGCTAATATAGATATATTATTAGAATAATAAATACTAGCTTTAGCCCGCAGCTTCGCCCGCGTACATAAAATATAGCCTATGTCACTCAGGAATACAGCAGCTTTCTAATGGTGAAAAAATTTTAGCAATCGGTCCAGTACTTCCACAGATTACCTCATACAAACAAAAAAACAAATTTTACCTCTTTATAAATATTAGTATAGATGATTTGGTTATTTTGCTGGACGCAAACATTTACACAAGTACGTCATTTAGGAAGAGTTTTTCCTCATTAATGAGGTAATAGACACCAAATACAATACGAAAATAAATTAGTCATAATTAATTTCAATTAGTTAATAATTGTTTACAATGATTAATAAGGTAAATGAGACATAATTTGAAGTTGTTTACTTTAAATAAGATCACAAGTTGTAAAACTTATTGGGAGGAACTCGTGGCTAGATAATAACAGCCGCACAGGTCGATCTTCAAGGTTAAGCAACGTTTGCCTAGGTTGGTCTGTGGATGGGTTACCATCTTAACATAACGAGTTTCCTTCCGTGCCTCGGAAAGCACGTTAAGCCGTTGGTCCCGGCTGTCATTTGGAGATCTTTGGCAGTCGCTACGGATAGTCAGAAGCCAGTAAAATCTGACTCCAGTCTTACCATGAAGTACCGTATTACCCCAGTTAATGGGTTGTGGAGGTCTGGTAGGCAGCCGCTCCTCGTAAAATACTGGTATTCAGCTAAAATCCAGCTTGACTGGAAGCCGACCCCAATATACATAGTTGGGAAAAGGCTAGGCTATGATGATGATGTAAAACTTATTGGGCACGCCATCTTTATGGCGATAAGGGGACTTATTTACCGGGACATACAGCCAGAATTATCGCACGGGTCCATCTTCAAGGTTAAGCAACTCTTGCCAAGGTTGGTCTGTGGAGTGTGGATGGGTGACCACCTTAACATACCAAGTTTCCTTCGTGCCTCGGAAAGCACGTTAAGGCGTAGCCGTCTGGTAGGCAGCCGCTCCTCGTAAAATACTGGTATTCAGCTAAATCCGGCTTGACTGGAACCCGACCCCAATATAGTTGGGAAAAGGCTAAGCAGATGATGAGTTTCGGAAAAAAATGGCTGTGACATACGGACGGATAGACAGACAGTCAGACATGACGAATCTATAAGGGGTCCGTTTTTTGCCATTTGGCAACGGAACCATAAAGAGCCTTTAAAAAATGGTCAACCATATTGAATTTATTGTGACCGTTTTTGTTTTTTGTAATTATTTGTCTCAACTATTTTAATTGATATCCATACTGTGGTTAATTGTCAATGCAGTTTCTCGTTTCCATAACGACCTCACTTTTTCTATACTAATATTATAAAGAGGTAAAATTTGTAAGTTTGTAGAAGTTTGTATGTAGGGGGTAATCTCTGGAACTACTGGTCCGATTTGAAAAATTCTTTCAGTGTTAGATAGCCCATTTATCGAGGAAAGCTATAGGCTATATACTATCACGCTACGACCCACGGGAGCGGAGTAGTAATGAAAAATGCGGGTGAAACCGCAGGGGACAGCTAGTTTATTATTATTTTAATAATATCTAACGTGTATCGTACTTTGTAGCTAGCGAACAGAAGAAGAAAACAATAAAAAATTAAAGCCCGCTATTTTTTAAAGATGCGTTCGGAAATTGCACTATTACTAAATTATTCTGTCACAATAAAGATTGTTAAAACTTTAAATAATTATGTAGATACATGATAAACTTCGTATTTTTTAATTCAACATCTCTTTATTTGATCATAAAAAAATATAATTCGATTATTAAGAGAAAAGTATAATAATTACATTTAAACCTTGTTTTAAAATTTTATAGGTGACGTGTTTCCGAACGTTTTATTGTTGGTTTCTTTTTTGAGCCTATTATATATGGAATTTGAAAATCGAACTTTGAATCGACTTGTTTCTATCTCTCGCTCTTTTCGTATCGAAGTGAAAGTGACAGAACAAAGTGAAGTTCAAATCTTTCGAATGTTGTGAGTAGACACAGCACTGACTCGGCTTTTAAAAAAAATAATTAAAAAGTTACTTTGTCTCACGCTCGCAGCAAAATCGAATTTTGCTCACTGTCTTTAAACTGCAAAACATACTTGTTTGAGGTGCTGAGGTGAAAAAGTATTGAAACGGACCCTTTAGCGAGCACAAGTTTGAGGAAATCATTTTTCATGTTTATTTAAACCTTTTCAAACTAACAACTGTACACGGTATGTTTTTCAGGGTTCGACAATTATCTAATATCAAAAATATCATAGTTATCAACCCAATTAAAAAATAATTCAACACCTGGACACACACATACAGTCATACAGGCTCCAAACTTTGGGTTTTATAATATTAGTAGGATAATATGGATTTAATAATACAAAAATTTAAAAACATAATTAGGAGATAACTGACGTCCATAGATGGCGAGTTTGACTCGTATTTCGGTTTCCTTACATCACTTTTGAACTTATAAATGAAAGAGATATTTTTTTTAATTTTTATGGTTTCGTACCACAAAAGCCAGCTTCAAAACACCTTAGACCTGAGTTTACAGATATAGGATAAAGTGATCCTATAAGGGTTCCGTTTTTCACTTTTGAGGTACGAAACCTTAAATAAGTATTGGAATAAACCTGAAAACAGTAAATTTTTAGTCTGCAGAGTTACAAAAACTCTTTCGATATAAGTATTATGATTTCGCAGTAAAACACGCCCCAAAACACTGCTCCCATATTTTATTTTTCATTCATTTTCCAGTATCTATTTACATAGGATGCTCCCGAGTCCCGAGACCCAGCTGGTGACATTGTATAAAACGATTAGCATCTGCGTCATTAGATTATCATAATAAGGACTAAACTGATGAATACGTACGTGGTAAATACATTTATTCATCTTTTTTAGGGTTCCGTAGGTACTTAAGTAAGTAACTACAGAACAGAATGAAAGAAGAAACCCCTAGTAGGGATAAGGGCAGGAAGAAGGAGTACTAAAGAAAGTAACTAGAAAGAACAGGCAAGAAACTCCATGGAGTCATCATCATCTGCCTAGCCTTTTCCTAACTATATTGGGGTCGGCTTCCAGTCAAGCCGGATTTAGCTGAATACCAGTATTTTACGAGGAGCGGCTGCCTACCAGACCTGGCGAGGGTCGCGGGAATCCGATGGATGCGAGACGCACAGGACCAGCCGTTATGGCGCCGCTTGGGGGAGGCCTATGTCCAGCAGTGGACGTCTTTTGGCTGAGATGAATGTGAGGATGACTAAGGTCTACGACTTCTTGGACACAACTCAACACTATCTAAAGATAAGGTCGTAAATTCTATACTAGCTTCTGCCAGCGGCTTCGCCCGCCTGTAAGTAGGATTCTCCATACAAACCTTGGACCCATGTCTCATCACCTTAAAGGGTGAATTTTGGGAATTCCTGTCTTAGTGCTCGTCTACATCATTAAAAGAAACTTTGTGCACAATTTCATCGTACAATCCGATCACATTAACTTGACGAATCTCTGAAATGCGAGCACCCCCCGCTTCCCCCCGCATTCTCTTAGCTCGCCCGGCAAGTGTCAGGTATGGTCAGCATCTTTGTTATCGATACGCGCGTCGATAATTTGACTAGTTCTCTGTTGTTATTATATTGTTTTCGACATTATACATCGACGCCAAGCATCAAGTTAATGTGGCCGAGTTGTATGTCCGTCACCTAGTTTCTCTTTTTATATAAATAGATTTAGGCGCATATTTTGACACTCATAAGGAAATCAAAACTTATAGGCTACTTCCCGTTGATCTAGAATCTGTAATTTGGTCTCATATCACAAATAAAGGAAAAAGTTTGAAATCCATTTTGTAATAGTAGGAAACATCTTCGAGATTTAACTCGGGAATCAATTTATTATAGGTTAGTTTGTACGGAATCCTTGAAGCCATGAAGTACCGTGTTACCCCAGTTAATGGGTTGTGGAGGACTGGTAGGCAGCCGCTCCTCGTAAAATTCAGCTAAATCCGACTTGACTGGGAGCCGACCCCAATATAGTTGGGAAAAGGCTAGGCAGATGATGATGAGTTTGTACGGAACCCTCTGTGCGTAAGTGCGAATCATACTTAACCGGTTTTCTTACTAGAACATACTGCTTTCTTGAATATAATTTAATTATTGATGCATCAAAAACCCAAAGAAAAAAAAAATAGTGAAAAGTTAATTTTGATTCAAGTATAACCTTCAATAAAATTATGCAACCTTTTTCTAACTGTATTTAAATGATAAAAAGTGGGAAATCGCTTTTAGTGAGGTTAAGTTAATAGCTCAATATTATCTGCAATGTGAATGCTAATCAAGTCAACCTCAACATAGTCAGGACTATATTGAGGTCCAGTCTACCTGGATCCGGCTGAGAATGAGTATTTTACATGGAGCGACTTTTTAGTCAGGGCTATGTTAAGGTACACCCCTACACATGTGCACAAGACTACCTTGAGAGACGAGTGGTGACGGATTGTCAAGCGTGCCACCAAACCTGAACCTGATATGACGACCACGACCGCTCTGTCAAGAGTGTAACGACAAAGAAGATGTTAAGGTCCAGTCTAAACGGCTGCAGATGAGTATATTTCATGTAGGGACTGCCTATCTGATATCATAACCTAGTAATTGGGTAGCACTATATCTCTTGGCAAAACTGATGTTAATCTCTTGGTTTCTAAGTAGCCGTAACGATTGTAAAACAAAAGCTAGTTTTTTTTTGTTTAATTAACATAAACTAGTGCATGACTGCGAACCTGCCTGATGGTAAGCAGAGATGCAATCGTTGATGGTTAGGCGCACTAGTTTATTAAGAGCCTATTCACTATAGACTGAAGGAGGCAAAACCGGTTTTAAAAACAGAATTTAAAAAATCAACGACTAAAAGAGCGCCAAGATCATCGAATACATTTTCATTACAAAATATTTATTACCTGGCAACACCGTGACTTAAACGTCTTTTTATTCAAACGTTTTTATTCAGCATTTAAATATATACATAGTATTTATTTTCAAATATATGTTTTATTAAAAGTATTCTGGTCGAAATTTTCCGTTCTTTTATTTTATTTTAGCTTTTACAACGCCTCACACCAATTTTGTAAGATAAAATACTGGTATTCAGCTTAATCCGGCTTGACTGGAAGCCGACTCCAATATACTCGTAGTTGGGAAAAGGCCTAGGTAGATGATGATGAACGTCCCATCTCAACTTCGAAAGGAAGTTACAAATCTGTGAAATACTCGGATTTCTTTTACTATAATATGCATGTACCTATTATATAAATCTAAATCTTCTTTTCAATTGCATCAAAATCTGCTCAGTAGTTTTTGAGTTTATTGTGTACTTGTGACAGAAGGAAAAGAGGGAGGCCTATGCCCAGCAGTGGGATATTTCTGGCGCATATACCAAAAATATCAATATCATCATCATTTCAGCCTAAAGACGTCCACTGTTGGACATGGACCTCTCTCAAGCGTTTCCACAATGACTGGAACTGTACGTCTCGAATCTTCGGATTCTCGAGACACCCAGCAAGTCATTACTCCACCTTGTGGAAGGTTTTCCAATGATGCGTCATCCGGTACGCGATTGCCAACAACATCGAACATCTCTGTTTTTTTGTTGATAATCATAGTCGTTCTTCTGTGGATATCTTCATTTTTTTATCGATCACGCAAAGAAAATGGCCCTTTGGATGAATTTAAGGTCCACTGTCCACTGACGCGTGGCTTCATAGACGCGTATTCGTCATTATACGCTTGGCGTACGCTTGCGTGAAGCTGCAACGACACGATGGTAAGACACTACCATTTCGTTGGCACAGTTTTGTATGTAAGCTTCATGCAGGCGTATACGCAGGCGTGGCTGATGAGGTATATTAAATAATAATAATAGACGTCATAATATTCTAACCTTGCACTAAAATTACACTGAATGTGCACTTAGGCATATTGGAAAATACCAATTACTAATTTAAATTATAGGTAAAATAGAAGAAATTAATAAAATTAACAATATATTTTATGGAATAATCTGACCATAATACAGACAATGATAAATTAAAACCATAGAATTCAATATTGTGTATCAAAAGCATTCAATCATAATAATAAAAATAAAAACAAATAATAGTATAATATGCGTACCAAAACATAAAAGTATAATATTCCATCTATTGTGTACTAACTATATTTTTAAAAGGAGAAACTGACTGATATATCAATGCACAACCGAAACTACTGGTAAAGAAGCATGAAATTTTGCACAAGGGTGATATTTTGCACAAGGTTTCCTTTTTTCACGGAGGCAAGCACTAAAAGAGGATTTTCTTTGTCATTCACCCCCTTATAGGATGAAATAGGGGTCCAAACTTTGGACCCCAAGTTTGTATAGAGAAATCTACTTAGGGCGAAGCTGCTGGCTGAAGCTAGGAAATATTCCATCACCGGGAGGTCCAGAATCATGTACTGGATCCATGGTATTCGTTTGACACACCCATTATAAGGCTGAAGAGAAGTAATGGTTAGAATGAAAAAAATAAACTTTTTATTTGGTCATTTACCGAGAAAGCTTACACATTTTCTTATGTAGGTGTATAAGAAGCGTAAGAATAACCAAAGATGAGAATGAAATCACTTTGGACTGCAAGTTTTTACCATGAATTTAAAAGAAACAGTCAATATGCCTTCAAAAATATTCTATACTTATACTGTTACTTTTAGTTACTAAAACTCGTAACATTATTCGAATTTGAAGAACTCGAAAGACGTCCACAGCTGGACATAGGCCTCCCCCAAGCGTCGCCACAACGACCGGTCCTGTGCGTCTCGCATCCATCGGATTCCCGCGACCCTCACCAGGTCATCGGTCCGCATTTGGAAGACACATATTTACCTATATTATGTAAAAGTAACGACCTACCCCAGCTTAATAACAGCCGTGTTAGAAGTCTTTGAAATTTTTGTATTTTTCTACTCTAACATGCTTTCATATACATACACTTAAAATAGTTAAATACCAAAAAATTGAAGACCCCACACTGGGCCCGCGTGTCGAATCAAGGCCTATTCCCTCTTCTAGAGAATAGACCCGAATCCCAGCAGTGGGAACATTATAAGTCCGATTATACTTAAGACTTTTATGGGCTAAAACGGTGACAAAAATCATTCATCACCATTTTTCTCCAACCACACTAGATCGAGTTACATCTTTTTGACTTCGAAGCAGAAAATCGATTTGTAAATTCAAAATACGAATGCAAATTTCGCGCGTTCAGTATAAATATGGCCGCCGTGGCAAAGACAAGTCAGTGCAACCGGAATAGTCGGTCCCGTCACCGGTGTAGCCACTCTAAAAAATCTTTTTCTAAACAATCAAGATGTTGAGTGCACTCCTTTTATTAGCCGTCTTTTTAACAGCGGTCTACAAACTTTATTTTAATAACACCATCACCTTAAAAAAGGTTAATAAATATGGTGAAAATAAAACTGTAGTACTAAAAGAGGCTCCGGGGCCCACACCACTGCCTATTATAGGGAATTTACACCTTTTGGGCAAGCATGAATCTCCGTTTCAGTCTTTTACAGACTTGGCTAAAGAATATGGGGATATATTCAGCTTAAAAATGGGAACGACGAAATGTCTGGTTGTAAATAATTTAGATTTAATTCGCGAGGTTCTGAATCAAAACGGCAAATTCTTCGGCGGTCGTCCTGACTTCATACGTTTTCATCAACTGTTTGCAGGGGACAGGAATAATTGTGAGTATTACCTTATTTTTTTTTATAACGTAAACTAGTGCTTGACTGCAATCCCACTTGCCCACCTGATGGTAAGCAGTGATGCAATCGTTGATGGTGAGGCGCACTAGTTTATTAAGACCTATTCTCTTTATCTTTTTTTTGTTGTTTGAAAGTAATGCAGGCCTCAAGTCTGTTATTAGAATTGTGTCTGAACTATCGATTTTTGGCTTCATAATTGTTCATTTTGTCAGTTAACAATATCAAACTTGTCAAAATTAACAATTATGAAGCGAGAGATCGATTTAGATACAATTCTAATAGCAGAATTGAGGCTCTGACATTTTGTGTTTTTGTTTTCTTCTAGCCCTATTTTTGGGTAAAGGTTTTTCTATTATTATTTTTCAGGATATTGTTTTTTTTTGTGTGTGTTTTTAGGGGTTTCGTAAACAAATGGCTGTCTATTTAAGGCTTTACTAATAGACAACTTTCTATTAGTAAAGCCTCTTTAAATAGAATACATTGTTTTACATCAAAACATTTAAAAACCATAAACAAATAGACAGCCATTTGACCTGCAGCTTTATAAACATTAATTTTATGTATCGAATCGGTCTCCAAGATTTTATTGCTTTATTCCGTAATAATAATGTTCCAGTATTTTAAATAATTGTAGTTTCAAGTCATTCGGTTCCATTCTAAATTTTTCTAATTCAGTTTCAATAAGATTCATGTTTAATTACTCAGATACCCGCGAAACGAGACACAATAGTAAAACAATAACAGCGCGGTCTCATAGGACCGGTTGGGGATTCAAACGTTAAGCCACTTTTTCAATCTACTTATATAATTATAGATTTATATATAGATTTTCCATTTACCTAACGGAACCCGTCTACCTAAGTCTACATAAAGGAAAGCAGATAAACTTAAAAAAATCTAACGTAAATGTGGTATTTATTTTTCAAATGAATAGATTTCAAAAACATGTAAATTTTTTCATCAATTTAAACAATATGAGGCCGGTGTTTCTTAGCTGACTACCCTGATTAGAAACACCGAAACAAATTCATGGGTCACAGTCTCTTTTAAAGTCCATAAATGTAAACATGGAAGGGTCAAATGAAACAAGCGATTATTATCGGTAAAAAATACGGTCGACCTATTTGCGTTTTCTCATTTTTCTAAGTTTACCTATTATAGAAGGTTCGAGATACTTTTCTAGTTTTTTTAAGACATAGTATTCTATATAGGCTTCAGAAAAAAATCCTTGAGTTTTCAAGTTAAATTTATTATTATCCGTCCATCCGTATCATTTATAGTTTTTTTTTAAACCGGAGAAATATGTTTATTATGGACTAGATTACTACTTCTATTTTATTCTATATTTTTATTAATTGGTCGCAGCGTCATAGCGTATAGCTTATAGCCTTCCTCAATAAATGGGCTATCCAACACAAAAATAATTATCCAATTCGGACCAGTAGTTTCTAAGATAAGCGTGTTAAAACAAACCAACTTTTCTACTTATAATATTAGCATAGTTGTATCCGGTTTCAAAATAGATAAACAACAGTAATAACTAGATATCAGCATTTTAGTTAGTAGTACCAAAGACACATTACGCTTCATTCATGAAAAAAAATGCAGAACAGTTTTTTGCTAAATGAGCTATAGTTGCATTCGCTTCTCGTACAAAACGTAGTGGGTTCGAAATCGGGCAAGTAACAATGTCAATTTTTAGGGTACCGTACGTCAAGACGAAAAAACGGAACATTTTTCACGGAACCACGGTCAATAGGGTTCACTTTGTTGTCCGTCGGGCAAGTAATAATATAAATTTTTAGGGTTCCGTACCTCAAAACGAAAAAACGGAACCCTTATCACGGAAAAACGAATCACTTTGGTGTCCGTCTGTTTGTCTGTCTGTCAAGACCGTTAACTCGGGAACGCTTGGAGGTATCAAGTTGAAATTAAAACTTATGTACTCAGGTCTGCGATCCCTTAAAACTGTAATAAAAAAAAAAACAAAATTAGTAAGTTAACGATAAATAGATACGGCTGTTTATGTAAAACGGATATTTTGACACTTTAAAGGGAATCAAATTTCATAGGGTTACTTCCCGTTGACCTAGAGTCCTGAAATTGGGCATGAAATAAGATCTCATAGCACAAGAATAATATACTTGTAGTCATCATCATCATCTCAGCCGAAAGACGTCTACTGCTGGGCATAGGTCTCCCCCAAGCGTTGCCACAGCGACGGTCCTGTGCGTCTCGCATCGTACTCGTATACTCGTAGTACTTATTGAGATTACCGCGTTGAAATAAACCTCAGTTTTATAATTAACACTTATGACTAGATGTGATGGGTGACCATCTTAAACCGTGTTTCCTCCGTGCCTCGGAAAGCACGTTAAGCCGTATGTCCCGGCTGTCATTTGTAGATCTTTGGCAGTTTTTACGGATAGTCAGTAGCCAGTAAATCTGACTCCAGTCCTGCCATGAAGTACCGTGTTACCCCAGTTAATGGGTTGTGGAGGTTTGTCAGGCAGCCGCTCCTCGTAAAATACTGGTATTCAGCTAAATCCGGCTTGACTGGAAGCCGGCCCCAATATAGTTGGGAAAAGGCTAGGTAGATGATGATGAATATAAATCTACCTATGTTGTTGTAAGTAACTGGGTGGCCTACTAAGTTATTATAGGCCAGGACACTAGGTTCTAATTCACCTGAATAAAGCACATGTAACAAAAACCTCGCGTTTCATATTTCATTTCAACGTTGGACTTAGATTTTTATTAAACTGTGTGACATACTATCTTGCTGTGTGGTCTAAGTCATAGAAAATCTGACTGCAGTGTTGTTAGTTTAGTTCTCCCGCTCTACGGTGGAGCGAGAGGGCGTGGCAGACTTTTACTGACACAAACCACACTTATGTTGTTTTAGTTGCCTTTTGTTCTAGAATCTTAAGTAGTGTAGGTTATTTTTTTAGTAATAGTAGAAAGTTATCCGAAAGGAACATACTCCCCGGATAAAAACTATCCTATATGCTATTCTATGACTTGGTCTACCTGTACATCAGTTTAAGTTTCATCGAAATACATTCAGTATTTTTTGCGTAAAAGAGGTACCTACAAACATCCATACATCCAAAAGTACATACTTTTCATCATCATCTACCTAGCCATTTCCCAACTATATTGAGGTCGGCTTCCAGTCAAGCCGGATTTAGCTGAATACCAGTATTTTACGAGGAGCGGCTGCCTACCAGACCTGCACAACCCATTAACTGGGGTAACACGGTACTTCATGGCAAAACAAACTTTTGGTCTATAATATTAGTAGGATTTGCTCGCGTTTCAATGTTTTAGCAAATCGCTACCGCTTACGCCTTAACCCGTCTGTCCTTGGCATTACATGCCTACGATCGACTTACTAAATACTTTAAATAGTATTATTATAATTACGGTGTCTAATTACTACAGCTAGTAGTCAGTTTCGAGTACTAGGCGCCAGTCAGTGTGACATTGCCAGGTCGGCAGGAGAATGAGGTCAAACTTACTTGTCAGAAGTAAAAAATGTTGGTAGTTTTGTTTGAAAGGAGGAGCTCGTGGCTAGATAATAACAGCCGCACGGGCTGATCTTCTAGGTTAAGCAACGCTTGCCAAGTTTGGTCTGTGGATGGGTTACCATCTTAACATACTGAGTTTCCTCCGTGCCTCGGAAAGCACGTTAAGCCGTAGGTCCCGGCTGTCATTTGTAGATATTTGGCAGTCGTTACGGATAGTCAGAAGCCAGTAAATCTGATTCCAGTCTTGTCATGAAATACCGTGTTAGCTCAGTTAATGGGTTGTGGAGGTCTGGCAGGCAGCCGCTCCTCGTAAAATACTGGTATTCAGCTAAATCCGGCTTAACTGGAAGCCGATCCCAATATAGTAGGGAAAAAGCTAGGCATGATGATTACTACAGCTAGTAGTCAGCTTCAAATACTAGGCGCCAGCCGGTGTGACATTGCCAGGACGGCAGGAGAATGAGGTCACACTTACGCGTCGTAGGTACAAGATTGTAGGCTGTAGGTTTATTTGAAAGGGTTACCGTAACCCTGGAATGTAAAGGGCAATTATAGCCGCTGTCGTGAGGGAATGGCCCTCACGCCGCCGCCGCCGAGATCCCGATCCCGATTTCCGATCACCGTAGGTGCGGGCTCGCGGACGGCGAGCACTAGGTAGCTCGCCGTCCGGAAGTCCGGTAATAACCTGGACCGAGCCTAGTCGTCAACGGCGCGTTCTGTTCCACGCGCGCCTCAAGGAGATGTCAGCAAACTGTAGGGGCCCGGTAGGGCCGCAGCCTCTGGGGAACACGGAAAATCTGGAAAGTGCTCACCGTGTCCCACAGATCGAAGACGACGAAGGAACGGGGTGGGGTTTAGTCAGTAGGTACGAGTCTGACACGCCCTCCCGCTCCGCACAAGAGCGGGAGAAGTCATTCTGATGATTCCCCTTCCAAAAAAAGAACACAAATGGTGTGGTTTTAGTCAGTAAAAATCTGACAAGCCCTCTCGCTCCACCCTAAAGCGGGAGAAGACATTAGATGGTTTTCCACATTAAAAATTTTAGTCTTATTAGTCAATCAATCTGTCTATTGGTAAAAACTACATCAAAATTCGTACAATACTTTTCAATCGGAAATCTTTTGGGCACATTAACGGTCGACAGCGATGTGGAAGAGTTTTTTGACGCCACACTTTAGTTTGTTTTTGAGGAGCTCGTGGCTAGATTATAACAGCCGCACGGGTCGATCTTCAAGGTTAAGCAACGCTTGCCAAGGTTGGTCTGTGGATAGGTGACCATCTTAACATACCGAGTTTCCTCCGTGCCTCGGAAAGCACGTTAAGCCGTAGGTCCCGGCTGTCATTTGTAGATTTTTGGCAGTCGTTACGGTTAGTCAGAAGTCAGTAAATCTAACTGCAGTCTTGTCATAAAGTGCCGTGTTTCCCCAGTTAATGGGTTGTGGAGGTCTGGTAGACAGCCGCTCCTCGTAAAATATAGTTGGGAAAAAGGCTAAGTAGATCATGACTTTAGATAGTTTTTAGTTAGTTCAATTAGTTTAGAGTTTTTATTATACTGTAAATAAATCGGAAAACGCAATCAAACCTTTTTAATGAAACTAGGCTGATGTAATAAATGTCAGTGCCAAAAAAGTGTAATCTAACACGCGAACTGTCTATATCTACTTCCTACTAAAATTAGCTTTTCAAGTGAAATACGAATCTTCACTTTAGAATGGTATTTTATTAAAGAAACAAAAACTTGACATACATTTCATGAAATGCTTTTATTGCAAATTATTTGAGACGTAGTTCGTGGAATAGGTGTCATAACATTAAACCTTTTATTCTTTAGAGGATAAGCAGACCTATATTTAGTACACAAAGATTTTGACAGTTACCTTAGGGGCCCAGTATTGTCGAGGCCTATGGGGTCATGGGTTTTCTTCTGAAAGGAAATCTCTGGACCCTGAAACGAATGCAAAGAAAGAACAAATGAGTGTTTTAGTCAGTAAAAGCATGACAAGCCCTTCCGCTCCGCCCAAGAGCGGGCTAAGTCATTCTGATGATTTTCCACTTAAAAAAAACTGAGAGTTTTTAAACATTATTTTTTGATAGACTCGCGTTTGACCACTACCTCACCTGATGGTAAGCGGTGAAACGATGGACGCATACACATGCCTTCTAGAAGTACCTATTCACTCTTTACTTACTTCAAAACCCATATATGGTTATCAGAAACACTGACTCTGGCAGGAATTTCCATACCTGCCTTAGCTGTACGCACAATTAATCTGTTTTTTGCGTAGGTATGATAGGATGAACAGATTTTCGTGAAGTTTTTAGATTTTTTTTTTTAATAATAAATCGTTTATTTATCGCATAGGACACATTTACAATGAGGTATATTACAGAATAAAAAGACAAAGTTGCTCATTTGCCTGAACTAGGGTGAACCTGTGCTTCAGGCTAGAGATAGACAGTGCAGAACAATTGACAGTGGTAGTGGATTTATTTGCCCAAAATGACCTCTTAAGACAAGCTTACAATGATAATCAAGCTAATTCTCCCTTCTCCTTGTTACAGCGCTAGCACTCTGCGACTGGTCCAACCTTCAGCTACGCAGAAGAAACCTCGCCCGCCGTCACTGCGGACCCAAACAGCACACCGACAACTTTGCACGCATCGGAGATGTCGCCACTTTCGAATCTATAGAACTGATGCAGACTTTGAAAGGAATTACGAGGTCTTCTGATGCCAGCATCAATTTAAAACCGATCCTGATGACCACAGCCATGAACATGTTCTGCCATTATATGTGTAACGTTCGTTTTGATGCAGACACGGATCAGGACTTCAAAAGAATTGTTGACCATTTCGATGAAATCTTCTGGGAGATCAACCAGGGATACGCTCTTGACTTCCTGCCTTGGCTGTCACCGTTCTACAAGAAGCATTTGGATAAACTGTCCAACTGGTCTGCAGATATCCGGTCTTTCATTCTGTCCAGGATTGTAGAGCAGAGGGAAATGAATTTGGACGTTGAAGGTCCTGAAAAGGATTTCCTGGATGGACTTTTGAAAGTTCTTCATGAAGATCCCACAGTCGATAGAAACACCATCATTTTTATGCTGGAAGACTTTTTAGGAGGTCATTCTTCTGTTGGCAACTTGGTGATGCTTTGTCTGACTGCTGTGGCTAGAGACCCTGAAGTAGGGAGGAAGATTCGTGCTGAACTGGACTCCTTGACTAAGGGTAAGAGACCAGTTACTTTACTAGACCGCCACAGCTTGCCTTACACTGAAGCAACAGTCCTAGAATGCCTGCGATACGCCTCATCTCCCATCGTACCACACGTGGCTACAGAAAACGCTGCTATCTCAGGGTATGGAGTCGAAAAAGGAACCATCGTCTTCATTAACAACTATGAGTTGAACACATCAGAACAGTACTGGAATGAGCCTGAAAAATTCGATCCATCACGCTTCCTCGAGAAAACTAAAATCAGGGTACGAAGGAACTCTCTGTGTGACTCAGGAATGGAATCTGATGGCGAGAGGCCTTCATCAAAAAAGCAGAATGAGACGGAAAAGGAGGTTTGGTCAGTGAAGAGGAATATTCCTCATTTTCTGCCCTTCAGCATAGGAAAGAGGACTTGTATTGGCCAGACTTTGGTTACTACCATGAGTTTTGTAATGTTTGCGAGTATTATGCAGGAGTACGAGATAGGGGCAGAGTGTTTAGAGGATTTGAGGCAGAAACCAGCCTGTGTGGCGCTTCCTAAGGACACATATAACTTGTATTTGGTGCCAAGAAAACATTGAAGTAAAAAAATAATTTAAATTATTTGGGTTTGGTACTTTTTTGTTCTTTTAGAAGTGAGGCTTGGTCTTTTTTGCGATCTTTAAATGCTAGATTTTTTTTTGCTTCACAGATGTAGTTTTTTTTTGGAATTATTAATTAAGTCAAAATTTAAATACAGGGTTAGTGTTCTTTTTTTTAATATATTTTTTTTCGTAATATCAGAAGTAAAAATGTTTAGAAGTCGATTCAAATATTAGGTAAAATCATTTCTTTAGTAGTAAGTAAATAAATAAATTAATCATTGAAAAAAAAACTTGTAGCAAGACGATTAGAAGGAGCCACAGTGAGTATTTTTTTAGCAGAGCAAAATTAACAAAAAAATTGCTTACAAGTTTTTTTTAATGATTTTTTTATTTACATTATTTGGCTCCACACAAGCATTTATGAATTTCTATTTTTTTTTTATAATTTTTTCCTTTTATAAACTTTTAAGAACTTCGTTTTTTTGTGGTTTTATAAATTTTAAAAAATTACATTGAATCTTTTTGGCATGATTTATAATATTATTAGTATCGACTTCTAAAAAAAAATTATATTGTGACTCTCCTTCCTAAAGAACAAAGAAATACCAAGAAATACTCGCTCAAACCTATTTATTTCTCGAAGTAATCATTTTCTAAGTTATTTTTTTATATTTTTGGTAACACGATGGTTCTAAATTCAAACTTTTAAAAAATGGCACATTGAAATTGTTCTGATGTGGTCTATGGATGGAATGTAACTTGATTATAAGGCTAGCTGTTCACAATTATTTCTAAGTTTAAATATTTTTTTCGTATAATTTTAGTTTGATCTAGATTCCAAAACTTTGTATAATAATCCTTGCTCGTGTAGAAATCTGAACACTGATTCAGATTTCTTTAAGAACAAGACATGAATTAGTTTTGAATTAGTTAATTAGCACCTATTTACGTTAAAATATTTAATATTAGATTAAAATAATTGGGCTCAGAAGCTAAAAAAACGACTGTATCTTGCCTGGTGGATATCGCTTATTTAGTCGAAAAAAAATATGTATCGTGTTTTTTCTTCTCATAATAATGAATAGGAAATTTTTGTTATGTCAGTAGCAATATTTTTTATAGCATAAATCACGAATATACATATTTTTTTTCTTTAGAAATTTGTAGTTAGTATTTTAGATTTCATTATGTAGTAGTGAATTGAGCATAGTTCCTTTCCTTATTTTATAAAATTTCTCATCAAAATCGGCTGTTTTTACCTATTATTATATGATTCGACCGAAGAATTATTCTTTCAATTGACAATATATCAAAATTTACGTTAACGCCATCTAGTAGTGAGTAGATGTAACTACACAAAATTATTATTTTTGTAATTTTTTTTATTTTTTATTTTATCTTCGGTTACTTTATTCTAGTATATGAGTGTTTGGTGTGATTATTACTTATAGAACTGGTAAAAAATTAGAAATAGAAATAAATAATAGACTTAATAGGGGAAATATTGTAAAAAACTCTTATAATCAAGTAGACCATATTTAAATAATTAACATAACGATATTACTTTTAGTTTCAATGATTTTTTAAATTATATCTAAAACTATGGCGGGTTTCCAAAGAAATGTATCATATATTAAGTTTTTTTCTATATATTAGATTCAATATGATAACTATTTTTATGCTTTGGTAGAATCAAAAGGCGCCATCTTGATTTTTATAAATTTCAAATCATGAAAAATCATTGTAATCATAATAAAATTAGTGGCAGATAAATTAAAAATAATGTATTTGAAATGAATATGAGTGAATGTATTGAATATTTTTGGTTATAAAACGATGAGAAATGGCTGATTGATTTTTGATTTAGTTTGCGATCAATAGATGAATTAGAAATGAAATTATAGTTAACATTTGCAATTATTTGATGTTGTTTTTATTGTATGATTATCATTTTCCTAATATTTCCCAACTATTCTGTGATGATGATGATTTTTTCACGCTTTTTCTTGTGTTAGGTACACTATTTAGAGTAACTGACTCTAGTATTAACTTCCACTCTCACACACATAATAATTCATAATTTGTTTATTTCTTTCCACAAATTACAGATAAATAAAATGTACAGTCTACAATCAAAATAGTGAAACTAATTTGTGGCAGACTGATACCTGAACTAAGTTTTTTTCAAAACCTGTGTGGCAGGTCACCAGGCCCCCAAAAACAAAGTTTAATATTAATAATTAAATTTGTGTTCTTACTGAAGCCGATTCGATACATTGCATACCTTAATAAAAATAATTTGATTACATTATTTCATAACGATCAATAATAACATATCCCTGTTTTTACACCAACACACAACACCTATCGTCTGTTTTTATACCCTGAGACTAAATTGACACAAGTAATGTGAAATTTACTATAGGAATGATGCCAGTTCTTTTGTGTTGAAATGTCATTTTAGTCTCAGGGTTTAAAAAACAGACGATATACTCTATTTATTATAAGATTAGAAATTTATAGAAACTTATTTTACCGTCCGTTCAACCGATTTTGACTTTTATTGCGTTGGTGACATAACAAATGACGGCTGCAAAAAAAGTTGGTATTGTAACCACTTTTTTTGCTTTTAATGTCATCCTTAAGTCTACGCAATGGAAGTCAAAATCGGTTGAACGGACAGTAACACAAGTTTCTTTTGTTTTCTAATCTTATAGTAAATAGAGTATTAATATTCGAACCCTTTCTAGAAGAATCGTAAGCGACCGTTTGTGCTTTGAAGAAAGAGGATTTCCCTTTCATAATTTAAAAGTACATATTTATTTATGATACCTAATAATTATATTAATAGGAACTGTTCTAATAGATCAGGAGTCGTATGAATTATGTTTTTTAATAAAGACATTCCTAATTACCTAGTCAGTAATACTTTTTAATTAAAGTGCAAATTGCTGCAACTTTCATTGAAAAAACGCAAATTGTCGTTGAAATAGTTCCTAAAATATATTACTACACATATATTACTTCAGTATATTGGCCACCTCCCTTACATATTATAGTTTCTGAGTGTATCGCAAACAGACAGACTCGATACCCCTGTATCGAGTCTGTCTGTTTGCGATACACTCAAAACTACTAAACTAATTTTAAAACAGTTTTCATCTATAGATGATTCAGATATTTTATAAAATCTAAAATTGATTTCATTCCCTGTGATGTGGGCTGGTGTAACAGTATTTTGTCCTTTAATCATCATCATCATCATCTACCTAGCCTTTTCCCAACTATATTGGGGTCGGCTTCCAGTCAAGCCGGATTTAGCTGAATTCCAGTACTTTACAAAGAGCGGCTGTCTATCAGACCTCCACAACCCATTAACTGGGGTAACACGGTACTTCATGGCAAGACTGGAGTCAGATTAACTGGCTTCTGATTATCCGTAACGACTGCCAAAGATCTACAAATGACAGCCGGGACCTACCGCTTAACGTGCTTTCCGAGGCAGGTAGGAAACTCGGTATGTTAAGATAGTCACCCATCCACAGACCAACCTTGGCAAGCGTTACTTAACCTTGAAGATCGACCCGTGCGGCTGTTATTATTTAGCCACGAGCTCGTCGAATAATTTACATTTGCAAAAAAACGTGTTCTTGTCATCATTGGTGATCCATCTGCGTTAGAACCCTATGGCCTGACACGTGACGATGGCAAAAGATCAAACGGCATGTCGTTATCCCCATGGAAAATGAGTAGACTTTAGTAATTTTTTTTTAGATAGGTGATCATCAAAATGACCTCTCTCGGAGCGGAGCGGGAGGGCGTGTCAGACTTCTACTGACTAAAACCTTTAGGAAAACAATAATATATAAGATAAGTGAATGAAATAAATACTTTGGACTTCCACCTAAACGCACAAAACGTTTTGGAAACACATGCGTATAGCTAAGTAGTCGAATTCCCTGCCGGAGTCTGTGTTTCCTGATAGCTACAACTTAAGAGTCTTCAAATCAAGAGTGAATAGGTTACTTCTAGGCAAGCATGCTTCATCGTCGAGCACACCATCGCTTACCATCAGGTGAGATAGTGGTCAAACCCAAGCCTATGCATAATAAAAAAAAAACATATTTTAGATGATTTTTTAGTTTGGGTTTTTGATTCTACTCTAATCATAGTTGTTTAGATAACTATATTTGTTACTTGCTGTATAAATAAATGTCCTTCCATCCCATTTCTAATTCTAATAAAAGAAAACCTGAAATCCATATCAATAAAACATACTGCCGGACCTTTGGCAAATGCTAATCTTCTGCGCAAACTGATATATGTCGATATGAAAGTCAAATCGATCGAGAATAACAACCAGAGGTTTGTTTTCTTGACTATTGTACATGATAAATGATATTTACGTGTGTTTTGTAAATAGGTTATGAAAAGAGTTGGATAGGCGTCACTTTTTTTGGTCAGTTTTAACTAGATGAGAACGGTGTTTCCTAGGCAATGTTTACGATTTTTTTAGGAAGGGGAATCATCGGGTTGACTTTTCCCACTCTTGGGCAGAGCGGGAGGACGTGTCAGACTCTTGGTGACCAAAGGTAATTACCCTGAGAACGAAACAAACTCAGGTGTCAAAGTTACTTTTAAAGCCCATACAGTAGGTTACCTACCTAAAAAATATTTTTAATATTTTTTTTGATTATTAATTAAAATGTCATCGGGGTCGTTATTTTAATAAACCCCGATGACATTTTTCATTTAAAACCAATTTATTCCTATTTTTCACTAGCGATTTTACAAAGTAAGAAAAAAAAGTAAAAAAAGAAAAGATTTGAAAAAATTAAGTAGAAGCCGACGAGAAATTCCATCATTGCTCCCGTGTGTCATATTTGATATTTACACCCTGTATTTAAAGCAAAATGGAAGTAGATAGTTTGACGAACAAGCTGAGTTATTCGACCCTGAAACGCAGAGGGAGACTGAAGGAACACAGGTTTAGTCAATAAAACTCTTTTACTGCCTCTCGTTCTACCTAAAGTGAATTGATGATTTCCTAAGTAAATTAAATAGGTAGTTTTATGGCTACAGCACTTAGTCTTATGAGTTTATTACGATTACCTTACAATGCTTATACTTATCCCGTAAAGTATTGTCTATCATGAGACAAAACTATTTTTCTTCACAAGTGTGTCGGAAAACGTCGTATGATTCACGTGAGTAATTGGTCATTATCGTTTTTGGCTCTCTTAAGACCCGAGCCATGGCGAGGGTCTTAATACCGCCGCGACGATAATGACCCTCATTACACACTTGTATCATAATCTATTATTATAATTGTGTAAGACAACAAAAGCAATATTTATAAAACCACAGAAAGAAATATTACTAGTTATAAGTTACATGCAACTAGCGCCATCTAGTATCGAGTAGCAGAACTTAATTTTAGCATATACCGCATACAAAAATAGATGGCGCGATTACAAATTCCGATCAACAATCACTGTCGACGCGGTCACCTCGAAACTTTATTCACGAAAAACAAAGTTTAGTACTAAAAATAACTGCAAAAACAGGACATAAGCAACATGCGGATAATGTTTTATTCAGTAAAATGGACGGTCTAAAGCATGAATTATTGATTTTCGATCCCTAACGTCTTGCAGCTGTGTCCTTAGAGCAACCTCTTTTTGACATATTGTGTTGTGGTAGGTCAGTCACAAAATAATGCGCATTTTTAAGTGATTCCAGACAATTCCTGTTTCATAAAACATTTTGCAAAATTATATTTTTATTTAGTTACCTATTTATTTGTTTTTATAGGTATAAATGTTATGTTAATAATGTCTGTTTTGTTTCCGGTACGTAAGAAAAATATTGTTATTTTTCTTTGCGTTCATTGATGAAAAGGTTCGGTATAAGTTTTATACTTGTATTTTTTTTTTGCGGGAAATATTATGTATTAAACATTATGCATTTTGGAGTATGATTACGGCGAGTGTCTATCCTTACCTTGTTAACAATTCTACGGGTTGAGCGTTTCGTCTCTTCGCAGTAAGTATAAAATATTGGGTACATCGAAGAACGGGAACAATTTGCCCGCTGCGGTTTTCCCGCCCGATTATAATTTTGTAATATTTTGTATTAAGTATATAATAAATATTTTGTAACACCTAAATTATAGACACTAGTAGCATAGTATAGCATCAGCTTTATAATGTTCCCACTGCTGGGACTCAGGCCTCCTCACTAGGAGAGGAAATGACCCGTGATCCACCACGCGAGCCCAGTGCGGGTTGGTGGATGTCATATGTCTTCGAAGTTTTGGTTCTAGGACATGCCGGTTGCCTCACGATGTGAAAACATATATATATATAATATATAAACGAATTACAGTGGCGAAATAAATTACACAAAGTAATGCGCCTGGGTTTGAACCCACGACCTACAACTTGTAGGTCGGGGCAGATTACCACTAGGCCACCACTGTTCTCAAGCAGGCGTTTGGATGGCTCATTAAAAAGCGTATGGCAACTCGGACCCTACGGCCCAACAGTTTAAATCCCAAAAGGCTCAAAAATACAACTAGGTACCGACGAGGTTGTTATATTTTCGCCGTTTCAGGTTCTCCGCAGCCGCAGCGGCAGCACCAGCAGAGCACGACGAGCTAGAGATGGGATGGAAGGTAGCAAAACAAAATCATCATCACGTTTTTTTCCTCCATTCTGTCCTGTCACTCGTCACGCTATCACTAACCCTTTTCTTCCATACCACTACTCACACATTCTATTCATCTTTTCTTTGGCCTCCTACCTCTCAATCCATAGTTATCTCTCTCAATCCATATCCACACATGTAAACTCATAACTCTTTTAGTAACATGCGTTTCATCCCTCCTCTTCACATGACCATACCAAGACAAACGATTCCCTTTCAACTTTTCAGTCACTGGCGCCACTTTTAAACTTTCCCTAATATATTCATTTCTCAATTTATCCATTCTTGTCACACCACACATCCATCTCAACATTCTCATCTCCGCTACATGCAGTTTTTTTTCATTCAGCTTTTTCTAACCCATACGGTATGACAGGTCTTATAACGGACTTGTAGATTTTACCCTTCAACTTGAGGGGCATCCGTGGATCACAAGTTCACTAATCGCAATTTCATCCATCCTGCGTTGATCCGATGTGTTACTTCCGCTAATATGGTCATTTCTCACTTTATCCATCATCTACCTAGCCTTTTCCCAACTATATTGGCTTGGATTTGGCTGAATACCAGTATTTATGGCTGAATACGCCGCATATTACGAGGAGCGGCTGCCTACCAGACCTCCACTGAGTTAATGGGTTGTGGAGACTCCACAACCCATTGACTGGGGTAACACTTCATGGCAAGACTGGAGTCAGATTTACTAGCATCTGACTATCCGTAACAAACTAACAGCCGGAACTGCCACGGTATGTTAGGATGGTCACTCTTCCACAGACCAGTCTCGGCAAGCGTTGTTTAACCTTGAAGATCGACCCGTGCGGCTGTTATTGTCTAGGCACGAGCTCCTCCATCATTTCTCACTTTATGCATTCTCCCAAAACCAAATCTGATGTCATCATCATCTACCTACCCTTTTCCCAACTATATTGGGGTCGGCTTCCAGTCAAACCGGATTTAGCTGAATACCAGTATTTTACGAGGAGCGGCTGCCTACCAGACCTCCACAACCCATTAGCTGGGGTAACACGGTACTTCATGGCAAGACTGGAGTCCGATTTTCCAACTCTGATGTCAAATTGTGAAATCAAAATGACTCAGCATTGTTATTTCAAATCGAGTAAACGTAGTCATAGTTTGGTTTCGAGAAAGCTGGCTAAATACTACAAGTTTTGGCGCGGTCCCAAATGTTCACCTACCGCGGTGTATATTGTAGGTATGAGATGGGAAATGTCTAATTCGTTGAAAGCCGGTATTATTATTGTTATTTACTTAGTATTTTCTGTATTTTCAGAATCGTTTTCACAGTGAGCATGATTGGGAAGAATGATACGGGTAGAAAAGGTGTACTAATAATAATGTTTTATATCAGATTTCGGCCACGGTAACCGATCTAAACATTGAAAATTCAGAGCATATATACAAAGAAGACAAATGCACAGCTCATACTACTGAGACTAGGAGCGTGAAATATTTGCATAAGGTTTTTTATTATGACTTAGGCGAATACTCTGAAAGGATTTTCCAAAATTCAAGATTCAGACAATTCAAAGAGGATGAAACGGGGCCCAAAGTTTGTGTAGATAAGCCTATTTTCACACAGGAAAAGTCGTTGTTACTTTATATAATTCTCCCGACCGAATTTCGACCACGGTGTCCAATCTTAACAGAGATTAAAGAAGTAAGCAGGAGATATTATAGTGGACAAGTTTGTGTGTAAACACAGTTGCACTCTCTGTTCCTTTACTCTCATAGTCCGATGGGACGGCAATCCGATACGACCGGAGAGAGATCAGGCGCAGGACCTTAATAGCTTAACGTTTGAATCCCCAACCGGTCCTATGAGACCGCGCTGTTATTGTTTTACTATTGTGTCTCGTTTCGCGGGTATCTGAGTAATTAAGTGCCTTTCGAGACACGAAGGTGTCACAAAAAGCACGTAAAGCTATTGCATATACGTAGCAATGCCTATAACATATTAACTTCCAAACTGCGCTGGTTACAGTTACTACATAGAAATTACTAATGAAAAACTCAATAACACTACTTGATCCGGGAATCGAACCTCGAACAAGCTAGTCATGAGCAAGCTGTTTTACAAGTACATGACCCACGACACAACGATGTGTGACTACATGTTTTGTTTATAAGATTAAAATTAACTAATGATGTTAGTACTCCGAAATTACCGATGCCATCTGCCAACAAACCGTACACGATCTGCCTAGTCTCTGAGTCAGTTATTTGTCACATATTATAACTGTATACTTACAAACATCGACGCTCTATCGTAGAGCGGGAGAGATTTTTAGATAACTTCCCACTTTAAAAAAAATTACATGATTCTGGACGCCCATAGTTTTTGTTTATTGATATTTAATCTAGTGCTCGACTGCAATCCCACCTGATGGTAGACAGTAATGCAATTGTAGATGGTGAGGCGCACTAGTTTATTAAGAACCTAGTCACTCTAGTCTTGAAGACACCCAAATTATAATAGGCCATTATAATAACCGCAGCAAGCAAATTGTTCCATCGCCGTGTTCTCGTGGAGGTGATCGACGGCGGCAGCCACTCCTCGCGCCGTGCCCTGCTACAGTCTATGGTCTGGAGCGAGCAGGAATGGCAGGCAGCAGCTTTCTTCTGCGAAGCAGTAATGCTAGCGAAGAGGAGGGAACGGCTTGCCTCACGCCCCGGTCGCCTACCCCGATTTCCAGCCACTGTAGGCGTGGGCTGTCAATAGCGAGCATATCTAGCGAGCTTACCGTCCAGCCAGGGGCATAGCTACTGCCGTATCAATTATACGGGGCCCCCAGACTTCAGGGGCCCCGGTTGAAAGCATAAAATTACTGTCCGAAAACTCAAATTCTTACTAATGAGACTCGAATTAGGCTTTCGGGCTATTTGCCTGTCGAATTGCCAAGTGTTATTTGGGTTTATTTCGTTATAAAAACAAGGGATACAATTTGTGTAAAAATATCGAAAAACCTAAACCCAACTAGCACTGGGCTTTATTTACCGCAATCAGATAAAAGAGGGCAAATGGGGGCCCCATTCGGTGTATTATATGGGGCCCCTTAGGCACTAGCTACGCCACTACGTCCAGCCGTCCAGTAACCGTCTGGACCGAGCCTGAATCATCAACGGCGCGTAGTGGCCCCAGCAGGGCTGAAGCCTGGGCCATGGTTTGTGTCATAGAAAACCCCAAGCCTCTGGAACAAAAGCAGTAAAGGAATATAGGAGTGGGTTTTAATCAGTAAAATTCAGGCACGTTCTCCCGCTCCGGTTTAGAGCTAGAGAAGTCAATTGATGTTTTCTCACCTATAGCGCTATACTGCCTGCCTGCCTAGCCTTTTCCCAACTTATATTGGGGTCGGCTTCCAGTCAAGCCGGATTTAGCTGAATACCAGTATTTTACGAGGAGCGGCTGCCTACCAGACCTCCACAACCCATTAACTGGGGTAACACGGTACTTCATGGCAAGACTGGAGTCAGATTTACTGGCTTCTGACTATCCGTAACGACTGCCAAAGATCTACAAATGGCAGCCGGGACCAACGGCTTAACGTGCTTTCCGAGGCACGGAGGAAACTCGTTATGTTAAGATGGTTACCCATCCACAGACCAACCTAGGCAAGCGTTGCTTAACCTTGAAGATCGACCTGTGCGGCTGTTATTATTTAGCCACGAGCTCCTATACATAAATAGTCAGAATTAGCTAGATTTTGAGATAATAATTTGACTAGTTTTAATAAAATTGAATTTAATTCAGACTGCTTAACGATTGTCAGCTGTGACAGAAACACAATCAAACAATAATTTATAGAGTAAATTCTCTGTCTTATGCCAACACGGATGCCAACAAAAGCCACAAGTATGTATAATGGGTATAATGGTACTCAGATGGGAAATATTTTGAATAGAATAGTATACAGTATTTACTAGATAATGCAAAACCCTTTTTTTTATGTGCGCAATCGTCAAATAACTTCTCTCGCTCTGTTTTATTTAGATATTTGTTCCTATTTTTTTCTATGAAGTACCGTGTAACCCCAGTTAATGGGTTGTGGAGGTCTGGTAGGCAGCCGCACCTCGTAAAATACTGGTACTTAGCTAAATCCGGCTTGACTGGAAGCGGACCCCGACGATGATGACGGCATTATTCGTTTTCTTTGCTCTATACTTGCAATTCCTATTAAATTAAATTTCAATTGATGATTTAAATTAAATGTGTGTGAACGACGCAAACATTAAATTTTGTTTTTACGTGTGTGCCAACTGTTTTTTTTTCTTTACTGACTTAGGGTCGGCTTCCAGTCTAGCCGTATACGACTGAATCCGTGTTTTACATGGAGCGACTACCTTTCAGACCTCCACAACCTAATTACTGGGCGGGCAACAAGATATTCCTTGGATAAAATGAAGGTTCATCTAGCGTGTTTATTTTATTTTATTTTATTTGAGCTCCTTCCTTGCGTCTCAATCGCAATAATATAGGTATAAAAATATGAATGAACGTCAATTATCATAAGTTGTATGAACGACATATTTATCAATGACAAGCTTAAGGACAGCCAGGAAATTGACTCACAGATTCTATAGACTAGGAAAAAAAAATAACGTAATATGTAAGTGAGTAAATATTTATTCTTGGTACACACGTGACGTATAAAGAGATAAAAAATGGCAAGATAACTGTAACCACAGTATCTGTAATCGTTCCCTTTTTTATCTAGTTTTGAAGTCAGTTTCGGGGTAAACTTGTATTTTTACTTTATTTACATTAGCATTAATTTATTTACATTAGGTTGATGCTATAGCATAGCCTGCTGAGTCCCCGTGCCTCAGAAAGCACGTTAAGCCGTAGGTTCCGGCTGTCATTTGTAGATCTTTGGCAGTCGTTTAGGATAGTCAGAAGCCAGTAAATCTGTCTCTAGTCTTGCCATGAAGTACCGTGTTAGACCAGTTAATGGGTTGTGGAGGTCTGGTAGGCAGTCGCTCCTCATAAAATACTGGTATTCAACTAAATCTGGCTTGACTGGAAGCCGACCCCAATATAGTTGGTAAAAAGGCTAGGCAGATGATGACTCAAGCGGACCGCGGACCGCGGACTTGAGTATATAGTTTTAATTTTAACTTAATACCTTCACGCGTTCCTGAGATAAAGGGTCTTGACAGACAGACGGACAAAAAAGTGATCCTATAAGGATTCCGTTTTTTTCTTTTGAGGTACGGAGCCCTAAAAATTACTTTACTATGATGCTAAAAAAAAACTTGTGGAATATTAATAAATAAATAAAGTAACAGGCAAAACTTGACTTTAGGTTATTATTATTATTAATTTTAAAATTTTAACTATTTCAAATTATAATTGTAATGTAGGTACTAGGGTTCCAAGCCTGAAAATAAATGAATTATTATTAAAAACTAACCGCCTCCTTCGTTATCATTACTGCTTCCCAGAAGACGTAATGATGACGTCTTCAAGTCTGACATGAGAGCCAATGACCTTACTGGGAAGGATGTTGAAGATCGGGCAAAGTGGAGTAAGCTTAGTAGGAAGGCGGACCCTGGCAATGGCCGGGATTAACGCCAGGCAGAAGAAGAAGAAGACTGCTTCCCAGAAGGAGGGGATCGCCTGCCATTCTTCCTTGCTCCGGACCAGGGTCTGTACCAGGGCCCGGCCAGGTAGGTTTTAGTCAGTGAAAGTCTGATCCAAGTGCTCCATCCAAAGCGGAACAAGTAATACTTTTTCTCTTTAATTCATGAATCCCCGACCGGTCGCATGAGACCGCGTTGTTATTGTTTTACTATTGTGTCTCGTTTAGCAGGTATGTGATAGGATTGATATAAACTAGTGCTTGCCCGAGATCCCACCTGATGCAATCGTTGATGGTGATTTGATAGTATCCGACCTCAATAAAAATAATAAAAATATATTTCTACTATCAGTCTTGTTAGGATTATATCTCCAATCAAGATAATCATATAGGATGAGACATGACACATTAACAAAAGACAATGCGTTTGTGTTTATCTGATTGTCAACAAGCCATTATGGGCTAGGCGTCACCGGAAATCTATTATACGTCTCTTATGGTATCTTAATATAATTAGAAATAAATAAACTAATAAACAGAGGTTGGAATTAGGTAGATTTAATTAGGTATGTAGGTACTTTCAGGTCTGAGGTCTCCCAAAGTGATAATGCGCATAGAATCTTCGTTGCTATTCGGCAACGGTCGTATTCCCCGAGCGTCGAAAGACGATATTTTGTATAAGAGTGGTTAAGTGCATTTTTTTCATGCATAAAAAGGGCTCTTACGATTCAATGATTGGGGTGTTTCCGCAATACGACAATGCGCATTATTAATTTGGGAATACTGTACTTACACTGATTTTATGCAGCGAAAGAATAAAGTAGATATACCTCAAATCCCGAAACCCGCTTGGCCGTTTTTTTTTACTTACTCTACCTGGTACAAACATACATATTCAAGCAACATACATACATATTTAAACATACATACTTTTTTATTCATTATATCTACATACATCTCAGTTATTGTCCTGAAAGTCCGCGACTACTTCTTTTAACCTATCAATACCCGCGAAACGAGACACAATAGTAAAACAATAACAGCGCGGTCTCATAGGACCGGTCAAACATTACCATAGATTTGAATTTATTTTTTAAAGTTCGTTTGCTTAAGTGGCCTGCGTACATCGCGCGCTATTTCGAGTTGAGACGAAATAAAATACGTTTTTGAGGTTGATGGAATCAATCCAGATAGTATAAACAATTCTTGGACACACTGACTGGAGTTAAGTCATCATCCACACACTGACAGTTGCTTGCTGTGATAGCAATACAAACTATTGGAAATTTAGGAAATGTTCCGTAATACCAAAAATTATGAATGAAAAATTAATGTATTTCCAATATTGTTTCAAGTATTTATAACTTGATAATAATATCTGTGTTCCTACGGAGAGATATCTTGAAATATTGTTGTTTATAATATAGAAAAAACAAAATAAAAACATGACATTTTCGCTGTAAAAAAGTGCAAATTTAAATTCGCTTAAATTTCGTTTGGCGTAAGTTTTTCAACAAAAAGACGACGTAGGAACCTAGATAATTATTGTCTGAATCCGAATAACATCATAATATGGTGTAAATATGCTTAAACTGCAAATGATTTTGGTATTACGTTTGTATGGATAATTGTAACGTCGCGCCCACCTTAAATTACACTGGTACGTTCAGACAGCTGTAGTTATTAAATAGTGTAGGGGGAACTCTGGGACACCATTCATCCCACCCTTCGTTGCCTTCTATCTGGGGCCGCCGAGCTGAGCCCGTATGGTAAGTAGATATTACGGTCCATTCCCCCTCCTAAAAAGGAGGCCTGAATCCCAGCTGTAGGAACATTACAAGGCCGATAATACTCAAATTAAAATCAAAAATGTTTTTATTTTACATAGGCCTACACGGGCAGGCGAGAAGCTCGTGGCTAGATCATAACAGCCGCACAGGTCGATCTTCAAGGTTAACCGACGCTTGCCAAGGTTGGTCTGCGGATGGGTGACCATCTTAACCTAACGAGTTTCGTCCGTGCCTCGGAAAGCACTTTAAGCCGTAGGTCCCGGTTGTCATTTGTAGATCTTTGGCAGTCGTTACGGATAGTCAGAAGCCAGTAAATCTGACTCCAGTCTTGCCATGAAGTACCGTGTTACCCTAGTTAATGGGTTGTGGAGGTCTGGTAGGCAGCCGCTCCTTGTAAAATAATGGTATTCAGCTAAATCCGGTTTGACTGGAAGCCGACCCCAATATAGTTGGGAAAAGGCTAGGTAGATGATGATGATAGGCCTACATGGTCACTTACAAAACGTCAGAAGCTAGTACATGGTTCCAATTGGTCGTTTCCTATGGGGAAGAACTAGCTAGAAACTAAATGGTTACTCTTTAAAAAAATATTAGGTTGCTAAAGTTAATGTCTGATAAATCTAAAATACTAATATAATAAAGAGTTGTTTTTTTGTTTGTATGAGGTAATCTGTGGAAGTACTGGTCCGATTGCTAAAATGTTTTCACCAATAGAAAGCTGCTGTATTCCTGAGTGACATAGGCTATATTTTATGTAGGTACGCGGGCGAAGCTGCGGGCTAAAGCTAGTATTATTAAATTAGCAATCAGTTGCCATAGAAACAGTATTTTATGTACTAAACGACATAAATGTCGTACATAAACCGGTTTTATCCTCAACGAGCGGAAATCGAGATTAAATCACACTGTCGTGTGGGTATATTGCTGACAACTAGAACCCAGTATGTAGCATCAAGAACACTGCTGCACTGGGAGAAACTAAAACGTTCTATTGATTAAAAGTGGTCTGTAAAACATCGTGTGAAACCCTATTAATTAGTCAGAAAAGTCTGATATTTATATCATTCAGGTGTGGATGTCTTCAAGGCTAGAGTGAATAGGCTCTTAATAAACTAGTGCGGATAAATCAGGTGGGATCGCGGTCAAGCACTGGTTTATAACAATTAAAAAAGAAGGTCCCGTCAATATACAATATAGACACTACATGACTACACTATGTGTTACAAATCGAAAAAAAATTAAACTATGAAAATGTTACAATTAATTAGGCATAGATATTCTTTTTTATTTGGCCGACGAAAAATGCCACCACTGGGAATCTATAATCATGTACTGGGATCCATGGTATTCGTTTGTGTGTCGATGTCTGACTCACGTCGCACAATGTTAACTAATTATTGTACATAGTCAGCAATTTGGCAGACTTTATACAAATATAATAAATTATATAATAAATTAGCTTGAAGTTTTCCCTGAGTCGAACAACGAAGACATCACGAGGAAAATAGGTTAAGAATTGACCAGACAAAGAGCACAATGCATTTAAATAGTTTTTACCTTAACAGGAAATCCAAGTTACCCTGACCTTGGGCTTTACGAATGCTGTGAACTTTAGTGATTATTGTATAAAAAAGTAATCTTAAGAGTTAAAAACCAAAATATATCCGTTACATATTAGTTCATGAATCCCCGACCGGTCACATGAGACCGCGCTGTTATTGTTTTGCTATTGTGTCTCGTTTCGCGGGTATGTGATAGGTGTGGTGATGGTTAGAGGAGGTTACTTATGTCAATTTTTGTCAGAGGACGTCTCTCAGTTGAAATGGCGATGAAAAATAATGATGTTAGAATGTGGCAATTGGCAAACGGTCTAGAATTTTTTTTTTAAGATTCCTTTTTATTTTGTTCAAATAACTAAACGTATAAAATATATGATACAATACCTTATTTATTATCTAAGAACACACATAACTATCACCATAAATATACACATAGATTATATAAAAAAATCCCTTACCCCTTACCTAAAAGTAATCAAAAGTATGGCGTCAAAAAACTCCTCTGCAACGCTGTCGACTGGTGTTATACTCAATAGGCTGGCCGCATAGCTACTGAGTAATACTTATACTCTGCCTAAGGAAAAAGCGAAGTATTTAGTTCATGAATCCCCGACCGGTCCTATGAGACCGCGCGCGCTGTTATTGTTTTACTATTGCGTCTCGTTTTGCGGGTATGTGATAGGTTAATTTCTTTTTCTATTTCCAATTGTTATCCTCGACCAACGTGGCGACGACAGTTTTTAAAGATGTCAAACCCTTTCTATCGAATTCATGGTCAACTTCTACGTACAACATCTGTCAAAAAACTGTCACCGTTTTTCAATTTGTCAACATTACCGACCTTGAGTAAATAAAAACAAAATTTTTCATTGTGTTGTCTCAATACGTCTCGCGACAGTTACTCGCGTAGACTACAATGAATCATTCTCGACTATTATGTAATAAAAACGGTTCAATCGCCGGTCAAAACAAACTAGGTTTGACCTTCATTCTAATAGTCATATACACAAGGATCTTGTATACTATCTGGATTGATTACGTCAATTCAAAAAATGTATCGAAAGAGCACGATGCAAAAGAGTATGCTATCTCTTTCTACTAGTTTATAAACTAGTTCAAACTACGGGACTCTGTGACTCCTGTTTTAAGCATTGTAAAGATTTGCACGTTCAAATACTATTCATGAATATTTTATTGACCTTCTCATGATTGAGTTACTAAAAACAATAAGAATTAATTATAGTTATGGATGGATGGAGGTAAAAAAAGGGGCACACTATCGTCTGTGTTTTTATTGACACAGGTAATGTCAAACTTACAATAGGAATGATGCCAGTTCTTTTGTGTTTGTGTCAATTTAGTCTCAAGGTACAAAAAAACAGACGGTATCTCTTTCTCGTTGTCTTAGTGGGTATTTTTTTCCTTTTGCTTATGTTTGAATCCCCAACCGGTCCTATGAGACCGCGCTGTTATATTTTTACTATTGTGTCTCGTTTCGCGGGTATGTGATAGATAAAAAATATGAATTTAATGCTGCGTGGTTAATCCAGTTAACAATATACAAGATCCTTGCATATACACCGTTCTTATCTACTGCAAACAGTTCACAGCATCTGTCATTCGTTCCCTTTGGATTCAGTGAACGAATGATTTGCTTATTTGGCGTATTCAGTAGGTACCGGTGTTCAGTACGGAATCTAGTTTTGGAGTGGACGCACGCTTGTCAGAATAAAAAAAATCGTGAGTGTATATTTTTATTTACTTCTTTTAGGTTAGCTTGAAATGGTTTTCGAAATTATAATGTGTCTTTTTGTGTATTAATTTTCGTGTTTTTGATTTTATTTCGTTGGTTTTTTTTGCCGGTTTAGTTAAGAAAGTTTGAGAAGACTTTTTTGTCTCGCGAATTAATTTGATAGTTTGTATTATTATTGTTCCTAAGTTGGTTTTTGTTGTTAAAATATTCAGTTTCTAAGCAACGCGTGAATACAGTGCAGACTTGTAAAAATTAGATCGATTGTTTTGGTCCATATTTTCACTATTCCAAACTGGTCCCGCGTGGTGGTTTACGGCCCGTTCCCTTTCCTAGAGAGGAGGCCTGAGTCCCAGAAGTGAGAATAATAAGGCTTGTTATTATTATGTTATACAGTGCTCTAACAATTTATTTAGTTAAAGATACTTTTGTGTTATTTATACCTACTGTCGTTTATTCCGTGTTAGGTTAGCCAAAATTGGGTTTTCTAACAAACTTTAGTGGTTTTTGATTTACCTTAATGCAGGTACCTATTAAGTCGCAAGTTTGTTTTAGTAATTATAATAATTGATACTATTAGTAACAGATTAAAAAACTAATTATTTTAATTATTAGATAAGTATTAGCTTCCGCCCGCGGCTTCACCCGAAAAAAAAGTAGCCTTTATGTTAATCCAGGGTATAACATATCTACATACCAAATTTCAACCAAATCGGTCCAGCCGTTTTTGCGTGAAAGAGTAACAAACATTCACACATCCATTCTCACAAACTTTCACGTTTTTAATATTAGTAGGATAACAGAAAGATGGACACTGTTGGGGCTTTGTTTTTTAATTATGAATTGTAATTTATTTACTATTTTATATAAAGAGTAACCGTTGAGTTTCTTGCCTGTTTTTCTCCATTGGAAACGACTTTTTAGAAATGTGCATTTAGTTTCTGGCGTTTTAAAAGTATTCACGTAGATAGACCTACATGGTTACTTTCAAAATGTCAGAATCGAAATTCGAATATGAAAGAAATAAATAATATAAGTAATGAATTGAATTAACTGTTTGCCTAGAACTAGGTTATACTCAACATTTTTGTATTTATTTCAATGGCGTGTCCTTTTCCGCAAGAGATCTTTAGTAAATAATGTAGGTATGTAGTTTTATTGTCCCGAGGGAGAGGGCTAATTTTGGGTCATGTTTAAATGGGTCGCGACGACGGCCTTGGTACATACGCAAAGGGCAGCTGAAGGCATTCTGTTTCGCTCCACCCGGAGTGGGAGGGGTTTTATTGTTAATTTCCTACCTGAGAGCCAGAATCAACATTAGTTCATGAATCCCCGACCGGACGCATGAGACCACGCTGTTATTGTTTTACTATTGTGTCTCGTTTCGCGGGTATGTGATAGATTAATTATTCTTTATTGTACACAAATAATTTACATACATTAAAATAAGACAGGTGATGTACACAAGCGAGCTTAACCCACAAACATAGGTTAACTTCTTCTTTTTCCTGCCTATCCCGTATTACTTGGGGTCGGCGTTTTCTTCTTCCATTCTGTCCTGTCGTCTCTCACACTGTCACTAACTCCCTTTTCTTTCATATCTGTCCTTACACAATCCATCCATCTTTTCTTTAGCCTCCCTCTCCCTTTCCATCCATCCACATGTAAATTCAGAACTCTTTTGGTAAAATACGTTTCATCCCTTCTCTTCACATGACCATACCAAGACGAACGATTTCGTTTCAACTTTTCTGTCACTGGCGCCACTATCAAACTTCCTCTAACATAGGTTAACAAAAACTGAAAAAGTCTGAAAATGAAATTCATTTGGAAATTTACTTTGATTTCATCATCTGCCTAGCCTTTTCCCAACTATAATGGGGTCGGCTTAACCGGATTTAGCTGAATACCAGCATTTTACGAGGAGCGGCTGCCTACCAGACCTCCACAACCCATTAACTGGAGTAACACGATACTTCATGGCAAGACTGGAGTCAGATTAACTGGCTTCTGACTATCCGTAACGACTGCCAAAGATCTACAATTGACAGCCGGGACCTACGGCTTAACGTGCTCTCAGAGGCACGGAGGAAACTCGTCATGTTAAGATGGTCACCCATCCATAGACCAACCTTGGCAAGCGTTGCTTAACCTTGAAGATCGCTCGTATGGCTGTTATTATTTTGATTTGATTTTTTTTAATTCTGAACTTGATTTGCTTAACATTGGTTCCATAAAGAAAAAATCAACGGCCCGCGAAATGCCTAGTCATAAACAGTACGAAAACGCATAAGTAAATATTGGCAAGCAGTGAACGTTCAAAGAAAATTAGTACATTCCCATCATTCGGGAACCATTGACGTGTCGTGTCGTGACGTGTTGTTCCCGGATTTTTTCGCGCCGTGTTTTGTCGAAATGTTGTTCTTTTGTTTAAATAAGAAAGTAGGGCTTATTGGACCGCCGACGCAGCCATCCCGTAGTTCAAATCGACCTACTACTGCAACTGTCGTACCCACACAAAAGGTTTGGTTTTTAAATTCTTGAAAAGAAAGGAGAATGAGCATTTTGTGCGGATTGCCCATTCTCCTGTAGTTACTCAGATACCCGCGAAACGTGACACAATAGTAAAACAATAACAGCGCGGTCTCATAGGACCGGTTGGGGATTCAAACGTTAATTCATGAATCCCCGACCGGTCCTATGAGACCGCGCTGTTATTGTTTTACTATTGTGTCTCGTTATGCGGGTATGTAATAGGTTAACCTATATGACTGGCCTGTTGGTCTAGTAGTTAGTGGCCTTGACTGCTATGGAGGAGCTCGTGGGTTTGTTTCCCGCCCCGGACCAATGTTTGTGTGATGAACACAATATTTTTTTGTGTGTCAGGGTGTAATTTATCTATATTAATATCTATATCTATATTGTACGATGCCCTTCACAACGCCAAAGATAGAAGCAAATGGAGGAACATCATAAGGGCTAAGGTGATGAAGCAGGGAGGTCACGACCCTTAGCATTGAGCAATACGACGCAAAGAGGAGGAGGAGGATATTAATATCATTATCTCAGGAGTTACTGGTCCAATTTGAAAAATTCTTTCAGTGTTAGATAGCCCATTTATCGAGGAAGGCTATAGGCTATATACCATCACGCTATGACCAAACTACCTCTACACGCGGGCGAGGCCGCTGGCAGAAGCTAGTCTATAATATGTATGTATTTAGAAATATAAGTATGTTTATCAGTTGTCTAGTACTCATAGCCACAAGCTCTGCTTAATTTGGGACTAGATAGGTATGCGTGGAAGTTGTTTATTTTTAATTGTTATAAGTTTATAACACTAGTTAGTGCTTGACTGCGATCCCACCTGATGGTAAGCAGTGATGCAGTCGTTGATGTTGAGGCGCGAGAGTTGTGGAATATTATATTATTTATGCATCTTCTTTATGTACTGAGAGCAGTGGTAACGGCCTGTGTCGAGATCAAAAACTATATTATTATACTATTTACTGTCATTTTGTTGTCAATAAAACGCGGAAGTAGAACATTCTAGTGTTTTTGTAAAAGTTGGCAGCAAATTCTACCGAGTCAACGTTCTCAGAAAACTTTACTGTAACAGTAAATAATATGATAAAATTTTTAGTTCTATTCCACCGTCTGGTTATAACCTGGACCGAGCCTAGTCGTCAACGGCGCGTTCTGTTCCACGCACGCCTCAGGGAGATGTCAGCAAACTATAGGGGCCCGATATGGCCGAAGCCTCTGGGGAACAATGAAATTCCGAAAGGTAAGTCCATGTCCCCCAGATCGAAGGCAACGAAGGAACGGGGTGGGGTTTAGTTAGTAAGAGTCTGACACGCTCTCCCGCTCCACTCAAGAGCGGGAGAAGTCATTTTGATGATTCCCCTTCCAAAAAAAGCTTTATTTCACCAAAATTGTACCTTTTTCAATGATTCCACATATTGTCCAGTTGTACAGATAATTGAGATACAAAACTACACCAGTTTCACACCACAATGTGCACAAGAAATCAATTTGCGAATAATTAAAACAGCTTCTGTTTTTTTTTTGTTAATAGTATAAACTAGTGCTTGACTGCGATCCCTCCTGATGGTAAGCAGTGATGTAATCGTTGATGGTGAGGCGCACTAGTTTATTAAGAGCCTATTCACTCTAGCCTTGAAGATACCTAAATTATAACTTTACTCGCGAACAAAAATCCCGCCAAAAAACTATAACACGTTTCTAACTGTCAATTTTCCTTGACATTTAACTTTTTTTTTTTCATTGCCAAGGCAACTGTCGTTTGAAAATGGAAGATTTATTTTTTAATAAAGTTAGAATATAGGCCTGAGGTTCACTAACGTCACATAAATAAATTTGTTGACATGAGTCGTTTGGCGCGCAGCCAAAATCGAAACTAACGGTGCCATGTTGATTTTTCTTTCACAATTTCCATAGACTATTTCGTTAATGTTTATCTACATAAATATACCGAGATTTTCCCGTATTTTGAATAGCATGTTCATCCTTTAATCCCAGCTGTCATATGTAGATCTTTGATTGACGTTCTGAATAGTCAAAGGCAGAAAAAATTACATTAATATTGCTGAGATAATAATAAAGTGTAAAATATGTTTAACGCCCGTTTTCAATAAGGTATCTATCTACAGTTGCAGCTACTAAAGATAAAAAAATCTATCCTTTTGCCCTTACTTGCTTTCCTATAACCTACCGACGGCTAGTATTTCCTGGTATTTCCTACCAAAGTTGTGGATGGATAGACAGAATCTTACTGTTTATCGGAGATACCTATCTATCTATGAACTGCGGTAGGTTATTGAAAACGGGCGTCAAAGTTCAATAAAACCAATGACTTACAAGTGATAGGTTGCGGGTTCAAACTGGTTCAAACCCAGCCAGGTGTATTACATACTTTGTTTAATTTATTTCAAAACACCACTACTCTCAAAACGGTGAAGGAAAACATCGTGAGGAAATTGGCATGTTCTAGAACTAAAAAATCGAAGGCACGTGACATCCACCAACCCGCATTGGGCCCGCATGGTGGTTTACGGCCCATTCCCTCTCCTAGTGAGGAGGCCTGAGTCCCAGCAGTGGGAACATTATAAGGCAGACTATGTTATATTGATCGTAATATTTAGTAGAGTAATATAAATAATAATATTCCACAACTTTCACACAACGCCATCTAGCCCCAAGCTAAGCAGGGCTTGTGTTATGGGTACTAGACAACTGATAAACATACTTATATACTTCTAAATACATACATATTATAGATAAATTACACCCAGACACAGGACAAATGATCGTGCTCATCACACAAACATTTGTCCTGGGAGGGAATCGAACCCACGACCTCCGGCATAGCAGTCAGGGTCACCAACCACTAGACCAACAGGCCAGTCAACTCAGAGTAGTCGAGTAAATTAATTTGCATTCTATCCTTCGCGATTCTACTTGCAAGATAATTTTCAATGCAGTTGTTTGTTATTTATCGTTTATATCAGGCATTAACCCATAGAAGCATTTATCCTATAAGATAATAATCTTAATAAACAACAATTGCATTTTTTATTACGTCGTTAAAAAAACAATATCTTTTTGTGTTATTGACGCCATGAAAGGTAAATGGCATGCTATAGTTCTATAGATATATAATAACATACACACATACATAGCACTGGACTGTACATAACTGTTGTAATATTGACGAGATAACAAAAAGATTCAGCTCTCAATAACTTTTTGAAGTGATAGTAATAATAATAGTCACATTATAAATATACTTACCCACGAAAACAGTTCAATTCCCGAATCGAGTCTTTAAGAACTTTTTTTTATGTTATAAACTAGGCTTAACCGCAATCCCACCTGATGGTAAACAGTGCGAATTACAAAAATATGTTTATGTGACGTAACAAAGTTTACAGTTTTTCCGACATTTTCCTATATGCGTGCCATGAGACCTTGCTTAATTACTCAGATACCCGCGAAACGAGACACAATAGTAAAACAATAACAGCGCGGTCTCATTGGACCGGTTGGGGATTCAAACGTTAACCTATCAATACCCGCGAAACGAGACACAATAGTAAGACAATAACAGCGCGGTCCTATGAGACCGGTCGGGGATTCATGAATTAATGGAAAATTTCAGGATTCTAGGTCAACAGGAAGTACCTACCCTATGAATTTTGAATTTGATTTAAAAATGTACGTTCCTTGCGACATAAACAACCTTTTTACAATTTTTGCACAGCTTCAAGGGACCGCAGATCTGAGTAAATAGTTTTTTTATTCTATTGAGGTACGGAACACTAAAAATATATAAACTTTCGCTTTTATAACATTCATTTAAAGTGATATGAGTCACTTCATAACGAGATAAGAATCACTAAGTCCAGTTCTCATTGCCTGTGGTCACCTTCACTTGACGACTGTTCACATAGTTCTCTGATTCATTATAACGACATTACGTACAATTATGTGTATAATTGGAACTGACCAATTATGGTGGGAAAACCCATGGGTAAACAATACGGTAGTTGATTAGTTCAATTCAGAAGCGGTAGGTTTCTTGGTTGACAATCTGACGCACATCTGATGTCTATAAGTACATCCTTCTGCGAAGCAGTAATGCTAGCGAAGGAGGCGGCCGCACGCGAGAGGGCATCTGGCCCTCACGCCGCCGGGATTCTGATCCCGATTTCCAGCCACGTCGATGTCTTGTAACAGTCCGGACCAAGCCCATGTCATCGACGGCGCGTATTGTTCCACGCGCGCCTCAGAGATGTCAACGCAAACTGTAGGCGCCCGGTAGGACTGAAGCCTTCTGGGGCCTGGGTTGACTAAAGAGAGCCCCGTGACCCCAGAATTAAGGCAAAGAAGGAACAGGAGTGGGTTTTAGTCAGTAAAAGTCTGATACGCCCTCCCGCTCCACCCAGAGCGGGAGAAGTCATTTTGATGATTCCCCACCTAAAAAAAATGTCTATAAGTACTTAATACGTATAAAATGCTTTGTCCTGAATGACTGACTGACGGATCAACGCACAGCCTAAACTGCTGATCGTAAAGACCTGAAACTTGGAGGCAATGTTCTTTATATGGCGTAGACATCTGATAAGAAAGAATTTACAGAACAACCTAACCCGCTAGTGATTCTGGGGTCATGGGTTGGCTTCCAAAAGGAAAACCTGGAATCCTGGAACGAAGGCAAAGAAGGAAAAAAGGGTTGGGTTTTAGTCAGTAAAACTCTGACACGCCCGTCCGCTCCCCGCCCAAGCACGAAAGAAGTCATTCTGATGATTTGTACCTAAAAATGGTGTTTTTAGTCACTAAAAGTCACGCCTTCTCGCTATATCTTAGAACGGGAGGAGTCATTTTTTTGATGATTGCTTACAAATGCCTACCGGAAAGTTGGTCATCAAACTACAAAAAAAAAACACGGAAAACCTAGTCATAACTTTGCGGAAATGGAAATGGCTTTCCTGTTTGTTATTTATTGTGATCAAGTATGAATTTTGAGTTTCCTTGTGTGATTTTAATCAGAAATGAAAATATCTACCAGAATACGTCGGTGACCTTGGTTGGGTTACCGACACAGCCCGAAGAATCGCCAAACTTAAGGGCCAGTTCACACTGAGATGCGACGCAACGATGCAGGAAGAGGCCAGTGATTTCGCGCTGCACCTCGCGCCGCCGCAAGACGCATCGCAACGTTGCGAGGCGCATAGTAAAATCGTTGCCAACACGACGCCGCGCATGTAAAAACGTTCCGCTGTGCAGCGAGACGCCGCGCGGCGTCACGAGGCGCAGCGCTGCATGCATGAAGCAACGTATTCTAAATTCTCACAAATAAATGTGTATCTTTTCGTGTAGTAAATTAAGTTCTATTTTGAGTCACTCTATTAAAATGTGCATGCAGCGTCGCGTCGCGTCTCGGTGTGAGCTGACCCTAAGTGGCAGTGGGCAGAGCACATTGCTCATAGAGCAGATGGTCCATGGGATAAAAGGTTACCATGGGTTTATCAGATTTTTAATGACTAAAACTCACTTTGTTCCTTCTTTGCCTTTCTTTCTAGATCCCTGGGTTTTCCTTCCCATTGCTCGCCGTCCGCAAGCCAACACGCTCCTATACCTACATCTAAGAGAGGCGCCCGTGATACTGGAGCGTCTACCTTAGTCTTATTTGCTCTCAGGCATAATCATCATCATCTGCCTAGCCATTTCCCAACTATATTGGGGTCGGCTTCCAGTCAAGCCGGATTTAGCAGAATACCATTATTTTACGAGGAGCGGCTGCCTACCAGACCCCCACAACCCATTAACTGGGGTAACACGGCTCTCAGGCATAATATTTATCATAATATATCATCATCTCAGCCGAAAGCCGTCCACTGCTGGATATAGGCTTCCCTCAAGCGTCGCCACAACGACCGAAGTCGGTTAAAAAATTATGCATAAGGCCTGTAATTCAGGCGGGATTACAGTCAAGCACTAGTTTATGTTATCTATTTAAAAAAACGTTTTAAAAAATACCGCGGACGGAGCAAGGAGCGTGCCATGCAAAGCAGGATGTGTATTTCAGTAATTCTCGACGAAATTTGATCGATTTTCAAACAGAAGTCAATTTAGATAAACTAATAATGCATCGATTGTAAACAAATCGAGATATTGGAATGTGCATTTTAAATTGATTGACAAGATAAATCAGAGAGACGCAGCGTTGGAAGGCCTCCCACAAGGTGGATCGATGACCTGGCGAGGGTCGCGGAATCCCATGGATGCGAGACGCACAGGACCGGTCGCTGTGGCGACGCTTGGGGGAGGCCAGTGTACGTCTTTCGGCTGAGATGATGATGATAAAGTGCTCATGGTGGCACCTTTGTTTTCCGTTTTCTGTAGTGTAAACAGACCTAGCCTTGTTATTGTGTCGGTTGCTTAGCAACCGTGACCAACAACTTAACTGCGTCATCCCACGTCACGCTCTGAATCGCGTCTTTACAATTACGATGAGTACTCGGATTCTTAAGGTGACTCACATACTTATAAGACAGTAAACAGTAGGAGTCTTCAAGTCAAGAGTGAATATACAGGAAAAGTTTTTAACCACTGCGTAATTTTTTTTAACAAGTTTCCTTCGTACCTCGGAAAGCACAGGCTGCACAACCTCCACAACCCAATAACTGGGGTAACAGGGTACTTCATGGCAAGACTGGAGTCAGATTTACTGAGTTCTGAGTGTTCTGACTATCCGTAACGACTGTAAATTACAGCCGGGACCTACGGCTTAGCGTGCTTTCCGAGGCACGGAGGAAACTCGTTATGTTAAGATGGTCACCCATCCACAGACCAACCTTGGCAAGCGTTGCTTAACCTTGAAGTCGACTTGTGTTCTATTACTTACCAACCACCAAAAAAATTTACGCAGTGGTTAAAAACTTCCTGTATATAGGTTACTTCTAGGCAAGCGTGCTCCATCGTCGGCCACATCATCGCTTACCATCAGGTGAGATAGTGGTCAAACGCGAGAGCCTATGCATAATCTAGATACTAATATAATAAAGAGGTAAAGTTTGTTTTTTTTGTTTGTATGAGGTAATCTGTGGAAGTACTGGTCCGATTGCTAAAATTTTTTCACCAATAGAAAGCTGCTGTATTCCTGAGTGACATAGGCTATATTTTATGTAGGGCGAAGCTGCGGGTTAAAGCTAGTTATATAATATTTAAAAATAATCGCAATTTCCCCTGGTCACGTCATTACGCGTGAACGGTTGAACCAATCCCACTAATTCTTCTTTTGTTGTGTTCGTTATTGTCAGGAGAAGAATCAATATGTTACACATTTCATTGTGAGAATTAAGAATACCTTGCACCACGCTTTTTTTTCCGGTAGGGGCATCATCAGAATGACTTCTCCCACTCTTGGGCGGAGCGGGAGGGCGTGGCAGACTCTTACTGACTAAAACCCTACCCCGTACCGAAAGTAAAGATGGACCGTGTCCCCCAGATCGATATCTGGGGGACACGGTCACTACCTTTCGGATTCCGTGTTCACCTTCACCACGCTGCGCTGTCCGAGGCATCTCAATATGAAATGTGTGTCGTTTCGTAGTTCATCATCATCATCTGCCTTGCCTTTTCCCTACTATATTGGGGTCGGCTTCCAGTCAAGACAGATTTAGCTGAACACCAGTATTTTACGAGGAACGGCTGTCCATCCATTAACTAGGGTAACACGGTACTTCATGGCAAGACTGGAGTCAGATTTACTAGCTTCTGACTATCCGTAACGATCTACTTACGGCTTAACGTGCTTTCCGAGGCACGGAGGAAACTCGTTATGATAAGATGGTCACCCATCCACAGACCAACCGTGTAGTTAATAAAGTTATATTTTGAGTCGCTCTTCGCGCAAAGTCGCGTCGCGTCTCAGTGTGAACTGAATTTTATTTATAAGTTCTAGATAGATTTAACTGGACTGAACTAGATTTTGAGAACAGTGTCAAATCTGAAAGTTTTTAACAATCCATTTAAACGATTATTATCTACCTACGTACCGTTAGAAAATGACAGTTAGATACCCGCATTAGTGCAGTAGGTACTTAAATAATTTAGGTATTTAAATACACTAGAGTTAAACTAAAATACAAAACAATTACTTGTACAACCCATTTACAGGAAATTTCGAATTATCGGTTCAGACTAAGCGATTTGCCTCGTCGTTTATACCGCGTACATCGAAAGACTGGAACAATTTGCCTGCTGCAGTCTGCCCGTCCGATTATAATTTGGGTTATCTTCAAGGCTAGAGTAAATAGGCTCTTAACCTATCAATACCCGCGAAACGAGACACAATAGTAAGACAATAACAGCGCGGTCGCATGAGACCGGTCGGGGATTCATGAAAGGCGTTTTAGTCCGGACCGTACAGGTTTCATCAACTTAAGGCTATCCTTTTCGGTATATTACACCGTCGTACGGCGAGTATTTATACAGGGTGTAAAAAGACCGATCACATAGCCGATAACTAGACATTCTTTACATGTAATTAAGTAACTTCGACCAAATATTTTTGCTGGAAAAAGTTTTTTTTTATCTTTAAAAAATAATTAATTACCTAATATCGGTTCGGGCGCTCGCGCTTGGTCATTAAACCGACCGCACGCTTGTGTGTGTGAGGCGCTCGTTGTGTTTAGTTTTCGTTGCATTTTTCTAATTTCAAATGCGTAGTTTTTTATAAAAAATTTATAATTTTAATAATGTTTCTTCGGAAGAAAGTTTACTAATGATACTTGGAATAAGATTTTGAAAAAAAAAATAGAAACAAAAATTAGACTTTGACCTTCAATATCTCCAGAATCAGTGAATTCCCAGAAATGTCCTAGAAGAAAAAAAGTATCCCAGTGATGAGTAGAATATGGGGTTTTCGTTTAACGTTTGAATCCCCGACCGGTCCTATGAGACCGCGCTGTTATTGTTTTACTATTGTGTCTCGTTTCGCGGGTATCTGAGTAACTACGTGAAGGATCACTTCTCTCTTCTCTCTCTCTTCTCTCTTCTTCTTACAGGCGATATACTCGCCGTACGACGATATAACATTAGTAGGATAATTTTTATACTCTTGAAATCCGAGGCGGTACATCAAACACGGAATCTGTTTTCAATTAGGCACAGAGTCACACGCTAGTGCACAGTCATTGATGCGTGTCTGTTTTTTGTATAGGCACTGTATCATATTCACATGTAGCAGGAAAACGCTTCTTTGATTTAGTGCCAGATACAAAGTTAGAATTCTATTTTTTTTAAACGTAGCTTCTCGTTTGTTTTTAGAAAAATAAATTATTTATTATGTTATAGCTAGGCTTCAATTGTTTAAAAAAAAATCTACCTTTAGCTGGAGGAGCTCGTGGCTAGATAATGACAGCCGCACGGGTCGATCTTAAAGGTTATGCAACGCTTGCCAAGGTTGGTCTGTCCATCTTAACCGAATTTCCTTCGTGCCTCGGAAAGCACGTTAAGCCGTAGGTCCCGGCTGTCATTTGTAGATTTTTGGCAGTCGTTACGAATAGTCAGAAGCCAGTAAATATGACTCCTATCTTGCCATGAAGTACACCGTGTTACCCCAGTTAATGGGTTGTGGAGGTCTGGTAGGCAGCCGCTCCTCGTAAAATACTGGTCTTCAGCTAAATCCGGCTTGACTGGAAGCCGACCCCAATATTGTTGGGAAAAGGCTAGATGATGCTTATCGTTTGTTTTATAAAACATTTTGTTAATTATATTTTAGTTGGCTTCAAGCCTTTCAAAAAAGTAATCTATCTAGCCTGTTTTTATTAGATCGACTTCTAGTCAAACCGGTAACAACCGCATATTAATTATATTAATTAGTATTTTATATGGAGCGTCTGTTAAAGTCCAAGACCGATAAATATTAACAAAAATAAGTCTCGATACGAATCAGATCTGAATTAATTGTTTTTCGGGTTCAGTACCCGAAAAATGGCAGCTTAGTTACTAAGCTTGCGCTATCTGCCTGTATGTCCATCTGTCTGTCAGCGAACTGTATCTCATGAACCGCTGTACATCCTAAGGTAGTCCGACAGGTAGTTAGATTGTATATTTCTATTACTACTTCAATCTATATCTATACTAATATTATAAAGAGGAAAGATTTGTACCTATTTTTGTATGTTTGTAATGAATAGGCTCAAAAAGTACTGGGCCGATTTAAAAAATTATTTCACCAATAGAATGCTACGTTCTTCTAATTTGACATAGGCTACATTTCATTTTGAAAAAATTAGGGATCCTTGGTAAAATTTGAACTAACACTAAAAAGTGTTTTATATCCAAATTTCCAAAAATAAATAGGTAATTGTCTACCCCGTGCGAAGCCGGGACCAGCTGCTAGTAAATAATAAAATTAGAGTTAAAAATTAATTTCCAATTTATTGTAAGTTATATTGTCCCCGATATTTCGCTCGATTTTAATATTTTAGTACGTAACTCTTTGTGTACAAGTCCGAATCGCGCTTGGTCAGTTTTTAGGGTTCCGTCTGTATCCAAAGGGTAAAACGGGACCATCATACAACAAACGTGATTCTTTGTCGTTTTTTTGGTACCTACGGAACCCTTCGTGCGCGGTTCTGACTCGCTCTTAGCCAGTTCTTTTTCATATTCCTCTAACGCAAACTACATCTGCCCTTCAAGGACGTCAAGTAAACAATTGCATTTGCTATCTCGTTTACTCGTTCGCGAATTGTATAGCTGTCTCTTTCGCACCGTGTTTTTAGTCTTTTAGTCTCTTTTCTTTGAAAGAATCAGGTTTTGTACCAGTTGTGGGTTTATACTGAATGTTTGTAAATATGTCTGTTTGTAGATTATATTTTATTTGATATGCAATGGGTATTTTGTAAATCTGACTCCAGTCTTGCCATGAATTACCGTGTTACCCCAGTTAATGGGTTCGTAGGTCTGGTAGGCAGCCGCTCCTCGTAAAATACTGGTATTCAGCTAAATCCGGCTTGACTGGATGCTGACCCCAATATTGTTGGAAAAAGGCTAGGTAGATGATGAATAGATTTCGATATAAATAAATAAAATTACCGTTAAAATCCCTTGATATTATATATCCTTTGTAGGATTATCAATTTTTACCCAAAAAAGTCTATGTTTTGCAATCCTTTGCAAAAAAATAATATTATTTTTGGTAACAACTAACCACTTTTCGAACATTTTTTCCTGAACTATTTTTTTTTCAATTTTCCTTATTATTATAATAATAGTTTCCTAAAAATATGTAACTGCACACAGAGTATTAATTTCACTATTATCCTGGTAAACAGTAATATGAACAACTTTGTTTATATAAATATGAACTTATTATCGTTCCCCCAGTAGCGTAGATAGGCGTGGGCGAAGTGGCCCCTCACCCACTGCGTCGCGTCACATCCAAAGGGGCCTCTTTATCACCTAGGGTTTTTTTTTATAATTAATAGGCTTGTGTTTGACTACTATTTCATCTGATGATAAGCGGCAATGTGGTCGAATAGTAGATTGTGATGAGAGGATTAATTCGATTGATCTATTTTTTGCACATCTTGATGTTTTTCGATTGTCTCGACTTTGACTCGAATCCGATTCAATCTGTAGTGGGACTCGGTGAGTGGAGTGACTGATGCAAACAATCGAAAACTCGTGATTGATTCTGTTGACTCGAAACATTCGAAAATCAACTTGATTATTTTATAGAACGGCAATTCGATGGATTACTCGATGGGTTATTTTAACCACTCTTTTGATTGTTGAATATCTCGGAAACGTTAATCGCTACTCATTGTTTTTTTAATTAGTATAAACTAACTAGTGGCTAAATAATAACAGCCGCACAGGTCGATCTTCAAGGTTAAGCAATGCTTGCCTAGGTTGGTCTGTGGATGGGTGACCATCTTAACAATAGAGTTTCCTCCGTGCCTCGGAAAGCACGTTAAGCTGTAGGTCCCGGCTGTCATTTGTAGATCTTTGGCAATCGTTACGGATAGTCAGAAGCCATTAAAACTGACTCCAGTCTTGCCATGAAGTACCGTGTTACCCCAGTTAATGGGTTGTGGAGGTCTGGTAGGCAGCTGCTCCTCGTAAAATACTGGTATTCAGCTAAATCTGGCTTGACTGGAAGCCGACACCAATATAGTTGGGAAAAGGCTAGGCAGATGATGATGATAAACTAACTAGTGCTTGACCGCGATCCCACGTGATGGTAAGCAGTGATATAATCGTTGATGGTGAGGCGCACTAGTTTATAAAGAGCCTCTTCACTCTAGCCTTGAAGACTCCCAAATTATAAACGGTAGGCAAATTGTTCCAATTCTTCGATGTACGCGGCATAATCGACGAGGCAAACGAAATGTATCATTTTGGATTAAATGTTTTAATTTAGGCAACACACCTCAATTATAATCGGACGTTTAGACACACACAGAAATTGTTCCAGTCCTTACTGCTACACTTATATTAATGTGATTATTTCTGTATTGTCAACAGAAGATGCCAGAAGTACACCCAGCGTTCGCCAACTCTGGCAAGAGGGCAGGTTTAGAAGTATGGAGGATAGAGGTAAGTGGAACTCTTCTTTGATTTATGTATTAGAGTATGGTTCCTGAGATATACCTGAAGACAGACAGACGGACCGTGGAATCTTAGTAATAGGGACCCGCTTTTACTTTAGGATTCAGTAATTCCCAAAAAAACAGATTAGGTAACCGGGGAATAAGTAGAAAACTAATCGAAAAACAGATTTCTGCGATTCCGACCACCCTAGGTTGGCTGGTAGAGAATGCCTATGGCATTAAGTCCACCTATGTACCTTCGGGGGGAACACGTGGTATTCCTAAAGGTTGACACCGAGTCCCCCCCAGAACGAAGGCAACGAAGGAACGGGGTAGGGGTTTAGTCAGTAAGAGTCTGACACGCCCTCCCGCTCCGCCCAAGAGCGGGAGAAGTCATTCTGATGATTCCCCTACCAGAAAAAAAAACCTATGTACCTTCTATGTTGCATGAAGATTTAATAAATAAATAGTTAGTATAGTGAGGAGCTCGTGGCTAGATAATAACAGCCGCACAGATCGATCTTCAAGGTTAAGCAACGCTTGCCTAGGTTGGTCTGTGGATGGGTGACCATCTTAATATAACGAGTTTCCTCCGTGCCTCGGAAAACACGTTAAGCCGTAGGTCCCGGCTGTCATTTGTAGATCTTTGGCAGTCGTTACGGATAGTCAGAAGCCAGTAAATCTGACTCCAGTCTTACCATGAAGTACCGTGTTACACCATTTAATAGATTGTGGAGGTCTGGTAGGCAGCCGCTCCTCGTAAAATACTGGTATTCAGCTAAATCCGGCTTGACTGGAAGCCGACCCCAATATAGTTAGGAAAAGGCTAGGTAGATGATGATGATCGTACGGAAACCCTAAAAAATTAAACTTAACAACTAACTAAAACAAAAAAATTATACATAATATAAGTCTATGACATGCATTTCTACCTAAAAAGAAAAGTAGGTAGGTATAGATTCCCACACTAGGCCATAGTTATCGAAAAGCTGGACGTTGAAAGATTCATGCATCAAAACTATCACCACTAAATTCATCTGTCAACATTATAACGATGCACGATGTAAAATGATTTCAGACTATTTCAAGTGCCATAAATCAGCGAAGCAGTAAATTTTTCTGTCTACTACATTTAACTTTTGACACTTAAATAGTTTTTATTATACATTAGTTCCATTATTTACTTCTTGAATATATTGCGAGAGTTTAGTATCTGTCGTTAAATGTTTGAAAGCAGATGGTCTGAAGTACTAAATGCCTACATATTCTGGGAAAGACTGTGCTTGTTATTTCGTTGCTAGGCAACTCAGTTGCCAACAAATAAAACTATCTCAACTGGGGACATTTTTATCATCTCAATTAACAATCCTGTGTGTCTCACATCGGATTCTGACGACCATAATCAGGTCATCGCTCGGGTCACCTGATTGGAGTCCTTCCAATGCTGCGTCTTTTGGTGCGCAGTCACCTCTCCAGAATCTTTCGACCTTATCGACCATCTATTCTGCGATCAGTGCCCTGCTCATTGCTACATAAGTTTGGTGATTCCTCGGGATATATTTTATTATTAGACTAGCCTGTTGGTCTAGTGTTGGTCAGTGGCCCTGACTGCTATGCCAGGGGTCGTGGGTTCGATTCCCACCCAGGACAAATGTTTGTGTGATGAGCATGATCATTTGTTCTGTGTCTGGGTGTAATTTATCTATAATATGTATTTATTTAGAAATATATAGGTAAATATGTTTATCAGTTGTCTAGTACCCATAACACAAGCTCTGCTTAGCTTGGGACTAGATGGCGTTGTGTGAAAAATTGTGGAACATATTATATAGACAACCTTGGTTTTCCTGCTTTATTATTATTTATTATCGCAAACGTATTTTCCTTTTTTTTTCCAGTCTTGCCATGAAGTACCGTGTCACCCCAGTTAATGGGTTGTGGAGGTCTGGCAGGCAGCCGCTCCTCGTAAAATACTGGTATTCAGCTGAATCCGGCTTGACTGGAAGCCGACCCCAATATAGTTGGGAAAAGGCTAGGCAGATGATGATGAAACGTATTCTCCTTTAACCGAATATACTTTAACTAGTTTCTGCCAGTGGTTTGACCTGCGTGAAAGTTGGTTTCTCCATACAAACTTTGGAACCCTATTTCATTCTTCTAGGAGGAGAATTTTGGAACATTCTCGACCATCATGAAAGCCCCCCAGTCACAGTAGTTTTGGCTGTGTTTATATTTCAGTCAGTCAGTTTTTCCTTTTAGATAAACAGTGGCACATAAGTTGTGACAAACAATAGTATGCGGATATAACTAACTGTAACTATCTTAGAAGATTAGCAAATCATCACCTCGTTTTGCCACTCAACTAAATTAACAATATTTATAAAATAAAATATTCTCAGCTTCATTTTACTGAAATCGCAATTGTTTCAATGATTACACATATTGTCCAGTCGCGCAGATACTTGAGATACAAAACTAGACCAATTTTACGTGACAATATTCACCAGCATCCATTCGATTTCCACATCCCTTACCAGGCCATCGTTCCACCTTGAAGAAGGCCTTCCAACGCTTTTCGATGGATGCGAGACGCACTGGACCCTTAATTTGTGGCGACACTTTGTTAGACTTATATTCAATAATGAACATCTTTCGGCTAAAACGATGATGATGTGCCAGTGAATCATCTCGTCTCGCATATACCGAATTTCCGCGACCGTCACCAGGTCATCGGTCTACTTGGTGGGAGGCCTTCCAACGCTAGGTCTAACGTACACTGTCGCCTCTAGAACTTTTCGTCCCTCATCATCTGCTTAGCCTTTACCCAACTATATTGGGGTCGGCTTCCAGTCAAGCCGGATTTTAGCTGAATACCAGTATTTTACGAGGAGCGGCTGCCTACCAGACCTCCACAACCCATTAACTGGGGTAACACGGTACTTCATGGCAAGACTGGAGTCAGATTTAGAACTTTTCGTCCCTATCAAACATTATTAAATTATCCCCTAATTAGTCCCTATCAAATTATTCTACGACCAATGTGCCCTGCCCACAGCCACTGAAGTTTGACGATTCTTCGGGCTATATCGGTATCCTTGCTTCTCTTGCGGATATGTTTATATCTGACTAGCTGTCCCCTGCGGTTTCACCCGCATTTTTCGTTACTGCTCCGCTTCCGTAGGTCGTAGCGTGATGGTATATATAGCCTATAGCATTCCTCGATAAATGGGCAATCTAACACTGAAAGAATTTTCCAAATCGGACAGTACTTCTAGAGATTACCCCCTACATACAAACTTACAAATTATACCTCTTTATAATATTGGTATAGATATGATCACGTTAAAAACTCCGAGCATAGCCCTTTCCATTGCCCTTTGCAATCATTTATGAGTAACTCAGCTAATAAAAAAAACTACTGAACTTCACTCTATAAAAACCCCAAAAAAACGTCAAGATAATGACATAACAACATCTAAATTCATTCTTCTAACCTCGGGCCTCTGAAACTAAAACCCATAGGTAACGAAATATTTTTGTCCCGGACGAACCGCGAAGTCGGGAGGGACATTAATAAAACTATATTTAGACTCTTACATGTGTTTTTTATCATCTATTTTGGTTGTTACTAAGAAAAAATATAATATATTTCTAGATGGAAATAATTGGATGTGACACAATGTGTCATTTTTTCAGTTTTATTTATGACTTTACAAGAAGCTTGATCTAAATTGCGCGTAGAATTGCACAAGCCAATTTTTGCTCACTGTTTTTATTTACGTGAGAACCCATCCAATGACTTCTCTCGCCCTAGGGCGGAGCGAACGGTCATGTCAGACTTTTAATTTATCAGTGTATGCTTGAAGTGTCATTGCGTGATCGCATCAGAAATGAAAATATCTTCAAGAGAACTAAGGTTACCGACATAGCCCGTTTAATCGCCAAACTTACATGGCAATGGTCAAGGCAAGGCAGAGCACATTGTTCGCAGAACAGATGGTCTATGGAGACGCTAGGTTCTAGAGAGGCGACCACTTACCGAAATACGTAGTGCTAGTGTTCGAAGGTCTTCCACAATGTAGACCGACGACGATCAGTGGTCCGCGGAAATCTGGTGTCATCAATCAATCATTATGGTGACATTTGGGGGAGGCCTATGTCCAGCAGTGGAAGTCTTTCGGCTGAAATGATGATGATGATGAGTGGAGCCAGTCGACATACTCAAAATGTGATTGAATGGAGAGCTTGTGGGCCAGTCAAGTAATTTTCATTTTGTGGCAATTTCTGGTGGGTTCAATTGACCAGAGAATGCAGGTGGAATGGCCACGTTAATTCATGAATCCCCGACCGGTCTCATTGGACCGCGCTGTTATTGTTTTACTATTGTATCTCGTTTCGCGGGTATTGATAGGTTAAATGACATTTTTTTATCACTACATAATATAAAACAAAGTCGCTTTCTCCGTCCCTATATCCCTACGTATGCTTAAATCTTTAAAGCTACGCAACGGATTTTTTTTAAAGATAGAGTGATTCAAAAAGAAGGTTTATATGTATAATACATGCATAATATAAGTAGTGGAGTAACACTGATAAATTTGCACCCTTGCGAACCCGGGGCGGGTTGCTAGTTTATTTATATAATTTAGTGCTTGACCACCATCCCACTTGATGACAAGCAATGATGCAATCGTTGCTAGAAAGGCGCACTAGTTTATTAAGGGCCAATTCACTTTAGCCTTGAAGACAACTAAATTATAATCGGACGGAAAGACCTCAGCAGGAAAATTGTTCCAGTCTTTCGATGTACGCGGTATAAACGATGAGGCGAAACGCTTAGTTCAGACCGTAGAGGTTTCAACAATGTAAGGGTGGATACTAGCCGTATATCGGGTTGTTCGGATGGAGATGGCGGAATCAAATCATGAAATCACCGCACACGCTCTCCGAAATGCATCCTATTTTCCTATCCTATCCTAATCTGATTATGACTGGCCTGTTGGTCTAGTGGTGAGTGGCCCTGACTGCTATGCCAGAGGTCGTGGGTTCGATTCCCACCCGGGACAAATGTTTGTGTGATGAGCACGATCATTTGTTCTGTGTCTGGGTGTAATTTATCTATAATATGTATGTATTTAGAATTATATAAGTATGTTTATCAGTTGTCTATACTCCGTTTGTTTAGGTAGTTAACTAAAGGTAAACAGTCTTGGTATGTCTTTTTATATTAAAGAGGTCGTATATAATATACACAAAGGTTATTTAAATTTAGTTTATTAGCTAACATCGATTTAGGTAAATACCTATTTGCAAAGATTTTTACATACAATTTATAGACAACTTTTAGATAAAAAGACATGTCAAGATTGTTTACCTTTAGTTAACTACCTAAACCGACGGAGTATAGTACCCATAACACAAGCTCTGCTTAGCTTGGGACTAGATGACGTTGTGTGAAAGTTGTGGGAAAAAAAAATCTCTGGGCAAAGAACTTTTACTTATCTTCTATATCTTCTGAATTAATATTATAAAGCTGAAGAGTTTCTTTGTTTGAACGCGCTAATCTCTGGAAGAGGCGTCCGATTTAAAAAAAAATTATTTCAGTATTAGATAGCCTATTTATCTTTATCTATTTTGAGGAGCTCGTGGCTAGATAATAACAGCCGCACAGGTCGATCTTCGAGGTTAAGCAACGCTTGCCTAGGTTGGTCTGTGGATGGGTGACCATCTTAATATAACGAGTTTCCTCCGTGCCTCGGAAAGCACGTTAAGCCGTTGGTCCCGGCTGTCATTTGGAGATCTTTGGCAGTCGTTACGGATAGTCAGAAGCCAGTAAATCTGATTCCAGTCTTGCCATGAAATACCGTGTTACCCCAGTTAATGGGTTGTGGAGGTCTGGTAGGCAGCCGCTCCTCGTAAAATACTGGTATTCAGCTAAATCCGGCTTGACTGGAAGCCGACCCCAATATAGTTGGGAAAAGGCTAGGTAGATGAGATAGCCTATTTATCAAGGAAGGCTATAGACCAAGACCAATAGGAGTGGAGCACCACATCTACATAAACGACGTCGCGGGATAAAGTTAGCGATAGCCCGAAGTAACAATTCTACGCGGACCAAGTTGCGGGCGGACGCTAGTTTTTCTATACTAATATTATAAAGAGGTAAAATTTGTAAGTTTGTATGTTTGTAAGTTTGTATGTAGGGGGTAATCTCTGGAACTACTGGTCCGATTTGAAAAATTCTTTCAGTGTTAGATAGCCCATTCATCGAGGAATGCTATAGGCTATATACCATCGCGCTACGACCCACAGGAGCGGAGCAGTAACGAAAAATGCGAGTGAAACCGCAGGGGACAGCTAGTTTTTAATAATAAAATGCAGAAAGCGTTTGAAAATAGTGTTAGTGCTAATAAAATCAATGAAAAGACTTTTTTTTATCTTCGACTTCAATCTAAAATTGATCGTAAAATAAGAGTAATCTTTTATGCACGGTTTCTTGGCATGAACTACAGAAGTTGTAAACTTTTTTGTAGTTTATTCCTAGATCTAGAAAATTTTCTGCTCCTATGATTTTCATTTAATGCATTTGTTTTATTTTCAGTTTAAAAATCTTGGTTTTGGAACTAATTAATTCATGAATCCCCGACCGGTCTCATTGGACCGCGCTGTTATTGTCTTACTATTGTGTCTCATTTCACGTGTATTGATAGGTTAAGTAGGATAAAAATATCTAATTAAAACTATATAATACAAGTGAGGAGCTCGTGGCTAGATAATAACAGCCACACAGGTCGATCTTCAAAGTTAAGTAACGCTTGCCAAGGTTGATCTGTGGATGGGTGACCATCTTAACATAACGAGTTTCCTCCATGCCTCGGATAGCACGTTAAGTTGTAGGTCCCGGTTGTCATTTGTAGATCTTTGGCAGTCGTTACGGATAGTCAGGAGCCAGTAAATCTGACTCCAGTCTTGCCATGAAGTACCGTGTTACCCTAGTTAATGGGTTGTGGAGGTCGGGTAGGCAGCCGCTCCTCGTAAAATACTGGTATTCAGCTAAATCCGGCTTGACTGGAAGCCGACCCCAATATAGTTGGGAAAAGGCTAGGCAGATGATGATGAATGTGCGTGGTTGGTAAGTCGGGGCCGTTACCACTTGGCCATCACTGCTTACACAATATCATTGTATTATATTGAAATCGAAGTTACGAGGATAAAAATACAGGAACGAAACCCGAAAATATTTAGAGGAAACATTGCCAAACCATGATTTAAAAAATAGGGATAAAATATATACCAAAACCGCAAGCCGGGGTTCATTCTTCCGGCATTTGTGGGTTTGGTATTTTTATGTATATAATGATTAATCTGAAAATATTTTACTTTTATAGGACTATTGTCTATCGGTTTAGGTAGTTAACTAAAGGTAAACAATCTTGGTATGTCTTTTTATCTAAAAGTTGTCTAAAAATTGTATGTAAAAATCGTTGCAACTAAGTATTTACCTAAATCGATGTTAGCTAATAAACTAAATTTAAATAATCTTTGTGTATATTATATACGACCTCTTTAGTTCATGAATCCGCGACCGGTCCTATGAGACCGCGCTGTTATTGTTTTATTATTGTGTCTCGTTTTGCGGGTATGTGATAGGTTAATATAAAAAGACATACCAAGATTGTTTACCTTTGGTTAACTACCTAAACCGATAGACCATAGTTTCTGCCAACGGTTTCGCCCGCGTGTATGTAGGTTTCTGCCAGAGACGTAGCTACCGCCATATCAATTAGGTATTCGGGGCCCCCAAGCTTCAGGGGCCCCGGTTGGAATCATTAACATTATTTAATTAAATTACTGCCCAAAAACTCAAATTCTAACTAATGAGAGACTTTCAGGCTGTCGAATTGCTGAATTGTGATTTGTGTTTATATTTCGTAATTAAAAACGAAACAAAAGAGATATTGTTTTTATAGACAGCTAAAGCGCGACTTGATAAAAAGAGGTTAAACGAAAAAAATTTTATGTGGTATTACTAACTAGTAGGAGAATCATGTCTTGACACTTCACAATTTTTTTATTTCCTACAATTGTGGCTGAAGAATGTTGCCAATGAAATTTAAAAAAAAAACCTCAAGGTCGCGCTTTCATTAGACGCACTCTATTACGAAATACCTTAACCCAACTAGTATTGGACTTTACCGCAATCAGATAAAAGAGGGCCTCCATTTTAATTTATTATTATACGGGGCCCCTTAGAGATTAGCTACGCCACTGGTTTCTCCATCCTCATTTTAGAACCCCGTTTTTAGTCAGTCATCGACTACACATATAAACAAAGCAATTTTACTTGTTACAACATTTCTGCTGATCATATGAGGAGTTCCGTTCCATAACTTCGAAGTACATCATCAGATCTCAAAATTTCAACGAGACCATTTCGGGAGTACAATTTTTCAGTAAAAAAAACAATCGAGGAATCGGTGATGACATATAAAAAAATACTTACAGCTGAATAAAAAACCCTCTCCTTTTTGAAGTCGGTTAACAAAAAACAACGCTGCCCACGTCCGATAATTGGTGACCGATTTTTTGTAGGTGAAAAATAGAACACACTAATAGAGTCCGTCTGATGAAAGCGCGATCTGGAGTTTTTTTTTAAATTTAATTAGCAACATTATTCAGCTGCAATTGTAGGAAATAAAAAAAAATTGAGAAGTGTCAAGATGATGATGACATGATTCTCCCACTGGTTAGTGATACCACAGATAATATAATATACTAGCTTAGTAATACCACACACATTTTTTTTTAATTTAACCTCTTTTTCTCAGGTCGAGCTAGTGCAACCCACACGTCCTAAAAAAAATCGGTTAGATTATACTATAAGATAATTAAATTTGTTACGATTATCGGTCCTACAAAAAGTCTGACGTAGGCGGGCAGCGTAAATCTGGTGGTTAGTTAAACATAATCCATAAAAATATTTAGTTTCATAAAATCGAGGAAACCACTTTGTTATCAATTTTGTTTAACCAACACTGATTATGTATTGTTATCAACATTACATTAAAATAATAATAATCATTTTATTTTAATTAATATTCGTAACATTACAATAATGATGCCATACCATGTTTGTGTTAATTAGGAAAATTATGAGAGAAATTAGATATCCGCAAGAGAACCAAGGTTACCGATATAGCCCGACGAATCGCCAAACTTAAGTGGCAGTGGGCAGGGCACATTGCTCGTAGAACAGCTGGTCGATTGAGACGAAAGGTTCTGGAGTGGTGCTCTAGAATCTAGCGGCCCTATCGACCATCTGTTCTACCAACAGTGTTCTACGACCAATATGCCCTGCCCATTGCCACTTGAATTTGGCTTCTTCTCCCTCGTATATCTTCATCCTTGATGCAGTCACGCAAGGAAACTCCAAGCATAGCCCGGAAAGGGCTACGCTCGGAGTTTCCTTTTGAGATTACCCTTTGAGTGACTTTAAGCCTTCTGATGAAACCCATTGTAAACAATCACTTCTTAGTGCCATATGACATCACTGGCAAGACACATTAGTCATAGATTTTCGTCTTGAGACACTGTGGTATTTTAATTATTTGGGGTCAAAACTCTTGGACCGTGACAATGTTGTATTTTAATTATTTAGGGTTGAAAACCGTGGGGCCCGAATGTTCATACGCTTTTTAAAGACCTTTAGAAGCGTCTTGTGGACATTTCGCGTGACCCAAGGGCTAGCTTTTATCTCGGTCAGAGATTAAGCTATACAACGTGGCAGTCAGTCCACCAGTTTTTTGGGCACAGGAGTGGAATTCCCTGCCGGAATCTGTGTTTCCTGATAGCTATAACTTAGAGTCTTCAAGTCAAGAGTGAATTGAATAGGTTACTTCTAGGCAAGCGTGCTCCATCGTCGGCCTCATCATCGCTTACCATCAGGTGAGATAGTGGTCAAACGCGAGCTTATGTATAAAAAAAAATAAACTTCCAGTCGACAGCGATGCGGAAGAATTTTTTGACGCCATATAGTAATGGTTACTGTATAAATGTAGTTTTAATTAGTTAAGTGTTTTTATTTTTAATTACTTAGATTTTATTTTGTCTTGTTTTAGAACTTCGAGCCCGTTCCAGTGCCCGCCTCTCACCTTGGAAACTTCTACTCCGGTGATTCCTACATCGTTCTTAAAGTAAGTATGATCATCATCATCATCTGCCTTCTCCTGTGTTGATGCTGTTATACTCCATTCGCAGTAAGAATAGTCATTGAAACAAACTTTTTGTACAGTCCGTTCAACCGATTTTGACTTTTATTGCGTCGGTGGCATGGTAAATGGCGGCTGCAGTGAATAGTTGGTATTGTAACCACTTGGTTGCTTTTAATGACATTCTTATGCCCACCGAATAGAAGTCTTATTCGGTTGAACGGACAGTAAAATAAATTTGTTTAAATGTCTAATCTTATTGCGAATGGAATATAGTTTGTAGCGACATCTATGGAGCCATACGGGAACAATAACATTAAAATCATTAATACAACCGTGTTACCCCAGTTAATGGGTTGTGGAGGTCTGGTAGGCAGCCGCTCCTCGTAAAATACTGGTATTCAGCTAAATCCGGCTTGACCGAAACCCGACCCCAATATAGTTGGGAAAAGGCTAGGTAGATGATGAATACAACATATTACCCTGTTGAATCGCTATTTCATGCAGGCATGAGCTATTTCATGAGAAGAAGTGAGAAAAGTCATCGTACCTTAGATCAAAGTACAACTTGAAACTGTCCTGAAAAATACAAAATACTTAATAGTAGGGGAGCCCCAGAAGGGATTTCGGGATTTACTAAAGCGCGGCAGATTAATATACAGGGGGATACCTTGCACCCAGTTAAGTACCTCCACCAAATATGAGGCCCATATATAAAGCCGCCCGTGAAGGATACAGGATCAGATTAGTAAAAAAAAAATGACCCTCAGACATTCTCGAGCGCGTCAGATTAAGGTAGGGTGAGTTAATTACATCTTAAAAAGTGTATATTCCACTAATCTGACAATTTGAGAGAGACGTAAAGAAAGGGGAGGGCAGCAAAGTTGTAAAAAAAAAACGTCATCTTGACATTCTCGAGCGTGGCTAATTTTTTTTTTATTTTGAAGGAAATAATTCAAGAATAATGAAAAATATATAATCTGACGATTTCCGCAAGCCGAAATAACAAAAAATCGTCGATAAAGTTAAATGCGTGCAGTTGTGTGATGGCTACATTTCCTTCTCCGGTTTTCTAAAGAGTTCCCTCAAAATTAGATATCGTGGGAATTTGAACTGATTCGGACCGTTAGATTTTGATAAATTTTGAAAAATCTCAAAAAAGTAAGTTTTATATTTTGAAAGTGGTTTTTTTTAAATAACTTTTAAACGGCTTTATCGATCAACTTCAAAAACGAATCCGCCTTTGAGCTTGAAAAACCACGTCGATCGCTACCAAGCTGGTCAAAATCGGTTGATTCGTTCGAGAGATATCGTGAACGAAAGAAACCCGAAAAAGTGATTTTTCGGGATTACTCCGAAATTTTTGGTTCGATAAATTAAAACTAGAAAATAACTTATGAGGATGATAAAACTGCGTTGAATGCCGCAAACCGCGTGAAAATTACTTGATCCGTTCAAAAGTTATTGCGGTTTGAAGATTCCAAAAATAGTGTTCTATGAAACTTTTATCAGACTTTCGAGCTGGGAGAGCTCAAATATTATCTCTTTGAACTCAGCGAGCTTAAAATATCACATAAAATATATTTTGAGCTCAAAAATGATATAAGTACAATTTTAAGCGCCCAGGAATGGAATTAGCTGGAAGTTGCAGGGGTTTTTTTGTCAGATCAGGCGAATCCCTCTAGATAATCGTCAGATTATGAGACAGTACGTTTAGAACATAAAGATGAACCATATATATCTTAATCTGACGCGCTTGAGTATTTCAAAATGGCGAATTTTTTTTGCACTTTATGAAAGTGGCCACGAGTTTGCGTCCCATCGAAATGGTCAGATTAGTGAATGAGATCTTTTTTTTTGGTGCACTTAACACTCCCTTAGAAAATCTGACGCGCTCGATTAAATTATTTTTTTTTCCATTTTCAACCCTTCCATACAACCACCCCCATTATGCAAACGATCAGATTAACATACGTACATTAATAAAAATACGTAGGGCATTGATGCTATCAATATCTGACGCGCTCGAGGATGTCCATGCAACAGTTTTTTTTTACATATTTAAAAATCTATAGCCGCTTCCCCCACCGATGAAAAGGTATAATCATAAAACATTTTTTTCTTCTTATCATCTAAGCTTTGCAACCCAATAGGTCTCTACGACGCTCGAGTAAATCCCCATTTAGCATCGTGGCCTCCCCTACTATAAGGAACATTTGGATATTGCAAGCTACCCTGATTAAAGCAATGGGCTATTCCGAGATAAATATTCCAATCGAAAGAATCATAGTCATTATAATAAACTATCGAGGCAACCATCGATTCGCCGTTCTAAAAAATTATCGAGATGATTTTCGTCTGTTTCGAGTCAACGGAATCGTCTGCTAGTTTTCGAATTTTTCGAATCAGTCACTCTCACTCGAAACTCTAAGCCAACGAGGAACAACTCGCGAATGAACACGCCAGTCGCAATATAAGAGCGAGTTAGACTCGAGTCGAAGTCGAAACCATCCAGAACCATCAAGATATTCGAATAACCGAGTAAAACCTATCGCCATCGTGCATGACTACCCTAGAACATTCATTTTATCATGCTATGGTCTATGGGTTTAGGTAACTAATTAACTAAATGTAAACAATCTTGGCTTGTCTTTTTATCGAAAAGTTGTCTAAAAATTGTGTGTAAAAATCTTTGCGACTAGGTATTTACCTAAATCGATGTTAGCTAATAAACTAAATTTAAATAATCTTTGTGTATATTCTATACGACCTCTTTAATATAAAAAGACATACCAGGATTGGTTACCTTTAGTTAACCACCTAAATCGATAGACCATAGATCCCTTCAATTTACCTCACATTCACTTCCCCCATCAATTTCTAGACCACCGGTGATGAATCCAACCTATCCTGGGATATTCACTTCTGGATCGGCAGCAAGACGTCCCAGGATGAGGCGGGTTCCGCTGCAGTCCTCACGGTCAACATGGATGATGAGCAGTTCCATGGAGCCGCTATACAGCATCGCGAGGCCCAGGGTTATGAGTCTAAGCAGTTCTTGGATTATTTCCAGCCTGGTAAGTAAACTTTTGCTTATAGAATATGTTACTGGAATAATATTGGAAAAAAAGTCCTAACGATACGAAGATTACTGAGTTTTAATCCTGCACGCCGCCTGTGATACTTACACCGTGTTTCAGACATCGATGCACAAACGAGTACATGATTCTGGATCCCTGTTGCTAGAATTTTTCGTCGTCCATTTCATAAATTTGTAAACAAAAATCTGTATTTTTTAAAAGAAAGAAAGAAAGAAAAACGGTTTATTTGTGCGGAAAGACGCATACATGATAAGAATAATGAAACAAAAATATAAAATAAAAAAAGGGGGAAATATGCGTCAAAAACCGCGCAAAACGGCCGAACGCTCAGCAAAATGCCATGCCCTCATACATAAAACGACGAGGGCACAGCGCTGGTTTTCAGCGTTGGCCGGTCACAGTATGACAAAAAAAGACGTCGGGCGGTGTGGTACGCCAATTGATTCAAATACGAAGAGGCAAAAGAAAATAAATTCATAAATAGATACACAAAAATGTGAAATAGAAGATAATATATATACATAGTGGCAACACCACGACGCGTCCATAGCGCAATCATGTAGCTTGTTAGTGGGAAAAAAAAAATTTGTTATTCTAATAAATGCCGATGATATATAATAAAGGAAAAAATGAACTAATTACTTTTAAATTAAAAAGTGATTGATTAAAAATTCATAGGGGTTGATAAATTTAAATCGCATTCTGTTCTGAACGGATTAATGAAGAATACACAAAAAAGAGTTGCACAGACATAAGTTGCAAATATGAAGCATTTTAGTGAATATAATCTGACAAACAATCAAAATGATTGCATGTAAATTAGTCCGGTTTTTAATCAATAAAAATAAATTAAATTAAAGGCATCTTCGTGATTTTTTTCTATCATACTATATTAGCCGCATTATGTTTTAAACACGCTGACTCCAGGCTTGCCATGAAGTACCGTGTTACCCCAGTTAATGGGTTGTGGAGGTCTGGTAGGCAGCCGCTCCTCGTAAAATACTGGTATTCAGCTAAATCTGGCTTGACTGGAAGCCGACCCCAATATAGTTGGGAAAAGGCTAGGTAGATGATAATGTTTTAAACACGCTATCTATCTAGCATCTATACTAAAAAATATCACATAAATTTTCTGATTCTATTACTGAACTGCATCATATAATTTTGCGCAATATTAAACCCGATTAGCTCCTGTGGTCTTCAAAACAGGTTAGTAACTGATCTCGTTAAACCGCAGGCGGCCATTTTGTTTTATTTTCATCGGTATATCTTGATGTTACTCTTTCATGTATGAAATTCATTTGCGTCTGGTGATCTGAAATGCGGTTTTTTCTGAAATGTTTTGACATGTTTATGCTCCTGTTAAATTTGTAAGTGAGAAACGAAGGTTGCTAAGTTTTAATCCCGAACGCTAGCAAGGGATCTAAATAATTAACTCCCGAGAATAGCGAGGGATTTTTTCTATCGTACTAAATTAGCTGTATTATGTTTTGAAAGCCTACTGAGGCCATGGGTTGTGCGAAAAAGAACCCCGAGGCTCTGGAACGAAGGCAAAGAAGGAACAGGAGTGGGTTTTAGTCAGTAAAAGACGGACATGTCCTCCCTCTTCGCCCAGAGCGGCAGAAATCATTGGATGATTTACCATCATAGATAATGATCTCTGGACGAGATGTCATCATCTGCCTAGCCTTTTCCCAACTATATTGGGGTCGGCTTCCAGTCAAGCCGGATTTAGCTGAATACCAGTATTTTACGAGGAGCGGCTGCCTACCAGACCTCCACAACCCATTAACTGGGGTAACACGGTACTTCATGGCAAGACTGGAGCCAAAACCTACCTCTCATCTATCTAGCATTTATCCTGAAGAATAACATAAATATTTCTCTGATTCTATTTACTGAACTAGATCATATAATTTTGCGCAATATAAAACCCGATTAGCTCCTGTGGTCTTCAAAACAGGTTAGTAACTGATCTCGTTAAACCGCAGTCGGCCATTTTGTTTTATTTTTATCGGTATATCATGATGTTACTCTTTCATGTATGAAATTCATTTGCGTCTGGTGATCAGAAATGCGGTTTTTTTTTAATGTTTTGACGTGTTTATGCTCCTGTAAAATTTGTAAGCGAAAAGTGGTATCTTTCGTCTTTTTAGGGTTCCGTTTTCGAAAGGCAGCCAACAGAATCGTCTGATTCTCATGAAGCGTTATAGGTAGACGACGAAAAAAAATAGAATAGAATAGAATAAACTTTATAGTACACCAAATGGTCGTAAGAAAAATAATGCAGGGGGTAGTCTGAAGGGTACAACGTTCAAACGAAGCAAATATTTAAAAGAATTATAAGACAAAATATGTATATAAGTACACATTATATTCAGCTACACAATTACATTTGAGAAGGAAAAACAAAATCTCAAAAATCTTTTATAAGAGGTGCCATGGCGTCCCCCACTTCTTCTTGACATACGTAGTTACTCAGATACCCGCGAAACGAGACACAATAGTAAAACAATAACAGCGCGGTCTCATAGGACCGGTTGGGGATTCAAACGTTAAGTCCTTATAATATCGGACAAGGCCAGTTCGGGACGTTTCTTTGACCATTTCACCAGTGTGCGGTGCTCAAAGGACGCTTGGGCGGAGTACCGCTGTGTCCTCGTGGAGGTGATCAGTGGCAGCGCTCTTTCACAACAGCCCTTTGTTCAGGATATAGCCCGAAGCGAGAGGGAATGAGGCCACCTCCGTCGCAGGCATACTGTGTAGCGACTACGATCAACTACATATGACATCACAGAATCCTGCATCGCGCAAGCAAAGTTCTCCACGCGATTTGAATAGATACAATAGCCAATAGCCAATAGCCCGTAGCCCGTAGCCCGTAGCCCGTGCCCCCATATCATCGGGCAGTAGCCTACCGAACATAACACCTCGTCCGGTCGGAGGACCCTACCTATTCAACGGAGGTTTGTGGGACTTTACTCTCTGTTCCACTTACCTCCAAATCGTGTTCAATGAGAACTTCAAAGAGATGGCAGCAAAACTGCAGGGCTGATACCCTCTAGGGCTACCAGAAATATCTCAAAAGGAAACCTGTGGTTCTAGAACGAAAATGGGCAACTGTAAGACACAAGTGTGGTTTTAGTCAGTAAAGTCTGACAAGAAATAATGGGATCATTTCTCACCTCGAAAAAAGACTCTTTTTCAATTTCACTGATCCACCGGTGGTCCACAAGTTGCCCTTTGCCTTCTGGGCCACGGTGACGGTTTCGAACAATTCCTTAGAATAAATATAGCCATAACTACCTTAAAATAAATTCTTCTTCACTCTCATCTTACCCATTTTCTTTCTTTCCTAGCCATCAGATACTTGGACGGCGGCCACGCGTCTGGCTTCAACCACGTCACGATCAACGAGGGAGCCGAGAAGCGCCTGTTCCAGATCAAGGGGAAGAGGAATGTTCGCGTCAAACAGGTCTGTCGTAAAAACCTTATATACCATCTTAAAGTAGACCCTTGGTCACTACCAGACACCAAAATATATGCATGAGCTCTTAAGATGAATGCCTAAAATTAAAATCGTTTTGTTTCACATAAGCCTCCATAGGCACTTATACAACGTCAGAAACTAACGCACGGTTCCCATTGGTCTTTTCCTATGGAGAAGAAACGGCAAGAAACTCCACACTTATGCCATGATATTGCTATCGTCTGTTTTTTATACCCTGAAACTAAAATTACATTACAAAAAAAAAGAACTGGCATCATTCTTATAGTAAGTTTGACATTACTTGTGTCAATTTAGTCTCAGGGTATAAAAAACAGACGATAGATTGTACTGAACTCAATTTTCTTAGCCAATTTGAACCCTGAACGCAAAAACAGGATCTTTATAAGTTTAACTACTATGTTTGATAGCAGGTGTTTTTTGCTATTCTCCAAAAGTCATTTTCATGGCGACGTCGAGACAGCCGTCAAACAGCTTACGCAAATGTATGAAGAACCGTCATTGTCAACTTACAGTTGCAATTGACAGTGACAGTTCTAAGCAATGAGGAGCTCGTGGCTAGATAATAACAGCCGCATAGATGGATCTTCGAGGTTAAGCAATGCTTGCCAAGGTTTGTCTGTGGATGGGTGACCATCTTAACATAACGAGTTTCCTCCGTGCCTCGGAAAGCACGTTAAGCCGTCGGTCCCGGCTGTCATTTGTAGATCTTTGGCAGTCGTTACGGATAGTCAGAAGCCAGTAAAATCTGACTCCAGTCTTGCCATGAAGTACCGTGTTACCCCAGTTAATGGGTTGTGGAGGTCTGATAGGCAGCCGCTCTTCGTAAAATACTGGTATTCAGCTAAATCCGGCTTGACTGCAAGCCGACCCCAATATAGTTAAGAAAAGGCTAGGCAGATGAGTTCTTCATACATTTGCGTCATTCTAGCCTTGAAGACACCCTAGTGTAGGCCATCCAACACTTCGTCTTCTGATATTTAGAATTACTTTTATTGCTACTAAAAATATCATCAAATGTTGTAAAAAACTGCAAAGTTTGATACGATTTGATGACTCGATCGTTAAGTCGATAGTGTTTTGAAAAGTTCTTGCGTCATGCGCACTGAAATAGTTTAGCTTTTGATCCTATTTGATCAAGCTTGATTGGTGTAAACATACTTGATTTGTAGGCGAGAAAATCGATGGAATAGCAATGGCATAGGAATGCAGAAAGTAGGTACATTTTGACGCAAAATTAAATCGAGAAAGTTGCCTGCAGCGGTCTTTCAGTCGGACCATAATTTGGGTGTTTTCAAGGCTAGAGTTAATAGGCTCTTAATAAACTTGTGTGCTACATCAACGATTGTATCACCATTAGGAGGGATCGCAGTCAAGCAATGGTTTATATCATTAAAGAGTACACTATAGTCCCATTTTGTACATATACTAGAAATAAAATAGTACATATAGTCAGAAGCCAGTAAATCTGACTCCAGTCTTGCCATAAAGTACCGTGTTACCCCAGTTAATGGGTTGTGGAGGTCTGGTAGGCAGCCGCTCCTCGTAAAATACTGGTATTCAGCTAAATCCGGCTTGACTGGAAGCTGACACCAATATAGTTGGGAAAAGGCTAGGTAGATGGTGATGATGATGTTCTAGAACCACTGGTTTCCAGTTCGGATGCAAACCCATTACCTCGACTATAATAGTTCCATCTTTTCCTCACCAGGTGGCAGTCAGCTTCGACTCCCTCAACAAAGGCGACTGCTTCGTCTTCGACTTCGAGCATGAGATCTTCCTGTACGTGGGTGAGAACGCGAAGAGCGTGGAGCGGCTGAAGGCGATCCAGGTAGCCAACCAGATCAGGGACCAGGACCATAATGGAAGAGCTAACATTGAGATTATTGGTGAGTTATTTTCTTTCCTTATCTATACTAATATAATAAAGAGGTAAAGTTTGTTTTTTTGTTTGTATGAGGTAATCTGTGGAAGTACTGGTCCAATTGCTAAAAATTTTTCACCAATAGAAAGCTGGTGTATTCCTGAGTGACATAGGCAATATTTTATGTACTCAGGCGAAGCTGCGGGCTAAAGCTAGTTGACAATAATTCATGTGGACCAGAACTAGCTTTTACCTAGGACAGAGGATACGCATTGCTATATAGCGCTCCAGGTATGTACAGCGAACAATGCGTAGCTCGCCATCCGGACGACCGGTAGCGATCCGAAGCCCATGTCGTCGATGGAGCGTATTGTTCCACGCGCGCCTCAAATAGATGTCAAAAAACCGTAGGGGCTCGACAGGGTCGTAACCTACTGGGGCCTGCGTTGATGAAAGAGAACCCCGGGACCCTGGAATTAGGGCGAAGAAGGAAAGGGTTTTAGTCATTAAAAGTCTGACACGCCTTGCCACTCCGCTCCATTCTGATGATTTCTCACCTAAAAAAAACACGATATAAAAGCTTGTCCAACAACTGATTTTCACTGTGACTGGCCTGTTGGTCTAGTGGTTAGTGACCCTGACTGCTATACCGGAGGTCGTGGGTTCGATTCCCACCCAGGACAAATGTTTGTGTGATGAGCACGATCATTTGTTCTGTGTCTGGGTGTAATTTATCTATAATATGTATGTATTTACAAATATATAAGTATGTTTATCAGTTGTCTAGTACCCATAATACAAGCTCTGCTTAGTTTGGGACTAGATGATGTTGTGTGAAAGTTGTGGAATATTATTATATTATTATTATTATTATATTATTACAGAAAACTAATTTCAATTTGTCCCTAACAGATATCGATTCAAGCGAGAGTGACTTCCAGAAGTTCTTCGAAGCCCTGGGATCTGGTGACAAGGACTCCGTGGCTGAAGCGGCAGAAGGCGGAGACGATGAGGTCAGTGCAGTTCTTAGCGTCTACTAACTTAATATGGTGATGGAATATTAACTGTTGTAAAATCGATGTTTAGATTTAGTTTTTGAGTGAAGGCTGGACTGTACTGTGAGGAGCTCGTGGCTAGATAATAACAGCCGCACAGGTCGATCTTCAAGGTTAAGCAACGCTTGCCTAGGTTGGTCTGTGGATGGGTGACCATCTTAACATAACGAGTTTCCTCCGCGCCTCGGAAAGCACGTTAAGCCGTAGGTCCCGGCTGTCATTTGTAGATCTTTGGCAGTCGTTACGGATAGTCAGAAGCCAGTAAATCTGACTCCAGTCTTGCCATGAAGTACCGTGTTACCCCAGTTAATGGGTTGTGGAGGTCTGGTAGGCAGCCGCTTCTCGTAAAATACTGGTATTCAGCTAAATCCGGCTCGACTGGAAGCCTACTCCAATATAGTTGGGAAAAGGCTAGGCAGATGATGATGCTGTACTGTACTGTGATCGAACTTAGTTGCTTATAAGAATACTACAACAGAGAATCGTAATGGGGCGGGGGGCAAGCATCTATCGAACGCATCGCGACTGTATCGATGCAAATCGTGTCTGAATTGTCGATCATTGGCTTCAAAATTTGATGATTTTGACAAGTTAGGTGTTAAATTGTCAAAATCAACAATTCTAACACCATAATGGATAGGGTTGAGTGTCCTATTATGGGGCACTGGAATAAGGTTCACAGTTCGCGTGGTTCCCTTTTTAATGTCAAATGAATATTGAATGAATTATGACTGATTGACTGATTTTATGAGTAGACATAAGGTACTAACATAGTTCTAAGCCTTTTACTAACAATATTATATGGAATTCTGTTCTGACATAAATTATGAAATAAATAAATAAATTATGAAGCCAATGATCGACAATTCAGATATAATTCTAATAGCAGACTTGAGGACCTGGCGAGGTAGGGAGGCACGGTATGTTAAGATGGTCACTCATCCATAGGCAGAATGCGGCAGGTATTGCTTAATCTCAAATTGTTTTACCCAGTCCAGTCCAGCCGTTCTTGAGTAGTAAATGTTGTAACTAACACGACTCTATTTTATGTACTACTAGCAGCCCGTCCCGGCTTCGCACGGGGTAGACAATTATTTATTTTTGGAATTTGGATATAAAACACTTTTTTTAGTGACTTAAGACTCATTTTTCTACACCTTTGATTACATTGTTAAAATTTTACCAAGGATCCCTATTTTTTTTTCAAAATGAAATGTAGCCTATGTCAAATTGGAAGAATGTAGCATTCTATTGGTGAAAGAATTTTTTAAATCGGCCCAGTACTTTTTGAGCCTATTCATTACAAACATACAAAAATAGGTACAAATCTTACCTCTTTATAATATTAGTATAGATAGAGCCTTTATTCTAGTTATTTATTGTGTGTATTAAATAGTGTATGGGGTACGCAACTAATAGATGGCAGAGACTTTGAGAATAAATGTCAAATTGCTCAATACATGATAACGCGGCACACTGAAAGAATCAATATTTAAAGTCAGTTTCTTAAGTGGCCTGCGTACACCGCGCGCTATTTCGAGTTAAGACGAAACAAAATACGTTTTTGAGGTTGATGGAATCAATCCAGATAGTATAAACAATTCTTGGACACACTGACTGGAGTAAAGTCATCATCCGCACACTGACAGTTGCTTGCCGTGATAGCAATACAAACTATTGGAAATTTGGGAGATGTTCCGTAATACCAAAAATGATGAATGAGAAATTAATGTATTTTCAATATTGTTTCGAGTATTTATAACTTGATAATAATATCTGTGTTCCTACGGAGAGATATTTTGAAATATTGTTGTTTTTAATATAGAAAAAACCAAATAAAAACATGACATTTTCGCTGTAAAAAAGTGCAAATTATAATTCGCTTAAATTTCGTTTGGCGTAAGTTTTTCAACAAAAAGACGACGTAGGAACCTAGATAATTATTGTCTGAATCCGAATAACATCATATTATGGTGTAAATATGCTTAAACTGCAAATGATTTTGGTATTACGTTTGTATGGATAATTTTAACGTCGCGCCCGCCTTAGACCGTTTTCACATCTTCCGATCCGATATCGGTATCGGACTCCGATACGATATCGGGGTAAGTAAAATGTATGAAAAGCTGTGCTCCGATATCCGATATCGGGTCGGACAATATGAAAGACAGGTACATATCTCATACATTTACCTTACCCCGATATCGTATCGGCGTCCGATACCGATATCGGATCGGAAGATGTGAAAACGGTCTTAATCCTTGAGACTAAAATGAGGCAAATGCCAAACTTACAAAAATAATGATGCCAGTTCTTTCGTACTGACACAGTAAGTATTGTTTCACATTATCCGATCCGATATCGCTATCGGACGCCGATACGATATCGGGGTAAGTAAAATGTATGAAATGCTGTGCTCCGATATCCGATATCGGGTCGGACAATATGAAAGACAGGTACATATCTCATACATTTACCTTACCCCGATATCGTATCGGCGTCCGATACCGATATCGGATCGGAAAATGTGAAAACGGTCTAAGTGTGACTATCGACGTAATCTCATTTTAGTCGAAAAAAGAGACTCTAATTGTCAAAATATTTTTTTTATCGCGACACTCCTCTTTCTATTTAAAACAAGATCTCCCAGAATATTTGATCAATTATTTTTCTTAAACCAACCAGTACACTAAATAAGGTTGTATGCCGCATTAAATAAGGATTTATATAAATATTCCAGCCAGTAAATCTGACTCCAGTGTTGCCATGAAGTAATGTGTTACCCCAGTTAATGGGTTGTGGAGGTCTGGTAGGCAGCCGCTCCTCGTAAAATACTGGTATTCAGCTAAATCCGGCTTGACTGGAAGCCGACCCCAATATAGTTGGGAAAAGGCTAAGCAGATGATGATGATGATAAATATTCCATCCCATATTCTATTGAACCAACCTTCTAACCAACGTTCTAATCTGTCCCTTTCAACTCCTATGTAAGATCTAACTCATAGTTCCGTCCAGCAGGAGTTTGAACGCGGCGCCGACGTCGAGGTCACATTGAGCGAGATCTCGGATAGCACTGGAACCCTCAGGATCACGAAGCTGCCCCCTCCTTTGACGCAAGACTTGCTTAATACTAAGGTAAGATGTTGTGGGATTTTTTCTTTCATTAGCCGTCAGGACAAGTGTCATCATTAGTGATCGGCATAGGTAGTGCCATTTAGGGTCATGAACTTGAATGTTAATGTTAACATGGATATGCCCCGGGATTCTGAAGAATGTTTTCCATGTGTTTATTAAATACTGTTGAACAATCGAGTAATATTAGTTCTAATGTTACATACAGGGTATAAATGCATTAATAAAAAATGAGAGAATCGTTTTTATGGACCTATAAATATAATAAAAAAAATATTTCCCGGAACTCGACGGCATATCCATATTAAGATAACAGTCACAAAATCCCGGGAATGGCACTACCTACGCCGATCACTAGTCATCATCGCCGTGTCCTCGTGGAGGCGATTGGAGGCGGTGGACGTTCACGCCGCGCCCTGGTACAGGCCTTGGTCTGGAGCGAGAAGGAGTGGCAGGCTGTCTCCACCTTCTGCGAAGCAGTAATGCTAACGAAGGACGAGCGCGAGAGGAAACGGCCCTCACGCCGCCGCCGCCGAGATCCCGATCCCAGTTTCCGACCACCGTAGGCGCGGGCTTGCGGACGGTGAGCACTGGGTAGCTTGCCGTCCGGCAGTCCGGTAATAACCCGGACCGAGCCCACGTCATCAACAGCGCATTCTGCTCCACGCGCGCCTTAAGGAAATGTTAGCAAACTGTAGGGGCCCAACAGGGTCGAAGCTTCGAGGGCGATGGGTCCCTGAAAGGAAAACCCAAGAACCTGGATCGAAGGTAACGAAGGTGGGGTCAGTAGGTAGTCAGTAAAAGTCTGACACGCCCTCTGCCCGCTCTGCCCAAGAGTGAGAGAAGTCATTGTAATGATTTATTACACACTTAAAAAAAAGCCAATGAACTAAAAATAAACCTGTACTCGTATGTTGATGAGTTTTTGACGGAAAGTTTTCTAGTGAAGTTCAGTGGCCGTTATTCTCAAATTGATACACTATGGTCTGTCGGTTTAGGTAGTTAACTAAAGGTAAACAATCTTGGTATGTCTTTTTATATTAAAGAGGTCGTATAAAATATAGGTAAATTTAGTTTATTAGCTAACATCGATTTAGGTAAATACCTAGTTGCAAAGATTTTTACATACAATTTTTAGACAACTACTTATTAGATAAAAAGACATGCCAAGATTGTTTACCTTTAGTTAACTACCTAAACCGATAGACCATAGTAGATATTGGTGATGTGAAATTGGTATAGTTTTGTATCTCAAGTGCCTACTCAACTAGATAATTATGATAATTGATACAGGTGGAATATATCGGTCAAATGGAACTGCTAATTAAATTGTAGTAAGTATTGACTTACGTATTGATTGGAAACGTGGTCGTTCACAATGGGCCTCATCACAAGGCTTAAAATCACCCAAAGAGCAATGGAAAGGGCTATGCTCGGAGTTTCCTTGCGCGATCACATCAGAAATGAAGATATCCGCAAGAGAACTAAGGTTACCTAGCCCGAAGAATCGCCAAATTTAAGTGGCAGTGGGCAGGGCCCATTGCTCGTAGAACAGATGGTCGATGGGGACGGAAGGTTCTAGAGTGGCGGCCACGTACTGGAAGACGCAGCGTCGGAAGGCCTCCCACAAGGTGGACCGACGACCTGGCGAGGGTCGCAGGAATCCGATGGATGCGAGATGCACAGGACCGGTCGCTGCGGCGACGTTTGGGGGAGGCCTATGTCCAGCAGTGGACGTCTTTCGGCTGAGGTGATGATGATAATGAAGTATTGACTACTTCAGCAAAAGCAAGAAGGCTAAAGGTTAATCTCTTTTTAAAGAGATTTCACGCCGACTGATCGACACTTTGCGGGACCAGAGGGCTGGCTCGTTCTTTGCCCAAAGAATTAGCATTGCTATACAACGTGGCAATGCCGCCAGCCTCCGGGGCATATTTCTAGATGACAGCGATGTGGAGGAGTACTTCGACGCCTGAGTGTACTGTGTGTCACTGCTTTATTTCTTATATAAAAGACTGCTATGTGCTTATGACCACTAGTTGTGGAACTCCCTCAGAATAAAATATGCTACGTGCAGCAGCTAGAACTTCAGGAAAACTTCTTTTGTCAATATCTCAAAAGTGTACTTTTTGCACATAGCAGGTTTTGGTTTGACAATGACAATATAACACTAGGTACGTCGGTGCGCTTGCCAAACCTGATTATATATAATTATGTGCATTATTTTGATTTTTCGTTTTTTCGCTAGATGTCATTAATTTTTATCGACACATTGATGGCAAAAACTGTTATGTGAAAATTATAACTGGAACAAAATTTGCAATATCTTATATGTGTCTTTTAAATTACGAAAAAAACAGTTTTTTTGTTGTCCTGAAAAGTTCTTTAAATGCACTTAACAGATTTGGCAAGCGCACCGACGACTACCTATTTAAATAGAATACAAAGAATGTACTATATGCCGTATCAAAAACGAAATACTTTAAAAAATAAACTCGTATGACTGTTTGTGCTATCAATCCAATCCACTACGCGCGTGGCCTTGTACATATCTATCTTATCCCTCTGTTCAAATACTCGTGAATAGCTTACATAATATATGTATTTATATTCACCACTTGAATGGAAACACTCGATACTGTATAGTAAATAAATATTACTATCAAAGACTAGTCAATAGTGTATTAGTCATTTGAGTCCAGTTTTTTTTTATATAACACTAGCTGTCCCCTGCGGTTTCACCCGCATTTTTCGTTACTGCTCCGCTCCCGTGGGTCGTAGCGTATAGCATTCCTCGATAAATGGGCTATCTAACACTGAAAGAATTTTCCAAATCGGACCAGTAGTTCCAGAGATTACTCCCTACATACAAACTTACAAATTATACCTCTTTATAATATTAGTATAGATAAACTAGTGCTTGACTACAATCCCACCTGATGGTAAGCAGTGATGCAATCGTTGATGATGAGGCGCACTAGTTTATTAAGAGCGTATTACTATTAGTTTATCTCTAGCTAAGATCCAAATATATCGTCACCAGTGGCGAGGGGTAGACTTGCGTGCGAGTTAATCCGCTACTTATTCTAAAAATATTATAAACCTGACCTAATTAAGCGACGGAAAATCTTAACTGCGAGATTCAGAAAACGTCGCTCAACTAACAACGCCATCTAGTGACCGCGTTCCCAACTTTTTTCACAAATTCACAATTTCCTCAAAAGATGACGCAGTGAACCAATATTTATGTAAACGCAATTTTAAAAATAGTATGTAAAATATATTATTAAAGTTCACTCACCAAATGCAGTTCGCTCAATGATGCAATAAATCCAAACCGGCGTTTTTATTAATTGTCGTAACACTCGTAACTTAATTTTGGGAACAGGATTTGGTTGCAATACAAAGAATCTATTAACAATATTATATCTCTACCATGAATTAATGCCATTACTAAATAGCACGAAATATATGTACAGTAACGTTAAAAACAAAAAAAAAACAACTACAAAACAGAAAATGAAAGATAACCGCCATGATAATTCGGTTGTATAAAAAACCCTACCAAATAAGATGTATTACTCGCCAATATCAGTTATTATGCAGTGAAATTCATTCTTATTTTGGAATCATTATAATTGCACAATGAATGAATTTTTCTTTCTCGCTTGCACCTATGCAATGTTTACTGTCTTCTTCCTCATAACTCGGTCCGGATCGAGTTATATTGAGTTCAATTTTCTACGTGCGAAAACGAGACTGCAAGAGTTCGAGTAATAGGCGTTAGTTTATAGGAAAGAAAGAGATAGATGCGTATTATGGGTTTTAGTTGTTTGAAAAGGTAATCCGGTGTTTTTCGGCTTATGATTTTGGCATTGACGACAAATGTTGTATACATTTAAAAAAATCGAAGTAATTGAACAATAGAAGGGTTGTTGACCTATAGATTTCTGTTTCAAAGTGAACTCGTAAGGAATGGAGTTATATGAAGGCTTCGCGACTGATCGTCACACCGAAGGCTAGGTTTGGGTTTGCGGACGACGAATAATCGGTAGCTCGCCGTCCGGTCGTCTGGTGACCATCCAGACGAAAAGGAAGCCAGTCCAAAATTTTACATTCCTAAGCCCTGAAGTTTCTGCTGTGCGTTGATATGTCAGTCTGTCAGTTTCTTCCTTGATATAATTACAGTGGGTGGCCAAATTATTAGGGACAGTACCTGAATTTCTTATATTAGTATCAACTTTGATAGCATTTTGCAGGCAAATGGTTGGTTGTAGGTCCGGCTAATATTTTTTATTTAAAGACTTTATTGATTGAGTTAATAAAAACATAAAATTTGAAATTAAATCTATATATATAAAAATCGATTGCTGTTCGTTAGTCTCGCTAAAGCTCGAGAACGGCTGAACGGATTTATCTTATCTTGGTCTTGAAATGTTCGTGGAGATCTAGGGAAGGTTTAAAAGGTGAGGAAAAAATAGAAAAAAAAATGGGCAGTAGGAAGTCTGCTGGGTCAGCTAGTTCTTTTATATACTTTTGAAAAAAAAAGTTCAACAAAGTTATAAATCTCACTTTTTAAGCTAACCAACGGAATAATATATTTTTTTTTATTTGGTATTATTACTGGCATCAGTATTATTATTTTTGATATAAAACAACATTGTGAGATCGCGCCATTTTTTTTATGTGGTATTTTTTAACTTTGTTGACTTTTTTCAACATTTGGTGAATATTTGGATCCTCTTGCCGGTGAAAAAAATAACACCAGCTGATTGTAACCCTCATTAAAGAGTGGTCATTATACCAGAAACCTGCTACATAAAGCCAGAACTTGCATAGAGAGCATACCACGATACATATATGGATGCTGTCACAAAATACTAGTAATATTCATCCATCTTATTACGTATCTTCTTTTTTCAAAACTATATAAATAACTTTGACTTCAAATTTGATGTTTTATTATCTCAATCAATGAAGTCTATAAATAAAAAATATTTGCCGAACCTACAACCAACCATTTACCTGAAAAATGCAATTAAAGTTGATAATAATATAAGAAATCTAGGTACTGTCCCTAATAATATGGCCACCCATGGTATGTATAAGTACATAATAGATTTACCTACTTTTTGAATTAAAATATTTGTATATTTACAGGAATGCTACGTCCTAGATACTGGAAGCCACAGCGGTATCTACGTGTGGGTTGGAAGGGAATCCACTGAGAAGGTATGCTTTTCGAACCATTCTTTTATTTTTTCATTATGATTTGCTTCCGTTTTCATTTTTAAATAAAAAAATTTAATTAATGATTCCAATATAAAAAATGAATTTATTTTAAATTTCCATTTTTCATATCATCATTAATTTTTGACATTTCATTGCCTTAATTTATAATTCGTTTTTTCATTCTGTTTTAATTATTGATTCTAGATACTGTACCAAAACTCTAACCAATTTAATTAAATTTCAACTCTACTGATTCGGAATCGTAAATCAATTATTTTTTTTATTGTTTTCTTTAGGAAAAGGCTGAAGCAATGAATAAGGCTGAACAGTACCTGAAATGGCATGACTACCCCGCTTGGGTGAGTATTTATTTACTTATTTATTGTATAGGGTGACTGGTAAGTAGTGACCGATACTTTAACACATGATCGTACTTATGATAACAAACAACTTTCACTGAGGGAGCAAACCTGAAATCGTGAAGTTTGTCACGACTTAAGGATTTGTCACACTGAATGCGTTCTGCGGCCTGCGGTCAGGTCAAAGTGAACGCAGTCCGCATCATGTATGAACAACGTTGTCGGTCGGTCCCTCGCCACCGCCTCGTCGTCCCAACATGCGTTCTTTGGTTGTGCTCGCGAGGTCAGATCGCATTCTATACAAAATATATTGATACCGACAATGCTTTGACCTGACCGCAGGCCGCAGAACGCATCCAGTGTGATAAATCCTTTAGGCTATCACGGTTTATTTCACAATTTAAAATGTCACTTACGGGATATCTTCCGTGAATAATATCGTAGTAATAACGTGTGTAATATCGGGAACTCAATACAATGAACAATCACAGAAGAAATCCCGTAAGTGACATTTTAAATTTTGTCACGACTTCTTGTATTTGTGACTATTTGTTGTTAGAGCGGCAACAAAAATAAACTCAATCAATCAATCCCCCGGGCTTGTTTCCTATTTGGGGTCAACAACAAAGACTTGTTATCATCTGTATTTTTTTAGAAAATTTCAACTATAGTCCGTCTAATGAAAGCGCGACCTGAGGAAAAGAGATTAAATCCAAAAATTTTGTATGTGGTATTACTAACTAGTAGGAGAATCATGTCTTGACACTTCACATTTTTTTTTATTTCCTACAATATTGCGGCTGAATAATGTTGCCAATTTTTTTTTAAAAGTCCAAGTATCGCGCTTTCATTAGACGCACTCTAGCCGCCTTCTGATCTACTCTTGAGAACAAGAATGTACTGTTTTGTTGAGATTTTTCGCGATTTCAGATTTCATTTGGTAAACAAACAAAAATGGTTGTCATCCAATTTAAATTTTCTCACACGGGGATAATAAAACTTCGTATTTAAATGCATTTACGAATCTTATACAAACTATAACAGCACATTAAACCTTTAAATAAACATTAAATAAAATTTCTTCACTCAGAATTAGGTCAAATTAATTAAAAATCATTTGGGGTGTCTGAGATTTTGCGCATTTAACCTATCAATACCCGCGAAATGAGACACAATAGTAAGACAATAACAGCGCGGTCCTATGAGACCGGTCGGGGATTCATGAATTAACAATACATGTTGTAGAACAAAGCTATATTTTATTGTAAGAAGGTCAATGAACCGCCCAACTGACATAATAGACAACCTTGATATCTTTCGGCGCCGGAACTATTGATTCTGTCTGGACTGAAAACGCCCTTGAATCTAGCTATCAGTTGTATCAAGTATACGAGGCCCTCAAGGGTTTATTTTAATACACACAATATTAAAATAGTTGGACAAATTTTAACACAGCATTCAGGACGTCTAACCAAAGATATCCAAGCAAAAAATAACACAAATGAAAGTGTTTTTATTTTGACTTAAAATAATAAATGGTCAGTATTTTCGTTAGCTGTTTTTTTTCTTTAAAGTATGTAAAGTGTTTTTTCTTATTATTTTTTTACCAGTGTCCATCTATTTTAATGGGACCTTATATACATACAATAGGACTACTCTTTGTGACACCGTATTAATTTTAAGCTCTTACTGTATTTCTTTTTGTACAGTAAAAAATATACTTTTTCAATCACAATCATAATTAACCAATTGGATTTGATTCCAATTTTTCGATTTACCGAATAGATTATATTAGCTAGTCTACCCAATGTTCACAGAAACACCTCTGTTTGTCTCAATGAAGGGTTCCATAATAAAAAAATGACTAAATTATTCCTTTTTATCCACAGGTACATGTAACCAAAGTCCCGCAGGGCGTGGAGCCAACGGCTTTCAAACAGGCCTTCACGGAATGGAACTAAATTATAAGGGAATAATAAGTCACACTGCATTTCAAGCAAGAATAGTACAACGGAGTTATAGTCTACAGTAAAGATAATTTATATCCACTATCGCATATAAGGAGAACTATCATCCCACCCACACATAGCGGGAGTCCTGCAGAGCCCCAAAAATGTCCCTTAGGGGCTTAAAAATATCCCTCAGGGCCCCCAAAATGTCCTACAGCCTTCTAAAAATGCCCCTTATTGCCTCAAAATGGTCCTCAGGGCCCCCCTAATTATCCCTCATGGCCCTCTAATTATCTCTAAAAATGTCCTTCAGGGCCCCAAAAATGTCCTACAGCGTCCCTCAGGGCCTCAAAAATGTCCCTCATGTCCCCAAAAATGTCCTACTGCGTCCAAAAATGCCCAGTGCCTCAAAATGGTACTCAGGGCCCCCTAATTGTCTCTTGTGGCCTCAAAAATGTCCCTCAGGGCCCCAAAAATATCCCTCAGGACCGCAAAAATGTCCCTCTGTGCCTCAAAATGGTTCTCAGGGCCCCCTAATTATCCCTCATGGCCCCAAAAATATCCCTCAAGACCCCAAAAATGTCCCTCAGGGCCCCAAAAATGTCCCTCAGGGCCCCAAAAATGTCCCTCAGGGCTCCAAAAATGTCGCTCATAGCTTAAAAATGACAACTCATATTTACCCTTCTTCTTTTCCTCCTTATCTCAACCCTAAAACATTATTCTCATTCTATCATAACTCCGTTGGACTATCATTGCTGCACTTTCCTTCTAAGATTAACAGAAATACTAGTTATGTGTAGAAAAACGGATATTCTTTATAGTCGCTGTCGACTCCTAATGTACCCAAAAGGCTGGCAGCATTGCCACGCTGTATGGCAATGATTATTCTCTGACCAAGATAAAAGCCAGCCCTTGGGTCACGCGAAGTGTCAACAAAGCGTTTTGATAGTTCTTTAAACTATTTGTGGACCCTTTACAGTTAAATAACACTTAGGAGTCTGTTTTTCCTGATAGCTACAACTTAGGAGTATTCAAGTCAAGATTGAATAGGTTACTTTTAGGCAAGCGTGCTCCATCGTCGACCACATCATCGCTTACTATCAGATGAGATACGTAATGTTCAAAGATGACAATATTTTTATCCTATTTTCTACACATAATTAGTATTTCTATAATAATTATTACTGTGTAAGATTATGTTTACATAACAAATTTTTGTATTATTTTCTGATAATGTTTAATTTATAAAATAAATAAAATGTAATTTCTATTAATAATAATGTTTTGTTTCATTTTACTACTTTTTTTTTAAATTACATAAACCAGTGCTAGGACATTACTGACGCCCCGTGCCTCAGAAAGCACATAATGGTTCCGTATGTCATTCGCAGATCTTTAGCAGTCGTGACAGGTAAGTAGTCTACGAAAAAGATTCTCTTATACAGGGCTTTCCAATAAGATGTGTTATTACGATATTCAAAGAAAAATGCATTTTTTTAATATAAATGATCGGATGTTTATCTATACTTCTATACTAATATTATAAAGAGGTAAAATTTGTAAGTTTGTAAGTTTGTAGGTTTGTAAGTTTGTAGGTTTGTAAGTTTGTATGTAGGGGGTAATCTCTGGAACTACTGGTCCGATTTGAAAAATTCTTTCAGTGTTAGATAGCCCATTTATCGAGGAATGCTATAGGCTATATACCATCACGCTACAACCCACGGGAGCGGAGCAGTAACGAAAAATGCGGGTGAAACCGCAGGGGGCAGCTAGTTTCATTATAAAGAGGAAGGTATGTCGTTAATAGTGCAAAAAAAGACATCAGGCAAATGATTACACATTTTACATTACTTACAAAGACATAAAGAAAGAAAATGTTTTAATGTAAGACCCCCTCTACTTTTAATAAATGGTACTTATCTATAACCTATCCATATTCGTTTATTTTGCAAACATTCCATGGCGAAAAATTAAAACAATTATTAATATTCCACAACTAATAATATTCCACAACTTTTCACACAACGCCGTCTAGTCCCAAGCTAAGCAGAGCTAGTGTTATGGGTACTAGACAACTGATAAACATACTTATATATTTCTAAATACATACATATTATAGATAAATTACACCCAGACACAGAACAAATGATCGTGCTCATCACACAAACATTTGTCCTGGGTGGGAATCGAACCCACAACCTCTGGTATAGCAGTCAGGGCCACTAACCACTAGACCAACAGGCCAGTCCAGTCAAACAAAAGATTGAAGAAATATTTTTATTTCTTCATATTATTAGGAAATTATTTGATTATAAATGAGTACACATTTTTAAGCCACAAAGAAAAACAGCACTAGGTAATCGTCCGACTTCTTTTGGTGTACAATAAAGTTTATTCTATTCTATTCTAATCGTCTCTTTATAGTATTAATATGATGTGGCCAAACCGTCAGTTTTTTTACTACACTGTCACTAGTACTAATATAAAGAGCAATACATTGAACAGTAAGGACTCGGCTTAGTTCTTGTTTTGCATAATAGATGGCGCTTTTCACTGACGTCTAATTTCTGAATCGCGGTGTTAAGATTCGCCGTCGTTGAATGACCCTCGCGTGTTACTGTAGTTTACAAGCGATAGAGAAGGTGACTTGTCTACAGTTGCAGCCTAGAAAATCACCTTGACTCTATTGCATACCTCCACATACCTATTAGCAGGAGTCCTTTGGGGCCTCAAAAATGTCGCCAAGGGCCTCAAAAATGTCCGTCAGGGCATCAAAAATTTTATAACCGTCACAGAATCCTGCATCGCGCAAGCAAAGTTCTCCGCGCGATTTGAATAGATACAACAGCCCGAAATCATCTATCGGGCTGTGGCCCACCGGACATTACACCTCGTCCAGTCGGAGGATCCTCCCTTTTCGACGGAGGTATGTGGGACTTTACTCTCTGTTCCGCTATCTCCAAACTGGTGACCCTCGACAAAGACCTCTCTTTTCAACGGAGGTATGTGGGACTTTACTCTCTGTACCACCTACCTCGAAACTACTTACCTGAGGTTAGTTCACAACAAACATACAAGGTGAGTTACCTGGGACACAACGCTTGCTGGATCACTATCCAGAAAGCGTCACCCCAGGGTTTTTTCATTTAATGAGATTTGATTGAATCCTGCGATTATCCCTAATGTGGAGATGAGAACGCTCCTGCTAGTATGGGGTTAGTACGAGGATATCACTATCCTTCTTCTTAGCGTGTCGATGGCAAACCTAGTCAGAGACCTTGCCTGGCCCAGTACTCGGCCACGGCAATGTCGTCCACTTATGCTGTCATTAGGTCCTCAGAGCAAGCAACAGGGCACGAGGTGCAGGATGGAAGATGGGACATGGTATGAGGAGAGACGCCGCACAAACACTGAAGATCAGAGCCGTCCGAGAACCCCCATCTGTGCAGATTGTCTTTGCTGTGGTCAACCTGGGTGCGGAGTCTGTTTAGGGTTTTCCTGGTTGGCCAAGGTGACTCCTGTCCAGGAGCGAGACTCTCCGATTAAATCCCCCTTACTATTAAATCCAAGTTAATTATTATTAAAATAACTTTAATACCGGATATCATGTCTCTGGATCGCTTTAAGAGCTCGTGGTAGAAACCTTGGCCTTCCAGTGACTTGTTAAAATGTCAGTCGTGCGAGCGAGAAAGAGGGTCGGAGGGGGGGGGTGCGAGGTGGTATTTTTGTATAGCACCCTTTAACAGTTCAGTTTAGGTAGTAATATAGATCGCGGTATCAGAAGGTAAGCGGTTGGTTTAGTTCTTATTTTGCATAATAGATGGCGCTTTTTATTGACATCTCGTTTCTAGATCGCGGTGTTAAGATTCTCCGCCGTTGAATAACCCTCGAATATTACTGTAAATTGTATGCGATAGGCGAAATGAATTATCAGCAGTAAAGATAATAAATTTCCTCTGTCGCAAATATAGAGCACTATCACTTTCATTTATAGATCTTTATCAGTCAGAATCCAGTATATCTGACTTTAGGCTTGCCATGAAGTGTCGTGTTACCATAGTTGATGGGTTGTGGTCTGGTAGGCAGCCGCGCCTTGTAAAATACTGGTATTCAGCTAAATCCGGCTTGACTGGAAGCCGACCCCAATATAGTTGGGAAAAGGCTAGGTAGATGATGATGATGACGATGATAATGGAGAGCAGGAGCCTCATGCTAATATGGGGTATGAGGTTAGTATGGGGATGTCACTATTAAATCGAAGTTAATTATTATCGAAATAACTTTAATATCGGAAATCGTGTCTCTGGATCTCTTTAAGGCACTCGCACACGTATACCGCTCGACCGCGCGGTCGAGCGGACGAAATTTCCTCGTGAGTCACCAGTCCGCGGCGGGACGCGATGCAGTGTCTGGAGCGCCTAAGAGCTCGTGGTAGAAACCTTGGCCTTCCTAAATCCGGCTTGACTGGAAGCCGAACCCAATATAGTTGGGAAATGCGAGGCAGATGATGACCACCCTTTAACAGTTCAGTTGAGGTAGTAAAATAGATCGCGGTATCAGAAGGTAAGCGGTTGGTTTAGTTCTTGTTTTGCATAATAGATGGCGCTTTTTATTGACATCTCGTTTCTACATCGCGGTGTTAAGATTCTCCGCCGTAGAATAACCCTTGAATATTACTGTAAATTTTATGCGATAGACGAGATGAATTATCTGCACTAAAGTAAAGATGACTAATTTCCTCTGTCGCAAATATAGAGCACTATCACTTTCATTTGTAGATCTTTGTCAGTCGTTTAGTCAGAATCCAGTAAATCTGACTCCAGTCTTGCCATGAAGTACCGTGTTACCCCAGTTGATGGGTTGTGGACGTCTGGTAGGCAGCCGCTCCTTGTAAAATACTGGTATTCAGCTAAATCCGGCTTGACTGGAAGCCGACCCCGAGGCTAGACAGATGATGATGATGATGATGATGGAGAGCAGGAGGCTCCTGCTAGTATGGGGTTAGTATGGGGATATCACTATTAAATCCAAGTTAATTATTATTGAAATAACTTTAATATCGGAAATCATGTCTCTGGATCGTTTTAAGGTGAAAGCGTCAGGGTAGCCCGCAAAATTAAAATTTTCTTACGTTTTTTGCAATTTGCAGGCCAGTGGTAGGTTGTATGAAGTTAAAAATACTTTAGCGACTGTAAAACGTAACTAGTTATATAATTATAACCATAAAAATCATCAGCACAAGCCTCCAAGCTCACTTAGTTGCAGGAACGTTTTTGACCATGAAAAAGCCGTTGTTACCCTGACTTCCCGGGTTTCAGTTCAGTTTAGGTAGTAAAATAGATCGCGGTATCAAAAGGTAAGCGGTTAGTTTAGTTCTTGTTTTGCACAATAGATGGCGCTTTTCACTGACATCGCATTTCTAGATCGCGGTGTTAAGATTCTCCGCCGTTAAATAACCCTCGAATGTTACTGTGAGTTGTATGCGATAGACGAGAGGAATTATCTGCAGTAAAGATGACTAATTTCCTCTGTCGCAAATATAGAGCACTATCACTTTTATTTGTAGATCTTTGTCAGTCGTTTAGTCAGAATCCAGTAAATCTGACTCCAGTCTTGTCATGAAGTACCGTGTTACCCCAGTTAATGGGTTGTGAAGGTCTGGTAGGCAGCCGCTCCTCGTAAAATACTGGTATTCAGCTAAATCCGGTTTGACTGGAAGCTGACCCCAATATAGTTGGGGAAAGGCTAGGTAGATGATGATGATGATGATGGAGAGCAGGAGACTCCTGCTAGTATGGGGATATCACTATTAAATCCAAGTTAATTATTATTGAAATAACTTTAATATGTCACTTCAACATGTCTCTGGTGAGCTTGTGGTAAAAGCTTGTAAGTAATTGGCCTTCCAATTACTTTTTAAAATGAGAAAGAGGTATGGAGCTATACCATATACATTTTTGTATAGCTCCCTAATCAGCCAACAACCCAATACCCTTTATCAGTTCAGTTCAGTTGAGGTAGTGAAATAGATCGCGGTATCAGAAGGTAAGCGGTTGGTTTAGTTCTTGTTTTGCATAATAGATGGCGCTTTTTATTGACATCTCGTTTCTAGATCGCGGTGTTAAGATTCTCCGCCGTAGAATAACCCTCGAATATTACTGTGAATTTTATGCGATAGACGAGATGAATTATCCGCAGTAAAGATGATTTATTTCCTCTGTCGCACTATCATTCCATCACCAGTTCCTCATGACGAAGGTTCTCACCGGTCATGGGATGTTCGGGAGTTTCCTGTACCGGATTCGTGCGGAAGAATTGTCCGGGTGTCACCATTGTGATGACCGGCCGGAGGACATGGTGGAGATGTGCCCCGCTTGGGCGGAGCGTCGCCGTGTCCTCTTGTGCCGGGCCCTTATTCAGCCATGCATGGTCCGGAGCGAGTACGAGTGGCAAGCGGTCGCCTCCTTCAGTAATGCTAGCGGAGGACGCAACCGCACAAGAGAGGGCATGGCCCTCACGCCGATTTCGGGCCGTTTCCGATCCCTATTTCCAACCACTGTAGGTACGCTTGCGGACGGCGAGCAATGGGTAGCTTGCCGTCCGGCAATTTGAAGTCAGTACTTATATTTTTGTGAAAAGGTTTTGTGTTCTTCAAATGTGTTTTTTTTAAGGTGGTGAGTCATCAGAATGTCTTTTCCTGCTTTTGGGTAGGGCGGGAGGGCTTGTCAGACTTTCTTCGAACGTATTGTGAGTCCCTCCTCCTCCTCGAGTCGTATTCCTCATTACTGCTTTTGGGTGCAATATTGACTGGTCTACACTGTCCTCGCATAAGTATCTGTGTTGTAATATGGAAATATTGTAGACCCAATAGTTTTTTGAAAAGAGTAACCATGGAGTTTATTGCCGGTTCTTCTCCTTAGGAAACGACCAATTTGGAACCGTGCACTAGTTTTTACGTTTTAAAGTGCCCATGTAGGCCTATGTGAAATAAAACCACTTTGACTTTGACTGAGGGTCGTGAAGACCCCGCTGGATTAGCTTCTTACTGATGGTATCTCTCCATAGCCAAGTGTGTAAGTATGGAACTGCAAAAATAACGGAATCATGATTCAAACAATATATTGAACAGGACAGAATGGAAGAAAAAAAACGTGTTAAGCCGACCCGAAATAAAACGGGACAAGGGCAGGAAGATGATGATGATGATGATTGAACAGAAGGGAGTTGGTTTATTTTTTGTATTCTGGCGTTTTCTAAGTGCCCAAGTAGGCAGGCTTACGTGAAATAAAAAAAAACCGGCCAAGAGCGTGTCGGGCCACGCTCAGTGCAGGGTTCCGTAGTTTCCCATCCGTCACAATAAGTGTCCCCAACTTTTTAAAAACTGTTCGTCCCATCAAGTTCAAAATAATTTTCCGAGAAAGTCTGTATAAAGTTCTACTTTTCAGATTTTTTCACATATATAAGTTTGAAATATGTGAAAAAATCTGAAAAGTAGAAGTTCAAAAGTTAGAGGGGGGGGGGGACACATTGTTTTTTACTTTTGGAGCGATTATTTCCGAAATGATTGATATTATCAAAAATGATTTTAGTAAAACCCTATTCATTTTTGAATACCTATCCATCACACGGCAGGGTTGGAATTAAAAAATAAAACACTTTCCACTTTACATGTACCCTACGCTACCTTGGCTACGGAACCCTAAAAAAACAGACTCTAAGTGAACTGTAATATTTTTTTTTGAGAAATAAATATCTTTAAACCGAAGGTAGGGAGTTGGTTTAGTTCTTGCTTTGCACGATAGATCTATGGCGTTTTTCACTGACATCGCATTTCTACATCGCGGTGTTAAGATTCTCCAACGTCGAATGACCCTCGAATGTTACTATAAATTGTATGTGATAGGGGAGATAAATTTTCCAAAGAAAAGATATATAGTAATTTATCTCTCCTATCACATATTGGGAGTATTATCCCACCATCACATACTAGCAAGAGGTAGGGGCCCGATAGGGTCAAAGCTCGGGGGGCCTGGGTCGACGAAAGAAAGCCCCAGGGGCCAGCCAGGAATTATTATTTGGGCAAAGAAAGAACAGGAGTGGGATTTATCAGTAGAAATCTGACAGGCCCTCTTTCTCTCTCGCTCTGGGCGGAGCATGAAAAGTGGTTTTCACTATCTTCCACCTTAAAAAAATTCACATACTAGCATGCGTCCCACGAGGCCCCAAAAATGTCCCTCAGGACTCCTTAAATAAGCAGGTGGCCGCTCGCGTAAAGGAATGCCCTACCTTACGCCCCCAGCGGTCCAAACCGATATCACAATAAAAACTTAGGCAGATGATCGTGGGTGCGTTTACAAACTTGAAAAGTCACATACACAAGACGCCCAGAGCCGGAACAACTATCTGTAGATCATACAAATGTTTGTTCCGTGCGGGTTTCGAACCCGGGACACGCAGCGCAGCAGTCAATCGCTTAACCACTGCGCTAACCGCTTACATTATGAATTGTGAAAGAATGAACTCAACTACTTTTACCAAGTCCGGCCACACTTGATAATAGTAGTTGTGTTCTGCCTCTCACGGTCGTTATAAGAGTTAAATATGAATGGTCGAGAATCTTAACACCGCGATACAGAAACGAGAAGTCAGTGAAAAGCGCCATCTATTGAGAAAAATAGAAATTAAACGGACTCCTTACCTTCTGTTCAATATGATATGGTTTTTTAGTATACCTACCTACATTACTTACAATGATTCATATATCTATTTTTTTACTCAGCGTTTACTTACTCTCCCACCGCTGGGCAAAGGCGTCCTTTAACTCTCACATCAGCTCCATAATTAAATACTAAGCGACTAACACAAGAATATTCCTGTCATACTAAAAATTAATTAAAAATATAACAAAAAACTGACTTTTAAAGTTAGTCTTTTTTGTATTTTTATGTTATTTTTTTAAATCGTTTTGTATTTGATTCCAAAAAAAAAACTTAAATATACAAAATGACTTAGTAGTTTGGCGTTTTAAAAATACAAAAAAGACTAACTAAGAAAGTCGATGTTTCTGGTTTGACCTCGACATCACCATCCACCACCATCGTGTTTTGACACCGACTTCCGAAATTTATTTTCAACCGACTTCAAAATCTGTTGAGAAATACAAAAACTAAACCAACTACCTATTGCATTCTGTTCAATACAGTATTTTTTTTGGTATACCTGCCATGTTTCAATTATCTTAGCAGCTACATAATTAGACAGCAACCAAAATGAAAGAAAGAAAGAAAACACGTTTATTTGGCAAACCATCAATATGAACGAGTACAGGTAAACTTAAATTACACATAAAAAAAAGCAAAAAAAGAAATAAGTATAACAATATCTCACGGCTTCGCCAAATAGGTCCAGTTCAGCATAATGCCGCGCAACTACGTAGCAGTTGCATGACGCTGATTTTCAACTGAACCTTTGAGTGTCGGTACGGATAAAAATCAGTTGTCTTATATATGTGAATTAAAATAAATAAATAGTTACATAAGAATATATATGTATATATATATGCATACTTATATTAATGTGTAAAAAGGGAAAAATCATAAATAAATGTTTAGTGTTAGATGTGTACCTATGTAATAAGAATAAAAATAATATCGCCAACTTCAATTATATAATTTATTTTTATGTAAGTTATACTTAAGGTTTGCTGTAAGAAAACCCAAATGTGGCTTAATACATGAATCCCCGACCGGTCTCATAGGACCGCGCTGTTATTGTCTTACTATTGTGTCTCGTTTCGCGGGTATTGATAGGTTAAGCTCGCCTGTGTACATGACCTGTCCTATTTTTATTTATTTAAATGTTTGTGTACAGTTAAGAATAAATAATTAAAAAAAAAAAACAACTGAAAAAGAACTTAATAATAATTATCATCTCCACAGCATTTTCCTAACTTACTCGGGGTCGTCCTCCAGTCTAACCGGATGCGGTTCTTTTTAGGGTTCCGTACCTCAAAAGGAAAAAACGGAACCCTTATAGAATCACTTTTTTGTCCGTCTGTCTGTCTGCCTGTCTTGAAAATTGAACTGTTTTCATAGGTAAGTTGGTACGGAACCCTCAGTGCGCGAGTCCGACTCGCCCTTGCCCGGTTTTTTTCTTCAAGTCGTGAATCATCAGAATGACTTCTCCCGCTCTTGGATGGAGCGGGAAGGCGTAAGTGCGACGCTTAGTCTGGTTATTTCTCTGAGAACACGTCTGATCACCACTCGGGTAGGCGTATCCTCAGGGAGGGAATAAGTGTGATAGAATGAACGTGACGACTTTCCGTTGTGCTCTTTCAGGATCACGGGTTTCCCTTTTAGAAGTTAACCCATGGTTCCATTAGACTACACTAGCACTGCGTGAAAGTAGTCACGCTAATTCTGTCACGATCGCTATAAGAGTTATACAGGAAAAGTTTTTAACCGCTGCGTAATTTTTTTTTTGGTGGTTGTGTAAGTAATAGAACACAAGTCAACTTCAAGGTTAAGCAACGCTTGCGAAGGTTGGTCTGTGGATGGGTGACCATCATAACATAACAAGTTTCCTCCGTGCCTCGGAAAGCACGTTAAGCCGTAGGTCCCGGCTGTCACTTGTAGATCTTTGGCAGTCGTTACAGATAGTCAGAAGCCAGTTAATCTGACTCCAGTCTTGCCATGAAGTACAGTGTTACCCCAGTTAATAGGTTGTGGAGGTCTGGTAGGCAGCCGCTCCTCGTAAAATACTGGTATTCAGCTAAATCCGGCTTGACTGGAAGCCGACCCCAATATAGTAAAGAAAAAGGCTAAGCAGATGATGATGATGAGATGATAATGATCGTGGGTGTGTTTACAAACATGAAAACTCACATACAAAAGACGCCCAGAGCCGGAACAACTGTCTGTAGATCATACAAATATTTGTTCCGTGCGGGTTTCGAACCCGGGACACGCAGCGGAGCCGTCAATCACTTAACCACTGCGCTGACAGCTTACATTGTCAATTGTGTGAGAATGAACTCGACTACTTTTACCCAGTTCAGCAACACTGGACAAAAGTAGTCGGGTTCTGCCTCACACGGTCGTAACAAGAATTATATATAAATGGCCGAGAATCTTAACACCGCGATACAGAAACGAGAATTCAGAGAAAAGCGCCATCTATTGAGAAAAACTGAAACTAAAAGAACTCTGTACCTACCTTTTATCTATCTATCTATATATATAAAAATGAAACCCGTTTTCCGTTGTCACGACATAACATGAAAACGGCTTGACCGATTTGGCTGATTTATTTTTTTAAATGTTCCTTGAAGTTCAATGATGGTTCTTACGGAGAGAAAAATTCAAAAAAAAAAGTTAGGTAAAGTAGGGTAGTGTAGGGTAGTGTAGGGTAGTGTAGGGTAGTGTAGGGTAGTGTAGGGTAGTGTAGGGTAGTGTAGGGTAGTGTAGGGTAGTGTAGGGTAGTGTAGGGTAGTGTAGGGTAGTGTAGGGTAGTGTAGGGTAGTGTAGGGTAGTGTAGGGTAGTGTAGGGTAGTGTAGGGTAGTGTAGGGTAGTGTAGGGTAGTGTAGTTTAGTGTAGGGTAGTGTAGGGTAGTGTAGGGTAGTGTGGGGTAGTGTAGGGTAGTGTAGGGTAGTGTAGTGTAGCGTAGGTAGGGAAGGTAGGGTAGGGTAGCGTAGGATATGTAGGGTAGTCATTTGACGGGAGCGAAGCCGCGGGTAAAAGCTAGTTCGGTATAATATTGTTCTATAGTATACCTACATTATTTTTATTGTTATAAACTAGTGCTTGACCGCGATCCCACCTGATGGTAAACAGTGATGCAATCGTTGATGGTGAGGCGCACTAGTTTATTAAGAGCCTATTTACTATAGTCTTAAAGACACCTTAATACGCTAACGAAAATCAGTGAAAAGCGTCATCTTCTCTTTGTATTTTTAAGTTTATTTTGGAAATCAAAAGCAGGATGACTTGAAAAAACTTTCACTTTAAAAGACAGTTTTATTTTAAATTAATTTGTAGTGTAACTGGATGTATATTCTTATTTTAGTCGCTTAGTATTTAATTATGGAGCTGATGTGAGAGTTAGAGGACGCCTTTGCCCAGCGGTGGGAAAGTAAATTCTGAATAAAAAAAAGATATGTGAATCATTGTAAGTAATATAGGTAGGTATACTAAAAAATAATATTATATTGAACAGAAGGTGCAAAGTTCGTTTAGTTTCTATTTTTCTCAATAGATGGCGCTTTTCACTGACTTCTCGTTTCTGTATCGCGGTGTTAAGATTCTCGACCATTCATATATAATTCTTATGACGACCGTGAGAAATCGAACACGGCTACTGTTACGCAGTATTCTCGTTCTGGGTAACAGTAGCCGTCTTCATTCTTTCACAATTCACAATGTATGTAAGCGGTTAGCGCAGTGGTTAAGCGATTGACTACTGCGCTGCGTGTCCCGGGTTCGATTCCCGCACGGAACAAATATTTGTATGATCTAAGCGTTCATTCTTTTACACTTATTCCTTCCCTGAGGACACGCCTGCCCGAGTGGTAACACGTGTACCCAAAGAATAATCAAACTAAGCGTTCCGCCTCATCGTTTTTCAATTTGCCTACTGCGGTTTTCCCGTCTGATTATAATTTAGGTATCATTTCTAGTCTTCTTCATCAGTTCCACATCACAGGACTGTAGATGCTTGGTTCTCGATGAAATTTGTCATTTGCCTTTAATATTTGAGGAGTTCCCTCGATTCCTCATGGAACACATCATCAGAACTGGATTTTGAAAAAAAAAAGGACTAATCTAGACTGTACCAGAAAAAAAAAATTTGCAAATCGGTCTATAAATGACGGACTTCTGGGATAAAAAACATAAAAAAAGACGAAATCAATTGATTTTTAGAACTTCCCCCTAATTTTGAAGTCAGTTGAAAATAACTTTCGGAAGTCGGTGTCAAAACACGATAGTGGTGGATAGTGATGTCGATGTTAAACAAGAAACACTGACTTCCAAAGTTAGTTTTTTTTGTATTTTTAAGACTTTTTTTTAAGGCAAAAACAAAACGATTTAAAAAAAAATACAAAATGACTAACTTTGAAAGTCTGTTTTTTTTTTATTTTTATTTTATTTTATTGTGACTGAGATATTCCTGTTTTAGTCGCTTAGTATTTAATTATGGAGCTGATGAGTTAGGGAGAACTTTGCCCAGCAGTGGGAAAGTATTGGCTGAATAAAAAAAAAAGATAAATGAAACATTGTAGGTAATGTAGGTATACGAAAGAACATCAATATAATTATCGAATAGAAGTTACTCAGTTCGTTTAGTTCCGGTTTTTCACAATAGATGGCGCTTTTCACTGACTTCTCGTTTCTGTATCGCGGTGTTAAGATTCTCGACCATTCATATATAATTCTTGTTACGACCGTGAGAAATTGAACACGGCTACCTTTACGCAGTATTCTCGTTCTGGGTAAAGGTAGCCGAGTTCATCCTTTCACAATTTGCAATGTAAGCGGTTAGCGCAGTGGTTAAGCGATTTACTGCTGCGCTGCGTGTTCCCGGTTCGATTCCCGCACGGAACGAATATTTGTATGATCTACAGATAGTTGTTCCGGCTCTGGGCGTCTTGTGTATGTGAGTTTCATGTTTATAAACGCACCCACGATACAGAAGTAAGTAATTCTTAGTGTGGGGGGCAACGTTTTCAGGGTTCCGTACTTCATAAGGAAAAAACGAAACTCTTATAGGATCATATTGTTGTCCGTCTGTCTGTCTGTCTGTCAGTTTCTGTAGTAAATTCATAGCCCCAGTAGGCTTTGGCGGAAGGAAGATCCGTGGACGAGTAGAGAGTAGTCTTTTATCTGGTCATCATCATCGTTTCAGCAGAAAGACGGGCCACTACTGGATACCATATTAGGTTTTTTTGATGATACTGTGACTGGGATATTCTTCTTTTAATTCATGAATCCCCGACCGGTACTATGAGACCGCGCTGTTATTGTTTTAGTATTGTGTCTCGTTTTGCGGGTATGTGATAGGTTAAGCTGCTTTCTATTTAATTATGTAGCTGCTAAGATAATTAAACTAAAAAAAACAAACAAAATATGGCAGGTACAAAAAAAAAAATACTACATTGAACAGACGGTAGGTACTCAGTTCGTTTAGTTTTTATTTTTCTCAATAGATGGCGCTTTTCAGTGACTTCTCGTTTCTATATCGCGGTGTTAAGATTCTCGGCCATACAAACTAATATTATAAATACGAAAGTAACTCTGTCTGTCTGTCTTTGCTTCACGCCTAAACTACTGAACCGATTTGTGTGAAATTTGGTACAGACATAGTTTGGAACTTGAGAATGGACATAGGATAGTTTTTATTACAAAAAATAAAATAAAAAATAAAATAAAATTTATTCCGCACATACAGCGCCATCTATTGGTCAAGAGTCGGCATCAATTCAGTACTGAAAATTCATCGGAAAAATGTAAATAAATAGTAAAAAGGAATGAAAATATAATATAATACAACTTTTAGTACAAAAAGCTGCTGAGACAGAAGAGATGGCTCGGGAGTAGGGAATGCAATCCGGACTATCCGTAATCCGAAAAATCCGGATATCCGCACATTTTTAGTTAAATTGTAAATCCGGATTCGAAAATCAAATCCGCGGATTTTCTGAATAATCAGAAATTTTAATTCGCGATGATATTATCTACTTTTATTATTAGTTTAGAACTAGCTTTTGCCCGTGGCTTCATCCGCGTGGAAGACGGATAAATAAAAAAGTAAATTCAGAAAAAAATATCGTAACGTGGGTCCAATATCATTCGTGGTCTACCCGTATGACAAGTTGCAATGCATGCGTGCCCAAAAAAGACTGAATGTCTTTTAAGGCGCCAGGCGTCATCATTCTGACAGAAAAAAGTATGAACTAATTAACAACCTTACTACATTCTTTGGGCACGCCATAATTATGGCTATAAGTCCCCTCTTTGAGAAGTGGTTGGAAAGACGTCACTGCGTCCTCACCTTTCACATGACACAGGTCCTCACCGGACGTGGTAAGTTCGAGAGGTTTCTCCGCCGGATTTGTGCGAAAGAAACGCCCAGGTGTCATTAATGTGCGGATCGATCACCTGGAGGACACGGTGGAGCTTATGGTTAAGGTGTGACGTTTGACTGTCTTGTCGGACGAACACTAGGTTCGTAAGGGCGAATGCTGAGCGTGGATACTGAGTTCGAACTAGAGGTCAAGCAAATAGTGCTATTGGGTTTTTCCATTAGGAATTACTCTATAGCTGCCCGGAGTTTAGAAGTTGGTGGTATGATACCCCCATGCCTCTGAAAACACGTTAAGCTGTGGGTCCTACACCTGATCTCTCTCCGGTCGTCCCTTACCACCGCCTTCTCACCTGACTATAATTAAAAGAACAGAGAGTGTGTGGGAGAATGACGTGTCGTGATCGTGGAAGATAATTAAATATACCAATCACTACTTTAAGAGTTTATTCTCACCACTAATAATTATAATATTTACAGAGCAAAGAGAGTGGCGTCTGTCATCTAAGCGAGGCGGATTGACAGGCGCAGGTGCGCGCGTCGGTGCGCGCGTCGATGCGCTGTCAATGGTTTTGTGGTTATGCCACATGACTCCCCCCTTGAGACCATCCTAGGATGGGCGATAATAGTCAGGGATTCTCACTTTTCTTCCTGAACGAGTAATTCTTACTTCGTTTTTGGTATTTGGGCCTGGTGATTCATTTTCCAGCAGACGAGTATCTGGTGTAAGTATATAGGCTGGTTTCAACCTCTCTATCGATACTGTCTGTTCTTTTCCCTTGACAAGCAACTTAAAGATTTTTGTGCCTCGTTGCAGTACGAGGTATGGACCAGTATATGCCGGCTGTAGGGATCCTCTCACAGTGTCATCTCGGATGTAAACGTGAGTGGCAGAAGATAAGTCTCGGAACACGAAGATGTTACGTTTGCTGTGTCTTGTGGCTGGCCGAGGACGAATATTGTTCATGATGGAACGTAGTCGTGCTAAGTACTCGGTGAGATCGCTGGTCATATGTTGGTCGGTGATTGGCTGCAGAAACTCTCCGGGCAGTCTGAGGGGTTCACCGTAAAGGAGTTCAGCGGGTGACGCTTGAATGTCCTCTTTGAAAGCGCTTCTCATTCCTAGCAGTACCAGAGGTAAGCTTTCCGTCCATTTTAGGGTTCCATGGCACATTATAGCGGCTTTAAGCTGTCTATGCATTCGTTCTACCATTCCATTGCTTGCAGGATGATACGCAGTGGTTCTGTTGCGTTGAAATCCAGCAAGTTCTGAGAGCTGTTTTAACAGTGCGGACTCGAACTGCTTCCCGCGATCGGTCACGATTTCTGTCGGGCAACCGTAACGTGATATCCAGTTACGAACGAGAGCTTTGGCCACTGTTTCAGCGGTTATGTCTTGCATAGGGATTGCCTCCGGCCATCGAGTGAATCTATCTACGGCGGTGAGACAATAACGGTAACCATCTGAGAGCGGTAAGGGTCCGACGATATCAATGTGCACGTAGGTAAATCTGCCGTTCGGTAGCTTGAAGGTGCCCACAGGTGGAGTTACGTGCCTAGTGACCTTTGAGCGTTGGCATGCGTGACAGAGTTTGGTCCAATCGCGACAATCTTTGTTTATGCCTGGCCATACGTAACGCTGAGCCACTAATTTTGCGGTGGCTTTAGCGCCAGGATGGCTAAGTGAGTGTAGGCTGTCGTAGACTTGCTTTCTAAGCTCTTTCGGGACGTAAGGTCGTGGATTTTGAGTGCTGTCGCCGCAGTAAAGTTCCAGTTTTGTTCCAGGTACAGTTACTTTGACAAGCTTAAGTGAAGATCCACCTTCTAAAAGTTGCTTTAGTTCTGAGTCGTTACGCTGTGATATGGCCAAGTTCTTCGACTCGACAGGCTGTATTATTTCCTCAATTCTAGAAAGAGTATCGGCAACTATGTTGTCTTTTCCGGATATGTGTTGGATGTCTGTGGTGAATTGTCCTATGTAATCTAAATGGCGAAACTGACGTGGTGAACATTTTTCTTTGTGACTTTGGAATGCGAAACAGATGGGCTTGTGGTCTGTGAATCCTGTGAAGTGTCTTGCTTCCACCAAGTGTCGGAAATGTTTCACGGATTCGTAAATCGCAAGGAGTTCTCGGTCGTACGGAGAATATTTTATCTGTGATGGACTCAATTTTCGGCTAAAAAAGGCGAGAGGTTGCCATTCTCCGTCTTTCTTTTGCTGAAGAACTCCTCCGATTGCGACGTCTGATGCGTCCGTGACTAACGCTAGTTTGGCGTCCATGTCAGGGTGCGCGAGAAGAGCAGCTTGGCATAAGCTCTTCTTGCAGCCTTCAAATGCCTGTAGTGCTTCTCCGGTGATGTTAATGGGATGATTTCCTTTTATGAATCCGGTAAGCAGGTTATGCAATGGCGTTTGGGATGAGGCAGCATCTTTTATAAAGCGACGATAGAAATTTATCATCCCCAGGAATCTCCTGAGTTCTTTAACGGTCTTCGGGATGGGGTAGTCCTTGATGGCTTGGATCTTGTTATCCAGTGGTTGGATGCCTGCACGAGATACGCTGCAGCCAAGGAAAGTTACTTCTTCCACCCCGAAAACACATTTGGAGGTATTGATGACCATACCATATTCTTTTAATTTTTCGAAGATGAGGCGTAAATGACGATAATGTGTCTCTTCATCCGGGGAGAAAATCAAAAAATCGTCCAAGTATGTGTAGCAAAAGTCCAAGTCACGTGTCATTTCATCAACAAATCTTTGAAATGTTTGTCCCGCGTTTCTGAGACCAAACGTCATAAAGGGGAACTCAAACATCCCAAAAGGTGTGGTTATGGCCGTTTTGGGAATGTCTTCGGGATTTACCGGTATTTGGTTGTACGCCTTTACTAAGTCGATTTTGGAAAAAAATTGGCAGCCAGCTAAGTTCTGACTGAAGTCCTGTATGTGCCTGATAGGGTATCGGTCGGGGATTGTGCGAGCGTTTAGCATTCTGTAATCGCCACACGGTCGCCATCCGTTGTCCTTTTTTGCGGCGAGATGAAGGGGGGACGACCATGGGCTCTCAGACGGTCGTGCTGTCCCTACTCTCAACATTTCATCGAACTCTTGTTTTGCGGTCTTCAGTTTGTCCGGAGCAAGTCTTCTTGGAGTGCAATATACGGGCGGTCCGGCGGTTGTTCGTATGTGGTGAACCGTATTGTGACGTATGACCCGATGTGTACCTGCTGGCCGAGTGATTTCAGGAAAATCTCGAAGAAGGTTCAGGTACTTAGACTCGCCTGTTATCGTTTTGACTGAAGTTATGACGTCTGATGCAGGAACTGGGTTTGCGTTTGCTGACAGGCTGGTCTTGTTGTCGATTAGGCGTTTGTTACGACAGTCTACGACCAAGTCGTAATGCGATAAAAAATCGGCTCCGATAATTGCCTTTGTGACGTCAGCAATTACGAATTGCCAGGAGAATGCACGGCGAAGTCCTAGGTCAAGTTCCATTTGCTGTGCACCGTATATGGCAATTGGTGTCCCATTCGCTGCGAAGACGTTGAGCTCGACAGTACGTGGTCGCCTTTGTTTCAGGGCGGAGCGGGGAAAAACGCAGATGTCGCTCCCGGTGTCGACTAAGAATTGCGTTTTTGTCTTTCTGTCCGTAATGTAAAAGCGACCGGTAGTTGTACTATGGCAATCATGTGTCGCTACTAATGACTGCCTTTGGCTTTTCCCGATCCTGATTGATAATCACAAGGTTTTAGGCATCTTCGTGCCTTGTCTCCATATCTGTGGTGAAAAATACAGTTCGGGAACTTTTTATAATTTGAATGGGAACGCGTGTTGCTCCTTCCTCGTTGACTTCTGTTCCTCGACCTGGGTCTAGAATCTCTTGTTGAGAGGGCCTTCACTTGACGACTGAGCTCTGCTATCTCTTTCGATAGTTTTTCGGCAATTGAGTTGGGCATTGCGTCCGTGGCGGCCACTTGAGGTGCGGATGGTACGAGGTCGTGTACTTTATCTGCCAGGTCTGCGAGTGCAGAAAGTGACGACTCTGGCTGTGATGCTACAACTATTTGTATGTTACCCGGTAGACGGCTAGTCCACACGGTCTTTATAAAGTCGTCCGGTATGTTTGGGCCCGCTAGATGTTGCAGGTGCCGAAGAAACGCAGATGGTCGCCTGTCTCCTAATTCCTCATGCATCAACAACTGCGTGAGTTCCTTTTCCCGCGAAGCGGATAGCCTTTTGATTAGCTCACTTTTTAGTTTTTCATATTTGCCACTGGCTGGAGGATTAATTAAAATATCTTTTACCTCAGCGGCGTATCTGTTTTCTAGATGCGAGCTGACGTAGTAATACTTGGTGTCGTCATCCTTTACACCTGACAGCGCGAAGCTTCCTTCTATCTGCGCAAACCAGACTGCTGGTCCTTCTGGCCAAAACGGTGGTAGTCGTACACCGACACGACAAATGTCAGAAGATATAGATATTTTTTCTTTGGAGCTGCCTTCGTCGCCATGTTTGTCAGATTGCTTATTTTGTGACATTTTCTTTCTTCTTTGAGACAGTTCCGTGTTGTGTTCAATATTCGGGGTCACCAATGTGGGAGAATGACGTGTCGTGATCGTGGAAGATAATTAAATATACCAATCACTACTTTAAGAGTTTATTCTCACCACTAATAATTATAATATTTACAGAGCAAAGAGAGTGGCGTCTGTCATCTAAGCGAGGCGGATTGACAGGCGCAGGTGCGCGCGTCGGTGCGCGCGTCGATGCGCTGTCAATGGTTTTGTGGTTATGCCACAAGTGCGCCAGTGTCTGCGTACACACTTGTGCACTATAATATCTGCCGACTACTCACGCCGGGTCCTGGTACGGCCCATGGACCGGAGCGCAAAGGAATATGACAGGCGGCCGCGTGCTTCTGCGAAGCAGTAATGCTAGCAAAGGAGGCGGCTGCACGTGCGAGGGAATGATCCTCACGCTCCAGCTCCCGGATTCAGACCCCGATTTCCAGCTACCGTAGGCGCAAACTTGCGGATGGCGAGCAATGGGTAGCTCATCGACCCTGCCACGGCGCGTAGTGTGTCTCAAGGTGATACAAATCATAGTAGCCCAGCTGGGTCGAAGCCTACTGTTGCCATGGGTTATGTGAAAGTGAACCCCGGGGCCCTAGAACGAAGACAAAGAAAAAGAAGAAGAAAGAGGAGTGGATTTTAGTCACAAAAAATCTGATATCCCGCTCTGCTCAGAACGGGAGAAGTCATTGGATAATTTCCAACCCAAAAATGGAAAAAATATACATTCTTTGTCTTTACATATTGGGAAAACGGCTTCTTGGTGAGGCCGTAATCCACCATGCGGGCCCAGTGTGGGTTTGTGGATGCTAAATATCCTAAAAGTTTTGGTTCTAGGACTTGCCGGTTTCCTCACGATGTTTCCTCTCGCCGCCGCCGCGAAGGGAAATCGTGTTAAGGGAAATATTATGTTAATAAATTAATATAAGTAGGTTTGTTTAATTTTCATGAAAAATCCGTAAAATCCGGATAATCCGGATTGGATCCAAAATCCGTTTGAATAAATCCGGATTTTTAAAACACGACGGATTTGCATTCCCTACTCGGGAGCGCCGGCTCTTAGGTGCTGGGCGTCATGCAACTCAAAGAGCTGCTGAGACAGAAGAGAATGCTGAACGTCATGCGTGTCTGATTTCTGCAGAGTCACATGAAGAATCTCATAGACGACGTGTTCTATTAGCTGCACGGCAAGCACAAAGACGAAATATATTTACACGTAGTACGTGGGAGGTATTTCATGATGCTGCTTTTGATTACGACCCTTTAATAGATTACATGAACCATCGATTAGTGCTCTTAGGACGGATGGCTAAAAAGTGCACATATTGTATGTCACTAAAATGGAAAGAGGAAACTCCGGGTATGTGCTGTTCTGGAGGTAAAGTTTCACTTCCATCACTCGGTATTCCAGAAGAACCCCTGAAAACATTCCTTTTATGCGATAGTAATGAGTCACGATTCTTTGAACAGTATAAGGAAATATAATAGCTGTTTCCAAATGACGTCATTTGGGGTAGATCATGAGGTTGTTATGCCTGGATTTTCCAGTACATTTAAAATCGGAATTCACTATTCCACGCGAACGAAGTCGCGGGCAAAAGCTAGTTCATATATAATTCTTATTACGACCGTGACAGTTAGAACACAACTACTATTATCAAGTGTGCGCGGACTTGGTAAAAGTAGTTGAGTTCATTCTTTCACAATTCATAATGTAAGCGGTTAGCGCAGTGGTTAAGCGATTGACTACTGCGCTGCGTGTCTGGGGTTCGATTCCCGCACGGAACAAATATTTGTATGATCTAAGCGTTCATTCTTTTACACTTATTCCTTCCCTGAGGACACGCCTGCCCGAGTGGTAACACGTGTCCCCAAAGAATAATCAAACTAAGCGTTTCGCCTCATCGTTTTTCAATTTGCCTACTGCGGTTTTCCCGTCTGATTATAATTTAGGTATCATTTCTAGTCTTCTTCATCAGTTCCACATCACATGACTGTAGATGCTTGGTTCTCGATGAAATTTGCCATTTGCCATTAATATTTGAGGAGTTCCCTCGATTCCTCATGGAACACATCATCAGAACTGGATTTTGAAAAAAAAGGACTAATCTAGACTGTACCAGAAAAAAAAAATTGCAAATCGGTTTATAAACGACGGACTTCTGGGATAAAAATATAAAAAAAGAAGAAATCAACTGATTTTTAGAACTTCCCCTAATTTTGAAGTCGGTTGAAAATAACTTTCGGAAGTCGGTGTCAAAATATGATGGTGGTGGATGGTGATGTCGACATCTAACAAGAAACACCGACTTCCAGAGTTAGTCTTTTTGGTATTTTTAAGTTTCTTTTTGAAGGCAAAACCAAAAAAAATTGCAATATGACTAAACTTTGAAAGTCTGTTTTTTATTATTTTATTTTTTTTTATTGTGACTGAGATGTTCCTATTGTAGTCGCTTAGTATTTAATTATGCAGCTGATGAGTTGGGGAAACCTTTGCCCAGTAGTGGGAAAGTATTGACTGAATAAAAAAAAAAGATAAATAAAACATTGTAGGAAATGTAGGAATACGAATATGGTTGTTCAACAATATAATTATCGAACAGAAGGTACTCAGTTCGTTTAGTTTCAGTTTTTCTCAATAGATGGCGCTTTTCACTGACTTCTCATTTCTGTATCGCGGTGTTAAGATTCTCGACCATTCATATATAATTCTTATTACGACCGTGACAGTTAGAACACAACTACTATTATGAAGTGTGAGCTGACTTGATAATAGTAGTCGTGTTCATTCTTTCACAATTCATAATGTAAGCGGTTAGCGCAGTGGTTAAGCGATTGACTGCTGCGCTGCGTGTCCCGGGTTCGATTTCCGCACGGAACAAATATTTGTATGATCTACAGATAGTTGTTCCGGCTCTGGGCGTCTTTTGTATGTGAGTTTTCATGTTTATAAGCGCACCCACGATACAGAAGTAAGTAATTCTTAGTGTGGGGCAAAGTTTTCAGGGTTCCGTACTTCATAAGGAAAAAACGAAAGGTCAAAGTCAAAGTCAAATGTATTTATTTGTAACACATAGGTAAAATGTTGTTACATGGTGGTAAATACAAAAAATAGTGTTCACTATGTGCTGCCTTGCTGGGCGTACAAATATTACTTACCAGAATATGGGCAAAGGCGTCCTTTAACTCTCACATCAGCTCCATAATTAAATACTAAGCGACTAACACAAGAATATTCCCGTCATACCAAAAATTAATTAAAATTATAACAAAAAACTGACTTTTAAAATTTGTTATTTTGTACTTTTTTGTGTTTTTGACGTGACAACGTCTTAAATTAGGTTGCGGCTGGGAGTCACTTATGAAAAAGTGTAACGCTCGGTAACGTTACGATGAGTCACCGAACGAGAGAGAGGCCCGCCGAATGCCTTGCGTCTCTCTCCCACTCAACTATGATCGGTCTGCCGCGCGCGCAGCACTAGAGAATTTTAGTAAACAAAATATATTTCTATAGTTAAAATTTGTGCAATTCTTATTTTCATTCAATTCCTTGTTCCTATTGTGCAATTTAATTATATTCATATCAATAAATATTCTACCGAGAAAAAGACGTTGTCACGTAAAATCTTCGCCCGTAAAAACGACTTTACAGGCAACCATTTTTTTTTTTAAATCGTTTTGTATTTGATTCCAAAAAAAAACTTAAAAATACAAAATGACTTAGGAGTTTGGCGTTTTAATAATACAAAAAAGACTAACTTAGAAAGTCGATGTTTCTGGTTTGACCTCGACATCACCATCCACCACCATCGTGTTTTGACACCGACTTCCGAAATTTATTTTCAACCGACTTCAAAATCTGTTGAGAAATACAAAAACTAAACCAACTACCTATTGAATTCTGTTCAATACAGTATTTTTTTTGGTATACCTGCCATGTTTCAATTTTCTTAGCAGCAACATAATTAGATAGCAACCAAAATAAGAATATCCCAGTCGCAATACAATTTACATTTCATTTTCAATACTATTTCCTCATTTATATAATTTCTTTTTATGTAAGTTATACTTAAGGTTTGCTGTAAGAAAACCCAATTGTGGGTTAAGCTCGCCTATGTACATCACCTGTACTAATTTTAGTTATTTAAATGTTTGTGTACAATAAAGAATAAATCATCATCATCATCATCATCTGCCTAGTCTTTTTTGCAACTATATTGGGGTCTGCTTCCAGTCAAGCCGGATTTAGCTGCATACCAGTATTTTACGAGGAGCGGCTGCCTACCAAACCTCCAAAACCCATTAACTGGGGTAAAACGGTACTTCATGGCAAGACTGAAGAATAAAGAGTAAATAATAAAAAAAAACGACTTAAAAAAATAAACTTTACTATAAGTATCATCTCCACAGCATTTTCCTAACTTGCTCGGGGTCGTCCTCCAGTCTAACCAAAGAGAATTAAAAGTATAACCGAATACGGTTCTTTTTTCTTTTTTTTTTCAAGTGGGGAATCATCAGAATGACTTCTCCCGCTCTTGGATGGAGCGGGAGGCGTAAGCGCGACGCTTAATCTGGTTATTTTTTTGAACACGTCTGATCACCACTCGGGTAGGCGTGTCCTCAGGGAGGGAATAAATGTGAAAGAATGAACGTGACGACTTTCCGTTGTGCTCTTTCAGGATCACGGGTTTCCTTTTCAGAAGTTAACCCATGGTTCCAATAGACTACACTAGCACTGCTTGAAAGTAGTCGCGTTAATTCTCTCACGATCGTAATAAGAGTTATACAGGAAAAGTTTTTAACCACTGCGTAAATTTTTTTTGGTGGCTCAGTGTAAGTAATAGAACACAAGTCGACTTCAAGGTTAAGCAACACTTGCCAAGGGTTGGTCTGTGGATGGGTGACCATCATAACATAACAAGTTTCCTCCGTGCCTCGGAAAGCACGTTAAGCCGTAGGTCCCGGCTGTCACTTGTAGATCTTTTGCAGTCGTTACGGATAGTCAGAAGCCAGTTAATCTGACTCCAGTCTTGCCATGAAGTACTGTGTTACCCCAGTTAATGGGTTGTGGAGGTCTGGTAGGCAGCCGCTCCTCGTTAAATACTGGTATTCAGCTAAATCCGGCTTGACTGGAAGCCGACCCCAATATAGTTGAGAAAAAGGCTAAGCCGATGATAATGATGATGAGATGATGATGATCGTAGGAGCGTTTACAAACATGAAAACTCACATACAAGAGACGGCCAGAGCCGGAACGACTATCTGTAGATCATACAAATATTTGTTCCGTGCGGGTTTCGAACCCGGGACACGCAGCGGAGCAGTCAATCACTTAACCACTGCGCTAACCGCTTACATTGTGAATTGTGTAAGAATGAACTCGACTACTTTTACCCAGTTCAGCAACACTAGATAAAAGTAGTCGGGTTCTGCCTCTCACGGTCGTAACAAGAATTATATATAAATGGCCGAGAATCTTAACACCGCGATACAGAAACGAGAATTCAGTGAAAAGCGCCATCTATTGAGAAAAACTGAAACTAAAAGAACTCTGTACCTACCTTTTATTCGGTATAATATTGTTCTATAGTATACCTACAATATTTTTATTGTTATAAACTAGTGCTTGACCGCGATCCCACCTGATGGTAAACAGTGATGCAGTCGTTGATGGTGAGGCGCACTAGTTTATTAAGAGCCTATTTACTATAGTCTTAAAGACACCTAAATACGCTAACGAGAAGTCAGTGAAAAGCGTCATCTTCTCTTTGTATTTTTAAGTTTATTTTGGAAATCAAAAACAAGATGACTTGAAAAAATTTTCACTTTAAAAGACAATTTATTGTTTTTTTTTTATTAATTTGTAGTGTGACTGGAATATTCTTATTTTAGTCGCTTAGTATTTAATTATGGAGCTGATGTGAGAGTTAGAGGACGCCTTTGCCCAGCGGTGGGAAAGTAAATGCTGAATAAAAAAAAAGACATGTGAATCATTGTAAGTAATATAGGTAGGTATACTAAAAAATAATAATTATTATATTGAACAGAAGGTGCAAAGTTTTTTTTAGTTTCTATTTTTCTCAATAGATGGCGCTTTTCACTGACTTCTCGTTTCTGTATCGCGGTGTTAAGATTCTCGACCATTCATATATAATTCTTGTGACGACCGTGAGAAATTGAACATGGCTACTGTTACGCAGTTATTCTCGTTCTGGGTAACAGTAGACATGCTCATTCTTTCACACTTATATCCTTCCTAATGCTTCTTGTACACGACACGGTTTTACTCCGTACGTAGCTCCGGTCAAAAAACGTACCGTGTACATAGCGTTGATAGGCGTCCGGATAAAGCCAGACACGGTCAGGCTTTTTGGTTGTATGTCCGGCCAAATTGGGTGGAGTAAGGTCTGTCCGGCTTTTGTTAGGCTTTTTATTCTTTACTGTACACAAACATTTAAATAAATAAAAATAGGGCAGGTGATGTACACAGGCGAGCTTAACCCACAATTGGGTTTTCTTACAGCAAACCTAAGTATAACTAACATAAAAAGAAATTATAAATATATTAGGAAATAGTATTGTAATTTATTAAATTTAAATTGTATTGCGACTGGGATATTCTGGTTTTGGTTCATCATCATCATCATCATCATCTCAGCCGAAAGACGTCCACTGCTGGACATAGGCCTCCCCCAAGCGTCGCCACAGCGACCGGTCCTGCGCGTCTCGCATCCATCCGATTCCCGCGACCCTCGCCAGGTCGTCGGTCCACCTTGTGGGTTTTGGTTGCTTACTATTTAATTATGTAGCTGCTAAGATAATTAAAACACGGTAGGTATAAAAAAAAATCTATAACAGAAGGTAAACACAGAGATCGTTTAATAAATGTTTTTCTCAATAGATGGCTCTTTTCACCGACTTCTCGCTTCTGTATCGCGGTGTTAAGATTCTCGACCGTTCATATATAATTCTTATTATGACCGTGAGAGACAGAACACGGCTACTATTACGCAGTTCTCTCGGACTGTATAATAGTAGTCGAGTTCTACTTTCATATTAATTATTCTCTCCCTAAAGTAGACGCCTACCCGAGTGATGACAAGACCAAGCGTGTCGTTTCGTTGTTTATACCACGTACATCGAAGGACTGGAACAATTTGCCTGATGCGGTTTTCCCGTCCGATCATTCTTCATCAGTTCCACTTCATCAAATGTTACTTATTTACTTTAGATGCTTGGTTCTCGATGAAAATACTAAAATCCTCATGATTCCTCATGGATCCCATCAACAGAACTGTATTTAAAAAAAAATGGGGCCGATCTGGACTGTAGGAGAAAAAAAAATTAGAAATCGGTCTATGAACGACGGACTTCTGAGATAAAAACATAAAAAAAAGAAATCAACTGATTATTAGAACCTCTCCCTATTTTTGAAGTCTGTTGAAAATAACTTTTGACTTTCGGAAGTCGGCTTCGAAAAACGTTGGTGGGTGAGTGTGGGAAAAAACCGACTTCTAAAGTTAGTCTTTCTTGTATTATTAAGTTTTTTTTGAAGTTGTTTTTTTTTCTTTGTTAAAAAGGTTTTTTTTATTGTACATATATTGATTGGGATATTCTTGTTTTAGTCGCTTAATATTTAATTATGGAGCTGATAAGTTGGGGGAGGCCTTTGCCCAGCAGTGGGAAAGTATGTAGCTGAATAAAAAAAAAGGTAATTGAAACATTGTAGGTATTTAGGTGTCTTTAAGACTAAAGTAAATAGGCTCTTAATAAACTAGTGTGCCTCACCATCAACGATTGCATCACTGCTTACCATCAAGTGAGTTCGCGGTCAAACACTAGTTTATAACAATGAAAAAAAATGTAGGTATACTAAACAACAAAACTATATCGAACAGAAGGTAGACAGTTCGTTTAGTTTCAGTTTTTCTCAATAGATGGCGCTTTTCACTGACTTCTCGTTTCTGTATCGCGGTGTTAAGATTCTCGACCATTCATATATAACTCTTATTACGACCGTGACAGTTAGAACACAACTACAGTTATCAAGTGTGGGAGGACTTGGTAAAAGTAGTTGAGTTCATTCTTTCACAATTCATAATGTAAGCGGTTAACGCAGTGGTTAAGCGATTGACTGCTCCGCTGCGTGTCCCGGGTTCGATTCCCGCACGGAACAAATATTTGTATGATTTACAGATAGTTGTTCCGGCTCTGGGCGTCTTGTGTATGTGACTTTTCATGTTTATTAACGAACCCACGATACAGGAGTAATTCTTAGTGTGGGGCAACGTTTTCAGGGTTCCGTACTTCAAAAGGAAAAAACGAAACCCTTATAGGATCATATTGTTGTCCGTCTGTCTGTCTGTCAGTTTCTGTAATGAACTCATAGCCCCAGTAGGCTTCCGCGGAAGGAAGATCCGTGGACGAGTAGAGAGAAGTCTTTTATCGAGTCATCATCATCGTTTCAGCCCAAAGACGGGCCACTACTGGATACCAGATTAGGTTTTTTGATGATATTGTGACTGCGATATTCTTGTTTTAGCTGCTTACTATTCAATTATGTAGCTGCTGAGTTAATTAAAACTTAAAAAAAAAAAATTAATGGCAGGTACACCAAAAAAATCTATATTCAACAGAAGGTACACAGTTCGTTTAGTTACTATTTTTCTCAATAGATGTCGCTTTTCACTGACTTCTCGTTTCTGTATCGCGGTGTTAAGATTCTCGACCATTCATATATAATTCTTATTATGACCGTGACAGTTAGAACACAACTACAGTTATCAAGTGTGGGAGGACTTGGTAAAAGTAGTTGAGTTCATTCTTTCACAATTGACAATGTAAGCGGTTAGCGCAGTGGTTAATCGATTGACTGCTGCGCTGCGTGTCCCGGGTTCGATTCCCACACGGAACAAATATTTGTATGATCTACAGATAGTTGTTCCGGCTCTGGGCGTCTTTTGTATGTGAATTTTCATGTTTGTAAACGCACGCACGGTACAGGAGTAATTCTTAGTGTGGGGCAACGTTTTCAGGGTTCCGTACTTCATAAGGAAAAAACGAAACCCTTATAGGATCACTTTGTTGTCCGTCTGTCTGTCTGTCTGTCTGTCTGTAAGTTTCTGTAGTGAACTCATAGCCCGAGTAGGCTTCGGCGCAAGGAAGATCCGTGGACGAGTAGAGAGAAGCCTTTTATCTGGTCATCATCATCGTTTCAGCCCAAAGACGGGCCACTACTGGATACCAGATTAGGTTTTTTGATGATATTGTGACTGCGATATTCTTGTTTTAGCTGCTTTCTATTTAATTATGTAATTGCTAATATAATTGAAACTAAAAAAAAAAACAAAAAATGGCAGGTACCTACACCAAAAAAAAATAACATTTTGAACAGAAGGTACACAGTTCGTTTAGTTCCGGTTTTTCTCAATAGATGGCACTTTTCACTGACTTCTCGTTTCTGTATCGCGGTGTTAAGATTCTCGACTATTTATATATAATTCTTGTTACGACCGTGAGAAATAGAACACGGCTACTGTTACGCAGTATTCTCGTTCTGGGTAATAGTAGCCGTTTTCATTCTTTCACAATTCACAATGTAAGCGGTTAGTGCAGTGGTTAAGCGATTGACTGCGCTGCGTGTCCCGGGTTCGATTCCCGCACGGAACAAATACCTATTTTTATGATCTAAGCGTTCATTCTTTTACACTTATTCCTTCCCTGAGGACACGCCTACCCGAGTGGTAATACGTGTCCCCCAAAGAATAACCAGACTAAGCGTTCCGTCTCATCGTTTTTCAATTTGCCTGCTGCGGTTTTCCCGTCCGATTATAATCTATGTGTCATTTCTAGTCTTCTTCATCAGTTCCACATCATCAAATGTTACTTCATGACTGTAGATGCTTGGTTTTCGATGAAATTTGCCATTTGCCATTAATATTTGAGGAGTTCCCTCGATTCCTCATGGAACACATCATCAGAACTGGATTTTGAAAAAAAAAGGACTAATCTAGACTGTACCAGAAAAAAAAATTTGCAAATCGGTCTATAAATGACGGACTTCTGGGATAAAAAACATAAAAAAAGACGAAATCAACTGATTTTTAGAACTTCCCCCTAATTTTGAAGTCAGTTGAAAATAACTTTCGGAAGTCGGTGTCAAAACACGATGGTGGTGGATGGTGATGTCGATGTTAAACAAGAAACACTGACTTCCAAAGTTAGTTTTTTTTGTATTTTTAAGACTTTTTTTGAAGGCAAAAACAAAACGATTTAAAAAAAAATACAAAATGACTAACTTTGAAAGTCTGTTTTTTATTATTTTATTTTTTTTATTGTGACTGAGATGTTCCTGTTGTAGTCGCTTAGTATTTAATTATGGAGCTGATGATTTGGGGAGACCTTTGCCCAGTAGTGGGAAAGTATTGACTGAATAAAAAAAAAAGATAAATAAAACATTGTAGGAAATGTAGGAATACGAATATGGTTGTTCAACAATATAATTATCGAACAGAAGGTACTCAGTTCGTTTAGTTTCAGTTTTTTTCAATAGATGGCGCTTTTCACTGACTTCTCATTTCTGTATCGCGGTGTTAAGATTCTCGACCATTCATATATAATTCTTATTACGACCGTGACAGTTAGAACACAACTACTATTATGAAGTGTGAGCTGACTTGATAATAGTAGTCGTGTTCATTCTTTCACAATTCATAATGTAAGCGGTTAGCGCAGTGGTTAAGCGATTGACTGCTGCGCTGCGTGTCCCGGGTTCGATTTCCGCACGGAACAAATATTTGTATGATCTACAGATAGTTGTTCCGGCTCTGGGCGTCTTTTGTATGTGAGTTTTCATGTTTATAAGCGCACCCACGATACAGAAGTAAGTAATTCTTAGTGTGGGGCAAAGTTTTCAGGGTTCCGTACTTCATAAGGAAAAAACGAAAGGTCAAAGTCAAAGTCAAATGTATTTATTTGTAACACATAGGTAAAATGTTGTTACATGGTGGTAAATACAAAAAATAGTGTTCACTATGTGCTGCCTTGCTGGGCGTACAAATATTACTTACCAGAATATGGGCAAAGGCGTCCTTTAACTCTCACATCAGCTCCATAATTAAATACTAAGCGACTAACACAAGAATATTCCCGTCATACTAAAAATTTATTAAAATTATAACAAAAAACTGACTTTTAAAGTTTGTTATTTTGTACTTTTTTGTGTTTTTGACGTGACAACGTCTTAAATTAGGTTGCGGCTGGGAGTCACTTATGAAAAAGTGTAACGCTCGGTAACGTTACGATGAGTCACCGAACGAGAGAGAGGCCCGCCGAATGCCTTGCGTCTCTCTCCCACTCAACTATGATCGGTCTGCCGCGCGCGCAGCACTAGAGAATTTTAGTAAACAAAATATATTTCTATAGTTAAAATTTGTGCAATTCTTATTTTCATTCAATTCCTTGTTCCTATTGTGCAATTTAATTATATTCATATCAATAAATATTCTACCGAGAAAAAGACGTTGTCACGTAAAATCTTCGCCCGTAAAAACGACTTTACAGGCAAACATTTTTTTTTTTTAAATCGTTTTGTATTTGATTCCAAAAAAAAAACTTAAAAATACAAAATGACTTAGGAGTTTGGCGTTTTAATAATACAAAAAAGACTAACTTAGAAAGTCGATGTTTCTGGTTTGAACTCGACATTTCCATCCACCACCATCGTGTTTTGACACCGACTTCCGAAATTTATTTTCAACCGACTTCAAAATCTGTTGAGAAATACAAAAACTAAACCAACTACCTATTGAATTCTGTTCAATACAGTATTAATTTTTTTTGGTATACCTGCCATGTTTCAATTTTCTTAGCAGCAACATAATTAGATAGCAACCAAAATAAGAATATCCCAGTCGCAATACAATTTACATTTCATTTTCAATACTATTTCCTCAATTATATAATTTATTTTTATGTAAGTTATACTTAAGGTTTGCTGTAAGAAAACTCAATTGTGGCTTAATTCATGAATCCCCGACCGGTCTCATAGGACCGCGCTGTTATTGTCTTACTATTGTGTCTCGTTTCGCGGGTATTGATAGGTTACAGGCGAGCTTAACCTATCAATACCCGCGGTACATCACCTGTCCTATTTTTATTTAAATGTTTGTTACAATAATAAATAAATAATTTAAAAAAAAACGACTGTCAAAAAAACTTTAATATAATTATCATCTCCACAGCCTTTTCCTAACTCGCTCGGAGTTATCCTCCAGTCTAACCGGATGCGGTTCTTTTTAGGGTTCCGTACCTCAAAAGAAAAAAACGGAACCCTTATAGAATCACTTTGTTGTCCGTCTGTCTGTCTTGAAAATTGAACTGTTTTCATACGTAAGTTGGTACGGAACCCTCAGTGCGCGAGTCCGACTCGCACTTGCCCGGTTTTTCTTTTTTTCTTCAAGTCGGGAATCATCAGAAAGACTTCTCCCGCTCTTGGATGGAGCGGGAGACGTAAGTGCGACGCTCAGTCTGGTTATTTCTTTGGGAACACGTCTGATCACCACTCTGGTAGGCGTGTCCTCAGGGAGGGAATAAATCTGAAAGGGGAACGCGAGGACTTTCCGTTGTGCTCTTTCAGGATAATGGGTTTCCCTTTCAGAAGTTAACCCATGGTTCCAATAGACTACACTAGCACTGCGTGAAAGTAGTCACGTTAAGTCATAAGTCATAAGTCATAAGTAGTATATTTCATAACAATACAGATACATTGTGTTGAAACTTTTCTTAAAAATAAAGCAAAGCATAAAGCATTATAATAGCAATCAAAATAAAATTCATCAATTAATTAATCAAATATACATGTCAAAAAGTCAATAAAACCAATAAATAATTAAAAATTATAGTACAATACATTATAAATGTCGAGTAATAAAAACAAGCAATAAAATAATAAAATAACACAAAAGCGATAAAATAAGTTGCTATGTCGTGTGTCACAGATACATTGTGTTGAAACTTTTTTTTTTTTTTTTTAATAAAGCATAAAGCATTATAATAGCCATTAAAATAAAATTCATCAAATTAATTAATCAAAATATACATGTCGCAAAGTCAATAAAACCAATAAATATTTAAAAATTATAGTACATTTATAGTACAGTTAATTCTGTCACGATCGCTATATTTTTGGTGGCTCAGTGTAAGTAATAGAACACAAGTCAACTTAACAATAGAGGAGCTCGTGGCTAGATAATAACAGCCGCACAGGTCGATCTTCAAGGTTAAGCAACGCTTGCCAAGGTTAGTTTGTGGATGGGTGACCATCATAACATAACAAGTTTCCTCCGTGCCTCGGAAAGCACGTTAAGCCGTAGGTCCCGGCTGTCACTTGTAGATCTTTGGCAGTCGTTACAGATAGTCAGAAGCCAGTTAATCTGACTCCAGTCTTGCCATGAAGTACCGTGTTACCCCAGTTAATGGGTTGTGGAGGTCTGGTAGGCTGCCGCTCCTCGTAAAATACTGGTATTCAGCTAAATCCGGCTTGACTGGAAGCCGACCCCAATATAGTTGAGAAAAAGGCGAAGCAGATGAAGATGATGAGATGATGATGATCGTGGGTGCGTTTACAAACATGAAAACTCACATACAAGAGACGGCTGTAGATCATACAAATATTTGTTCCGTGCGGGTTTCGAACCCGGGACACGCAGCGGAGCAGTCAATCGCTTAACCACTGCGCTAACCGCTTACATTATGAATTGTGAAAGAATGAACTCAACTACTTTTACCCAGTCGGCGCACACTGCGTAACAGTAGTTGTGTTCTAACTGTCACGGTCGTAATAAGAGGTATATATGAATGGTCGAGAATCTTAACACCGCGATACAGAAACGAGAAGTCAGTGAAAAGCGCCATCTATTGAGAAAAATAGAAATTAAACGGTCTCCTTACCTTCTGTTCTTGATATGATATGGTTTTTTAGTATACCTACCTACATTACTTACAATGATTCATATATCTATTTTTTTACTCAGCGTTTACTTACTCTCCCACCGCTGGGCAAAGGCGTCCTTTAACGCTCACAATATCAGCTCCATAATTAAATACTAAGCGACTAACACAAGAATATTCCTGTCATACTAAAAATTAATTAAAAATATAACAAAAAACTGACTTTTAAAGTTATTTTGTATTTTTATGTTTTTTTAAAATTGTTTTGTATTTGATTCCAAAAAAAAAACTTAAAAATACAAAATGACTTAGGAGTTTGGCGTTTTAAAAATACAAAAAAGACTAACTAAGAAAGTCGATGTTTCTGGTTTGAACTCGACATTTCCATCCACCACCATCGTGTTTTGACACCGACTTCCGAAATTTATTTTCAACCGACTTCAAAATCTGTTGAGAAATACAAAAACTAAACCAACTAAGTACCTATTGAATTCTGTTCAATACAGTTTTTTTTTTGGTCTACCTGCCATGTTTCAATTATCTTAGCAGCTACATAATTAGATAGCAACCAAAATAAGAATATCCCAGTCGCAATACAATTTATATTTCATTTTAAATACTATTTCCTCAAATTATAATTTATTTTTATGTAAGTTATACTTAAGGTTTGCTGTAAGAAAACCCAATTGTGGCTTAATTCATGAATCCCCGACCGGTCTCATAGGACCGCGCTGTTATTGTCTTACTATTGTGTCTCGTTTCGCGGGTATTGATAGGTTAAGCTCGCCTGTGTACATCACCTGTCCTATTTATATTTATTTAAATGTTTGTGTACAATAAAGAATAATTAATTTAAAAAAAAAACGACTTCAAAAAAAACTTTAATGTAATTATCATCTCCACAGCCTTTTCCTAACTTGCTCGGGGTCGTCCTCCAGTCTAACCGGATGCGGGTTTTTTTCTTTTTTTTTCAAGTGGGGAATCATCAGAATGACTTCTCCCGCTCTTGGATGGAGCGGGAGGGCGTGAGTGCGACGCTTAGTTTGGTTATTTCTTTGGGAACGTGTCTAATCACCACTCGGGTAGGCGTATCCTCAAGGAGGGAATAAATCTGAAAGGGGAACGCGAGGACTTTCCGTTGTGCTCTTTCAGGATAATGGGTTTCCCTTTCAGAAGTTAACCCATGGTTCCAATAGACTACACTAGCACTGCGTGAAAGTATAGTCACGTTAATTCTGTCACGATGGCTAAAAGAAAAGTTTTTAACGACTGCGTAAATTTTTTTGGTGGCTCAGTGTAGGTAAGTAAAAGAACACAAGTCGACTTCAAGGTTAAGCAAGGCTTGCCAAGGTTAGTTTGTGGATGGGTGACCATCATAACATAACAAGTTTCCTCCGTGCCTCGGAAAGCACGTTAAGCCGTAGGTCCCGGCTATCATTTACAGTCGTTACGGATAGTCAGAAGCCAGTAAATCTGACTCCAGACTTGCCATAAAGTACCCTGTTACCCCAGTTATTGGGTTGTGGAGGTCTGGTAGGCAGCCTATGCTTTCCGAGGCACGGAGGAAACTCGTTATGTTAAGATGGTCACCCAATCACAGACTAACCTTGACAAGCGTTGCTTAACCTTGAAGTCGACTTGTGTTCTATTACTTACACTGAGCCACCAAAAATATTTACGCAGCGGTTAAAAACTTTTCCTGTATAGGCAGATGATGGATGATGATCGTGGGTGCGTTTAGAAACATGAAAACTCACGTATACACAAGACGCCCAGAGCCAGAACAACTATCTGTAGATCATACAAATATTTGTTCCGTGCGGGAATCGAACCCGGTACACGCAGCGCAGCAGTCAATCGCTTAACCACTGCGCTAACCGCTTACATTATGATTTGTGAAAGAATGAACTCAACTACTTTTACCCAGTCCCCCGACACTGCGTAACAGTAGTTGTGTTCTAACTGTCACGGTCGTAATAAGAATTATATATGAATGGTCGAGAATCTTAACACCGCGATACAGAAACGAGAAGTCAGTGAAAAGCGCCATCTATTGAGAAAAATAGAAACTAAACCAACTACCTACACCATCATCTCCATAGCCTTTTCCAAACTAGCTTGCGGTCGTCTTTCAGTCTATGGTTTACCTGATGGGGCTGTTTTTGCTTTTCTGTTTTATTCACGTGGGGAATTATCAGAATTACTTTTTTCGCTCTTGGACGGAGCGGGAGGGTGTGAGTGCGACGCTTAGTCTGGTTACTTCTTTGGGGATACGTCTGATCACCACTCGGGTAGGCGTATCCTCAGGGAGGGAATACATGTGAAAGGGTGAACGTGACGACTTTCCGTTGTGCTCTTTCAGGATCCCGGGTTTACCTTTCAAGAGTTAACCCATGGTTCCAATAGACTACACTAGCACTGCGAGAAAGTAGTCGCGTTAATTCTGTCACGATCGCAATAAGAGTTATACAGGAAAAGTTTTTAACCACTGCGTAAATTTTTTTTGGTGGCTCAGTGTAAGTAATAGAACACAAGTCGACTTCAAGGTTAAGCAACACTTGCCAAGGGTTGGTCTGTGGATGGGTGACCATCATAACATAACAAGTTTCCTCCGTGCCTCGGAAAGCACGTTAAGCCGTAGGTCCCGGCTGTCACTTGTAGATCTTTGGCAGTCCTTACGGATAGTCAGAAGCCAGTTAATCTGACTCCGGTCTTGCCATGAAGTACCGTGTTACCCCAGTTAATAGGTTGTGGAGGTCTGGTAGGCAGCCGCTCCTCGTAAAATACTGGTATTCAGTTAAATCCGGCTTGACTGGAAGCCGACCCCAATATAGTTGAGAAAAAGGCTAAGCCGATGATAATGATGATGAGATGATGATGATTGTAGGAGCGTTTACAAACATGAAAACTCACATACAAGAGACGGCCAGAGCCGGAACAACTATCTGTAGATCATACAAATATTTGTTCCGTGCGGGTTTCGAACCCGGGACACGCAGCGGAGCAGTCAATCATTTAACCACTGCGCTAACCGCTTACATTGTGAATTGTGTAAGAATGAACTCGACTACTTTTACCCAGTTCAGCAACACTAGATAAAAGTAGTCGGGTTCTGCCTCTCACGGTCGTAACAAGAATTATATATAAATGGCCGAGAATCTTAACACCGCGATACAGAAACGAGAATTCAGTGAAAAGCGCCATCTATTGAGAAAAACTGAAACTAAAAGAACTCTGTACCTACCTTTTATTCGGTATAATATTGTTCTATAGTATACCTACATTATTTTTATTGTTATAAACTAGTGCTTGACTGCGATCCCACCTGATGGTAAACAGTGATGCAATCGTTGATGGTGAGGCGCACTAGTTTATTAAGAGCCTATTTACTATAGTCTTAAAGACACCTTAATACGCTAACGAGAAGTCAGTGAAAAGCGTCATCTTCTCTTTGTATTTTTAAGTTTATTTTGGAAATCAAAAGCAAGATTACTTGAAAAAACTTTCACTTTATTATTGTTATATGACTGGAATATTCTTGTTTTAGTCGCTTAGTATTTAATTATGGAGCTGATGTGAGAGTTAGAGGACGCCTTTGCCCAGTGGTGGGAAAGTAAATGCTGAATAAAAAAAAAGACATGTGAATCATTGTAAGTAATATTGGTAGGTATACTAAAAAATAATATTATATTGAACAGAAGGTGCAAAGTTCGTTTAGTTTCTATTTTTCTCAATAGATGGCGCTTTTCACTGACTTCTCGTTTCTGTATCGCGGTGTTAAGATTCTCGACCATTCATATATAATTCTTATTCGACCGTGAGAAATAGAACACGGCTACTGTTACGCAGTATTCTCGTTCTGGGTAACAGTAGCCGTTTTCATTCTTTCACAATTCACAATGTAAGCGGTTAGCGCAGTGGTTAAGCGATTGACTGCTGCGTTGCGTGTCCCCGGTTCGATTCCCGCACGGTACAAATATTTGTATGATCTAAGCGTTCATTCTTTTACAATTATTCCTTCCCTGAGGACACGCCTGCCCGAGTGGTAACACGTGTCCCTAAAGAAATAAACGGACTAAGCATTCCACTCCAGCATTCCACATTGTTTTTCAATTTGCCTGCTGCGGTTTTCCCGTCCGATTATAATTTAGGTATCATTTTAGTCTTCTTCATCAGTTCCACATCATCAAATGTTACTTTTTGACTGTTGATACTTGGTTTATTTATTTATTTATTATTTATTTATTCTTCATGCACAAAATACATAGGCGGACTTAATGCCTTAGGCATTCTCTACCAGTCAACCTAGGGTGGTGAAGAGATAATATGAAAATACTAAAATTTGCCATTTGCCTGTAATATTTGAGGAGTTCCCTCGATTCCTCATGGAACACATCATCAGAACTGGATTTTGAAAAAGAAGCACTGATCTGGACTGTACCAGAAAAAAAAATTGCAAATCTAAACTAATATAATAAAGAGGTAAAGTTTGTTTTTTTGTTTGTATGAGGTAATCTGTGGAAGTACTGGTCCGATTGCTAAAATTTTTACACCAATAGAAAGCTGCTGTATTCCTGAGTGACATAGGCTTTATTTTATGTACGCGGGCGAAGCTGCGGGCTAAAACTAGTAAGCTAGTCAGTCTATAAAGGACGGACTTCTAGGCAACAAACAAAAAAAATACAACAGAATTTTACTTCTTCCCCCTATTTTTGAAGTCGGTTGAAAATAACTTTCGGAAGTCGCACTGTGTTTCGTCCAGAACAAGCTAGCTGGACAAAAACAATATTAAAATTTCTTAAAATCATGAATGGCGGTAAGTAGGTTATTAGTTGGTTATTACACCCACAACAATTGTTTTGGCATAAGTCATACCAAACATCGTTAATGAGGATAAGTATAGAAATAAATTGGGTCAAACGCATAATATTATTTGATTTTTTGCTACTGACACGATTGCATCCCCTGCGGTTATCTTAATAGTTGTGGTAAATTTTAGTGATGGATTCTATTACTAAAGGTGAGTACATTTTGTTTATTTAGTTACAATTAAATAATATTCATACTATATTAGAATCAGAGCGTTACAAATCCAGAAATTGAGTTTTTTATTCAACAATTCAAATTCAAAAGACGGTAACTGAAAACCCCCTCGTATCCCCGGTCTGTATTTTTGTCAGTTAATAGGCACATGCTTCCAAATTATAATGAAACTTTCTTTTTTTGCTCGTTTTTGCTCAAAAAGCTGTTTTTAATTTTTCTGTAGGTAGCAGTATTACAGTTTAAAAAATGCAGTTTTTCGAAGAATGGGTGAAACATACAAAAAGTGATCGAAATAAGGCACTTTTTATGTTTGTTTCACAAAAACATGATCTCAGTGGTGTAACAGAAGCATCTGTGAAGGATATCAAAAATATTATTTCCCGTTTTTCTTCGAAATTTTCGGAGAAATGGGAGAATTCTGGCCGAATACGGAATCGTTTTTTAGCTTGTGATGCTAAGTGGCTAGAAGGTGAAGACATATAGTTTAAGGTGTCTTATGACCGTGCAGAAGCATCAACATCTTCACATTCACAGCATGGTCCCAGAAAACCGCCTGTGGATATGGCAAACGCAAGTGCCAAAACCACACGGTGAGGTGTCGATTATTTGGTTCAGTTACGAAGCTCTGAGATACTTTTGGCTGCTGCTGAAATAGCGTCTCGTCAAGCAGGTAAACGCAACGTCGCAAAACTGATTCGAGAACTTAGTGAGAAACCTGAGAAATTCGTTTCTGAAGATTGCAGAAGGTTCCGAAGGGATAATACCAGGAAACGGTCTCGTATTGCTACGAATACAGATTTGCTGAATATGTTGATCATCACATCTGATCCTTTTATTAACAGTCCCAGAGATAACCCCAGAAAAAAATCAGGTAGCCTCCCTTCTGCAGTCTTAGACCTTGTAACCCCACCCGTAAATATTGTAAAAATATAAATACTATAAATATTAATACCGAAGATTATTATGTGGAGAATTTTCCTGAGGATGAACTTAGTGACAATGAATAATTCCTGAGTTTGTTGTTTGTTGTTTGAGTCGTTTTGTAGTCGTAAGTTATTTAATACAGGTTGATTTTTACGAGTGTGGTTTATTGTGTATTTAACTTACAAATCGGAACTGTTGCAAAATATATAAATTAGTTTTATTTACTTATAATATAAGTGTAATCGGTATAATGTAATTAGCTTTAAATACCCCTGATTTAATTGATATTTCTTACGAATCGTGCCATAAACACCATTAGTTTTAATTAATTCATTTTATTTTCGGAGTTTCGCATTTTTATGAGTTTCTAAGTATTTTAAACAACGAAATCAGTCATATTATTAACTAGCAGAGGCTATGCAACCTATATCAAGTAAAAAATAATTTTGTCCAGCTAGCTTGTTCTGGACGAAACACAGTGAGTCGGTGTCAAAACACGATGGTGGTGGATAGAGATGTCGATGTTAAACAAGAAACACTGACTTCCAAAGTTAGTCTTTTTTGTATTTTTAAGACCTTTTTTTTGAAGCCAATAACAAAACGATTTAAAAAAAAATACAAAATGACTAACTTTGAAAGTCTGTTTTTTTTAATTTTATTTTATTGTGATTGAAATATTCTTGTTTTAGTCGCTTAGCATTTAATTATGGAGTTGATGATTTGGGGAGAACTTTGCCCAGCAGTGGGAAAGTATTGGCTGAATAAAAAAGAAGATAAATGAAACATTGTCGAATAGAAGGTACTCAGTTCATTTAGTTTCTGTTTTTCACAATAGATGGCGCTTTTCACTGACTTCTCGTTTCTGTATCGCGGTGTTAAGATTCTCGACCATTCATATATAATTCTTATTACGACCGTGACAGTTAGAACACAACTACTATTATCAAGTGTGAGCTGACTTGATAATAGTAGTTGAGTTCATTCTTTCACAATTCATAATGTAAGCGGTTAGCGCAGTGGTTAAGCGATTGACTGCTGCGCTGTTTGTCCCGGGTTCGAAACCCGCACGGAAAAAATATTTGTATTATCTACAGATAGTTGTTCCGGCTCTGGGCGTCTTGTGTCATGTGAGTTTTCATGTTTGTAATAGCACCCACGATACAGAAGTAAGTAATTCTTAGTGTGGGGCAACGTTTTCAGGGTTCCGTACTTCATAAGGAAAAAACGAAACTCTTATAGGATCATATTGTTGTCCGTCTGTCTGTCTGTCTGTCAGTTTCTGTAGTAAATTCATAGCCCCAGTAGGCTTTGGCGGAAGGAAGATCCGTGGAAGAGAAGAGAGAAGTCTTTTATCTGGTTATCATCATCGTTTCAGCCGAAAGACGGGCCACTACTGGATACCATATTAGGTTTTATTGATGATATTGTGACTGGGATATTCTTCTTTTAATTCATGAATCCCCGACCGGTACTATGAGACCGCGCTGTTAATGTTTTAATATTATGTCTCGTTTTGCGGGTATGTGATAGGTTAAACTGCTTTCTATTTAATTATGTAGCTGCTAAGATAATTGAAACTAAAAAAAAAAACAAAATATGGCAGGTAGGTATACCAAAAAAAAATACTACATTGAACAGAAGGTAGGTATGGGAACGGAGGGCTAGTTGTAACAGGAGTAAGTTGTAACAAGCGTTTTTATACCTACAAAATAGATGAATAATCGTTTGATTTTCAACCTTACTTATTATGTACTACCCGTTCTATCATATAAGCGCGATCAGTTCAGATCAGATCCCGCCGGACAGCGCAGGAAGCGGTTTTGTGCAGGCGCTCCTATAAAGCCACGTAATATACTTTTTTTTTGTTTATACAAATATGATTATCGTAGATTTTAAATTGTTTAGCTGTTGTTAATTCATACAAATAGCTTTAGCATTTGTTTGGTTTTATTATATTAACTGTAATTTCACACTAAGTAAGCGACTTTTTTTTTAATAGATTTTATTTCAAAAAACTTCGCAGCCCCCACTGCGAGGTTTTTTGAAATAAAATATAAGTTGTAACACTTGTACGGGGTAAGTTGTAATTTGATACAGCTTGCCCATTTTTCTATTAGATTGAGAATAGGGATTGCAATTGCTGGATCCAGCATACAGCAATCCAGCTGGATCCAGCGCCTTTTTAAATATGCTGGATCCAGCATATAGTGCAGGATCCAGCGATGCGGATCCGCAAACGTATCAATTTCTATAGTTTAGTTTCGAATTGCATCCGTAATGGTTATAATTATGTAATGACAACTGTGTATTGGCGACTGCCCGATAGATGATTTCGGGCTGTTGTCTCTATTCAAATCGCGCGAAGAACTTTGCTTGCGCGATGTAGGATTCTGTGACGTCAGATGTCATTTTAAGTTGCTTCTTTTGATCTCAAATCTTTAAGAAACCAAAGCAAATTAGTGAAAGTTTTCATAGATTATCGTAAGAAGTAATTATACAAATTACTTAATAAAAAAAATCATATAAATGTCGTCTTTTTATTTGCGTTCCACATTTTGCTGGATCCGCGCTGGATCCAGCTGGATTCAGGTCGATCCAGCAAGAATCCAGCTGGATTGAAAACGCCGCTGGATTGCAATCCCTAATTGAGAATAAAACTTAAAAACCTAAGTTTTTTATAATGTATGTCAGATTTATAATGCTAAATACGTTAAATCAATCAAAAGTTTGCTTACTGATGTAGTTAAGAATGTTAAGATTATAAATGGCTGTAAGCCAAAAAATCCTTAATAGTTGAAGTGAAGAAAGAACATGCTTTTTGTCTATTTTTGAATATTTTTCTATTAGATTCAGAAGAAAACTTAAAAACCTAAACCTGTTTTAGCGTTTGTAAAGTTTTAAGTGAAAGGTTCAAGCTTGTTACAACTAGCCCCAACACGGGGTAAGTTGTAACACGCGTCAGTTTTTTTTTTCAAAGACGTTTCTACAAAAATATATTACAGTTTTGATCAAAAAATTATTTGAAATCAATAGTTGAATAGTTGTTAATTGGTATAGTACTGCTAAATTTCACAAAAAAACAAACAAGCTTTCATTAGCCAAGAAACGAAAAACTGTTACAACTAGCCCCCCCGCTCCCCTACTCAGTTCGTTTAGTTTTTATTTTTCTCAATAGATGGCTCTTTTCACTTCGTTTCTGTATCGCGGTGTTAAGATTCTCGACCATTCATATATAATTCTTATTACGACCGTGACAGTTAGAACACAACTACTATTATCAAGTGTGAGCTGACTTGATAATAGTAGTCGTGTTCATTCTTTCACAATTCATAATGTAAGCGGTTAGCGCAGTGGTTAAGCGATTGACTGCTGCGCTGCGTGTCCCGGGTTCGATTCCCGCACGGAACAAATATTTGTATGATCTACAGATAGTTGTTCCGGCTCTGGGCGTCTTTTGTATGTGAGTTTTCATGTTTATAAGCGCACCCACGGTACAGAAGTAAGTAATTCTCAGTGTAGGGCAAAGTTTTCAGGGTTCCGTAGTTCATAAGGAAAAAACGAAAGGTCAAAGTCAAAGTCAAATGTATTTATTTGTAACACATAGGTAAAATGTTATGTTACATGGTGGTAAATACAAAAAATAGTGTTCACTATGTGCTGCCTTGCTGGGCGTACAAATATTACTTACCAGAATATGATTTTAGACTGTCTTGGGACAGTTTAAATAATTCTTTATTAAATAGTTCTATATTAAATATTACAAATATTTTTATCTTACTAACTAGCTTTTACCCACGGCTTCGCTCCCGTCAAATGACTACCCTACATATCCTACGCTACCCTACCCTACCTTCCCTACCTACCCTACCTACCCTACACTACACTACCCTACTCTACTCTACACTACCCTACACAACCCTACACTACCCTACACTACCCTACACTACCCTACACTACCCTACACTACTATACACTACCCTACACTACCCTACACTACCCTACACTACTCTACACTACACTACACTACCCTACACTACCCTACACTACCACACACTACCCTACACTACCCTACACTACCCTACACAACCATACACTACCCTACACTACCCTACTTTACCTAACTTTTTTTTTTTGAATTTTTCTCTGCGTAAGAACCATCACTGAACTTCAAGGAACATTATTAAAAAAAAATCAGCCAAATCGGTCAAGCCGTTTTCATGTGATGTCGTGACAACGAAAAACGGGTTTCATTTTTATATATATAGATTAAACCCTTATAGGATCCCTTTGTTGTCCGTCTGTCTGTCTGTCAGTTTCTGTAGTGAACTCATAGCCCCAGTAGGTTTCGGCGGAAGGAAGATCCGTGGATGAGTAGAGAGAAGCCTTTTATCTAGTCATCATCATCGTTTCAGCCGAAAGACGGGCCACTACTGGATACCATATTAGGTTTTATTGATGATATTGTGACTGGGATATTCTTCTTTTAATTCATGGATCCCCGACCGGTCCTATGAGACCGCGCTGTTATTGTTTTACTATTGTGTCTCGTTTTGCGGGTATGTGATAGGTTAAGCTGCTTCCTATTTACTTATGTAACTGCTAAGATAATTGAAACAAAAAAAAAACAAAACTGGCAGGTATACAAAAAAAAATACTATATTGAACAGAAGGTAGGTATGGGAGCGGGGGGCTAGTTGTAACAGGAGTAAGTTGCAACAAGCGTTTTTTTACCTACAAAATAGATGAATAATCGTTTGATTTTCAACCTTACTTATTATGTACTACCCGTTCTATCATATAAGCGCGATCAGTTCAGATCAGATCCCGCCGGACAGCGCAGGAAGCGGTTTTGTGCAGGCGCTCCTATAAAGCCACGTAATATACTTTTTTTTTGTTTATACAAATATGATTATCGTAGATTTTAAATTGTTTAGCTGTTGTTAATTCATACAAATAGCTTTAGCATTTGTTTGGTTTTATTATATTAACTGTAATTTCACACTAAGTAAGCGACTTTTTTTTTAATAGATTTTATTTCAAAAAACTTCGCAGTCCCCACTGCGAGGTTTTTTGAAATAAAATCTAAGTTGTAACACTTGTACGGTGTAAGTTGTAATTTGATACAGCTTGCCCATTTTTCTATTAGATTGAGAATAAAACTTAAAAACCTAAGTTTTTTATAATGTATGTCAGATTTATAATGCTAAATACGTTAAATCAATCAAAAGTTTGCTTACTGATGTAGTTAAGAATGTTAAGATTATAAATGGCTGTAAGCCAAAAAATCCTTAATAGTTGAAGTGAAGAAAGAACATGCTTTTTGTCTATTTTTGAATATTTTTCTATTAGATTCGGAAGAAAACTTAAAAACCTAAACCTGTTTTAGCGTTTGTAAAGTTTTAAGTGAAAGGTTCAAGCTTGTTAAAACTAGCCCAAACACGGGGTAAGTTGTAACATGCGTCAGTTTTTTTTTTCAAAGACGTTTCTACAAAAATATATTACAGTTTTGATCAAAAAATTATTTGAAATCAATAGTTGAATAGTTGTTAATTGGTATAGTACTGCTAAATTTCACAAAAAAACAAACAAGCTTTCATTAGCCAAGAAACGAAAAACTGTTACAACTAGCCCCCCGCTCCCCTACTCAGTTCGTTTAGTTTTTATTTTTCTCAATAGATGGCTCTTTTCACTTCGTTTCTGTATCGCGGTGTTAAGATTCTCGACCATTCATATATAATTCTTATTACGACCGTGACAGTTAGAACACAACTACTATTATCAAGTGTGAGCTGACTTGATAATAGTAGTCGTGTTCATTCTTTCACAATTCATAATGTAAGCGGTTAGCGCAGTGGTTAAGCGATTGACTGCTGCGCTGCGTGTCCCGGGTTCGATTCCCGCACGGAACAAATATTTGTATGATCTACAGATAGTTGTTCCGGCTCTGGGCGTCTTGTGTCATGTGAGTTTTCATGTTTATAAACGAACCCACGATACAGGAGTAATTCTTAGTGTGGGGCAAAGTTTTCAGGGTTCCGTACTTCATAAGGAAAAAACGAAAGGTCAAAGTCAAAGTCAAATGTATTTATTTGTAACACATAGGTAAAATGTTATGTTACATGGTGGTAAATACAAAAAATAGTGTTCACTATGTGCTGCCTTGCTGGGCGTACAAATATTACTTACCAGAATATGATTTTAGACTGTCTTGGGACAGTTTAAATAATTCTTTATTAAATAGTTCTATATTAAATATTACAAATATTTTTATCTTACTAATTAAACCCTTATAGAATCACTTTGTTGTCCGCCTGTCTGTCTGTCTGTCAATTTCTGTAGTGAACTCATAGCCCTAGTAGGCTTCGGCCGAAGGAAGATCCGTGGACGAGTAGAGAGAAGTCTTTTATCTGGTCATCATCATCGTTTCAGCAGAAAGACGGGCCGCTACTGGATACTTATTAGGTTTTTTTGATGATATTGTGACTGGGATATTCTTGTTTTAGCTGCTTACTATTTAATTACGTAGCTGCTGAGTTAATTAAAACTTAAAAAATAAACAATTAATAGCAGGTATACCAAAAAAAAATACTATATTCAACAGAAGGTACACAGTTCGTTTAGTTTCTATTTTTCTCAATAGATGGCGCTTTTCACTGACTTTTCGTTTCTGTATCGCGGTGTTAAGATTCTCGACCATTCATATATAATACTTGTATCAACCGTGACAATTGAACACGGCTACTGATACGCAGTATTCCTGGACTGGGTACCAGTAGTCGTGTTCATTCTTTCACAATTCACAATGTAAGCGGTTAGCACAGTGGTTAAGCGATTGACTGCTGCGTTGCGTGTCCCCGGTTCGATTCCCGCACGGTACAAATATTTGTATGATCTAAGCGTTCATTCTTTTACACTTATTCCTTTCCCTGAGGACACACCTGCCCGAGTGGTAACACGTGTCCCCAAACAATAACCAGACTAAGCGTTCCGCCTCATCGTTTTTCAATTTGCCTGCTGCGGTTTTTCCGTCCGATTATAATTTAGGTGTCATTTCTAGTCTTCTTCATCAGTTCCACATCACATGACTGTAGATGCTTGGTTCTCGATGAAATTTGCCATTTGCATTTAATATTTGAGAAGTTCCCTCGATTCCTCATGGATCCCATCATCAGAACCGGATTTAAAAAAAAATGGGGCCGATCTGGACTATAGGAGAAAAAAAAAATTAAAATCGGGCTATGAAAGCCGGACTTCTGAGATAAAAACATAAAAAAAGAAATTACCTAACTGATTTTTAGAACCGCTCCCTATTTTTAAAGTCGGTTGAAAATAACTTTCGGAAGTCGGTGTCAAAACAGGATGGTGGTGGATGGTGATGTCGATATCAAACAAGAAACACCGACTTGCAAAGTTAGTCTTTTTAGTATTTCTAAGTGTCTTTTTCTAAGGAAAAACCAAAAAAAAAAATGCAAAATGACTAAATTTTGAAAGTCAACTTTTGTATTTTTTTTTTATTTTATTGTGACTGAGATATTCTTTTTTTAGTCGCTTAGTATTTAATTATGGAGCTGATGATTTGGGGAGAACTTTGCCCAGCTGTGGGAAAGTATTGGCTGAATAAAAAAAAAAGATAAATGAAACATTGTAGGTAATGTTGGTATACGAAAGAACAATATTATATCGAACAGAAGGTAGACAGTTCATTTAGTTTCTATTTTTCTCAATAGATGGCGCTTTTCACTGACTTCTCGTTTCTGTATCGCGGTGTTAAGATTCTCGACCATTTATATATAACTCTTATTACGACTGTGACAGTTAGAACACAACTACTATTATCAAGTGTGGCCGGACTTGGTAAAAGTAGTTGAGTTCATTCTTTCACGATTCATAATGTAAGCGGTTAGCGCAGTGGTTAAGCGATTGACTGCTGCGCTGCGTGTCCCGGGGTTCGATTCCCGCACGGAACAAATATTTGTATGATCTACAGATAGTTGTTCCGGCTCTGGGCGTCTTGTGTCATGTGAGTTTTCATGTTTGTAAACGCACCCACGATACAGAAGTAAGTAATTCTTAGTGTGGGGCAACGTTTTCAGGGTTCCGTACTTCATAAGGAAAAACACGAAAGGTCAAAGTCAAAGTCAAATGTATTTATTTGTAACACATAGGTAAAATGTTACGGTACATGGTGGTAAATACAAAAAATAGTGTTCACTATGTGCTGCCTTGCTGGGCGTACAAATATTGCTTACCAGAATATGATTTTAGACTGTCTTGGGACAGTTTAAATAATTCTTTATTAAATAGTTCTATATTAAATATTACAAATATTTTTATCTTACTAATAAAACCCTTATAGGATCACTTTGTTGTACGTCTGTCTGTCTGTCTGTCAGTTTCTGTAGTGAACTCATAGCCCTAGTAAGCTTCGGCGGAAGGAAGATCCGTGGACGAGTAGAGAGAAGTCTTATAGCTGGTCATCCTCATCGTTTCAGCCGAAAGACGGGCCACTACTGGATACCATATTAGGTTTTATTGATGATATTGTGACTGGGATATTCTTCTTTTAATTCATGAATCCCCGACCGGTCCTATGAGACCGCGCTGTTATTGTTTTAGTATTGTGTCTCGTTTTGCGGGTATGTGATAGGTTAAGCTGCTTTCTATTTAATTATGTAGCTGCTAAGATAATTGAATCTAAAAAAAAAAACAAAATATGGCAGGTAGGTATACCAAACAAAATACTACATTGAACAGACGGTAGGTAGTCAGTTCGTTTAGTTTTTATTTTTCTCAATAGATGGCGCTTTTCACTGACTTCTCGTTTCTGTATCGCGGTGTTAAGATTCTCGACCATTCATATATATTCCTATTACGACCGTGAGAGGCAGAACACGGCTACCATTACGCAGTGTTCGCGGACTGGGTAAAGGTAGTCGAGTTCATTCTTTCACAATTCACAATGTAAGTGGTTAGCGCAGTGGTTAAGCGATTGACTGCTGCGCTGCGTGTCCCGGGTTCGAAACCAGCACGGAACAAATATTTGTATGATCTAAGCGTTCATTCTTTTACACTTATTCCTTCCCTGAGGACACGCCTGCCCGAGTAGTAACACGTGTCCCCAAACAATAACCAGACTAAGCGTTCCGCCTCATTGTTTTTCAATTTGCCTGCTGCGGTTTTTCCGTCCGATTATAATTTAGGTGTCATTTCTAGTCTTCTTCATCAGTTACACATCATCAAATGTTACTTCATGACTGTTGATACTTGGTTCTCGATGAAAATACTAAAATTTACCATTTGCCTGAAATATTTGAGGAGTTCCCTCGATTCCTCATGGATCCCGTCATCAGATGTGTATTTTGAAAAAAAAATTAGACCAAACTGGACTTAGGAGAAAAAATTATTGCAAATCGGCCAATAAACTACGGACTTCTTCGGTTACAAACATTAAGAAATACAACTGAATTTTAAAACATCCCCTATTTTTGAAGTCGATACTTCCAGCCGCTATGATGGCTCCTTTTCTGTAACTGCAGTTCGTCTCTGGAACTCTCTCCCACATTCTCTTCGCGACAGCTCTTCCTTGGATATCTTTAAGAGGAAAATTAAAGAGCACTTCCTTTCTCAATTGACATAATATTAGTATATATTGATATTTATTAGTATAATGTATTATATCTATATAAATATTTATTTATAAGACGTATTTATGTAAGTTTATGTTGTACACTGGACTCTACCCTCGAATGTTATCTCTCTCTGTCACTCAAAGGTTTGCTGGGAGACAACTCATTGTTGAGTTAAGCTCGCCTTTGTACATGAATTGTCCAATTAATTTTTGTAAATAAGCTATTGTGTACAATAAAGAAGTCGGTTGAAAATAACTTTCAGAAGTCGGTGTCAAAACACAATGGTGGTGGATAGAAATTTCGATATCAAACAAGAAACACCTACTTCCAAAGTTAGTCTTTTTTGTGTTTTTAAGATTTTTTCTAAGCCAAAAACAAAACGATTAAAAATAGTACAAAATGACTAACTTTGAAAGTCTGTTTTTTTTTATTGTGACTGAGATATTCTTGTTTAAGTCGCTTAGAATTTAATTATGTAGCTGATGAGTTGGGGAGACCTGCCCAGCTGTGGGAAAGTATAGGCTGAATAAAAAAAGATAAATGAAACATTTTAGGTAATGTAGGTATACGAAAGAACGAAAATGTATTGAATAGAAGGTGTAGAGTTCGTTTAGTTTCTGTTTTCCTCAATAGATGGCGCTTTTCACTGACTTCTCGTTTCTGTATTGCGGTGTAAAGATTCTCGACCATTCATATATAATTCTTATTGCGATCGTGAGAAAATTACGCGACCACTTTCACGCGATGCTAGCGAAGTCTATTGGAACCATGGGTTAACTTCTGAAAGGGAAACCCGGGATCCTGAAAGAGCACAACGGAAAGTCGTCACGTTCATTCTTTTACAACTATTTCCTCCCTGAAGACAAGCCTAACTGAGTGGTGATACTCGTAAGACGTTTCCTCAAAGGTATAACCAGACTAAGCGTCGCACTTACGCCTCCCGCTCCACACAAAGCGGGAGAAGTCATTCTGATGATTCCCCACTTGAAAAAAAAAACCGCATCCGGTTAGACTGGAGGACGACCCCAAGCAAGTTAGGAATAGGCTGTGGAGATGATAATTATATTGAAGTTTCTTTTTTGGAGTCGTTTTTTAGGGTTCCGTACCTCAAAAGGAAAAAACGGAACCCTTATAGGATCACTTTGTTGTCCGTCTGTCCGTCCGTCTGTCAAGACCCTTTTTCTCAGGAACGCGTGGAGGTATGAAGCTGAAATTTATATCAATTACTCAGGTCTACTGTCCCTTGAAGCTGTGAAATCAAAAGATACAGCCGTTTATGCCGCAAATTTTCGACACTTGCAAGGGAATCAAAACCTACAGGGTGCTTCCCGTGAACTCAGAATCTTGAAATTTGGTACGAAGCAACGTCTTATAGCATAGATAAAGGAAAAATTGCGAAAACCATAAATTTTTAGTTACATCACATAATATATATTTTTTTAATAATTTTAAACTTACTACCCATTTCCTCATAAACGCGTAGAGGTATTAAATTGAAATTCATACCAAATACTCAGGTCTATAATACCTTTAAGCTGTAACAAAATCAAACTTCTATGTCAACGCAATCAAAAGAAACAGCAATTTAAGCTGCATATTTTGAAACTCGCAAGTACTCGCAAGGGAATCAAAACCTAAAGGGTACTTCCAGTCGACCTAGTTTAACATTGAAGTCGGTTGTAAGTATTTCTTTAGTAAAAAGTTTTTTATTTTACACTTTTTAGTTAGGGGGGAGGGTTACATTAACTGTCCAGTTTATTCCACCATCTCAAAAACTCAGGGTAGTCAGTTAGGAAACACCGGCCTCATCTAGATTAATAATTATGACGATAAAAAAATTGACGTGTAAAAGTGTTTCGTGAAACCTATTTGCAAAATAAATATCATTTATCATTTACTGTTTAGGTATAATCATCATCCCAGCTGAAAGACGTCCACTGCTGGACTTTTAAGCCTTTGCACCCTGCGTAAGGTCCTGTGCGTCTTGCATCCATCGGATTCCTGCGACCATCGCCAGGTCATCGGCCTTTGTGGGAGACTTTCCAACGCTGCGTCTACCGGTATCTTCGGCATCGGAATCTTCCGTCCCCATGAACCATCTGTCCCTCTCAAGTGTGGATGGATGGAGAGGGAACGTAAAGCCAAAGAAAAGATGGATGGATTGTGTGAGAAGTGATATGAAAGAAAAGAGATTGATAGCGTGACGAGTGATAGGATAACAACAGGAAGATGCTGATGAGAAAGACGTGTGTTCCTTTCGTAACCCCTTATGTCCAAGGATTTAATTTCTAATATCACTGTTTTTGCGTTTTAATTTAATGATCGAAAAAATATTTTGCTTGCGGCCATCTTAACATTGGCTAAGGAAAAACCTAGCAGTAAAATGTCACGTAGACTCAGGACCAAACTTAGATTATATTAATATGGGGAGAACGTAACAAGAAAGTAAGACCTTTCTTAGGAGACCAATTTCTACAATTCTGTGCTACATTTGACCTACAGTTTGTCTGGCAAGCGGCATACATATCTCAATAGAAAGTAAATAGTAACTAGGTTATAAAATGCATATTCACAACACACTGCAACTATTTACTTGTAGGCGTTTAGCTTGAAACTTGGTTTTGGAGTTTTTTTTTTGGAAGTGGAATCATCAGAATGACTTCTCCCGCTCTTGAGCGGAGTGGGAGGGCGTGTCAGACTCTTACTGACTAAACCCCTCCCCGTTCCTTCGTTGCCTTCGATCTGGGGGACACGGTGACAACCTTTCGGAATTTCCGTGTCCCCAGAACCGTTCTGGAGTGGCGACCACGTACCGAAATTCGCAGCGTTAGAAGGTCGACAAGGTGGACTTTTGACCTGGTGTGGGTCGCGGGAATCCGATGGTTGCAATACGCACAGAGCCGGTCATTGTGGCGACGCTTGAGACCATCTTAACATACCTAGTTTCCTCCGTGCCTCGGAAAGCACGTTAAGCCGTAGGTCCCGGCTGTCATTTTTTAGATCTTCGGCAGTCGTTACGGATAGTCAGAAGCCAGTAAATCTGACTCCAGTCTTGCCATGAAGTACCGTATTACCCCAGTGAATGGGTTGCGGAGGTCTGGTAGGCAGCCGCTCCTCGTAAAATACTGGTATTCAGCTAAATCCGGCTTGACTGGAAGCCGACCCCAATATAGTTGGGAAAAGGCTAGGCAGATGATGATCGTGGGTGCGTTTATAAACACGAAAACTCACGGCGTCCTCTCTTTCCGTGTGACGCAGGTCCTCACCGGACACGGTAAGTTCGGGAGGTTCCTGCATCGAATCAAGCAGGAGAGGACGCCCGGGTGTCGCCACTGTGTGGACCGCCCGGAGGACACGGTGGAGCACACGGTAGAAGGGTGCCCCGCTTGGGCGGAGCACCGCCGTGTCCTCGTGGAGACTATCGGGAGCGGCGACCTCTCGCGCCGGGCCCTGGTTCAGGCCATGGTCCGGAGCGAGGAGGGTAGGCATGCGGTCGCCTCCTTCTGCGAAGCAGTGATGCTCGTGAAGGAGGCTGCTGACAGCGAGCGCGTGAGGGAACGGCCCTCACGCCGCCGCCGCCGAGATCCCGATCCCGATTTCCGACCACCGTAGGCGCGGGTTCGCGGACGGCGAGCACTGGGTAGCTCGCTGTCCGGCAGTCTGGAAATAATCTGGACCGAGCCCAGTCGTCAACGGCGCGTTCTGTTCCACGCGCGCCTCAAGGAGATGTCAGCAAACTGTAGGGGCCCGGTAGGGCCGAAGCCTCTGGGGGGAATATGTGGTATTCCTAACGGTTGATACCGAGTCCCCCCCAGAACGAAGGCAACGAAGGAACGGGGTAGGGGTTTAGTCAGTAAGAGTCTGACACGCCCTCCCGCTCCACCCCAGAGTGGGAGAAGTCATCCTGATGATTCCCCTACCGGAAAAAAAAAAAACATACACAAGGTGCCCAGAGCCGGAACAACTATCTGTAGATCATACAAATGTTTGTTCCGTGCGGGTTTCGAACCCGAGACAAACAGCGCAGCAGTCAATCGCTTAACCACTGCGCTAACCGCTAACATTATGAATTGTGAAAGAATGAACTCAACTACTTTTACCAAGTCCTCCCACACTTGATAACTGTAGTTGTGTTCTAACTGTCACGGTCGTAATAAGAATTATATATGAATGGCCGATAATCTTAACACCGCGATACAGAAACGAGAAGTCAGTGAAAAGCGCCATCTATTGAGAAAAACAGAAACTAAACGAACTATCTACCTTCTGATCAATATATTTTTTCTTTCATATACCTACACTACTTACAATTTAACTTATGTTTTTTTTTATTCAGCCTATACTTTCCCATTGCTGGGCAAAGGTCTCCCCAACTCATCAGCTCCATAATTAAATACTAAGTGACTAAAACTGGAATATCTCAGTCACAATAAAATAAAATAAAAATAACAAAAAACATACTTTCAAAATTAGTAATTTTGTATTTTTTTTTAAATCGTTTTGTTTTTGCCTTCAAAAAAAGTCTTAAAAATACAAAAAAGACTAACTTTGGAAGTCAGTGTTTCCTGTTTAACATCGACATCACTCTCCACCGCCATCGTGTTTTGACACCGACTTTCGAAAGTTATTTTCAACCGACTTCAAAAATAAGGACGGTTCTAAAAATCAGTAAGGTAATTTCTTTTTTATGTTTTTTTCTCAGAAGTCCTTCGTTCATATGTCGCAGGTATTTCATAAAATTAGGTTTTTGATGAAAAACCGGAAGATGACACATATTAAACTCAATTTCATCATAAACCTGCATCAATCCAGATTTTTGATCAAAAACCTGAACTAATTTGGGTTTATGATAAAGTTCCTCTTCCGTAATAAGTTTCTCTAATAAGTCTGGTGGAATGTGTGTTTTCAGTCCTATTTTAGACTCTGTGCCAAACAAAGCCTTATATGGTGTTCTTTGAATGGTCCTATGAAACGAAGTTTTTTTTTTTAAATTGGACACCATTTTTGATACATAAATAATTGTTTTCTTTCTACTAAGTTGCAAATGATGATGGATTGTTTTATTTATTTCATTAAAATTGATTTATGTATTTGTCATAAAACAAAGCTAAACCGTGGTTTTGACAACAACTTTATCATAAACCCAAACTAGTTCAGGTTTTTTATCAAAAATCTGGATTGATACAGGTTTATGGTGAAATTGAGTTTAATATGTCTCATCTTCCGGTTTTTCATCAAAAACCTAGGTTTTTGATCAAAAACCTAATTTTATCAAAAACCTGCGACACATAGACCGATTTCTAATTTTTTTTTCTCCTATAGTCCAGATCGGCCCCATTTTTTTAAATCCAGTTATGATGATTTGTTCCATGAGGAATCGAGGGAACTCCTCAAAATATTACAGGCAAATGGCAAATTTTATTTATTTTCATCGAGAACCAAGTATCAACAGTCAAAAAGTAACATTTGATAAAGTGGAACTGATGAAGAAGACTAGAAATGATACCTAAATTATAATCGGACGGAAAAACCGCAGCAGGCAAATTGAAAAACGATGAGGTGGAATGCTTAGTCCGTTTATTTCTTTAGGGACACGTGTTACCACTCGGGCAGGCGTGTCCTCAGGGAAGGAATAAGTGTAAAAGAATGAACGCTTAGATCATACAAATATTCGTTCCGGGCGGGAATCGAACCCCAGAACACGCAGCGCAGCAGTCAATCGCTTAACCACTGCGCTAACCGCTTACATTGTGAATTGTGAAAGAATGAATAAGTCTACTGTTACCCAGAACGAGAATACTGCGTAACAGTAGCCGTATTCTATTTCTCACGGTCGTAATAAGAATTATATATGAATGGTCGAGAATCTTAACACCGCGATACAGAAACGAGAAGTCAGTGAAAAGAGCCATCTATTGAGAAAAATAGTAACTAAACGAACTTTGTACCGTCTATTCGATATATTTTTGTTCTTTCGTGTACCTACATTACCTACAATGTTTCATTTATTTTTTTATTCAGTCTATACTTTCCCAATAAAATTAAAAAAAAAATAACAAAAAACAGACTTTCAAAGTTTAGTCATTTTGCAATTTTTTTTGTTATGGCCTTCCATAAGAAACTTAAAAATGCAAAAATTACTAACTTAGGAAATCGATGTTTTTGGTTTGATGGTGTTGGATGGTGATTTACCATCCAACACCATCGTGTTTTGAACCCAACTTCCGAAATTTATTTTCAACCGACTTCAAAAATAGGGAGAGGTTCTAAAAATCAGTTGATTTCTTTTTTTATGTTTTTATCTCAGAAGTCCGTCGTTCATAGGACCGATTTCTATTTTTTTTTTCTCTTAAAGTCCAGATCGACCCCTTTTAAAAAAATACAGTTCTGATGATGGCATCCATGAGGAATCGAGGAGACTCCTCAAATATTCTAGGCAAATATATTGATTTTAGTATTTCCATCGAGAACCAAGCATCTACAGTAAATAAGTAACATTTGGTGATGTAGAACTGATGAAGAAGACTAGAAATGACACCTAAATTATAATCAGACGGAAAAACCGCAGCAGGCAAATTGAAAAACAATGAGACGGAACGCTTAGCCTGGTTATTTCTTTAAGGACACGTGTTACCACTCGGGCAGGCGTGTCCTCAGGGAAGGAATAAGTGTAAAAGAATGAACGCTTAGATCATACAAATATTCGTTCCGTGCGGGAATCGAACCCGGGACACGCAGCGCAGTAGTCAATCGCTTAACCACTGCGCTAACCGCTTACATTATGAATTGTGAAAGAATGAATTCAACTACTTTTACCAAGTCAGCGCACACTTGGTAACGGTAGTTGTGTTCTAACTGTCACGGTCGTAACAAGAATTATATATGAATGGTCGAGAATCTTAACATCGCGATACAGAACCGAGAAGTCAGTGAAACGCGCCATCTATTGAGAAAAATAGAAACCAAATGAACTGTCTCCCTTCTGATCAATATATTTTTTCTTTCATATACCTACACTACTTACAATGTTTAACTTATGTTTTTTTTTATTCAGCCTATACTTTCCCAATGCTGGGCAAAGGTCTCCCCAACTCATCAGCTCCATAATTAAATACTAAGCGACTAAACCAAGAATATCTCAGTCACAATAAAATAAAATAAAAAATATCAAAAAACAGATTTTCAAAGTTAAACATTTTGTATTTTTTTTATAAATCCTTTTGTTTTTGGGTTAAAAAAAGGCCCTTTTTTTCAAAATCCAGTTCTGAGGAATCGAGGGAACTCCTCATATATGTATATTTTTTTTTAAATATAATATATTAAAGGCAAATGGCAAATTTTATCGAGAACCAAGCATCTACAGTCATGAAGTAACATTTGATGATGTGGAACTGATAAAGAAGACTAGAAATGACACCTAAATTATAATCGGACGGGAAAACAGCAGCAGGCAAATTGAAAAACGATGAGGCGACACGCTTAGTCTGGTTATTCTTTGGGGACACGTGTTACCACTCGGGCAGGCGTGTCCTCAGGGAAGGAATAAGTGTAAAAGAATGAACGCTTAGATCATACAAATATTTGTACCGTGCGGGAATCGAACCGGGGACACGCAGCGCAGCAGTCAATCGCTTATCCACTGTGCTAACCGCTTACATTATGAATTGTGAAAGAATGAATAAGTCTACTGTTACCCAGAACGAGAATACTGCGTAACAGTAGCCGTATTCTATTTCTCACAGTCGTAATAAGAATTATGTATGAATGGTCGAGAATCTTAACACCGCGATACAGAAACGAGAAGTCAGTGAAAAGAGCCATCTATTGAGAAAAATAGAAACTAAACGAACTGAGTACCTACCTTCTATTCGGTATAGGTAATATTGTTTTTTAGTATACCTACCTACAGCACTTACAATGTTTCATTTTTTTTTAATCAGTCTATACTTTCCCAATGCTGGGCAAAGTTCTCCCCAAATCATCAGCTCCATAATGAAAAACTAAGCGACTAAAACAAGAATATCTCAGTCATAATAAAATAAAATAACAAAAAAGAAAAACAGTCTTTCAAAATTTAGTCATATTGCAAATTTTATTTGTTTTTGCCTTCAAAAGGAAACTTAAAAATGCAAAAGTGACTAAACTAGGAAGTCGATGTTTTTTGTTTGATGTCGAAATCACCATCCAACACCATCGTATTTTGAAACCAACTTCCGAAAGTTATTTTCAAAGTTGTTCTTTCGTATACCTACATTACCTACAATGTTTCATTTATCTTTTTTTTATTCAGCCAATACTTTCTCAATGCTGGGCAAAGTTCTCCCAAACTCATCAGCTCCATACTTAAATACTAAGCGACTAAAACAGGAATATCTCAGTCTCAATAAAATAAAAAAAACAGGCTTTCAAAGCTAGTCATTTTGGATTTTATTTTAATCGTGTTATTGTTGGCTTAAAAAAATCTTAAAAATAAAAAAAAAGTCTAACTTTGGAAGTCGATGTTTCTTGTTTGATGTCGATATCACCATCCACAACCATCGTGTTTTGACACCGACTTCCGAAAGTTATTTTCAACCGACTTCAAAAATAGGGGGAAGTTCTAAAATTCAGTTGTATTTTTTTTGTTTGTTACCTAAGAAGTCCGTCGTTTATAGACCGATTTGCATTTTTTTTCTGGTACAGTTCAGATTAGTCCTTTTTTTTTTCAGGCAAATTGTTCTATTCCTTTGATGTACGCGGTATAAATGACGAGGCGACACGCTTAGTCTGGTTATTTCTTTGAGGACACGTCTGATCACCATTCGGGTTTGTGTCTTCAAGGAGGAAATAAGTGTAAAAGAATGAGCGTGACGACTTTCCGTTGTGCTCTTTCAGGATCCCGGGTTTCCCTTTCAGAAGTTAACCCATGGTTCCAATAGACTATTCTAGCACTGCGTGAAAGTAGTCACGTAATTTTCTCACGATCGCAATAAGAATTATATAATGAATGGTCGAGAATCTTAACACCGCGATACAGAAACGAGAAGTCAGTGAAAAGAGCCATCTATTGAGAAAAACTGAAACTTAACGAACAGAGTACCTACCTTCTATTCGGTATAGGTAATATTGTTCTTTAGTACATTCAGTCAAAAAAGTATCGGGAATGGATGATCCTACTACTATTATAAAGGCGAAAGTTTGTAAGTATGGATGTATGTATGGATGTTTGTTACTCTTTCACGTAAAAACTACTGAACGGATTTGGATGAAACTTTACAGTAATATAGGTTATTCATCAGAATAACACATAGGCTACAATTTATAATGATTTTATGTAGTTTTGGTCATAATATAACGATACGTACGTGTCAATTAAGTCGGAAAAAAATCTTCCATCGGAGAGCTATCTTGGCGTGCGCTGCCTAAACCAATGGAGTTACATAAAGATGATGTACCGCATGATAGTTTGTCTTAAGTAGATCTAAATAAAAGTCCGCGACAGCATATATCTACCTTTTATGTGCAAGCCAGTACAACCAAAATTGTGAACCATAAATCTAATTAAATTTGGTACTATTTTACAATGCACATTTAGTATATAATTATCAAACTCTTATCAAAATGAATACATTTCTCGCATTAAGTATTTAATGTAGATAAACTTTGTCTTTCACACTAAGTAATTTGGCTGAATAGTTTAAAAGTTATCACGATATGATTGACTTGAACGGAGCGCCTAACGCCGCGGCGGCGACCGCAGCACGGGCGGAGCGCGATGCGGCGTCGCAGACAATTTCTGGGAAAAAAATATCCGATTCTGGTCTACCCTCACCGCAGCGTAGAGGAGAGTTGTCGACCGAGTTGATAAAAGTGCTAAGCTATGATACCAACCAGTTAGGTGCTTACGTATGCGAAACTGAGCCACGTTTGCTACCTGATCAAAGAGAGATTTATCACAAAATAATAGGACGAGTTGAGAATGGGGAAGGTGGACTTTTTTTCCTTGATGCCCCGGGTGGTACAGGAAAAACTTACTTGCTTAATTTACTTTTGGCAAAAATTCGTGGCGGCCATAACGTTGCATTAGCTGTGGCTTCCTCTGGAATTGCTGCTACATTGCTAAGCGGTGGACGGACAGCACATTCCGTCTTTAAATTACCTCTTAATCTGGCGAGTGAAGAAACTCCATCGTGTAACATCAGCAAAACCAGTGCCCGTGGCCTCCTCTTGCAACAGTGTAAATTAATCGTGTGGGACGAGTGCACAATGTCACACAAACGTGCCATCGAAGCTCTTGATCGTTGTTTACAAGACTTACACGGCAAAGAAACAATAATGGGTGGTGTGGTTGTTTTATTGGCTGGGGTGGGGACTTTCGGCAAACTTTGCCTGTCATCGAGCGAGGCACTGCAGCAGACGAAATTAACGCATGTCTAAAATCCTCATATTTATGGACCAAAGTTGAAAAGCTGCACCTTATAACCAACATGCGTGTCCAGTTATTCAGTGATCTAGAGTCGGGTGCGTACGCTGAAAAACTGCTTGAGATAGGTGAAGGTCGAATCGAAACTGACGAAGAAGGTATGGTTCTATTCACTAACCAATTTTGTCACGTTGTGGATTCGGAAGACGCACTCATTGCTCAAGTTTTTCCAAATTTGCAACAGAACGTCCACGATGAAAGTTGGCTATGTGAAAGAACTATACTAGCACCAAGAAATGAGACAGTTGCGAAAATCACTAACATTATCTTGGACCAAGTAACCAGCGATGCAACAACCTACAACTCTATCGACACAGTCATGTCATCTGAAGACTGTACAAGCTACCCCGTGGAGTTTCTTAACTCTTTGGAACTATCCGGGGTGCCATCACATAAGCTCCAATTAAAAGTCGGTATACCGGTTTTGTTAATGCGTAACTTGGACGCCCCGAGACTATGTAATGGCACTAGATTGCGAGTCAGGGAACTAGGCAGGCATATTGTTAAGGCCACAATTTTAACTGGAGAAGCTAAGGGTGAAAATGTTCTTATTACACGCATCCCAATAATACCCAATAACTTACCCTTTAATTTCAAACGTTTACAGTTTCCACTTAAAGTTGCCTTTTCTATGACCATCAATAAATCGCAAGGGCAAACTTTGAAAGTAGCGGGGATACATTTAGGCACGCCCTGTTTTTCCCATGGGCAGCTTTACGTAGCTTGCTCACGTGTTTCTAAATCCCAAAATCTTCTTATTTACGCTGAACAAAAAAAAATCAAATAACATAGTATACAGGAGTATATTGCAGTAAAAACACAGATAAATTAACACAGATTTTCACCTATTCCAATTACGTACCACATAATTCTTTAGTTATTACAAAATCTATTAAAAAAAACCGGCCAAGTGCGTAAGTAGTATGTACCTACTAACTGAGCAAATAAAAATTATTATTATTATTATTATTATTATGGAAACTAATTTTGAAGTTAGAAATCTGGGATGTACGATGTGAAGGTACATTAAAAAAATATCAGTATTTAAAAAAAAATGTCACGTAACTTACTGTGGCAGACCAAATTCTACGCGAGCGAAGCCGCGGGCAAAAGCTAGTTTAATATAAATAACAGATGCAACTCAAACTCCTCGCCAAAATGGAAAACAGTTGTGCCAATCTAACAACTACAAAAAAACAAAAATTTGAATTTGGAACCATAAACAAACTAGCTTTTGTATGTAGTGATTAAATACTACATAGTATAAAACAAAGAAGCTTTCTTTTTCCCTATGAATGCTTAAATTTTTTAAACCTACGCAACGGATTTTGCTGCGGTTTTTAGGGTTCTGTACCCAAAGGGTAAAACGGGACCCTATTACTAAGCCTCTGTCGTCTGTCTGTCTGTCTCCAGGCTGTATCTCATAAACCGTGATAGCTAGAAAGCTGAAATTTTCACAAATGATGTATTTCTGTTGCCGCTATAACAACAAATACGAATAAGAATTAAGTACATATTAAGGGGGGCTCCCATACAATAAACGTGTTATTTTCGTCGTTTTTTATAGACAATGGTACGGAACCCTTCGTGCGCGAGTCCGACTCGCACTTGGCCGGTTTTTTTAAATTATTTATTATGTATCGTACACAAACATTTATTAAATAAATAAAAATAGGGTAGGTGATGTACACAGGCGAGCTTAACCCACGATTGGGTTTTCTTACAGAAATCCTTAAGTATAACTTACATAAAAATAAATTATATAAATGAGGTAATAGTGTTGTAAATTAAATTAAATTGTATTTTGACTGGGATATTCTTGTTTTGGTTGCTTACTACTCGTATTTAACTATGTATGTAGTTCCTAAGATAATTGAAACATGGTGGGTATAACAAAAAAAAAACTATATTAAACAGAGGGTAAGTACAGCGTTCGTTTAGTTCCAGTTTTTCTCAAAAGATGGCTCTTTTCACTGACTCCTCGTTTCTGTATTGCGGTGTTAAGATTCTCGACCATTCATATATAATTCTTGTTACGACCGTGAGAAAAAGAGCTCGGCTACTGATACGCAGTATTCCTGGACTGGGTACCAGTAGGCGAGTTCATTCTTTCACAATTCACAATGTAAGCGGCTAGCGCAGTGGTTAAGCGATTGACTGCTGCACTGCGTATCCCGGGTTCGATTCCCGCACGGAATAAATATTTGTATGATCTAAGCGTTCATTCTCTTACGCTTATTCCTTCCCTGAGGACACGCCTGCCCGAGTGGTAACACGTGTCCCCAAAGAATAACCAGACTAAGCGTGTCGCCTCATCGTTTTTCAATTTGCCTGCTGCGGTTTTCCCGTCCGATTATAATTTAGGTGTAATTTCAAGTCTTCTTCATCAGTTCCGCATCACATGATTGTAGAAGCTTGGTTCTCGATGAAATTTGCCATTTGCTGTACATGTAGCTTAAATAAATAACTAAATAAATATTTAAGGAGTTCTCTCGATTCCTCATGGAACGCATCATCAGAACTAGATTTTGAAAAAAAAGCACTGATCTAGACTGTACCAGAAAAAAATTGCAAATCTGTACTAATATAATCAAGAGGTAGTTTGTTTTTTGGTTTGTATGAGGTAATCTGTGGAAGTACTGGTCCGATTGCTAAAATTTTTACACCAATAGAAAGCGGCTGTATTCCTGAGTGACATAGGTTATATTTTATGTACGCGGGCGAAGCTGCGGGCTAAAGCTAGTCAGTCTATAAAGGACGGACTTCTAGGCAACAAACAAAAAAAATACAACAGAATTTTACTTCTTCCCCCTATTTTTGAAGTCGGTTGAAAATAACTTTCGGAAGTCGGTGTCAAAACACGATGGTGGTGGATGGTGATGTCGATGTTAAACAAGAAACACTGACTTCCAAAGTTAGTCTTTTTTGTATTTTTAAGACTTTTTTTGAAGGCAAAAACAAAACGATTTAAAAAAAAAATACAAAATTACTAATTTTGAAAGTATGTTTTTTGTTATTTTATTTTATTGTGACTGAGATATTCCAGTCTTAGTCGCTTAGTATTTAATTATGGAGCTGATGAGTTCGGGAGCATTGCCCAGCATTGGGAAAGTATAGACTGAATAAAAAAAAAAATGAAACATTGTAGGTAATGTCGGACATGTCGGTATACGAAAGAATAATATTATTATATCGAACAGAAGGTAGACAGTTCATTCAGTTTCTATTTTTCTCAATAGATGGCGCTTTTCACTGACTTCTCGTTTCTGTATCGCGGTGTTAAGATTTTCGACCATTCATATATAATACTTATTACGACCGTGAGAAAAAGAGCTCGACTACTGATACGCAGTATTCCTGGACTGGGTACCAGTAGGCGAGTTCATTCTTTCACAATTCACAATTTAAGCGGCTAGCGCAGTGGTTAAGCGATTGACTGCTGCGCTGCGTGTCCCGGGTTCGATTCCCGCACGGAACAAATATTTGTATGATCTAAGCGTTCATTCTTTTACACTTATTCCTTCCCTGAGTACACACCTGCCCGAATGACAACACGTGTCCCCAAAGAAATAACCAGACTAAGCATTCCGCCTCATCGTTTTTCAATTTTTGTGCTTCGTTTTTCCCGTCCGATTATAATTTAGGTGTCATTTCTGGTCTTCTTCATCAGTTCCACTTCACCAAATATTACTTTTTGACTATAGATGCTTAGTTCTCGATGAAAATACTAAAATTTGCCATTTGCCTGTAATATTTGAGGAGTTCCCTCGATTCCTCATGGAACACATCATCAGAACTGGATTTTGAAAAAAAAGGGACGATCTGGACTATAGGAGAAAATAAAATTAGAAATCGGTCTATGTGTCGCAGGTTTTTGATAAAATTAGGTTTTTAAACCGGAAGATTTAAATTTCACCATAAACCTGTATCAATCCAGATTTTTGATCAAAAACCTGAACTAATTTGGGTTTATGATAAAGTTGTTGTCAAAACCACGGTTTAGCTTTGTTTTATGACAAATACATAAATCAATTTAAATGAAATAAATAAAACAATCCATCATCATTTGCAACTTAGGGCGATGTTCACCGACACCAAATCGACTGTTTTAATATTAAAACGGCTGTTTTAGCAATATTTCCTGTTCCTTATCGTCGGTTATTGCCGTTAATCAGATGGTTATCTTAAACTTATGTCGGTGCACATGGCCCTTAGTAGAAAGAAAACAATTATTTATGTATCAAAAATGGTCCATGGGATGTTACTGACGTTACTGTGTCCCATTTAAAAAAAAAAAAAAACTTCGCGTCATAGGACCATTTACAGAACACCATATAAGGCTTTGTTTGGCACAGAGTCTAAAATAGGACTGAAAACACACATTCTAACAGACTTATTAGAGAAACTTATTACGGAAGAGGAACTTTATCATAAACCCAAATTAGTTCAGGTTTTTGATCAAAAATCTGGATTGATGCAGGTTTATGATGAAATTGAGTTTAATATGTGTCATCTTCCGGTTTTTCATCAAAAACCTAGGTTTTTGATCAAAAACCTAATTTTATGAAAAACCTGCGACATTATGAACGACGGACTTCTGAGATAAAAACATAAAAAAGAAATTACCTAACTGATTTTTAGAACCGCCCCTTATTTTGAAGTCGGTTGAAAATAACTTTCGGAAGTCGGTGTCAAAACACGATGGTGGTGGATGGTGATGTCGATGTTAAACAAGAAACACTGACTTGCAAAGTTAGTTTTTTTTGTATTTTTAAGACTTTTTTTGATGGCAAAAACAAAACGATAAAATGATTAACTTGTGAAAATGAAATCTGTTTTTTGATATTTTTTATTTTATTTTATTGTGACTGAGATATTCTTGTTTAAATTCGCTTAGTGTTTAATTAAGGAGCTGATGAGTTGGGGAGACGTTTGCCCAGTAATGGGAAAGTATAGGCTGAATAAGGTAGGTGGCTGAAGGTAGACAGTTCATTTAGTTTCAGTTTTTCTCAATAGATGGCGCTTTTCACTGACTTCTCGTTTCTGTATCGCGGTGTTAAGATTCTCGGCCATTCATATATAATTCTTATTATGACCGTGACAGTTAGAACACAACTACTATTGTCAAGTGTGTGCTGACTTGATAATAGTAGTTGAGTTCATTCTTTCACAATTCATAATGTAAGCGGTTAGCGCTGTGGTTAAGCGATTGACTGCTGCGCTGCGTGTCCCGGGTTCGAAACCCGCACGGAACAAATATTTGTATGATCTACAGATAGGTGTTCCGGCTCTGGGCGCCTTGTGTATGTGAGTTTTCGTGTTTATAAACGCACCCACGATCATCATCTGCCTAGCCTTTTCCCAACTATATTGGGGTCGGCTTCCAGTCAAGCCGGATTTAGCTGAATACCAGTATTTTACGAGGAGCGGCTGCCTACCAGACCTCCACAACCCATTCACTGGGGTAATACGGTACTTCATGGCAAGACTGGAGTCAGATTTACTGGCTTCTGACTATCCATAACGACTGCCAAAGATCTAAAAATGACAGCCGGGACCTACGGCTTAACGTGCTTTCCGAGGCACGGAGGAAACTAGGTATGTTAAGATGGTCTAAAGCGTCGCCATAATGACCGGCTCTGTGCGTCTTGCAACCATCGGATTCCCGCGACCCACACCAGGTCAAAAGTCCACCTTGTCGACCTTCTAACGCTGCGAATTTCGGTACGTGGTCGCCACTCCGGAACGGTTCTAGGGACACGGAAATTCCGAAAGGTTGTCACCGTGTCCCCCAGATCGAAGGCAACGAAGGAACGGGGAAGGGTTTAGTCAGTAAGAGTCTGACACGCCCTCCCACTCCGCTCAAGAGCGGGAGAAGTCATTCTGATGATTCCACTGCCAAAAAAAAAACTCCAAAACCAAGTTGCAAGCTAAACGCCTACAAGTAAATAGTTGCAGTGTGTTGTGAATATGCATTTTATAACCTAGTTACTGTTTACTATTGAGATGTGTATGCAGCTTTGCCAGACGAACTATAGGATTTTTTTTAACGTTTATTGAACAACAACATTCATATAATCATATTCATAAATATACAGGCAAAGTTTTTAACTATAGGCTGCCTACCAGACCTCCACAGCCCAATAACTGGGTTAACAGGGTACTTCATAGCAAGACTGGAGTCAGATTTACTGACTTCTGACTATCCGTAACGACTGTAAATGACAGCCTGGACCTACGGCATAGCGTGCTTTCCGAGGCACGGAGGAAACTCGTTATATTAAGATGGTCACCCATCCACAGACCGACCTTGGCAAGCGTTGCATAACCTTGAAGTCGACTTGTGTTCTATTACTTACCCTTAGCCACCAAAAAAATTTCAAGCAGTGGTTAAAAACTTTTCCTGTATACATACCAGCACAAACTATCGCGGGTTTAACAGCGGTATGTCAGAAGCGACAACATCATCATCATCATCATCTACCTAGCCTTTTCCCAACTATATTGGGGTTGGCTTCCAGTCAAGCCGGATTTAGCTGAATACCAGTATTTTACGAGAAGCGGCTGCCTACCAGACCTGCACAACCCATTAACTGGGGTAACACGGTACTTCATGGCAAGACTGGAGTCAGATTTACTGGCTTCTGACTATCCGTAACGACTGCCAAAGATCTACAAATGACAGCCGGTACCTACGGTTTAACGTGCTATCCGAGGCACGGAGGAAACTCGTTATGTTAAGATGGTCACCCATCCACAGACCAACCTAGGCAAGCGTTGCTTAACCTTGTAGACCGACCCGTGCGGCTGTTATTATCTAGCCACGAGCTCCTCATCCAAGAAGCGACAACAAAGTGCCAAAACATAATATAAAAAGTAGTAGGTATACAATACATACACAAAAAGGAACAAAAGAATACCTTCTAGATCGCATTATTATCTAGAAAGTATCTCTTCAACACTCTTGAGCAGTTTTTTATATTTACCTTACTTTTATTTACGTTTATTTTGCCTTACAAAGAAGAACGGTCACGTCCCATATAAAAAAAACCCAGACCCGACAGAAAAGTGACATATCTCAGTTTTTTTGTTATTATTTATATAATCATATCATATAGTTTTTATATTCGAAATCAATGGCTAACACCAAAATATTGCCTTATGTTTTTGTTCAGGGTTTACACTAAAAAAATACAAAATGCCTATTTGTCTACACAATTCGTAATGTATGTAACTAAATGACGATAAATAGTTATGGGATGTATCCAGGAGACCTGGAGATACAGCTGTATTATATAATTTTTGAACTCTTAGTACAACATTCATCTTACGATTTTTTTTTAAATCTATATATATACATCTTAACAAAACGAGTTTCCTCCGTGCCTCGGAAAGCACGTTAAGCCGTTATGGTCACCCATCCATAGACCAACCTTGGCAAGCATTGCTTAACCTTGAAGATCGACCCATGCGGCTGTTATTATCTAGCCACGAGCTCTTCCATTAGATGATTTTAAACCACCTTAAAAAAAATCGTAAGTTGAATGTTGTACTAGGAGTTCAAAAATTATATAATACAGCTGTATCTCCAGGTCTCCTGGATACATCCCATAACTATTTATCGTCATTTAATTACATACATTACGAATTGTGTAGACAAGTAGGCATTTTGTATTTTTTTAGTGTAAACCCTGAACAAAAACATAAGGCAATATTTTGGTGTTAGCCATTGATTTCGAATATAAAAACTATATAATATGATTATATAAATAATAACAAAAAAACTGAGATATGTCACTTTTCTGTCGGGTCTGGGTTTTTTTTATATGGGACGTGACCGTTCTTCTTTCCACAGGTAATTCATTCATAAAACATGGCAACATGTGTTTCCACGTCCGTGTTCTGTAAACATTAATTGATTTAGGTACGATGTATGTGGATAAGTATTTGGAGCTGGTGGCTAGATAATAACAGCCGCACAGGTCGATCTTCAAGGTTAAGCTACGCTTGCCTAGGTTGGTCTGTGGATGGGTGACCATCTGAACATAACGAGTTTCCTCCGTGCCTCGGAAAGCACGTTAAGCCGTTGGTCCCGGCTGTCATTTGGAGATCTTTGGCAGTCGTTACGGATAGTCAGAAGCCAGTAAAAATCTGACTCCAGTCTTGCCATGAAGTACCGTGTTACCCCAGTTAATGGGTTGTGGAGGTCTGGTAGGCAGCCGCTCCTCGTAAAATACTGGTACCTATTCAGCTAAATCCGGCTTGCCTGGAAGCCGACCCCAATCATCATCATCTGCCTAGCCTTTTCCCAACTATATTGGGGTCGGCTTCCAGTCAAGCCGGATTTAGCTGAATATCAGTATTTTACGAGGAGCGGCTGCCTACCAGACCAGAACCCATTAACTGGGGTAACACGGTACTTCATGGCAAGACTGGAGTCAGATTTACTGGCTTCTGACTATCCGTAACGACTGCCAAAGATCTCCAAATAGACAGCCGGGACCAACGGCTTAACGTGCTTTCCGAGGCACGGAGGAAAGAAGGAAGCCGACCCCAATACAGTTGGGAAAAGGCTAGGCAGATGATGTATGTGGATAAGTAAGTTAAACTACGCAGCGACAGGTGCCTATCATATTTACGAGGTCAAATGTAGCACAGAATTGGTCTCCTAAGACAGGTCCTTACATCCTTAGGAGTCAATCCTGGCCTGCCGCGGCAGATTACGAAGGAGATGGAGGAATAAACAATAAACAGGACAGTTAGTGTAACCCCTCCCCCTAACTAAAAAGTGTAAAATAAAAAACTTTTAACAAAAAAAAAATACAACCGACTTCAATGTTATAAAAACGCAATAAAAATTAAAGTTATTAAGAAAAAAAGAAATTAAAGTTATTTTGTACTTTTTAGTGCGTTTTTTTTTAACATTAACGTCAATTGTATTTTTTTTTAAATAGTTTTTTCCTGGTCTGATTATCCAACAGCTTCTAAGTAATTTTCTATCTTTTGCTTATCATTTACGGGAATTATAAAAAGGAGAAGGAAAACAAAAGATGTTTAATTTTAAGAAAAAGGTGTTGTTATTAAAGATGTTTATTACAACTAGCTTCTATGAATTAAAGTTATTTGTTTATATTTTATTCACTCTTGGAATGGATTATCTTCCACTCACACTAAATAAATTATAAGGGTTATTCTGAAAGTGTTTGGTTGTTGTGTTGAGGAGCTCGTGGCTAGATAATAACAGCCGCACAGGTCGATCTACAAGGTTAAGCAACGCTTGCCGAGGTTGGTCTGTGGATGGGTGACCATCTTAACATAACGAGTTTCCTCCGTGCCTCGGAAAGCACGTTAAGCCGTAGGTCCCGGCTGTCATTTGCAGATCTTTGGCAGTCGTTACGGATAGTCAGAAGCCAGTAAATCTGACTCCAGTCTTGCCATGAAGTACCATGTTACCCCAGTTAATGGGTTGTGGAGGTCTGGTAGGCAGCCGCTCCTCGTAAAATACTGGTATTCAGCTAAATCCGGATTGACTGGAAGCCGACCCCAATATAGTTGGGAAAAGGCTAGGATTCTCAAAGTGTTTTGTTGCACAGACAACCAAAAGTTTATAATATCGTATCGTATATATATATATTTAAAAAACTGGCAAGGTACTAGTCAGATTTGCGCATAAAGGGTTCCATACAATCCATAGCAAAAAACGGCAATAATAAATATTTATTTTATTCTGTTAAATATTTCTACGGCAATAAAACTACATCATCGGTGAAAATTTTTATCTGCCTAGCCTTTTTCTAACTATATTGGGGTCGGCTTCCAGTCAAGCCGGATTTAGCTGAATACCAGTATTTTACGAGGAGCGGCTGCCTACCAGACCTCCACAACCTATTAACTGGGGTAACACGGCACTTCATGGCAAGACTGGAGTCAGATTTGGATAACTTTTATCAGAAGAAGAAATATAGCTATTTGACATACTTTCTGTGCAAAAGCTGTCAAGCCACCCCTTTTATTCCTTCATTAAAAATTAACTGAAATGGGGCTGGGCAGGACATGTCTGCCGCATGCCTGACAAACTGTGGGCCAAAGTAGCACAAATTTGGTGCCCAGAAACAGTGCGACGGGGTCGCGGCAGACCACGAAGGAGATGGCGCGACGAGCTGGATAGATTCCACCAGAACTAGCAAGAAGAAGCGCGGGCCCGCGAAAGTTTTAAAGAGTGGAGGGAGGCCTTTGCCCAGGAGTGGGATAGAATAGGCTAACAAAAAAAGACGCATGGCACTCAGAGACTGCCGTGGCAAAGCTAGCTAGCATAGCATTTTTTTATCAACTTATGCAATTATAATTAAAAAAAAGAAATAAAAAAATGTAAAAAATGATAATAAAAGAATAATAGAAATAGAAAATAATATAAAAAAAATCTGTGCCGGTCGGAGTGGGGGTCATTAGGTTTTTTTCGTTACGGAATTTCTTGATTCGGTCCCCACGCTCAAGGCCCGCGATAGAAGCTATGCAATAGCGCGCGCTATCTCGAGTTGAGACGAAATAAAATACGTTTTTGAGGTTGATGGAAGCAATCCAGATAGTATAAACAATTCTTGGACACACTGACTGGAGTAAAGTCATCATCCACACACTGACAGTTGCTTGCTGTGATAGCAATACAAACTATTGGAAATTTGGGAGATGTTCCGTAATACCAAAAATGATGAATGAAAAATTAATGTATTTCCAATATTGTTTCGAGTATTTATAACTTGATAATAATATCTGTGTTCCTACGAAAAGATATTTAGAAATATTGTTGTTTATAATATAGAAAAAACAAAATAAAAACATGACATTTTCGCTGTGAAAATGTGCAAATTTAAATTCGCTTAAATTTCGTTTGGGGTAAGTTTTTCAACAAAAAGACGATGTAGGAACCTAGATAATTATTGTCTGAATTCGAATAACATCATATTATGGTGTAAATATGCTTAAACTGCAAATGATTTTGGTATTACGTTTGTATGGATAATTCTAACGTCGCGCCCGCCTTAAAAACAGACTTTTGAAAAATCGGCCCTTACATAATAATATACCTACCGCCTTTCTAACATTAGTGTGATGTAATTAAATTCTGCGTAAATTATTACTAACACTATGAGTCCTCTACCGCAAAAGTAAATAATGCTATTTTCATTATTACCTACGTGACTTAATTTTCCTTTAAAATTGCCATTTTGAAAATTAATTAACCACTTTTACCTCAAAACAATGAAATAATAATGAAACACTCATAATAATATAGGTGCAATCATTTAGGTAACTTAGTCACAATATATTAGTCACTAACAACTCTCCTAGTTACCCAGGTATTAAAAGACTCATCCGCAGCTCTCTGCTTAATTAAATTATGTTTACCATGTAAATTTAACTCCGTCCTTAATACTACTTTTACTAACCCTATAATAAATTTCTAACTGCATGTACTAACCCCTTTAGCAATTATATATTACACATTATGTCTATCTGTGGGTAACGTTGTGGGTTGCATTATTGACAAAATGTATGTCTGATGTTTAATTAGTTGTAAGATATTATATGTAACCGTTTGTTGCTCCTTTTTTAATAAAAATAAAAAATAAAATAAAATTAGAAATCTCTGGAATGACAGCCACATATGGGCTGGTGCTGCAAAATGCTATCTAGCAGCTTTGGACTCAGTGAAAAGGCATGTGAAGAGGCTAATTAGTGATCCGGATTTCATAGGCCCGACAAAGCATTTCGCCTCATCGTTTATACTGCGTACAACGAAGTACTGGAATAATTTGCCAGCTGCGATCTTCTCCCCTGATTATAAATTACTAGTTTCCGCCCGCGGCTAAACACGTTTTCTTTCTTTCTTTTCTTTTCCGGCTTCGCCCGCGTGGTGTGTTGATAAAAAGCAGCCTATAGCAAAAATAACAAAATCGAAAAAAAAAATTAAAAAAAATATGACTAAAAGTAGCCTATATGTTAATCCAAGGTATAAACTATCTAAATACCAAATTTCAACCAGATCGGTCCAGCCGTTATTTCGTGAAAGAGTAACAAACATACATCCATCCTCACAAACTTTCGCATTTATAATATTATAAGTAGGATAATCAGACTGGAAGACCACAGCAGGCAAATTGTTCCAGTGCTTCAATGTACGCGGTATAAATAACGAGGCAAAGCGCTTAGCCCGGACCGTAGAAGTTTCAACGTTGTAAGGGTTGATACTCGCCGAACAAATAAATAAATAGCCCTATTCCTACAAACTCGAACAAAGCAAACTTGCATAGAAACAATGAAACACTCATAACCCAATATTAGTAACTTATTTACCTTTAAACTCAATTAAATTAGTTTGAGTTAGTCACAATAATAATTGCAGAATGACACATCTGCCGACTGTGGTTCCCACTGATAAACTTTTAACCTTTTAGCAGTATACTTAATTGGTAAATCGTAATAACTATGCTGAATAATATGTGTAAGTAAGTATGTATGTTTGTATATTGTATGTCAGGGTGCTCGGTAACCGTGGGATTTTAACGCCCGTTATCAATAAGCTATCTCTCTACAGTTGCAGCTACTAAAGATAAACCATCTATCCTTTTGTCCTTACTTGATTTCCTATAACCTACCGACGGATAGCATTTCCTACCAAAAGTTATGGATTGATAGATAGAATCTTACTGTTTATCGGGGATAGCTATCTATGAACTGCGGTAGGTTATTGAAAACGGGCGTTAGTTAAGAGTGAATAGGTTGCTTCTAGGTAAGCGTGCTCCATCGTCGACCACATGATCGCTTACTTAGGTGAGATGTGGTCAAGCGTGAGACTATCAAAAAAAAAATACCGAAAATATCGTATCATCATCAAAATTATCATCATTCCGCATCACCAGCTTTTCGATGCACCGGATGACATAATGTTACAAAGTTGTTTTTTACAAGAATCATCAGAATGACTTCTCCCGCTCTTGGGCGGAGTGGGAGGGTGAGTCAGACTTTACTGACTAAACCCCACCCCATTCCTTCGTTGCCTTCGTTCTGGGGTTACGAGTTTTCCTTTCGAAACCCAATCCATGGCCCCAGAGGCTTCGACCCTGCCGGGCCTCTACAGTTTGCTGACATCTCCTTGAGGCGCGCGTGGAACAGAACGCGCCGTTGATCCCATAAACCAAAGTGGACTGATGACCTGGTGTGGGCCACGGGAAACTGACAGATGCGAGACACACAGGACCGGTCGTTGTGGCGAGGCATTCCACGAAGCACAACCAAACGAAGCACAACCAGACGAAGCGCAACTAAAGTATTCCACGAAGCACAACCAAAGTTGTGCTTCAAATAAAAATTTAAAAGAATTAATTTCCTATTCCACGAAGCGCAACTATGAATATCACTCGCATAGGGAGGGGCCTAAGAAATAAAAATATCGATAGAAAAAAAATAATTAAAAGACTAACGTAAATATCTAACATCTTTCAGTTTCATTATAATAATGTTACACAATATTTGTCATTTTTGTAATCTTACTATTTAAAATCACAGATTGTTGCATAATTATGCAATAAAAACTTGACAAATATCAAAAACGTTGTAAATATTGTTGCACATAGAGATCAATGTTGAAATTTTAATAATAATAATAATAAATCGTTCTTTATTCAGACTAATCATATGTCCATATTTTTGTTAGTTACAAATCACCTTAATCTATGTTAGTTAAGTTGACACAGAAATACATTAATAGAAAATAAATAAGATTGAATGTCATAATATTTTACTTATAGCTACATGTTTAGTGAATAATAAAAATACTCTACTTTAATATAAAAATCACAGATTTTAATAATAATAATAATAAATTTTATTAGCCTTAAAATTAATGAACCCTGCCTCTCAAACTAGGGTGGCCTGTATTCTGAGAGACAGTTTTCGGCTAAGACTTGCTACATTTATCCAACTAGTGAGTAGGACGTTGTCGTAGTTCATTACCATTTAGATGAAAGGGAAAAAGAAATTTAAATTAATAACAATCAATAGTGGAAATCAATAAATAACTTAAAAAATATAATAATTAATAACAAACAAAAATTAATTAAACAATCAAAAATAAAAATTAATTAAACTCAATCAAAAATAAAAATTAATTAAACAATCACTAATCACTAATAATAAAAAATTAGTTCATTATAATACTAAAGATTGTTTCATAATTGCAACAAAAATTTAGACAAATATGGAAAACATTGTAAATATAGTTTTCTTTATAGATCTATGTTGATGTTTTCTTATACCTTTTAACTAATAATAAAAATACTCTAGTTTTATGTAAAATCACAGACTGTTTAAAATCACAAATCACAATCTTTAAGATTCTTCGAACTACCAATCACCGCACGTTGGCATCATAAACTAACAAATTAACTAGGCAGAAGGTACAAACCGCGTGTATAGAATGTGTAGCCGGGATTTGTACCTATAGGAATAAATACTATTAAAGCTACCTTGTAGGGGAAAAACCGGGCAAGTGCGAGTCGGACTCGCGCACTGAGGGTTCCGTAGTAACTTACCTATAAAAACAGTTCAATCGAACAATTCGACAGTCTCGAAATGTACGTTTTTTGCAGTATAAACGGACGAATCTTTTTTTCCCGTCACTTTACCAATTGAATTGAAAATTGATTTTTGCACAGCTTCAAGGGACCACGGACCCAATTATATGGTGTTAATTTCAACTCAATACCTCTAACTTACCTATGAATAAAGTTCTATTCTCGAATCGAGCGTTGAAGATTTTTCAAAAAAATAATTCTTGTGACGTAACAACAAATTTTCAGTTTTCAGACTTTTCCCTATATGAGTGCTATAAAACGTTGCTTCATGCCAAATTTCAAGATTCTAGGTCGACTGGAAGTACCCTTTAGGTTTTGATTCCCTTGCGAGTACTTGCGAGTTTCAAAATATGCAGCTTAAATTGCTGTTTCTTTTGATTGCGTTGACATAGAAGTTTGATTTTGTTACAGCTTAAAGGTATTATAGACCTGAGTATTTGGTATGAATTTCAATTTAATACCTCTACGCGTTTATGAGGAAATGGGTAGTAAGTTTAAAATTATTAAAAAAAAATATATTATGTGATGTAACAAAAAATTTATGGTTTTCGTAATTTTTCCTTTATCTATGCTATAAGACGTTGCTTCGTACCAAATTTCAAGATTCTGAGTTCACGGGAAGTACCCTGTAGGTTTTGATTCCCTTGCAAGTGTCAAAATTTGCGGCATAAACGGCTGTATCTTTTGATTGCGTTGGCTTAGAAGTTTGATTTTTTCACAGCTTCAAGGGACAGTAGACCTGAGTAATTGATATAATTTTCAGCTTCATACCTCCACGCGTTCCTGAGAAAAAGGGTCTTGACAGACGGACGGACAGACGGACAACAAAGTGATCCTATAAGGGTTCCGTTTTTTCCTTTTGAGGTACGGAACCCTAAAAATGAAACACGTTTTAAAAAGAAAGAAATATATATAATATATGGTAAAAACAATCGTACACAGGGTTGGCATGATTAAAATAAGTCGTTTTAAAAAGCTTAGTAATATCAACGATTCATTTCTTTGCTCAAACGAACGAAACGAACAATTGTAATCCTTTCTTAAAGCCTGATCTGTGACATATTATGGTAACGATGAGCTATTTATATTTTTTTCCTACATATGACATATTTATATTTTATAATAAAGTACGTCAAAAAAAAATTATAAAGAAAAATTATTAATAGGGAAATTAGAACTCTGGACTAAAGATGACTTGACGGCCTACTATTCCCATCTGTATTTTTATTCTATGTCCGGAGTGCATGCATCCTTGTCGTTCATACGACAAAAAAATGTATTATCCATATCTTTCTTTTTTCTAACCTTAAAATATCATAATATTATCGTCTGTTTTTTATACCCAAAGACTAAATTGACACAAGTAATGTCAAATTTACTATAGGAATGACACCAGTTCTTTTGTGTTGAAATGTCATTTTAGCCTCCGGCTTTAAAAAACAGACGATAGGAAAATAATTAAAATATATTAATAAATCGTAAAAGTATATTGCGTACTTACGTGTAGTATGACATCCCTTGTATTTTATTAACTTTGGTATCATAATTGGTTCACTTTCTAAACACACACGATGGCATTTTACAATGGCACACACACGATGACACTAATAATATAATAATACTATAATCGAAAACACAAAATAAAAGATTATAAAACTGGCTTAATTTCAGTTGGACATTGTCTAGAGAAATTAAGATTCTGATTAATAATAATTTATTTAATTGATAAGTTTAGATACTAAATTGCCCATTTCTTCAAGAATATTTAAGAATCTTAAAGATTGTGATTTGTGATTTTAAACAGTCTGTGATTTTACATAAAACTAGAGTATTTTTATTATTAGTTAAAAGGTATAAGAAAACATCAACATAGATCTCTATAGAAAACTACAGTTACAATGTTTTTGATATTTGTCTAAGATTTTATAATATATATTATAAAATTAACATAAATATTAATATAATATTTTTTTATGGAAAAGGAAAGTTTATTATGAAACAATCTGTGATTTTAAATAGTAAAATTACAAAAATGACAAATATTGTGTAACATTATTATAATGAAACTGAAAGATGTTAGATATTTACGTTAGTCTTTTAAATATTTTTTTTTCTATCGATATTTTTATTTCTTAGGCCCCTCCCTATGCGAGTGATATTCGTAGTTGCGCTTCGTGGAATAGGAAATTAATTCTTTTAAATTTTTATTTGAAGCACAACTTTGGTTGTGCTTCGTGGAATACTTTAGTTGCGCTTCGTCTGGTTGTGCTTCGTTTGGTTGTGCTTCGTGGAATGCCTCGTTGTGGCGACGCTTCGGGGAGGCCTATGTCTAGCAGTGGACGTCTTCCGGCTAGCATGATGATGATAAAGTCTCTGTTTCAAAACTAAGCAAGCAAACCAGGAACGCAGAGCTAGTTAACAGAAAACATATGGCAGATGGTTTAACCAAAATATAGTAAGTATTATTATTTATATATAAATGGGTTCACTTTAAACCGCAGAAAATAATAATAATAATTCTCAGTACTGTTATGATAATAATACTAATATTAATAGCATTTGTTATTATGATTTGTCTGTATGTTTGTCTGTAAAGTAAAATTATCGTAAAGCGCATATTTACGGAGGGCGAGCTACCCGTTGCTTGCCGTCCGGTACCTAAGGACCTAGCCCCGGGTCGACGCGACGGCGCGTTGTAATGTTAGCAAAACCGTAGGGTAACTAAATACCAAGACCCAAGTACGAAAAAAGGGAAACTCAACCTATCACATACCCGCTAAACGAGACACAATAGTAAAACAATAACAGCGCGGTCTCATAGGACCGGTCGGGAATTCATGAATTAAGGACACAGATGGGTCCATGGGTTAGTCAGTAAAAGTCTGACATACCCTCTTGGTTCTTCAGGTTTTCTTAAAAGTAAAGGAAACGATTTCAAGTGAACTAGTTTCATCTAAAAACTAGCTGAGCAAATCCTTATACATCATCATCATCTGCCTAGCCTTTTCCCAACTATATTGGGGTCGGCTTCCAGTCAAGCCGGATTTAGCTGAATACAAGTATTTGATTCTGATTCAGTATTTGATTATTTTGATTTGGATTGAGCAAATCCTTATACAATATCATATTATTTACCAACAAAAACAAAATAACATAGCAATTAGCATGAATTTCAAATATATTTTTAGGTAGGAAAACATCCAATGACTTCTCCCGCTCTTGGGTGGAGCGGGAAGAAGAGTTTTACTGACTTAACCTATCACATACCCGCAAAACGAGACACAATAGTAAAACAATAACAGCGCGGTCTCATAGGACCGGTCGGGGATTCATGAACTAAACCAATTCATGTTTCTTTTTTGCCTTGCGTTCAACTCCAGGACTCTGGGTTTTCCTTTCAGAAGCGAATCCATGGACCCAGTAGATTTCGAATCTGCTGTGTCCCTACGGTTTTGCTGATATCTCCTAAATATTGGTAGGTATAAGATCTGCGTCTAAAGATTGTGACGTCACATTTCAGTATATGCATCCCTTTTCTATTACTTGACACTTTACCCTTCCAACAGATTTGATTTTATTTTAATTTATGAATCTCCGACCGGTCTCATAGGACCGCGCTGTTATTGTCTTAGGTACTATTGTGTCTCGTTTCGCGGGTATTGATAGGTTAAAGCTTTGACTATTTTACAAATTACTTTTTGATACAAATAATAATAGTAACGAGTCATCTACCCAATTTAAACGCAAAAATTAAGGCTTTGATTATTTTAAAAGTTACTTTTCGATATAAATAATAATAGTAAAATGAATCAACTACACAAATTAACGCAAAACCTTACTCCAAACCACTACAAAAGAAACAATTTTGTCCCTAACAGTCATAGAAGGAAAAAATTAAACATAATAACAAGCAATTCCATACTTCTTTGTTGTACTATCAAAGTTCGTAGGAGTATAAAACCAGTATAAAGGCAGCCATCTTGGCTAAACTGTCAGTTGTCAACGCGCGGTCAAACTGCGCATGCGTGATTTTCAGTGACAATAGTAGTTTGTTTTTTTCTTCGTTTATAAAAAACGTGAGTAAAACTTTTTTGTTTAGAGTTTAGTTCTTATGTAAGTTTATTTGTTATTTCTAGTTTGATGCTAGGAGTGTTTGTTTAATTATGAATTATCTAGTTATAAAATTGATGAAACGTTTTGGGAATTATGAATAGGTATTTTGTTTTGATTTTGAGGAAATGTGGGGTTGGATTTACTTTTGTAACATTTAATGCAGTTACGGATTCTTTAGACTATTTTCTCATTGATTTAATTAATTGTTTACTTATTGGTTTTGTTCTTAATCAAATAATATTTAATTTGATTAATAGTTATGTGTGGGGTCCATTCTATTTTTGAATATAATATACATAGTTATGAATGGTTTTTTTTTTATTGGCGTTGTTCTCTTCAGAAGAATTAAGTTAAAGAATCAGATCATCTTCATCATTATTTTTTTCTCTTAACCATTCACTGGAATAACTTATTACGACACCGCATTATGACCGCTATGTTATGATTTACAATATTATTATAACAGTTTTTATCCGTCCATTCAGAAACATATCACGTTATACCTACCTAAGATAGGTACTTTTTTTTACTTTTCACAAAATAAGTCGGCACCTAGGTACTTTTGTTATTACGATTATGAACAGTTCCGTAACTTACTATAAGAAAAGAAATTTAAAGAAACTAGTTTTACCGACCGTTCAACCGATTTTGACTTTTATTGCGTTGGTGACATGACAAATGACGGCTGCAGAAAAAGTTGGTATTGTAACCACTTTTTTTGCTTTTAATGTCATCCTTATATGTCTACGGAATGGAAGCCAAAATCAGTTGAACGGACAGTAACATAAGTTTCTTTTGTTTTCTTTTCTTATAGAAAATAGAGACGTAAACTTCATGTACAGGCAGTGGTACCTACATAGGTTACACATTATTGTAGTAATGTATAAACTACTTTCGTTTTTTTTTGGAAAAACTTTTCTATAAGTACCTACCTTTCGTATGCCAGGCCGACTCGCACTTGGCCAGTTTTTTTTTACTTGTGTAGGCTCGCGTTCGGCCACTGACCGATGGCGACTATGCATGTTTGTCTAGAAATAACCTAGCTATTTGTTTATACTTAAACCTACACTAGGGTAATATTATATATATAGAATGTAACTCAATGGGTACCTACCTTACACTAAAAAACATTCAAACAACTATAAATAAGACAGCTATGTCTTATTTATATGCCGGTTTCCTCACGATGTTTTCCTTCACCGTTTTCGAGAGCAGTAATAAAGAAATAAATTACACAAAGTAATGCGCCTGGCAGGGTTTGAACCCTCGACTTACATCACGTAATTCGGGGCCACTGGGCCACCACTGCTCTCGAATAGAAATTGGCTAGACAAAAAGTGATTAAATGTTTGGCTGCTAGACTTTAAATGAAATTCACTTAATTCAAATTTGGTTTTACTAGAACGTGTTTTCGAGTTAAACAGGTTTCAATTTCAAGTTCTTGTTTTAAGGCGTGTAGCAAATCAATCAGTTCTTATCATAGGTCAAACACAGCTAACATCTGATTTATAATTTTTGAGTGCCAAACCGTGCTTATTTTGTAAGTGCTCGTGGCTAGATAGTAACAGCCGCACGGGTCGATCTTAAAAGGATAAGCAACGCTTGCCAAAGTTGATCTGTGGATGGGTGACCATCTTAACATACCGAGTTTCCTCCGTGCCTCGGAAAGCACGTTTAGCCGTAAGTCCCGGCTGTCATTTCTAGATCTTTGGCAGTCGTTACGGATAGTCAGAAGCCAGTAAATCTGACTCCAGTCTTGCCATGAAGTACCGTGTTACCCCAGTTAATGGGTTGTAGAGGTCTGGTAGGCAGCCGCTCCTCGTGAAATACTGGTATTCAGCTAAATCCGGCTTGACTGGAAGCCGACCCCAATATAGTTGGGAAAAGGCTAGGCAGATGATGATGATGATGATCAGCAGTATCGACTAAACCGTGAGGTAATCACAGTTTTATCATCTGTTTACCTAATATAAAGCTGATAAAATTGTTGTTCATCTTAGGACCCTGAGTGACCTGTGACTTTATATTTTGATAACGTATCCCACTGTTTCATATCAATTCGTATTGTATCTTGTGTAATCGCCATTTTGTATATTTAAATTGCGAAGGAATTTGATTGTGTTTTGTTTTCGGGTTTTACCAATCGTCTTTTTATTGATGTAGGTAAGGAAAATACAACTTGGGGGTCTTAAATGCCCGTTTTCAATAACCTACCGCAGTTCATATGATAGATAGATAGCTATCCCCGATAAACATTAAGATTTCTATCTATCCATCCACAACTTTGGTAGGAAATGCTATCCTTCGGTAGGTTATAGGAAAGCAAGTAAGGGCAAAAGGATAGATTTGTTTATCTTTAGTAGCTGCAACTGTAGATAGCAAGCTTAATAGGTTACTTCTAGGCAAGCATGCTCCATCGTCGACCACATCATCGCTTACTATCAGGTGGGATAATGGTCAAACGTGAGCCTATCAATAATATAAATAAAAAATCTTATTATAAACCGTCCGATTCAATTTCAAGCCAAAATACTAGAACCGGACATAACGCAAGGCCAATAAAAAAAGAAACGTAACTCAAAATAGAGGTTATATTTGAAAATTGAACCTTATTTTTGAAACATAAATTTTTCAGATTCTAGCTCGTGGCTAGATAATAACAGCCGCACAGGTCGATCTTCGAGGTTAAGTAACGCTTGCCTAGGTTGGTCTGTGGATGGGTGACCATCTTAATTACTCAGATACCCGCGAAACGAGACACAATAGTAAAACAATAACAGCGCGGTCTCATAGGACCGGTTGGGGATTCAAACGTTAACATAACGAGTTTCCTCCTTGCCTCGGAAAGCACGTTAAGCCGTAGGTCCCGGCTGTCATTTGGAGATCTTTGGCAGTCGTTACGGATAGTCAGAAGCCAGTAAATCTGACTCCAGTCTTGCCATGAAGTACCGTGTTACCCCAGTTAATGGGTTGTGGAGATCTGGTAGGCAGCCGCTCCTCGTAAAATACTGGTATTCAGCTAAATCCGGTGTGACTGGAAGCCGACCCCAATATAGTTGGGAAAAGGCTAGGCAGATGATGATGACAATATTTCTACTATGATCCTATGAGAAGTTCCGTTCCATAACTTGGAAGTTCATCATCAGATCATAACAATATTTCTATGGGACTATATTTGCGGACGACTTTCAATTAAAAAAAATCATTTAAAATCGGTCCATAATTGAACGAGATATCGGTGAATATACATAAAAAATACATACAGCCGATCATAATATAGAACCTCCTACTTTTTGAAGTCGCTTAAAAAGAAATTATTTGAAAACTAAACCTTATTTCTGAAGCATAATTATGATTTCAGATTCAAATACCAGACAGTATTTCTCTTTTCTTTTTGGTTTTTCAGCGATGTGGCCATATTTTAGTTCGATTTAGTTAGTAGTAATTAAATTTTGTTTATATTATTATTTTATTATACTGTAAATATAGTTTGATTAATCTGTCAAACAAATTACGTAAATTATTATTTTATTGTTAGAAAAAAACCTCTTTTTGAGTTAGTTTCCTTTACAAATAAAGATGTGATAAATCAAATGATGCTATTAAAACAGGAACAACCAATTATATCTCAGGCACTAGTTTTCCTTGGAGTAGGCACACGCGTTCTTATTAAGGAAAATAATAGTTCAGTTATCTTAACCACGTAATGTGATCTAATTGCTACATTTAACTCGTTTGTCTGTTAGACCGGTTACAGACGTGGCGTTTTTAAGCAGCGGCGTTTTTACAAAGCAGCGGTTTTATAAAGCGACGTCTTTTATAAAGCGCCGATTTACGGCTAAACCCAATAACCGATCTATCTCCAGTTTTGGCATACTGGAGATAGTAAAACAAATAATACAATACAAAAATTATACATGTTTTCTGTTGTTTCATTTGTTTTTCTATCTCCGATATGTGATAGACAGGTCGGCCGTTAGTGAAGCGACGTTTTTGCGAAGTGGCATTTTTCAAAACGACTCTAGAAAGTGTTTTTTTCAAAACGTTCCCATGTTCTTCCAATATTCTGTAAGTTTCGGGGTTGCCGTAACTCTTTTGATCAACCCCATAGTGGTTTAGGTACTACTATGGAATATACGCCGCATACATACTTACAAAGCTATATTGATATATAGATTTAATTTAGTTTAGTTAATTAAATGTTTGTTTGTACATAAATAAATAAAAATAAATAAGTCTGCTTCAAAAGGCTTAGTCGGCTAAAAACCCGCTCGACTAAACAGCCAAGTCCGTCCACAACCTTAGCCATTGACTCCTTCCTTATTAGTCAACGAACTGCCAAGGAGAGTCCATGGTTAGTCTCCGGCACAACTCTGCTGACTATGTGAGTCATCGTTGTTTGTAATCATATACAAAAAATAGAATACTGTCAAAATAATATCCACGAACTTACAAAGCGTCGCTTTTACAAAGTAGCCTTTTTTTCCAAAACTAAATTTTTGCGAAGCGGCCATTTTAACCTATCACATACCCGCGAAACGAGACACAATAGTAAAACAATAACAGCGCGGTCTCATAGGACCGGTCGAGGATTCAAACGTTAAAGGCGACTTTTTTTACAAAGCGACGTTTTTGCAAAGCAGCCATTTTACTAGGCGACGTTTTTGCAAAGTAGCCATAGTACAAAGTAGCGTTTCGACTTCTCATGCTTTCCGAGGCACTGCACATAGCCTAACTAAAATTGAAAGGCTTTGACGGCTAAAAAACAGCCAAGTCCGTCCACAACCTTAGCCATTGACTCCTTCCTTATTAGTCAACGAACTGCCAAGGTGAGTTCATTGTTAGTCACCGGCACAACTCTACTGACCGTGTGAGTCTAACTGATGACTCACACAGTAGTACGGTTACAAACAACGATTTGTTTGCAACCGTATGCACGTGCGGGATATACTTAGGAAGGCAAAGGGCAACTGAAGAAACACAGGCACTGATGTCGCTGTCGAAAGGCTAGATGGGGTAGGACCCCTCAGTGTACCACATTAGCAAACCTCGAATCTTCGAAATCTAAATGAAATTAAATAGTTTGCCAAACTATTTAATTTTAATCTTAACATATCGTTTTAGTCAGTAAAAGCCTCACACTCCTTCCCGTTCCACACAGAGTAGAAGAGGTTTTTTGATAATTTCAAAAAGTTATTGTTTTGCCCTCGGGCCGTTTGTTCACTCAGTTACGCCACTGCACACGGATGGGTTTTAGTCTGTAAAAATCTCCGAGCGAAGGATGTGATCAAAACCATGAGAGAAAAGACATCGTCACGCCTTAACCGTGATACACCCTGGGTATTGGAAGCCACAAGGCGATTCAGTAATCATCAACTTGTGTTTCAAATAGGCCATTTACAAGCACTTTTGAATGTACAAAATGTCAGTGAGTCAAAAAAATATAAAGCTAATTTGCACGTTCCAAAGTGTAAATCTCTATGCAGAAAAACGTGCAAGAAAGAGAGAAACACTCTTAAAATTAAATCAAAATTAAAATAAAACTATATCCAAAATGGGAGCAAAAAAAAATGTTGCTTAACTTGGGAGAATCATCTGATGATAAAATTTATTCTAACCCACAAGCGAATCAATTGTAGGCTTCAAGACATTATTATAGCAATGCTAACACTTATAATAATGCAGAATGAAATATACAATGAACTAGTTTTCATATCATAACAATGAGAGGTACCACTCCCACTCTAACTGGTGGAGAATTTTTTTTTTGTTGTTTTTGATTTGTTTTTTCTGTGTAATTTAAGTATGCAATGTTCGTCGAACATAGGCACCTTGCTCGACGATACTACTTTCCGCCTCGCTGTTTCCCTTCGTCTTGGCGCTCCCTGTTGTTCTCCTCATCGCTGCCACTGTGGCGAAGTTGTCAACAGCCTCGGACACCACGGTCTTTCATGCAGCCGTAGTGCGGGTCGCATAGCGCGGCATGGAAATATCAACGACATCATCCGACGCGCTCTTGTCACCGTCGGCGTTCCGGCCGTATTGGAACCCCATGGCCTGGCACGCGACGATGGCAAGAGACCGGACGGTATGTCTTTATTTCCTTGGAAGATGGGTAGGCCTTTAGTGTGGGACGCTACTTGTGTCGATACTCTTGCGCCATCTCATGTTCCTAGCTCGTCGTGCTGTGCTGGTGCTGCCGCTGCGACTGCGGAGAACCTCAAACGGCGAAAATACAATAACCTAGTAGGTAATTATATATTCGAGCCGTTTGGGGTTGAAACTCTTGAACCGTGGGGCCCGAGCGCCCACCAATTGTTTAAAGAACTCGCAAAACGCCTTGTTGACACTTCGCGTGACCCGAGGGCTGGCTTTTATCTTGGCCAGAGAATAAGCATTGCCATACAACGTGGCAATGCTGCCAGCCTTTTGGGTACATTACCAGTCGACAGCGATGCGGAGGAGTTTTTCGACGCCATTTTTTAGTTTAATTTTAGTTAGTTCTTTAGGGTTTTTTATTTTGTGTAAATATATATCTGTAATCTGTAAATAAATTGTGAATATAACCAGTATGCAATTACTTGTACTGGTTTGCCAAATAAACGGGTTTTCTTTCTTTCTTTCTTTTTCTTTTAACTTGTGTTGTAGAAAGATAAACATGACAGAGTTATGGTACTAGAGAACCTGTCAGGACTACACAATTGATTGATAGAATCAGAAAGAGAGGGAACGGCTCCCCATGATTTCAAAACTTTATATTATAAATAAGGTTATTGGTCTGTGGATGGGTGCCCAAGTTTCCTCCGTACCTCGGAAAGCACGATAAGAGCGTTTTCACATTATCCGATCCGATATCGGTGTCGGAAGCCGATACGATATCGGGGTAAGTAAAATGTATGAAATATGTGCCTATCTTTCATATTGTCCGACCCGATATCGGATATCGGAGCACGGTATTTCATACATTTTACTTATCCCGATATTGTATCGGCGTCCGACACCGATATCGGATCGGATAATGTGAAAACGGTCTCAGCCGTATGTCCCGGCTGTTATTTGTAGATCTTCGACAGTCGTTACGGGCATTCAGAAGCCGGTAAATCTGACTGCAGTCTTGCCATGAAGTACCGTGTTACTCCAGTTAATGGGTTGCGGAGGTCTGGTAGGCAGCCGCTCCTCGTAAAATACTGGTATTCAGCTAAATCCGGCTTGACTGGACGCCGACCCCAATATAGTTGGGAAAAAGGCTAGGTAGATAATGATGATATTATAAATAGGAAAGCTTGATTTTTTATTAGTTTGTTTGTATGTTGCAATTTAACTCAAAAACGAATCAACTGATTAAAAAAAATATTTAAAACGGTGTCTAATAGAGACTTTGTCACGGGTGAAGCCGCTAGCAAAAGCTAGTAAAATGACAGCATTCGTCATGTCAATTGAAGAATGCCTTTTGACGACGAAAGTCATTTGTTAAAGATTGACAAGAATCTGACGAGAATGACAGCAACTGTAGTTGCTGTCATTTCATCATTCCATCATTCGGACAACCATTTCGCAACTGACAACATAATAGTTGACTGGCCTGTTGGTCTAGTGGTCAGTGGCCCTGACTGCTACGCCAGGGGTCGTGGGTTCGATTCCCACCCAGGACAAATTTTTGTGTGATGAGCATGATCATTTGTACTGTGTCTGGGTGTAATTTATCTATAATATGTATTTATTTAGAAATATATAAGTATATTTATCAGTTGTCTAGTACCCATAACACAAGCTCTGCATAGCTTGGGACTGGATGGCGTTGTGTGAAAAGTTGTGAAACATAATATTATAATAAAAGCGAAATCTCGGATCATTATCTTTAATAAAAATAAAACAGAGTCCTATTAGTCACACTATTTACAAAAAGTGTTCCCAAAACGTTTTGTACGTGTGAGTGGGTCCACCATATATCCATGGTGCAATAATAGATTTAGATATTAATTAAAAATGCAATGGCGCAGAGCACAGAACAGTTCTTTCAACTGTTCTGTGGCGCAGAGGTACAGAGTTGTGGAGGCCAAGTGGTAACTGCCCCGACTTGCAAGTTGTGGGTCAAACCCAGCCAGGACCATTAATTTGTTATTAATTTAATCACCGCTGCTCTCAAAACGGCGAAGGAAAACGTCGTGAGGAAACCGGCATGTCCTAGAACCGAAAATTCAAAGACATGTGACATCCACCAACCCGCACTGGGTCCGCGTGATGGATTACTGCCCATTCTCTATCCTAGAGAAGAGGCCTGAGTCCCAGCAGTAGGAAAATTACAAGGCCAATAATGCTAATGCTAAAAAATACAATAAACGTCCATAAATTCTCTTCTTCTACCTGGCGTTAATCCCGGCCATTGCCAGGGTCCGCCTTCCGACTGAGTTTTCTCCTCTTTGCCCGATCTTTAACATCCTTCTCAGTAAAGCCATTTGCTCTCATGTCGGACTTGACGACGTCCAGCCAGCGCTTGCGAGGGCGACCACTGGACCTAGCCCCAAGGACAGCTATATCCATGCATCTCCGACCAACGTCCAAAAAAATAAACGTACATAAAATAATCCAGTGCATCTTCTGTTCTAGCATGAGGGTCTTCGCCATATTGCTCCTCGTAGCAGCCGCGGTGTACGCCAGCCCCCGCAGCGCCACCAGGACACAGCCGGTCACTGGGCAGATCACCTCTCTCACTGACAAGGTTAGTATCCCCTCCCCCCCTGAAGTGGGAGAATTCATTGGACAATTTCCCACCTTAAGGTCAAAGGTCTTAAGGTCAAGGTTGGTTGGACTCCGAGGTCACGGGCTCTCAGAGAGGGGACTCTGTCTGCCCAGTGAGTGACTTCGAGAAGGACGGTGGCACAGTGATCACGTGCTGCCAAGAAACAGAAACAGAGGAGACCCTTCACAGTCTCCTCAGGGATGTGCTCTAACAGGCGTTGTACAATGGGGGTTCCGGGGTGGTCTTTTAAGAGGACACGGGACCCTCTCCCATGTGCAGATGGTGATCACCAGGGTGGTTTTAGTGAGGTAGAATCCCACACTCCCTGGTCTTTTTCCCCAAAAGTCCAGGCGCCTTTTGAAGGTTTCCCCCCGAAAAAAAAAAAAATCTGGGCGTCAGGGTGGCCCGCGAAGTTCAAATTTTCTTAAGTTTTTTGCAATTTGCAATCCCGTGGTAAGTTGTATGAAGTAAAAAAGTCTTTTGCGACTGTAAAACTTAACTAGTTACATAATTATAACCATAAAAACACAGAACAGTTGAATGTGAACCTCTTGCAACTGTTCTGTGCATAAAAAACATCAATACAAGCCTCCAAGCTTACTTAAATCTAGGAACGTTTTTGACCTTGAAGTGTGGAATTTTGTTACTTAATCACGAAAAAAAGGCTGAACGGATTTGGATGAAATTTGGCATGCATATGGCCTTTGACATGGAAAAGAACAGACTACCTTTTATTCCGATTCTTTTTTTTCTGAAGTTCTCCCAGACAAAGTCGCGGGTAGAAGCTAGTAATAAATAAATTTGACCCACACTACCGGGAGGTCGTGGCTAGATAATAACAGCCTTCGGGTCAATCTTCAAGGTTAAGCAACGCTTGCCAAGGTTGGTCTGTGGATGGGTGACCATCTTAACTTACCGAGTTTCCTCCGTGCCTCGGAAAGCACGTTAAGCCGTTGGTCCCGGCTGTCATTTGTAGATCTTTGGCAGTCGTTACGGATAGTCAGAAACCAGTAAATCTGACTCCAGTCTCGCCGCGAAGTACCGTGTTATCCCAGTTAATGGGTTGTGGAGGTCTGGTAGGCAGCCGCTCCTCGTACAATACTGATATTCCGATAAATCCGGCTTGACTGAAAGCCGACCCCAATGTAGTTGGGAAAAGATTAGGTAGATGACGTATGCCCAATAAATAAAATAGACTCACACTACAGAATCATGTCTGTAAGTAAAACCATCGCCATCGCCCATCCATTTTCTAACCTAAAACAGCAGCTTAACCTTGTAAATTTTCGTCTAGTCAATGAACTGTATAAAAATAAACTCTTCTTGATTTCTATTAGTAAACTCGTTTAGAAAAACAAGGTGTGAGTATCAATGATACTAAAACATCTAGTTGATGCTGAAATGTTGATTCAATCGGCTACTTGAGTATTTAGAATAGGGTTGCCAACTTTTTATGAATCATCATCTTCCTGCCCTTGTCCCGTTTTATTTGGGGTCGGCGCAACACGTCTTTTTCTTCCATTCTATCCTGTCACTCGTCACGCTATCACTCACTCCCTATTCTTCCATATCACTTCTCACACAATCCATCCATCTTTTCTTTGGCCTCCCTCTCCCTCTCCATCCATCCACATGTAAACTCATAACTCTTTTAGTAACATGCGTTTCATCCCCCCTCCTTACATGACCATACTAAGACAAACGATTCCCTTTCAACTTTTCAGTCACTGGCGCCACTTTCAAACTTCCCCTAACATACTCATTTAACCTATCAATACCCGCGAAACGAGACACAATAGTAAGACAATAACAGCGCGGTCCTATGAGACCGGTCGGGGATTCATGAATTAATAAGAGTATTGAATTGATCTACTACTGATTTTAGAAGGGTTAAGAAGTTACATTGTTAGAAGACAAGAATAGCTACATTAGCTACCCTGGTTGTACTTTTTGGAAACAGACTTTTTGTTTAGCTTTTTTTTTATTGTATGTAGGTAGACATGTATGATTGGTCTGTGGATGGGCGAACATCTTAACATACCGAGTTTCCCTCGGGCCTCTTCCGGCTGTCATTTGTAGATCTTTTGCAGTAGTCAAAGATAGTCAGAAACCAGTAAATCTGACTCCAGTCTTGCCAAGTACCGTATTACCCCAGTTAATGGGTTGTGGAGAAAGTGGGAAAAGTGTGGGAAAAGGCTAGGTAGATGATGATGAGAAGAAAGTTACACATTCACATACAATCCGGTCGCATTAACTTGACGCATCTCTGAAAAGCGAGCATCCCCCCGCATTTAAGTGTGAGGTATGATCAGCATCTTTGTTATCGCAACGTGCGTCGATAATTTGGCTAGTTCTCTGTTGTTGTTATATTGTTTTTGGACATCATATTTCATTGACACCAAGCATCAAGTTAGAGCCCCCGCGGACTGCAGACTTACTATCGGCCGACGGTTTGGTCGGCTTCTTAATCAGTATGGAGAGGTATACATATGCGCACATTACAGCGATTCAGTATCGGCCGATAAAAAAGTTTGATGGGCTTCCCGATTCCCTTCAAACTAATCTGCCGGCCAACTATCGGCCGACTGCTAAATCAGTACGACGCTCTTCCACGCGCGCACACGGCGCCGATTGTTTGATCAACCGACTCAGTTCGATCCTAGCTCGGCAGAGATTTTCATGTTCTCTATACTAGCAAACCGTGCGAGAGCAATCGGCCGAATGCTGGTTAGTGTGCGCGCCTACCACCAACTCGACGGTTTAGTTGGCCCGTGTGCGCGCTGCCGGCCCAACCCGACCAAACTATCGACCGATCAAAGAGTCTGTAGTCTGCGGGGGCTCTAAATGTGACTGAGTTGTAATAACATCACCCTCTTTGTAGACCAGTCGGCTAAACCCGACAGTCATCGGTCGACTGTTATTTCCGTAGTGTCCTCGGAACAGTCATGGTCATTCACATCGAGTTCACCTCGTAATAAAAATGTTACATTACACACATGACGTAATGGCGCACTGATTAAAAATAAGGTTACGAGTGAGTTTAGCTTATTTGGTTGGGGTACCGTATAGGTGTATTGAAAACCACAGAGGATCGATCAGAGGAATATCAGGTAGAAAATCGGAAGGCCTCTTGTACATGGCACGATTAATTCGCCGTCCGTTGGACCTCCACAACCCATTAACTGGGGTAACACGGTACTTCATGGCAAGACAGGAGTCAGATTCACTGAGTGACACAGGCCATAATAATATAATTCTACTGTCACTCAGGCGAAGCCGTTGACAGACGCTAGTTTTTTTTTATACCTATAAAATTGTAAATAAATGTAAAAATGATTATATTATAGATCAAAGCCCGTATTTTGTGATGTTGGAATAAAAATCAGAGAAGTAAATTAATCTTTTGGCTGTCATAAATTTAAATCACATGTTTATAGACCCAAAAATAAAACACGTTATATTTTTGAACGTTTTCCGGCCGAGCCCGATTCATCGACGGCGCATAGTGATCCACGCACTACTTAACCTATCACATACGCGCAAAACGAGACACAATAGTAAAACAATAACAGCGCGGTCTCATAGGACCGGTCGGGGATTCATGAACCTATCAATACCCGCGAAACGAGACACAATAGTAAGACAATAACAGCGCGGTCTCATAGGACCGGTCGGGGATTCATGAACCTATCAATACCCGCGAAACGAGACACAATAGTAAGACAATAACAGCGCGGTCTCATAGGACCGGTCGGGGATTCATGAACCTATCAATACCCGCGAAACGAGACACAATAGTAAAACAATAAAAGCGCGGTCTCATAGGACCGGTCGGGGATTCATGAACCTGTCAATACCGCGAAACGAGACACAATAGTAAGACAATAACAGCGCGGTCTCATAGGACCGGTCGAGGATTCATGAACCTATCAATACCCGCGAAACGAGACACAATAGTAAAACAATAACAGCGCGGTCTCATAGGACCGGTCGGGGATTCATGAACCTATCAATACCCACGAAACGAGACACAATAGTAAAACAATAACAGCGCGGTCTCATAGGACCGGTCGGGGATTCATGAACTAAGAAGATGTCAGTTGTCAGCATAACCGTAGGGGGAGTCTGACAGGGTTCGCTTCAGAAAGGAAAACCGTACAAGGGAAGCCATGGAAATCAAGGCAAGGAAAGAACATAGAAGAGGGTTTTAGTCAGTAAAACGTAAAGTATGTTAGGGACTTAGGTCGTGCCTCAGAAAGCACGTTAAGCCGTAGGTCTCGGCTGTCATTTGTAGATCTTTGGCAGTCGTTACGGATAGGTAGAAGCCAGTAAATCTGACTCCAGTCTTGCCATGAAGTACCCTGTCACCTACCCCAGTTAATGGGTTGTAGAGATCTGGCAGGAAGCCGCTCCTCGTAAAATACTGGTATTCAGCTAAATCCAGCTTGACTGGAAGCCGACCCCAATATAGTTGGGAAAAGGCTAGGCAGATGATGATAGGCTACTGAATACCAAAAACATGCCTATAGCGTTAACATAAAACTAACTCGCACTAGGCATTCCGTCTATATTTCATTCTCCATCTCCAAAAATAGCTACCGAAATGCTTCGAGTTAGAGTCCACATGTTTAGTTTAGCTAATATAAATGTCTAGAATGTTTATAAACATGTCGGAGTAGAGTCTTTGATGAAATTAGTAGATAACTCTGAAGTAATTAACTGCCCAACATGCGATGCGGTAACTACTGGATTTAACATACGTATTTATGACGCAATAAATGTTTGTTGAGAGCAGTGGTGGCCCAGTGGTACCTAACTGCCCCGACTTGCAAGTTGTAGGTCGCGGGTTCAAACCCAGTCAGGCGCAGTACTTTGTGTAATTTATTTCATCACCACTGCTCTCAAAACGGTGAAGGAAAACATCATGAGGAAACCGGCATGTCCTAGAACCAAAAATTCGAAAACATGTGACATCCGTCAATCCGCACTGGGCCCGCGCGGTGGATTATGGCCCATTCCCTCTCCTCGAGAGGAGGCCTGAGTCCTAGCAGTGGGAACATAATAAGGCCGATTATGCTACTTAATGCTAAATGTTTATTGGGCTCATTAAAAGGGTCCACAGTGGCTTTAGGCGAAAATCTATGGGCAGTGTGTGACGCCAGTGATGACATATAGATCACAATGTCCAAAATTTGTATGAAGAAACCTAATTTCACGCGGGCGATGCCGATGGCAGAAGCTAGTCATCTGCCTAGCCTTTTCCCAACTATGTTGTGGTCGGCTTCCGGATATTTTAGCTGAATACCAGTATAAAATACAGCCGGATTTAGCTGAATATCAGTATTTTACGAGGAGCAGCTGCCTACCAGACCTCCACAACCCATTAACTGGGGATAATACGGTACTTCATGGCAACACTGGAGTCAAATTTACTGGCTTCTGACTATCCGTAACGACTGCCAAAGATCTACAAATGACAGCCGGGACCTACGGCTTAACGTGCTTTCCAAGGCACGGAGGAAACTTGTAACGTTAAGATGGTCACCCATCCACAGACCAACCTTAGCAAGCGTTGCTTAACCTGAAGGCCGATCCGTGTGGCTGTTATTATCTAACCACGAGCTCCTCGCTTCATAAATTACAATTAGTAATTTAGTATGTTATTTTAAAAGATCTCCACTCAAGCTCATATCAGTAAAATAAAAGCGCTTCACTCTTACCTCACTAAATCATTTATATCAACGAGAATTCAGTTAATATAAAACATATGTTCTATTAGGCAGTGAACATAAAAACAAAACAGTTTCATCTTTTTTTAAGGTGGGTAAATGATAAAATTATTTCTCTCGCTTTGCGTGGAGCGAGAAGGCGTATCAGTGTCTTTTACCGACAAAAACCCACCTGTGTTCCTTTTCTTCTACGGGGATCTACGATCGCCGTCTTCTGCGAAGTACTAATGAAGGAAGCCGGCGGCAAGCGCGAGTAAACGGCCCTGAGGCCCCAGCTGCCGGAATCCCGACCCCGATTTCCAGCCAACGTAGGCGTGGGCTTGCGGACGGTGAGCAATGTTTAGCTCACCGTCCGGTCTTCCAGTAACAGTCCGGACCAAGCCCAAATCTCCATGCGCGCCTCAAGACGATGATAGTAAAACTGTCCAAAAGGTCAAAGACTACTGGGGCCATGGGTTCGGAAAAGTCAAAGTCAAAGTCAAAAACTTTTTATTTCACATAGGCCTACATGGGCACTCATAAAACGTTAGAAACTAGTGCACGGGTCCGATTGGTCGTTTCCTATGGAGAAGAACCGGCAAGAAACTCTGTTTACAATACTTCCATATTACAACACAGACACATATGCGAGGACCAGTCAATAATGTACCCAAAAGCACAATAAAAAAAAAATTAATTAATCAAAAACTGGGTTGGAATAGGCAATAATTAATATCCGTGGTCTACAATGTTTTCTCATTCTCTCATTCACAATATGAGAAAGAGGCTATACAAATATGTATACTTAACAAAAAAATTATAAATCAAACCTATCAACAAATGAGATGTTAACAAAAATAAATTTAATCATGACTTAATGAATTTAAGGTGATTAAGATCTAAATAATATAAAAATATTGCAAAAAAAACCTGCGTTCCTACAGTAGCCCTTCTTTTTACCTACATTAACTAAACTCGGTGTGTAAGGAAGTAAGATTATTTCTGCATGGCAACTCAAATAGAATGGCTAGTGTGGCCATGCGTTAGAGATATCTAGCTAAATAGTTGAAATGGCCTCTCAGATTCAAGTGCCTCATAATTCATAGACTTGCGTTGCGATAAAAGTGTATTACAGTAGATGATATAATAAATTATGAAAAAATTATAAGGAGCACGTGGCTACATATTATAATAACAGCCGCACAGGCCGATCTTCAAGGTTAAGCAACGCTTGCCTGGGTTGGTCTGTGGTTGGATGACCATCTTAACATAACGAGTTTCTTCCGTGCCTCGGAAAGCACGTTAAGCCGTTGGTCCGGGCTGTAGATCTTTGGCAGTCGTTACGGACAGCCAGAAGCCAGTAAATCTGACTCCAGTCTTGCCATGAAATACCGTGTTACCCCAGTTAAGAGCGCACCGAGTTTCTAGCGCTAATCGACTTTAGGTTTTCTTTGCGCTCTGTGTATGTGTGCGTGAGGCACACCGGCAAGCGAGCGAGCGAGCCGCGCGCGCGTCACTGCGCTGTGCCGCCGTACAATATTATTACGTGTATTACTATTTTGTAACTTTTTTCCGCTTCGCTTCTGGAATAATACTCGCGGAACGCATAGCTTTTTTTCGTTTTGCTGACTCTTTCTTATCTATTGCGTCTAAAATATATTGTGGCTCACGAATTTCCATTTTTCTGTCTAGCCTTGAATCAATTATTTCTGGTAGAAGACAATCAAAGTAAAAACTTTTTAACTTTGTTTCCATAATGTTCTTCCAGAACTATATTATTATCTCTTTTTATTGCTTCTATTTTTTTACTGAGTAATTACCGAGAATTCAGTATGAATTTAGCTGCATAAAATATTTTCATCACATACTTAGTAGGTACCACCGTAGGCGCATGCTTGCGGACGGCGAGCAATGGGTAGCTCGCCGTCCGGACGTCTGGTAACAATCCGGACCAAGCCCATGTCGTCGACGGCGCGTATTGCTCCACGCGCGCCTCAAAGAGATGTCAGCAAACTGTAGGGGACCGACAGGGCCAAAGCCTTCTGGGGCCTGGGTTGACGAAAGAGATCCCCGGGACCACGGAATTAGGGCAAAGAAGGAACAGGAGTGGGTTTTAGTCAGTAAAAGTCTGACACGCCCTCCCGCTCCGCCCAGAGCAGAAGTCATTTTGATGATTCCCCAACTAAAAAAAAATATTTCGTAGGTGGGCAAAGGAGGAACAGGAGTGGGTTTTAGTCAGTAAAAGTCTGACACGCCCTCCCGCTCCGCCCAGAGCGGGAGAACTCATTTTGATGATTCCCCAACTAAAAAAAAATATTTCGTAGGTGGGCAAAGGAGGAACAGGAGTGGGTTTTAGTCAGTAAAAGTCTGACACGCCCTCCCGCTCCGCCCAGAGCGGGAGAACTCATTCCCCAACTAAAAAAAAAATATTTCGAAGATATTTTTTTTTCACTCTCAAATATATTTTTTTCAGTATTCTCTTTATTTTCAAAATTCGCGGTCTGTAATATCTTGATCTAGAAAGATAAAATAATTGTTTTTTAAAATATCCCATTTGAAAAAAAAATATACCCAAGTCAGATAATTGGTAAATAAGTATGTAGGTAGGAAGGTACATATACGTATACGAATATTAATTCATTTTTTCATGCAACCGTTTAGCATTGATTTTTCGCCAATCACTTCTCTCCCTTGTTTTGTTTACTTTATTCCTCATTTTAAATAGGTACGAGTACCTACAGTGAATTTTAACACAATTTTACTCGTAACTTTTTTAAACCCGTGCGTAATCGCAAGCGACACAGGTTCCCCGTTCGACGGCCGAAGCATGACTAAAGCGGATAGGAGGGAGGCGAGGCGGCTCTAGTTATGATGGGCTGGTTGCGCGCCAGTTTAGGTATTTCCTTCGTATTGTTAAACAAATACACATTTTGAAAATATAAAGTGTATACGGTATACATAACATGTAGTTTTGTTAATATTAAAAATCTGAGAACCTTCCGTCAAGAATTCACGTCGTACTAAGCGTTTATTGTGGTTTTTAGAGGTATCTTTGTGAATTTATTCTATCGAGCAAACTTTATCAAATCGTGTTTCCATCGTATATACGGCCTAGTATATATCCTCAATAATACCAACATATTTTCTTAGATTTTAATTTAATTACTTACTACTTCAAACAAGGGTTATAAAAACGTGTTTTTGTGTATAAAAAGCTCGGTGCCTTCTTAATGGGTTGTGGAGGTATGGTAGGCAGCCGTTCCTCGTAAAATACTGGTATTCAGCTAAATCCGGCTTGACTGGAAGCCGACCCCAATATAGTTGAGAAAAGGCTAGGTAGATGATGATGATGAGTAGATGATATAATAAATTATGATACTACTGCTAAGGCAGTCCACAGACAGAACAGAATGATTACTGGTTCACCTGATTCTTCAATTTCATGTTAGAGATATTTACAAATGACAGCCGGGGCCTAAGTCCCTAACATACCTCGGTATGTAAAGATGATCATTGATCACCCATGCACAGATCAACCTTGGCAAGCGCTGCTTAACCTTGAAGATCGACCCCAGAGCGGAAGAAGTCATATCGATGATTACCCACCTAAAAAAATATAGTTGTATGCACAATGTGTCCCCAAAACGCTCTGTAAGAATAGGTGGGATGTCTACCACCAAATACCTATAGTTACACTAATTTACTAATGACCTTCAGATACAAGCAGTCCATTACAGAATTGAATCAATAAAGTCGGTCATAGCGTGACCTTTATGGTAGGAAGGGTCAGTTCACACCGAGACGCGACGCTGCATGCACATTTTAATGGAGTGACTCAAAATAGAACTTTTTTTACTACACGAAAAGATACACATTTCATTGTGAGAATTTCGAATACGTTGCTTCATGCAGCGTTGCACCTCGTGACGCCGCGCGACGTCTCGCTGCGCAGCGGAACGTTTTTACATTCGCGTCGTCGTGTTGCCAACGATTTTACTATGCGCCTCGCAACGTTGCTATGCGTCTCGCGTCGGCGCGCGGCCGCGGCGCAGCGCGAAATCACTGGCCTCTTCCTGCATCGTCGCGTCGCGTCGCGTCTCGGTGTGAACTGACCCTTAGAGAACACCGCACCCCATGGTGAGTGGTGACGTCAGCGTTGACAAATGGCGGCCTGATCCCCATGGGAGATAAGAATGTTTACGAAATGGCGAAAATATTAAAGAGACAGTATTTTATTTAGATAAATCGTTTATAGTCCGTCTACTAAAAGCGCGACCTGAGAAAAATAGGTTAAATCCAAGAAAATGTATGTGGTTATTACAAACTAGTAGGAGAATCATGTCTTGACACTTCACAATTTTTTATTTCCTACAATTGCGGCTGTATAATGTTTCCAATTAAATTTAAAAAAAAAAAATCCAGGTCGCGCTTTCATTAGACGCACTGTCATATATGAAATTTGATTCCACTGAGGAGCTCGTGGCTAGATAATAACAGCCGCACGGGTCGATCTTCAAGGTTTAGCAACGCTTGCCACGGTTGGTCTGTGGATGGGTGACCATCTTAACGTAATGAGTTTCCTCCGTGCCTCGGAAAGCACATTAAGCCGTAGGTCCCGGCTGTCATTTGTAAATCTTTGGCAGTCGTTACGGATAGTCAGAAGCCAGTAAATCTGACTCCAGTCTTGCCATGAAGTACCGTGTTACCCCAGTTAATGGGTTGTGGAGGTCTGGTAGGCAGCTGCTCCTCGTAAAATACTGGTATTCAGCTAAATCAGGCTGAACTGGTTGCTGACCTCAATATAGTTGGGAAAAGGCTAGGTAGATGAGATTATTTGTTGTTATAGCGGAAAAAGATCGCCATCACTAGCGCAACAAAGCTATCAGTATTCATTAGATACAGCCTGGTACTAGACGGATAGAAAGATAGATAGATAGACAGCGGAGTCTTAGTGATAGGAACCCGTTTTACCCTTTGGCTAAAAAAGCTAGAAATACTAAATCATCATCATCATCATCTCAGCCGAAAGACGTCCACTTCTGGACATAGGCCTCCCCCAAGCGTCGTCACAGCGACCGGTCCTTTGCGTCTCGTATCCATCGGATTCCCGCGACCCTCGCCAGGTCGTCGGTCCACCTTGTGGGAGGCCTTCCAACGCTGCGTCTTCCGGAAATACTATATGGTTTAAACTATTACGAAGACACTTTATCTAACATTATTCTCTCGTTTCTTACAGGATGCCAGGAGTAAGGCACGAGTACATCCTGCTTTCGCCAACGCTGGTCGAGTAGCTGGCGTGGAAATATGGAGAATCCAAGTAAGTAGCGACATCTTTTGATGAGTAGGTTAACTAAGGAACTAACTTTTTGATACGAAGCTTGCTTTTGCCAACGCCGGTCGAGTAGGTAGCTGGCGTGGAGATATGGAGAATCCAAGTAAGTAGCGCCATCTCTTGATGAGTAGCGTAACTAATGAACCAACATTTTGATACGAAGCTTTTTGGCTTGGCCGTCAAGCAGTCATTAGGTATCTAAAAGAGTAATAGTCTGGTGTCAAGCGGTTTTTTACCCAGAACTTCTTTTACTGTGGATGAATTTAAAAAAGATAAAATATATGTAGCTAATAACAAGCATAAAAAAGTTTAAACCTCATTTTTTTTTAAATAATGATCACATTTATTTAATAAAATATGTTTTCAACATATTATTAGCTACTCATATAAGATTTTCGTTTTAAAATCCATCCACAGTATCAAAAGTTCTAGGTTTTGATGATTTTAGCGCCCCAGGCACGAGACTATAAGAGAAGTTATTTGATGATACCCAAAAAAAATCATGCAAAAGCAAAAAGCAGTTTTTTAAAAATTGAGCTAATGTAAATTTTCTAAAATTATGTTCACCAGAAGACACTGCGTCACCAGAAGGCACCTGTCAAAACGATTCTGTTAGTGACATTTTTAAAGTTGACGTCAACGTCATGTTTACGTTTTCACAGGTAGAACACCTGTTAACTAACGCCCGTTTTCAATAAGCTATCTATCTACAGTTGCAGCTACTAAAGATAAACAAATCTATCCTTTTGCCCTTACTTGCTTTCCTATATAACCTACCGACGGAGAGCATTTCCTACCAAAGTTGTGGATGGATAGATATAATCTTACTGTTTATCGGGGATAGCTATCTATCTATGAACTGCGGTAAATTATTGAAAACAGGCGTAAGTGGCGCCATATTATCTCATATAATTTGCCAAAATATCCTCATTTGTAACTCACATTAATTTCAGGATTTTGAGCCAGTGGCGGTAGCTGCAAGTGACTTCGGGAAATTCTACAAAGGAGACTCTTACATAGTACTGAAGGTAAGAACTGTTTAATTTTGAAAATTAAACTTAGGTAATTTTGTTTCATGTTTGCATGTCCTAGAACCAAAAATTCGAAGACATGTGACATCCACCAATCCGCAATGGGCCCGCGCGGTGGATTACGGCCCATTCCCTCTCCAAGAGAGGAGGCCTGAGTCTTCAAACTAGATAAATATATTACAGAAAAATACCCAAAAATGGCATAAAAACGGTCTAGTGGTTAGGTTAGCCCTGACTGCCATGCCGGAGGTCGTGGGTTCGATTCCCACCCAGGACAATTAATGTTTGTGTGATGAGCTCGATCATTTGTTTTGTGTCTGAGTATAATTTATCTATAATAAGTATGTATTTAGAAACATAATAAGTATGTTTATCAGTTGTCTAGTACCCATAACACAAGCTTTGCTTAGCTAGGGACTAGACGGCGTTGTGTGAAAGTTGTGGAATATTTTTATTATAATACAAAATCCATCTATCTTTTTATAGAAACAATAAACATTATTCCTTTTTCCAGACAACTGCAGACAAACGCAACAACCTCTCCTGGAATATCCACTACTGGATTGGCAGCGAATCAACACAAGACGAGTCTGGGGCCGCCGCCATATTGACAGTAGGACTTGACGACAAATTCAATGGTGCTGCAGTACAACACCGAGAAGTCTTGGGCCAAGAGAGTCAACTGTTCAAGGGATATTTCCCTTCTGGTAAGTAGCGACATCTGTTATGGTAAGTTAGAAGTTTTCGTATTTGAAAACACTGCCATCTATCGGCGAGTAATGGACTACTCGTCGAGAGATGGCAGTGTTCTTCTCATTATTATTTTAAAATTAATGGAGTCAATAACTACCTAACTTCTTATTTCTTTTGTATATAATTGGCATTTTAGCAATTAATTTATAGACTAGTTACTGCCAGCGGCTTTGCCCGCTTGAAAGTAGATTTCTTTACTCACATTTTGGACCCCCTTTCCTTCCCTTTAGGATGTGAATTTTTGAAAATCCTCTCTAAGTACTCGCCTACGTCATATAAGGAAGCCTTGAGCAAAATTTCATACTCCTAGTCCCAGTAGTTTCGGTTGTGCGTTGATCCTACTAACTGAGGAGCTCGTGGCTAGATAATAACAGCCGCACAGGTCGATCTTCAAGGTTAAGCAACGCTTGCCAAGGTTGGTCCGTGGATGGGTGACCATCTTAATATAACGAGTTTCCTCCGTGCCTCGGAAAGCACGTTAAGCCGTAGGTCCCGGCTGTCATTTGTACATCTTTGGCAGTCGTTACGGATAGTCAGAAGCCAGTAAATCTGACTCCAGTCTTGCCATGAAGTACCGTGTTACCCCAGTTAATGGGTTGTGGAGGTCTGGTAGGCAGCCGCTCCTCGTAAAATACTGGTATTCAGCTAAATCCGGCTTGACTGGAAGCCGACCCCAATATAGTTGGGAAAAGGCTAGGCAGATGATGTTGATCCTACTAACTAATATTATTTATAAACGTGAAAGTTTGTATACATAGATGTTTGTAACTCTTTCACGCAAAAACGACTCAATGGGTATCGACTAAACTTGGTTTACAGGTAGACCATACTTTTTATCCCCGTAGTATGTTCCCTTGGGATAATTTTCTACTATTGAGCGGGTGAAGCCACTCGCAGCATATAGTATATCATGAAAGCGTCAATGACTTTGTTTTTGTGCCTCCATGACCATAATTATAGTCCATCTAATGAAAGCAACACCTAAGAAAAAGAGTTTAATTACTCAGATACCCGCGAAACGAGACACAATAGTAAAACAATAACAGCGCGGTCTCATAGGACCGGTTGGGGATTCAAACGAGATAAAACAATAACAGCGCGGTCTCATAGGACCGGTTGGGGATTCAAACGAGATAAAACAATAACAGCGCGGTCTCATAGGACCGGTTGGGGATTCAAACGAGATAAAACAATAACAGCGCGGTCTCATAGGACCGGTTGGGGATTCAAACGTTAAATCCAAAAATGTTGTATGTGGTACTTATTACTAACTAGTAGGAGGAGAAATCTTGACAATTCAAAAATTTTTTGAATGCGTACCTACAATTGCGACTGAATAATGTTGCCAATTAAATTTAAAAAAAAAAACTCCAGGTCGCGCTTTCATTAGACGCACTCTACCTATGTTCCTTCATCATCTGCCTAGCCTTTTCCCAACTATATTGGGGTCGGCTTCCAGTCAAGCCGGATTTAGCTGAATACCAGTATTTTACGAGGAGCGGCTGCCTACCAGACCTCCACAACCCATTAACTGGGGTAACACGGTACTTCATGGCAAGACTGGAGTCAGATTTACTGGCTTCTGACTATCCGTAACGACTGCCAAAGATCTACAAATGACAGCCGGGACCAACGGCTTAACGTGCTTTCCGAGGCACGGAGGAAACTCGTTATGTTAAGATGGTCACCCATCCACTGACCAACCTAGGCAAGCGTTGCTTAACCTTGAAGATCGACCCGTGCGGCTGTTATTATCTAGCCACGAGCTCCTCTACTCTACCTATGTTCCTTACACGTGTAAATCTATTGTCAAAACACACGATGACGTAAATCATTTAGCACTTTAACAACAAGTTCCTTGTACCACGAAGTCGTTAATTACTTCTAATTGAAGTTCAATCATCCACTGAGAACAATTGAATAATTACTCATAGTTTGATCTAGCTATCATCTAATTGATGAGTCATCATCATCTACCTGCCTTTTCCCAACTATATTGTGGTCGGCTTCCAGTCAAGCCGGATTTAGCTGAATACCAGTATTTTACGAGGAGCGGCTGCCTATCAGACCTCCACAACCCATTAACTGGGGTATCACCTACTGTCAAATATAATTGTATTTTTAAATCATAAATATTGTGTACAATTAACCCCTTAAGAGCCAATACTAGATAGATATATTAGCGGAATACCGTAAGTCCATTAGCATTAGGTTTAAAATACCTTGTTTTTTGCTTTTGGTATAAGAACATTGGCGTTGCAAGGGTTTTTTTTCCCGTAGGGGAATCATCAGAATGACTTCTCCCACTCTTGGGCGGAGCGGGAGGGTATGTCCCTTACTGACTAAACCCCTACCCCGTTCCTTCGTTGCCTTCGATCTGGGGGACACGGTGGACACCTTTCGGATTTCCCATGTTCCCCAGGCGTTGCAAGGGTTAAGAATTAAGGCTAACATCCAACTTCTTTGCTCCTCAGCCCTCACCTACTTGCCCGGCGGCCACGCTTCGGGCTTCAACCATGTGGTCACAAACGCTGGAGCTGAGAAGCGACTCATTCAGATCAAGGGCAAGAGGAACGTTCGCACACGACAGGTCAGTATTATAGATTAACTGTTTTTTGTCTATGAACTCCTAGAGAACTAGTGTAGTTAGTGACAGTGTGACGGGTGACAAGACAGAATGGAAAAAGAAAACGTGTTGCGCCGACCCCAAGTAATATGGGATAAGGGAAAAGTCAAAGTCAAAATATTTTTATTTCACATAGGCCAACATGGGCACTTATAAAACGTCAGAAGCTAGTGCACGGTTCCAATTGGTCGTTTCCAATGGAGAAGAACCGACAAGAAACCCCATGGTTACTCTTTTCAAAAAACAATTCCGAGTCATTAACGTTTGAATCCCCAACCGGTCCTATGAGACCGCGCTGTTATTGTTTTACTATTGTGTCTCGTTTCGCGGGTATCTGAGTAATTAAAATAAACCTTTGAGTCAACAAACTTACCAACCTTTACTAACCTTTGACTCGTCGTTTTACAAAATAATCGTTCTTAAATTATGTTCGCTTATTTCGTCAAAATGTAGGAAACAGCTGATTACTTTTTCTCGATTTCAGGTTTGGTCCCATACTAAAATTTGTTCATAATGATGAGTACAATGCCCCCCAAGAGGATGTGCGTTAATTATGTTACATGTTGTATACTACAAAATAAAATTTAAAAATCTATACTAATATTATAAAGAGGTAAAATTTGTAAGTTTGTAAGTTTGTATGTAGGGGGTAATCTCTGGATCTACTGGTCCGATTTGAAAAATTCTTTCAGTGTTAGATAGCCCATTTATCGAGGAATGCTATAGGCTATATACCATCACGCTACGACCCACGGGAGCGGAGCAGTAACTGAAAATGCGGGTGAAACCGCAGGGGACAGCCAGTATTAAATAAATTCACCACCCCTTTCTCGACCTTCCAGGTGGACCCCCTATTCTCTTCAATGAACAAAGGCGACTGCTTCATCCTCGACGTCGGTAACGACATCTACGTCTATCAGGGAGACGCCGCCAAGCGCGTGGAGAAACTCAAGGCTGTCTCCGTCGCCAACCAGATCAGGGACCAAGACCATAATGGCAGGGGCAGAGTTGAGATCATTGGTAAGTGAGATTTTTTTTATTGTTTATTGTTTTTTATCCTCACATTAGAACGCCATAACAGCAATTACACTAAGATAGCTAAGATAAGAGCACATTTATAATACTTAGTTCAGTTTATGAGCCTATTCTGTCCCACTCCTGGGCAAAGGCCTCGCTCCACTCTTTCCACCATTCGCAAGCCCGCGCTTCCTCTTGCCAGTTCTGGTGGAATCTATCCAGCTCGTCGCGCCATCTCCTTCGTGGTCTGCCGCGACCCCGTCGCACTGTTTCAGGGCACCAACTTTGTGCTACTTTGCTGCCCAGTCCCATTTCAGTTGGGCAGCCTTTTGAGCCACAAAGAGAGATTATATAACTTTTTTTTCAATTATGCACTGGCTCGCGTTGGACCACTATCTCACCTGATGGTAAGCGATGATGTGGCCGACGATGGAGCACGCTTGCCTAGAAGTAACCTTGCACTCTAGACTTACAGGACCCCTAAGTGGTAACTATCAGGAAACTCGACTCTGACAGGCAATTCCACGTTTTAGCTTTGCACAATGAATGTACTGTGAACTATCGAGATGTCCTAAGTTCAAAATCTAAATAAAATAGGTAGCAACATTGCAACTTCTTTTAGTCAGTAAAAGTCTGAGACTCCTTCCCGCTCCACTCAGAGCAGGACAGATTGTTTGATGATTCCCCAATTAAAAAAAGGTCTAAGTTTTTCTTTACCGCCTTGCTTTTTTTACTGCGTTACTTAGCTACGCCAATAGGAATAATATTTTATTAACAACTATTCTGCCATATAAATTACTAGATTTAGCCCGCAGCTTCGCCCGCGTACATAAAATATAGCCTATGTCACTCAGGAATACAGCAGCTTTCTATTGGGGAAAAAATTTTAGCAATCGGACCAGTACTTCCACAGATTACCTCATACAAACAAAAGAAAACAAACTTTACCTCTTTATTATATTAGTGTAGATATGTACTTAACATGATTTTTTATCAAAATAAAATTTAGCCTATGTTACTCGTGGATAATGTAGCTTTCAAATGGTGAAAGAATTTTTAAATCGGTCCAGAAGTTTTTAAGCCTTCATTACAACCAAACAAACAAAGATTTCCTCTTTATAATATTTATATAGATTTTCTTAAACATCGTGAGGAAACCGGCATGTCCTAGAACCAAAAATTCGAACAATACATCCACCAATCTGCAATTGGCCCGCGCGGTGAATTATGGCCCATTCCCTCTCCTAGACAGGAGGCCGAGTCCCAGCAGTAGGAACATTGCAAGGCCGATAATGCTAATGTAAGAAAAGGGACCCCTGTTTCTTTTGCCTTCTAGTCGTTTGTCACCTAGCAACGCTCCTGGATATAATAATTTTGTAACACTTTGCTTACAGACCAATACTCCAGCGACGTGGACGTGCAGAAGTTCTTCACAGCCTTAGGATCTGGTACTAAAGACCTCGTTCCTGAAGAGAGCGCCGGCGGTGATGACCAGGTAAACTGAAAGGATTCTTCTTCTTGAATCGATAAATGATAACGATCAAAGTCAAAGTCAAAGATTTATTTGCAGTTAAATATGGTTACAAAAGTTCTTACAATGGCAGTATTAGTAGCTTAACATATTCAATCATAACTTAATGACATGCAAATTTTTGGTATAAGTAGGTAGAATTCGCGAATTAATTTAATTTATATTCAAGAAATTCTTTTATATTATAGAAGGGATTCTCAATTAACCACCTGCGTAAAGCCCTTTTGAAGCGGACCATTGGAAGTTCTTTAATTTGGTTAGGAATCTTGTTATAGATCTGAATACACATAGGATGGCTTTCTTTTCTCCCAAAGCTTTTGAGTCCAGTTGCTAGCCACGTTTACATCGGCAGCAAAGTGCAAATGAAAGAACACTTTAGCTACTCTATACTTTATTTACTATAAGAAATTAAATTTAAAGAATGTTGTTTCACCGTCCGTTCAACCGATTTTGACTTTTATTGCGTTGATGACATGACAAATGACGGCTGCAGAAAAAGTTGGTATTGTAACCACTTTTTTTGCTTCTAATGTCATCCTTATGTCAACGGAATGGAAGTCAAAATCGGTTGAACGGACAGTAACATAAGTTTCTTTTGTTTTATTTTAGGAAACAGAGTATAGTAATCTGGCCATCGTCAGGTCAGTAGCACCGACCGCAAGCATTAATGATAAACACTGCGAAAAGCGACTTTGTTTTAAAATCATCATCATTTCAGCCGAAAGACGTCCACTGCTGGACATAGGCCTCCCCCAAGTGTCGCCACAACAAACGGTCTTGTGCGTCTCGCATTCATCGCAATCAAATTTAAGCAAGTGGATTCCGTGCAAATAAACTCTTTTTCTTTCTTTCTTTCTATTCCCGCAACACTCACCAGATCCTTAGTCGACGTTATAGGCCTTCTAACGCAGCGTCTTCCTTCCAGTCCATCGACCACGTCTACCTACGAGCAATATGTCCTTTTTCTATGATTAAAGTTTTCCAGTCTTGCCATGAAGTACCGCATTACCCCAGTTAATGGGCTGTGGAGGTCTGGTGCCTACCAGACCTCCACAGCCCCTTAAACGGAGCCGCTCCTCGTAAAATACTATTATTCAGCTAAATCCGGTTTGACTGGAAGCCGACCCCAACATAGTTGGGAAAAGGCTAGGTAGATGATGATGACGCTTTGATTTAAAGATAAAAATCTTTCTAACCGATCAATTACTTTGCAGGCCTTCGAGCGTAATGAAGAGGCGACTGTTACCCTGTCTGAGGTGTCCGACAGCACTGGCAAGGCTAAAGTGACAGCTCTTGCCAAGCCCTTGAGACAGGAACAGCTCAAACCACAGGTAAGAGAAAGATAATTCTTCCTTTCTAGCTTCAAAAATGAGTGAGAGTGTTATAAACGTAAGAGTAGACGAATAAAAATTTAATTACTATTACTTACTTCAATTTAATTACAATGATTTCAATTTAATTAAGTACTATTATTTAAATTTAATTACTATGATTTCAATTTAATTACTAGATATTATTTAAATTTAATTACTATTATTTCTATTTACAGGAAAGTTACATTTTGGATACCGTCAGCGGCAGCGTCTACGTCTGGACCGGCAAACAGTCCACTGAGAGGGTAAGTTGATTAACATTTACTATTATCCCGACCCGAATTCCCACGGGAATGAAAATAAAACAATGTCAAAAAGAAAAATATTTATAAAAGAAATGTTTAAAAAATTTCGCCATATTAGATTTAGGGCCTGTTTCACCACCTATGATTAAGTTTCGAGTATCTTACTTGGCAGATAATTTCATACAAATTCTGTTCCATTTTTGAATTTATTCAGTGAGTAGTGCCTACTCGGACATTGTGAAACAGGCCCTTAGAATTACGTCTCTAAAAGTAGCACCGCAGATAGTGTCAAAATCTTCTTAATACTTATTGAATGTTTCTTTTATTTTTTTTCAGGAAAAGAATGAAGCTATGACCAAAGCACAAGCTCTATTGAGTGCCAAGAATTATCCTTCATGGGTAAGCAAAACTACATTTAATACTTTACTAACTACTTCCACTTTAACTGCCTCATTGGCCTAGAGCTCGCAAGAACGACTGCTGAGCGCGAGACCCTGGGTTCGATTCCCGGGTCGGGCAAAAAGCGCTATTGAGGATTTTCTATTAGGAATTACTGCCCAGAGTTTGGTAGTTGGTGGTGTGATACCGCCATACCTCGGAAAGCACGTAAAGCCGTTGGTCCTAAGCCTGATCAGACCTCCGGTCTTGTCGTATTGCCGTCCCATCGGACTATGAGAGTAAAGGAACAGAGAGTGCACCTGTGTTTGCGCACACACTTGTGCACTATAATATCTCCTGCGTGCTTGTCTAATCTCTCACCATCGACTCGCCGTTCTACAAAATAATTGAGATGTTTTTCGATTGTTTCAACTCGACGAATCGCTAATTTTTGAAATAAATAAGTATTGGAAAAGATATATGGCGGGACCTACGGCTTAACGTGCTTTCCGAGGCACGGAGGGAACTCGTTATGTTAAGATGGTCACCCATCCACAGACCAACCTAGGCAAGCGTTGCTTAACCTTAAAGATCGACCTGTGCGGCTGTTATTATCTAGTCACGAGCTCCTCTGATTACGATTGTACTAAATGATATTTTTTTCCACAGGTGCACGTAGTCAAGATCCCGCAAGGGACGGAACCCGCTGTCTTCAAACAGTACTTCGCTACTTGGAGGGACGGCGGCATGTCTCACACAAGACTGGTCTAAATAAACCCACCTACAACACTAACCAGTATAAATGAAAACCCTCATAGAAATAAATAAACATTTATTTTTAGATAAACATTTATTTTGACATAAACATTTATTTTGACAAAAACATTTATTTTGATAAACATTTATTTGTAAATAAACATGTATTTTTGACGTTTGCTGTCAAATGTGCTGTCAAACTGAATTGTCAAAATATACTGGGAAACGTAATTAAATCAGATGCCAAAATGAAATAGGACATACTTTGTAAGGAATTTATATTTGCGTTTAATCTTATATACCTAAAGACAATAAATATTATTTTGTAATATACTAGTGTTTTGTTTTATTTAAATAGGAATCCCTAAGTATTCATCAAGGAAACAATATAGTCCAGTGCCTGGGGCGTTAAATCATCGAAACCTAGGAGTTTTTTACTGTGAATGAAATTTAAAAAGAAAATATGTATTCCACAACTTTTTCACACACTGCCATCTAGTCCCAAGCTAAGCAGAGCTTGTATTATGGGTACTAGACAACTGATAAACATAGTTGTATATTTCTAAATACATACTGTATATTATAGATAAATTACACCCAGACACAGAACAAACGATCATGCTCATGACACAAACATTTGTCCTAGGTGGGAATTGAACCCACGACCTCACTAATCACTAGATCAACAGGCCAGTCAAACACAAACTTTCGCCTTTATACTTAGGGCCTGTTTCACAATGTCCGAGTAGCCACTACTTCCCGGATAACTTCAAAAATGTGCAAAAATGGAACAGAATTTGTATGAAATTATCTGCCAAGTAAGTTATTGGCAACTTAATCATAGGTGGTGAAATAGGTCCTTAATATTAAAGTAAAGTGAATAGTATGTAGAAATAAGTTCCCAGGATCTACTATTCTGAAGTGAAGAAGTCACAAACTTTCGCCTGTATACTTAATATTAAAGTGGATTTGAAATTGTGTAGTGAATTGTTTATTGTTGAACGAATTTCGATGAAACTTGGTACACGGATAGACCTTATCCCCTGAGATACTTTCCACTACCAAAAAAATCTTTAGTCGAAGAATATATTTATTGAGGACAAAAATTTTAATTTTAAATAACCAAAAATGTTTTCTGTGAAAGTTCAGACTTTCGGTGTTGAATTGCTTAAAAAATACTCTTTCAACAAAAAAAAAAACATACTATGTAAATCGGTGATGATTTAGCGAAGACATCACTGAACAAGAACTAAAACCACTTTCGGTCAAATTTCGGAAATAACTTCCTATTTTTGCAGCCATTTAAAAAGCCCAAAAACAATTTTCCATTCACTGCCGTAATGACACAAGGTCAATCCCAAATGACTTTTAATTTTAAAAGAATTCAATTCCGGTAAAGGTATCTTTTGCGGTAAGTTTTAGTAAAGTTCAGGGGTAAACATTTTATTTTATTGTTGATGGGTTTGCGCCTGTTGAGGAGCTCGTGGCTAGATAATATCAGCCGCACGAGTCGATCTTCAAGATTAAGCAAAGCTTGCCAAAGTTACTCTGTGGATGGGTCACCATCTTAACATACCGAGTCTCCTCCGTGCCTCGGAAAGCACGTTAAGCCGTAGGTCCCGGCTGTCATTTGTAGATCTTTGGCCGTCGTTACGTATAGTCAGAAGCCAGTAAATCTAACTCCAGTCTTGCCATGAAGTGCCGTGTTACCCCAGTTAGTGGCTTGTGGAGGTCTGGTAGGCAGCCGCTCCTTGTAAATACTAGTATTCAGTTAAATTCGATTTGACTGGAAGCCGACCCCAATATAGTTGGGAAAAGGCTAGGTAGATGATGATAAATTAGCGCTTGACCATCATCTCACCTGATGGAAAGCGACAATGCGGTCGACGATGGAGCGCGTATACCTAGAAGTAACCTCAATAGGTTACCTCTAGGTATACGCGAGAGTCAATACTCTTGAGAAAGATTCCCGGGTTGTATCTATCAGAAAACAGACTCCGGCAAGGATTCCACTCCTTAGCTGTACGCATAATGAATGTGTTCCCAAAACATTTTGTGCGTATAGCTGAGGATACTTGACATGGGCGTAGCTACCGCCGTATTTGCCGTATCAATTGTGTAACAAAGTGTGTAAGGAAAAAAAATAAAAACTTTCTAATTTATTTTATTTTACAAATGACAAAACTTCGATGGGACAAGAACGGCTGTCAGACCTCTCACTATTGTCCTTAGAGGCAGAAACTTTAGAAAAACTAAAATCATCAGCAGCCATAAATGATTTAATAAATCAGTTTGCCGGAAAAAGGCAAGGAGAGTGAATATTTAAATTTTGAAATTTATTTGTAAAATAGTTAAATTATGTTATGATAAATAAATATTTATTTTCACAATATTTTTTTTCTTTTATGAAAAATCTTTACCCCCATAAAAGGGCCTCCAAACAAATTTTTTATACGGGGCCCCGACAAGGCACGCTACGCCACTAATACTTAAGGAGCTCGTGGAGCTCGTGACATTTTATGGCGATAGCAGGTATTGGTACCGTCTGACGTCACATTATTATGACATTTTTAAACCATGAATTGTAGTAAAATATTTATATTTTTTTTATCGGACATTATGGTAATTATAGTGGTAATTACTGTATGAATTGAATATGACATTTTGTATACCATATCAATATTTGCACACCACATGTTATGGTAGAATGTAAATGGCTCTCTTTAAATTAAGATCATACTATTTTGTACCCCAAATACACCCCAATATAGTTGGGAAAAGGCTAGGTAGATGATAGATGATGGTGACATCCACACCTCCGGACCTGCTTGGTGGATCATAGCCCAATCCCTCTCCTAGAGAGGAGGCCTGAGTCCCAGCAGTGGGAACATTATAAGGCTTCCCGGTGCGTTTTCTGACTCAGTAGTTTCCCCTGTGCGTTGTTTTCTTTTTAACCCTAAGGTTGACTGGTAGAGAATGCCCTGATGCATTAAGTCCGCCTATGTACCACCACTGTACATAAAGTTTAAATAAATAAATAAATCAGTCTGTCAGTTTCCCCTTCTATAAATACATATAGATAATATGGCTTATCGATGTAATAATATTTGTGCATTCGATTAATTATTATTTTCCTCAAGCGTCATTAACGGATGAATACATTATATTTAAGTTTATGCATAAGCAGTGAATTTTAATGAGCTCGATAAACTTGTTTTTGTAAAGAATCGTTCATAAAGGAGTTAAATTAATTATCTACCTAGCCTTTTCCCAAATATATTGGGGTCGGCTTCCAGTCAAGCCGGATTTAGCTAAATACTAGTATTTTACGAGGAGCGGCTGCCTACCAGACCTCCACAACCCATTAACTGGGGTAACACGGTACTTCATGGCAAGACTGGAGTCAGATTTACTGGCTTCTGACTATCCGTAACGACTGCCAAAGATCTATAAATGACAGCCGGGACCCACGGCTTAACGTGCTTTCCGAGGCACGGAGGAAACTCGTTATGTTAAGATGGTCACCCATCCACACACCAACCTAGGCAAGCGTTGCTTAATCTTGAAGATCGACCTGTGCGGCTGTTATTATCTAGCCACGAGCTCCTCTCATAAAGGAGTTAAAATGACCTCAAAAAATGTCAGTAAAACTGCAGGGGCCAGAAGGGCCGTTTTTCTACAAAAAGGACAACTGGACATATATAGGTGGTGTTTAGTCAGTAACAGTCTGACACGCCCTCTCGCTCTGCCCCGAGCGGGAGCAGCTACAGATGACTTTTTACTTAAAAAAAATGCTTTTAGTTTGACGGCACAGTTGGCACAGTGGTTGAGCGATTAGTTGCTGCACTACGACTCGCGGGTTCGATTCCGGAACGGAAGAAATATTTGTATGACCAACAGATAGATGTTCCAGGCCTGGGTGTCTCGTGTATGATTGACGTATGTGATTGTGATCGCTACCACGATTCGTAAGTAATTCCTGGTGTGGGTCAATAATAATAAAAAAGTAAAGTAAGTAATTATTCTTTGTCTTGCAAATTGTTTATTATACGATAGATTATGATGTACCGAAAAGTGAAGCGTTAAATTGTATGCATCAATCAGCAAGTTGCAGCTCATAATTTATCATCAGTTTACGAGCTCACGCGACTAGAACCATTATAGCACAAATCGTACTACGGCGTAGCACAATGCGTACTACGGCGTAGCACAACGCGTGCTGTAGCATAGCACAATGCATACTACGGCGTAGCACCATGCGTACTACGGCGTAGCATCATGCGTACTACGGCGTAGCACCATGCGTACTACGGCGTAGCACAATTCGAAGTATGGCGTAGCACCATGCGTACTACGGCGTAGCACCATGCGTAGCACGGCGTAGCACCTTGCGTACTATGGCGTAGCACAATGCGTACTACGGCGTAGCACAATGCGTACTACGGCGTAGCGCAATACGTACTACGGCGTAGCGCAATGCGTACTACGGCGTAGCGCAATGCGTACTACGGCATAGCACAACGCGTACTACGGCGTAGTATAATGTTTACTACGATGTAGCAAGCTGCGTAGAAAAGAACGTAGCATATGCTACGATATATTCATGAATCCCCGACCGGTCCTATGAGACCGCGCTGTTATTGTTTTACTATTGTATTGGAGGAGCTCGTGGCTAGATAATAACAGCCGCACAGGTCGATCTCCAAGGTTAAGCAACGCTTGCCTAGGTTGGTCTGTGGATGGGTGACCATCTTACCATAACGAGTTTCCTCCGTGCCTCGGAAAGCACGTTAAGCCGTTGGTCCCGGCTGTCATTTGGAGATCTTTGGCAGTCGTTACGGATAGTCAGAAGCCAGTAAATCTGACTCCAGTCGTGCCATGAAGTACCGTGTTACCCCAGTTAATGGGTTGTGGAGGTCTGGTAGGCAGCCGCTCCTCGTAAAATACTGGTATTCAGCTAAATCCGGCTTGACTGGAAGCCGACCCCAATTTAGTTGGGAAAAGGCTAGGCAGATGATTGTGTCTCGTTTCGCGGGTATTGATTAGGTTAAGTGACGATGAACCATGGAGAGGATTACAGCATGGCTGAGCATACCGATGCGCGATGGCACGAGGTTTCATTCGATTGTTCGAACATATCGACTGTCTCGATTGTATCGACTTTGACTCGAGTCCGACTCGGTCTGTTATGGCTACTGGCTCACGACACGTTCATTCGTATCACTTAAACCAGTGCATGACTGCAATCCCACCTGATGGTAAGCAGTGATGCAGTCGTTGATGGTGAGGCGCACTAGTTTATTAAGAGCCTATTCACTCTAGCCTAGAAGACACCCAAATTGATGAATTGATGGTTAAGAGTTTTCGAGTGAGAAAGACTTATTCGATTCGAGAATTAGCGGTCTTTTCCGTTGACTCGAAACAATAAAAAAACTCTCGATTATTTTGTAGAACAGGGAGTTAACCCTTTGGTTTATCTATATACTAATATTATAAAGCGGAAGTTTGTTTGTTTGTTTGAACGCGCTAATCTCAGGATCTAAAAAATTCTTTCACTGTTAGATAGCCCGTTTATTCAGGTAGGTTATAAGCTATATAACATTACGCGAGGACTAATAGGAGCGGAGCATTAACCAAAAATTCGGGTAAAACCACGGGGTTCAGCTAGTTTTGAATAAAACATCTCGTATTCGCCCATGGCGATGTAGCTAAGCCATACAGTAAATCATACGGCTTAGCACAAGACACTACACGACATATCATAGCAGACGTTATACGACCTAGCACATTGCGTAATCTGTGTATTACATAACATAATCATCATCATCATCTCAGCCGAAAGCCGTCCACCGCTGGACAAAGGCCTGCCCCAAGCGTCGCCACAACGACCGGTCCTGTGCGTCTCGCATCCATCGGATTCCCGCGACCCTCGCCAGGTCGTCGGTCCACCTTGTGGTAGGCCTTCCAACGCTGCGTCTTCCGGTTCTTTCATATGTTCATGAATCCCCGACCGGTCCTATGAGACCGCGCTGTTATTGTTTTACAATTGTGTCTCGTTTTGCGGGTATGTGATAGGTTAATGGTATTTAAAAAAATTGGAGGTAGTTTTAAAATTAATCGATCAAATGAATGTATGGTCTATGAATCTACAGCTAAAAGTTTAACACTATATGACCACACCCTAACCACTCACACTACTAAAATCCAAGCTCACAGCAACTATAGTACACATTTACATTCGCTACCGAACAGTTGTGTTGTCAAACAAAAAAAAAAAGCATTTACTAAAAATGTTTAGTAATAAAATTATTCTATTATTAGTGTTAGTAACCTATTGTAATGGCCAGTATTTTATACCAAACAACCATTTTAGTGATATGAAACAAGTTTTTTCGTGGAATCAAATTGGTTATAATTTTGACGGAGTTAAATGTGAGTATCTTTGTTTATTTTCGACTCGATCAACACTTAGGGCCTATATCACCACCTATGATTAAGTTTCGAGTATCTTACTTGGCAGATAATTTCATACAAATTCTGTTCCATTTCTGAATTTATTCAGTTAGTAGTAGCTACTCGGACATTGTGAAACAGGCCCTAAAACTTCATTTTTTAATCAGTGCCCAAAAATTTTTCGACGTTTTTGGTAGTAAATGTATCGAGTCAGCCTTCTCGACGAGCTAAAGTAGTTTATATATCTAATTTTCGATATTTGCATATATTGTCCAGCTGTGTAAACCAAGTGTCTGATACAAAACTATACTAATAATCCACTAGGAAACGATTTGCCAATAATTAGAATAAGGGCCCGTTTCACAACCTATGATTAAGTTTCGAGCATCTTACTTGGCAGATAATTTCATACAAATTCTGTTCCATTTTTTAATTTATTCAGTGAGTAGTGCCTACTCGGACATTGTGAAACAGGCCCTAACTGGAGTAAAACCGTTCATTTACATACTACTATTTACATACTGACATCACCCGCGTGAAAGTAGAATATTATACCAAAGAACATAATAATATCATCGAAATCTCCTTCGTCCCATATTACTTAGGGTCAGAGCAACATGTTTTTTTCTTCCATTCTGTTTTGTCACTTGTCACACTATCTAGTCGTGTCTAGTTCTATTCTATTCTATTCTATTCACTATTTAGTCTCTTTACATAGCATGAGTTGGGCAACAGCAGGCCGAAAATATGCATCTATAACGCCCATTTTCAATAACCTACCGGAGTTCATAGATACATAGCTATACTCGATTAAGGGCCTGTTTCACAATGTCCGAGTAGGCACTACTCACTGAATAAATTCAAAAATGTGACAGAATTTGTATGAAATTATCTGTCAAGTAAGATACTCGAAACTTAATCATAGGTGGTGAAACAGGCCCTCACAGTAAGATTCTATCTATCCGTCCACAACTTTGGTAGGAAATGCTATCCGATAGGTTATAAGAAAGTATATAAGTGCAAAAGAATAGATTTGTTTATCTTTAGTAGCTGCAACTGTAGATATGTAGATAGCTTATTGAAAACGGGCGTAAAACGTGATTTTTTAATCAGTTCCCAAAATTGTTCGTCATTTTTGATAGTAAATATATCGAGTCAGCTTTCTCGGCAAGCCTAAGTAGATTTTTCTTATAAACATAATACAACGTGTAACGTTAAATCCGCAAAACCTCAGACGCCCAAATGATTTTTAATTCATGAATCCCCGACCGGACCTAAGATGAGACCGCGTTGTTATTGTTTTACTATTGTGTCTCGTTTTGCGGGTATGTGATAGGTTCATTGACCCAATGCTGGGAGAAAAAAATCATTATTAAAAGTTTGATGGTTTTATGTGCTGTATTAGTTTGTTAAAGACTCGTATATGCATCGAAATGAGAACTAGGTATAATTGTCCCGCGTATGAGAAAATTTATATTGGATAATAACCATTTATGTTTGTTTACCTATTACGGTGGATTTGCGTAGGTGATAGTTTGACTTATTAATAAATAGACAAAGCAACATTTTTACTGTAAATTTTTTGAAAAATGTGACCTAAGTATACCTATCACATACCCACGAAACGAGACACAATAGTAAAACAATAACAGCGCGGTCTCATGCGACCGGTCGGGGATTAATGAATTAAAAAGTGGTTCAATTAATTCTGCTCGTTATTCTGATCAAACTACACCTATCAATACCCGCGAAACGCGACACAATCGGTCAATCGGTCGCCGACCGGTCGCATGAGACCGCGCTGTTATTGTTTTACTATTGTGTCTCGTTTCGCGGGTATGTTATTTTCAGGTTTCGCACATTTTACGTTAGACGTTGTATTTTTGTGTATATTTATTTCATGCTACAATAAAATTCTCAGCTACCATCGCTTACCTATTTTTCAATATTTGCACATTATTTGTCCAGCTGTGTAAACTCTTGGAAGAGGTACAAAACTATAGGGACCAACTATAGTACAATATACACTAGGAATCTAGTTATTTGCGAATAATTAGAATAACTACCGAACTTCATTCGTTAAAATAACTCGGTAAATGCTCCCTTTCCTGATATTAAATACTCCCTTTCCTGATATTAAATATCAACCAAAGCCAAGGTTTCGGGGTAAAAACTACTCATATAACAGTCTGTTTTTTAAACCCTGAGACTAAAATGAAATTTTATCACAAAAGAACTGGCGTCATACCTATAGTAAATTTGATATTACTTGTGTCAATTTAGGCTCAGGGTATAAAAAACAGACTTGATACTTGATTTATATATTATTATTAGTGAAAGTGCCCGTGGCTAGATAATAACAGCCGCACGGGTCGATCTTCAATGTTAAGCAACGCTTGCCAAGGTTGGTCTGTGGATGGATGATGATCTTAGCCTTAACTGTCCAGCTAGGGTTGCCAGACCTTCAAACCGAAAAACCGGACCAACCAAACCGGACATTTGAGTAAAAAGGCCGACAAATTTTCTTTTAAAGCCATTCAGAAGTTTTACTTCTAACATTCTAATGAAATACAAGTCATTACTGGTCTGCAAACGCTTGCAATTGCAAGAACACATGCCAAATCAATGAAAATGGTCAAATTTAAAAAGCCGGACAGGCCGTACTCTAGCTAATTTGGCCGGACACGCAACCAAAACAGCCTGACTGTGTCCGGCTTTTTCCGGACGCCTGTCAACGCTATGTCCAGCAGTGGACGTCTTTTAAAATGATGATGATATTGTTGATGAAAGTGGAGTAACTGCATCTTTGGTACTTTTTAACTGCCTCGTTGGTCTAGTGGTCGCAAGAGCGGCTGCTGAGCAACGGTCCTGGGTTAAATTCCCGGGTCTGGCAAAAAGTGCTATTGGGTTTTTCCATTAGGAATTAAGTACTCTGTAGCTGCCCAGTTTGAAAGTTGGTGGTGTGATACCCCCGTGCCTCGGAAAGCACGTAAAGCCTTTGGTCCTGCGCCTGATCTGTCTCCGGTCGTGTCGGATTGCCGTCCCATCGGGCTATGAGAGTAAAGGAACAGAGAGTGCACCTGTGTTTGCGCACACACTTGTGCACTGTAATATCTCCTGCGTACTTGGCTGATCTCTGTTGAGATTCCACCGTGATCGAAATTCGGTCGGGGGAGTATTATTACTAGGTTTTTACCTATCGTTTTAAAATATTTGACATTTTAAACCTGATTTGATTATTTTTAACGCTACAGACGTATTTCTGCACACAATAGATATTTAGAAGGCATTGGGTTTTTGATTTCATAAATGCTGACAGATACAAGGAAAAATAATGCAAAACAAAACAATAATTTCATATTTTTGTAAACATGCCATTTACCTACTTATAGTCTTTTTCCTCATAGCATAATTATAATAATATGACAAATAAATCTTCAATTAATTTTAAATTTCATAAATACATTTCAAAACTTTAAAGGGTTGTGGAGGTCTGGTAGGCAGCCACTCCTCGTAAAATACTGGTACCGGGTAAAACGGGGTGAATAGAATTGCAGGGGTGAATAGGAACAAAACTTTGATTAGGATTTTTACTTTGGTTACATATTTTATACGGATTTCTATCTCAGCATTGAGTTTTTATACAACTAATGATTAAATAAGAGTACTTAAATTCTGGAAAAACCGGTTAAATAACGAGAAAAACCACTTCAAATTTTTGTTTCTATTCACCCTTGAGTTTCTATTCACCCCATTTTACGGTATCCAGTTAAATCCGGCTTGACTGGAAGCCGACCCCAATATAGTTGGGAAAAGGCTAGGTGATTTCAAAACTTTGTGTGAATTACAATTGCACGGAGAAACTCTGACGGCGGGCAATGGGTAACTCGCCGTCCGACCGTCCGATATCCGTCCGGTCTGGACTCGCGTTATATTCCACGCGCACCTCAAGGAGATGTCAGCAAATCGTAGAGGTCCAGCAGGGTCAAAGTCTTCTGGGGCATGGGTTACCTAAAAGACAGCCCCAGGCCCTAGAATGATGGCAAGACTGGAGTCAGAATTACTGGTTTCTGACTATCCGTAACGACTGCCAAAGATCTACAAATGACAACCTGGACCTACGGCTTAACGTGCGTTCCAAGGCACGAAGTAAACTCGGTATATTAAGATGGTCACATATCCAAAGACTAATCTTGGCAAGCGTTGCTTAACCTTAAAGATCGACCCGTGCGGCTGTTATTATCTAGCCACAAGCTCCTTTAATAATTTTAAATGTAAGGGATGTTCGCTGATATGCATGTAGACTGTTTTTACGCTGTTATGCGAAAAAGGTGTGCATCCCTGGTGCGCAGGGTGCGGGCCAGCTCTAACAGCATCCTGGGCATGGTTGCTGATAGGTTGGACTGCTGCATAGTGAGTCGATGCTCCAGAATTCCGGCTGGAATTATGCAACAGTGATTTTTGTTTGTATTGTGTAACGTTCTTGTTGTGTACTAACATAGTTTTAAGTAAATATTGTTACTAATATAGTTAGTAGTTAAATATTGTAACTATGAGTCTTAAGTTCATCTGCCTAGCCTTTTCCCAACTATATTGCGGTCGGCTTCCAGTCAAGCTGGATTTAGCTGAATACCAGTATTTTACGAGGAGCGGCTGCCTACCAGACCTCCACAACCCATTAATTGGGATAACACGGTACTTCATGGCAAGACTGGTCTTAAGTTACTCGCAATAAATACTTCAATAAAACTGTGTATGTTCCAATGAATAAATAAATAAACATCCTTAAAACATTCTTCTATAAATTCCAGATGTAAAAGACGAACCGCTCCAGAAGATAGTTGGAGGTATCTTCTTTGCAGAGGAACGGGAGGAACGAGAAGAAGACGAGAGGTTCTTCATACAATACAACAACATACCTATAGGATTCGAGGTGTTCCATGACAAGGTCTTCATCACCGTTCCCAGGCGACGATACGGTTAGTTTCATCACCATCATCGTCTTCATTATTTCAGCTGAAAGCTGAAGCACTGCTGGACACAGGCCTCTCTAAGTGTCGCTACTACGACCGGTCCTGTTCGTCTCATATCCATCGAATACCCGTGACCTTCAATAGATCTTCGGTCAACCTTGTGGGAGGCGTTGTGGAATTAACTTCTACCACTCTAGAGGAAGCGTGTGGGAGTTTCAGACTTTTACTGACTAAAGCTCCTCGTTTTCCTTCAGTGCCCATAAATTGGGAGGGCGAAGGGGCCGTGGGTTGAGACGAGCGTGGCTCATGGCCTGGGCCTCACAGTCAGGTCACGAGCCAGGTCATGAGGCCACAAACTCTTAACGCGATCCATTTGATGGACCTAAACTGAATTATTAGGGAATGGAGCTATATAGTGTGTATAGTTTCAACCATCTCTTTCGCTCCCACTTAAGAGGCCTGCGTACATCGCGAGAGAGACGAAAATAAAATACGTTTTTGAGATTCATGGAATCAATCCAGACAGTATAAACAATTCTTGGACACACTGACTGGAGTAAAGTCACCATCCACACACTGACAGTTGCTTGCTGTGATAGCAAAACAAACTATTGGAAATTATAGAGTAGATATGTTCCGTAATACCAAAAATTATGAATGAATTATGAATGATTTTTTTTTATATTATTGTTCCAATTTATTTTAGATTCTTTATAACTTGATAATAATATCTGTGTTCTTACGGAGAGATATTTTGAAATATTGTTGTTTATAATATAGAAATAACAAAATGAAAACATGACATTTTAGTTGCGAAAATGTGTAAAATGAAATTCGCTTTAATTTCGTTTGCAGTAAGTTTAAAAAAAAAATGAAGACGTAGGAACCAAGATTATTGTCTGAATCCGAATAACATCATATTATGGTGTATACTTATATGCAAATATTTTTGGTATTACGTTTGTATGGATAATTCACATGTCGCGGCCACCTTAACACGTCTTGCTAAGGCCCCTCAGGCGTTCTCCTCTTTCTGTGAAGCAGTACTTTTAATGTAGGTGGTGACATGCGTGAGAGAATGACTTCGACCTAGAGTGGAAGAAGTCGTTGGCCATTGAAATGGACCCCAAATCAGTGTAAACAAAATATTTTGGACTAATCTATACTAATATTATAAAGAGGAAAGATTTGTACCTATTTTTGTATGTTTGTAATGAATAGGCTCAAAAAGTACTGGGCCGATTTAAAAAATTCTTTCACCAATAGAATGCTACATTCTTCCAATTTGACATAGGCTACATTTCATTTTGGAAGAATTAGGGATCCTTGGTAAAATTTGAACAATGTAACCGAAGGTGTAGAAAAATGAGTCTTAAAATGTCTTTCGTCGAATGCGCTGTCGAAACTATTAGCGATAGAACAAAATAATGTACAACAATATTGAAGAACATCATAATGTCTACAAAAAACTCCACTGTGGCATGTGTCCAACTATTGTAGTTATGTCACTACAACAACTTTTTTCAAAAATAAATAATTGTCTTACCCCGTGCGAAGCTGGGACGGGCTGCTAGAATCTAAATCATATTTTCTGTACAGGAATACCCTCAACCCTGAACTACGTGGATCTGAAGTCTTCCAAATCATCTTCTCCACTCCTGAAGCCGTATCCTGATGCTGACAGCACCAATAACTTCATCTCCGTGTACCGGCCAAGAGTGGACGCCTGTGAAAGGCTCTGGATGGTCGATACAGGACTTCTGGAAGTTCCTAGTGAGTAGTATTCAATGTATGAAAATCTTGTCAGGATTAAATTAATCCATTTCTAGGTATATTAATCTATACAGTATGTTAGTTTAAACGGGGGACATATTTAAACCTACAATAGTGTACGCTTACATGATACATCTTCTTAATATATATAAATCTCGTGTCCCAATGTTTGTCCTCAATGGACTCCTAAACCACTTTACCGATTATAATAAAATTCGCACACCATGTGCAGTTCGATCCAACTTGAGAGATAGGATAGTTTAAATCTAAAAAAAAAAAAAAGTTAGGTAAAGTAGGGTAGTGTAGGGTAGTGTAGGATATGTAGGGTAGTGTAGGGTAGTGTAGGGTAGTGTAGGGTAGTGTAGGGTAGTGTAGGGTAGTGTAGGGTAGTGTAGGCTAGTGTAAGGTAGTGTAGGGTAGTGTAGGGTAGTGTAGGGTAGTGTAGGGTAGTGTAGGGTAGTGTAGGGTAGTGTAGGGTAGTGTAGGGTAGTGTAGGGTAGTGTAGGGTAGTGTAGGGTAGTGTAGGGTAGTGTAGGGTAGTGTAGGATATGTAGGGTAGTCATTTGACGGGAAAAATTCCAAAAATAAATAATTGTCTACCCCGTGCGAAGCCGGGACGGGCTGCTAGTAATATATAAAAAAAAATCTGATAAATAACAGACAGAATCATATCAAAATTCTCGCAATGTGTATACAATACACCCTTGCGAGAGAACATAATTGGCCTTTACTTTGAACCCATTTTCCTTTCATACTTTAAACCTGTTCTGGTTCTTACACTATTACTTCTTCTTACACTATTTTTTTTTTTAATTACTTCAAATAAATATTTACACAAAATAAAAAACCCTAAAGAACTAACTAAAAGTAAACTAAAAAATGGCGTCGAAAAACTCCTCCACATCGCTGTCGACTGGTAATGTACCCAAAAAAGATTACTATACATATATTATATAGATATTATTATATTATATTATATTATTTATTATACATATTTACTATTTATTACTTCACATATTATAGGTAGGTTATAAATTTTATACATATTTGGGACGAGAATCGAATACTAAATCCCAAAATAAATCCCTCGTTTAACCTAACATACTGTATAAGGAAAAATTAGGGAAAATTTTCTGTCAACAAGACCCATATATGCATGTGCATGTATAGGTTTTATATATTGTATAGATATAGTAATGGTTATATATAGGTATTGTGCTGTGCGCATATCCATGTAGGTAGTTTATTTTTAGTTTTAGGTATGTCATCATTTACAAATTTATTTTTACCAATTTAAGGTTTGCTGTAGGAAAATCCAATTGTGGCTGAAACTCGCCTGTGTACTATATGCAGCAAAAGTTACATCACCTGTCCTATTTTTATTGTTTTAAACGTTATGTAGGTACAATCCTAATTTATTATTGATAAATGATAAATGATATTTATTTTGCAAATAGGTTTTTTCAAACTCTTTTACACGTCAATTTTTTTTTCTTGGACTTTTTTTTTTGTTACTAGATGAGGCCGGTGTTTCCTAACTGACTACCCTGAGAAGAAACACCGAAACAAACTCAGGGGTCACAGTCTCTTTTAAAGTCCGTACAAAATGAAAATAATATGCGAACCATGCAGATTAGTGTCTGAGATGGCCTTATATATATTAATATATATTTAATATATATAATATATATTATAAATGTGAAAGTGTGGATGTTTGTTAAGTACTTAATCACGCAAAAACGGCTGAACGGATTTGGATGAAATTTGGCATGCGTATGGCCTTTGACATAGAATAAATAATAGTAAATCTGACTCCAGTCTTGTCATGAAGTACCGTGTTACTCCAGTTAATGGGTTGTGGAGGTCTAGTAGGCAGCCGCTCCTCATAAAATACTGGTATTCAGCTAAATCCGGCTTGACTGGAAGCCGACCCCAATATAGTTGTGAAAAAGCTAGGCAGATGATGATAGCCTTTGACATGGAAAAGAACATAGGCTACCTTTTATCCCGATTCTTGAACACGCGGACGAAGTCGCTGACGCAAGCTAGTATTGTAATGGGTTTATTTCTAATTTATTAGCATAAGCATTATCAAATTTATTGTGATGTTACTACATAATATGGAATAGTCGCTTCCCGCCTGTCTGTCTCTCCCTATGTAAGTATGATTAGATCTTTAAAAGCACGCAACGGATTTTAACGTTTGAATCCCCAACCGGTCCTATGAGACCGCGCTGTTATTGTTTTACTATTGTGTCTCGTTTCGCGGGTATCTGAGTAATTAATGCGTTTTCTTAGATAGATAGAGTGATTCAAGAGGATGGAGGTTATATGTATAATACATGCATAACATAGTAAAGAAACACTGATAATTTGGCGTCTGTGCGAAGCCGGGGCGGGTCGCTAGTTCTTTAATGTTTTACAGTTGTGTTGGGATTCAATAAATCCGTTTCTAAATATTTAAACGGATTTGATTTATTCTTTCTAATTGCGATTTATGACAAAATTATTTCTATACTAATATAATAAAGAAGTAAAGTTTGTTTTTTTTTTGTTTATATGAGACAATCTGTGGAAGTACTGGTCCGATTGCTAAAATGTTTTCACCAATAGGAAGCTGCTGTATTCCTGAGTGACATAGGCTATATTTTATGTACGCGGGCGAAGCTGCGGGCTAAAGCTAAAAATTAATAATTTCAAGTTCTATTCATTTCTGATCGAAACTCAAATAATTTAAACACTGTTTTAGGCTATCACGGTTTGTTTCACAATTTAAAATGTCACTTACGGGATATCGGGAACTCAAAACAATGAACAAGTGACATTTTAAATTCTCAAATAATTTGATAATTTATCATACAAACTAGCTTTTGCTAGTGCCTTTGCACGGGAGAAAGTAAGTTTCTCCATATAAACTTTACACCACCCCGTTTCCTTCGTAGTAATAAAGACATTTACAATAAACCGCTTCAAAACAAGACAGTTTATAATTTATCAATGTCAGACCGTCAGATTATAAGACACCAATATTAAGATAACTTCAACCGTGTGTTGTTTAGCACACATCTTTACAATTTAACGGGACTAGGTATCATCATCATCATCATCTCAGCCGGAAGGCGTCCACTGCTGGACATAGGCCTCCCCCAAGCGTCGCCACAGCGACCGGTCCTGTGTGCGGACTAGGTCACGAAAACAGCAGCAACAGCATTATGCTGAGCGTTCAGCCGTTTTGCACGGACGTGGCGCATATTTCTTGCTGTTTTTTTTAAATGTTTGTATATTTGCCACTATTCCTGCACATAAAGAGATTTTCTTTCTTTCCTTTTTCTTTCAAAAAAACTTCAGAAAACCATTAAGTAATTAACTATATTGTGGTTTGCCCTCGTCCGTGAGTCACTGCGAGGTGCCAACTGAAAACCAGCGCTGAGTGTCTGACGCCCAGCAAATGCTGAGGTAGTCACCCTTTCGGTACGGACACGCTCGGCGCATTTTGTACTTTTTTTTTCTAATTTACTTTGTGTTTGTAATCGTTGTGCTGTGTCTGTCCCGAATAAATGTTTTTCTATTCTATTCTATATTTTTCAGACAACTTCCTTCAGATACGGCCCCCACACATCGTAGTGTACGATTTGAAAACCAACAAGGAGGTACTGAGGTACGAGATACCAGCTGATGTCTTAGTTAATGGCACCACTTCAGGTAAATCATAATTATACTCCTATACTATACACCCCTACGGCAAGCAATGGGTATAGCTTGCCGTCCGATAGTCCGGTAATAATCCAATCTGATCGTTAGCTTTTGAAACCCGGGACCCTGGATCGAAGGCAAAGATGGAACGGAGTGGGTTTTTGTCAGTATAAATCTCCACCCAAGATAGAGAAAAGTCATCATCATCTCAGTCGAAAGACGTCCAATGCTGGACATAGGCCTCCCCCAAGCGTCGCCACAACGACCGGTCCTGTGCGTCTCGCATCCATCGGATTCCTAGAGGGAGAAGTAATTCTGATAGAAAAAAAAAACAATATACGTCGATATTTTCCCACTATTTTCTTCCCGCCCGATTATAATTTAGGTGTCTGCAAGGCTAGAGTGAACAGACTCTTAATCTTAATATATATAAATCTCGTGTCCCAATTAGAAAAAAAAAACAATATACGTCGATATTTTCCCACTATTTTCTTCCCGCCCGATTATAATTTAGGTGTCTGCAAGGCTAGAGTGAACAGACTCTTAATCTTAATATATATAAATCTCGTGTCCCAATGTTTGTCCTCAATGGACTCCTAAACCACTTAACCGATATAATAAAATTGGCACACCATGTGCAGTTCGATCCAACTTGAGAGATAGGATAGTTTAAATATAAAAAAAAAAGTAGGGTAGTGTAGGGTAGTGTAGAGTAGGGTAGTGTAGGGTAGTGTAGTGTAGGGTAGTGTAGGGTAGTGTAGGGTAGTGTAGGGTAGTGTAGGGTAGTGTAGGGTAGTGTAGGGTAGTGTAGGGTAGTGTAGAGTAGTGTAGGGTAGTGTAGGGTAGTGTAGGGTAGTGTAGATAGTAGTGTAGGGTAGTGTAGTGTAGTGTAGGGTAGCGTAGGATATGTAGGGTAGTCATTTGACGGGAAAAATTCCAAAAATAAATAATTGTCTACCCCGTGCGAAGCCGGGACGGGCTGCTAGTAAACTATAAAAAGCGCCAGATAATAATAATATTCCACAACTTTCACACAAAGTCATCTAGTCCTAAACTAAGCAGAGCTTATGCTATGAATACTAGACAACTGATAAACACCACAACATACTTATATATTTCTAAATAAATACATGTACTTAATAGATAAATAATTAACGTGGAATAAATAAAGTACATTGACCTTTTCCTAATATCTATGCGTAGGTATGTACCTATCTACTGACAATACTTTTTTTCATTATTAGAAAATTTAATTGCGATAGTCAAGACGGCTTTGTATTGTATCTTTATTTCCGTTTTCAAATTAAGAATATCAATAAATTAATTCATGAATCCCCGACCGGTCCTATGAGACCGCGCTGTTATTGTTTTACTATTGTGTCTCGTTTTGCGGGTATGTGATAGGTTAAGAGGAGAATGGAATTCCCTGCCGGAGTTTGTATTTCCTGATGGCTACAACCTGGGGATCTTTGTGATTAGGTTACTTCTAGGCAAGCGTGCTCCATCGTCGGCCACATCGTCACTTTTCAACAGGTGAGATAGTGGTCAAGCGCAAGCCTATCAAAAACACTCTCTCCTTCTTTTTCCTTCTTCTTTCTCTTTTTTCTGCATTTTTAAGCTATTGCATAGCTTCTATCACGGGCCTTGAGCGTGGGGACCGAATCCAGAAATTCCGTAACGAAAAAAACCTAACACCCCCCACTCCGACCGGCACAGCCATCTATCGATAAATACCAGAACTTTTAATGTCTTTTTGAAATATCACGCTTGTCTCTTTAGTTCAGCAACCCGCCTTTAGGTGGCATTGGTTGTATTGGAAAACTACCGTAATCAGCTGTTTGTGAGAAAGCATATAGGTGTATAGGTAAAATAAATAAATAATTATAATTGCATAAGTTGATAAAAAATGCTATGCAATAGCTTTACCGCAGCAGTCTCCGAGTGTCACACGTCTTTTTTTTGTTTCTTCTATATATATAAAAATGAAACCCGTTTTCCGTTGTCACGACATAACATGAAAACGGCTTAACCGATTTGGCACATTTTTTTTTTAAATGTTCTTTGAAGTTCAATGATGGTTCTTAGGGAGAAAAATTCAAAAAAAGAAAAGTTAGGTAAAGTAGGGTAGGTAGTGTAGGGTAGTGTAGGGTAGTGTAGGGTAGTGTAGGGTAGTGTAGGGTAGTGTAGGGTAGTGTAGGGTAGTGTAGGGTAGTGTAGGGTAGTGTAGGGTAGTGTAGGGTAGTGTAGGGTAGTGTAGGGTAGTGTAGGGTAGTGTAGGGTAGTGTAGGGTAGTGTAGGGTAGTTTAGGGTAGTATGGGGTAGTGTTGGGTAGTGTAGGGTAGTGTAGGGTAGTGTAGGGTAGTGTAGGGTAGTGAAGGGTAGTGTAGGGTAGTGAAGGGTAGTGTAGTGTAGGGTAGGTAGGATAGTGTAGGGTAGTGTAAGGTTATGTAGTGTAGTGTAGGGTAGTGTAGGGTAGTGCAGGGTAGGTAGGGTAGTGTAAGGTAGGTAGGAAAGTGTAGGGTAGTTTAGGGTAGGTAGGGAAGGTAGGGTAGGGTAGGATAGGTAGGGTAGCCATTTGACGGGAGCGAAGCCGCGGGCAAAAGCTAGTTTTCATTGTTTTCTACTGTTCCAGGTCTAACATCAATAACAGTGGACGTCACACCCTCAACTTGCGACGACGCCTATGCCTACATCAACGATCTAGCCAGGAATGGCCTCATCGTGTTCTCAATGAAGAAGCGGGACTGTTGGAGGTTCTCCCATCCTTCCTTCGTTTATGATGTTGGAGCCACTGACTTCGTGGTTGCTCGTAAGTTTTCAATCATCATCATCATCATTTCAGCCGAAAGACAACTGCTGGGCATAGCCACAACCTAGGGGTCTTTAAATCAAGAGTGAATAGGTTGCTTCTAGGCAAGCGTGCTCCATCGTCGACCACATGATCGCTTACCATCAGGTGAGATGCGGTCAAGCGCGAGCCTATCAATAATAAAAAAAACAGGCCTGGGACCTAGCATACCACAACGACCAAAAATATTTACTTAAATATTATTTTTAAATCAAAATTCAATGAAAGAAAACTGTTAGCGGACTTTTTGAAGAGATGCAGTAGCGCGGCTGTCGCGCGTTCGCATCGATACAGTCGCAATGCAATCGCTAGCGGCTTACCCCCGCCCACGGCACGATTCTCAGTCGCGATGCAAACGCGCGTCAGCAGCGCTACTAACGCGCTACAGTCGCGATGCAAACGCTTATATGACGTAATAGATCTGGCTAGGAACGGCCTGCTAGTCTTCTCTCTGAAGAAGCGGGACTGTTGGAGGTTCTCCCATCCTTCCTTCGTTTATGATGTTGGAGCCACTGACTTTGTGGTTGCTCGTAAGTTTTCAATCATCATCATCATCTCAACCGAAAGATGTCCAATGCTGGACATAGGCCTCCCCCAAGCGTCGCCACAGCGACCGGTCTTGTGCGTCTCGCATCCATCGGATTCCCGCGACCCTCGCCAGGTCGTCGGTCCAATCGGTCGCCTGGTCGGTTAATCATCATCATCCCAGCCGAAAGACGTCAACCGCTGGACATAGGCCTCCCCCAAGCGTCGCCACAACGACCAAAAATATTTTTAATTATTTTTAAACTGCTACTCTAAACTGGCTTCTAAACTGCTACTCTAAAGTGGGATTGGGCCAGACATGTCTGCCGCATGTCAGAAGAGCTGTGGGCTAAAAAATCTACTTACTGGACCCCATTAAACGCAACACGACATCGTGGCAGACCGAGGCGAAGGTGGAGAGATGAGTTGGACAAATATCGGAGGGACTGGCCCGCAATGGGTAAAGATAGGCGTGTGTGGAAAAGAGAGAGGGAGGCCTTCGCCCAGCAGTGGGACACAACGTGCTTCTAACTAACTAACTATTTTTAAATAAAAATTCAATGAAAGAAAACTGTTAGCGGAATTTTTGAAGAGATGCGGTAGCGCGGCTGACGCGCGTTCGCATCGATACAATCGCAATGCCGCCCACGGCACGATTCTCAGTCGCGATGCAAACGCGCGTCAGCCGCGCTACTAACGCGCTACAGTCGCGATGCAAACGCGTCGACCTAAATGACGTAATAGGCTAGGAATGGCCTGACAGTGATCTCTCTGAAGAAGCAGGACCGTTGGAGGTTCTCCCATCCTTCCTTCATTTATGATGTAGGAGCCACTGATTTAGTGGTTGCTCGTAAGTTTTCAATTTATCTATATCAAACACATCGAATTATAAACATCGTGAAGAAATTTGACACCAAAAGTGTTCTATAATTCTACTCTTACTTATAAATAAAGATGAATATTTTTAAGTAAGAGTACCATCACTATTACTCTCAAAACGGTGAAGGAAAACATCGTGAGAAAACCGGCATGTCCTAGAACCAAAAATTTGAAGACATGTGACATCCGCCAATCCGCATTGGGCTCGCGCGATGGAGGGTATGGCCCATTCCTTCTCCTAGAGAGGAAGCCTGAGTCCCAGCAGTGGGAACATTATAAGGCCGATAATGATTATGCTATATCACTACATAAAAGGAGAAACTGACTTACTGAAACATAAACGCACAGCCAAAATAAACTACTGGGATTAAGAATCTTTCTGGAATCTGGATCATAAGTCCTACTCCAGGACATACCCTACCTACGTACTAAGTTTTATTGAAATCTATTAAGTCGTTTGAGTGCCAAAAAGTAAGAAACTTCTTAATAGTCCTGTCTGAGTTGAGCTATACGAATACTGAGAAGCTTGCAGTGACTTAAAAAGTCCTCTGAAGTGTGACTCTTTCCTCAAAAGACCTCCTCAGATACGAAATTGCATGGTTTTTATATAATTTGACCACTACATATTTGCTGTATAAACTTTAAAAGAGACTTAGATCCCTTAGTTTGTTTCGGCGTTTCTTCGTAGCTTAGTCAGCTAGGCAACACGTTTTGCCGAAAAAATTAGACGTGTAAAAGTGTTTTTAAACCTATTTGCAAAGTAAATGTCATCTACATTAATAAAATAAAGAGGTAAAGTTTGTTTTTTTGTTTGTATGAGGTAATCTGTGGAAGAACTGGTCCGATTGCTAAAAAATTTTCACCAATAGAAAGCAGCTGTATTCCTGAGTGACATAGGCTATATTTTATGTACGCGGGCGAAACTAGTTTAAGAATATAAGTCAGACAATTCATAGTAACCAGATACTTGGTGCTTTCAGATCAGACCATCAACTGGCATGATGGTATCTTCAGCATCGCGCTCTCAGACCCTGACAGCACGGGCAGAAGAACTGCCTACTACCACCCGCTGGTATCTACTCAGGAGTTCTCCGTATCCAACGAGGTGTTGAAAGACAAGAATGCTAACTTTGAGACTGGTTTTAAGGTAAGGGTTCATAAAAAAGTAATTCAGTCATCATCTATCATCTACCTAGCCTTTTCCCAACTATATTGGGGTCGGCTTCCAGTCAAGCCGGATTTAGCTAAATACCAGTATTTTACGAGGAGCGGCTGCCTACCAAACATCCACAACCCATTAACTGGGGTAAAACGTTATTTCATGGCAAGACTGCAGTCAGATTTACTGGCTTCTGACTATCCATAACGACTGCCAAAGATCTACAAATGACAGCCGGGATCTACGTGCTTTCCGAGGCACGAAGGAAACTCGGTATGTTAAGATGGTCACCCATTCACAGACCAACCTGTCCAACTGTGGTGACCAACCAGCGTTGCTTAACCTTGAAGATCGACCCGTGCGGCTGTTATTATCTAGCCACGAGCTCCGCACTAACAGACCAGTCTAAATACGTGTAAAAAACCCCTTTTCCCTTCCAGCTTGAAGGCGTGCGAGGAGCCTTCTCCCAGAGCGGTTCCCACGACTTCCACAGCGCCACGCAGACGCTGCTGTACGCCAACGTGGCACAGGACGCCGTCATGTGCTGGAACACTAGGACACCACTGACCAGCAAGAACTCAGTCCCAGTTGCACAGAGTCATAGCAAGTTGGTGTATATATCAGGTAAGGCCAACCTCCCACGAGATTTTTTTTTATATAGCATAAACTAGTGCTTGACTGCAATCCCGCCTGATGGTAAGCAGTGATTTTGAATTTTGTTCATCCGCACGTGGGTGCGGTGTGGCATTTGGTAAAGCGAAGCGGTCGCATACAGTTGGTGTAATATGTTTTCACCTAGACTCCTGCAGTACGATGACTGGTTTTACATGCATGGCGGCAAAATGGGTGGGTTCGCGCAAGTAGCTAATATATAGTTATCTATGAACTGACTGAATCCTGCCTGATGGTAAACAGTGATGCAATCCTTGATGGTGAGGCGCATTAGTTTATTAAGAGCCTATTCACTCTAGCCTTGAAGATACCCAAATTATAATCGGACGGGAAGACCGCGTCAGGCAGATTGTTTTGTACATAGCAAAGCCTGATGCTTATAATGTTCCCACTGCTGGTCTTAGGCCTCCTCTCTAGGAGAGGAAATGGGCCGTAATCCACCACACGGGCACAGTGCGGTTTTTTTGGTTTATAATACATATTATTGTGAATTAATCTGTTTTCTTTGTTTACAGATCTGAAGGTCATCGGTGATGATGTGTGGGTGTTAGTGAACCAAATACCCACATTTATCTACTCACAGTTCAATATTACTGAACCCAACTTTTTCGTGCATAAGTAAGTAATCAACTTATGTAATTAGATCTTTAAAAGGCCGATTTTGCAACAGCGGATTACTTTTAATTGAGGAATAAAAATGGCGAGTTTTTGCCAGCCATATTTATTTTTCAGACAGCTGACCCGGCAGACTTCATACTGCTGATTTTTTTTTCAATTTTTTCTCACCTTTTAAACCTTCCCTAGACCTCCACGTACATTTCAAGACCAAGATAAGATAAATCCGTTCTGCCATTCTCGAGTTTTAGCGAGACTTAAGACCGTTTTCACATTATCCGATCCGATATCGGTATCGGACGCCGATACGATAGCGGGGTAAGTAAAATGTATGAAATGCTGTGCTCCGATATCCGATATCGGGTCGGACAATATGAAAGACAGGTACATATCTCATACATTTACCTTACCCCGATATCGTATCGGCGCCCGATACCGATATCGGATCGGAAAATGTGAAAACGGTCTAAGGAACAGCAATCGATTTATATATATAGATAAAAGTTATCGGACTATTGAAAAAGCCCTTTTTTTCTAATGGAGAATTATCAGAATGACTTCCCCCGCTCTTCGGCGAAGCGTGTCAGACTTTTACTGACTAAACCCCACCCCGTTCCTTCGTTGCCTTCGATCTGAGAAAACGAGCTTCCTTTTCGGAAATCCGATCCATGGCCCCAGAGGCTTCGGCCCTTAAAGGCCTATTTCACCACTCGTTATTACGAACGGTCTTAATCTACGTCGCGTAGTGTAATACGGGTAAGACGGTCTTACTTGTACGTAGACTCAACGACAGTCTACGTAGACCGGTGGTAAAAACGGGTGGTGTAATAGGCCTTTTAAAGGTATGATTCCGAACTCGGCAACTAGCAGCAGTGCTGCCGCCGCAGTGCTGCCACTAAGGTGCTGCGCAGCAGTGCTGCCTGCCGCGCTGATTCCGTGTAAGGCGGCAGTGTCGCTCTGTTCCCTTCTGAATCTGAGAAATTCATCCTTTTCTAGTTGTTGTTACGGCGGTAGACGCGTCACTACTGGTCTGTCGCGGCGGTAGGACGACACTGACGCGCAGCAGTGCTGCCGCTACATTGCTGCCTAGCTCGGAATGTAATCTCATATAAGCCAATAGAAATTGTACGGGGACCAGTAGTGTCGCGGCAGCATTGCTGCGGCAGCACTGCTGCGTGCAGCGTGGTTCGGAATCGTACCTTTAGATAGTATATGTGCACGTTTTGCTGACGCTGGGGCTTGCACCCAACGTGCGTCATTGTATTACTATTATTTAAACATTCTTAACAATAAATCGTTGAGTGCAATTACTGCTACACAGTGACTAATATTAGAGAAAGGAATCGTCAACGGTTTTTTTTAATGTAAACCGGAGCTCAATTGCCTTATTAGCATAGCATAGCTTCAGCCTTATAATGTTCCCACAGCTGGGATTCAGCCTTTCTCTCTAGGAGAGGACCTATTCATTATCTACCTAGCCTTTTCCTAAGTATATTGGGATCGACTTCCACCAAATTGGATTTAGCTGAATACCCGTATTTTACGAGAAGCGGCTGCCTACCAGACCTCCACAACCCATTAACTGGGGTAACACGGTACTTCAGGTGAGGACCTAACTATTAAACGAGGAAAACTCCAGACAACTGAGGTCTAAATTTGTCTACTGCTACAATCTTTTTTTATGAAATACCCGTTTGAGTGTTTGTGTCCAATGTCCATTTTTGTGAGTCCAGTACAAGTTTTCCTGACCGGAGAAACGAAAACTTAAATAGAAACTTAAATAATATGTTTTTTTTTTATTCCAGGGGTAAAGTTCGAGATCTCATCAAAGGTACCGCGTGCGATAAGTAGAATTGTATTCATGTTTTATTTAAGTAATTAAAACTCTTAAAATGTCAACCTACAAAATTTTATTTTTATCCCTAGGTACCTATTTTATGGTCATGTTAACTAATGTAAAATAAAAATAATATACACAAACATCACACGCACTAAGCATAGTTAGCAGTAAATACTCTCTTTGGAGAGTGGCTGGAGAGGCGCCCCAGCGTCCTCACCTTCCACATGATGCAGGTCCTCACCGGACATGTCATGGGCAAATTCGGAAAGTTCCTGTAACGGATTCGTGCGGAAGAAACGCCCGGGTGTCACCATTGTGTGGACCGCTCGGAGCAGCTTGGGCGGAGCACCGTGCACCGCCGTGTCTTCTTGGGGACGATTGCCGAGCAGGGACGATGCCCTCTAGGTTCGCTGTAATTTTCTGAAAAAAAAAAACCCGTGATTACACGACTACTGAAGGACACCCGTGTGCTTTCAGTCAAGATTTCCGTCTAGCACGCTTTACCGATACACCTTAGAAGGGGAGAAAATAATAATTATCCAACCTTAAAAAAAAAGCAACATTGTAGTCCGTATACAAACCAGCCTGCACAGATAAAAACTGTGGTGGAGTTTGTGCGTGCAGTAGGCCCATTAGAGGAATAAAAGACCACGGACACGAGGCTTCATAGACTCGTATTCGTCATTATACGTTACCACAGATTACTGAATAGTTACGTACGCCTGCGTGAAAACTTACGTACAAAATTATGAAACTATCGACTAACTGCTCTCGAAACCGTGAAGGAAAACATCGTGAGAAAACAGGCATGTCCTAGAACCTAAAAGTCGCAGCCATGTGACATCCACCAACCCGCACTGGGCCCGCGTGGTGGATTATGACCCATACCCCCTCCTAGAGAAGAAGCCTAGAGTCCCAGCAGTGGGAACATTATAAGGCTAATGCTATGCTATGCTGTCGACTAAGCTGCAACGACAGCCCTGCCGATTCTTTGACAGAGGTTCATAGGTCATGCGTCAGTGGACAATAGGCCTTAGTTAAATTATACAGAAGAAAGTTATTTTCTTTATGACCTTGCTCTTGACCCCGATCATGTTCAATGGCAATCAATAAAATGTAGGCCAGGATCCTTGTGAAATAAAAAATTAAAAGGTCTTTTAAAATATGGGATATCATCAAATGACTTCTTTGGTTCTGGGTGGAGCGAAAGGGAGTGTCAGACATTTACTGACGGAAGCCCATCTCTGTTCCTTCTGTTACGCTTTGCGCCACGGTAACTTTTTAGAACAATACTCACAACTAGGGTTGCCAAACATACTTTATAATAACGTATCTTACTTTCAGCATTAGCATTATCGGCCTTGTAATGTTCCCACTGTTGGGACTCAGGCCTCCTCTCTAGGAGAGGGACGTATCTTACTTTATTTTTTTTATTAATTATTTAATATACTTTATAGAAAAGAATCTATAAAAATAAATCTTAGTGTGTGCCAGAAACACACAAAAAATACCTATGTCTTCAAGAGAAGACACAGAAAATAAATAAAGCCCTGCAGTGAATAAGCACACACACCCAAACAGACAGTCAGACATAGACACACACACACACACAGTACGGGAGCTAAGTCTGCAATGACTTGAGGGGAGGCCTTTACCCAGCAGTGGGACACTAATGGCTAGTTTAAAAGAAATCCTACCCACAAGGGCGACTAACCTTGGCGCAATGATTCCATCATCATCATCTGCCTAGCCTTTTCTCAACTATATTGGGGTCGGCTTCCAGTCATGCCGGATTTAGCTGAATACCAGTATTTTACGAGGAGCGGCTGCCTACCAGACCTCCACAACCCGTTAACTGGGGTAACATGGTACTTCATGGCAAGCCTGGAGTCAGATTTACTGGCTTCTGACTATTCGTAACGACTGCCAAAGATCTACAAATGACAGCCGGGACCGACGGCTTAACGCGCTTTCCGAGGCACGGAGGAAACTCGTTATGTTAAGATGTTCACCCATCCACAGACCAACCTAGGCAAGCGTTGCTTAACCTTGAAGATCGACCTGTGCGTCTGTTATTATCTAGCCAAGAGCTCCTCGGCGCAATGATTCCATATCCGTCCCAAATATATAAAACATCGGAATATTTTACCGACCCTGCTCCAATTTGACGGATAAACTTCCATCCCGAATAGTTATGACAACTATCACAATAAAAACATAAATAGAATCTTATATAGATAATAATTAATTAAAACTATATTATTTAGATGATAACCTTTAGGCGACCCGTGGCTATATAAGGACTATTAATAAGCACGTACATAGCCATGAGGTTTTTATCGATAAATAATAATTATATCTTTGGTCTATCGGTTTAAGTAATTAATTAAATGTAAACAATCTTGGCATGTCTTTTTATCTAAAAGTTGTCTAAAAATTGTATGTAAAAATCTTTTCAACTAGGTAGGTATTTACCTAAATCAATGTTAGCTAATAAACTAAATTTAAATAATTTTTGTGTATATTTTATACGACCTCTTTAATATAAAAAGACATACCAAGATTGTTTACCTCTAGTTAACCACCTAAACCGATAGACCACACATACCTGGAGCACAGTCGTGGGGTAGCCAGTCTATCTATATTTTACAGGATGTATTTTGGAGAGTGTGCAGGAATTGCGTGATTCCGCCATTTCCTTTTTGAACATTTGTCTTGTCCTATATCCAACAGTGGACGTCTTTCGGCTGAGATGATGATGATGATGATGATTTCCTTTTTAGAAAGAAAGAAAGAAAATGTATTTATTTGTGCGAAACGTGGCGCATAATATAAAAATATAACAAAAACAATAAAAAAAGAGTTTAGGAAGATATTATTATGCGTCACATCCGTACAAAAAGGCCAGCGCTCAGCAAGATGCTTGGACTTGTGTGCAAGATAAAGCCACAATTTTATTTAGATTTTTCCGTTATTTTTATATTCTACTGTAACAGAATAATACTCTTCTTCTTCTTAGCGTGTCGATGGCAAAACTAGTCAGATACCTTGCCTGGCCCAGTATTCGGCCACGGCAATGCCGTCCACTGATGCTGTCATTAGGTCCTCACGAGAACAAGCAACAGGGCACGTGGTGCTGGATGGAAGATGGGACATGGTCAGTGGAGAGACGCCGCACAAACACTGTAGATCAGAGTCGACAACCCCCATCTATAATCTCCATGTCTCCGGTGCGGAGTATGTTTGGGGGGGGGGGGGTATCGACTCCGGTCGATTGAAAAATCTGGCGTCAAATCATGGCAAACTTAAACTTAGAATAATACTAGTAAGAGCCGAAATTATAAGTTCAACAGCCATAATTATTTATTTTTGTGATAAAAGTTATCTGTCTATAAAAAAATCGGCCCTAAGTTTAGTAAATTCATCATCTGCCTAGCCTTTTTCCCAACTATATTGGGGTCGGCTTCCAATCAAGCCGGATTTAGCTGAATACCAATATTTTACGGAGAGCGGCTGCCTACCAGACCTCCACAACCCATTAACTGGGGTAACACGGTACTTCATGGCAAGACTGGAATTAGATTTACTGGCTTCTGACTATCCGTAACGACTGCCAAAGATCTACAAATGACAGCCGGGACCTACGGCTTAACGTGCTTTCCGAGGCACGAAGGAAACTCGGTATGTTAAGATGGTCACCCATCCACAGATCAACCTTGGCAAGAATGCTTAACCTTGAAGATCGACCTGTGCGGCTGTTATTCTAGCCACGAGCTCCTCCCTTACAAAGTTATCTGTCTATTGAAAAATGGTCCCTCAGTTACGATTTTTTTATGTAAATTATCCGTATAAATTAATAATTAATAAAGTTGGGAATTATCCTTACTCATCATCATCATCTGCTTAGCCTTTTCCCAACTATATTGGGGTCGGCTTCCAATCAAGCTGGATTTAGCTGAATACCAGTACTTTACGAGGAGCGGCTGCCTACCAGACCTCCACAACCCATTAACTGGGGTAATACGGCACTTCATGGCAAGACTGGAGTCAGATTATTGGAATTATCCTTACTAATATCTCTAAATAGATTTTCCCGTATTTTATGCAGTCGATATTCCTAAGAATTCTGCGGTCTAGTCACGACCTAAACCGACACAGTGATGCTGTTAACACTACATGCATAGGTCAAGGCGAACCGGTTTTGCGGAAGAAGCGTCTAAGTATGTATTTAAATTTTATTGTTTGTTGTGTGCTTGAGATGTAGGAACGGTTTTAATAATTCATCGTACGACTAGAGATCAGACCCAGTAAATAAACAGGGGCCAGGGGCGTAGCTACCGCCGTATCTGCCGTATCAATTATACGGGGCCCCCGAGCCACGGGGGCCCCCAAAGTGTGTAAGGAAAAAAAATAAAAACTTTCTAATTTATTTTATTTTACAAATGACAAAATTAAAAAAGGGAAAAAAATAAAAGAAGGCAAGGAGAGTGAATATTTAAAATTTGAGTTTTATTTGTAAAATGGTTAAATTACGTTATGATATTTTTTTTTCTTTTGTGAAAAATCTTTACCCCCATATAATGGCCTCCAAACAATTTTTTATACGGGGCCCCAACAAGGCACGCTACGCCACTGAACAGGGCCTCAAGTCTGCTATAAGAATTGTATCTCAATTGTCGATCATTGGCTTCATAATTAATAATAATAATATTCCACAACTTTCACACAACGCAGTCTAGTCCCAAGCTAAGCAAAGCTTGTGTTATGGGTACTAGACAACTGATAAATATACTTATATATTTCTAAATACATCATTATTATATATAAATTACACCCAGACACAGAACAAATGATCATGCTCATCACACAAGCATTTGTCCTGGGTGGGAATCGAATCCACGACTTCCAGCATAGCAGTCAGGGCTACTAACCACTAGACCAACAGGCCAGTCATCTACACTATAATATAATAAAGAGGTAAAGTTTGTTTTTTGTTTGTATGAGGTAATCTGTCGAAGTGGTGGTCCGATTGTTAAAATTTTTTCACCAATAGAAAGCTGCTGTATTCCTGAGTGTCATAAGCTATATATTGAGTACGCGGGCGAAGCTGCGGGCTAAAGCTAGTGTCATATAAAAGGAGCAGCAGTCCATACAAGGTTGGGAAACTGTGTGTTGTGTGTCTCAAATGAATGTACCCGGAAAGCTGGGCGAAGATCACCCAAAGGGCACCTGAAGGAAGACGACGTCACAGAGGTTGATGAGGTGATGTGACGATCTGACCATGTTCGCGGGGCAAACAGAACCAAAAAAGATCGCCCTAGACAGAGAAGTTTAAAAGACAGAGACAATACGACAAAGATAGAACAGAAGACAGAGGTTTAATTTAAATCCTTACCCAGCAGTGTGACATCATCATCATCGAAAGACGTCCACTGCTGGACATAGGCCCTCCCCCAAGCTTCGCCACAACGACCGATCCTGTTTGTCTCGCATCCATCGGATTCTCGCTACTCATTCCAGTAGTGTGACATAATAAAGGCTAATAAAAAAGTTAACACACAAAACATCGATAATCAAAACTATCGACACCGAACAACACTAGTGTCACCTCTGAGGTCATGGTTTAAAAACATTAGAACAACAAAATCATATGGTGGACACGCTCTGACCTAGACAGACGTGTTCATTATTATTAATAATTAATAGTATTATTATAATAATGCAATAATAGTGATTTGGTATAAAAAAAAATAGTTTTGTGAGTTTAAGTGCAGAAGTGAAAATTTTACGTGATTTATTTTGGTTTTAACAAACAAAATTAAAAAGAGGTGAGTGATGGTGTTATTTTTTTTTGCATTTGGCTGATTCACTCTTGACCACTATGTGGTGCCTAGAAGTAAACTATTTACTCATGACTTACAGATCCCTAGGTTTTACTTTACGTTTAAACATACTTAAGAATTAAAACAAAATATTAATTTCAAATTTGCATCTTAAAAACTTAAACTATTTATTTTAATAAGAAAATTTGTAGGAACTTATGAACAATCAAAAAGTTGGTCAGTGAGAAATACGAACCTACTAGCTGTTGCTAGCAGCTTCACCCGCGTGATAGTAAAAAATTATCACAAGGGAACCAACTCATCATCATCTGCTTAGCCTTTTCCCAACTATATTGGGGTCGGCTTCCAGTCAAGCCGGATTTAGCTGAATACCAGTATTTTACGAGGAGCGACTGCCTACCAGACCTCCACAACCCATTAACTGGGGTAACACGGTACTTCATGGCGAGACTGGAGTCAGATTTACTGGCTTCTGACTATCCGTAACGACTGCCAAAGATCTCCAAATGACAGCCGGGACCAACGGCTTAACGTGCTTTCCGAGGCACGGAGGAAACTCGTTATGTTAAGATGGTCACCCATCCACAGACCAACCTAGGCAAGCGTGGCTTAACCTTGAAGATCGACCTGTGCGGCTGTTATTATTTAGCCACGAGCTCCTCCAGAACATGGTCTATCCTTGTAACAAATTTCATTCAAATTCATTTAGCCATTCGAACGTTAAGAATTAACAAACATGCTCACACACAGTAAAAATCTTTCGCCTAAGTTATAATATTGAAGTGTAAGAGTGCTGTTTCCACAGTGCCTCATGATGGAAGTCGATGACCAGTGCCTGTTGCTAGTAATGACAGACATGCCATAATGGCTCACAATGGGCCTCACCAAAAGGCATAAAGTCACCCAAAGGGCAATCGAAAGAGCCTTACTCGGAATTTCCTCGTGTGATCAGGATCACATTAGAAATGAAGATTATCTGCAAGAGAACTCAGGTTGCCGACAGTGAGCGAAGAAACACTAAACTTAAGTGACAGGCGCGGGCTTGCGGATGGCGAGCACTGGGTAGCTCGCCGTCCGCGTAATAATCTGGACCGAGCCCAGTCGTCAACGGCGCGTTCTGTTCCACGCGCGCCTCAAGGAGATGTCAGCAAACTGTAGGGGCCCGGTAGGGCCGAAGCCTCTGGGGAACACGGAATCCGAAAGGTTGTCACCGTGTCCCCCAGATCGAAGGCAACGAAGGAACGGGGTAGGGGTTTAGTCAGTCAGACTCTTGTCTGACACGCCCTCCCGCTCCGCCCAAGAGAGATGATTCCCCTATCGGAAAAAAAGTGACAGTGGGCAGGGCATATTGAACGTAGAACAGATGGTCAATGGGGACGAAAAGATCTGAGGCGACCATATGCCGGAAGACCACGTATGTTGCGAAGGTGGTGGATCCGATGGGTGCGAGACGCTTGGAGGCTTATGTCCAGCAGTGGACGTCTTTCAGCTGAAATAATGATCATCATCATCATCTGCCTAGCCTTTTCCCAACTATGTTGGGGTCGGCTTCCAGTCAAGCTGGATTTAGCTGAATACCAGTATTTTACGAGGAGCGGCCGCCTACCAGACCTCCACAACCCATTAACTGGGGTAACATGGTACTTCATTGCAAGACTGGAGTCAGATTTACTGGCTTCTGACTATCCGTAACGACTGCCAAAGATCTATAAATGACAGCCGGGACCTACAGCTTAACGTGCTTTCCGAGGCACGGAGGAAACTCGCTATGTTAAGCTGAAATAATGATGATGAATATTATTTGCTCATTCCAATGCGTAAATCGCTATGGAGAAGAACGTGCAAGAAACTACTTGACACTTTTTTTTAATCGTGTTATAATCAAAAAAATAGCCTGTTTAACATTATCCTTATAATATTTAAGATAAGCGGTTTCTTCAACGCCGATTTGACTGGATTAATGTTTTAGTCAACGCTTAAACTAAAACATGATTTAAAAACGAGATTCCAAAAAGAAATAATAATAAACGAGAAAAAAGAATAATCTTTTTTAAAACTGGATATCATCAAATATCTTCTTGCGCTCTGAGTACTTATAATAATCCAACGGTGAAGGAAAACATCGTGAGGAAACCGGCATGTCCTAGTACCAAAAATTCGAAGACGTGTGACATCCGCCAATCCGCACTGGACGCGCGGTGGATTATGGCCCATTCCCTCTCCTAGAGAAGAGGCCTGAGTCCCAGCAGTGGGAACATTATAAGGCCAATAATGCTAAAAAAATGCTTTGGGTAGATCGAAAAGGTGTATCAAGCTTTTAAGGACCTGTAGGGACCCAACAGGGTCGAAGCCTCTGGGCCCATGGATTGGATTCCGAAAAGGAAGCTCGTGACCCCAGAACGAAGGCAACGAAGGAACGGGGTAGGGTTTAGTCAGTAAAAGTCTGACATGCCCTCCCGGTCCACCCAAAAGCGGGAGAAGCCATTCTGATGATTCCCTTTTGACTTGATTTGTCTAAAACTCATGTTCCTTTAGTTGTCTTTTGGGCTCAAGGGCCGTGGTCATTCTTAAAACGTTCCCGGAGCTCTATCAAGCATTGGTCTTATTTATTTATTTAAACTTCATGTACAGTGTAGCGGTATATAGGCGGACTTAATGCAACAAGGCATTATCTACCAGTCAACCTTTGGGTTTAAAAAAAACAGCATGTGGTAGGTTTGCATAATAAATAAATAACAACCAGAATAAATAAGTTGCTTATAATAATAAATACATATATACGCTAAAATTATAAACTAATAAATCTTATATATAAAATTCTCGTGTCACAGTTTTCGTTCCCGTACTCCTCCGAAACGGCTTGACCGATTCTCATGAAATTTTGTGAGCGTATTGTGTAGGTCTGAGAATCGGCCAACATCTATTTTTCAGACACCTTAGTGAAAAAAAAAATATATGGCAAAACAACGTTTGCCGGGTCAGCTAGTACTATAATAAAAAATAATCATAAAGAGAACTTAAAATATAATTATTACGAAGACCAAACTAAGATTGAGAGGACTGCAAGTAGAGGTTCCGAATTTTACGCTTGAAGGAAAATTTAAGTCTTCTACAGTTTAGCTGACATCTCCGTCCGGGCTTAGTCCTTACCGGAGACCAGACGGCAAACTATAAAAAACTGCCCCTACATAACAATAATCTATACTAATATTATAAAGAGGAAAGATTTGTACCTATTTTTGTATGTTTGTAATGAATAGGCTCAAAAAGTACTGGGCCGATTTAAAAAATTCTTTCACCAATAGATAGCTACGTTCTTCCAATTTGACATAGGCTACATTTCATTTTGAAAAAATTAGGGATCCTTGGTAAAATTTGAACAATGTAACCGAAGGTGTAGAAAACTAACACTAAAAAAAGTGTTTTATATCCAAATTTCCAAAAATAAATAATTGTCTACCCCGTGCGAAGCCGGGACCGGCTGCTAGTTAAACAATATACATTAACTAGCTTCTACCAGCTGTTTCGCTACCGTGTTAGTAGGGTTCTTCACACAAACTTTGGACCCCCGTTTCATCTCCTTGGTGAGGATTCTTCCACCTTAATTCATGAATCCCCGACCGGTCCTATGAGACCGCGCTGTTATTGTTTTACTATTGTGTCTCGTTTTGTGGGTATGTGATAGGTTAATGGTGCTCTGACATGTCCGCTTTGTGCTCGGAGTTTTTCGGCCAAAGTTGGATATGCAAGTCACATGACGGCACATAACAGAGCAGCAAATCTGAGCTCACAACCACCATGCGGAGCCAAGAAATCGGCTAGATGGCGTCATCATCTCCTTAGAGAAAAATTTCTAAAATCCTTTCTAGTGCTCGCCTACGTCACAAAAGAAAACCTTAAGCAAAATTTCACGCTCTTGGTCTTAGTAGTTTCGGTTGTGCCTATGTCAGTCAGTCAGTTTCTCTTTAAAAGTGCTATTGGGTTTTTCCATTAGGAATTATTCTGCAGCTGCCCGGAGTTTGGAAGTTGGTGGTGTGATACCCATGTGCCTCGGAAAGCACGTAAAGCCGTTGGTCCTGCGCCTGACCTCTCTCCGGTCGTGTCGGATTGCCGTCCCATCGGGCTATGAGAGTAAAGGAACAGAGAGTGCACCTGTGTTTGCGCACACACTTGTGCACTATAATATCTCCTGCGTACTTGGCTGATCTCTGTTGAGATTGGCCACCGTGATCGGAATTCGGTCGGGGGAGTATTATTATTATTATTACTAATATTTTCTTCACAAGTGTGTCGAAAAAACGTCGTATGATACACAATATGGTTATTACCGTTCTTGGCTCTCTTTAGTCCCTCGCCACGGCTCGGATCTTAATACCGCTGCGACGGTACCACATTACATACTTGTATCATAATCTACTATTAATTATTTAATGTTTGAATCCCCAACCGGTCCTATGAGACCGCGCTGTTATTGTTTTACTATTGTGTCTCGTTTCGCGGGTATGTGATAGATTAATAATAGATACCTAAAAATATAACTTTGACATGCATGAACAAAGTCAAAATCGTTAACTAGTCTTTTTTTTAACTAGCTAGAGTTTAACTCAAGGTTAAAATAACAATTTCAATCTTGCAGTACGAAACAATAGGACAAAACTGGTTTCTTCGGTTAACCGCTAACAAGTCGAACAAATATAAGAAATAAATGGCATGAAATTATTTACATTACTTTACGATTGTTTTTTTTAAAAGGTCATCACATCGACGCATAAACGAATACGCGAACTTACTCTAATAGAACCAGCGAAAAATTCTCCCATCTTAGGAATCTCAATAAAATAGGTTGCAAATACTACTTTAATTCATGAATCCCCGACCGGTCCTACGAGACCGCGCTGTTATTGTCTTACTATTGTGTCTCGTTTCGCGGGTATGTGATAGATTAATCGAGGCAAACTCAACTCCACCGCGAGGTCCCTGACCGCGAGCGCGTGAGGGAACGGCCCTCACGCCCCTGCCGCCGGGATCCATCCCGACCTCCGATAGTCTGACCAATGGGTAGCCTGCCGTCCGATAGTCCGGTAAAAACCCGGACCGAGGCCAAGTCGTTAACGGCGCGTACTGTTCCACGCGTGTCTCAAGGAGATGTCAGCAAACTGTAGGGGCCCGGCAGGGCCGAAGCCTCTGGGGAACATGGAAAACCGAAAGGTTGTCACCGTGTCCCCCAGATCGAAGGCAACGAAGGAACGGGGTAGGGGTTTAGTCAGTAAGAGACACACCCTCCCACTCCGCCCAAGAGTAGGAGAAGTCATTCTGATGATTGATGACACCATAAAAAAAAACCAGTCTCAGATGAATTCCATGTTTCCCTCTATTCGGACATAGTAAACATGTTTTCTTTCTTTCTTTCCCAGGTCAAAATGAAACAGTATCTCCTGGCATTCGCCCTGTTGGCGTTGCTGACCGTACCTTCGAGGAGTCAGAACAGACGTAGCGTCGGCAAATTCGAAGAAGTGTTCTCCTGGAAGCAACTTACTTTTGACATCAATGGCATTCCAGGTGAGTAGCACGATATGTCCCCTGTTAATTTTTTTTATCGTCAATAGATTTGCGCTTGACCGCTATCTCACCTGATAGAAAGCGACGATGCGGTCAATGATAGAGCGCGCTTACCTAGAAGTAACCTATTCACTCTTGACTTAAGGGGGAAGCGTCCGGGTAGCCCACGAAATTCAAATTTTCTTACGTTTTTTGCAATTTTCCTGCCAATGGTAGGTTGTATGAAGTTAAAATTACCTTTTGCGACTGTAAAATGTAACTAGTTACATAATTATAACCATAAAAAATCAATACATCCCTCTTAGTTCATATAAGTTGAGGAACGATTTTTTCAAGGTCAAAAACGTTCCTAGACTTAAGTGAGCTTGGCGGCTTGAATTGTTGAATTTACCGCACACCGTCGCGTTGGGCGGTAAAGTGGAACTTATGTCGCATAAAAATACCATACCACATAAAAATGCCTTCAAAATAACTTTAATTTCAGAAGTCAGTCTTTAATAACGAAAAAACAACTCTAGAAAAACCGATTTGCAAAAAAGTTATTTTGCTCTTTTATTTGTTTTTCTTATATTTATATTGGTCAAGTGCTTATCAATATTTAAACAGAAACTATGAGATAATTATTTAAATAGCTAAATCTAGATTTCCTCATGAACTTTTCCATATAGTACGTTTTTGGATAACCTAACCAAATTAATTTATTTGTTATTGAAAAAAGCATGAATTATTGCATGTTTATAATTATTATCTAAAAGATCAACGCCTTAAGCAAAAACCATTATGATAATAAATATAACTCATTTTAATATCACGTTTTGTTAAATAACTGATAAGACCGCAGAGCAGCTAATCTAAATTTACATGATACTTGAGGATCTCGTGGCTAGATAATAACAGCCGTACGGATCGATCTTCAAGGTTAAGCAACGCTTGCCAAGATTGCTCTGTGGATGGGTGACCATCTTAACATACCAAGTTTCTTCGTGCCTCGGAAAGCACGTTAAGCCGTTGGTCCCGGCTGTCATTTGTAGATCTTTGGCAGTCGTTACGGATAGTCAGAAGCCAGTAAATCTGCCTCCAGTCTTGCCATGAAGTACCGAGTTACCCCAGTTAATGGGTTGTGGAGGTCTAGCAGGCAGCCGCTCCTCGTAAAATACTGGTATTCAGCTAAATCCGGCTTGACTGGAAGCCGACCCCAATATAGAATATCAAGCTTAGTTGGGCAAAGGCTAGGTAGATGATGATTTAACATACGAGCATAAGAGTTTATTTGATGTTTTTTCTCAGGACATAACGAAACAGAAAAATTTACATGTAAAACTGATATTTGTAACTAGAAACAGATTGAAATCGGTTACGGTTACGGCCAAAAAAGGTAGTATCAAAATACCCAATAAAATAGGTACTAAAATAATACAAAATCCTAACTTTAATTTATGTATCGGTACAAATATTCCGGTATAAAAATCTAACAAATAATAGGGAATATGCAGGCAATTTTTTTATTTTTTTTATTCAATATTCACTTCATTTTGATGTAGAAAAAAAATAAACCATAGCCATAAGAGTAGTAATTACTTTTTTATAAAATCTTAAAAATATTGGTTTAATTTAACGAGTTCAAACGCTACTATTTCTCGCGCGCTTGAGGCGTGACGTCATAGGTTACGTCCTGTTAGTTTATTGTTTGCATTGAGAGTTAGTTTGATATATAACAAAGTGTTTTAGTCGCGTAATAATATAGATATTGCATGATACCAATGTGTATAACACTATAAAAAGTACACCAGATAAATTCACCATTCCTGTCAGTTTTGTGCCCTGTGACGTCAAAGTCGTCGCCGTCGTCGTCTCACCATTGGTCGTTTTCATACGACCAATGGTGAGGCGTTTTACAAATTTGAATTTCGCTCGTAAATTTTTCACTTTTTGATTTACGTTTTAAATAACTAAATGTATATTAAATTAGAAAATAACGAATTGAGTGTATTACTACGACCTTAAAAGTTTAGGAAAAAAAAAATCAGGCCATTTTATTTTTTATGCATATTCCCTATTAAAAACCGCAATTCTTTGAGCAAATTTAAACTGCTACATCTAGATTTCCTGAGTGTTTTTAAATGAGTTAACCAACTTAATTTATTTGTTATTGAAAAAAGCATGAATTATTGCATGTTTATAATTATCTTAAAGATCAACGCATTAAGCAAAAACCATTAAGATAATAAATATAACTCATTTTAATATCACGTTTTGTTAAATTACTGATAAGACCGCAGCCAGTCTTCTATACTTTAATATTATAATTATAAAATTTGTAAGTTTGTATGTAGGGGGTAATCTCTGGAACTCTCTTTCCGTGTTAGATAGCCCATATATCGAGGAATGCTATAGGCTATATGCCATCACGCTACGACCCACGGGAGCGGAGCAGTAACGAAAAATGCGGGTGAAACCGCAGGGGACAGCTAGTAATTTATAATTATGATACTTGCGAGATTCAACTCGTGTTTATATACCTAGCCAGAAAACATTAATAAACTAGTTTTTACCCGCGTCTGCGCTCCCTTAAAATTACTATCCAAATTGCCATATATTATTCCAGTCTTTAAGACTGAAATAATTTTCCGGCTGCGGTCATCCCGTCCGATTATAATTTGTGTGTCTTCAAGGCTAGAGTGAATTAGGCTCCTAATAAACTAGTGTGCCATACTATTAACGATTGCATCACTGCTTACCATCAGGTGGGATTGCAGTGTAGCACTAGTTAATATAACTTAAAAAACATCTATACCATGGTTTCCCAACATTTTATGCTAATGCCCCCTTTACAAGAAAACATAATTGCAACCCTTAACTTAACTATTAATAATCACAAATTAAATAGGTATTATTCTCTCTCTCACTCTCTCTATATTCGTGTTATTCGAGTCATGATTATTAATTATTTCGTCATTTGCCTAGCCTTTTCCCAACTATATTGGGGTCGGCTTCCAGTCAAGCCGGATTTAGCTGAATACCAGTATTTTACGAGGAGCGGCTGCCTACCAGACCTCCACAACCCACTAACTGGGGTAACACGGTACTTCATAGCAAGACTGGAGTCAGTTTTACTGGCTTCTGACTATCCGTAACGACTGCTAAAGATCTACAAATGACAGCCGGGACCTATAGCTTAACGTGCTTTCCGAGACACGAAGGAAACTCGGTATGTTAAGATGGTCACCCATCCACAGAGCAACCTTGGCAAGCGTTGCTTAACCTAGAAGATCGACCCGTGCGGCTGTTATTATCTAGCCACGAGCTCCTTACCCTTTACTATAGATTCCGACTCGCAATTGGCCAGTTTTATATTTTTCTTAATTATGATATCTATATTTTAATTTAATTCTAGACTGACAGATTAGTGGTTAAAATGAATAGACTCATTTGACCTTTCAGAAGTCAAAACAACACTATAATAGTAAAAAATAACACTAGTTATATATTTAATAAAAACAAAAATACTAATATTATGAAGAGGAAAGATTTTTGTTTGTTATGACCTAGCGACCAGCACCACGGGCGCAAAATTACCAGTGTTTCTAAAATATATTTGAAAAAATCTAGCGCCTGGCCCCGGCTTCGCAAGGGTCCAAAACTATCTGTGTTTCTATAATATATTATGCATGTATTATACTTACTCGTACATATAAACCTTCCTCTTGAATCACTCTATCTATTAAAAAATCCGTTGCGTAGTTTTAAAGATCTAAACTACTAAACCTATATAGAGACACACAGAAAGACAGCGGGAAGCGACTTTGTTTTATACTATGTAGTGATACTCAAAAGAACAGTGACAGAAAAGTTGAAAGGAAATCGGTTGTCTCATGTGAAGAGGACAGATGAAACGCATGTTACTAAAAGAGTTCTGAGTATACATGTAAACGGATGGAGAGGGAGAGGGAGGCCAAAGAAAAGATGGACGGATTGTGTGAAGAGTTATATGGAAGAAAAGGGAGTTAGTAATAGTGTGACGGACGACAGGACAGAATGGACAGGAACAGGACAGGACAGGACAGAAATAAACGTGTTGCGTCGACCCCAAGTAATATGGGACGAGGGCAGGAAGAGAAAGAATAATTAACTCAAAACACTACTATAAAAACTAAATAAAATCTTTTTACCAGTTAATGCTACTTTATCACTGTAAATCTGACCCCAGTCTTGCCACGAAGTACTGTGTTACCCCAGTTAATGGGTTGTGGAGGTCTAGTAGGCAGCCGCTCCTCGTAAAATTCTGGTATTCAGCTAAATCCGACTTGACTGGAAGCCGACCCCAATATAGTTGGGGAAAAGGCTAGGCAGGCTACTTTATCACTGAATGACATAGACATATATTTTCTACTTTCACACAGGCAAAAACGATACTAATATTTTATGTAAATCAAAAGTGAAAGGGTGCCTAGAAATTGATAAAATTAATCACTTAAAAATGTCCTTTTTATAATGAAAGCAAAAAATGTCTGATTTCTCTTTTAAACTACTTTTTTGATAAACAAATGGTTAATTCCACTTCCTTGATGATCTTTGGTGATCGTTAGTGAGCATTTTTCTTTAAGTTGGGATATCATCCAACAGTCGCGAAGCCTTCATATAACCCCATTCCTTCCGAGTTCACTTTGAAACAGAAATCTATAGGTCAACAACCCTTCTATTGTTCAATTACTTCGATTTTTTTAAATGTATACAACATTTGTCGTCAATGCCAAAATCATAAGCCGAAAAATACCGGATTACCTTTTCAAACAACTAAAACCCATAATACGCATCTATCTCTTTCTTTCCTATAAACTAACGCCTATTACTCCAACTCTTGCCGTCTCGTTTTCGCACGTAGAAAATTGAACTCAATATAATTCGATCCGGACCGAGTTATGAGGAAGAAGACAGTAAACATTGCATAGGTGCAAGCGAGAAAGAAAAATTCATTCATTGTGCAATTATAATGATTCCAAAATAAGAATGAATTTCACTGCATAATAACTGATATTGGCGAGTAATACATCTTATTTGGTAGGGTTTTTTATACAACCGAATTATCATGGCGGTTATCTTTCATTTTCTGTTTTGTAAGTAGTTGATTTTTTTTTTGTTTTTAACGTTACTGTACATATATTTCGTGCTATTTAGTAATGGCATTAATTCATGGTAGAGATATAATATTGTTAATAGATTCTTTGTATTGCAACGAAATCCTGTTCCCAAAATTAAGTTACGAGTGTTACGACAATTAATAAAAACGCCGGTTTGGATTTATTGCATCATTGAGCGAACGGCATTTGGTGAGTGAACTTTAATAATATATTTTACATACTATTTTTAAAATTGCGTTTACATAAATATTGGTTCACTGCGTCATCTTTTGAGGAAATTGTGAATTTGTGAAAAAAGTTGGGAACGCGGTCACTAGATGGCGTTGTTAGTTGAGCGACGGTTTCTGAATCTCGCAGTTAAGATTCGCCGTCGCTTAATTAGGTCAGGTTTATAATATTTTTTGGAATAAGTAGCGGATTAACTCGCACGCAAGTCTACCCCTCGCCACTGTCATCCAATGACTTCCCCCACTCTAGGGTGGAGCGGGAGGGCGTGTTAGACTTTTAATGACTAAAACTCATTAAGTTTTAAGTATTAAGTTTAAGTTAATTTATTATTACATTACATACATACATTAAGTATTAAGTTAATTGTCATTTGCAAGGCCATTTCGCCCGCTCTGGGCCGAGCGAGATGGAGTGTCAGACTTTTACTGACTAAAACCTACAGTGTTCCTAAACTTGCCCTGTTTGCGAGAGTTACGATAAATCTTTCCTACAATATACAGCCCTGGATTTGTAATCCGATGATGGTTCGATAGACAAGTTCGCTGTCTATTTCTTGGGACTTCAAAATTCCTCTTATTCGTGTACTCTTGACAGAGTGGTCGTGTACATGTCTCGGTCAAGTCTTACGCCACCGCTTCTCTCACGATACGAGGCCATGCAGCTCTGTTTGGCGGCTTGGGAGTTATAGTCCGTCTAATGAAAGCGCGACCTGAGAAAAAGAGGTTAAATCCAAAAATTATGTATTGACTTTATCCTTATTTGAACTGACTTTGGTTTGTTGAAGAATAATTTTGCACACACAAAAACAGTAGGTACTTTTTTTTGTTTGATGTTTTGCATAAAATATTAGTTAATTTTTGGAAAATACCAAAATGTAAGGTTGACTGGTAGAGGATGCCCTGTTGCATTAAGTCCACCTATGTACCACCACTGTACATGAAGTTGGATGTAGTTAAATTTATGCACACATGATGATAGCACTACTGTAGATTTCAGTTAACTTCATTAGTTCCATCCAGAGATAATTGGGGCAAAAAGTTTCAAATCATCCATGAAAAGGAGGGCATCTAACCTGAACACATCTTCTCAGCTAATAGCCTAGGCTAATAATATTAAATTAATAATGTATAAGGCACCGTGTCTTAGGTCTACCTATAGAAATCCCTGCAGAAATGCCGAACTTGTTGGTTAATATAGTCATACCAATGAGGGGTAGCTCCTTGAGGGTAGGGTTGCCAGATCTTCAAAACGAAAAGCCGGACCAAACCAAACAGTTTAGCCGGACATTTGAGTAAAAGGGCAGACATATATTTGATACCATTCCGGATATTTTGCTTTTCAAGTCATTGCGGGTCTGCAAATGCTTGCAATTGCAAGAACACATGAGAAATCTATAAAAATGGTCAATGGTCAATGGCCTGTCCGGCCCAATAAAACCGGACAGGCCGTACTCCGCCTAATTTGGCCGGACACACAACCAAAACGCCTGACCGTGTCCTGGCAGCGATACTTGAGGGACACTTGAGGGGCAGTATTTTTTTTTCACTTTTCTCAAATGCCATCTAGTCCCAAAATAAACAGAGCAGGTGCTATGAGTACTAGATAACTGATGAACATACTTAAATATATTTCTAAATAACATAGAATATCGTGTTCATAATACTGATTTTCAGCTAAATCCGGCTTGACTGCAAGCCGACCCCAATATAATTAGGAAAAAACTAGGTTTCCATGATGATGATAGAATATCATGTTCATCACACAAACATTTGTCTTGGATGGGAATAGAACCTACGACCTCCGGCATAGCAGTCACGGCCCCTAACTACTAGACCAATAGTCACACAAATCATAATGAAAAGTCCTTAGTATGTAACCTTACGTTGAGTGGCCCAATGGTAACGGACTCGACTTACGAGTTGTAGGTCGCTGGTTCAAACCCAACCAGGCGCATTACTGTGTGTAATTTATTTCATCACCACAGCTCTCAAAACGGTGAAGGAAAACATCGTGAGGAAACCGGCATATCCTAGAACCAAAAATTCGAAAACATGTGACATCCACCAATCCGCACTGGGCTCGCGTGGTGGATTACAGCCTATTCCCTTTCTAGAGAGGAGGCCTGAGTCCCAACAGTGGGAACATTACAAGGCCGATAATGCTAATGTAATCTTAGTCTTCTGATGATCGGGACCATAGACGAGCATCTTAAGGAAATATATACACATATTATTATCCTAACTGCTAATTAAATACTTATGACATCACCATAATAAATAATTTATAGCATGCAGTTTGCAACTCGTAAATAAAAATAACACACTAATAAAACAACAGACCGCAAATAATTACATATTTTCCGGTTACTAAGACTCATCGTTTGTTTATTATTTTATCGCAACAGCCGCACGGGTCGATCTTCAAGGTTAAGCAACGCTTGCCACTTGCCAAGGTTGGTCTGTGGTTGGGTGACCATCTTAACATACCGAGTTTCCTCCGGCCTCGGAAAGCACATTAAGCCCTAGGTCCCGGCTGCCATTTGTAGATCTTTGACAGTCGTTACGGATAGTCAGAAGCCAGTAAATCTGACTCCAGTCTTGCTATGAAGTACCGTGTTATCCCAGTTAATGGGTTGTGGAGGACTGGTAGGCAGCCGCTCCTCGTAAAATACTGATATCCAGCTAAATCCGGCTTGACTGGAAGCCGACCCCAATATAGTTGGGAAAAAGCTAGGTAGATGATGATAAAATCCTGTCCGTACACAGGTCTGAAAAGATACCGACCTAACAAAGATGCAAGACATATTTGCTTACAATTTATTTTTCTTTTTAGGGTTCCGTACCTCAAAGGGAAAATGGAACCTTTATAGGATCACTTTGTTTTCCATCTGTCTGTCTGTCAGTTAAGACCCTATATCTCGGGACCGCGTGGAGGACATTAGATGATTTCATATTTTTTAAGAAAAGGTCGCAGTGATGTAGAAGTCACTAGCGACCCGCCCGGCTTCGCACGGGTGCAAATTTATAGGCTAAATTACTCTGCTATATTCTTCATGTATTATACATAATTTTTTTTTTTTTATTATTTTTTTATTCCATATTTTATTAAAGAAAAAACATTAAAAATAAAAACACTTAACTAATTAAAACTATCTCTTACTCTAAACTAAAATATAGCGTCAAAAAATTCCTCCGCATCGCTGTCGACCGGAAGTGTGCCCAAAAAACTGGCAGCATTGCCACGTTGTATGGCAATGCTTAATCTCTGACCGAGGTAAAAGCCAGCCCTTGGGTCACGCGAAGTGTCAACAAGACGCTTCGAAAGATCTTTAAAAAGCGAATGAGCACTCGGGCCCCACGGTCCAAGAGTTTCAACCCCAAACGGCTCAAAAATATAACTGCCGACGAGGTTGTTATATTTTCGCCGCTTGAGGTTCTCCGCAGCCGCAGCGGCAGCACCAGCAGAGCACGACGAGCTAGGAAGATGGGATGGCGCAAGAGTGTCGACGCAGGTAGCGTCCCACACTAAAGGCCTACCCATCTTCCAAGGAAATAGAGACATACCGTCCGGTCTCTTACCATCGTCGCGTGCCAGGCCATGAGGTTCTAAAACAGCCGGAACGCCGACGGTGACAAGGGCACGTCGGATGATGTCGTTAATATTCGCGTGCCGTGGGATTCGTCCCGCGCTTCGACTGCATGACAGGCCGTGGTGACCGAGGCTGTTGACAACTTCGCCACAGTGGCAGCGATGAGGAGAACAGCAAGGAGCGCCTAGGCGTAGAGAAACAGCTAAGCGGAAAGTGGTATCGTCGAGCAAGGTGCCTATATTCGACGACGGTAGTGCGTGAAGCCAAAGACCTGACTCCCACTTTCCCACAGCCAGTAGGCGGGCACGCTCTGCAGCAGTAGCAGAAGTTAAGAGTAGATTTTCCTGTACTACTTTGCAGAGCGGCTCATCCCACTGTCTCTGGGAAGAGGGGTTGTCGGGCGGATTTGTATTCGGGCAAGCGAGTCTCCAGGCATCCATAGCCTCGGAGAAGCACGGCACATCAAAAGGAATCAGTGTGTTAGTAAGAATGTTCCTGATTAATTTATCCGTGCCGTGGACCGAAGATATGAATGCCGGTAAACTAATACTGGTAATTTTGCGGACGCCGAGGCCGCCCATACGGATGGGAAGAGTAACTTGATCCCAAGCTCGATCGTCCAAGGTTACATTTAAAATTAACGTAAGGGTATGCCTAATGATTTGGTCCATTTTTTCCAAAAGGTGAGAGTGCTTCCATAAATGGGAAGCACGAAAGAAATATATTAATTTGGGACCGAAACAACAATATCGAATTAGGGTAATGGCCGAATGCATGTTAATTTTGAGCAATCTTTCCGAAACGTCATTGAAATTTTATATTTTTTCCTCCACAAAACTGGGAAAAGAATCCTCAAAGATTGGAGACCCAAGGAGGCGAAGAGAACTTTTATCTATAATTTTGATTGCTGGGGCTATGGCATTAAATTTCGAAAGAGTCAAAAGTCTGTCAGTACTGTCCGATAGAAATAGTTCACATTTACCAAAATTGAGATCTAGATACATAATTATAAACCTTTCTCTTGAATCACTCTATCTATCAAAAAAAACTGCATCAAAATCCGTTGCGTAGTTTTAAAGATTTAAGCATACATAGGGATATAGGGACAGAGAAAGCGACTTTGTTTTATACTATGTAGTGGTGGAACCCAAGCCTTCTGATGATTTCTATTTATTGTGAAAACTAATTTATTTGTAGGTATCTATCTACTTGTTCTGAGAAATCCCTTATAGAAAAACCCAATAACTGCAATATCAGTAATATTCAGAAATATATGATAATATTACCAATTAGATTAGCGACTGCATGATCATTATTATCTTGGGAAATTCACTGTTTGTATATGTACAATTGTACATACTTGTGTAGCGACTACGATCTACTACACATGACGTCACAGAATCCTGCATCGCGCAAGCAAAGTTCTTCGCGCGATTTGAATAGATACAACAGCCCGAAATCATCTATCGGCCAGTAGCCCACCGGACATAACACCCGTCCGGTCGGAGGATCCTCCCTTTTCAATGGAGGTATGTGGGACTTTTCTCTCTGTCTCACTACTCCCAAACTTGTAAGTGCTAATAAATGTATAAAGTTTTAACAGTGTGCAAATCAATTTTAGTTTTTTACTAATGGGAAAAGCTATGATGTTTTACTTTTTTATATATCATCATCTCATCTTCCTGCCCTTGTCCCGTTTTGTTTGGGGTCGGCGAATCTACATTTTCGTTACTCAAATCTGTCCTGTCAGTCGTCACGCTATCACTAAACTCCCTTTTCTTTCCATCCATCGACATGTAAACTCATAACTTTTAGTAACATGCGTCTCATCCCTCCTCTTCACATGACTATGCCAAGGCAAACGGTTCAAAGTTCCTCTAATACTGGGTGTAAGGGACAGCCTTCCACAACTTTAAGGGCTTGCTCAGTAGACGAATCTGAACATCTTCCCACATTTTTTTTTTTCAGGAAACGAATAAAAAATCGACCTCTCCATACAAACTGTAGTCCGTTAAAATTTATAATTTTGTATGGTGAGAGGCTGAAATTGTTTTTTCGTTTCCTAAAAATAAGTTTTTGTGGGAAGATGTCAGATTTTGTAGGAAGATGTCAGATTTGTCTACTGAGCAAGCCCTTAAAGTTTGTGGAGGGCTGTCCCTTACACCTAGTATAATCATTAATGATTTCTCACTTTACCATTTACTTCACCCATTCTTGTAACACCACCGTTTCAATCCATCTCAACATTCTTATCTCCACTACATGCAATCTTTTTATGTAGGTGCATCTTTTTCACTGTCTCCCAAAACCTCAGTCAGTCAGACTCAGTATTTCTATCTGTCTGTGTGTCTGACAGGCCATATCACGGTTTTGTAGATTTTACCACAGATCTTCAACTTCTTCTTAGGGTTCCGTACCTCAAAAGAAAATACGTTACCCTTATAGGATCACTTTGTTTTCTGTCTGTCTGTCTCTTTATCTCGAGAACGCGTTGAGGTAGCAAGTTGAAATTAAAACCATATACTTACTCAGGACGGCGGCCCCTTGAAGCTGTAAAATAATCAACTTGTAAGTTAACGAAGAAAAAGATACAGTCGTTTATGTCGCAAAACACGTACATTTTGACACCCTCAATGGAATCAAAATTCATAGGGTACTTCCCGTTGACCTAGAATCCTGAAATTTGGCACGAAGCAAGGTCATATACTACATACCAGTTTAAGGAAAAAGTCTGAAAACTGAAAATTTGTAGTTACGATATTGAAATGTTTTCAAATGTAAGTTGGTACGGAACCCTCAGTACGTGAGTCCGACTCGCACTTGCCCGGTTTTTTTTATACATAGGACTCTAAATTTAAACGAACTTATCTTCTAATAAAATAAATAAAAAAGTGTTTACAGTTTAGTTAAATGGCAATATGTAGCCAATAATCACCACGCTTATTATTAGTTTATTACGGAAACTTCCAATAGCCACTATTTATAGTTTTTTTGTCTTAGAACACGGAACGATTCACCGGCTGCGGTTACCAGCGCCATATTTATTGTACCTACTTAATATGCGCAATTGAGGAGCTCGTAGCTAGATTATAACAGCCGCACGAGTCGATCTTCAGGGTTAAGCAATGCTTGCCAAGGTTGCTCTGTGGATGGGTGACCATCTTAAAATACAGTGTTTCCTCCGTGCCTCGGATAGCACGTTAAGCCGTAGGTTTCGGCTGTCATTAGTAGATCTTTGGTAGTCGTAACGGATAGTCAGAAGCCGTAAATCTGACTTCAGTCTTGCCATGAAGTATCGTGTTGCCCCAGTTAATGGGTTGTGGAGGTCTGTTAGGCAGCCGCGCCTCGTAAAATACTGGTATTCAGCTATACCCAGCTTGACTGGAAGCCGACCCCAATATAGTTGGGAAAAGGCTAAGCAGATGATGAATTATCAAGAAACTTTTACTCTGGGTTAAGCGGGAGAGAATGTTAGACTAACACGGACTAAAATGAATTGCCATGATTAAAGCAGTATTGCAATCTATTTTATATACATTTCGAAGAGATGAGAATTTTTCGCTAGTTCAATTTGATGGAATCCGAACAAAAAAAAAGTTGTTATGGTCATAGAGGAATTTCCCTTATCTGCGTTTTTTGCCTATGCTAATATAATTATAGTGTTGTTTGAGTATCAATTATAACTTCCCACGTTATTCGAAATAATACAGCGTGATGTCAGTATAGACGTTTATCAAGCAAATATTTATAATTACGTAGATTGTTAGGTTCCTTCAATTTGGTAAAAACTAAGTATACCATCATCATCATCTACCTAGCCTTTTCCCAACTATATTGGGGTCGGCTTCCAGTCAAGTTGAATTTAGCTGAATACCAGTATTTTTGAGGCGTGCGTGGAACAGTAGGTACGCGCCGTTGACGACTTGGGCTACCGGACTGCCGGACGCAAGTTACCCATTGCTCATCGTCCGCAAACCCGGCGGTTCCCTTACATTATAAATATACAACTAGGCAAAGTACGAAAAAGAAAAAAAACTAAAAAAAAATATAAGTTTCTGTAAATAATTATTTTGGTGGACAATTAAGTCTATTCTCCTCCAGTTTTTTTGTTAAAAACAATCAGTAAATAGCCGTCGAACAAAAAAAGTTACCTAAAATTGTTCGTAAATGTTTTTTGATAATGATTTCCTTGTAGCGAACACTATAGTAGGTATGGCAATTTGAAAAGGTTTTAATATCTTTGATTTGAGATTTGGGGCATCCCCAAGACCCATCTAAGGTCTTAATGATTGGTTTTTATGGAAGGTACGTCAATATTGATTGCCAAAATAGGTACCTATATGTAGAAGTAGCTTTTGCCCGCAGCTTCGCCCGCGTGAAAGTTTTTCTGAATTTACTTTGTTCCCTTTTTTTGCGTAAAATATAGCCTATAGCACTCAGGAAGAAAGCAGCTTTCTATCAATATATACATTTATGTAATCGAACCAGGATCTTCAGAGATTATTCCATACAAACAAAAAACAAACTTTATCTCTTTATTATATTAGTATAGATGACTTGAATGATATTGATATGAGGTGCTCCTGGCTAGATAATAACAGCCGCACAGGTCGATCTTTAAGGTTAAGCAACGCTTGCCAAGGTTGGTCTGTGGAGGGGTGACCATCTTAACAAACTGAGTTTCCTTCGTGCCTCGGAAAGCTCGTTAAGCCGTAGGTCCCGGCTCTCATTTGTAGATCTTTGGCAGTCTTTACGGATAGTCAGAAGTAAATCTGACTCCAGTCTTGCCATGATGTACCGTGTTACCCCAGTTCAGAGGTTGTGAAGGTCTGGTAGGCAGCCGCTCCTCGTAAAATACTTACTGGTATTCAGCTAAATCCGGCTTGACTGGAAGCCGATCCAGATATAGTTGGGAAAAGGCTATTTAGATGATGAATTTATTATCTTCGATTTGAGATTTGGGGCATCCCCAAGACCAACTATGGTCTGACGGTCTTGTTTTTATGGAAGGTACGTCAATATTGGTGTTGTCTTTTTAACCCTAAGGTTGACTGGTAGAGAATGCCTTGATGCATTAAGTCCGCCTATGTACCACCATTGTACATGAAGTTTAAATAAATAAATAAATATTGATTGCCAAAATTTAGAATGACGAATTTTATACTAAGGTGCTAACTGATTGATTAAAATAACTCTACTATTGTTATAAACGCGTACGTTTGTATGTAGGTATGTACGAGTATGTTTATTACTCTTTGGGCCTATTTCACCACCTATGATCAAGTTTCGAGTATCTTACTTGACAGATAATTTCATACAAATTCTGTCAAATTTTTGAATTTATTCAGTGAGTAGTGCCTACTCGGACATTGTGAAACAGGCCCTTTAACGCAAAAACTACTGAATGGATTTCGATATACCAAGTTTCATCGAATCCAGGAAGAGTAAACCTTTAGAATACTTTTTACTCTGGGAGTATGTTCTCTTGGGTTACTTGTCTATTTTCATGTTGGTAAACTAATTAAAAATACTTAGTTATTTCATCAAACTCGAACGTGGGTGAAGTTTTAACAAATATGTATATTATAAACTTTTACGTTTATTATACTGGGTGTAAGGGACAGCCCTCCACTAACTTTAGTTTTCACATTATCCGATCCGATATCGGTGTCGGACGCCGATACGATATCGGGGTAAGTAAAATGTATGAAATTTCGTGCTCCGATATCCGATATCGGGCCGGACAATATGAAAGACAGGTACATATTTCATACATTTTACTTTCCCCGATATCGTATCGGCGTCCGATACCGATATCGGATCGGATAATGCGGAAACGCTCTTACTTAGACCGTTTTCACATCTTCCGATCCGATATCGGTATCGGACGCCGATACGATATCGGGGTAAGGTAAATGTATGAGATATGTACCTGTCTTTCATATTGTCCGACCCGATATCGGATATCGGAGCACAGCTTTTCATACATTTTACTTACCCCGATATCGTATCGGCGTCCGATACCGATATCGGATCGGAAGATGTGAAAACGGTCTTACCCCGATATCGTATCGGCGTCCGACACCGATATCGGATCGGATAATGCGAAAACGGCAGTAGACGAATCTGAAAACGAATAAAAATTTCAGCCTCACCATACAAACTTTAAATTTTATCGGACAGTTTGTATGGAGAGGTCGATTTTTTTTTACACTAATACTGGGTAGGTAGTATTGGTGTGTTATATCATGTACCAGAATGTACCTACTATACAATTTAATAGCTGACTTTTAAAACTTTATTTCTTTTTTACAGTGGTACAAGATAGATTTTCTGAAGAAGACTTAGCGGGCAGAGACAAGAGAGCCACAGACAACATCTATTTTAACTACAATAATGATGATGATAAGGACTGGAATCGCCGTGAGTATTATAAAACAAAACCCTTTTATTTATTTTAAGTATTTTTTGCAATTTTTATTATATAATTATGCCATAATACTACAACAACTGTTGTTGTTTGCACTTCTGTTTCTTTGATACCCCCGTGCCTCGGAAAGCAGACCGTACTAAAGCCGTTCGTCTGCGTGTAACCTCCCATTCCACTTTATTGAACTTAGTCAAGTTAGTGTACCAAAATGCACCTAATTGTAACTCCTCAAGACTTTAAACATAGTGCTTTAGCAGGCTTTAGCGCTAAAATCAGAACAGACTGAAAAGTTGAATACAACGCCATCTAGTGAGAACTTCGGTTGTAACATTCACCTTAAATCTCTGCAATGTTTTCAGGACCACCGGGCCACATAAATGGTAATCCCATTGACACTCCGAGCCTTGCAGCTATCGATCCAAATGGTAAGACTATTTTTACAGAAAGTATCTCACAAAATCTCACATGTGTAGGTACACATGTGAGATTTTGTGACCTAGGTAGGTCTGTAGGGGCCCGGCAGGGCCGAAGCCTCTGGGGAACATGGGTATTCCGAAAGGTTGACACCGAGTCCCCCCAGATCGAAGGCAACGAAGGAACGGGGTAGGGGTTTAGTCAGTAAGAGTCTGACACACGCTCCCGCTCCGCCCAAGAGCGGGAGAAGTCATTCTGATGATTCCCCTACCATAAAAAAAAACATGTGTACCTAGGTAGTACGTTTCAGTATGGGACCTCAACAGGTAAAGGCCTCCTCCATTTTGCTCCACATCTATGGGTCTTTTACTTTTATGATAAAATTTTCATGTATTCGGTCTAAAACTCCCAGAATTATTACAAAAAAGTTTGGCGCAGTGGGTGGGGGATTGGCTAATAATTTCTGCTATCACGCGGGCGGAGTCACTGGAAGAATCATAGTATTGTATACTTACTTGTAAAGTTAGTGATTCACACCCGCTGTCATTTGTACATCTTTGGCAGTCGATACGGATAGTCAGAAGCCTGTAAATCTGACTCCAGTCTTGCCATGAAGTACCGTGTTACCCCAGTTAATGGGTTGTGGAGGTTGGGTAGGCAGCCGCTCCTCGTAAAATACTGGTATTCAGCTAAATCCGGCTTGACTGGAAGCCGACTTCAATATAGATGGGAAACGGCTAGGCGGATGATGACTTGTAAAGTTAGTGATTAACAAACATCTTTCATCAGGTCGTCTGGTAAAAAGATATCGCTGTCAGCGATAAGACCGCCATTTTACCCATAGATTTAAGTTTTAGTATAAAGTGTACTATTACTTTTTGGTGTACAATAAAGTTTATTCTATTTTTCGTAATGTTTTCAGAGGAGGTTGGCAGGTTCTTCATACAGTACAACAACGTTATCATGGGTGCTGAAAAAGTTGGAAACAGACTGTTCGTCACTATACCCAGGAGGAGATTCGGTGAGTAACATATGTATAAGAAACATCATTGAAAAGTCCTCAATACTCGTTTGGAGCTCTTTTATGGTGGGACACACTTCACGGAATTCCGATAATGTCACGGTATTGAGATCCAAAGAGTCGCCTAACTTAAGGGGAAAGCGTCAGGGTAGCCCGCGAAATTCAAATTTTCTTATTCGTTTTTAACCTTGAAAAAATCGTTCCTCGACTTATATGAACTAATGCTGCGTATACACGGGTCGATTTTCGCCGTGCGGCTAGTCGCATCAAAAATTGCTTCACCAAGACGCATCGCTAGCCCATTTACCTACACAGATTACTAAAATAGCATGCGGCTCTATCACAAACACTCCTTCATGCGGCGGGCGATTGCCTGCAACTGATCGTTTTACACGGTAGATTTTAGTCACCAGTCACATGCGGCCGATCGCCATGCGGCCAAAGTTGGATGCTACCCAACTTTGGGGCTTGCGGCCTTAGTCACTTGCGACCTAGTCGAATTGCCATTTAGACGGACGATTTACGCCGCGCGGCTAAAATCATGCGGCTTTAGTCACCCGTGTAAACCCCGCAGTAGAGGGATGTATTGATAATTTTTATGGTTATAATTACAGTCGCAAAAGTCGTTTTACAGTCGTAAAAGATATTTTAACTTCATACAACCTACCACTGGCCTGCAAATTACAAAAAGCGTAAGAAAATTTGAATTTCGTGGGCTACCCTGACGCTTTCCCCTTAAATGGCAGTGAGCAGGGTACATCGCTCGAAGAACGGATGGTCGATGGGGACGGAAGGTTTTGGAGTGCCGGCGACGCACAGGACCGGTCCTTGTAGCGACACTTGGGGAAGCCGTCTTTTGCGAAAGACGTCTACTGGTTGGATTATCAGTAAACGTCTTTCGGTTGAAATGATGAACTAGAATTTGTCCGGAATTTTAAATATTTAGCTAGTTCAATCAAAGATCTTTCAAGGAACTAAGATGTTTTCGTAGAGAGATATTTAAAAAGTAATCTAAATCTGAATTCCGCTAGCACGCCTAGCGCAGTTAACCAATGGCTGGTGCTGTACGTGTCGCGGGTTGGATTCCCGCACTAAGACTAACGACGATCATCAACGTCAAATAATGTCGTGCCAGTGACACTGTAAAACACAATCACATTCCTGTGACAAAACAAAACACACAGCCTGGATCCCTACCTACCGATATCGACATGCACCAAAACAACCAGAAATGAATGTAAATGAGTGTTTCGAATTTTCGACAAGTCTTTGGACCTGTTTGTCTAGGCACGTGAGCCCGTAAAATCTCCGCTTCAACCTCCGCTTCAAATCAATCGGAACCGAAGCCGAAACCGGAGGTGTGAAATCAACCAAAAGTTTCGGTATATCGGAACCGAAGCCGGAACTCCGTAACATCTCTACTTTTAATATACGGCTTTTTAAAATATTGTATTTAATAGATTTTTATTCGAATAATTACATTCCAGGTATACCAGCGACCCTGAACTACATAGACCTATCCGTCCACGGCAGGACGCGCTCCCCGCCCCTGACGCCGTACCCTGACATGGCCAGGTCCAGATCCCTGATATCAGTGTACAGGACCAGGGCTGATGAGTGTGGCAGGCTGTGGACTGTCGATACTGGCACTATTGAGATACCTAGTAAGTTTATTTTTTGTTGTTAATTATTTTTATTCCTCGTAGAACAGATGGTCGATGGGGACGGAAGGTTCTAGAGTGGCGGCCACGTACCGGAAGACGCAGCGTCGGAAGGCCTCCCACAAGGTGGACCGACGACCTGGCCGCGGGAATCCGATGGATGCGAGACGCACAAGACCGGTCGCTATGGCGACGCTTGGGGGAGGCCTATGTCCAGCAGTGGACGTCTTTCGGCTGATATGTTGATGATGATCTTTATTCCGCGGATTCTAGACTAGAAAATGACTGATTTGTAAAAACAAAAACTAGCGGTCATTTCCGGTGACCCGAAATAATTTTATTCTATTTTTTATTTATTAAATTAGATTCACCAACGATTGTTCACACTGAATACAGCAACATAACACATACATAAAATTAAACTTCAGCGTGACGATCACTTAAAGTAAAGACCACATGCGTGAAACAATAACTTATACAAATAAACTAACATAAAATTTCCTTCAAAAAACAAGCAACAATCAACAACAACAACAATAGGTAATAATTGATTGACTCGATCAATCAATTATTATTCAATTATTTATTATTCAATTAATCAATTCAATTATTGGTTTGTTTAAAAAACTCTGATTCTTTCGATTTTTAAAACCATTTCGGAATCGCCCAACGCTAGCTTAAAAACCATAAGGATCAGTTCACACCGAGACGCGACGCGACGATCGATGCAGGAAGTGGCCAGTGACTTCGCGCTGCGCCGCGCGCTGCCGCGAGACACATCGCAACGTTGCGAGACGCATAGTAAAGTCGTCGGCAATACGACGTCACGAATGTAAAAATGTTCCGCTGCGTAGCGAAACACTGCGCGGCGTCACGAGGGGCAGCGCTGCATGAAGCAATTCAGAGGTATTCTAAATTCTTACAATGAAATGTGTATCTTTTCGTGTAGTAAATAAAGTTCTATTTTAAGTCACTCTATTAAAATGTGCGTGCAACGTCGCGTCGCGTCGCATCTCGGTGTGAGCTGACCCTAAAAGGAATGATTCGTAATCGGCATTCAGTTTGAGGTTACTGTGACTCATCCCTATCTTACCAATCCCTATCTTACAAATCCCTATCTTCCTTTTTTTTCAGACAACCCTCGCTACCTACAAACACCAGCGATCGTGGTGTTCGACCTGAAGACTGACAGACAGATCCTGCGCTATCAACTCAAGACTTCCGACTTGCCAGGCAATAATACACCTACTGGTAAGGACTGTTCCACTTATCCAAATATCTGCAATATTAATAGTTTCATTAGAGGCTATCTACGGCCATGTGGTGTGCAGCTGTCGGTACCACAGTGGTAACGGCCCGGACTTACGAGATGTAGGACGTGGGTTCAAATCCAGCCAGGCGCATTACTTTATGTAGTTTATTCGTTTTCCTTCACCGTTTTGAGAGCAGCGATGATGAAATAAATTACACAAAGTTATGCATCTAGCTGGGTATGAACCCGCGACCTACAACATGTTGAAAACAGTGGTGACCCAATAGTAACTGCCCCGACTTACAAGTTTTATATACCATACCCTGACACTTGCTGGGCGAGCTAAGAGAATGCGGGGGGAAACAGGGGGATGCTCGCATTTCAGAGATGCGTCAAGTTGATTTGAATGGATTGCATTTAAATAAAATTGTTCTCTTTCCCCCAGGCCTGGCTTCAATAACCGTGGCCATCAAGAATGGTGACTGTAGCGACGCATATGCCTTCATTTCCGACGTGGTGACCTACGGCGTCATAGTCTTCTCACTGAAGCAGAATGACAGCTGGAGACAGCAGCACAACTACTTCCACTTCAACCCCACTGCTGGGAACTTGAGGGTTGCAGGTGATTTTCTGAATAAACTTCAAAACCTTTCTGTCTTTTGGTAACTACATCGTTTAGTCTAGATGACGCAGGTCTTCACCGAACAGTCCTTGCACGCCTGCACGATTTGCGCATAGAGGTGCAACGCCTGCATGACGGATAGGGTTCCAGCGAGATCACATGGAGAAATAGTGACAACGACTGTCGCAACCCAGGGCTGGGCACGCTATAATCACGGCGGCAAGTCAACTCTTTGAGGAGTGGCTGGAAAGACTTCACGGCTAATCTTTTTTCAACTAAACCACAACAGACGACAAGCAATGGGTAGCTCGATATCCGGCCGCCCAATGCCCGAGACCGAGCTCGAATCGTCGATAGCAAGTGTTATTCCTCGCGCGCGTCAATAAGATGTTAGTAAAACCGCAAGAGCTTCAATATGTCTCTGCTGGACATAGGCCTCCCACAAGCGTCGCCAAAGCGACCGGTCCTGTGCGTCTCGCATCCATCGGATTCCCGCGACCCTCGCCGAGTCGTCGCGCGTCGGTCCACCTCGTGGGAGGCCTTCCGACGCTGCGGAAGACGCTATGTTCATTTAATAAAATTTTAATTATAACTTTATTTTATAATTGAGATTTATGAGGGTCACCCTCATACGAGTTTACTTTCATACAGCATTATTGCAATTTCATGTTGTATAGATCTTGTTTAATTGGTGGAATCATTTCTCGTCACCAGGTCAATCCTTCACCTGGAACGACGGAGTTTTCAGCGTAGCGGTGGGCCCAGAGGGGCCAGACGGCTGCAGACCCACCTACTTCCACCCCATGGTCAGCAGTCAGGAGTTCTCGGTGTCCTCCTGCGAACTGGAGAGTAGGGAGGCCAACCAGACTGCTTATACTGTAAGTAGATGTGAAAAACTTTTCAACCTAATTTCTATCATCATCATCATCATCATTTTTGTCGAAAGAGGTCCACAGCTGGACATAAGTTCTGTGCGTCTCGTTTATATCGTATTCCTACGACCCTCACCAGGTCGTCATTTCACCTTGTGTGTGTGCACCTTCAAATGTAGCAAATAACTCCTATTCTTGGGTGGAGCAAGAGGGGTTGATTCTTGACTTCAGTCAGAAACTGACTAAAACCGACCCGTATTCCTTCATTTTCACGCAGACTACAACACTAGAACGCAAAATCTAGTGCTGTAGCAACTGTTGCAAACCATCTTTAACCTGGAGCTTGACTACAGCCCCGCCTGTTGGAAAGCAGTGATGCAATAATGGTGAGGCACACTAGTTTATTAAGAGCCTATTCACTCTAGCCTTGAAGATACCTAAATTATAATCGGACGGGAAGACCGCAGCAGGCAAATTGTTCCAGTCCTTAGTAGTAGGTATCTCTGCTTGAAGACATGCTATATTGTTAATGTCATTGCAGGTCCTAGGAGACCGCGGAACAAACAGTCAGTGCACCATGCACGATCTGCATGCCCCTACGAACGTGATGTTCTTCGCCGAGGTGGGGCGAGACTCTGTGTCGTGCTGGAACACAGAGAGACCACTCAACCCTGACAACATGGAGATACTCGCTCAGGATAGCCAGAGGCTCAGCTACCCGTCAGGTTGGTGATTTTTATTCACGTTTTTTGCCCGCGTTTGGGCAGTCCACCGGGAGGGGGTGTCAGACCTTTACTGACTAAAACCCACTCCGTTGTCCCTTCTTTGCTCTAACTCCAGGGTCCCGGGGTTGTCTTTCGTCAATCCAGTGGCCCGTAGACTTCAGCCCTGTCGGACCCCTACAGTTTGCTAACATCTCTTTAGAAGTCATCCAATGGCTTCTCCCGCTTTTAGGTAGAGTGGGAGGGGGTGTCAGATGTTTACTGACTAAAACCCACTCCTGTTATCCTAATGAAATCTGCATGCCCCTACGAACGTGATGTTCTTCGCCGAGGTGGGGAGAGACTCTGTGTCGTGCTGGAACACCGAGAGACCGCTCAACCCTGACAACATGGAGATACTCGCTCAGGATAGTCAGAGGCTCAGCTATCCGTCAGGTTGGTGATTTTTATTCACGTTTTATATTTTATGTGGCGGTTTTTTTAGGTGGGCAGTCATCCAATGGTTTTTTCCTCGTTTGGGCAATGCGGGAGGGAGTGTCAGGCTTGTACTGACTTAAACCCTCTCCGTTGTCCCTTCTTTGCTCTAACTCCAGGGTCCCGGGGTTGTCTTTCGTCAATCCAGGACCCCGTAGGCTTCAGCCCTGTCGGACCCTTACAGTTTGCTGACATCTCTTTGAGGCGCGCGTGGAACAATACGCGCCGTCGACGACATGGGCTTATGACATCCATCTACAACTTTGGTAGGAAATAATACGAGTATACGTCGGTAGGTTATATAGGAAAGCAAATAAGGGCAAAAGAGATTTGTTTATCTTTAGTAGCTGCAACTGTAGATAGACAGCTTATTGAAAACGGGTGTATGACTTCGCCCGCTCTGCCCAGAGCGGGCGAAGTCATTTTGATGATTCCCCAACTAAAAAAATAAAGTTGTGGATGGATAGATACCTAGAATCTTATTGTTTATCGGGGATAGTTTTCTATCTATGAAGCTAGCTACCCGTTGCTCGCCGTCCGCAAGCCCACGCCACAAGATGATGAAAAGAATAATAACTAGTGATCGGCATAGGTAGTGCCATTTGGGGTCAATGAACTTGAATGATAATGTTAACATGGATATGCCCCGGGATTCCCGGGATTCTGAAGAATGTTTTCCATGTATTTATTACATGCTGTTGAACAATCGAGTAATATTAGTTCTAATACAGGGTATAAACCATTAATAAAAAATGAGAGAACCGTTTTTATGGACCTATAAATATAATAAAATGAGTAAATAAAATATTTCCCGGAACTCGACGGCATATCCACGTTAAGATAACTGTGACAAAATCCCGCGAATGGCACTACCTACGCCGATCACTAATAATAACGTCGAATATAACAAAGCCACTAAGTTTAATGATATTTTTGTTCTGTTTTCAGACCTTCACGTGACCGATGACGAAGTATGGGTGACCGCCAACACATTACCAAGGTTCATCTACTCGAGGCTCGATACTGACGAATATAACTTCTTTATATACAGGTGAGATAATAGATTATAATAACCTTGTGGGAAGTTATATTTTCGAACCGTTTGGGGTTGAAACTCTTGGTTCGTGGGATCCGAGTGCTCACAAATTGTATAAAGCAATAAAGCATATAATAAATAAATAATAAATAAAGATCTTTCGAAGCGCCTAGTTGACACTTCGCGTGACCCAAGGGCTGGCTTTTACTTTGGACAGAAAATAAGCATTGCCATTCAGCGTGGCAATGCTGCCAGTCTTTTGAGCACATTACCAGTCGACAGCGATGTGGAGGAGTTTTTTGACGCCATATTTTAGTTTGTTTTAAGTTAGTTTTAATTAGTTTAGAGTTAGTTTTTATTATACTGTAAATACCTTGTACGTATTGTCATATAAAATAAATTACATAGTTTATAATAATATAAAAAAAAAGGTGAGATAAGATGTTTTCTATTATAAAAGACTAGCGATCCGTCCCGGATTCGCACGGGTGCAATGCTTGGGCACGCCATCGCCATAATCACAGCGATAAACCCGAAGAGTTGTTGGAGCGGCAACACAGCGTTGTCACCTTCCGCATGACGCAAGTCCTCACCGTGTTCAGGCCGTAACGCCTTCAACAAATTAATAGCAACACGATCATCATCTGCCTAGCCTTTCCCAACTATATTGGGGTCGGCTTCCAGTCAAGCCGGATTTAGCTGAATACCAGTATTTTACGAGGAGCGGCTGCCTACCAGACCTCCACAACCCATTAACTGGGGTAACACGGTACTTCATGGCAAGACTGGAGTCAGATTTACTGGCTTCTGACTATCCGTAACGACTGCCAAAGATCTCCAAACGACAGCCGGGACCAACGGCTTAACGTGCTTTCCGAGGCACGGAAATATAGCAACACGATGAGCTGTGTATAAAACTGTGAATGAATCAGTAGGAGTAATATCTTACTTCTTATCTTATCTTACTAATACATATTATAAATGCGAAAGTTTGTGAGGATGGATGTATGTTTATTACTCTTTCACGCAAAAACGGCTGGGCCGATTTGGTTGAAATTTGGTATCTAGATAGGTTATACCCTGGATTAACATGTAGGTTACTTTTTATCCCTGTCAACAGGAAAAAAAAAGAAACGTAATCTTATTTATTCTTGGATTTTGTTATTTTTACTATAGGCTGCTTTTTATCAACACACCACGCGGGCGACGCCGCGGGCGGAAGCTAGTAGAATTAATAATTTTGTAGTGTCATGGCCGCACTTACCGACCAACGATCGTCCTTGTAACATCTGATTATTTGTAATAAACATATATTCGTAATTCTTAGGAGTTTAATTGGCACCAGTATATCGTCCAAAGATAATTATAATATGGTGGCCCATGAAACTTAGTATTAGGTTCCTGCATAGGATTCAAGTGGAAGAAACGCTCGGGTGTCGCCATTGTGACGATCGCCCGGAGGACACGATTGAGCATACCGTGGATGCTTGCTTGGATGGAACACCACCGTGTCCTCGTTGAGGCAATCAGCGGCTGTGACCTCTCGTAGTAGATGCGATGTAACCGGGGTGATGATGATGATAATTTATGTATCAGCTAATCATGACGTGTTTTGTTTTCAGAGCTAAAGTACGGGACTTGATATCAGGAACAGTGTGCGCCGGCAACACTAGACCGTCACCCGGATTCTCTCCATCATACGGCAGCTACCACAGGTCCTAAGTGATAGCCTACGATCGGATACTCTTTTGTACGAAGAATAATATGAAAAACGCCAACGATTATATGAATAAAATTGCAAAAATCTAACTTGAAGATTTATTTTATACTACCTTTTGCCAGCGGCTTCGACCGCATGAAAGTAGGTCTCTTCATACAAACTTTGGACCACCTTTTCATCCCCTAAGGGCCTTCACCCACGGCGACTTTTTGTAGCGCGTTAGTAGCGCTGCTGACGCGCGTTTGCATCGCGATTGAGAATCGTGGCATGGGCGGGGGTAAGCCGCTAGCGACTGCATTGAGACTGTATCGATGCGAACGCGCTACAGCAGCGCTAATGCATCGCTTCAAAAAGTCGCCGTGGGTGAGGCACCTAAGGGGTTTGTGCCTTAATGCAACCTTTCAAATATGTAGTTTGATAAGAAAACGCAATTTTCAGTATAAAAGCGTATTTATTTATTCTCTTTACGAATGATAAGTTGAACAGTTGCTTATCGACCAAAAACAATAAATGATGACCGACCGAAAACCCTTTTTTGGAGTATTCCCGATTCGACACCACTGGGTATTTTGTATTCGTTACTACCATCTAATATACCTATTGGTGCCGAATCGGGAATAGCCTAAACCGAAACTGACCTGGTAACAGAAAAACTGACAAAAAATATTTCTATACTGTGATTCTTAACTATAATTTCGATATAGTAATGCTTAATTAGGTATATACACTCGAGAGCAAAAAAATCGCACATGATGACTTGTTATGTTTAGACAGTTTTTGTCATGAATGTGGATAGCAATTGAAAGAAATGCATACACAAGTTGAAAGACCATTTTTTTATCTTTCTAATGATATGAAATACAGTGTAAAAAAATACCCTTAAAAAGTTTGAGAGCACAATATTCAACATAAGGGTAAAATTACCAAATTTCACCTATGAAAGAATGAGGAGTCAAACTTTAAATTCTTGGATAACCAGTTAATTAATAGCGTGTATTCCCTTTCTTAGCCTTAATTACAGCTGTTAATCGATTTTTCATGGACCGTATTAATTTTACCACGAAATTGTATGGTATAACCTTTCACTCCTCGTTAATGATAAATTGACCCTCTTGGAGTCGCGAAGAACCGGGTTTTTTGCTTTAACTCTTCTTTTAAGGTCATTCCAGACATGAACAATTGGATTAAGATCAGAACTACGCACTAGCCTCACTATTACGATGATTCCAAAGTTTTCCATGTAGTGTCCAACTGGTCTAGCGACATGCGATCTGGTGTTATCGAGCATTAAGTAAAAAAAAATCCCCATATGTTACACCAGCAGCTTCACAGATTCTCCGAGCATTTTTTTGACGTATCGTGAAGCCATCAACCCTCTCGATATCGGGCAGGTATTTGCCCCAGTGTATGAATACAAGTCAGTTTTACCGTACAACGTTATGCCACCCTAAAACGCCTCCAAAAGCAAAATGATTGCTTTTGCAGCAGTATTAAAATTAGTCTGATGTCCTTCTGTGGATCCTAAAGCGTCCATTATGGTCATGTGAGTCATTCTGCAGTTATCAGAAAACCCTACAGTTTGCCATTAGTCATACACGTAATTTAAGTGTACCGTGGCAAATTGTCACCGGGCTTGTTGGGGAGCTGTGGTCAGTTTGGCACCATTTGCTGGATGATGTGCAGTCAGAACTGCTTCATCCAGTCCTTCTCTAAATGTCTACTGATTTATATTGACATTGCGAACTTCTTAAAGCTTTTGTCTCACTTCAATCGCATTCGATAGCCGATTTCTCAAAGTACTTGTTACAACAAAGCGATCATCACGCCCTTATCCTACGCGCCACCGGCTAGGTCCTGTTCCCCGAATGTGCTCACTGGTCTCTTGAAACCTTTGGTATATCTGAAGATCTGGGAAGCGGCTAAAATTTAGCGGTCGAGCAACTTCATTTGGTTTATGGCATGTTTTGGGCAAGGTAATAACTTGAACAGCTTCTGCGGGCGTGGTAACCATATTTTTCTGGTAAATCCATCTGCTTCCAGTACTGGACATTATCACGCTGACGGATAATGAGTAAAAATCTAAAAAACACCCCTTTTGTAGCTCAGGATCAAGGTGAAAGTTGAGAAATGCAAATTAGTGAATTTGGGAAATTGGGTGTACGATTGGTTTTTGTGAATTACGTGAAGGTCAATGATCTTAATATTGTGTTTTTGTAAAGCTAACCTTACATCCTTAAATTTTGATTAATAATTTATCCTCAATTTCTTTGAATTTAAGGAAATATTGATATTAAACCAAATTACAATCCATGTGCGATTTTTTTGCTCTCAAGTGTAGTTCGTTTATTTTTTGGTTAGTGTATTAAAAAAAATCGCTTGGATAAACGTGGAAATTTGTTATTGCAGCACTCGGCTACACAACACCCTCACCTGCGGCTCGGGTGAATTTCGCCTCAGTTGCAATGACAAAGTTTCTCCACTTGTATCAAAATACAAAATACCTATACTCCGTTGGTTTAGGTAGTTAACTAAATGTAAACAATCTTGGCATGTCTTTTTATCTAAAAGTTGTCTATAAATTGTATGTAAAAATCTTGGCAAATAGGTATTTACCTAAATCGATGTTAGCTAACAAACTAAATTTAAATAATCTTTGTGTATATTAAATACGACCTCTTTAATATAAAAAGACATACCAAGATTGTTTACCTTTAGTTAACTACCTAAACCGACGGAGTATAGTTAATTTGTTTTTATGAAATAAGCTAGTTCTTGACTGCGATTCCTCCTGATTATTTACCTATCCTAATTTCGCCGACTATTTGTAACTTCAGCTTTCTAAGAAAGTTTCAATGCTGTTAGGTTTGGTGGCTAGCCTCAGCAGGTGTGCAGTCCTATCAGGACATGCGAGCCAGTCTCGCGACCCCCGGGAGGTCACCAGGCGACCCACCAGCCACCGCATTAGCTCCAGCTTGTCGACCACTGTGCGGAGTTTCCTGGAAAATACAGAAAAAAATTAACAATATTTAATAATTAGTTTCCTTCATGCCTCGGAAAGCACGTTAAGCCGTAGGTCCCGGCTGTCATTACTAGTACTTTTATAATTTAACGAGTTTAGAGAACGAGACGATATTTGAGCATATGGCAAGGAATGTGACTCAACCGTTTACAATAATTTAAAACTGAATGAATTACTTTTAAAAGGACAATTTCCTTTACCTTTACGTCGTGTCGTGACGCCTCGTGGAAATCTACCACGACGCGACTTCGACGCCGCATCGTTGTACGACGCGACGTCGTATCGTGTTTATATGTGGGAGCCCTTACCTATACAGCGGCGCCGCTACATCATACTCCTCGAGCTGGTGTCCCTCCTCCCTCATATCCCTCAACTCTCCAAGCTCTCGGTCCCATTGCATGCGCACGGCCGCCAGTTCTGCCTCCCTCTCCGCTTCGACCGCCTGCAGGTGACGGAGCGCTGACTCTTGGTGGCGGTAGTCTTGGAGGGATTTGATTATGTTTCTGGAATTATGTGGTGTAGTTACTCAGATACCCGCGAAACGAGACACAATAGTAAAACAATAACAGCGCGGTCTCATAGGACCGGTTGGGGATTCAAACGTTAATCTTTATTCGAAGGAATATAATTTTTTTAAGCTACTTTGATGTGTAAGACCGTTTACACAATATGCTGTTGCGGCCGCGTTTTTCGCCGCCGCGGTACAGAACCAGCGACACAATTGCGGCGCTATTGTAGAACTGTCTCACTCGGTCAATTGGGACAGAATGGACAGCAACGAAACTATTGCGGTGCTTCATTGTGTTCTGAATCTTTGACAGGTAGCGTGCGCGTCGTCCTTCCGCTTCATGTGTTAACGACCAACTAAACTCGTACAATGGTTGAGAACTACGCTCACCGCTACCGCCGCAGTACATAAACATGCCGCCGCCGCCATAGCGTTGTATGTAAGGCTCGATACAAATCCAAGGGGGACTAGCGCTGCGGCGCGGCTGCCACTGCGGCATAACGGTTAACCGCCTAACGGCCGAAACCAATAACCTATCGATCTCCAGTTTTGGCATACTGGAGATTGTAAAACAAATGATACAATACAAAAATTATCATGTTTTCTGTTGTTTCATTTGTTTTTCTATCTCCGATATGTGACAGATAGGTTATTGGTTTCGGCTGTAAAAGTGTTTGTTAAAAACCTATTTGTAAAATAAATATCATTTAAAACTACATTCCCCACACATGGAGTACATACGACGACCTAGACTTGTAGAGCTACATAAGATCCGCTCATGTGGGCGTCCCAGAATAAAACATATCTTATGTCCTATTCCAAGACATAACTGTCTACCTGTTGGCAGTGCCGTAACTAGCCTTTTATAAAACCGGTGCGAGCTTTCAAAACTGTGCCCCTGAAAAATGCTCTAACCAGGCTTAGTCTGGTCATTTCTGCGCCCCTCCAGGGTCTGCGCCCTGTGCCTGGGCACTGCTCGCACCGCCCTAGTTACGGCACTGCCTGTTGGTCAAGTTTTAAGCAAACCTGTTAAGATGCAATAAAGTAACAAACAAACATGACACAGGCTTAATCATAAAGAGACATAACTCAGAGAAAAGGTATTTGAATCTGAAAATGTGTTTCAAAATAAGGTTTAACTTTAAAATTCCAACTTTTTTTGTATCTCTTTTTGATTGGGCCTGCCATGAGTTACTTTTTATTATTAGAATAAGAGTTTAAGTTAAGAAATTCACATACTCTTTCCGCTCCACCATCTGAGGATCTAAACTGTGGTTAGGTGCGGTTATCAGGGCCTTCACCGCGTGAGCCTGTGTTAAAGACTTGACAATGTACTGCTCCAACACCTTCCATTGAGCCAGTTCTCCGTACTCTTTGATTGAACTCTCTGATTTGGGCCGCTCGGTGATCTGTGGGAGCTCTGAAAAAAGAAAGATGTTTTGGGTGCTCTATGTTTTGAAGATAACAGGATTCCTAGATATATAGACTGTATAACCAATATATTATAAACCAATAAGCATATAGGCATAAATTGGCCTTATAATATTTCTACTGCTGGGAATCAAGCCTCCTCTTAAGAAGTGAGAATGGCTGTAATCCACCAACAATAGGGTTAGCGTGTGTGTGTGTCTGTGTGTGTGTGTGTGGAGGGTGTAGGCTGTGTGGTGTGAGTGGGTTGTGTGTGTCTGTGGTTGTAATAGGCTGTGGCGTGATGGATGTCACAATGTTTTCGAATTTCTGGTTCTAGGACATTCCACACAAAGTTGTACTTCAACGCTTTGAGAGAGAGCGAAGGGTGATAAACTAAACAAAGTAATGCAGCTGGCTTGGTTTGAACTCGATTTTATTTCTCACCACAAAAATAAACTGGACATAGGTTTAGAAGTTTAAAAAATTACTCTTGAACTTACTGTTTATAAAATTATCCCACCCATGAATGAATTAACAATAGATGTGCAAAAAGTAGTTACTTTAAATATTTATAAAGCTTACCAGATAGTGTTTTTGCTTTCAAAAGTCTTAATTTAGACGTAAAAAAGGTTAAATCTTGTAACCTTTTCGATAAACCATCTTCAAACGATTCACCTAGTTTGGCTGAGAATAACTCGGTGGATAAGCTACTTAACTGTTGCTCGAAGTTGTTACTAACTTCTTTTAGTTGTCTAAAGGCATTCATTTTGATTATTTTACTTAAAATCTTACTTATTTATTGTGTTACAAAACAGTCGTTATTCACTTTGTTTTCAAACAAATTGACTGTTTGCTGCTGTCAAAATAAAATAGTCTATGATAGTCTCTGGTTTGGTTTTAACTTTTTGTCTTTCTAAAAGTAAAGCTTACCATTCACCCAATGCTCCTAATAATGTCATCTAAAATCGCATTGACGAATTCTTGCTTACGGCATCGGCGAGTACTCATCGCAATTGTAACTGTCGCGGCCGAAATAGAAAATATAGAAATATTTCGTTCTATGTTTTCCAAATAGAAAAGTAATTTATAGATGCAAACAAATCCACTATCTTAAACTGTTTGTGGTAAACTTTACTAGAAACATTTATGTAATCTGTGATGATGACTGACAGCAGTTCTGTCACAGAACAACGACAGCAAAAAAAAAAACGAAAACAAAAATTGTCCTGTCAAAACGTTGTTTGTATGTGCGCTGAATTTCCGCGTAAAATAAACAAAAACCTAAAATTCAACATGAAATTGACATAAAAATCCAATAACACTCACTACCAGATCACCAAAGCTCTAACAAAACCAATAAACATGTCAGAAGTCAGTGAAATAACTAGCCATATGTATTCCTTGCCTGCCGAAATTTTATTGAACATTTTTATTTATTTACCTGCAAAAGACTTGACGAGATGCCGTGAGGTTTGTGTGAGATGGAATTTAACTATAGACGGGCTGGCTAGAAGCGATGATTTGTGGTCTAAACACTGTAAAGATGATTTCAGCAACATATGGGCTGTCGCGCGAAGAAAAGCGAAACCTGGTCTTTTGTGGTACAATTTATACCGTTCCTTGAGTCTGTGGCGGAAAATAGCCGTCTCTAGAGAAGAAACTGATGAATTCTCGTCAGCTTCGTGTATGGATGAGGAGATTCGAGACTTTGTAATACTTGGTAACGGAGTTTTAGGCGTTCACAAGAAAGCTGCCATAGTCTATTATGACATTGAAACTCTACAAGAATCCAAACGCGGCCCGATTACCGGTGACTACTCGAGGTACACAGAAAATGATACTGTAATAGTTATTCTCAATTATCATTTGCACTGTTTTGTAATTCGAAAAGCACTCTTCGACAAATATCAGGAAGAAAGTAATGTCACATTTAATAATGTCAAACTGTACACGTTAACCGATGATGCACTGTACTTCGTGAATTTAGAAGATGAAATATTTATATGCAATTTTGATGATAAAAAGTTACGAGCCGTGTTTCTTAAGCAATCGGGAGATGGTATAATGTCTGTTGGCTATAGTGACGGACACCTCAATATTCTAACCTTCCAACGAGATATATACACGATTGTCGGTAAAGATCTTGTGTACAAATGTTCCCTTGGTCCGGACTCAAACTTGCTTCACCAACTGCAGAAATACAACTTTTTAGAACAATTAGATTGGAGAGTTTATTTTCAATGGATGTACGTTTTAAACCATGCCATTCCGGACGGACCGTTACGAGATATAATAATCATAAGACCATACGGTGATGTCTACTTCGTTGGATCAAACTGGGGAGTACTACGGATATACTACGCCCCATATTCAGCGGGAGAATTTGATATTTTCAACACTCAGCCCGTTAAACAGTACAACTTTATGGAGCGGTCGGACTGTCCTGTGCTTTCTATGTGCCCGATACTGCAAGTTGATGTGTTTGAAGTGGAAGACGGACACACGGTGTTTGTGGCAATGCCGAAGAAGATAGCGGTACTGAATTTCAGTCATGACTTCAAAGAAACAACTTCGTTACAAATAATGCCGTATGGTGAGATGCAAAAAGTTAAGTGGATGAAAATGAACCAAATATGTAAATAATAATTATGGTTAGCTTTTAGATTGCTTCAACCACGGTTCATAAATTTTTGGTCCAAATTTCAAAGTAAAAACGGCCAAAGAAAAAAAATACAGCATTTTGTTAGGAGTTGATATCACAAATTTTTTTTATTATTGCAACAGTGCTGTGCTGGAAGACCATACCCTCGGTTATTATTTACAATACATGTTAAGGGGGAAGCGTCAGGGTAGCGATTTTTTTAAGGTCAAAAACGTTCCTGCAACTAAGTGAGCTTGGAGGCTTGTATTGATGATTTTTCTGGTTATAATTTTATAACCAGTTACGTTTTACAGTCGCTAAAGTATTTTTAACTTCGTACAACCTACCACTGGCTTGCAAATTGCAAAAAACGTAAGAAAATTTGAATTTCGCGGGCTACCCTGAAGCTTTCACCTTAACAAAAATGTACGGAAGATGGTTTTTGGCAATGACAATGACAATGGTCCCACAGTTTTGGTACAATAATAAAAAATGTTTAAAGGGTCAAGTTCTAACAGATTACGAGTATCATATTATTTTATTTTAGCCGGCTACTTTTGGAATTTGGACCAAAATGGATGACTTCCTTTAACATCTTTGATTTCTTCTAAACTTCATTTCCTGCCAGTCTTCATTCAAATGTAGTGATGGGCAATTGCGAGACGTTTTAATGATCGGAAAAATCGGAATCGATAAATAAACCATCGATTCGCCATTCAACAAAATAATTGAAATGTTTATCGATTGTTTCGAGTCAAATGAATCGACTGCTAATTTGTTCTAATCAGACACTCTCAGTCTCATTCACTGAGTCTCGTTCTCTCGGTCACTGGGGTCAAACTCGCAATAACAGACCGAGTCGGACTCGAGTGAAAATCGATACAATCGAGAACATTCGAATAAAATCTCTCGTCATCGCCCCTCGCTATTCAAATGTACTAATTTGATTGATAAAATTGGTCAAAAAATTTACAAGTTAAACTAAAGATTAGTACAGTCAAACGAGGTAAATATGACCGCAAGGGTGAATAGATACAATAATTTTAAGAGAATTTTTAGTCTAACAATTTTTCCTAGCCGCAAAAAGTTGATACTTTGACAGAAATCAATAATATAATGAAATACCTAAAGTGAGTGTTGTATCAAAGTGTTTGTATTCACCCCTGCGTTCCTAATCACCCCGTGTGATAGTAACTACTTAAAAAAAATATCGATTCATTATCATCTACCTAGCCTTTTCCCAACTATATTGGGGTTGTATTTATCGATTGTGAATGCAAAAATCGATTTAAGAAGCTGTGCACTTTCGTGTTAAGCACTTATCTTTAGAGCTTAACAGTGAGCATGATGGCTTGGTGATAAGGTTCATAACCTATTTTAGTGCATAATATAGCATTTGTGCCTATACTATGATTCCATCAATATAAGATTAGGGGTTCATCATTATCATCTCAGCCGAAAGACGTCCACAGCTGGACATAGGCCTCTGACTCTCCCAAGCGTCACCACAACGACCGGTCCGGCATGTGCGTCTCGCTTCCATCGTATTCCCGCGACTCTCGCCATGTCATCGGTCCACCTTGTGGGAGGCCTCCCTACGCTGCGTCTCCTAGTACGTGGCCGCCACTCCAGAACCTTCCAGTGCGATTGACTGGGTATGGAATCCGATGCGCCCAGAATGGCGTACGCAAAAACCGTGTTGTGTATAAGAGACATAACTCTTTCACGCAACTCTTTCTTTCTCTCGCCTCTAGCCAAAACTACTGGGATTAGAAGCGTGAAATTTTACCCAAGTTTTCCATTTATTCAAAATTCTTTACCCTTTCACGCGGGCGAAGCCGTTGGCAGAAGCTAGTGGTTGAATTAAAATCCTAATCTTATAATATTGACTATAATATAATAGTTATAATTAGGTGAGCTTAGAATTTTAGTAAACGTATTATTAGATATACTATTATATTGGGGGGTAGTATTAAAAATTCTGTCTCAAAAATATATTGTTCCTGAAAAAACTGCAATACAACTCGGTGACATTAACTTGATGCTTGGCGTCGATGAAATAATGTCCAAAAACAATATAACAACAACAGAGAACTAGCCAAATTATCGACGCGCGTATCGATAGCAAAGATGCTGACCATACGTGACACTTGCCGGGCGAGCTAAAGGAATGCGGGGGAAGCGGGGAGATGTGAGCATTTCAGAGATGCGTCAAGTTAATGTGACCGGATAATGTACTTTAGTAAACGTATTATTAATTTTACTATTATTATATTGGGGGGTAATTTTAGAAATTCTTTCTCAAATAGATACAGTACGGCCGTTATAAGTTGGCGAGTCTGAAGTTAGGCTTTGCGAATTTTGGCGCTTGAAATATCGAATAAAAATAAAGGTTTTAGAAAAATCAATCTCAATAACTGTTTTTAACAGCAATAACAACTGCAAATTGCATTTATTTTTTTAAAACCTTTATATTTGTACGATATTTCAAGCGCCAAAATTCGCAGAGCCTAACTTCAGACTCGCCAACTTATAACGGCCGTACTGTACCTTGTTCTTCGAAAAATCTGCAATACATTTTTGTTCGTAATATCGAGTGCAACAGCTGTTGATTACTTAATATAGTTTTTAGATCTTATTTATTTTTAGTTATTAATAAAATTATGGGAGGAGCTCGTGGCTAGATAATAACAGCCGCACAGGTCGGTCTTCAAGGTTAAGCAACGCTTGCCTAGGTTGGTCTGTGGATGGGTGACCATCTTAACATAACGATTTTCCTCCGTGCCTCGGAAAGCACGTTAAGCCGTTGGTCCCGGCTGTCATTTGGAGATCTTTGGCAGTCGTTACGGATAGTCAGAAGCCAGTAAATCTGACTCCAGTCTTGCCATGAAGTACGGTGTTACCCCAGTTAATGGGTTGTGGAGGTCTGGTAGGCAGCCGCTCCTTGTAAAATACTGATATTCAGCTAAATCCGGCTTGACTGGAAGCCGACCCCAATATAGTTGGGAAAAGGCTAGGCAGATGATGAATAAAATTATGGGCAAAGCTCATGTAACCGACTATTTGCAATGCGCCATGGCGAAAAGTTTTATTTGATTGTTCGAACATCTCGATGGTTTTCGATTGTATCGACTTGGACTTGAGTCCGACTCGGTCTGTTATTGCGACTGGCGCCTGGCACATTCATTAAGGTACGATTCTGAACCACGCTGCACGCTGCAGTGCTGCCGCGACACTGCTGGACCCCGTACAATTTCTATTGGCTTATATGAGATTACATTCCGAGCTAGGCAGCAATGTCGCGGCAGCAATGTTGCGGCAGCACTGCTGCGCGTCAGTGTCGCCCTACCGCCGCGACAGACCAGTAGTAACGCGTCTACCGCCGTAACAACAACTAGAAAAGGATGAATTTCTCAGGTTCAGAAGGGAACTGAGCGACACTGCCGCCTTGCTCGAAATCAGCGCAGCAGGCAGCACTGCTGCGCAGCACCTTAGTGGCAGCACTGCGGCAGCAGCACTACTGCTTGTTGCCGAGTTCGGAATCATACCTTTAGTGAGTTAATTCCAGATGGTTTAGAGTTCCGAGTGAGAGTGAATGATTAGTACAATTAAAAACTAACGGCCGACTCCGTTGACTCAAAATAATAAAAAAAAAACGATTATTTTGAAAAACAGTGAGTCGATGATTGGCTCGAAGGTTTATTTTAACGACCGCGATCCTTTCGTTTGTTAAAATATCTTGGAATCGCCCATCACTATTTTATTTGTAAAAACAAAAAGAGCATACATACAAACATCATCCATTTAATTTCATGATTCAAAAAAATAGGTGTTTATTTGAACTCAAGCGAACATTTCACTCCCATTTGCTATTTCTTGTAGATCATTAAGAGGGAAGCGATTTTCCTCCAAGCTCAGTCGTAGGAACGATTTTTTCAAGATCAAAGACATTCTGCAGCTAAGTGAGCTTGGAGGCTTGTATTGATGATTTTTATGGTCATAATTATGTAACTAGTTACGTTTTACAGTCGCTAAAGTATTTTTAACTTCATACAACCTACCACTGGCCTGCAAATTTGCAAAAAACGTAAGAAAATTCTGACGCTTCCCTCTTAATGAGAATAATTTGGAATAATATCAAAAATATATAAGACGAGAAGAAAAGACTTGCCAATAGTTACCGGAAGACTAGTCGTTGTGCCCATTTGGCACTACGACCAGTCTTCGGCCAACAACTTCATACCGGCCGCTGAATTTCAGCCAAGTTCCTAGAACAACACGGAACTAGGTCTAAGGCCATTCACCAACCTAAGTAGCGGTATTGACCCGTGACCCTCAGGAAAACACAGGTGGGATTTAACATCATCACCATCTACCTAGCCTTTTTCCAACTATATTGGGGTCGGCTTCCAGTCAAGTCAGATTTAGCTGAATACTAGTATTTTACGAGGAGCGGCTGCCTGCCAGACCTCCACAACCCATTAACTGGGGTAACACGGTACTTCATGGCAAGACTGTTTACGAAGACAATTTATTGGCTTCTGACTATCCGTAACGACTGCCAAAGATCTACAAATGACAGCCGGGACCTAAGGCTTAACGTGCTTTCCGAGGCACGGAGGGGTGGGATTTAACATCATAGCGGCCCTATAATGTTCCCACTGCTAGGACTCAGGCCTCTTCTATAGGAGAGGAAATAATATAAGACCGGGAGAAATCATTTGATGATTTTCTACTTTAACGTTTGAATCCCCAACCGGTCCTATGAGACCGCGCTGTTATTGTTTTACTATTGTGTTTCGTTTCGCGGGTATCTGAGTAATTACTCAAATAAAAGGTAAAAAATAATAGAAGGTACCACACTAGTAACTTTTTTTTTGGAAGGGGAATCATCAGAATGACTTCTCCCACTCTTGGGCGGAGTGGGAGGGCGTGTCAAACTCTTACTGACTAAACCCCACCCCGCTCCTTCGTTGCCTTCGATCTGGGGGACACGGTGACAACCTTTCGCATTTTCCGTGTTACCACACTAGTAATTTGCGCAATTGGTCTCAATACATCTCAATGCGTTATTTCCTTGTAAAGTCTGAGAAATTAATCGCCTACCTTTTATCTAAGGTTAAAAGTGACTTGTAGGTGCGTCAGAAATAGTCATAACACGAAAGATAAGATGAGGTCAATTTGTCCATGTAATCATTACATTTACTACTTTTAGAATCTTGCGTTGGTCTGTGGATGGGTGACATCTCAACATACCGAGTTTCCTTCGTGCCTCGGAAAGCACGTTAAGCCGTAGGCCTTGGCTGTCATTTGTAGATCTTCGGCAGTCGTTACGGATAGTTAGAAGACAGTAAATCTGACTCCAGTCTTGCCATGAAGTACCGTGTTATCCCAGTTAATGAGTTATGGAGGTCTGGTAGGCAGCCGTTCCTCGTAAAGTACTGGTATTCAGCTAAATCCGGCTTGACTGGTAGCCGACCCCAATACAATTGGGAAAAGGCTAGGCAGATAATGATGATGAATTGGAAGCTGCTTAACTCTGACATACCACGAAGCAAGTGATATTCTAAGGGTCCCTTAAAACTTTTTTTTCTATACGATTTGGCATAAGCAATAGTTTATATTTTAACGTGGTTGTGAACGCTAAAAAACTCGCACTAAGTACTTATAATCTACAGAATTCTATGTAAAGAAAGAGCTGTACGATAGCTTTATCGTTTTCGCACTTTTCTACATAAAATTATGTTGACGCTTGAAAGGCAAAAATATCTAAGCAAGTACCAAATGGTGTAGAAAAAAATGACTTGATTCCATTGGATTATCTCTTATTCGGTATTTATGTCGCATGTCGCTTAGATATTTTTGCCTTTCAAGCGTCGATTACAAAGGAACATAATTATTTTATATTTCATGTGGTATTTAATAGACGTTTAATCAATATGTATTTTTTCTAACTTATTATTTATCTTGTATAATATATAAAAATTGTCTATCGATCAACTATTTTGTACGAAACTCGACACAGTGAAACTATATAAATCAATTAATTGGAAATAATAATGAATAACTATGTAAGCGATCTAACACGAAACAAAACAATCCTTTGCGGTTTACGCGAATTTAACGCGACGCGGTGACTTTTTCTAACGTGCGCGCGAGTTGCCACAATTTATTTAAATCAAGCCCTCACACTGCAAGAGTTCGCGCGAAAAGAAAGCAACAGATCGCGTCCGCTTCGCTTCCCTTATCGCCACATCGCACCCACGTGCGTCACATAGGCCACCGCTTTAAATAGATTATAAATTGTTTGATAAATTTGCGCCGCATCGCGTCGCGATCGAGTTAGATCGCCTACATAGGACTCACCGCGTACGGCCGCGTTTCCACTATGTCGTAAAGTATTTACCGTCGAATAGTTGTCGTCTAGCTATTCCCATTATAACAACTGTTTGTCGTGGGCACGACAGATAGTCGCAGTAACGACTCATGATTTACAGCCACAGTTTGATTGTGACAAATATTTACTTATCGTTTTTAAACTGTCGCGGTCGTAACGATCTAGCGACACTTATAACTACACGACTATCTGTCGTCACGACAAAGTAGGAACGCGGTAGCACACCCACTGCTTAAAGTCTGCTTTTTAATCACTGAGACTAAAATGACATTAAGGTTGTCACAACACAAAAAAACTAGCATCATTATTATTGTAAGTTTGACAATTGCCTATGTCAATTTAGTCTCAGGGTATAAAAAACAGACTTTAGTAAGGATTTGTATGGCACCTGTCGCGCGACGCGGTCGCCTGGTTTGTTTAGTACTCCAAAGAAATTCATACTAAGCAGTGGGTCGCGCGACACGATCGCGGTCGCCAAAAACCGAATGCTATCTTTAGTCTACCTTTGTTCAATGATTTTTAAAGGCCTATTACACCACTTGTTTTTACAAAGTTATTGTAATAAGGGTAAGACGGTCTTCGACGGGGCTCGACGTATCGAGTAGTGTAATAGGCTCTTTAATGTATAACGCCTCTATACTCCGTCGGTTTAGGTAATTAACTAAATGTAAACAATCTTGGCATGTCTTTTTATCTAAAAGTTGTCTATAAATTGTATATAAAAATCTTTGCGAATAGGTATTTACCTAAATCGATGTTAACTAATAAACTAAATTTAAATAAATTTTGTGTATATTATATACGACCTCTTTAATATAAAAAGACATACCAAGATTGTTTACCTTTAGTTAACTACCTAAACCATAATAAATTATACAGATAGTACAAAACATAACTGTCACTGTCGTCACACTCGTCACAAGTGGGGGCATGGTTTGCCACAAATTTTTGTTAGATTTAATTAGTTAAAACACGGTGATATCTTTTACTTGCTCCATGTTAAATACAAAAACTTAGAAAATGTTCATTTCGGGGGCTACTTTTGAGCATTATCTTAACCAAGTGACAGGCCTTAGGGACGTTCTTGTAATAACGACAGTCGATCCGAGTGCTATACTGCACTCGTAATAATATTAGACATTTATTTAAACATACCTTTTTTGATGGCGAGAGCCAAAAAACCTTTTTTACTGTCAAACGCTGCAAATGTTTCGGTCATTGTAAACTCGTCACAATTTCAATTCGCCACTCTTTGCACCGGCAAATGAAAATGTGACGAGTTTACAAGGGTAAATAAATACAATATTACATAAAATTTTAAGGGTAACAAGCAATGGTCGCTAATTAAAGAACGTCCCGTACTTATATTTTATTTTTGTTTTTATTTATTTGCCTCTTTTAAAAGGAGCCGTTTTTTGTAAATCTGAGTCAAAATGGCGGATGTACCGTAGAGAATTAAATTATACCAATTAACTGTACCTAAAATGTACTATTTAGTATCTAGTTCTAAAAGATCTGTACTTCCTTCAGAATTAATATACTTCTACAACTCGGTCACATTAACTTGACGCTTGGCGTCGATGAAATAATGTCCAAAAACAATATAACAACATCAGAGAACTAGCCAAATGTCGACGTGCCAAGACATGATTCTCCTACTAATACACCACAATAAATCCACATATAAAATTTTTGGGTTTAAGGCTGGCGCGAAGTGTCAATTTTCCATACAAACGTAATACCAAAATCATTTGCAGTTTAAGCATATTTACACCATAATATGATGTTATTCGGATTCAGACAATAATTATCTAGGTTCCTACGTCGTCTTTTTGTTGAAAAACTTACCCCAAACGAAATTTAAGCGAATTTAATTTTGCACATTTTCACAGCGAAAATGTCATGTTTTTATATAGTTTTTTCTATATTATAAACATCAATATTTCAAGATATCTCCCCGCAGGAACACAGATATTATTATCAAGTTATAAAGAATTGAAAAGAAATTGGAAAATCATTAATTTTTCATTCATCATTTTTGGTATTACGGAATACATCCAAATTTCTCCCAAATTTTCAATAGTTTTTATTGCTATCGCAGCAAGCAAATGTCAGTGTGTGGGTGATGACATCTCCAGTCAGTGTGTCCAAGAATTGTTTATACTATCTGGATTGATTACGTCAACCTCAAAAATGTTGTCTCTTTCTACCACGGTGTCCATAGACGAGTAAGAAAGGGACACGCTACCTCTTTGTATGCTCCGTCTTGCTGGGTACATTTTTTTCCATTTTTGCTTGTCAATTTAAAATATGAACTTAATGGCAATGAATTTTAAGTACACTTCAGATTGTGTGATATTACTTCGTAATCATTCCAGGGTACACAAGGTCCTTGCGTGTGTGTCGTTCCTACAGGGTTACCTACTTATCTATCATAGGTTCATATTTGATCGAATTTCATTTCCTATAAAACTTTTCAACAATTATCGTTTCGTTTTAAGGATTCCGTACCGCAAAGGGGAAAAACGAAACCTTTATAGGATCACTTTGTTGTCCGTCGGTCTGTTTGTCAAGACCCTTTATATCGGAAACGCGTGGAGTTATCGAGTTCGAGAATAGGCCCGCGATCCCTTGAAGCTGTGCACAAATCAAATATATAAGTTATCGAAAAAAAAAGATACAGCCGTTTATATCGCAAAAAACGTACGTTTGATACTCTCTAGGTAATCAAAATTTATAGGGTAAAAAAGGTCTTATAGCAAATATGGGAAAAGTCTGAAAACTGAAAATTTGTAGTTACGCCACTAAGAAAATCGGTTCCCCTCCTACAGGCTTTCACACTAGCGTATTGGTCATATTGTACAAGCGGTTTGCGAGCGTTTGTTTCTTATATTATTTAGATCGTAGTTACTCAGATACCCGCGAAACGAGACACAATAGTAAAACAATAACAGCGCGGTCTCATTGGACCGGTTGGGGATTCAAACGTTAATCACCTTAAATTCATTAAGTCGTGATTTATTTTTGTTAACATCTCATGTTGATAGGTTTGATTTTTTTTCTTATATTTACATTTTCTCTTATGGTGTGAATGTGGGAACACCGTAGACTACGATTTTGATTACTAGTATTTCGAGTTTTTTGATAAAAAATATTTTTATTGTACTTTTGGGTACAATCTTAATAATCTGTCTGTTAATATAATATTGTATATATACTTATAATACATTTGTAGAAGTAAAAATTCTGTATATTGAAAATATCAAAAAAATTATGGCAGAGGGGGTGTTACGAGACCGATACCGAACCCATTTTTTTAAAATTAGTTAGGTACTTAGGTTTACTTTTATAGGGCGCAGACCGTGTAGATTTTAATTTCAAGTATAGGTAGTATATTTGATAGTGTGTAGGGTATTTTTAGTACTCTTAGGTAAGATTAGTAATTCGTATAGATATTAGTTTTTAGGGATTTTACTTATTTATTGATATACATACAAGAAAAGTTTTTAACCACTGCGTAAATTTTTTTTGGTCTTCTTCTTCTTCTCGATTCGACGGTAAACTCGCTAAATTTTTTGGGCCCAATAAGTGGCCACGTTGATAGCTGCATCAGTGGCGCCCATTAGATCCTCCAAAGTGCAGGTGTAGGGGCACTTGGGGCATTCTAACATGTGGCTCATGTTTTGGACCGGAGCAGCGCACTCACATTGAGTATCCGAAGGGTCCGTAAAACCCCACCTCGCCAAATTGTATTTGAAGCGGCCTACCTGGGTAATTTTTTTTGGTGGCTCAGTGTAAGTAATAGAACACAAGTCGACTTCAAGGTTAAGCAACCCTTGCCAATAGGTTGGTCTGTGGATGGGTGACCATCTTAACATAACAAGTTTCCTCCGTGCCTCGGAAAGCACGCTAAGCCGTAGGTCCCGGCTGTCATTAACAGTCGTTACGGATAGTCAGAAGCCAGTAAATCTGACTCCAGTCTTGCCATGAAGTACCCTGTTACCCCAGTTATTGGGTTGTGGAGGTCTGGTAGTCAGCCTATGCTTTCCGAGGCACGGAGGAAACTCGTTATGTTAAGATGGTAACCCATCCAAAGACCAACCTTGGCAAGCGTTGCTTAACTTTGAAGATCGATCTGTGTTTTATTACTTACACTGAGCCACCAAAAAAAATTTACGCAGTGGTTAAAACTGTTTCCTGTATAAGTGTAGATACTACACTAAAAACTTATTGATAAGTTTTTTCATACACGCAACGAAGTCGCGGACACAGCTAGTATGGAAATATTGTAAACCCAATATTTTTTTGAAAAGAGTAACCATGAAGTTTCTTGCCGGTTCTTCTCCATAGGAAACGACGAATTGGAACTACGCACTAGATTCTGACGTTTCATAAGTGTCCATGTAGGCCCACGTAAAATAAAAATATGATTTCAATTCGATAGATTGATCACTACAGAACACTGTCTTTTTTTGCATTAAATTTATTTTTAGGATAACATTAAAAGTGACGACCCTATTACTTCAATGGAGCATAGGTAATCTGAGGGCACGGTAGTGTCACACCCACCAAGTCGCGCAAAAAAGTACCTTCCTTATCTCGAAACATTTCGAGCCATTTTCAACCTCTTATAAATCCGTTGTGGACGAAACTAGATCAAGCAGGCTTCATAAAAAGACTATATATTTCAAATTTCATTAAATTTTCTAAATTTTGTCACTCACTGACTGAACGAACATAAAAAGTCTAAGGCACTTTTAGCAGCAATAGAGACAGAAGTTTCAAATTTTGATTACAATCAGTGTTTAGTGTACAAACCAAGGGAAAACTAAAATATTTTGCAATTTCGACCTAGTTTTCTAGATACACCAACTGCATATATAACTTAGTAATCCCATATAAATGTATAGGATTACAAAGTTACATTTTTAAGATTTGACTTGGTAATCGCACTAAACGATTTACTTAATTACTTTTGAGATACATTGTGTTTTCATGCGATTACAAAGCTAAATTCATTTATTTAAAACATACAAGATATTTTGACTTGGAATAACATGGATCTCACATATTTTTACGGTAGAAGAGTAGTGTTGCGAGACTTGAGTTTTTTTACAAGCTGTGTTTTTGATGGAATTATTTTGTCAAGTTCAAAACGGTTCTATATTATGCTGTGAAGATTGTCCGACTCACACGTACACACACATATGCAATTTCGCATTTGTTTTTGCCAAACAAAGATAGCAATATACCGCGAACGTATTTTATTTTCATCTCAACTCGAAGTAGCGAGCGATCTCCGCTGGATCCTTAAGGCGACTCAAGTCAACATTTTTTCCATACAAATTTCGGGGGGGTTTTACTCCACTATTTGACCATGTACATCCAAAGTTAAACATGATATCGTTTTGTCTCATTATTAATTTTGTCTGTACGGAAGCAGAATTGTTAAATAATAAGCCAATAAAAAGTTACGAGCTTCTAAAGTTTCCTTTTTTTGGCTAATTTTAACACAACTTTGAGCGTAAATTAGAAATAAAAGACGCATCAAATTTCAAAAACGAAGCCCGTACCGACACCACAAATTTATCGAAGAATTTAATAAATTTTATTTGAAATTGATTGATGCAGTGGTTTTTTCGTAAAACCCCTTCTTCCAAAGGCCTTTTTGTATTTTATTACGCACGCCTTTTACTCAGAACTATCGTGCATCTCACTGAATAAAGTTACCCCCGGTTGCGGTGCGGGGGGACGACGTGTCACAGCGCCGCGCGCGGCTGTCTGAGTTTGGTTCAGTCAGTCTACTGCGGCCTATATCGTTCGTATGACGTGTATGTTGACTACCTATAATAATATCTACGCTTTATTAACCGACTTAAAAAAAATGAAGGAGGTTATCAATTCGACTGTATTTTTTTAAGCTATTGCATAGCTTCTATCGCGGGCCTTGAGCGTGGGGACCGAATCCAGAAATTCCATAACGAAAAAACCTAACACCCTCCACTCCGACCGGCTATGTTATGTCTGGTTGGGCAACTGCCCAATTGAACGAGACGGGTTTTGTGTCTGGTCCGAGCAACTGCCCAATTGAGCGAAACGGGTGTTGTGTCTGGTCCGGGCAACAGCCCTTGTTTTTTTGTTTAGTCTTTAGAGTGCGTCATCCGACCAGAGAGATGTTATGTCTGGTCGGGCAACTGCCCAATTGAACGAGACGGGTGTTGTGTCTCGTCCAGGCAACTGCCCAATTGAGCGAGGCGGGTGTTGTGTCTGGTCCGAGCAACTGCCCAATTGAGCGAAACGGGTGTTGTGTCTGGTCCGGGCAACAGCCCTTGTTTTTTTGTTTAGTCTTTAGAGTGCGTCATCCGACCAGAGAGATGTTATGTCTGGTCGGGCAACTGCCCAATTGAACGAGACGGGTGTTGTGTCTCGTCCAGGCAACTGCCCAATTGAGCGAGGCGGGTGTTGTGTCTGGTCCGAGCAACTGCCCAATTGAGCGAGACAGGTTTTGTGTCTGGTCCGAGCAACTGCCCAATTGAACGAAACGGGTGTTGTGTCTGGTTCAGGCAACTGCCCAATTGAGCGAGATGGATGTTGTGTCTGGTCCGGGCAACAGCCCTAGTTTTTTTTGTTTAGTCTTTAGAGTGCATCTTCCGACCAGAGAGTTGTTATGTCTGGTCGGGCAACTGCCCAATTGAACGAGACGGGTGTTGTGTCTCGTCCAGGCAACTGCCCAATTGAGCGAAGCGGGTGTTGTGTCTGGTCCGAGCAACTGCCCAATTGAACGAAACGGGTGTTGTGTCTGGTTCAGGCAACTGCCCAATTGAGCGAGATGGATGTTGTGTCTGGTCCGGGCAACAGCCCTAGTTTTTTTTGTTTAGTCTTTAGAGTGCGTCATCCGACCAGAGAGATGTTTTGTCTGGTCAGGCAACTGCCCAATTGAGCGAGGCGGGTGTTGTGTCTGATCCGGGCAACTGCTGCTGCACAGCACGCCGGTCATGTGGCCCGCGTCCGCGGACAATAGGAAGGTGAACTCAGTGCGGCGCCACAGCGCTCTGTGAGGTGAGGTACGCGACGCGGCGCGCGACCAGACGGGCGTTGTGTCTGATCATTATTGTGCAGTAGAAGTTTCTCAAAATAAGAAAACAAATGAAAATTTGTCTTTTTTTTCATTGTCGAGAAACGAACAAAGGTACGTAAGAGCGTTTTCACACTATCCGATCCGATATCGGTATCGGACGCCGCGCCGCGCCGATCCGATATCGGGGTAAGTAAAATGTATGAAATGCCGTGCCCCGATATCCGATATCGGGCCGGACAATATGAAAGACAGGTACATATTTCATACATTTTACTTACCCCGATATCGGATCGGCGTCCGACACCGATATCGGATTGGATAATGTGAAAACGCTCTTAGGTATTATTTTAAATCTTTTGTTTTTCGAATTCGAGCGGCACACACCGCAACAACCGAAACGGTATGACATGTGTGCATCGTGTAATTTCGTTTTTATTCGGAATGGTTCGGAGCGCTTTGTGCAAAGCAGACGTCGCGTCGTGCGTGAGGACTAGCGTCTAACCGCTCATCACTGATACTATCTCTTTCGGGCACGATGTCAAGTGAGACAGCGTGCTTTATGGCCCTGCCCGCCAGTGAGTTCAAGCCCGCGCAAAGTGGGACCTTAACCTCTTTTTCTCAGGTCGCGCTTTCATTAGACGGACAATAATAAAATATCATAGAACACCCGCCATCTTGAAGTCAAAATGACGCATGTACCACAATATACCCGCCATTTTGACTCACTTTTGTAATCTTAGTTTGTGTAATTTAGTATTAAATTGCTTTAAAGAGAATTGTTATGAATTTATTTATTAATTATAGAGGTTTAATACGCTGTTGCTTAGCGCATACAAAGCTGGGGCTGTTATAGGCTAATTGCATTATTAAATAATGGAAATCAATATCTGTTCTTTTATTCATTTGGTAACCCACCCCATTTTTTATATACATCTAGGTATGGTGTGCATCTGGATTGAGAGCCCATTTTTTAAATCCTTACGAAACGAAACCAGATTTACAGGGAATTTAGTAAAAAATTAGTAAAACTTAGAGCAATGATCCATAAATTTCTAAAACGTAAACTAAAACTTTTATAGCTAAATAACGTGGGCCCTCAATCCAGACGCTTCGTAAAGAGGCATAGTCTAGATCTCGGAAAGTACTATGTCTGGGTTAATAATGTTTATTTAGGAATTTAGTAAAGAATTTCTAAAATATTTTAAGAAATTCTCAAATCTGTAGAATGACGCGTTACAAAATTATAGCTGTTTATCTTGGGCCCTCAGATCGTAAATGTCATTTCTAAAAAACTGAATTTATGTGACGAAATACATATCTACGACTTTAATATATGTTAGTTAGATACCTCTCTGAATTAGTAAAAAAGAAATAATGACCCAAAAGTTAATCGTTAAAAAGTAAATGAGAGTTGAATTTTACCGAAACGTCTGAACTGAGGGCCCAAGATTGTCTGCAATATTGACTAAACTAAACCTCTTAGATAAATGCAAACCGGACTAAGATGTTCTACTATTTTTTACTAAATTTTAACGTATCGTCCGTTCTTCTAAGTGCTATACTTTAAGAGAAAATTGATTTTCAATTTTGTATGGGAGAAAATTTTGTAGGGTGACCACTGACCATAATGTTCATCATATCTACAGGTACTTACATTTTGAAAAGCGCGGACGGGAGCGACGGGTCTACCGAATATCAGCTTGAAGCACTAGAGTCGATTGAGAAGCGTCAAGAAAAAAAAATTGTAGTGCAATAGTTTAATGATGTAATAAATGTTAATATTATCAGTTGGTAATTTATTTTTGTGATATTGATGCAATATTCAAATAAATATATACAATTCCCTATAGAACGATTTAGGCCGCGTACCCACTATTTCAAGAAGGTTTGCATAAAATGACAGATAAAGTAACCGATCAAGGGTTATAGGTAATATCTGGAGTAAGTATTTATTATAATAAATAAAACACGACCGGTATATATGAAAACTATTTACTTAACATAACGAATAACGGCGATGACATTGTTGAAAAAATAGTCTGATATCATACAAAAACAATTTTTTTCTAACAACTTTTCAAATAAACTTATATATAGCTAATTATACACTTGCAACATCTTACACTAGAGATGGTAGAAATGGAGGGTCATGCATTCTAATCAAAAACACATATAAATTTGAGGTTATTAATGTAAAAAAATGGGCCATATCCAATTTAATAGAATGTTGTGCGATTAAGCTTTTGTCCCACCCTATCGTTATTATATGTATTTATAGACCGCCAAACAATAAAAAAGATAAACTCTCTATTTTTTTTGATCACTTGGATTTTATGTTAAAGGAAATTTGTCTAAGACCAAATAATATAATCATACTGTGTGGCGATTTCAATATAGACATTTGCAAAAATAGCAAAGCCTCTCTCACCTTCCAAAATATATTGCGCAGCTATAATCTTATTCTGGGTACTCGATCACCAACACGTCTATGCAGTGGGACCTGCATAGACAACATTATTCATAATACCAGAGGTAGCAGATGTGAGATTAAAGAATTCGCATTATCGGATCACACGGCGCAACTACTAAAATGTCGTGTGAAGAAAACTTGCACGCTAACTCATTGGTATATTCAGAAACGTGATTATAGCGATGAAAATATCCAAAAGTTTAAAGAATGTCTTCAGGGTCTCACTTTTCATGATGTGTATATGTGCTCTGATCCCAATAATGCATTTAGTGAATTCCATGACACATATAAACTATTCTATGATTTATGTTTTCCAATTATTAAAATTAAAGTTCCAGTAATTAAAAGACCTAAATGGATATCAACAGGACTAAAAAAATGTTCCAAAAGGAAAAGGGACAAGCTATGGGAATATCGGAAATCGCCCAACCCAGAAAACAAAAACAAGCTTAAAACCTACACTAATCGCTTGAAACACATTATTAAACAAACGCAAAAAGTCCAAAATTCTCATACTATACAGAACTCCAAAAACAAGAGTAAAGCTACATGGAATATCATTAATCAACAGAAAATAAACTGTCCTCAAGAAGGAATAGACAAGATAATCATTGACGATACAATTATCAACAGTCCAGAACAAATAGCAGAATCATTTAATGAATATTTTATTAATCAAATTCAATCTCAAGGTGACATTAACTATAATAACATGCTGACATTTGACACAATTTCTAATTCAATATTTATGATACCAACGGTACCAGCTGACATAATTAAAATAATAAATTCTTTAAAAAACACATACAGCGCTGGATATGACGAAATAATCACCAAAGTGATTAAAGCTACATCCTATATTACTGCACCTATACTCAGTCACATTATTAATGATTGCATTGAAAAAGGCGTATTTCCAGAAAAACTAAAAATCTCTGTAATAAAACCAATGTATAAAAAAGGTGACAAGCAAGATCCAAGTAACTACCGACCCATTGCTCTTATTCCAGTCTTCTCTAAGATATTTGAAAAAATAATTTACAAAAGTTTATATTCATTCCTAGAAACGAACAAAATCCTAATCAGCGAACAATATGGTTTTAGGCAAAGTAAAAGCATTAATTCTGCTATTTATGCCCTTGTCAAACATGTACTCACAAATATTGACAAGAGAAATCCTGTTGTTGCATTATTTATGGACATGACTAAGGCCTTCGACCACGTTAGCCATAAAATACTAATTAATAAATTGGAAAAATGTGGCATAAGGGGTAATGTCCTCCAACTTATTAAATCATACCTAATGAATCGGCAACAATGTACATGCGTAAAGAAAATCTGCCCCTACACTAAAACAGAAATAACTTATATTTCAGAATATCGCAAATCTTTATTTGGGGTACCACAGGGCGGCGTCCTAGCTCCACTATTTTTCATCATATATATTAATGACATGCCTAAAATTATTTTAAATCCGATGATCTTATTTGCGGACGATAGTACGATACTATTTAGAAGTGAAAATGACGAGTCCCTTGAAAATGACATAAATAATAATTTAAATGACGTAATACACTGGCTCACCGAAAATAATCTCAAAATAAATTTAGAAAAAACCACTTACATTTCGTTTGAACAAAGAACAAAGAATAAAAAACTAGAAGTCCGATATGGTGACAAGTATGTTCTAGAGACAGATAATACGAAATTTTAAGGTATCTGGATCGATAAACAGATGAACTGGAAAATACATATTGAAAATGTATGCAAGAAACTGAATCAGTGTTCATATGCCCTTTATAACCTTAGGAAAATCTCTAACCAGTCAACATTATTAATGGCATACCACGGAAATGTATCATCTACATTGCGATACGGACTTGTGTTTTGGGGAAATTCCCCCGATAGAGAAATGGCGTTTAAAGCACAAAAGAAATGCATAAGGGCAATATGTGGCACTCAAAGCACAGACAGTTGTAAGCCATATTTCCAAAAGCTTCAGCTACTTACACTACCCTGTCTTTACATATACGAAGTTGCAAGCTATGTTAAGATAAATATACACCTATACAATCACCCAAAGAGTTTACGCCACAAAAATAAAATATGCGCAATACCACATAAGAAAGCAGTTTTTAGTAAAAATCTTCTAGGTATGGCACCAAAAATTTGCAATAAACTACCTCAACATATAATTGAAATTAAAAATACGGATCAATTTAAAAAAAAACTGCACGATTTCTTAGTATTGAAATGTTACTATCATATTAATGATTATTTAAACGAAAGATGTTAGGCCTACTACATCCGACTTATCTATTAGGAAAGAAGTGAAAGTCTTATGATTATGTACCATCAATTAATTTATTTGATTTGTATAATATTAATTTTAATTTAGACTGTTACGTATTGTGTATTGAATTATAGTACTTAATGAATTATTTATTTAATTTGTAATTATTGTTACCAATCTCCATCATCATCATCTGCTTAGCCTTTTCCCAACTATATTGGGGTCGGCTTCCAGTCAAGCCGGATTTAGCTGAATACCAGTGTTTTACGAGGAGCGGCTGCCTACCAGACCTCCACAACCCATTAACTGGGGTAACACTGTACTTCATGGCAAGACTGGAGTCAGATTTACTGGCTTCTGACTATCCGTAACGACTGCTAAAGATCTACAAATGACAGCCGGGACCTACGGCTTAACGTGCTTTCCGAGGCACGGAGGAAACTCGGTATATTACGATGGTCACCCATTCACAGAGCAACCTTGGCAAGCGTAGCTTAACCTTGAAGATCGACCCGTGCGGCTGTTATTATCTAGCCACGAGCTCCTCCCCGAAACGGGCAACTGAAGGAACATATTACACGGGTGGGTTATAAACAGTAAAAGTCGGACATTGTCTCTCATTCCTCTCAGGGCGTCAAGTCTGCTACTCTATCTATACTAATATAATAAAGAAGAAAAGTTTGTTTTTTTGTTTGTAGGGGGTAATCTCTGAAGATTCTATTCAGACAACAAAACTGTAGGTATTGATAGAAAGCTGCTTTCTTCCTGAGTGCTATAGGCTATATTTTATGCGACCCACTTACGATATTATATTTTTTTCTGACTGTACTTGGTTACCGACTTCCACGCGGGCGAAGCCGCTGACAAAAGCTAGTTTACTATAAGAAAAGAAATTTAAAGAAACTTGTTAAACTTACTTTAAACTTTAAACTTGTTATTGTTACCAATCTAATTTTTGAATTTTACTTTGACATCTTAATTTAATTTTGACATTTATTCTTTATTGACCGATTTTTATTTTGACATTTTAATTTTCTTTTGTATATTTTATTTCGTCATTTTTTTTTATTGATTCATTTTTTATTTTTTATTTTGACATTTAATTCAACTCTTTATTGTTTTCTTTATTTTATATTCAAATTTAATTTTCTATTGATTTTTTAAATTAATATTGACATTTAATTATACAGTGATTTTATTAAAAAATTATGTTATTTGAATATTAATTGTAACTTGCATAACTGTAAAAAACAAGACTGAGATATTTCATTTTTTATTGTGCTACTTAAAAATTGTTATTTGCACACCCATGTGATGGTTAAACATGGAGAACTTTATTACTCATCCAAAAACAAAACATCAATGTACATTTACCCATGTTTGCAAATAAATAAATGATTATGATTATGAAACGTTTATAATGAATTATGTGACCGAGGAGCTCGTTGCTAGATAATAACAGCCGCACGGGTCGATCTACAAGGTTAAGCAACGCTTGCCAAGGTTGATCTATGGATGGCTGACCATGTTGACATACCGAGTTTCTTCCGTGCCTTGGATAGCACGTTAAGCCCTAGGTCCCGGCTGTCATTTGTGGATCTTTGGCAGTCGTTACGGATGGTCAGAAGCCAGTAAAATCTGACTCCAGTCTTGCCATGAAATACCGTGTTATCCCAGTAAATGGGTTGTGGAGGTCTGGTAGGCAGCCGCTCTTCGTAAAATACTGGTATTCAGCTTAATCCGGCTTGACTGGGAGCCGACCCTAACATAGTTGGGAAAAGGCTAGGCAGATGATGATGAGTGGATTATGTGACCAGGGGATAAAGCAATGTCTTTAAGTCGAGGATGCAGAACGCTAGTGAGGAATTTTTATAATTAACTCCCGAACATTGCGAGGACTCACGTTTCTTTCTTTCTTAATAGTGTTTTTTTACGTACTAAATTCAAATAATCTCATTATTCTGAAGAGATCGGCCATACTGCATTATCTCCGTAGGTAATAATGACTTAAATAATAAATTAAAAAATAATAATAAATTTAAAAAATATAGAGCATTATTTACAAATTAATCTCAACAATCGACATGTTTCGAAATTAGAAACAAACAAAATTCACTTCTTCAATATTCGTTACCCTTTTTTTAGAACCTCCTTAACCTTTTCCTCAGTAACCACATTTATTATTCTTTTTTTTGTTAGTGGCCTGTTTGATTTTTGAATAAATTTGTTTGATGCACATACATTTTAATTCACTGAAGGCTTTTTTTTTTTCAAAATAATGGTATTTGACGTTCTAAATTCAAAATATATTATTATTCCCTAGAGATCACCATTACTGTATTATCTCCGATAGACCGACTAGGTGATAATGACTTACTTTAAGTACAGGTTACATGACGCATAATAGGGCAATATCGAGCAGTTTGTGAAAAAAAACTATATACATATTATACATCTATACTTTTAAATAAAATTGAAGTACTTGTTTGTAATATCAAAATTAACATTTTATTTTTGTTATGCTAAATGAAATACGGAGTATCAAGATTCTGCCAAATAGAAGGAACCCTTGGGAAAAAGCTAGGTAGGTAGATGATGATTAACATTTATTACAACCACCACCACCAATCATCACCATTAAACTATTGTGAGGAGCTCGTGGCTAAATAATAACAGCCGCACAGGTCGATCTTCAAGGTTAAGCCACGCTTGCCTAGGTTGGTCTGTGGATGGGTGACCATTTTAACATAACGAGTTTCCTCCGTGCTTCGGAGAGCACGTTAAGCCGTTGGTCCCGGCTGTCATTTGGAGATCTTTGGCAGTCGTTACGGATAGTCAGAAGCCAGTAAATCTGACTCCAGTCTTGCCATGAAGTACCGTGTTACCCCAGTTAATGGGTTGTGGAGGTCTGGTAGGCAGCCGCTCCTCGTAAAATACTGGTATTCAGCTAAATCCGGCTTGACTGGAAGCCGACCCCAATATAGTTGGGAAAAGGCTAGGCAGATGATGACACCATTAAACTATTGTACTACAATTTTTTTTTTCTTGACGCTTCTCAATCGACTCTAGTGCTTCAAGCTGATATTCGGCAGACCCGTTGCTCCCGTCCGCGCTTTACAAAATGTACCTGTAGATATGATGAACATTATGGTCACCCTACAAAATTTTCTCCCATACAAAATTGAAAATCAATTTTCTCTTAAAGTATAGCACTTAGAAGAACGGACGATACGTTAAAATTTAGTAAAAAATAGTAGAACATCTTAGTCCGGTTTGTTTTTATCTAAGAGGTTTAGTTTAGTCAATATTGCAGAAAATCTTGGGCCTTCAGTTCAGACGTTTCGGTAAAATTCAACTCTCATTTACTTTTTAACGATTAACTTTTGGGTCATTATTTCTTTTTTACTAATTCAGAGAGGTATCTAACTAACATATATTAAAGTCGTAGATATGTATTTCGTCACATAAATTCCGTTTTTTAGAAATGACATTTACGATCTGAGGGCCCAAGATAAACAGCTATAATTTTGTAACGCGTCATTCTACAGATTTGAGAATTTCTTAAAATATTTTAGAAATTCTTTACTAAATTCCTAAATAAACATTATTAACCCAGACATAGTACTTTCCGAGATCTAGACTATGCCTCTTTACGAAGCGTCTGGATTGAGGGCCCACGTTATTTAGCTATAAAAGTTTTAGTTTACGTTTTAGAAATTTATGTTCTAAGTTTTACTAATTTTTTACTAAATTCCCTGTAAATCTGGTTTCGTTTCGTAAGAATTTAAAAAATGGGCCCTCAATCCAGATGCACACCTAGGTATGATCTCCATTTATTGGCAGTGCCCAACGTTTCACCTTTTAGACTCTTCACCAACAGGACGTTTCTTCAAGTCTTTGTAGTAAGCTTCTTGGTTTTTGGTTCCATAGATGAACAGTGCTGTCGTCGAAACTAACAAATGCGAACAATTCTCTCGGCGAAACGTTCTAACGACGAATCTCTCAAAAACGAAACGTCTTGTCGGAGAACAGTCTAAAGGAGAAACAACTGTCGGAGAACGGTTGCAGAATCCTGTAGTTCCAATCAGTGCCGTAACTAGGGCGGTGCGAGCGGTGCCCAGGCACAGGGCGCAGACCCTGGAGGGGCGCAGAAATGACCAGACTAGTATCTAGTTCTCTCATCTCATGCATGGTAGCTAGTAGGTATATTTTGTTTTATTGCGAACATGGTGTAGACGCGCCCTACTGTACTATCTATAGTTATATCTATATCGCATTTTTCAAGCAATCTTGAAACAACAACACATGTAAGGTATCCAGGACGTGCTCGGCGCCAGGTGTACTGGTGTTCGCCGGAGATTGCGGCTCTGCGCAAGGCGTGCACCACCGCGCAGCGCCGGTACACCAGGTTCCGCAGGCGCCGCACCCGCCCGCCGGATGCGGAGGCCAGAGAGGCGGAGCTGTACGAGGGGTACAGAGCGGCAAGGCGCACCCTCCGAACGGAGATAAAGCGGGCCAAGTTGGAGGCCCGCAATGTGTGGCTGGAGACCCTGAACAGGGACCCATGGGGACGTCCGGTGGTGCGGGACAAGCTCCGCCCATGGGCTCCCCCACTGACTCAAAGTCTCCGGCCCCAGGTTGTGGAGGGTGTAGTGGCCAATCTGTTCCCTGAGCGAGGGGAACACTCTTCCCCGCTCATGGCTCCGCCACCTGCGGTGCCCGTAGCGGAACACACCAGCGACGACGAGGACGACGCTCCAGAGGTGACCGAGGTAGAGATGAGGGTGGTGGTACGAAGACTCAGTGTCAAGAACACCGCCCCAGGACCCGACGGCGTGCCCGGAAGGGTATGGGTCCTGGCCATGGAGGCTCTCAGGTCTCGATTGCGAGGGCTCTTTAGCGCAAGCATGGAGAGAGGCCAGTTCCCCCTTCGCTGAAAGACCGGGAAACTGGTCCTCATCGCGAAGCCGGGGCGCCCCGCGGACTCTCCGTCCGCGTACCGGCCCATCGTGCTGCTCGACGAGGTGGGCAAATTCTTTAAAAGAGTAATTGCAGACCGCCTCGTCGGGCATCTGGCGCGGGTGGGCCGGATCTTGCGGACGGCCAGTTTGGCTTTCGCAGGGGGCGTTCCACGGTGGACGCCATCATGCGCGTGAGGACCCTCACGACGGGGGATGCGGTGATTCAGGGCAGGGTCGTCTTGCCGGTGTCTTTGGACATCGCCAATGCCTTCAACTCCCTTCCCTGGAGTTGCATCGGGGCGGCACTTCGGTACCATGTGATGCCCGCCTACTTCCGTCGTGTGATCGAGGCTTACCTGTCGGATAGGTTCATCATCTATCCCGGTCACCAGGGAAAGTGGAGAGGGCGAGAGATGTGCGGTGTTCCGCAGGGATCGGTACTAGGACCGCCCCTGTGGAACATCGATACGACTACGTGCTGCGCGACACGACACGCTGGTCCTGTCGCGGGGAGAGTCGTACCAGGCGGCGGCCGAAACAGCCACACGCGGGGTTCCGACAGTCGTGGACAGGATCCAGCAACTGGGACTCAAGGTGGCATTGCACAAGTGCAAGGCTATGTGCTTTCATGGCCCGCGGACCGCGCCACCACCGGGTTCCCAAATAACGGTAGGGGGGCCACATCGGCGTCGGGTTGACGATGAAGTGCCTGGGACTAGTCCTCGACAGCCAATGGACTTTCGAGGAGCATTTCCGACGTTTGGCCCCCAAACTGGACAGGTCTGGGGCCGCTCTGAAGTGGCTCCTGCCCAACCTAGGGGGTTCAGACGCCCCCTGCCGGAGGCTCTACGCGGGGATCATTCGGTCCCAGGAACGCAAAACGCAACCCAAAGCTCAAGGTAAGTTCGGGAGGTTCCTGCATCGGATCAAGCAGGAAAGGACGCCCGGGTCACCCGGGCCGGGTGTCGCCATTGTGTGGACCGCTCAGAGGACACGGTGGAGCACACGGTAGAAGTGTGCCCCGCTTGGGCGGAGCACCGCCATGTCCTTGTGGGGGCTATCGGCGGCGGTGACCTCTCGCGCCGGGCCCTGGTTCAGGCCATGGTCCGGAGCGAGAAAGGGTGGCGGGTGGTCGCCTCCTTCTGCGAGGCAGTAATGCTAGTGAAGGAGGCTGCTGACCGCGAGCGCATGAGGGAACGGTCCTCATGCCGCCGACGCCGAGAACCTGATCCCGATTTCCGACCACGGTTCGCGGAGCACTGGGTAGCTTGCCGTCCAACAGTCTGGAAATAATCTGGACCGAGCCCAGTCGTCAACGGCGCGTTCTGTTCCTCGCGCGCCTCAAGGAGATGTCAGCAAACTGTAGGCCCTGCCGTGCGGCAGGGCCGAAGCCTCTGGGGAACATGGGTATTCCGAAAGGTTAACACCGAGTCCCCCCAGATCGAAGGCAACGAAGGAACGGGGTAGGGGTTTAGTCAGTAAGAGTCTGACACACCCTCCTGCTTAGAGAAATATACTAAGTAGGTACTTATATACTTTGGTAAACAATAAATAGATAGATTTATTTGTATTCACAATTTGTCTATTTTATTTTCAGAGCCTGATTAGAGCATTAATTTTTTAGGGGCGCAGTTTTGAAAGCTCGCACCGGGTGCATAAAAGGCTAGTTACGGCACTGGACTTCCAATGTGGCTATATAGATTTCACTGCCCCCACGTCACCTTAAAAAATAGATTATAACCTATCGAAACTGATTGATAAATCACAACCTAATGCGCTGTTAAAAGGAGAATATTTCTAAAAAAAATAGCAAGTAATGCTGTTATATTTTAATTATTTACATTTGTTGGACCAAAAATGACTTATTACATTTTCATCGGCCTTCAAGCTGCCTAAGTTTTTCCAAGACATATTGACGTTGTATGAACAAGGGGCTGTTATCGTTTTCCTTGTAGTCCGCCCAAAAATCCTCATTATTCGGTGGCGTCGAAACCGCGGACACAAATGAACTGCAGCTCTTCTTTTCTTTTTTAGCAGGCATCCTTACTTTCTCATAATCGTAACCAACCACTTCTATAGAATGATGTGAATAGTCTGTTTCATCGTCGAAATGAGCTTTAATATTTTTGCGCTTTCTATAACCTCGGAAGGAACGAGGTTCGCTGTAATACGCAGATCTTTTTGACAACACACTCCGTGGTTTAAACTGACACGCAGTATCATCTGGATCGCTAGAACCGTCCGATTTCCATTCCGACAGCCTCTTGTTTCTCGCTATAACCTGTAAAGCTTCAAAAAAGTTTCCTGGCTCTTCATACGTTTCATTTGATTTCAATTGTAACTCTTCTTTTAGACTTTTTAAGAAATTTTCCTTCGCATTTTGCCTCGCAATAATCTTTGCATTGTACCTTGTGGATTTTTTCTTGCGTGGCAACGGTAGACTTGATGATTTAGGTAGCTTTCCTGTCTTATATTGTAGCGCACAAAGTTTTTCTTCAACATGTTTTTGTTTAAGTTTTCGCTTACGTTTTGCGGTACGTCGATGTTGACTCAACTGTGGCTGGATATGTTCTAACATCTGTTTATTCATCCACTCTTTCTGTTCATCAGGTAAAATACTATAAGCAAGATGCGAGGACAGTTTCCGTGGTACAAAATATGTCTGTGACGCACTCTCTTTCAAGTTTGCTTCACTAACGTTCCTACGGATAGAATTGTTACTCTGAAGAGAGGCTCTAGAACGGTTTGCGCTGGATAGCAGTTCATCCTTTAATTCTGTATCCATATCATCATATTCCTTTGTAGTTTTAATCATGTCGACGAAGAAATCATAAACGCCTCTATCGACCGATTTAGGAAATTTAGAATGTTTACAATATTTTGCATTGCTATTGCATGCAGTGTTCTCATACTCTTGGTTTCTTGGTGGCAGACCTTCTGTCCAATCTACAGTCTCATTTTCTACTGGGTCGGCATCATAGGCATTTATGTATTCAGAATGATTAGAAGACGATTGTAGCATATCTTTCTTTGATTGTAAAACGGTAAAGGAATCCTGAATATTGGCTTGGCTATTTAAAATTTTCGATCTGTATTTGTGTTTCTTTTTCTGTAGATGTGGTGCTGTGGCCCATTCTTCGCGAAGATCTTCTTCATCTTCCCTGATTTTTTGCTTGTTCATTGTTTTATCCGGTTTTTTTCCCTGTGTGTTTTCTGGGAATTGGGTTCCAGCCGTAGATTTGGATAGAACGTTTAACACGGATGTCAAAAATCGCTTTTTACTGGGACGTGGCATTGGATTGGGAGTAATCAGCAGGTTATTTGTGGGTTCTGGATAAAAGAAAATTATCCTAAAGTTAATTAGAGGCAAAACATGTTTGGGACATACAGGGTGTGTCAGCCATCGTCGCACAAACTAATACCACGGATCCAGTACAAGATTCTGGACCCCTCCCCTCAACGATAAAAATTATCGTCGGCTTTTTTTTAATTAAAAAAACTGTGTAGAAGCGTTATCCTAACATTTTTGGAGAAAAAAATTGTGTAGGTGTGTAATGTATTTTTAGTTCAGTTTGTTCAATTTGTTCTCGGACTGAAGGAGAACGGACTCGACGATATAGGGCATCCTAACGTGGGGTCTAGGGATTATACTAGGAAATATGTTTTTTTGGCACAGTAAATTATTATTATGTATGTTTACCCTTTATTGGCTTTACGCGTTCTACAAATGAGAGATGTTAACATACTACCACAGTCGATTGCTCCAAAATTAAGGTGCATTTGGACGTGTAAATTTGTTTCCTATAAATTTCTAGTGCGTAGAATGCGTAAAGTCAATAAAGGGGCATGTCAACTTATTCACGACGGCCACGAATTATGAACGCACCTGGCCGTACGCGGCCAGCGGCCACAGGTGCGCGTGCTCTATAGCGACTTCATACTAATGTATGTATCTCGATGGCCGCCGCGACCTGGCCGCTAGTGCGCTATTGCTCTTGGACACCTTTTTTTCGTTTTCGGGGAGAAACCTTCAAAAGGTGCCCGGACTCTGGGGATATATCCGGGGAGTGTGGGATTTAAACCTCACTAAAACCATCCCCAAAATAGGACATAAGTCCTGTATCTAAAGCGTCAGCGTTCCTTCCTAACTATTCACAGTTACAGCTAAATATAAATATAGTTTCTTACCGTCTGGGCTCTGAGCGTTGTTATTAATAGATATTTTAGTCGATTTCTTCTCCACATAAACGCCTCTTTTCAAAGGCTGAACGCCCGTACATAGTGTTGTTCTTGGGGCAAACTCATCGTTACTCTTACTAACTTTTTCTTTTTTCTGTGTATACTTCTTAGCCTCAGACGTACTGTAAGATTTCACGAGTGTACTTTTTGATATATCCATTTTTTATTTCTGTTTTGAACATTTTTTTTTCGGTTGACGAAAACTTAGTTTGAAAGTGTGAAAAGATACATTTTTTTTAGTAAATTTTTTTGAATTCAGCTGTGAAGAAATCGGTGACATTTATTTTTATTTTGTCTATGGTATCGATTGGTTTTTATTGAGAGTTGTAGAGGTTGTCTCGTCATCGAAATAGGTTTTATGCATTAAGCTGCGTATACGATCGACTTAGGATTGATGAGATTTCCCAGTATCAGAATGTATGAAATGAGAAATTAGTATATTGGAGGAAGTTTGAAAGTGGCGCCAGTGACTGAAAAGTTTACAGGAAACCGTTTGTCTTGGTATGGTCGTGTAAAGAGGAGGGATGAATCACATTTTACCAAGAGGGTTAAAAGTTTACGTGGAGACGGATAGGTAGGAAGTGGGAGGCCAACGAAAAGAAGCATGGATTGTTGTACTACCTCCCCCACCTGTCGGACAGAACGGACGATAAAACCGAATGGCGCCGACCCCAAGTGATATATGGAAAAAAGGCAGGAAGAAAAAGAAGACAGGTCTTCCACTATCGCCAAAAGTAAAAAAAAAACTTTCAACTATATCCTCTTTCATCGTAATCATCCATAGCCCGATTCCGCCCACAGCTGGGCACAGGCTTCTATTTTCTTGAGCCAATCCCCATGGTTTTATAATAACCTAAATAATCTTCTAACTCTGAGTGAAGCAAATGTGTTTGTTCGATTTTTAACCAACTTCTAAAAAAAGAGAAGATTCTCAATTCGCATGTTTGTGTTTTTTTTTTATTACAGTCTAAAAGACACCGGTTTTCTTTTAGTTGCCTCTTTCTGGTATTGCAAAGTATATTTCCGCAGTCCTTAACAACAGTAAGTAAGTATATTTGCTTCCTTTAAAACTTAACTTCACTTTACGTGTTTTCCGTGGCACCACCAACTTGCAAACTCTAGTATCTGAGAAATTCTCCTTCTTTTTCCTACCCTTATCCCATATTACTTGGGGTTGGAGCAACACTTTTTCTTCTTCCATTCTGTACTGTCATCCGTCAGACTATAACTAACTCCCTTTTCTTTCATATCGCTCCACAGTCCTGACACAATCCATCCATAGCTCGCTTCTTACGTCGCACCCGCCCGGGGTGGTGCAACAACCCTGGTCCATTTCCCACAGGAGCCGGATGCTGCCCTTGCGTGTCGCCTGAATTCTAAATAGAAAAATGCAATAACACTTTTTGTTCAATCTAGAAATTGAATTTAAGACTTCCAAAAAAAAAACTAATTTATGAACCAGAGACAATTTCCGTTATGTCACTCAATTTAATTTTTGATCAAAATCTCGCTGGCATTTCATTTGGCATGATGTAAATTAAATAAACTACAAACTAATTATTAGGTATGTAAAAATTCTAAATTTTCCAGCGAATATATCGAAGAAATATGAAACGGGGAGAGGTAACTGATAAAAAAATCGACTATAGGGTGAAAGACAGAGGGGATTTGAAAAAATGTAACGATAAAATTTTGAGGAAAAGCGAAGGAATTACACAAATGAATCTCGCGCACCAAGAACGCGGAGATTCATTACTAAAAGAAACGACTAATCAGAAAACTAAACTAAATGATTGTGTAAAAAAGCTAAATAAAGAAGATAGGAAAATGAAAGAAATTATTTCAGAAGCAAAAGAAAAATTTCTAAATAAAAACAATGTTTACTATAAAGATCAAGGAGCGAAATCTTATACGGAATTACGAAAACGAATTCGCGACAGGTATACTGTGAAACTAAATAGTCTCAGTAATAAGAGTGACCACCTAAGTTTATCTATGAGTAAAAAAGATGGTAGCAAGAAAACGGCATTGAAGACTAACAGGAACAAACGTGACCTGCCTGCAACGCCAGCCTCAGTTCCTGGTAAGTTCTTTTAATTCTCAGCTTCTTCAAGGCTAGAGTGAATAGGCTCGTGGGTGATAGTGCTTGACTGCGATCCCACCTGATGGTAAACAGTGATGCAATCATTGATGCTGAGGCGCACAAGTTTATGAGGAGTTAATTTGTTTTGCCCAAGTTTCTAAATGAAACAACAATTTTAAGATACCTCGTAGACACAGTAATGTCACCCTTTCGTTTCTCTACAGCGGAACGTCCAAAAAAGCAGTTGTCCGAGGGAAGCACGCAGACAGTAGAAAAATCAATCCATTCATCCGCCCCGTCAACCAAAATCAATGGCGACTGTAAATCAGATAGGAGTTGTGTCAAAAACGCGGAAAAAACTGTACCAAAAAAGAAAAGGAAACCTGTTATTAGAACGATTACCTCCAAAAATGGTCCAGTGAGGATCTTCAAAGCTGTACACTTTGTGGATCAGCATAACACGACACCTTTAGAAATAAAAATACCTGCTCCAGCTATAAAGAAACAACAGAAAATTTCTAAATACACGGAGACAACTTCTTTAAAGTTCAAACCTAAAGTGATAGTTAGTAAAAACAGTAGCCCAAAACCAAGTACTACTGAAAAACTGTCAAAATTGGCTGCGGTAAGAAAGAGAGCAGAGAAAAGACGGGAACGGAGTTTTAAACAGGGTACACAACCTTCATGCAACACTCATTTAAAAGAACCTCCTTCCCCACCAACTGAGGTAGCTAGGTGGGCACCATCTTCCGCCGACCCAGAAACCATACCATACTACGAAGCATGGATAAACACAACACTAGCAGCTATCTCGAAAAACCCCGAACAAGACAAATTAGCTTACGAGAAAAGACAAGCCGAACTTTTGAGGAGCTTCGAAAAAATATTAGATGAACGACCGCCGCCGTCGCCAGAGTTGTTTTACGCGAATTGTGCGGATGAAAAGTATACTGGCAAAATAAGGTTTAGGCAGAAAGACAAAAGAAAGAAGCAGCAAGTTTAGCTTAATCTGTGACAAGTTTTTTTTCTTTTTTCTTGTCCGCGTTTTATCTGTGGACTTCAAGTGTTACCAGAGTTAAATGATGCATTCATTTTAATTAACGATTTTAATAGTTTGTTCACAATTTCAGAAAATCACATGCGCTATAATTCTTCAGGATACTATTGAGAATGAGTACTTACGTTCAATCTAATCTGATGAATCTGAAAATTTCAATACACAGTAATTTGTGATAAAATTAAATTGATAATTCACCAGGCTTTGGTTTTGCGCATTCTTGATGTGAAACGTCTGTTGGCGTACCTTGCTGTGTGTGCGCGTAGACTATCAAAGACGTTGGGCAACCCGTGTCTTTTTTAAATACCTATTTTAATACACGAAAAGCTATACATATACATAGCGTCTTGGAGTAAGGGCCTATTTCACAATGTCCGAGTAGCCACTACTTCCTGAATAAATAAAAAAAAATGGAACAGAATTTCTATGAAATTATCTGCCAAGTAAGATATTGGAAACTTAATCATAGGTGGCGAAAGAGGCCCTAAGTAATTTAACCTTAGTAGTGATAAATCACTGTTTGTTAGTCCTGTAACGAGAACTAAACAATGTTAATAATCACTGTTTTAGGCTATCACGGTTTATTTCACAATTTAAAATGTCACTTATGGATGTCTTCCGTGATTGTTTATTGTTTTGAGTTCCCGATATTTCGACGCTAACAACCACGGAAGATATCCCGTGACATTTTAAATTGTAATGTTAATCATTTTTATACTGTCCAGTGGAATTTTGGTAACACATGGTGTACTTGCTGCCGTCAAAGTAAGGTAATTGGTCATTTTGCGGGTATTTGTAATGTTTTGACATTTCCGTTTTGAGGTTATGTTTCGCTTCTTATGCATCATGTCATGTGATAACGTGGTGTGTAATTGATTTGAAGAGATTTGATTGACGGTTTATTTTTAAATATAAATATGAATAGGTTGATGAGATTGTTTTATTTTATACTAGCGTCTACCCGCGACTTCGTCTGCGAGGACTTCAGAATTGGGTCAGCGCCATCTATTGGATTTTTTCGGGAAAAGAATCGGGATAAAAGGTAGCCTATGTTATTTTCGACGAGAAAAGGCCATATGCATGCCAAATTTCATCCAAATCCTTTCCGACGTTTTTGCGTGAGTAACAAACATCCACACTTTCACATTTACAATATTAGTTAGGATTTGTATGTACTTCAAAACACTTTTAATGCTGAATGGCTCAGCTGCACGCAACTAAACAATGATAATATTCCATAACTTTTCACCCAAACTAAGCAAGCTTGTGGTAAGAGTACTAGACAACTGATAAACATACTCTACATAGGGACATCATTATCATCATCATCTGCCTAGCCTTTTCCCAACTACATATACTACATATATTGGGGTCGGCTTCCAGTCAAGCCGGATTTTGCTGAATATCAATATTTTACGAGAAGCGGCTGCGTACCAGACCTCCGCAACCCATAAAATGGGGTAACACGGTACTTCAGGTACATCATCATCTCAGCTGAAAGACGCCCAAAGCTGGACACAGCCCTCCCCCCAAACGGCGCGGCGCCACAACGATCGGTCCTGTGCGTCTCGCAATCATTAGCTATGTCCACACTGTGCCCTTTCATCTTCAACTTTCGTCTTCATCTTTATATTCAACTTTCGTTAGTTGCTTTCAACAATTGAATGCGTTATGGAACGCATTATCCATCTGACGTGGAATGACATGTATCTCTGCGCGCGCAACACTTCAACTGTCATTGCACATGCGTCAAAGGCATGCCCGACTTGCGCTGTTGACTGCGCTATGACGCATGCCCTTTGTTGAACAAAAAAGGGCACAGTGTGGACATAGCTATTGGATTCCCGCGACCCTCACCAGGTCATCGGTCCATCTTGTGGGTGGCCTTCTAAGGGCCGGCGCCCACTGCCGGAATGGCACGGCGCGGCATGCCATGGCATCTCTCGGCATTCCGTGGCATTCCGCCACCGCTGCGCAATTTTCAACCATATTTCAACTAACTTAGCAATCATAATTCCTCGACACAAAATTACTCATTACGACTCGTGGGATGCAACGGCGCGCCACGACATCCCGTGGAATGAAACCGCATGATACGTCATGCCGCAGTATGCCGGGGGCATCTTGGTATCGAAATAAACTAACTTGAATCCTAAAGTCATATGAATAAGATTCAAAATAAGTTGATTAGTAATAATATCCTTTGCCATGACACGCCGTGCCGCGTTTTCTGTATGTGTCACCAATCCAAAACCTTCAGTCTCCATCGACCATCTGTTCTACGAGCATGTGACCTGCCCACTGCCACTTAAATTTGGCGATTCTTCGGGCTATGTCGGTCTGCCCCAACTTGCAACTTGTAAGTCGCGGATTCAAACTCAGCCAGGCGCTTTAGTTTGTGTAGTTTTTATTTCATCACCGCTGCCTTCAAAAACTGTGAAGGAAAACATCGTGAGGATAACGGCATCCTAGCACCGAAAATTCTGGAGTCTCGTGAATGGATTACGGCCCAATCCCTCTCCTAGAGAGGAAGACAGATTCCCAAAAGTGGGAACATTACAAAGCCGATGCTAATGCTAAATAAGTACACACACCATATGTCCGTAAGGATTGAGGAGCCACATCAGATTTTTTAAATCTGATCTCACCATTATTTAGCAGCAGTGTAGATTATTTTGCAGCACGAATTCTAGATTTAGCAGCAAAATATATCACTAGTATAAAACTTGGGTTGGAGTTACAATAAAATTTCAATCAAACGTCAATCAGGTTATATATTCCTTCAATTCTTTTACAGAGCATTCTTTAGACGTTATTCGCTTTCTATATCTAATGGCTAGCTGGCTGGCTTGGCGGCAACTGTCACTCCCACCACTTCGGCCACGTGGTGGGACGTGACGTCATTGCGGCGGCATTTGGCTGGCTGGCTGGCTTGGCGGCAATATTCACCTCCCACCTCTTTGGTCACGAGGAGGGACGTGACGTTGCGGCGGAGTTTAGCTTGCTGGCTATCAGCGCAGTGGCGACATCTTTTGGCAGGCGTTACATTCGGCCATCCTGTAACCATTGCTCCCGCAATGGGAACACAAGAATAATATTAGTCAACAATCAACATAGCACGGACAGTGGAACCCCTGACCCCACCCAGATCAACTCTTCAGCAGATCTATAAGATCCTCTGTCTCTAGTTGCTCGTCAGCACTACTTGCACTATCGGACTTGGGCGCTACACTCTTATATGGGCGAATGGTATCAGCTGATACTAGACCGGTAATCTGTTTAGATCCCCTGAGTCCTTTAATCTTGTATAGAGTTAACTTTGCTACCGCTGTTGATTAGCGCTTGACGCCATAATACATAATAGTCGCCTTTTTTATAACCAGTACTATCCTTACGTTTCTTATCATAGTTTCGCTTCATTTCGAACTAGCTACCAGATTGCGTTTGCGAGCTTTAACCTATCAATACCCGCGAAACGAGACACAATAGTAAGACAATAACAGCGCGGTCCTATGAGACCGGTCGGAGATTCATGAATTAAGACGCCTAGACTGAACAGTATTCGATACCTGATTGGGAATTGAAGCGTCGTATGCGGGCCCACCAGTTTGAGCAAACTTAAGATCATATGGCTTATAGCCTGTGGTTGCATTAACCGTATTATTTATACCCCAAATTACATCAGGTAAGCTATTATCCCAACTGTGGGACGCATCACTAGGTTCAGTGGTCCGTAAAGCATCCAATATTGTACGGTTAGTGCGTTCCACCTGACCGTTTGCTCGCGGACATGCACGTGCCTCACATCATCATCTGCCTAGCCTTTTTCCCAACTACATTGGGGTCGGCTTCCAGTCAAGCCGGATTTAGCTGAATACGAGTAATTTACGAGGAGCGGCTGCCTACCAGACCTCCACAACCCATTAACTGGGGTAACACGGTACTTCATGGCAAGAATGGAGTCAGATTTACTGGCTTCTGACTATCTATAACGACTGCCAAATATCTACAAATGACAGCCGGGACCTACAGCTTAACGTGCTTTCCGAGGCACGGAGGAAACTCGTTATGTTAAGACCCATCCACAGACCAACCTTGGCAAGCGTTGCTTAACCTTGAAGATTGCTATTGCATTTAATATATTATGCCTAAATTGTTTTTCCGTAGCAAATCTCTTAATCTTAGGAAATATCGATTAATTGTATCGCATGATCGCATCCCTATTTTTGACGTAACTATGGCGAATGGTCTTTTATTATTGTCAAAGTCCTTAGTTACCTGGCAGTAAACGTCACTTGCTCTCTGTAGTTTTATCGGTGTTTTGGTGACTTTTAACATTATTTTATTGCATATATTACGACTTGATTATTTTAACGGTCTCTGATTGCTTTTAAAAACGAATTACTTGGCTGTGATTTTCGAAACTGTATGTGTACCGTTCAAATTATATGTAAGCACTCAAAAACTGACTAACGTATTGGTACGCTATCGAAAGTGTATTTTGTATAAATTGTGGTTCTGCTGGTGGTTCCTGCGGCTGGTGTTGTTGGAAAATGAACAGATTCAAGCCCCCTGCACAGTATTTAGACAATATTTTGATTGTTGATGTAGATGTAGAACAATAAAGTTGAACTTTAAAATCTGTGTTTTATTTCTTGTCCAAAAATCACTTATTTCCACCTAATTGGGAAGACTGGTTTCATAGGCACGACTTTCAAACGTACGTTGTTTCTGTTTATCTTATTACAACATGAACTCTAAGAACACAAGTACCTACATGAACGAACGAAGTTCTACGTACTACTCGTATGGGCTATGTTGATTTTATCTATAGGTGTCTTTCTCGTCTAGGGTATGCTTAGGTATTTACTGCAAAAGGCTATGCTGGCGTAGTACGCGTTTTTGGCAGATGACAGGCGTTTTATCTAGAAATAGGCAGTTAACATCAGTGGCGCTTACCGAAGTCATATCCTGGCAGATAACAGCCAATTTTTATCAGGCAATAGGCAGTTAATATCAGTGGCGCTTACCGAAGTCATATCCTGGAAAATAACAGGCAATTTTTATCAGGCAATAGGCAGTTAATATCAGTGGCGCTTACTGAACACTACACTACATATCCTGGCAGCTTTCAGCATGTAACAAGACTCTCCTTCCAGTTGATATCCTTTTCTCCAGTGTTGATTATCTTTAGGTAGCCAGAGCTGCCGCTGAGCACGGTTGCAGGGATCGAGTAGGAGATGTCATGGAGATCATAGTGGTGCACTGGAGTTGCTACGTTTTTTGCTTCAATGTTTTCGGTTATTTCAACTTTAATGATCGATATTCCCGGCGGCAATGATTTACGCAGTAATATACATATATGTCAATGCCTGGCGGCAAACATTCATCAGAGTTCGTCTTGATCTGGAAACCCTTTTATTCTTCTGCAACGTTCAGCTGACAGGGGAAACCTGGGGCTTTTTGTAGCAAGACTGTTCCATATTTTGAAACCTAGCTGCCGGTATAGGGCTTCATGAATTTTACATGTCTTCAATTGTTTTTTCTCTTCCAATGGTGGATAATCTTCGTCTAGCATGAAGGCGTATCTTGGTCAGAATCGGTGCTTTCATCTTCTTCACAAATTTGTAATTTCATTTAGCGTGGATACCACTTCTGAATTATAAAACTTGGGTTGGAGTTACAATAAAATTTCAATCAAACGTCAATCAGGTTATATATTCCTTCAATTCTTTTACAGAGCATTCTTTAGACGTTATTCGCTTTCTATATCTAATGGCTAGCTGGCTGGCTTGGCGGCAACTGTCACTCCCACCACTTCGGCCACGTGGTGGGACGTGACGTCATTGCGGCGGCATTTGGCTGGCTGGCTGGCTTGGCGGCAATATTCACCTCCCACCTCTTTGGTCACGAGGAGGGACGTGACGTTGCGGCGGAGTTTAGCTTGCTGGCTATCAGCGCAGTGGCGACATCTTTTGGCAGGCGTTACACTAGTTATTTTTAATGCAAAGGTGGCTCCTCAATCTAAACGTCTGGATTGAGGAGTCACATGAAAACTCGTTAAGTAATGGATGCACATTTATGAAAATTTAGCAGCATTTAGCTGCTATTTAGCACATAACCGTCTAAAAATTTCGCTTCTGTAGCACTAAAATGAAAGAAAATACAATACTTTTAATATGGCTCCTCAATCTAAACGGTGGGTTTCAATCAAGAGGTGAATTTCTATTGGATAATAATAATAATAATATGTTTATTGTTCAGAAAAAATATACATCATTAACCAGATACTTCACTGGTCTCCACACTAGGATTCCCTGTGTCGTGGAGACCAGTCTCTTTCACCATGGTACAAAATAAACATAAACAAAAGAATTACAATGTAACACAAACAATAATATGTATTACTATTATTATTATTATTATATGTTTGACTGTAGCCACCTGAAATCTCAACGGAATCTAAAGCCAGATATACTAACATTTAGCAGAAATTTCTGCTAAATATACCAGCACAATTCAGCAATGTATATGCTTTAGATTCTGAAAAAACCATCAATTAACTATTTTCTTGTAAATTCAGACACACTCGCCAACTTATAGCGGACGATCCGATCTGTACAGTCAAACGGGGTGAATAGGAACGAAAATTGGAAGTGTATTTTCACATTATTTAACAGTTTTTTATCAGCATTTAATTATTCCTATTTATTCATTAATTGTAATAAAAGGTTATGCTTATACAAAAATTAATATAAAATATTTAACTAAAGTAAAAATTATATTCAAAGTTTTGTTCCTATTCACCCCGTTCTCGCTCGCATGACTGATATTTTAACACGTTATGGTACCTAACTCTCCTGATGAGGGCTTTCCCTGTGCTAGTTACTTGCATGCTTTAGTGCAAGTTACAAGCAGGTGTATTTTGGTTTTATAAGTATGTAGTAGGTAAGGTGCAAGGTACAGTTCGCTTCAACTAACTTTGCCGCTCTGAAGTTGGCTACAAATCACTGCGCAGTAATCAATTTTACGAAAAAAGACAGCACTGCGCATGCGTTATTTTTCTATCTCAGTCGCTCGTATACGTCCGATACCAGCTTTTGTTCCGCTCGCACGATCGTCGATGCGAAAAGTGCTACGCGTATATTATTACCTACCTGTTTTAAGTTTGTTGTTTTTTGTTATTTATTCTTATAATTACGAACGAACGTATTTTCTTTCTTTCTCATTTTCTTAGATATATAAAATCAGGTGATTAAACAAATACACTATTTATTTTCATTATAAAATAAAACAATTTAAAAATTGTCACGTCAGTGAACACTTTTTACGCGATAGTACCTGCGCCGTTGTTAGGAAAGCCTAGATTCAGAGCGGCATAGTTATTTGGTGTGCGTTACCCCAGCAGGAAAGTATCTCCTAGAGATATATGAGTAGAACGTATAGTTTGTGCCTTATCTGGTGTAAATGTGCCCCCACATAAAAAATGTGTGCCCCCTGTCGTTTTGAAAAAAAAACGGAAAAACGATTCCTGCTGGGGTAACGTTTTTCTAGCAGGAAAATTCTAAACGAGTGATCGGAGAGAGAAAAATTGTGCATGGCCAGAGAGCTTATATGTGTGCTATTATGTGCCCCCAAAAATAAAATCTGTGCCCCTTCAGATTTTCGAGATATTGCGTTTCCTGCTGCAGTAACGTTTTGATGAATCGTATATCTCTAAAACCATTGCATGTGCCCCTGTAGAATAAACATACACGAGTAGCTCTTAATGTGTGCCCCTGTGTGCCCCAATTAGATTTAAGAAAATATTTATAGTTTTCAAGTTATCGCGGTTTTATGAAAACCCGAAAAAACATCGCAGCGCCTAAATGAGACAAGGCACAAGTTCGCTGAAAACTGTATTCGGTCCTTCTTGACGCTAATAATAACCATACAAAGTTTCAAAACGCTTCATGCATTCGTTTTTGAATAATCTTGCTAAAAGTCAAGACGATAGTGTCATAACTTTGACGGCAAAATACAAGGAACTGGCTAAATTTCAGATGTGTAGGTGTAAACCAAAATCATGTGCCTTTAGTCAAAAATATACGGTGAAAATATTGAACTTGGAATGTTTCGCATTAAGTAAATATAAACAAAAAACCAAATTAAGTAAACAACGGCTGGTTATCCGACCAAATTTGAGTGACTACTAAAAAGCGACGGATTCATACATATCGATGACCTTCTTTATTTTACTCACTAACCGGTTGACACGTGTTGTGCCTGAGTACACTGAAGTAGAAAAGTAATAAATAATAAAATAAAGTTGTTATTGGATTATGTTCTACTAGCCGTTTCTATGACCTTACACATGATTAAGTACATTATAAATAATAGACTAAGTGCTATTCTAAGGTAAGCTATCTTCTCCATTCTAAATTTCATTAAATTACATCCAGTAATATATGTGTGAACGAAAGAATTACATCCAGATATTTGCCATTTGCTAGGTCTTTGACCAAAAATTTGATTGGTCCCGATGTTTAAAAAACATAAATAGTTCATGAAATGTATGATGAATACCTACTACTACTAAAAAGAGTTGGCGCTTTTTATATAAAAATAAAAATATATTTTTTAATACAGTTGCTTAAAAAGTGGCGTATTGCAGGGACGTATAGCGTTCGGGAAGTGGGCTATTACACACTCGTGCTTTTTCTTTACCATTCCCGAACTCGTGCTTTCTCTTTCCCAACTGTCAAAATAATGTCTATTAAAAATAAACAATCAACCACGAAGTTTTTACTAAAAAAAGTTTTTAGTGCAAATATTTCTAAAAAGAAGCTACTAATTTGTTTCAATATCAGATTTAATGATTTGATTCCATCAATCAAAGGTTAGGTTTCATTTCATTTCATCTCATTAAGTTGCATTTTCATTTCATATCTATAAAAAAATTCTACTGAAGACTTGGCTGTATGGGCTGAGTTCCCTTTGCCTACCTAGAATGGGTGAAGAAAACAAAAAAAAAACTCTGTTTATGTTCTTTGACGGTTGGCGCCATTTTGATTAGTTAGTTGAATTTATTGTGTTTTTATTATTTTATTAAATTGCTTCATTTTTTCGCAACTGTATTAAAAATAGTCGTTCAGTACACGTGCGGAACTGTCATTGCAACTTGTTCCGACTGTCAACCCTCACCTTCGGCTGCGCCTCGGCTCGGGTAACATTTGTCGGAACTCTTTGCAATGACAGGCTTTCCGCACTCGTAATGAAATATACTATTAAAAAGCAATAATTTGTATAAGCAAATTACTCGTAAGAGATTATTTAGTTGTGATTTCAAATTTAATATTTTTTTTACACAATACTAAACTTATTCTTAATACTGATCTGTGATTTTTGTGATGCGAATTTATTAATTATAAGTTAGACTTAGATGAAAAACTGATCTGTGATTTAAATAATAATGACTGCACAACGTGCAAATTATTTCTAATATTTATACGTAGGAAATTTGATCTGTGATTTGATAATTATTACTACAATTATTGCTAATTACTTTAAGAATTAAAATTAAGGGAAGAAAAATAATAATTTCCACATCAACAAGCCGTTTCATTAATATAGTCAACAGTTCACAAGGTGCATTTAACATATTCTTTAATTAGCCCCCAAAACTGTTGAACGCAACTGTACGGACAACAGCTTAGGTATAATACGTCCAATAAAGAAGGTCATCGATATGTATGAATCCGTCGCTTTTTAGTAGTCACTCAAATTTGGTCGGATAACCAGCCGTTGTTTACTTAATTTGGTTTTTTGTTTATATTTACTTAATGCGAAACATTACAAGCTCAATATTTTCACCGTATATTTTTGACTAAAGGCACATGATTTTGGTTTACACCTACACATCTGAAATTTAGCCAGTTTCTTGTATTTTGCCGTCAAAGTTATGACACTATCGTCTTGACTTTTAGCAAGATTATTCAAAAACGCATGCATGAAGCGTTTTGAAACTTTGTATGGTTATTATTAGCGTCAAGAAGGACCGAATACAGTTTTCAGCGAACTTGTGCCTTGTCTCATTTAGGCGCTGCGATGTTTTTTCGGGTTTTCATAAAACCGCGATAACTTGAAAACTATAAATATTTTCTTAAATCTAATTGGGGCACACAGGGGCACACATTAGGAGCTACTCGTGTATGTTTATTCTACAGGGGCACATGCAATGGTTTTAGAGATATACGATTCATCAAAACGTTACTGCAGCAGGAAACGCAATATCTCGAAAATCTGAAGGGGCACAGATTTTATTTTTGGGGGCACATAGTAGCACACATATAAGCTCTCTGGCCATGCACAATTTTTCTCTCTCCGATCACTCGTTTAGAATTTTCCTGCTAGAAAAACGTTACCCCAGCAGGAATCGTTTTTCCGTTTTTTTTTCAAAACGACAGGGGGCACACATTTTTTATGTGGGGGCACATTTACACCAGATAAGGCACAAACTATACGTTCTACTCATATATCTCTAGGAGATACTTTCCTGCTGGGGTAACGCACACAGTTATTTGACGCGTACTGTACTGGCACACTTAGGGCCATGTGCACCGACATAAGTTTAAGATAACCATCTGATTAACGTCAATAACCGACGATAAGGAGCAGGAAATGTTGCTAAAACAGCCGTTTTAGGCTAAGAACTCACGGAGCGATTTTCGCCCGCGACCGCCGCGGTCGTGGAACTGCGGTTTTATTTCAAAACTCACGAGAACGGTTATTTGCGTGGTTACGCAGCCGCCGCGGTTGCGATCATCGCCCGCAGACCTGGCGGGCGATGACCGCAAGACGGGCGGTTGCAAAATAGTGTTCGATTTCTGTACCTTCCGCCACCCGCCGGCCACCGCGGTCGCCCGCCGACCGACCGCAGAGCGCGCGGGCGCCACCCGCCGAGGCTGCGGGTAACCGCGGCCCGCGCGATTCTACTAGTTGCCCGCCGGTACAGCGGGAGCCGCATACAACCGCGTACACCGCGGGCGTAAAACGCGTCGTGAGTTGTGCTTTAATTTTTTACATATGTTTCTAAATTCTACAGAAGCTGCGGGCCCGCAACCGCGGCGGCCGCGGGCGAAAATCGCTCCGTGAGTTCTTAGCCTTTATATTAAAACAGTCGATTTGGTGTCGGTGAACATCGCCCTTAGTGCTAGCTTCATGCATGCCGCATGCAAAACCAGTTTAACTTGTAAGTTATTTCGTCACCTCTATAAGTTTTACGTCAATTGATAGATTTCGTGTTTAAATAAAATTACCTTATACTTATCAGCTTTTATTTTATATTGAAAGATTACATAGTGGAATGAAGACATTTAGTGTACATTTCTCATGAATGCGTATAAGAATACATATATCGCTGATCCAATAGAAAAATGATAGCAGAAAAGTCGACTTTCGGAATTATCCTATTAGATAAGCGATACAGTTTACAGCTGAAATATTAAACACACAGAACTTACAAAACCCTAATTAAAGTTTACAAAATGCTTACTTGACTAAAGTTACGAAACCTAAAATTGCAAACATTCAACAAACGAAACTTGCTTTTAAATTAAAAAGAATGTCATCTAAATTGGTTCACCCGTTTAAAAGATACAGTACCACAGACAGACATACACATAGCGGTCAAAATTATAAAACCCCTCTTTGCGTCTGGGGTTAAAAAAAATAGAGAGATATCATAAAAACATTAGGAACAATTAAAGAACGAACTTTGACAAATGCAATTTAAAAACAATATCGCATTTTCAGGTGAAATATTTGGTAGTAACTTAATATTTTACAAAAATGCTTACATAACATACAAAAGTACTTAGATATTAGGCAAGTAGCTTAAACGACAAACATGGCGGCTCTGAAGTGTGTTATACTCCATGTGCCATATGATTAAACATTAAACAACTTAAGACATTAAATTATATGTATATTTTATGTTATTTTTTTGAATTTTAGACACACAAAAAACTTTTGTGAGGAGACCCGACTCCAGATATTGAGAGCAGGGACGGACGAAGAAGTTCTACTGTGAAGTAGAACCCCCATTCCGTGAAAGCTGAATGGACTTATTCAAGAACAGGTCCACTCAAATTTATGTGGTACTTTTCTTAGTCCCTCTGAGAGATCAAACTACATGGTTCTTTTGTGATTCTATAATCATTTTTAGCATTATCGGCCTTATAATGTTCCCACTGGACTCAGACCTCCTCTCTAGGAGAGGGGATGGGCCGTAATCCATCGCGCGGGCCCAGTGCGGATTGGCGGATGTCACATGTCTTCGAATTTTTGGTTCTAGGACATGCCGGTTTTTTTCACGACGTTTTCCTTCACCGTTTTTGGCGAACAGTGATTATGAAATAAATTACACAAAGTAATGCGTCTGGCTGGGTTTAAACCCGCGACCTACAATTTGTAAGTCGGGGCAGTTACCACTCGGCCACTACTGCTATAATTAAACGCTCACGTGATTCTATCATTAAATGTTTACTGTATGGACTTTAAAAGAGACTTTGACCTAAATTCTTCTCAGGGTAGTCAGCTAGAAAACACTTGCCTCGTCTAAGTCTATTTTATAATCTCTGAGACTAAAATGGCATTACGCGAGTTGTCACCCTTGCAACATGCAAATGTCAAACTTACAATATTAATATTGTAAGTTTGACATTTGCTGTGTCAATTTAGTCTCAGGGATTAAAGACAGACCTTAGCTTAAATTGACGAAAAAAATTGACAAGTTAAAATGTTGTTTTTAACCTATTTGAAAATATTATTTTATTAATGAATCTAAAGTATTATTACTACTGACTCTGCAAATGTAGTTCTACCAAAAAATGGTAGGGAAGCGTATAAAATACATGCGGAACTTTGAAAATTTCGCTCGAACAAACGGAGCGAATCATGAAAAATTTTTTGAAGAAATTGTTGAACTCGCAACATTTGAGAAGTAAATGTAAATGCTTCTAAGCAGAGAATTAGGAAACGACTAGTGTGTTATAGTCACACTAATCTGAAATATTTAAGAAATGTGGAAAAAGTTAACATCTATAACGGCGTACCGTATGGAAACTATTCTGCTACGCGATCCACAACACACACAACACAGACAAACTGTTTGGCAGTTGCCTGGAGCAAGATCCGACTGCAGACTGGTCTGAGAATCATCCCTATTCGGCGGATGGCGGAGGTTTGACAATTTTTGTCATAAAATGTATTAATGTTAAGAATAGAAGATTTTCTTTGTAAATACACACTGACACTACACAACACTCGAAAGAGTGAAACCGAGAAAATAATCAACTTACTAAATTTAACGGCAAATCGGGTGGGTCCTTATGCAAAAATTCATAAAACATAAAAAATGAAAGAAATCGCTTGGGAAAGCTTACATGAATTTAATGCTCGATTAGGAAGTCTATTCAGACCGAACAAAACGTTGAAGGTCAAATATAAGAGCCTGAATTGGTCAGGATAAAGTCTACTGTAGTACGCTTTTCTTCGTTATTGTGAGGTGGGGAATCATCAGAATGACTTCTCCCGCTCTTGGGCGGAGCGGGAGGGCGTGTCAGACTTGCTGACTGAACCCCACCCCCGCTTGGAACTTTGTGAAGAACACAGCAAACTACAATAGACTATGTGGAGAAGAAAATAAAAGTCACGATTTCATTTAAGAAAAAATACCGCCAAAAACTGTGATGAAACTGAAAACAGATTTAACGGTACCAACTCACCATGTCAAGTACCATGTGAAAATGTTTCAAAGAGCAGAAATAGGATTTTTGAAATTCTGAATAAATCACATTTAGAAAATATTTCAATATCAGAAACCGGATTATTGAAATTCTGAATTAATCACACCTTGAAAATGTTTCAATTTCAGAAACCGAATTTTTGAAATTATGAATAAATCACACTTTGAAAAAGTTTCAAAGATAAGAACTATTTTTTAAATTCTGAATAAATCACATCTGTAAGTTTTTTCGGAAACGAATTCAATCTGCATACCAATATACGACTTCTTAGCAGCAGCTAAAGCCGAAATTGTTCACACTAAGTTTTTAACCAGTGTTCATATGAAAGTGTCCTTTTAAACGACTTTTCAAAGACCAGAGATATGATTTTTTAAATTCTGAATAAATCACACCTTAAAAATGTTTCAAAGATAAAAAATTTGATTTTTTAAATTCTGAATAAATCACATCCGTAAGTGTTTTCGTTAACAAATTTAACATGAATACAAATGTGTCTTATTAAATGATGACCCTTCTGCCTAACACAAAGCTGAAATTCATCACACTTGTAAGGTTAATCACCAGTGTGTGTCATACGCACGTACCGGAGCTCCACGAAACTACGAAATTGTTCACACTTGTAAAGTTTTTCACCAGTGTTCATATAAAAGTGTCTTTTTAAACGAATTTTCAAAGATCAGAAATATGATTAGATGATATTCAGACTAATCAAAACATTGAAAGTCAAATATAAGAGCCTAAATTGGTCAGGATAAAGACTACTGTAGTAAGCTTTTCTTCGTTTTTTTTTCAGGTGGGGATTCAATCATCAGAATGACTTCTCCCGCTCTTGGGCAGAGCAGGAGGGCGTGTCAGACTTACTGACTGAACCCCACCCCCGCTTGGAACTTTGTGAAGAACACAGCAAACTACAGTAGACAATGTGGAGAAGAAAATAAAAGCCACGATTTCTTTTAACACATGGTTTAGAAAGTATTCATGACTCAGATATATGAACATGAATATATAAATATCAAGAGAAGTTTTTCAAGGCATTGATGATGTAGTCAAAATTTTTGGTTTCAAAAACGGATATTAGTACTACATAACCTCAAAGAGAAATCTCCCTTTAGAAACACTTTTTTGGGATACCATGACCTGGTAAGTAAGATCTTTAGGTTAAATCTTTATTTTCACTAAATAACCATTAGAATACGGATGTATTTTAATGTTATTTGTAGTATTTGGCAGCAAATATATCGAGTCATCCTTCTCGGCAAGCTTCGCTGAGGTATAGTAGTAATCAGTACTACAATAAAAACCTCAGCTCCATTTAACCAAGACTGCGACTGTTCCAATGATTCCACATACTGTCCAGTTGCACAGACACTTGAGATACAAAACTACACCAGTTTTACATCACAATTGTCTACTAGAAATCAGTTTGCGAATTATTAAAACAGTTGCTGAATGTCACTCGAAGAAATACCGCCAAAAACTGTGATGAAACTGAAAACAGATTTAACGGTACCAACTCACCATGTCAAGTACCATGTGAAAATGTTTCAAAGAGCAGAAATAGGATTTTTGAAATTCTGAATAAATCACACCTTGATAATGTTTCAATATCAGAAACCGGATTTTTGAAATTCTGAATAAATCACACCTTGATAATGTTTCAATATCAGAAACCGGATTTTTGAAATTCTGAATAAATCACACTTTGAAAATGTTTCAAAGATGAGAACTATGATTTTTTTAATTCTGAATAAATCACACCTTGAAAATGTTTCAATATCAGAAACCGGATTTTTGAAATTCTGAATAAATCACACTTTGAACATGTTTCAAAGATAAGTAATATGATTTTTTAAATTCTGAATAAATCACACCTTAAAAATGTTTTAAAGATAAGAAAGGTGATTTTTTAAATTCTGAATAAATCACATCTGTAAGCTTTTTCGGTAACGAATTTAATCTGTATACCAATATACGACCTATTAGCAGCGGCTAAAGCCGAAATTGTTCACACTAAGTTTTTAACCAGAGTTCATATGAAAGTGTCCCTTTAAACGACTTTTCAAAGACCAGAAATATGATTTTCGAAATTCTGAATAAATCACACCTTAAAAATGTTACAAGATCAGAAATATGATTTTTTAAATTCTGAATAAATCACACCTTGAAAATGTTTCAAAGATAAAAAAATTGATTTTTTAAATTCTGAATAAATCACATCCGTAAGTGTTTTCGTTAACAAATTTAACATGAATACAAATGTGTCTTATTAAATGATGACCCTTCTGCCTAACACAAAGCTGAAATTCTTCACACTTGTAAGGTTAATCACCAGTGTGTGTCATACGCACGTACCGGAGCACCACGAAACTACGAAATTATTCACACTTGTAAAGTTTTTCACCAGTGTTCATATGAAAGTGTCTTTTTAAACGAATTTTCAAAGATCAGAAATATGATTAGATGATATTCAGACCCATCAAAACATTGAAGGTCAAATATAAGAGCCTGAATTGGTCGGGATAAAGTCTACTGTAGTACGCTTTTCTTCTATTTTTTTGAGGTGGGGTATCATCAGAATGACTTCTCTCGCTCTTGGGCGGAGCGGGAGGGTGTGTCAGACTTACTGACTGAGCCCCACCCTCGCTTGGAACTTTGTGAAGAACACAGCAACCTACAGTAGACAATGTGGAGAAGAAAATAAAAGCCACGATTTCTTTTAACACTTGGTTTAGAAAGTATTCATGACTCAGATATATGAATTGAACATGAATATATAAATATCAAGAGAAGTTTTTCAAGGGATTGATAATGAAGTCAATATTTTTGGTTTCAAAAACGGATATTAGTACTACATAACCCCAAAGAAAATCTCCCTTTAGAAAAATCACTTTATTGGGATACCATGACCTGGTAAGTAAGAACTTTAGGTTAAATCTTTATTTTCACTTATTAACCTAATGGTTAATAAGTGAAAATAAAGATTTAATAAAATTAATTTGATGTAAATAAAGATTTATTCTAATGAATACGGATGTATTCTGAATGAATACGGATGTATTCTAATGTTATTTGCAGTATTTGGCAGCAAATGTATCGAGTCATCCTTCTCGGCAAGCTTCGCTGAGGTATAGTAGTAATCAGTACTACAATAAAAACCTCAGCTCCATTTAACCAAGACTGCGACTGTTTCAATGATTCCACATACTGTCCAGTTGCACAGACACTTGAGATACAAAACTACACCAGTTTTACATCACAATTGTCTACTAGAAATCAGTTTGCGAATTATTAAAACAGTTGCTGGATGTTACTCGAAGAAATACCACCAAAAACTGTGATGAAACTGAAAACAGATTTAACGGTACCAACTCACCATGTCAAGTACAATGTGAAAATGTTTCAAAGAGCAGAAGTTGGTTTTTTGAAAATCTGAATAAGTCAAACCTTGAAAATGTTTCAATATCAGAAACCGGATTTTTGAAATTCTGAATAAATCACACTTTGAACATGTTTCAAAGACAAGAAATATGATTTTTTAAATTCTGAATAAATCACACCTTGAAAATGTTTCAATATCAGAAACCGGATTTTTGCAATTCTGAATGAATCACACTTTGAAAATGTATTAAAGACAAGAAATATGATTTTTTAAATTCTGATTAAATCACACCTTGAAAATGTTTCAATATCAGAAACTGGATTTTTGAAATTCTGAATAAATCACACTTTGAACCTGTTTCAAAGACAAGAAATATGATTTTTTAAATTCTGAATAAATCACACCTTGAAAATGCTTCAATATCAGAAACTGGATTTTTGAAATTCTGAATAAATCACACTTTGAACCTGTTTCAAAGATAAGAAATATGATTTTTTAAATTCTGAATAAATAACACCTTGAAAATGTTTCAATATCAGAAACCGGATTTTTGAAATTCTGAATAAATCACACTTTGAACATGTTTCAAAGATAAGAAATATGATTTTTTAAATTCTGAATAAATTACACCTTGAAAATGTTTCAATATCAGAAACCGGATTTTTGCAATTCTGAATGAATCACACTTTGAAAATGTTTTAAAGACAAGAAATATGATTTTTTAAATTCTGAATAAATCACACCTTGAAAATGTTTCAATATCAGAAACCGGTTTTTTGCAATTCTGAATAAATCACACTTTGAAAATATTTCAAAGACAAGAAATATGATTTTTTAAATTCTGAATAAATCACACCTTGAAAATGTTTCAATATCAGAAACCGGATTTTTGAAATTCTGAATAAATCACACTTTGAACCTGTTTCAAAGATAAGAAATATGATTTTTTAAATTCTGAATAAATCACACCTTGAAAATGTTTCAATATCAGAAACCGGATTTTTGAAATTCTGAATAAATCACACTTTGAAAATGTTTCAAAGATAAGATGATTTTTTAAATTCTGAATAAATCACATCTGTAAGTTTTTTCGGAAACGAATTCAATCTGTATACCAATATACGACCTATTAGCAGCGGCTAAAGCCGAAATTGTTCACAGTAAGTTTTTAACCAGTGTTCATATGAAAGTGTCCCTTTAAACGACTTTTCAAAGACCAGAAAAATGATTTTCGAAATTCTGAATAAATCACACCTTAAAAATGTTACAAGATCAGAAATTTGATTTTTTAAATTCTGAATAAATCACATCCGTAAGTGTTTTCGTTAACAAATTTAACATGAATACAAATGTGTCTTATTAAATGATGACCCTTCTGCCTAACACAAAGCTGAAATTCTTCACACTTGTAAGGTTAATCACCAGTGTGTGTCATACGCACGTACCGGAGCACCACGAAACTACGAAATTGTTCACACTTGTAAAGTTTTTCACCAGTGTTCATATGAAAGTGTCTTTTTAAACGAATTTTCAAAGATCAGAAATATGATTAGATGATATTCAGACCCATCAAAACATTGAAGGTCAAATATAAGAGCCTGAATTGGTCAGGACAGTCTACTGTAGTAAGTTTTTCTTCTATTTTTTGAGGTGGGGAATCATCAGAATGACTTCTCCCGCTCTTGAGCGGAACGGGAGGGCGTGTCAGACTTACTGACTGAACCCCACCCCCGCTTGGAACTTTGTGAAGAACACAGCAAACTACAGTAGACAATGTGGAGAAGAAAATAAAAGCCACGATTTCATTTAACACTTGGTTTAGAAAGTATTCATGACTCAGATATATGAATTAAACATGAATATATACATATCAAGAGAAGTTTTTCAAGGAATTGATAATGTAGTCAATATTTTTGGTTTTAAAAACGGATATTAGTACTACATACTCCCAAAGAGCAATCTCCCTTTTAAAGTCACTTTTTTTGGAATATGACCTGGTAAGATCTTTAGGTTAAATCTTTATTTTCACTTTATAACCATTAGAATACGTGTATTCTGAATGAATACAGATGTATTCTGAATGAATACGGATGTATTCTAATGTTATTTGTAGTATTTGGCAGCAAATGTATCGAGTCATCCTTCTCGGCAAGCTTCGCTGAGGTATAGTAGTAATCAGCACTACAATAAAAATCTCAGCTCCATTTAACCAAGAATGCGACTGTTTCAATGATTCCACATACTGTCCAGTTGAACAGACAGTTGAGATACAAAACTTCACCAGTTTTACATCACAATGTCTACTAGAAATCAGTTTGCGAATTATTAAAACAGTTGCTGAATGTCACTCGAAGAAATACCGCCAAAAACTGTGATGAAACTGAAAACAGATTTAACGGTACCAACTCACCATGTCAAGTACCATGTGAAAATGTTTCAAAGAGCAGAAATAGGATTTTTGAAATTCTGAAAAAATCACATTTTGAAAATGTTTCAATATCAGAAACCGGATTATTGAAATTCTGAATAAATCACACCTTGAAAATGTTTCAATATCAGAAACCGGATTTTTGAAATTCTGAATAAATCACACCTTGAAAATGTTTCAATATCAGAAACCGGATTTTTGAAATTCTGAATAAATCACACCTTGAAAATGTTTCAATATCAGAAACCGGATTTTTGAAATTCTGAATAAATCACACTTTGAAAATGTTTCAAAGATAAGAAATATGATTTTTTTAATTCTGAATAAATCACATCTGTAAGTTTTTTCGGATACGAATTTAATCTGTATACCAATATACGACCTCTTAGCTGCGGCTAAAGCCGAAATTGTTCACACTACGTTTTTAACCAGTGTTCATATGCAAGTGTCCTTTTAAACGACTTTTCAAAGACCAGAAATATGATTTTCGAAATTCTGAATAAATCACACCTTGAAAATGTTTCAAGATCAGAAATATGATTTGTGAAATTATGAATGAATCACATTTGTAAGTTTTTTCGGTAACGAATTTAATCTGCATACTAATGTGTCTTATTAAATGATAACCCTTCTGCCTAAAACAAAGCTGAAATTCTTCACACTTCTAAGGTTTAACACCAGTGTGTCATGCGCACGTACGTGAAACACCGAAAACCTAGAAATGTGATCCTATGATCACATTTGTAAGGTTTTTCACCAATGTGCATACGAATGTGTCTTATTTAATTATGACCCTTCCGCCTAAAACAAAGCTGAAATTCTTCACACTTGTAAGGTTTAACACCAGTGTAAGTCCTGTGAATGGGCGGACTTCAGTGCAGAAGACCAAAATTGTTCACACTTGTAAAGTTTTTCACCAGTGTTCATATGAAAGTGTCTTTTTAAACGAATTTTCAAAGATCAGAAATATGATTAGATGACATTCAGACCAATCAAAACATAGAGCCTAAATTGGTCAGGACAAAGTCTACTGTAGTAAGTTTTTCTTCTATTTTTTGAGGTGGGGAATCATCAGAATGTCTTCTCCCGCTCTAGGGCGGAGCGGGAGGGCGTGTCAGACTTACTGACTGAACCCCACCCCCGCTTGGAACTTTGTGAAGAACACAGCAAACTACAATAGACAATGTGGAGAAGAAAATAAAAGCCACGATTTCATTTAACACTTGGTTTAGAAAGTATTCATGACTCAGATATATGAATTAAACAGGAATATATAAATATCAAGAGAAGTTTTTCAAGGAATTCATAATGTAGTCAATATTTTTGGTTTTAAAAACGGATATTAGTACTACATACTCCCAAAGAGCCTCCCTTTTAAAGTCACTTTTTTTGGAATATGACCTGTTAAGTAAGATCTTTAGGTTAAATCTTTATTTTCACTTTATAACCATTAGAATACGTGTATTCTGAATGAATACAGATGTATTCTGAATGAATACGGATGTATTCTAATGTTATTTGTAGTATTTGGCAGCAAATGTATCGAGTCATCCTTCTCGGCAAGCTTCGCTGAGGTCTAGTAGTAATCAGTACTACAATAAAAATCTCAACTCTACTTAACCGAGACTGCGACTGTTTCAATGATTCCACATACTGTCCAGTTGTACAGACACTTGAGATACAAAACTACACCAGTTTTACATCACAATGTCTACTAGAAATCAGTTTGCGAATTATTAAAACAGTTGCTGAATGTCGCTCGAAAAAATACCGCCAAAAACTGTGATGAAACTGAAAACAGATTTAACGGTACCAACTCACCATAACAAGTACCACGTGAAAATGTTTCAAAGAGCAGAAACCGGATTTTTGAAATTCTGAATAAATCACACCTTGAAAATGTTTCAAAGATCCGAAATAGGATTTTTGAAATTCTGAATAAATCACACCTTGAAAATGTTTCAATATCAGAAACCGGATTTTTGAATTTCTGAATAAATCACACTTTGAAAATGTTTCAAAGATAAGAATACGGATTTTAAAAATGCTGAATAAATCACATTCGTAAGTTTTTTCGGTAACAAATTTAACATGAATACAAATGTGTATTATTAAATGATGACCCTTCTGCCTAAAACAAAGCTGAAATTCTTCACACTTGCAAGGTTTAACACCAGTGTGTGTCATACGCACGTACGTGAAACACCGAAAACCTCGAAATGTGATCCTATGATCACATTTGTAAGGTTTTTCACCAATGTGCATACGAATGTGTGTTATTAAATGATGACCCTTCTGCCTAAAACAAAGCTGAAATTCTTCACACTTGTAAGGTTTAACACCAGTGTGTCATGCGCGCATGTCGGAGCAGCAACAAAAACCGAAATTGTTCACACTTGTAAAGTTTTTCACCAGTGTTCATATGAAAGTGTCTTTTTAAACGAATTTTCAAAGATCAGAAATATGATTTTCGAAATTCTGAATAAATCACACCTTGAAAATGTTTGTAGATCAGAAATATGATTTGTGAAATTCTGAATAAATCACACTTTGAAAATGTTTCAAAGATAAGAATACGGATTTTAAAAATGCTGAATAAATCGCATCTGCAAGTTTTTTCGGTAACGAATTTAATCTGCATACTAATGTGTCTTATTAAATGATGATCCTTCTGTCGAAAACAAAGCTGAAATTCTTCACACTTGTAAGGTTTAACACCAGTGTGTGTCATACGCACGTACAGACAACACCCAAAATCAAGAAATAGGATCACATTTGTAAGGTTTTTCACCAATGTGCATACGAATGTGGCTTATTAAATGATGACCCTTCTGCCTAAAACAAAGATGAAATTCTTCACACTTGTAAGGTTAAATACCAGTGTGCCATACGCACGTACCGGAGCTCTACGAAACTACGAAATTGTTCACACTTGTAAAGTTTTTCACCAGTGTTCATATGAAAGTGTCTTTTTAAACGAATTTTCAAAGATCACAAATATGATTAGATGATATTCAGACCAATCAAAACATTGAAGGTCAAATATAAGAGCCTGAATTGGTCAGGATAAACTCTACTGTAGTACGCTTTTCTTCTATTTTTTTGAGGTGAGGAATCATCAGAATGACTTCGCGGGAGGGCGCGTCAGACTTACTGACTGAACCCCACCCCCGCTTGGAACTTTGTGAAGAACACAGCCAACTACAGTAGACAATGTGGAGAAGAAAATTAAAGCCACGATTTCTTTTAACACTTGGTTTAGAAAGTATTCATGACTCAGATATATGAATTGAACATGAATATATAAATATCAAGAGAAGTTTTTCAAGGAATTGATAATGTAGTCAATATTTTTGGTTTCAAAAACGGATATGAGTAGGTACTACATACTCCCAAAGAGAAATCTCCCTTTAGAAAAATCACTTTTGGGATACCATGACCTGGTAAGATCTTTAAGTTAAATCTTTATTTTCACTTATTAACCATTAGAATACGGATGTATTCTAATGTTATTTGTAGTATTTGGCAGCAAATGTATCGAGGCATCCTTCTCGGCAGGCTTCGCTGAGGTATAGTAGTAATCAGTACTACAATAACAATCTCAGCTCCATTTAACCAAGACTGCGACTGTTTCAATGATTCCACATACTGTCCCGTTGAACTGACACTTGAGATACAAAACTACACCAGTTTTACATCACAATTGTCTACTAGAAATCAGTTTGCGAATTATTAAAACAGTTGCTGAATGTCACTCGAAAAAATACCACCAAAAACTGTGATGAAACTGAAAACAGATTTAACGGTACCAAGTCACCATGTCAAGTACCATGTGAAATGTTTCAAAGAGTAGAAATAGGATTTTTGAAATTCTGAATAAATCACACCTTGAAAATGTTTCAAAGATAAGAAAGATGATTTTTTAAATTCTGAATAAATCACATCTGTAAGTTTTTTCGGAAACGAATTCAATCTGCAGACCAATATACGACCTCTTAGCTGCGGCTAAAGCCGAAATTGTTCACACTAAGTTTTTCACCAGTGTTCATATGAAAGTGTCCTTTTAAACGACTATTCAAAGACCAGAAATATGATTTTCGAAATTCTGAATAAATCACACCTTGAAAAAGTTTCAATATCAGAAACCAGATTTTTGAAATTCTGAGTAAATCACACTTTGAAAATGTTTTAAAGATAAGAAATTGGATTTTAAAAATTCTGAATAAATCACATTCGTAAGTTTTTTCGGTAACGAATTTAATCTGCATACTAATGTGTCTTATTAAATGATGATCCTTCTGCCTAAAACAAAGCTGAAATTCTTCACACTTGTAAGGTTAAACACCAGTGTGTGTCAAACACACGTACCGACAGCCATCATCCGTCGGCAGCTCCACCTCGCCGGGTGGTGGTGGCGAAGATATAGTAGAACATTTAGAAGAACTGGGTGAGGGCACAATAGCCACAACCCAGAAATAGGATCACATTTGTAAGGTTTTTCACCAATGTGCATACGAATGTGTCTTATTAAATGATGGCCCTTCCGCCTAAAACAAAGCTGAAATTCTTCACACTTGTAAGGTTTAACACCAGTGTGTCATGCGCACATGTCGGAGCAGCAACAAAAACCGAAATTGTTCACACTTGTAAAGTTTTTCACCAGTGTTCATATGAAAGTGTCTTTTTAACGAATTTTCAAAGATCAGAAATATGATTAGCCTTTACGTCTCATAACGTTCAAGTTGCAAAATAACATATGGTAGCAAAAAGTTCAAATCTCATAAGACCCAAGTCTCGAAACCTCCAAGTTGCAAAATATCTGCATCATTAGTGGATCAAGGTTGATGTCAAAACTAAAAAAAATAACCCTTACAAATCCACTTAAATAATAAATGTATATTATGAGACATGGAGCTCGTGGCTAGATAATAACAGCCGCACAGGTCGATCTTCAAGGTTAAGCTACGCTTGCCTAGGTTGGTCTGTGGATGGGTGACCATTTTAACATAACGAGTTTCCTCCGTGCCTCGGAAAGCACGTTAAGCCGTTGGTCCCGGCTGTCATTTGGAGATTTTTGGCATTCGTTACGGATAGTCAGAAGCCAGTAAAATCTGACTCCAGTCTTGCCATGAAGTACCGTGTTACCCCAGTTAATGGGTTGTGGAGGTCTGGTAGGCAGCCGCGCCTCGTAAACGCTCCTCCTTGACTGGAAGCCGACCCCAATATAGTTGGGAAAAGGCTAGGCAGGCAGATGAGACATGGATGTTTAGAGACTTGACTATTTTGAAACTTGAACGTTTAGAGATGCAGATATTTTGCGACTTGGAGACTTGGGCTTCGAGACTTGGGTCTTATGAGATTTGAACTTTATGCTACCATATGTTATTTTGCAACTTGAACGTTATGAGACTAAACCATGATTAGATGATATTCAGACCAATCAAAACATTGAAGGTCAAATATAAGAGCCTGAATTGGTCAGGACAAAGTCTACTGTAGTAAGCTTTTCTTCTATTTTTTGAGGTGGGGAATCATCAGAATGACTTCTCTCGCTCTTGGGCGGAGCGGGAGGGCGTGTCAGACTTACTGACTGAACCCCACCCCCGCTTGGAACTTTGTGAAGAACACAGCAAACTACAGTAGACAATGTGGAGAAGAAAATAAAAGCCACGATTTCATTTAACACTTGGTTTAGAAAGTATTCATGACTCAGATATATGAATTGAACATGAATTTATGTAAATATCAAGAGAAGTTTTCCAAGGAATTGATAATGTAGTCAATATTTTTGGTTTCAAAAACGGATATGAGTAGGTACTACATACTCCCAAAGAGAAATCTCCCTTTAGAAAAATCACTTTTGGGATACCATGACCTGGTAAGTAAGATCTTTAAGTTAATCTTTATTTTCACTTATTAACCATTAGAATACGGATGTATTCTGAATGAATACGGATGTATTCTAATGTTATTTGTAGTATTTGGCAGCAAATGTATCGAGGCATCCTTCTCGGCAGGCTTCGCTGAGGTACAGTAGTAATCAGTACTACAATAAATATCTCAGCTCCATTTAACCGAGACTGCGACTGTTTCAATGATTCCACATACTGTCCAGTTGAACAGACACTTGAGATACAAAACTATACCAGTTTTTCATCACAATTGTCTACTAGAAATCAGTTTGCGAATTATTAAAACAGTTGCTGAATGTCACTCGAAGAAATACCGCCAAAAACTGTGATGAAACTGAAAACAGATTTAACGGTACCAACTCACCATGTCAAGTGCCATGTGAAAATGTTTCAAAGAGCAGAAATAGGATTTTTGAAATTCTGTATAAATCACACCTTCAAAATGTTTCAATATCAGAAACCGGATTTTTGAAATTCTGAATAAATCACACTTTGAACATGTTTCAAAGATAAGAAATATGATTTTTTAAATTCTGAATAAATCACACCTTGAAAATGTTTCAATATCAGAAACCGAATTTTAGAAATTCTGAATAAATCACACTTTGAAAATGTTTTAAAGATAAAAAATTGGATTTTTGAAATTCTGAATAAATCACATCTTTAAGTTTTTTTCGGAAACGAATTCCATCTGCATACCAATATACGACTTCTTAGCAGCAGCTAAAGCCGAAATTGCTCACACTAAGTTTTTAACCAGTGTTCATATGAAAGTGTCCTTTTAAGCGACTTTTTAAAGTCCAGAAATATGATTTTCGAAATTCTAAATAAATCACACTTTGAAAATGTTTCAAAGATAAGAATACGGATTTTAAAAATGCTGAATAAATCACATTCGTAAGTTTTTTCGGTAACAAATTTAACATGGATACAAATGTGTCTTATTAAATGATGACCCTTCTGCCTAAAACACAAGCTGAAATTCTTCACACTTGTAAGGTTTAACACCAGTGTGTCATGCGCATATGTCGGAGCAGCAACAAAAACCGAAATTGTTCACACTTGTAAAGTTTTTCACCAGCGTTCATATGAAAGTGTCTTTTGAAACGACTTTTCAAAGACCAGAAATATGATTTTCGAAATTCTGAATAAATCACACCTTGAAAATGTTTGTAGATCAGAAATATGATTTGTGAAATTCTGAATAAATCACACCTTGAAAATGATTCAAAGATAAGAAATAGGATTTTTTAAATTGTGAATGAATCACATTTGAAAGTTTTTTCGGTAACGAATTTAATCTGCATACTAATGTGTCTTATTAAATGAAACCCCATAAACCCAGAAATAGGATCACATTTGTAAGGTTTTTCACCAATGTGCATACGAATGTGTCTAATTAAATGATGACGTTTCCGCCTATAACAAAGCTGAAATTCTTCACACTTGTAAGGTTTAACACCAGTGTGTCATACGCACGTACCGGAGCTCCACGAACTACAAAATTGTTCACACTTGTAAAGTTTTTCACCAGTGTTCATATGAAAGTGTCTTTTTAAACGACCCTTCTGCCTAAAACAAAGCTGAAATTCTTCACACTTGTAAGGTTCTTCACCAGTGTTCCGACTAAAGAGTCTTGTTAAATGACCCATCTGCCTAAAACAAAGCTGAAATTCTTCACACTTGTAAAGTTCTTCACCAGTGTTCATATGAAAGTGTTTGTTAAACACCTCACTAAGACCGTGTAAATTTTACTGTGTGTAAATGTGTCTTGTTAAATCACCCTTATGCCTAAAACAAAGCTGAAATTCTTCACACTTGTAAAGTTATTCACCAGTGTTCATATGAAAGTGTGTTTGTTAAACACCTCTCTAAGACCGTGTAAATTTTACTGTGTGTAAATGTGTCTTGTTAAATCACCCTTATGCCTAAAACAAAGCTGAAATTCTTCACACTTGTAAAGTTTTTCACCAGTGTTCATATTAAAGTGTTTTAGTTAAACACCTCACTAAGACCGTGTAAATTTTACTGTGTGTAAATGTATCTTGTTAAATCACCCTTATGCCTAAAACAAAGCTGAAATTCTTCACACTTGTAAAGTTTTTCACCAGTGTTCATATGAAAGTGTCTTTGTTATACACCTCACTAAGACCGTGTAAATTTTACTGTGTGTAAATGTGTCTTATTAAATCACCCTTATGCCTAACGTACGTACGAATAAGACTTTTTAAATGAGCCCTATGAATAAAACAACTTACAGCAGGATTTCGTATAAAGAGCCGGTGTGTATTCTACCTTCTCATTAAAATTTGAATAAAATATATCTAGCCACATGAAAGTAAGCATGAAACTTTGAAAGTACAAGGATTCCAATAACTCATGTCAATGAAGGCTAGGTCTTAGTTCGCCATGGAAATATATTTGAGAATAAGATAATTGAAATTGTGTAAATATAGGAGAACATAGTCTCTTAAATCCCAGACAGGATTGAAATAGAAATCTTGGTGATAAATCCATTTGAAAAACTTTGAAATTTTGACGATAAAGCCATTTGAAAAAACTTGAAAATCTTGGTGATAAAGCCATTCGAAAAACTTGAAATCTTGGCGATAAAGCCATTTGAAAAACTTTGAAATCTTGGCGATAAAGCCATTTGAAAAACTGAAATCTTGGCGATAAAGCCATTTGAAAAACTTAGAAATCTTGGCGATAAAGCCATTTGAAAAACTATGAAATCTTGGCAATAAAGCCATTTGAAAAACTTTGAAATCTTGGCGATAAAGTCATTTGAAAAAATTGAAAATCTTGGCGATAACGCCATTTAAAACATTGGAAATCTTGGCGATAAAGCCATTTGAAAAACTTTGAAATCTTGGCGATAAAGCCATTTGAAAAACTTGGAAATCTTGGCGATGACGCCATTTAAAAAACTTGCAAATCTTGGCGATGACGCCATTTGAAAAACTTGAAAATCTTGGCGATAAAGCCATTTGAAAAACTTTGAAATCTTGGCGATAAAGCCATTTTAAATTTTGAAATCTTGACGATAAAGCCATTTGAAAAACTTGGAAATCTTAATGAAATGTAAATGTAATGAAGTTTCTTCACTCCATGATAACTGACACCGAGTCAAATCGAATCTGATTCCTTAGTTAAGAGAAATAAGGTAGTTAGCCCTATAATAGATAGGTACCTAAGATATTTGCACGCCATGATGCCCCTAAAACGACCCACTGACCGATTATTGATTATTGGCGAGAGCCTCTGAATTTAAAATATTGTATGCATACACATGTTTGAGCAAATAAAATTTCTTATTCTTACCCTTTTTTAAACCGCTTAGCAACCGGTCAAATTGAAATTTTGTTGGTTATAATAAATTGCCTACTCCTCTCAAGATCGGCAACTTTATGCATTGTTCTTTTCTCTATCTATATATATAAAAATGAAACCCGTTTTCCGTTGTCACGACATAACATGAAAACGGCTTGACCGATTTGGCTGTTTTTTTTTTTAATGTTCCTTGAAGTTCAATAATGGTTCTTACGGAGAGAAAAATTCAAAAAAAAAAGTTAAGTAATCTAGTTTACAATAAGATTAGAAAAATAAATAATTTTAAATACTTGTTTTACAGTTCGTTTAACTGATATTGACTTCCATTCCGTAGACAAAAGGATGACACTAAAAGCAAAATAGTGGTTACAATACCAACTATTTACTGCAGCCGTCATTTGTCATGCCACCAACGCAATAAAAGTCAAAATCGGTTGAACGGGCAGTAAAACAAGTTTCTTTTAAATTTCTAATCTTATAGTAAGTAGAGTATAGGTCTACTTTAGTCGTGGAGTTGCGGATACCAGCCCGTTTTACTATACTAAACTAGTTGGGTCTACATTCGATAAAGAGGTCAGTTGGCGAATCCAACTCGGCTGGGCAGCGTTACCCGCACTGGGCCCGCGTGGTGGATTACGGCCATAGAGAATATAACCACTAGAGAGCGCATAGCCCGATTTCTTCTAAGTAAACAACTCACCACGGCGAGCCGGGGGACGAAGAAAAATGCGCGGCTGCTATTGGTCCGTTCAAGGTCAAGTCGTGTACCTTTAATTTGATTCGCTTAAAAATCAAGAGCACGTGACGTGCGTACTGCATTTGTGACTGCCGCTTCTACTAGTTTTAGCATATGTTTGGTGAGCGCAATAGTATCGTACGCGCACTCCACCGGTTATTTGCTTCATGATTACGGCCCATTCCCTCTCCTAGAGAGGAGACCTGAGTCTCAGCAGCAGGAATGTTATAAGGCTGATGCTATGCTATGGGCAGCGTTTGAGGAGCTACGTGGTATTGTTTCGTTTGAGAACCTCAAGACTGTCTGTGTCTACCTGTGCGTATTGCCAGTGACTACATAATACCTATGAAAAGTGATCGCGCACAATAGTCCTTATCAGAAGGCTTTTTCAAGGTGGGGAATCATCAAAATGACTTCTCCCACTCTGGGCGAAGCGAGAGAGCATGGCAGACTTTTACTGACAAAAACGCACTCCCGTTCCTTCTTTCGGGATTCTCTTTCAACCCAGACCCCAGAAGTCTGACCCCTACGGTTTGCTGACATCTCTTTGAGGCGCGCGTGGAATAATACGCGGCGTCGACGACATGATGGCTTAAAATCCCTTCAGAGACAATGGGAGGCCTACACTCAGTTTCCTTACCTGATTGAATCAAAAATGAAAAAAATCCACAAGAGAACCAACGTTACCAACATAGCCTGTAGAATCGTCAAACTTAAGTAACAGTGGGCAGGGTACATTTTGCTCACAGAACAGATGGATGGGGTGTTTTTTAGGAAGGGGAATCATCAGAATGACTTCTCCCGCTCTTGATGATAGATGGGGGTGAAAGTTCAGGGTTCCGTAACGGACGTAAAGCTGAAAGGCCAACCACAAAGTAGGTATGATCTGGTGAGGGTCGCGGGAATGCGATAGATGCGAGACGCACAGGACCGGTTGTTGTGGCGATACTTGGGCTGAAATTATGACGTTTGTAAGGGACCCATAGTAATCATGCATACATAATATATACACGTATCTATTTATGCTGAGAGCGCACCTTAGTGGCGGCTGCGCCCGCCTCGTAAGTTCAGTACTTCAGTCGCAAATATACGGAGTTAATATCAAGACGTGTATCATTATAATTAATTACCCACAACACCTACAGCGATGATGATATTTTTCTTTTTAATTTTGTTTGCATGTACTAGTAGTAATTACGACCGAAAAAGTTGACGTGTAAAAGAGTTTGTAAAAATCTACTTACAAAATAAATATTATTTAGCACAAGGTCAAGTTTTTGTGCAACCTACTGTACAACGAGTTCACTTGGCAGCAAAATAGTAGATTGTATCATAAGGGACCAAAATATTTTTACGGCAAGGGCGCTTTTTTGTATCCAGAGCGAAGTGAGGGATTCTAGAGTAGAATCCCGAACGTAGCAAGGGATTCAAAGAAGTCGCCCGAGCCAAAAATATATTTTGCGCCCGAGTGATACACTCTACTTTCCATCACCCACTATGAGGAAATAAAACGAGCCTCATAATCACTGTCACTTGAAGAACTCATTTATCAAATGAATTTCTAACGATCCGCGAAAATTGACGAAAACGCGGGCTGCAGTTTTGTTTTTTTATTAGCCGGCGGCGCCATTATGGGCTGTCGTACCAGCCAGTCTTTCTTCAATCAATATTTGCGCGTTCAATATCTTTGGCGCTGAATACGTAAGATGATGTTCCAAATTCAAAAAGTGCCAGGCAAAGTAACTTTTTTTTTAGTTTTTAAGAGGATTAAAAACTCACTACCCGCAAAAAGTTTCTTATAGAAAAAACCACATTTAGATGCACTAAAAGGCGAACCAAATTCGTCCTTTTCGAATAGATAGGATGAAAGTAACTAAACAAATATTTACATATTAGTCAAATAGAAAATGTCTTTTCAGAACTTAAATTTAACTTATATCACTAAAACCTTATATTTAAAGTGAAAGTTAAGGGACCGAGAGTGGCTAAATTCTCGCTAGAAGGCTCTGGACTCATTTTTTTTAGTTTATATTGTTTTTAATAAATGGAAGCACTATTAAAGTCAAGGAAATTATGTAGTACCATAACTAGTAAGTACATTTTATAATTTTACCGTAAGCTCAGGCTTTTACAATATCATACACATTAAAAACTAAACACGTGTTCAGTGTCATTTAGCGAGACCCTCACCACGCTCGGGCTCGTATCTTCCACCTAGATATACACGAAGACAAAAATTAAAAACTACAACTAAAACAACAAAACTAAATTTTAAGTCAACATTTTTTCGTTGATTTTTATTGATTCGTACACTAGTCGTACAGCGAAAATGTCATTGGTTTTAAGTTACCGTTACAATTTTTTTTTATTTACATGCAACCAAGTCATACACCATTTCACACTTCAACAGCCGAAACCAATAACCTATCTATTACATATCGGAGATTGAAAAACAAATATGTGACAGATAGGTTATTGGGTTCGGCTGTAAGTCGACACTTGAATTTAGACGTCGAGATAATTTTACAATGATCGACAACAATTACGACTATCGACAAGTTTCCAACACGGCCACATTAACTGGACGCATCTCTGAAATGCGAGCATCCCCCAGCTACCTCCTTAGCTCGCCCGGCATGTGTCAGGTATGCTCAGCATCTTTGTTATCGATACGCGCGTCGATAATTTGGCTAGTTCTCTGTTGTTGTTATATTGTTTTTGGACATTATTTCATCGATGCCAAGCGTCAAGTTAATGTGACCGAGTTGTAAGTTTAAAAGATTATTTTTTGTTTAAGTAATCAATTCCTCAATTCCAATTTTTTTTTTTTCGTTTATGTGAAATGGGTAGCACAAAATTTAAACTTTCAAAAGTTTATTACAATTTTGAAGCACAGTATATGACAGTTTGGTAACAAAACTTTTATTTGCGGTAACGACATGACTATGTATAATACATAACTAAAGTCAGCTTTTTAATCTCCGAGACTAAAATGACATAAGCCGATCCCAATATAGTTGGGAAAAGGCTAGGCAGATGACGATGATGACTAAAATGACATAACGTGAGTTGTCACACTTGTCACAACACAAAAGAACTGTCATCATTACTATTGTAAGTTTGACATTTGCCAGTGTCAATTTAGTCTCACGGATTACAAATTTACAAAACGCACTTAATACTAATTAAAACTATTTTCGTAACTCTCTAACTTAGAGATAAAGTAAAAAAAATATCAAGTTTTTATAAAAATGGCGTCCGAAAGTTTAACAAAAATCAACTTAAATTAAAAATAATGTCGATATGGGGAAGCGCACTTTGCCGTCATATATCTAAAATGCCGTTATCTGACATTTGGCGGACTTTCGTTTTTAGACGCTAAAAATACTATATCTAGCTCCCTATGCAGTATTTTTCTAACATCAATAGTTAAACCAAGTACCAAATAGTTGTAACAACATAAATGAATAAAATCGCCGTTAAATTCCTCTGATTTATACGTTTTTCTGCGTAACTCAAAAATGATTATGTCAGATAACGGAATTTTAAGGGTTCGTTCACACAGACCGACTCGGAGAGGAGAGCAGATTTTAACGTTGAAAACAGAGTTTTAAGTACACGTTCAAGCATTCTTTATGACAAAACAGTGCACATGCAAAAATAAACCTTACTACCAGTATTTAAAACTGTTTTCAACGTGATAAAAATCTGCTCTCCTCTCCGAGCCAGTCCGTGTGAACGGACCCTAAATATACGACGGCAGACTAGTTTATTAAGAGCCTATTCACTATAGCCTAGTTTTTTTGACATGTTTCTTATTGTTAAAAAACTAGTGCTTGACTGTACCCAACCTGATGGTAAGCAGTGATGCAATCGTTGATGGTGAGGCGCACTAGTTTATTAAAGTGAAAGCTTCAGGGTAGCCCGCGAAATTCAAATTTTCTTACGTTTTTTGCAATTTGCAGGCCAGTGGTAGGTTGTATGAAATTAAAAATACTTTAGCGACTGTAAAACGTAACTAGTTACATAATTATAACCACAAAATCATCAATACAAGTCTCCAAACCCACTTAAGTGTAGGCTACCCTGAAGTTTCTCCCTTAAGAGTAAAAGATTACCCCTGTATAGCTGCGAGCAACTCTGGCGCGTCCACTAAGTATATGCCATCGCTTTGCTTCTCACAGTTGGATACCTTCAGGGTACCGCGACCTTCTTCGTCAATCTTCATGTGTAGTAACGCTCGGGCCAGCATTTCATCTGACGCATCTTCTGGGAAGCCTGGAGAAGAGATTGTTACATTATATAAACTAACTAGCGAACCGCCCCGGCTACGCACGGGTGCAAAATTATCAGTATTTCCCTACTATATTATACATGTATTATACATTCACCCGCATTTTTCGTTACTGCTCCGCTCCCGTGGGTCGTAGCGTGATGGTATATAGCCTATAGCACTCCTCGATAAATGGTCTATCTGACACTGAAAGAATTTTTCAAATCGGACCAGAAGAGTTCTAGAGATTACCCCCTACATACAAACTTACAAACCTACAAACTTAAAAATTTTACCTCTTTATAATATTAGTATAGACTAGCGAACCGCCCCGGCTTCGCACGGGTGCAAAATTATCAGTATTTCCCTACTATACTATACATGTATTATACATATAAACCTTCCTCTTAAATCACTCAATCTATTAAAAAACCGCAGCAAAATCCGTTCCGTAATTTTAAAGATTTAGGGCGCCTTCACATTTCGTCGCAAGCAGAGCGGCAGCAGCGCGGCAGCCGCGCGATAGGATGCCTTCTCGTTACAAATACATCTGCGCGACTAAGGCATCGTAATAATGTTCTACCGTACGTATGATTGCAACACTGGCTCGAAGTCGCCTGACAGCACACGGCTGCCGCGCTGCCGAGGGCTACGCCTGATTTGTGCGTAGCACCACGTCACGGCGTGGATTTAATGGTGGCCTTCTAGTCTACAGAAGGTCTACGGGCTGCGTCTAACTTGCATGCGTATCACTACAAAGGCGCGTTTACAAAACGTGGTGTATGAGCCCTAATATAGCTCTACAAGTCTAGTCGCCACATCATATGTATGGAGACCGACGCGCCCAGATCGGCGTAAGTGGCCCACGTGTGCGCAATATATTTCTACCGTACCTCTGATCTCCAAATACAGTCCCATGACCGGTAGGCCAGTGATGAACTCGGGCATCATCTTGCGCAGTAACGTGACGGGCACGGTGGCGATGTTCCCGTAGTCCAGGTAGCAGATCTTGTACACAACATACCTCTGATCTCCAAATACAGTCCCATGACCGGTAGGCCAGTGATGAACTCGGGCATCATCTTGCGCAGTAACGTGACGGGCACGGTGGCGATGTTCCCGTAGTCCAGGTAGCAGATCTTGTACACAACATACCTCTGATCTCCAAATACAGTCCCATGACCGGTAGGCCAGTGATGAACTCGGGCATCATCTTGCGCAGTAACGTGACGGGCACGGTGGCGATGTTCCCGTAGTCCAGGTAGCAGATCTTGTACACAACATACCTCTGATCTCCAAATACAGTCCCATGACCGGTAGGCCAGTGATGAACTCGGGCATCATCTTGCGCAGTAACGTGACGGGCACGGTGGCGATGTTCCCGTAGTCCAGGTAGCAGATCTTGTACACAACATACCTCTGATCTCCAAATACAGTCCCATGACCGGTAGGCCAGTGATGAACTCGGGCATCATCTTGCGCAGTAACGTGACGGGCACGGTGGCGATGTTCCCGTAGTCCAGGTAGCAGATCTTGTACACAACATACCTCTGATCTCCAAATACAGTCCCATGACCGGTAGGCCAGTGATGAACTCGGGCATCATCTTGCGCAGTAACGTGACGGGCACGGTGGCGATGTTCCCGTAGTCCAGGTAGCAGATCTTGTACACAACATACCTCTGATCTCCAAATACAGTCCCATGACCGGTAGGCCAGTGATGAACTCGGGCATCATCTTGCGCAGTAACGTGACGGGCACGGTGGCGATGTTCCCGTAGTCCAGGTAGCAGATCTTGTACACAACATACCTCTGATCTCCAAATACAGTCCCATGACCGGTAGGCCAGTGATGAACTCGGGCATCATCTTGCGCAGTAACGTGACGGGCACGGTGGCGATGTTCCCGTAGTCCAGGTAGCAGATCTTGTACACAACATACCTCTGATCTCCAAATACAGTCCCATGACCGGTAGGCCAGTGATGAACTCGGGCATCATCTTGCGCAGTAACGTGACGGGCACGGTGGCGATGTTCCCGTAGTCCAGGTAGCAGATCTTGTACACAACATACCTCTGATCTCCAAATACAGTCCCATGACCGGTAGGCCAGTGATGAACTCGGGCATCATCTTGCGCAGTAACGTGACGGGCACGGTGGCGATGTTCCCGTAGTCCAGGTAGCAGATCTTGTACACAACATACCTCTGATCTCCAAATACAGTCCCATGACCGGTAGGCCAGTGATGAACTCGGGCATCATCTTGCGCAGTAACGTGACGGGCACGGTGGCGATGTTCCCGTAGTCCAGGTAGCAGATCTTGTACACAACATACCTCTGATCTCCAAATACAGTCCCATGACCGGTAGGCCAGTGATGAACTCGGGCATCATCTTGCGCAGTAACGTGACGGGCACGGTGGCGATGTTCCCGTAGTCCAGGTAGCAGATCTTGTACACAACATACCTCTGATCTCCAAATACAGTCCCATGACCGGTAGGCCAGTGATGAACTCGGGCATCATCTTGCGCAGTAACGTGACGGGCACGGTGGCGATGTTCCCGTAGTCCAGGTAGCAGATCTTGTACACAACATACCTCTGATCTCCAAATACAGTCCCATGACCGGTAGGCCAGTGATGAACTCGGGCATCATCTTGCGCAGTAACGTGACGGGCACGGTGGCGATGTTCCCGTAGTCCAGGTAGCAGATCTTGTACACAACATACCTCTGATCTCCAAATACAGTCCCATGACCGGTAGGCCAGTGATGAACTCGGGCATCATCTTGCGCAGTAACGTGACGGGCACGGTGGCGATGTTCCCGTAGTCCAGGTAGCAGATCTTGTACACAACATACCTCTGATCTCCAAATACAGTCCCATGACCGGTAGGCCAGTGATGAACTCGGGCATCATCTTGCGCAGTAACGTGACGGGCACGGTGGCGATGTTCCCGTAGTCCAGGTAGCAGATCTTGTACACAACATACCTCTGATCTCCAAATACAGTCCCATGACCGGTAGGCCAGTGATGAACTCGGGCATCATCTTGCGCAGTAACGTGACGGGCACGGTGGCGATGTTCCCGTAGTCCAGGTAGCAGATCTTGTACACAACATACCTCTGATCTCCAAATACAGTCCCATGACCGGTAGGCCAGTGATGAACTCGGGCATCATCTTGCGCAGTAACGTGACGGGCACGGTGGCGATGTTCCCGTAGTCCAGGTAGCAGATCTTGTACACAACATACCTCTGATCTCCAAATACAGTCCCATGACCGGTAGGCCAGTGATGAACTCGGGCATCATCTTGCGCAGTAACGTGACGGGCACGGTGGCGATGTTCCCGTAGTCCAGGTAGCAGATCTTGTACACAACATACCTCTGATCTCCAAATACAGTCCCATGACCGGTAGGCCAGTGATGAACTCGGGCATCATCTTGCGCAGTAACGTGACGGGCACGGTGGCGATGTTCCCGTAGTCCAGGTAGCAGATCTTGTACACAACATACCTCTGATCTCCAAATACAGTCCCATGACCGGTAGGCCAGTGATGAACTCGGGCATCATCTTGCGCAGTAACGTGACGGGCACGGTGGCGATGTTCCCGTAGTCCAGGTAGCAGATCTTGTACACAACATACCTCTGATCTCCAAATACAGTCCCATGACCGGTAGGCCAGTGATGAACTCGGGCATCATCTTGCGCAGTAACGTGACGGGCACGGTGGCGATGTTCCCGTAGTCCAGGTAGCAGATCTTGTACACAACATACCTCTGATCTCCAAATACAGTCCCATGACCGGTAGGCCAGTGATGAACTCGGGCATCATCTTGCGCAGTAACGTGACGGGCACGGTGGCGATGTTCCCGTAGTCCAGGTAGCAGATCTTGTACACAACATACCTCTGATCTCCAAATACAGTCCCATGACCGGTAGGCCAGTGATGAACTCGGGCATCATCTTGCGCAGTAACGTGACGGGCACGGTGGCGATGTTCCCGTAGTCCAGGTAGCAGATCTTGTACACAACATACCTCTGATCTCCAAATACAGTCCCATGACCGGTAGGCCAGTGATGAACTCGGGCATCATCTTGCGCAGTAACGTGACGGGCACGGTGGCGATGTTCCCGTAGTCCAGGTAGCAGATCTTGTACACAACATACCTCTGATCTCCAAATACAGTCCCATGACCGGTAGGCCAGTGATGAACTCGGGCATCATCTTGCGCAGTAACGTGACGGGCACGGTGGCGATGTTCCCGTAGTCCAGGTAGCAGATCTTGTACACAACATACCTCTGATCTCCAAATACAGTCCCATGACCGGTAGGCCAGTGATGAACTCGGGCATCATCTTGCGCAGTAACGTGACGGGCACGGTGGCGATGTTCCCGTAGTCCAGGTAGCAGATCTTGTACACAACATACCTCTGATCTCCAAATACAGTCCCATGACCGGTAGGCCAGTGATGAACTCGGGCATCATCTTGCGCAGTAACGTGACGGGCACGGTGGCGATGTTCCCGTAGTCCAGGTAGCAGATCTTGTACACAACATACCTCTGATCTCCAAATACAGTCCCATGACCGGTAGGCCAGTGATGAACTCGGGCATCATCTTGCGCAGTAACGTGACGGGCACGGTGGCGATGTTCCCGTAGTCCAGGTAGCAGATCTTGTACACAACATACCTCTGATCTCCAAATACAGTCCCATGACCGGTAGGCCAGTGATGAACTCGGGCATCATCTTGCGCAGTAACGTGACGGGCACGGTGGCGATGTTCCCGTAGTCCAGGTAGCAGATCTTGTACACAACATACCTCTGATCTCCAAATACAGTCCCATGACCGGTAGGCCAGTGATGAACTCGGGCATCATCTTGCGCAGTAACGTGACGGGCACGGTGGCGATGTTCCCGTAGTCCAGGTAGCAGATCTTGTACACAACATACCTCTGATCTCCAAATACAGTCCCATGACCGGTAGGCCAGTGATGAACTCGGGCATCATCTTGCGCAGTAACGTGACGGGCACGGTGGCGATGTTCCCGTAGTCCAGGTAGCAGATCTTGTACACAACATACCTCTGATCTCCAAATACAGTCCCATGACCGGTAGGCCAGTGATGAACTCGGGCATCATCTTGCGCAGTAACGTGACGGGCACGGTGGCGATGTTCCCGTAGTCCAGGTAGCAGATCTTGTACACAACATACCTCTGATCTCCAAATACAGTCCCATGACCGGTAGGCCAGTGATGAACTCGGGCATCATCTTGCGCAGTAACGTGACGGGCACGGTGGCGATGTTCCCGTAGTCCAGGTAGCAGATCTTGTACACAACATACCTCTGATCTCCAAATACAGTCCCATGACCGGTAGGCCAGTGATGAACTCGGGCATCATCTTGCGCAGTAACGTGACGGGCACGGTGGCGATGTTCCCGTAGTCCAGGTAGCAGATCTTGTACACAACATACCTCTGATCTCCAAATACAGTCCCATGACCGGTAGGCCAGTGATGAACTCGGGCATCATCTTGCGCAGTAACGTGACGGGCACGGTGGCGATGTTCCCGTAGTCCAGGTAGCAGATCTTGTACACAACATACCTCTGATCTCCAAATACAGTCCCATGACCGGTAGGCCAGTGATGAACTCGGGCATCATCTTGCGCAGTAACGTGACGGGCACGGTGGCGATGTTCCCGTAGTCCAGGTAGCAGATCTTGTACACAACATACCTCTGATCTCCAAATACAGTCCCATGACCGGTAGGCCAGTGATGAACTCGGGCATCATCTTGCGCAGTAACGTGACGGGCACGGTGGCGATGTTCCCGTAGTCCAGGTAGCAGATCTTGTACACAACATACCTCTGATCTCCAAATACAGTCCCATGACCGGTAGGCCAGTGATGAACTCGGGCATCATCTTGCGCAGTAACGTGACGGGCACGGTGGCGATGTTCCCGTAGTCCAGGTAGCAGATCTTGTACACAACATACCTCTGATCTCCAAATACAGTCCCATGACCGGTAGGCCAGTGATGAACTCGGGCATCATCTTGCGCAGTAACGTGACGGGCACGGTGGCGATGTTCCCGTAGTCCAGGTAGCAGATCTTGTACACAACATACCTCTGATCTCCAAATACAGTCCCATGACCGGTAGGCCAGTGATGAACTCGGGCATCATCTTGCGCAGTAACGTGACGGGCACGGTGGCGATGTTCCCGTAGTCCAGGTAGCAGATCTTGTACACAACATACCTCTGATCTCCAAATACAGTCCCATGACCGGTAGGCCAGTGATGAACTCGGGCATCATCTTGCGCAGTAACGTGACGGGCACGGTGGCGATGTTCCCGTAGTCCAGGTAGCAGATCTTGTACACAACATACCTCTGATCTCCAAATACAGTCCCATGACCGGTAGGCCAGTGATGAACTCGGGCATCATCTTGCGCAGTAACGTGACGGGCACGGTGGCGATGTTCCCGTAGTCCAGGTAGCAGATCTTGTACACAACATACCTCTGATCTCCAAATACAGTCCCATGACCGGTAGGCCAGTGATGAACTCGGGCATCATCTTGCGCAGTAACGTGACGGGCACGGTGGCGATGTTCCCGTAGTCCAGGTAGCAGATCTTGTACACAACATACCTCTGATCTCCAAATACAGTCCCATGACCGGTAGGCCAGTGATGAACTCGGGCATCATCTTGCGCAGTAACGTGACGGGCACGGTGGCGATGTTCCCGTAGTCCAGGTAGCAGATCTTGTACACAACATACCTCTGATCTCCAAATACAGTCCCATGACCGGTAGGCCAGTGATGAACTCGGGCATCATCTTGCGCAGTAACGTGACGGGCACGGTGGCGATGTTCCCGTAGTCCAGGTAGCAGATCTTGTACACAACATACCTCTGATCTCCAAATACAGTCCCATGACCGGTAGGCCAGTGATGAACTCGGGCATCATCTTGCGCAGTAACGTGACGGGCACGGTGGCGATGTTCCCGTAGTCCAGGTAGCAGATCTTGTACACAACATACCTCTGATCTCCAAATACAGTCCCATGACCGGTAGGCCAGTGATGAACTCGGGCATCATCTTGCGCAGTAACGTGACGGGCACGGTGGCGATGTTCCCGTAGTCCAGGTAGCAGATCTTGTACACAACATACCTCTGATCTCCAAATACAGTCCCATGACCGGTAGGCCAGTGATGAACTCGGGCATCATCTTGCGCAGTAACGTGACGGGCACGGTGGCGATGTTCCCGTAGTCCAGGTAGCAGATCTTGTACACAACATACCTCTGATCTCCAAATACAGTCCCATGACCGGTAGGCCAGTGATGAACTCGGGCATCATCTTGCGCAGTAACGTGACGGGCACGGTGGCGATGTTCCCGTAGTCCAGGTAGCAGATCTTGTACACAACATACCTCTGATCTCCAAATACAGTCCCATGACCGGTAGGCCAGTGATGAACTCGGGCATCATCTTGCGCAGTAACGTGACGGGCACGGTGGCGATGTTCCCGTAGTCCAGGTAGCAGATCTTGTACACAACATACCTCTGATCTCCAAATACAGTCCCATGACCGGTAGGCCAGTGATGAACTCGGGCATCATCTTGCGCAGTAACGTGACGGGCACGGTGGCGATGTTCCCGTAGTCCAGGTAGCAGATCTTGTACACAACATACCTCTGATCTCCAAATACAGTCCCATGACCGGTAGGCCAGTGATGAACTCGGGCATCATCTTGCGCAGTAACGTGACGGGCACGGTGGCGATGTTCCCGTAGTCCAGGTAGCAGATCTTGTACACAACATACCTCTGATCTCCAAATACAGTCCCATGACCGGTAGGCCAGTGATGAACTCGGGCATCATCTTGCGCAGTAACGTGACGGGCACGGTGGCGATGTTCCCGTAGTCCAGGTAGCAGATCTTGTACACAACATACCTCTGATCTCCAAATACAGTCCCATGACCGGTAGGCCAGTGATGAACTCGGGCATCATCTTGCGCAGTAACGTGACGGGCACGGTGGCGATGTTCCCGTAGTCCAGGTAGCAGATCTTGTACACAACATACCTCTGATCTCCAAATACAGTCCCATGACCGGTAGGCCAGTGATGAACTCGGGCATCATCTTGCGCAGTAACGTGACGGGCACGGTGGCGATGTTCCCGTAGTCCAGGTAGCAGATCTTGTACACAACATACCTCTGATCTCCAAATACAGTCCCATGACCGGTAGGCCAGTGATGAACTCGGGCATCATCTTGCGCAGTAACGTGACGGGCACGGTGGCGATGTTCCCGTAGTCCAGGTAGCAGATCTTGTACACAACATACCTCTGATCTCCAAATACAGTCCCATGACCGGTAGGCCAGTGATGAACTCGGGCATCATCTTGCGCAGTAACGTGACGGGCACGGTGGCGATGTTCCCGTAGTCCAGGTAGCAGATCTTGTACACAACATACCTCTGATCTCCAAATACAGTCCCATGACCGGTAGGCCAGTGATGAACTCGGGCATCATCTTGCGCAGTAACGTGACGGGCACGGTGGCGATGTTCCCGTAGTCCAGGTAGCAGATCTTGTACACAACATACCTCTGATCTCCAAATACAGTCCCATGACCGGTAGGCCAGTGATGAACTCGGGCATCATCTTGCGCAGTAACGTGACGGGCACGGTGGCGATGTTCCCGTAGTCCAGGTAGCAGATCTTGTACACAACATACCTCTGATCTCCAAATACAGTCCCATGACCGGTAGGCCAGTGATGAACTCGGGCATCATCTTGCGCAGTAACGTGACGGGCACGGTGGCGATGTTCCCGTAGTCCAGGTAGCAGATCTTGTACACAACATACCTCTGATCTCCAAATACAGTCCCATGACCGGTAGGCCAGTGATGAACTCGGGCATCATCTTGCGCAGTAACGTGACGGGCACGGTGGCGATGTTCCCGTAGTCCAGGTAGCAGATCTTGTACACAACATACCTCTGATCTCCAAATACAGTCCCATGACCGGTAGGCCAGTGATGAACTCGGGCATCATCTTGCGCAGTAACGTGACGGGCACGGTGGCGATGTTCCCGTAGTCCAGGTAGCAGATCTTGTACACAACATACCTCTGATCTCCAAATACAGTCCCATGACCGGTAGGCCAGTGATGAACTCGGGCATCATCTTGCGCAGTAACGTGACGGGCACGGTGGCGATGTTCCCGTAGTCCAGGTAGCAGATCTTGTACACAACATACCTCTGATCTCCAAATACAGTCCCATGACCGGTAGGCCAGTGATGAACTCGGGCATCATCTTGCGCAGTAACGTGACGGGCACGGTGGCGATGTTCCCGTAGTCCAGGTAGCAGATCTTGTACACAACATACCTCTGATCTCCAAATACAGTCCCATGACCGGTAGGCCAGTGATGAACTCGGGCATCATCTTGCGCAGTAACGTGACGGGCACGGTGGCGATGTTCCCGTAGTCCAGGTAGCAGATCTTGTACACAACATACCTCTGATCTCCAAATACAGTCCCATGACCGGTAGGCCAGTGATGAACTCGGGCATCATCTTGCGCAGTAACGTGACGGGCACGGTGGCGATGTTCCCGTAGTCCAGGTAGCAGATCTTGTACACAACATACCTCTGATCTCCAAATACAGTCCCATGACCGGTAGGCCAGTGATGAACTCGGGCATCATCTTGCGCAGTAACGTGACGGGCACGGTGGCGATGTTCCCGTAGTCCAGGTAGCAGATCTTGTACACAACATACCTCTGATCTCCAAATACAGTCCCATGACCGGTAGGCCAGTGATGAACTCGGGCATCATCTTGCGCAGTAACGTGACGGGCACGGTGGCGATGTTCCCGTAGTCCAGGTAGCAGATCTTGTACACAACATACCTCTGATCTCCAAATACAGTCCCATGACCGGTAGGCCAGTGATGAACTCGGGCATCATCTTGCGCAGTAACGTGACGGGCACGGTGGCGATGTTCCCGTAGTCCAGGTAGCAGATCTTGTACACAACATACCTCTGATCTCCAAATACAGTCCCATGACCGGTAGGCCAGTGATGAACTCGGGCATCATCTTGCGCAGTAACGTGACGGGCACGGTGGCGATGTTCCCGTAGTCCAGGTAGCAGATCTTGTACACAACATACCTCTGATCTCCAAATACAGTCCCATGACCGGTAGGCCAGTGATGAACTCGGGCATCATCTTGCGCAGTAACGTGACGGGCACGGTGGCGATGTTCCCGTAGTCCAGGTAGCAGATCTTGTACACAACATACCTCTGATCTCCAAATACAGTCCCATGACCGGTAGGCCAGTGATGAACTCGGGCATCATCTTGCGCAGTAACGTGACGGGCACGGTGGCGATGTTCCCGTAGTCCAGGTAGCAGATCTTGTACACAACATACCTCTGATCTCCAAATACAGTCCCATGACCGGTAGGCCAGTGATGAACTCGGGCATCATCTTGCGCAGTAACGTGACGGGCACGGTGGCGATGTTCCCGTAGTCCAGGTAGCAGATCTTGTACACAACATACCTCTGATCTCCAAATACAGTCCCATGACCGGTAGGCCAGTGATGAACTCGGGCATCATCTTGCGCAGTAACGTGACGGGCACGGTGGCGATGTTCCCGTAGTCCAGGTAGCAGATCTTGTACACAACATACCTCTGATCTCCAAATACAGTCCCATGACCGGTAGGCCAGTGATGAACTCGGGCATCATCTTGCGCAGTAACGTGACGGGCACGGTGGCGATGTTCCCGTAGTCCAGGTAGCAGATCTTGTACACAACATACCTCTGATCTCCAAATACAGTCCCATGACCGGTAGGCCAGTGATGAACTCGGGCATCATCTTGCGCAGTAACGTGACGGGCACGGTGGCGATGTTCCCGTAGTCCAGGTAGCAGATCTTGTACACAACATACCTCTGATCTCCAAATACAGTCCCATGACCGGTAGGCCAGTGATGAACTCGGGCATCATCTTGCGCAGTAACGTGACGGGCACGGTGGCGATGTTGCCATAATCCAGGTAGCAGATCTTGGCCTCGCTGCTGCCTGCTCCGGAGACCAGGTCTAGGAATACCGCGCGGAACCACTGAGGATCTGTGAGATGAGAAAGGAAATGATTCAGTTAAGTGTGATTTAGGAACACATTCCTTTTGCGTACAGTTAAGGAGTGGAATTCCCTGCCGAGTTTGTGTTTACTGGTAGCTCTAAACAGGTCACGTTACGCCTAGGCAAGCATGCTCCACATCAACGACTACATCGTAGCTTTCCATCAGGTAAGATAGTGGTGATCAGTCATCACCATCTCTTCCTGCTCTTGTCCGTGTTACTTAGGGTCGACGCAACATTTTTACTTCTTCCATTCTGTCCTGTCACGCGACATGCATTAACACCCTTTTTTTTTCATTTACTCCTCACACAATCCATCTTTCTCTCTCTCCATCCACCGATGTTTGACCAGGTTTGACTGGAAGCCAATCCCAACACACAGGGAAAGCAGATTGATTTATTGTGGGGATGAAAGTTCAATGAAGATAACAAATCGATCTTGAAATGAATAGCAATATACTTACAGGGAGGTAGCTGAGCGATGCAAAGCTCTTCAGGTTTCGGTAGATAAGGCTCCCTGCCTAGCTCACTGTTGCAGTAGTCGGCCATCTGTAACAACATTAAATGCATCAGGCATTTAATAAATTAATTAAAAAAATTGTTGGAAGTCAATAGTACGGAAGTGTCAGCGAAGTCAATAGTACGGAAGCCAGCTTGACAACGGGACGTCAGCAGAAACGTAAAGCCTCTTGTACACGGCACATATTTACGCCGGCGCACAGTGTTGTATGGATCACTGAGAGAGCTTGTTGACACAAACGGCGGCGCTACGGCACGGTACCACCAGTCTATGGTTACTTGTACACGGTTTTATTAACCGTGCCTTATACTGAGCAGCCCGCGAGTTATCGTACCGCTACGATAGATATCATTGTGGACAGCGAAAACTGTTAACCAATCGCATCAGGCTACACTGGAAGGCAACCCAACTGACAACAGAAACCAGTAAATCTGAATCCAGTCTTGCTATGAAGTACCGTGTTACCCCAGTTGTGGACACGGGGTCTCATTCGTAACAAAGAAAGTTTGGTTCAAATAAATGTCACTAGATGGCGCGACATGTATTGATCTGTGGTTGAAGTGTGTATAATTTTTAAGTTTTTATTTTTTCTGTCTTTATTAAGGTTTATTCATACATAATCAACTCTTATACACACAAAATTATGGAACAATGGGCTCTTATTTCAAATTTTCATAGATGATTGGAATGAACAATTAATATTTATACCAGTAGATGGCGCTGCATTAAATTTCAAAGGTTAACAACTAGATTTTTAAATTTTGTTTTGTTTAATAATATCACAGATAGAGTACGTAGCAGCAGTACAAGAGTACAGTGTACAGTGCCATTTTAATGTCATCTATTACGAATAAAAGTATAATGTAACCCTTCTTGCAAAGTCGCTGCTAACACCATCTATTGGGAACGAACGCGATTGATGTACTAACAAAAATAGCCAGCATAGGCAGATGAAATACGCTAGTTACGACGGGACAATTTCTTTGTATGGGATGAGGCATCTGTATGCCAATATTATATTATCTGTGGTTGTGGAGGTCTGCCGCTCCTCGTAAAATACTGGTATTGAGCTAAACCCGGCTAGACTGGAAGCCGACCCCAATATAGTTGGGAAAGGGCTAGGCAGATGATGATCTGGTTACACTGGAAGGCAACCCATCTAACCCAGAGAGATCTTACCTTGGCCGTCAGCTGGTTGAAGACGGTATCCGCGTTAGCATCAGAGCTGTCGTACCCGCAGATGGCGCCGCCCTTCAAAACGCTGATGTCCAACACTTCGACGGTGCAGCCGGTCTTGGGCAGCGACGTGTATATCACGTCCGCGAACATTATGGGCTCCGTCTCTGTTAATAGGAATGAGATTTTGTATAATAAAGTGTGAAAAAATTAAAATGGAAGTGGGCAGGTCATGTAGCCAAGCTAGAGGACAGGTGGACTAGCAGGGTGACAAAGTGGAAGGGTCCATACCGTCGCTGTAGAATGATAACCTCGTATGTCCAGAAATCCAAACTTCACAGGAAACGAAAAAAACGGTTAATTTCGTCAATGTATGAAATATTCGTTTTACTCAATAGATGGCACTAGTAGTCATATAACGGGTTCACAGTTTCGCCGTATTATGAAATACGTGGTTTTCATACAATTTTTACAACAAAAAAAAAAAAGATTTTTTGACATACGAGGTTTTCATTCTACAGCGACGATACGGCAAACGTCTCAAAGGGAGACCATATTCGAGATGGGCAGACGAGATAATAAAATTAGTGGGGCCCTGCTGGAGCCAAATAGCCCAGGATAGAGACAAATGGAATTCTTTAGAGGAGGCCTTCACCGTCGCCTAAGGAGGGGTTCCTGCACAGGAATAAGTTTTAGTTATATTATTCAACTAGCTTTTGCCCGCGGCTTCGCCCGAGCGCCCGTTACAAATATGGTAATTTTATGATAGCCTATAGCACTCAGGAAGAAAGCAGCTTCCTATCAATATAGACATTTATGTAATCGAACCTGGATCTTTACAGATTATCCCATACAAACAAAAAAACAAATTTAACCTCTTTATTATATTAGTATAGATAGTATTGTAAACAATAATTATAATTTTACCTTTCTTTTTTCCTACTTTTTGAACACATAATTTATTGTGTATTTATAATGCAAGAAATAAAAGGTTTTTTATTTTTATTTATTTTTTATAATGAAGTGTTATGGCCGGTATACACGGCAACGATAAAACTGCGCAAACGAACTGCACAGTTAATTTGCGCAGTTTAATCGAACGTATGTACAAAAATCGACGCAGATGTTTTGGTTAGTGCAAGCATTGGAGCAAGGTTTCTTGGCGTTGGAAGCTATTCTTACCGATGACATCACCTCCTTTCTGCTCAAACTTCTTCCAGTTGGGCGTGCACATCTCGACGAGGCGGGCGCCGACGTTGATTCTGTTCTTCACAATGGTGAGATCAGCTTCGGCACCGCTCGGGGCCGTCTTACGACCGTCGCGAAGGGTCTGGAAGAGAAGAAAAATTTGTTAGCTAAAAATCTGATATGTGTTTAACTGAATAACGGGTGCGTAGCTTCATAGATGCGTATTCGTCATTATACGCCTACGTGAAGCTTGTATACTAAACTCATCTACCGAGCCTTTTCCCAACTATATTGGGGTCGGCTTCCAGACAAGCCGGATTTAGCTGAATACCAGTATTTTACGAGGAGCGGCTGCCTACCAGACCTCCACAACCCAATTGGGGTAACACTGTACTTCATGGCAAGACTGGAGTCAGATTTACTGGCTTCTGACTATCCGTAACGACTGCCAAAGATCTGCAAATGACAGCCGGGACCTACGGCTTAACGTGCTTTCCGAGGCACGACGGAAACTCGGTGTGTTAAGATGGTCACCCATCAACAGAGCAACTTTGGCAAGCGTTGCTTAACCTTAAAGATCGACCCGCGGATGTTATTATCTAGCCACGAGCTCCTCATGCGTCCTAACATATGAACGTATAATGACGTAAATACATCTATAAGTTATACGTCCGTTGTCAGTGGGCCTAACCATGAAGTTTTTAAAGGGTCTTCCTTCTCCATAGCGAACAACCAAGTGAAACCATGTACTAGCTTCTGAAGTTTTATAATACCCACGTAGACATTGTGGTAGGCAGCCGCTCCTCGTAAAATACTGGTATTCAGCTGAATCCGGCTTGACTGGAAACCGACCCCAATATAGTTGGGAAACGGCTAGGTAGATGATGATGATCGCTGTTTACTTACCAACAAAAGCTCTTCATCCTGCGACAGCTCCGCCACAAACTCCTTCGCGGCTTCAGACATTTCAGTGGGCGGCGCGAGGTTCAACATCGACACCTGTGTATTTACAGTCGACAGGTCGAAGTCAGGCGGGCAGGGGTATAGGTTCTCTAGCGTGGACACTTCGATGTTACCTGTAATGTGGGCCATAGACGGAAAATGTTAGATGAAAGGGATTTTACAAAGGGCCTTGTGGCGGTGCGGCCGCCAGGCGCACCGGCTACACACTGAACGCGTCACCGCGGCTACCACCCATATATATAGATTCGGATTTAACCGCCTCGAAACTCTCGGGTAGCGCGATATTCAAATATAAAATCCAAAAGCTAGTGTAATACCGTCACTACTTGCGACCCCAAAATGTGTATGTAAATAGCCCAAAACTGACAATAAATCTATTGCTAATATTCTGCAAACCACGAGTTTCTTTTACCATCCTCTATTCGCTAAAGCCTTAAGAGGCCTATCAAGTCAGGCTAAAGGAACGAAAGAGTTAGAGCGTTTTCACATTATCCGATCCGATATCGATGTCGGACCACGATAACCGACATCCGATATCCGACAACACGAGCTATTTTCACATATTTCCGACAAAATCGTTCCGATACGGCCATTTGCTCGATAGCTTAATGCAGGCAGGTCGTCAAGGCAGACTATAATAGAAAACTTTATTTGCTGTATCAATAATATTTGAGACGCAAAAAAATATCTGAAGCTAGATATTCAGAGGGAGCATTTTATACTCTTTTTAGCTAAGCTACAAAACGCACCTATACTCCGTCGGTTTAGGTAGTTAACTAAAGGTAAACAATCTTGGTATGTCTTTTTATATTAAAGATGTCGTATATAATATACACAAAGATTATTTAAATTTAGTTTATTAGCTAACATCGATTTAGGTAAATATCTATTTGCAAAGATTTTTACATACAATTTATAGACAACTTTTAGATAAAAAGACATGCCAAGATTGTTTACCTTTAGTTAACTACCTAAACCGACGGAGTATAGAAAGTTTTTTAATTACTTTCGTATGAGTGAATCGACATTTAATTATTTGCTGATTCATCTCACAAATATTAAATTGTCTACGCACACAAGAGACGATTTAGAACATTATCGCCCCACGGCTCACGGGCGTCCGATGGTGCCGCCAGCATATCGGTGTTCCAATATCTGATATCGGGTGAGACAATATGAAAGACAGGTACATATTTCATACATTTTTTTTATTAATTTTTAAAAATTTAACATATTTTTTTAAAAATTGGAAAAAAAGTTTTATTAGGGTAGAGGGGGGCTACCCTAACAAAACATGTAAAGTAAAAAGCGATTTTTTTTTAATTTCAACCCTTATGTGTGATATAGTGTTGGATAGGTATTCAAAAATGAATAGGAGTTAACTAAAATAATTTTTTGATAATATCAATAATTTCGGAAATAATCGCTCCAAAAGTAAAAAACAATGTGTGTGTGTCCCTCTAACTTTTGAACCATAAGTTTAGAAAATATGAAAAAAATCTGGAAAGTAGAGCATTATAAAGACTTTCTAGGAAAATTATTTTGAACTTGATGGGACGAACAGTTTTTGAAAAATTGGGGACACTTATTGTGACGGACGGGAAACTACGGAACCCTACACTGAGCGTGGCTCGACACGCTCTTGGCCGGTTTATTTTTCCTTTTTTCTTTGTTATTTTTTATTTTGTTTTATCTATGTTACTTTTTTTCTATTTGTCATTTGCATCATTGCATATTTAGTATAATGGAAAGGAAGAGCGGAACCTTCAACTACAGGCATTTCTAGATTCCTAAATGGAGACTTCTCGACATCTAATTTAAGCCAAACATAATATGTAATAAAGGGTAGGAAGAAGAAGAATAAACTCACCATACTCAGCATACTCGATCAGGTACTTGTTCTTGTTGACGTTGACGCGCTTCACGAGCGCGCGGTAGAAGCAGTCGTCTACAAACTTGCCGATCACCGTCTGTCCGGGCGTCGGCGGTTCTGTCAGCGGTTTAGCTGGGGAGAAACACATGTATTAATTTACCTGTACTACAGGTTTTTCTCAGGCACTATAGGACTTATAATAGCGGAATCATCATCATCTGCCTAGCCTTTTCCCAACTATATATTGACTTAGACTTCCAGTCAAGCCAGATTTAGCTGAATACCAGTATTTTACGAGGAGCGGTTGCCTACCAGACCTCCACAACCCATTAACTGGGGTAACACGGTACTTCATGGCAAGACTGGACTATATTGTATACTAAATAAGAAATATAGCTAGAGAATCGAGCATGGTCATGTTCTCTCCTGTGCTATGGGAGTATTATTAGACTATTGTCCGCAGAGGCGTATCTTCATACAGCAGGTTAACGTAATCAAAAATAAGGAAAGGCATCCCCTGAAGTGCTCACTTGAAGTCAAACTGTAAAGTCGCATCGAAGCGGCAAGTGTCTTTGTCCCAATAAGCATGCAGTGTTGAATACACATCTATGAAGGTACGAGTCCGTGGACAGTAGATTCAGATTCATTTAATCATTGTAAAACATAGTGTACATTACAAGTTCTTATAGACAAGTTCTGGTAGACCCAGTCTCTCTTTATCATTTTTCTTGACATATTTGACAATATATTTTACCGTATTTTTTTTTGTCTGGTTACTGGTTAGCGCACCGGCTTACGTAATAGCTACGAACCTCCCACGGTCGGTAGGCTTTAAACACTATTTAGCAAAGGTTTTAGTCCACGATCAGATCCGTCAGCTTCCCTTTAAGCCTGAAAGTGTAGACTGCAGCCTACCTTTGATAGCACTGAGCAACACTTGCTGCAGCACGTCGTTGTATCTCCTCTGCGAGTCGCCGTCGGCCGGGCGCACGAACACTTTGTCTAGCGTGTCGGCCAGCACCAGTAGCACCTTAGAGCCGTCCGTCAGAGGCGGCCGGACCACTTCTGGGATGCTGACGGCTGTGGAAGAGAATTTTTTAATGACGTTACATTTTAATTAAAATAATTGTCGCTGTCAAACCAAAATCTGCTAGAGTGCATCTAATGATAGCGCGACCTGGAGTTTTTTTTTTAATTTGATTGGCAACATTATTCAGCCGCAATTATAGGAAATAAAAAAAAACCTCCTACTAGTTAGTAATACCACATACAACATTTTTGGTTTTAACCTCTTTTTCTCAGGTCGCGCTTTCATTAGGCGGACTATAGTATGAAATACTCTCCAGCTGGGAATTCCACTCCTTAGCTGTACACGCAATGAATGTGTTCCTAAAACGTTTAGTGCGTATAGGTTTTTTTTTTTATGGTAGGGGAATCATCAGAATGACTTCCCCCGCTCTTGGGCGGAGCGGGAGGGCGTGTCAGACTCTTACTGACTAAACCCCTACCCCGTTCCTTCGTTGCCTTCGTTCTGGGGGGGACTCGGTGTCAACCGTTAGGAATACCACATGTTCCCCCCAGAGGCTTCGGCCCTACCGGGCCCCTACAGTTTGCTGACATCTCCTTGAGGCGCGCGTGGAACAGAACGCGCCGTTGACGACTGGGCTCGGTCCAGATTATTTCCAGACTGCCGGACAGCGAGCTACCCAGTGCTCGCCGTCCGCGAACCCGCGCCTACGGTGGTCGGAAATCGGGATCGGGATCTCGGCGGCGGCGGCGTGAGGACCGTTTCCTCACGCGCTCGCGGTCAGCAGCCTCCTTCACGAGCATTACTGCTTCGCAGAAGGAGGCGACCGCATGCCAACCCTCCTCGCTCCGGACCATGGCCTGAACCAGGGCCCGGCGCGAGAGCGAGCCGCTCCCGATAGCCTCCACAAGGATCTAAGCTCACCTTGATATTCCACAGTAGGCAGCCATCTGAACACTTCACCCTCGCCCAAATTGGCGTCGGTCTCGACGTCAGCCATGGATATCTTGTAGCCGTTTGCTGTTTGAGCTACAATCTTGCAGTTAAGGCTGGTTCCAAGCTGTAACAAAGTAAATATTTTTTAGTTTAGTTTAGTAGGATTCACACGTTTACTGACTAAAATCACACCTGAGTTTTACAGCTGCCCTTTGCGTTTAATGAGGTTTTTTTTTACAAAAAAAACCTCATTAAAATCGGATTATTCGTTTGGGAGCTACGATGCCACAGAGAGACACATACACATTTATACACACAAACACGTCAAACTTATAACACCCCGTCGTATTTGCGTCGGGGGTTAAATAGTGAATCATTGGTGCATTTGCAGTTGCACCAATCAGTCAATATTTCAAGGAACTCTAATTGACTATGACCTACTACTTTGTGACTAAAGCCCTGTATTCATGGTAAACATTTCTTTAACAACAGTTGATCAACGTTGTTGATGAACGGCAAGAATGTTGCTGGAAACTTTGTTTAAATCAGTATGGGTTGTCCACACGGCAGTCCGCTCATCGAGCGAGACCTTGTCAACATGCTGTTGTCAACTCTGCAACACACAGTGTTGCCAGCAACATGTTGACAGTAATTCCGCAACACGTTGATTCAACTTTGTTGCTAAACAAATGTTTACCATGAATACGGGGCTTAAGCTGAATACGCAACAACCCCGATAGGCAGCAGGTGACGTAGTTCTCACCTCGACAGCCTTGCTAACGAGCACAGCGCAGAACTCGGGCACGGCCTCGTACTTGGCGGGCAGTTTGCGGCACTTGTCGCTGGCAGTGACCGAGACGAGCCTGCCGCTGTCCAGCAGCGCCAGAGTGCTGCAGTTGAGGCAGCGCGCGCGGTACCAGCCGCAGTCTTCGGGGTTGAAGTACGCGATTGTTTCGCCGGGTGTTAGTCTGTGGAACAGAGAAATTATTTTATTTTAAAGTCAACTAAAAGATCTTGTATTTTGATGATCACAATAATATTATATTACGATCGAACTGTTAAATAGATTTCGATGAAACTTTGCACATTTTTAAATATAGGTTGTCGGCGCTCAAATACGCATAGACCACCGCGGGTACGGCGCGGGGTCGGGGGACTGAAAATGGTCGCACCGAGCCGCGCGGCCACCGCAGCCCGTCCAAGCACCGAGCTCACAAACACCGGCCACTCCGGGCATTTCTTTTGCACGGTCTTCAATTAATGTAAATTACGGCATTACACCTATATTTTATACAGTCCACGTTTTTTATTTATTTACAAGGTCCCAATGAATAGACTAATAGGCCTCTTTCAAGCGTTGCCCAATTCCCGTGACCCTTACCAGGTATACGTCCCCCGTGACAACGCTGCGCGCACCGTTACGCGATCGCTACTCTTACCTTTACCTTTCGTCGCCATCGAACATCTGTTCTGAGAGCAATGTGCCCTGTCCACTGACACTTAAGTTTGGCGACTCTTCGCAAAGAATCTCCGCGTGTTACACGAGTACTCTCTTCGGCCACGTGAAAGTGGGTTTTTTTCTCCATTGCTTACGTCAAAAAGGAAACCTTGTGGAAATATCAAGCAATCATCCCAGTAGTTTCTGCTGTGCGTTGATATTTCTCTTCTTTTATGAAGTATACATAAAGCTACTCACTTGGCCGGCTGGTCATCCTTATTGCAATCAATCACGAAGTCCTCGCAGAGGCTCTGGTAGTCCATCTCGAAGGCTTCAGCCATCGTCAGGCAGACGTAGTCTCCGCGGGAGATACGGCAGTCGGAGGCTTTGGCGTCCACTGACATCATTCATCATCTCAGCCGAAAGACGTCCACTGCTGGACATAGGCCTCCCCCAAGCGTCGCCACAGCGACCGGTCCTGCGCGTCTCGCATCCATCGGATTCCCGCGACCCTCGCCAGGTCGTCGGTCCACCTTGTGGGAGGCCGCGCCAACGCTGCGTCTTCCGGTACGTGGTCGCCACTCTAGAACCTGCAGTCCCCATCGACTATCTGTTCTATGTGCCCTGCCCACTGCCACTTAAGTTTCTGACATCATTAATAAACAAATATAAGGCTACTCACTTGGCCGGCTGGTCGTCCTTATTGCAATCAATCACGAAGTCCTCGCAGAGGCTCTGGTAGTCCATCTCGAAGGCTTCAGCCATCGTCAGGCAGACGTAGTCTCCGCGAGAGATACGGCAGTCGGAGGCTTTGGCGTCCACTGACATCATTATTGAGTCGCCCACCGACATTCTCTCTAGGAGATAGCTGTGGACAGAGAATTTGTTATTTAAAGTATAGTATGTCGGAGAAGTCTATAGTATGGAAGTGTCGACAAGTCAATAGTACGGACGCCAGCTTGACAACAGAACGTCAGCGGATACGTCAAACCGCTTGACAGAGTCAGGGCGTGGCTACGGGTGGGGCAGAGCCCGCCAAGACGGCGATCACTCTCAGCCAGTCCGTCGCAGTGTCAACACGTACTGAAACTGTTCTACGTTTTGTTGTCTGTACCATAAAAATAGTGCACTGTATCAAATTATATCCAAAGTAAAGGTGATCGAAATCCTAGCCGTTGTTATTTATTGCACGATACCCAAGTAGGCCCACCTGGTTCTGATCATAGCTCGAAACCATCCTGGATGATCCGACAAGTATAATATTACAGCATTATGCTGAGCGGTCGGCCGTTTTGCACGGACGTGGCGCATATTTCTTGTAGTTTTTATTTTATTTTTTTGTTTAACATGTTTGTAAATTTGCCACTGTTCATGCAAATAAAGAGTATTTCTTTATTTCTTTCTATATTCCACAACTTTCACACAACGCGATCTAGTCCCAAGATAAGCAGAGATTGTGTTATGGGTACTTAAAAAATCTTTACAAAATCTTTATTTATGAACCAGATATGTAGTTACATATCAGTAGGTGATTGGCGCCTCCTTTTAATTCATGAATCCCCGACCGGTCTCATAGGACCGCGCTGTTATTGTCTTACTATTGTGTCTCGTTTCGCGGGTATTGATAGGTTAAGCAAGTAATGTCTGTGTTACAAGACTCTGCTCTTCGACAGAAAAATACAATTAAGTAATAAAATAATAACTTAGATAAAAAACTAATGACTAAAATGTTGAATAAGGGTGTTTGGTAAGCGTTTTTCATTAAAAAAGGCGTTGAAAAGAAGGCTGAGTTAGAGCTATTAGGCACAAGATGTATTGCATAGCATAACATCAGCCTTAATGTTACCACTGTTGGGACTCAGGCCTCCTCTCTAGGAGAGGGAATGGGTCAAAATTCACCACGCGGCCCAGTGCGGATTGGTAGATGTCACACGACTTCGAATTTTTGGTTCTAGGACATGCGGGTTTCCTCACGATGTTTTCCTTCACCGTTTTGAGAGCACTGGTGATGAAATAAATTACAAGTAATACGCTTGGCTAGGATTGAACCCGCCACCTACAACTCGTAAGTCATGGCCGTTACCATTGAGCCACCACTGCTTTCACAAAAGATGTATAGCTAGATAAAAAAAAAACACAAAACAATTTTATTGCAAAAAAAGACCCCAAATATTTAGGCGTCAACCCAAGCATACTTGGACAGTGTAAAGAAAGTACATGCAATTCGTATACAACATAATTTTTAGTATATGCGAAACCTGAACCTTCCAATAATTTTTACACCATGCTATATTTTTTCCCAAAAATAGATTAGAAACCACTATAGTGATTGCCCAGCATATAGTGATTGCCCATATTAAGAAGCAATGCGCTTTTTTGGTAATTTTTAAAGGGTTAGTATAAATTTATAAAATTTAAACTACTGTTGATGTTACTACAACATCTGTCATTAAATTTATACTAACCCTTTAAAAATTACCAAAAAAACGCATTGATTCTTAATGTGGGCAATCACTATATGCTGGGCAATCACTACAGTGGTTACCTTATGTAAAAAAACAATTTTCGATCACTTTTTCGAGCAGGTGAGGCCGTATACCAACAAAAATGATAGCAAGCGTTTATCGAATGATCATCAACCAAAATTGCCGCATTTGGAGTGAAGAACAACCGCATGCCATGAAATGACTTGACTTGTTTCAAGTCAGGGGCCCGAAATCATATTAAAACATTAATGACATAAAACTGCCTTTCGAATAAAACCAATATCAAGCCAATTTATCATAATTTTGACGTGTTTTATTTCATTTTAAAGTTCTATCTACCTCTAAAAATAATATACAAGTTGGTCACCGAGCGATTTTATACCTACCTACGGCGCATGTGGTTTTCAAGCTCGCGCCTGACCATTTCTTCTACCTTCTGTCGACAAAATTCCGCCTCACGAGTCGAGCCAGTGGCCCCCAGCGCCGTAGGGTTGACATTGATAACGAGTTCACCTAAACTGGATGTAACTGTGACTGTGAGTAGCGGTGGTTAATATAGCGTATAACCGGCGGCACGTAACTTGGCAAGAGTCGTTAGTTGCGCAGAAATCGTTTTTTAGATCTATTTGGTGGTCAAGCGGGACGGGGTATGAGGTAGCGCAGCTCCGGCGCGCGGTTGGTGCAGTATTATAAAGTAGTCTATGATTAGTGCGTTAGTCGACTTTTGCCTCCGCACTGCGTTACGTCTCGTTCGCTCATTCGTTTTTTTGTGCACCATGCGCGAAATTACCCCCAGTTCGTTAATTTCTTGCCAACTTATTTGCCGGGTGTTTATATCGCCAAAATCAAGCACGCTATTTTTTTTTAGCATTTAGAATTTGCTATTTTCGGTTTGCCTCCGTGCTATAATATAACTTCTCGCTCAAAAAAACGCCAACAGCGCGGCCAAAACGGGATAGCAACATAACGCCGAAAGCGTCTACTCAACAAAACACAAGTAGCGGGGAGAAAACGAGATAGCAATCTATGACCGTAGCACGAGTACAAAACCTTTTATTTTTAAGTCAATTTCGAACTAATCTAACACAAGCAAAACAATAACAACAGAAAAACTGTAACATTCGATAACGAGAAAAAATGCAGCATTCACAAGTATCCACAAGCGAATAACGGTCATCATCATCTACCTAGCCTTTCCCCAACTATATTGGGGTCGGCTTCCAGTCAAGCCGGATTTAGCTGAATACTAGTATTTTACGAGGAGCGGCTGCCTACCAGACCTCCACAACCCATTAACTGGGGTAACACGGTACTTCATGGCAAGACTGGAGTCAGATTTACTGGCTTCTGACTATCCGTAACGACTGCCAAAGATCTAAAAATGACAGCCGGCATCTACGGTTTGAGGTTTCGCATAAACTAATAATAATGTCGTATATGAGAGATCTCTGTTTAGTGGGACGCATTATTTCTGAGAAGCAGAGTCTAGACTTTTATACATTTGATGGCTCACTATTATTCCCCTTTATTGGGTCAAAAAAAAAATCCTTACTTCTCCCGCTCTTGGGCAGACCGGGTGGGTGTGTAAGACTTTTACAGATTAAAATCTACTCCTATAGTATTGCCTGCGTTTTAGGGCCCTGAAGTTCTCTTTCACACAACCCATAGCCCCAGTAGGCTTCGACTCTGCTGGGCATCTACTACAGTTTGCTGATATCTTACTTATCTACTTGAGTCACGCGTGGAACGACTACGTGCCGTCTATCTATCTGGCATTTATCCTGAATAATAACTATTTCTCTTGTTTATATAATAACTGTTTCCCTGTTATTGCATTTGATCATGTACTTGAGCGCATTATTTGACTTGGGCTTGGTTCGGACGGAGAGCTACCCATTGTTCGCCGTTCCCAAGCTGACATCTACTGTGAACTGAGTGTAAGTGTATGTGAAAGATGCTTTCTCTAAAACCTTGAAGAATCACTTTTTCTGATTCTGTTACTGCAGTTGATCATATACTTGTGCGTATTATTGGACTTTGGATTGGTTCGGACGGCGAACTACCCATTGCTCGCCGTTCCCAAGTCCACGCCTACTGTGGAAAAGTGTATGTGTGTGTGAAAGATGCTTTCTCTAAAACCAGACTTGCTTCTTAGGCATCATCTTCCCTGTAACTGCAGTTGACCATATACTTGTGCGCATTATTGGACTTGGCTTGGTTCGGATGGTTATCGGACGGCGAGCGACCTATTCGTCGCCGTCCGCAAGCCAACGCCTACGGTGGACTGAGTGTATGTGTGTGAAAGATGCTGTCTTTAAAACCCTGAAGAATAACTCTTTCTCATATTCTGTTACTGCAGTTGATAATATACTTGTGCACATTATTGGACTTGGGCTTGATCCGGACGGAGAACTACCCATTGCTCGCCGTTCGCAAGCTAACACCTACTGTAGACTGAGTGTATGTGTGTTTGAAAGATGCTTTCTCTAAGACCCTGAAGAATAACTATTTTTCTGATTCTGTTACTGCAGTTGATCATAACATGTGAGCATTATTGGATTTGGGCTTGGTTCGGACGGCGAGCTACCTATCGCTCGCCGTCCGAAAGCCCACATCTATGCCGAACTGAGTGTATGTGTGTGTGTGAAAGATGCTTTCTCTAAAACCCTGAAGAATAACTCTTTCTCATATTCTGTTACTGCAGTTGATCATATACTTGTGCGCATTATTGGACTTGGGCTTGGTCCGGACTGCGAGCTACCCATTGCTCGCCGTCCGCAAGCTAACGCCTACTATAGACTAAGTGTACGTGTGTGCAGAATAACTATTTTTCTGTTTTTGTTAGTGCAGTTGATCATAATAATATACGTGTTTTTTTTTTGATATCCCATAACTCTAGGGTATGATTGAGGCCATATCAAAGAATCAACTGGCATATGAGTTATGTTCCAATGCTTCAACAAAATAATTCGGCTAATGATTGGTTTGAACAAAAATATAAAAATAAATTACTTGTATTTATCAATGAAACTTAGATATATGATATCTCCGAAACGATGCATTTTTGGACCACCTATTCTAGGAGTTTTAGAATTATTTTTACCTACAGAATATAACCCTAGAGTTATGGGATATCAAAAAATACAGATTGTATTTGTGCGCATTATTGTGGACCGGACGGTGAGCTACCTATCGCTCGCCGTCCGAAAGCCCACACCTATGCCGAACTGAGTGTATGTGTGTGTGAAATATTCTTTCTCAAAAACCAGACTCACTTCTTAGGCACCATCTTCCTAGTAGGGGTAACATCGCTTACACTGGCCGGTTTAACTGTAGGGTTAACTACTACAGTTTCTGTCTCTTTTGGAGGGGGGACTTCTTCCTGAGGTTTCGGGGGTTTTGCGACTTCCGGGCTTTTAACGGGGGGTTCAGGGACCGATCTAGCGTGCAAATAAAACATACAAAGCAAAATATAAAGCAGAGAACAAAAAAAAAGCAGGTGCAAAAGGTGCAATACGTATTAAAAATACTTGTTCAGTACACGTGCGGAACCGTCATTGCAACTTGTTCCGACTGTCAACATTTGTCGGAACTCTTTGCAATGACAGGCTTTCCGCACTCGTAATGAAATATACTATTTCACACTTTAACCGCATGCGTCGGACTGGTATGACAAGCGTATTCGTGTTCTATTCGCCAGGGTCGTGTATTAACGACCCGACTCCACCTCGTTTAGCTCTCCAATCGCCATAGGTGACCGAAGAGTTAACGAAATGGAGTTTTTGGTCGTGGATGTGCAAACAAAGGCAAAGGCGAGAGTTCTTGTCGGATATATACGACGTAGGCGGTTAAATGTCAGCTCCAGCTTTAGAATAATCGAGATGCAGGCAGATGTAGAATAAGAAAAAAGTATTCATAGAAGACATCAAGCTTACGTAGGCGATTCAACGCGATGCGACGCGGCGCTAATGACACAAACAAATTGATACTCCAATCGCAGCGTGTACTTAGGCCGTGCCCAACCGCACGTTTATGCGGTACGGCGATGAGAAAAGCGATGCGGATGCGTACTGTTGGTGTATACGAAGCTAAGTTGGTCGCACACACCTTGGATGTTAGTTTGAAATGAATCACTGATAGCCAAAGATCTGATTAATTGCATAATCTTGAATATCACTTAACTTATATGTATTATTGCAGTGTAAGTGACCTCTATGGCATAGTGTCCACGGACGAGTAGAAGCTTGCATACAAAACTATGACAATGTGTCCAAGAAGCGGCAACATCATGCGGCCGCTTCACGCAGGCGTACACCACGCGTCTATGAAGTAACGCGCCCGTGGACAGTGGCCTTATGAGTACAGCTGTCTTTAAATGCTAATTGCGTACTCGCTTTACATTATAATTCGTGCGTATTTTTTTATTTATTTATTAATAGTTTTGTACACACATTTATGAATCGGATAATAAGAAGGAGACAGAATATAGGTAAAAGGTAATGCTTATTGAGTAATGAAATAGTGCTGAACTGCAATACGCCAGGAGAAATGTACAACACATGACTCTTACGATTTAATAATTTCGCGCTGACTATTCAGTGCGCAAACTTGTTCTATGTAAATAAGGGTTAAAGTGACTTTTATCGCACGCACGTAGGACGTAGCCATCGCGTCGCGTTGCAGTCGCGTCCACGTCGGATCGCTTTACAACCACAGTCACGTTGAATCGCCTACATTATTACAAGCCCAGTGCACATTTTACAGCCACAAGCTCTAAAACAGTGTTTTTCAATCTGAAGGTCGCGTTCGCGTGTCAGGTAAAAGAAGAGATTGTTACTGATCCTACGCTACAATAAAATATAAACATTAATGATTAAAGCTGTGCCTGCTTATGCTTCAATACTTTTTCTGATCTTTGTTCTATCTTTGAAACATATTCAACTTTGCGTTATTAAAAAAGTAGCATCATGAGCGCCACTCACCGCAATGCTACGGTGCTTGGGGGTCGCAACTATTTGTCTACTTAGAAAAGGAGTTACATGTACAAAATTGAAAAACACTGCTGTCACTGTATCCTATTAAATACCCCAATCCTGCCAATTTCTTTGGATTGCCGATTCAAATTTAGTTTTTGATACAGGATTAGATTCCCTAATCGTCATTATACAAAACTACTCACGTTTCAGGCACCAAAGGCCGCTGTCTAGCAGGGGTAACGACCGGTACAGGTGCAGGTTCCACCTTCTGCTGTACTGCTGGCTCTGGCTTCCTGACGGCTGCTTGGGGCTGTAGTGCCTCCTCCAGCTTCTTAGCAGCTGCTTGGGGCTGGTAACGCTGTCTGTTCATAGGTTCTGCCTTAGGGGAGACCGGTGATGCAGCTGTGGAATGAGATAAAATAAATTTTAAGCTGGTTTTCCTGTCATGCTGACCGAACGCGGATGGTCAGTGCTGATGGCTCAATATGCTATGTATTAAGGTAGCGTTTCTGACTAATGCTGACTGCTTAGCTTTACGTATCGTTCATTCAGGGTACCAATAGCGCTACCATAAGCTCTTAACGCGATCCATTTGACTTTTGCACTTTTCAGATCAGAGTAAGTACGGTGTATTTTTCAGGCGCTGCGTCTACAAAAATTTTGAGACTGACTGAATTTCTGCCGTTGCCTTGTGGTACATTTAGGCCTACTGTCCATAGACGTGAAGGTTTATAATAGACGCGTGTTCATCATTTTGCTATGTTTAGTTTGCAAGCTTCACGCAGGCGTACACGAAGCGTATAATGGTGAATACGCGTCTATGAAGGTATGCGTCCGTGGGTAGAAGGCCTTACGCGACGAGGTATGACATTGCAACGTGCTGTTTTCAGGAGTAGCGTCGTGGCCAGATTCACATAGTTAGAAAGACAAGGCTATAGTTCGTTAGGGTTAAGAATGCAGTGATTTATCAGTGCAACTGCAAGATAAAGGTGTATTTACAGTGGTGTTAATGTGTAATGTGTGTGGTGTTGGTTATAAAAGCAGTTTTTTTAAGACCATCTTTGAATAATCTTATAAAAGGGTAAGGTTTCGTCACAATTATTCGCTACTCACCTTTAACAGATTCATTATTCTTCTCCTGATTGAAGTTTCTGCGCTGGAAACTGTTCCTCTGCTTCTCTGGCGACTTTTTGAATTGATCTTCATCGGCAACAGAACCGTTAGACTTTGCACGGGCCTGTCAAATGGTATCTGATTAGAGACACAAATGTTCTGTCTGTTTAACAAAGAAACTTTCGTATTCTGTTGACTAGAGATGAGTCCGATATCATGTCACAGGTAAAAATCATTGATATTTTAAAATCATGTCATCTTGAAATGACAACGACAAAATCATCAATGCTTTTAAATCATTTCTTGAATGAACGCGAGCTTCGGTGATTCGGATCGGGCCTACCTACTAAGTACTATTACTTTTCCAGGCTTAGCCCGGAAAAAGCATGAAGTTAAGATTGGAATATTACTTGTTTGTTGGGGAGGTGCGTATTTACGCGACCATAAATAACTAATGATAATTTCACTAAGCCGTTCCGCGATCATTTCAGTATCTAGTCACAATTGAAGTGACGAGATCTTAGATAAAAATCATTGATGATTTTGTCATTGTTCCCGTCACCGATATTTTTTTGTCATTGTCATGCATGACATCTCTTTGAGGCACACGTGGAAAACATCGCGCCTTCAATTAGGGCTTAGTTCTTACTGGACAACCGTACAGCGAGCTACTTATGGCCTCCCGTCTTTGCTCTAATTACTTCCTTGTAGAACTGATCCCCTCTGGATACCCCGACTCACACACATAACGCGCAACGGGGTACTAATTGAAAACCAGCACAGAGTGTCTGACGCCCAGTAAATGCTGAGGTGGTCACCTTTTCGGTACAGGCACGTTCGGCGCATTCTATACATACTTTTTTTTATCTTGTTTGTAACCGTTGTACTGGGTCTGTCCCGAATAACGCTGCCCACCCACGTCCGACTCTTTGTAGGACCGATAATCGTAACAAATTATAATCCAATAGAATATTTTGACCGACTTTTTGTAGGCCGTGTGCGTTACACTATTGCTATCAATGTGTTCTATTTTTTACCTACAAAAAATCGGTCGCCGATTACACTGGTTAACAAAATTCAAACTTTCGTGCCACACGGACTTTTTTGATATTTTTTACTTTAATTGGTGATTGTAAGAAAAAATAAAGTTAAAAAAAATTTGCTAGCCGAGGATTTTATTCTATTGAGTAATTTAAAATATTAAGAAAAAATACAGATCTCGTAAATCAAACGTTTATTTTTTTATAAATTACTTAATAATTTAAGATTTTCTTGAATGTTTAACTTCTGGTTGGTCCCTTTTAATTGTCCAGCAGTAATCCGCTAACATATTTGGGCTCCATTTGCCCTGGTACCGCTTTTCCATACTAGAAATGTCCTGGTGGAACCTCTCGCCGTGCTCGTCACTGACAGCCCCTAAATTGTCAGGAAAAAAATCCAGGTGCGAGTCTAAAAAATGGATCTTGAGTGACATGTTGCAACCCAATGCTTGATATGACAATAAGAGCTCCCTAACCAACTCTCTGTAGCTGTCACTCTTGTGGTCGCCCAAAAAATTTGCAACAACATTTTTAAATGCGTTCCATGCACATTTTTCTAAACCGCTTAATTTTTCTTCAAATGTTGAATCTTTTATTAACTCCTTGAGTTATCAAATGTGGCTCCTTTTCAATTCCTCCAAACTCAAAGTCATCTTCCTCGTCAACACATAGATAGACTTGAAGTAGACGGTTGTGAATGGTCGTTCTCAACAGACGTTGTTGCAACTGGTATTAGTTCTGGCATTTTTTTACAATGAGAGACTGGTCTTATAGCAGAAGATACGTTAGGGTAGATAACTGTGTTTTTTTTCTTGTAATTTATACCTTTTATGTCAGTGAGACAAAAATAGCAATCCGAAACGTGATCTCGCGGTTCAGTCCATATCATGGGTACAGCAAACGGCATAGCTCGTGCACCTTTCTTCCAGTCGGTTAAATTTTTCACACACGTTATGCAACAGACATGAGGGGCCCAGAATTTGTCTTGATGGGCGACAGAAAAACCAAAACATTGGTGATAACACTCCAGCACAAGATTCGTAAAATTTCGTCGTTGTTTTTGGAATGTAAGTATTCCGCAGACATAACAAAAAGAGTTAGGGTCATTATTACACTTCCTTGACATGTTCACAGGATTAATAAATCACAAAAAATATTCAAATTCAACTACAAATACTTTTATGACGATTTACTTGTGAGCGTTTCTGTTAACATACCGCCATAGTACTAGTTATGAGTATTACCGTATCACAACAAATACACTCGGCGCACAAAAATCGCACCACTTCGAAAATAAGTTTAAAGCATACCCCGCCGGCAACGAATACATTAAGCCCAATTAATATTGGTATCAATTGAAAGTGTGTTTAACGACCTTTAAATTAACAACAGTTAGAATTCCTAAAAACAACAGATCTCATTAGCACGTAACGTTAAAAAACATTGTCAAAATACGCATTACAACGGCCACTAATTGCACCTCCCTACAAGGGTAGAAAACGGGCGACCCGGGTTAAATGTGGGTCCTTCGCTATTCAACCTTTGAAGTTCAACAGCTACATCAAGAAAAATACCCCAGAAGATGGATACCACTGCAGATGAAGCCGCTCAAGTCATTGCACTAATGCAATCAGGGATGCAGCAATGTGATGTTGCTCAGTAACTGAACTTGAGTCGTTTTGCCATTCGACGAGTGTTCCAACGCTTCCAAGAGACTGGTGGCTATATCCGAAGACGTGGATCTGGAAGACAACGGTGAACAGCCGAAAGAGGCGATCGCTTCAATGTTTCGACGTCTTTACGTAATCGGTTCTCCAATGCTGTTGAGCTGCAACAACAACTACGATCAGCTCGCAGAACTTCTGTAAGTATCTCCACGATTAGAAGAAGACTGCAGGAGAAGAAAATTGCAGCTCATAGGGCTGCTACAGGGCCAGAATTGACTGCACAGCATAGGAGAGACCGGTTGCAATTTGCCCTTGACCATGTGGATTAGACAATAGCCAATGGAGGGCTGTGCTCTTCTCGGATGAGACGAGGATGTGTCTTTTCTGCAACGACAGGCGTCGAAGAGTGTATAGGAGGCAAGGGGAACGATTTGCACAAGCCTGTATTCAAGAGACAGTGGAATACGGGGGTGGCTCGTGCATGTTCTGGGACGGCATCTCAATCGACGGCAAAACGAACCTTGTGTGTGTTTCTCGGACTGGAAGTGCTCGCGGGCAAGGGTCGCTGACTGCTGCTCGGTACATAACAGAGCTCTTAGAGGAGCAGGTTGTCCCTTATACGGGTTTTGTTGACAGTGGGTTCACGTTAATGCACCATAACGCCCGCTGTCACACCGCTTTAATTGTAAGAGACTACCTGCAAGAAGTTGGAATCCCTGTTATGCGCTGGCCGGCGCGAAGTCCAGACCTAAACCCTATTAAGCACCTTTGGGATGAACTGAAACGGCGAGTACGGGCACGTGATCCTGCCTCTACCACTCTCCAAGACCTCCAAGATGCCGTCGTTGCAGAATGGGACAACATTCCGCAAGAGACTGTTGTCACATTAATTAGGTCCATGAGAGAACGCATGGAAGCAGTCATCAGGGCTAGGGGGGGTAACACTAGGTTTTAAGTTGTTTTTAAGGACTTTGCAGTATTTTTTCCTGATAAAATAATATTTAACTTTTTAATCATTTGCATTAGCTTGCTTTTTTTTATTCCCTGGTAAACAAAAAACCAAATCCATTGATTTATTCGAAAATTTAAATAAATTGCCTTTCCAATGATACCTTATAGTCATATATCTACCATTGATTAATAGGGTTAAAATTACCTAGAAGGGAATTTTTGAAGAGGTGCGATTTTTGTGACGCCGAGTGTATGAGGCTAACTGACAGATGACAACTGTCATTTAATGATGAGAGTAGATTGATAAAACAAAATTAGCTATCAAAGTTCGTGTGGCAAAATCAGTGTTGACCAGTGTTATTGGATGTGAGCGGGCAGCGTAAAAGTATTTCTATTCCATTCTAAATACATTCATCATCTGCCTAGCCTTTTCCCAACTATATTGGGGTCGGCTTCCAGTCAAGCCGGTTTTAGCTGAATACCAGTATTTTACGCGGAGCGGCTGCCTACCAGACCTCCACAACCCATTAACTGGGATAACACGGTACTTCATGGCAAGACTGGAGTCAGATTTACTGGCTTCTGACTATCCGTAACGACTGCCAAAGATCTCCAAATGACAGCCGGGACCAACGGCTTAACGTGCTTTCCGAGGCACGGAGGAAACTCGTTATGTTAAGATGGTCACCCATCCACAGACCAACCTAGGCAAGCGTTGCTTAACCTTGAAGATCGATCTGTGCGGCTGTTATTATCTAGCCACGAGTCATCCATCCATCCATTCTAAATACATTACCAAAAGAAAACGCGTTTGTGAGATGAACAACATACCTTAGACGTACCAGCCGCCCCCGTCGAGTTTCTACTGTCACTAGAATCTTGTCTATTTACGAATTCTCGTTTGTTATTTGGCGTATTTCCATACGGACGACGCAACGGCATAGCTGGCTGGGCTCTAAAAGGTAAAATATCATTACTACTTACCAGGCTTCTGAGGGTAGCAAGAAATAATAAAAATACACTTTATTATTAGTTAGTTAAAGCGCAAAATTGTGCAAACATTGAACATGGATTTTAAGGGGGATGTTCCAGGTCAGCCCGCGAAATTCAAATTTTCTTACGTTTTTTGCATTTTACAAGCCAGTGGTAGATTGTATGAAGTTAAAAATACTTATGCGACTGTAAAATGTAACTAGTTATATAATTATAACCATAAAAATCATCAATACAAGTCTCCAAGCTCACTTAGTTGCAGGAACGTTTTTGACCTCGAAAAATTTGTTCCAACAGTTAGGTGAGCTTGGAGACTTGTATTGATGATTTTTATGGTTATAATTGAATAACTAGTTACGTTTGTGGCTTGCAAACTGTAAAAAACGTAAGAAAATTTGAATTTCGCGGGCTGACCTGAAGCATTCACCTTAAATTACTTATACGCTATGTCTCAGATATGTAGGCACAAACGAATACTATATATGATTCTTGATTCCCCAGTGGTGGAATTTTTCGTCTGCTATTACCTAGTTTTTTTTTTTAATCTTTTCTTTTGTAAATTATAACAATTGTGTATATGTCCTTATTGTAAACACTAAGTGAAAATATCAGAGAATTTTATACAGTTTAAATAAACATTACAGTATAATAATCATTTTGTTTGTGCGTCAATGTATGACATACTGCGTTTATCTAAAGGCCAAGATGCCTGATAATAAATGGTATAATAGTATTCACATATCATTTTATTTTATTCTGTAATACCTTAATTATAATGTGTTACATCCTAATAAAGTAAAATTAATAACAAAATTATTTTACCTCGGCTCATTGTCATTTATATCAGCAGCTGTTGCAGCAGCAGTTGCAGTACCGGTTACAGTAGTTGTTGCTGCAGCCCGTGCATTATCGTTGTTCATTCTGCGAAGAAACACATGTATTTTACTTAGGGAAAATATTGAGTAAAAAACAGATCATTTGAAGAAAAACCTTTTTTTATGGTATAAGCTAGTGCTTGACTAAGTTTCTGCATAAAGTTAAACAGTAAAGCAATCGTTGACGGTGAAGCGCACTAGTTTATTAAGAGTACACTCTGACCTTCTCTCCTGGCAGCGATTTTATATAGGTGTGTTCACTTGGGACTATTAGATATGTGTATCTACATAACTGAACTATCTGGTTTGGAGTGCGCTTCAGGATCAAATTAACGATTGAATCACTGCTTACCATCATGGTGGTATCAACAGGCAGGACCGCAGTCAAGGACTAATTTACATCATAAGGATATTAATATTTTTATAAATATCGTTTTATCGATATTTTTGTTCACTTTCGACATCCCACAGTTAAAGGCCTATTACACCACTCGTTTTTACGAACGGTTTCAGTCTACCTCGCGTAGTGTAATAAGAGTAAGACGATCTTACTTGTACGTAGACTCAACGACAGTCTACGTAGACCGGTCGTAAAATGTCGATGGTGGAATAGGCATTTTACAGTTATTCACCTTTGTTTGTGTTTGTTTTCGAGGGATACCTTTAAAAGGCGCCTGGATTTTGGGAATATGTCCGTGGAGTGTAGGATTTTTACCTCACTAAAAACCGCCCGGTGATCACCATCACACATATAGGTGCACCGTTACCTCTTAAAAGAACATTCCGAAACTCTCTCTTTACAGCGCCAGTTAGAGCACATTCCTGAATACAGTTACTCACCTAGCCAAGTTATGGCACACAGCACGATGCCTTAGCTGCCAATCCCGTCGCTGGCAGCCCTCAGAACAGTAGGGCGTAATGCCGCATCCAGCGCAGAAGGCGTCAGCCGCGCCGCCGCACCCGACGCACTGGCGCACGCCAACCCGCTGCAGTCCAGGAAGTTTTAGCTGCGCGAAATTATCGTGTCGAGTGTTTTATTGTGTTCTTGTGCTTGGTTTTAGTACGCACTGTTTTGGTATTAACCCTTTAGGCCCACGCGTGCGCATCGATACAGTCACGACGCGATCACTAGCTGTTTGCCCTAGCCCACACAGCGCGATTCTCAGTCGACGCGATACTATCGCAATGTGACGGTGAAAGGGTGCAACGCAAATGAAAAAGAAAATTATTCTACACACAAAATCTTAATTTTTAGGTTACTATAACGCGTTTGCATCGCGACTGAGAATCGTGGCGTAGGTGAGGGCAAAAAACTAGCGACCGCATCGCAACAATATCGATGCGAACGCGCGACAACATCACTCCTGTATTGCTACAAAAAGTCACCGTGGACGGACGAGTTTCTGTAGTTGTTTTATAATAATTTAACAATATATCAAAGCAGCAAGGCATGCTTTTTTAAAATTATTAAGCGATCCATTATCGAACCTTTACAGAAAGAATATCATAAGCGGCAGTTTTTTGCAGGAATTAGTTTTCTCTTCCATAATTAAAAAGTATTTTATGAAAATACGTTATTTAGCAACTGTTCTGCTCGGTCAGAAAATTGGATGGAGTTAATATGACTTTAACTAGGGCGAAGCCGCTACCTGAATCTTGTATTAATACTTTCTGAATTATGAAAAACAAAGCAAACCTGAAAAAAAATCGCCTACGATGTTCTTCGTAAAAAAGGATCGATATCTTGGTGCATGCGTACTATTAATATCTAACTAACTACACTGTGTAAATATTCAACTAAATCAATTCTTCTCTGGTTTAAACTAAGCCCTACTGTCTATGGACGCTTAGCTTCATAGACGGGTATTCGTCAATATACGCTTGGTATACGCCTGCGTGAAGCTTTCACACTAAACTATGAAACTCTGTCGATGAAACATCGTCGTTGTGCCGTCGTATCATTGCCGAAGCTTCACGCCGGCGCACATCAAGCGTATAAGGGCCGGCGCCCAGTGCCGTCATAGCACGGCATGTCATAGCAAAGGATTTTATTACTAATCAAGTTATTTTGAATCTTATTACAACGAGTTTAGAGTTCATTTTACTTTATTTCGATACCACGATGCTGCGTCGTGCCGCGGGATGCGGTGGCATGACACGTAACAATCTGTCATGCCACAGCATGCCGCGGGATACCGCAGCACAATCTGCTGTGCTATGCTATGCACAGGCGCCGGCCTTAACAATGAATACGCGTCTGTGAACAGTAGGTCCTAAGGATGCTCGAAAATTATTCTAAGGCAAAAGCTAGCTAACTCATAGTGTGACCTATAGGTAATTTTGTGTGTGCAGTATAGTATAAATTAAAAACTATCTGCCACCAAATGAAAATGAAGAAAGCGTGATCTTGTTAGTAATTTAAAGCTACTGTAAGGCTTTCTGTCCACTGACGCATAGCTTCATAGACGCGTACTTGTCTCTATACGCTTAGTGTACGCCTGCGTAAAGTTTGCATACAAAATTATGAAATTCTGTCATGGCGTCTTGCCGAAGAAGCTAAGCGTTGGAGAACAGTAACGGCCGGCCGGGCCACTGCCGGCATGGCATCGCATGGCACAGCAGATTGTGCTGCGGTATCCTGTGGCATGGCAGGTTGTGCTTTGGCATGCCGCGGCGTGTCGTGGCATGCCACGCAAAAGCAACTAGCAACGAAGCACCCGTTATCCCTTTCGCGTCAGGTATTTTTTATAAACCGTAAAAGCTCTGTGATGAAAACGACATTTCAAAAATCGGTGTTTCTGATTTTGTTTCTCCATTCACCTTTTTTTTTTATGACTTCAGGCCGCTATCCCACTAGCGTATTAAGGGCGTTGGCGTCACTCGAACGTCTGCGCAACGTCAACGCGACGTTGACGTCGCATCTGCACGTGACAAGTATTATCGTCCGCTAAACGCGATATCAACGTCACGTTTGTTCAACGTTAACGTCGCGTTTTTTGGCAATAGTTATCATGTGGGCGACGTTAACGTCGCGTTCAGATGACGTTAATGCTTGTCACGCGCAGACGCGACATCAACGTTGCGTCTGCACGGCGTCGACGCTTCGCAGACGCGACGTTGACGTCAACGCTTGTAAAACGCCAGTGGGATAGCAGCCTTAGTTCTCAATTTACGTTTTTATGTTACAAGTTATGTCCAAAACCCCAAAGAAAAACCACAAAAAATCACGATTAAAAATAACTTTAATTACAAACATAAACAAGCAAAACAACACGTCACATAATAAACTAAACAGAAAGCAAGTAAAATTAATTAAAACAAATTATGTTAAACGACTCCACCCAAATGTTCTAACCTGTCTGTACTACTCAGGAAGAGTACTACAGAGAGATTAGAACTTCAGGTGAAAATACCTAAAAACTACACGGTGGTAAGCAATGACGGCGTGAACGGTTATGGAGACCCCCCTTTGTCTTCTAAGACAAACTTATGAGATAATAACATCTACTAAAATGGAAGAATTTTTTGGTTTGAAGGGGACCGCTTAAGGGAGTTAAAGTGACTAAAAGAAGTATCCTATATCCCCTTCGTGTTAGGTTTTTTTTTTGAACCCGTTGAAGTTCTACCTTCGCCGAGCCTTTTTCTCTAGAACTAATTATCTGTTACCAAATATTTTTTTTGCATAGGATTGCCAAGTTTATGGCTAATTGTATAGAATACATAAAATCAAAAACTCAAGCCAAAAAAACGGGTGAAACCGCAAGGGACAGTCAGTGTGAAATGTATACTAAACGTTTCGGTCTTCTGACGACCGCTATCTGAATGAATGACTAACTGACGGAACAACGCATAGTCTAAACCACGCGGTTTTATCAAAATTCTACCCCGAAGGGGGTGAAGAGAAGGTAAAAAGATTGTATGGAAAAACTTTCACGCGGGCGAAGCCGCTAGCAGGAGCTAATTGCTAACAGAATGTCACTTTATCTGAAGCTCAAGTAAGCACTATATCACAAGCAATACAAGTGCTATCTAAGAAAATAACTTAGGGGGAGAGGGGGGTCTATCCAGTACACCAAATCGCGCAGCCATGTCTTAACGCTAACATAACATTAATAAAAATACCCTAAAACTTATGTAAATTAAATACAAACTAAAATTGTTACTACAAATAATGTTTACGTCCTTGTTGCGCGGAGTTTTGCCTAGGGTTGCCAGATCTTCTATACTTTTATGTTACGAAGTCTTATCAACGATATTGATATCTGACAACCCTGAATATGAATTGACTAGTCCAATGACTGACAGATTTATACAAACTTCTTGTTTAGCAGAACGCGTCACAAGTTTACCGCTCTGAAGTTAGCTACAAATAACTGCGCAGTACGTATGTTTTGGACAAATGCCTGATATCAGAGTGGCAGTATTACGTGAAGTGAGCTGCGAATGAAGCTACATTGTCATTACTAACGGCCGAACCCAATAACCGATCTATCTCTAGTTTTGGCATACTGAGATAGTAAAACAAATGATACAATACAAAAATTCTACATGTTTTCTGTTGTTTCATTTGTTTTTCTATCCGATATGTGACAGATAGGTTATTGGGTTCGGCTGTAAAAGAACCAGTTATTGGGTTTAAAACAAAAAGTTTATATAAAAGACGGTCTCGGGATCACAACTGGGAGACAGATTTCATTCGGATCATTTTTAAAAAAACTCTACAACAGTGTCTACGGAACAAACAATTATGGAATGTATGAAATACAATTTATAAATTGTCAATAATTATTAATATTATTCATAATTCACTTGAGGATAGGAATGTCAGATTTATAAAATTCGTTAATATTATTACATAAAACAACAACTTATTCGGTGGGTAGTGTATAATTCAAAACATTGGTTTTGTAGTTAAATGCAACATTTAAATGCCTCCCACAAAAAGCAAACAGATTTTTATAAAAACGGGGGCTAAACTTTATATGGCACAGTATTGCATTTGCAATAAGATTAGATATTTAATTGAACTTTTTTACCATCCATTCAACCGAATTTGACTTTTATTGCGTTGGCGACATGACAAATGACGACTGCGGTAAATAGTTGGGTATTGTAACCACTTTTTTTGCTTATAACGTCATCTTTATGTCTACGTAATGGAAGTCCAAATCGGTTGAACGGACAGTAAAACAAGTTCCTTTAAATATCTAATCTAATTGTAAATAGAGTATAGCAGTTTTGAGCTACCCAGTCCCAACAGACGGCACCCGTTCACGGGTATAACGCATGCATCAGCGCCGTTTAGCTCAACCATGTTGTAGGGAACTCAACGACCCAATACATGGCGCTACCATCAGCAGGACTTTAAAGCGAGCATGATAGACTCATTGCTGCCAAAATTCAAAGAAAGCTGTCTGAATATGAGCATATGAGCTCAATATAATGTCATAATTTTCCATGGAGGAATCATTTATACGACTAACGGCCGAAATTAATAACCAATGTATCACATATCGGAGATTGAAAAACAAATGATACCATACAAAAATTTACATATTTTCTGTTGTTTCATTTGTGTTTCTATCTCCGATATGTGATAGATAGGTTATTGGTTTCGGGCGTAAGTCAATTTGAAAAGAATAACAAAGGATTCTTTACTGATTTTCGACATGGGAGAAATTCAATGTCATTGAAATAAAATCGTGTTTTTGTGTCGTTGAAATATTAGTCATAAAAAAATGAGAACAGAAAAGAAATCTTAATTTGAGCAGAGTTCAAAATTACGGCTTTCGGACAGTTCTTGTGGGAAAAAGGCAGTGTAAAGTTACTTAATCTTTTGATTGATAAAAAAAAAACATGGTCTATTGCTTATAAACCTACGGTTTTCGGCGGGAATTGCAAGCGTATTTTCTTATGAACTTAAGCGGTATCATGCTACATTTGACAGGATAATACAGGCAGTATAAAACTTAGCATAATCAAAATCTAAAGTTATACTAGTAAATAAACAATATGTACTGAAGTTATTCCTTACAAAAGGCATTAACTTCTATCCTAGTCGAATTTGATCACTACTTTGTCATCAAAATTATTTGTCATTTTTATACTTTCAAGAGAGAATCAAGCGTCTCGGTCAATGTCAGTTCAAAAATTCTAGAAAAAGAATTTGAGTTTCTCTCCTCCGATTGACGAATCGAAATTCTTCTCTTGTAATACAGCAACCGATTGGGAATCAATGTAAACAGTAAATTTACCGTTACTCGGGTAAACGGTATCGGTGAAAACCTGCCACTGGTCGGTATTTAGTCCCGGGTTTTTGTCTTCGAGCAAATCGAAAATGATATTCAAATCGTCCTTATTTTCTGGAAGTATATTCACCGGTACTTTCATAATTATTTTGTGGTATTCGTGACTTTCTGGAGCGTTTTCATTCGTACTTTTCGGGGATACAGGTTCGTTTACAACAGGCTCTTCTTCGGTTTCCGTCTTACTTTCCGTGTAGAAGTATATTTTCTGATCGTCTAAGCATATTTCTAAGTTATCTTTGTTAATTATATTTTCGGAATCTTCGTCGATTGCTAGGTTGCAGACGTTGTGAGCAATTTTTGCGTCGGGCTGCGAGACAGCGTTCCACTCTTCAAGTTTCAAATGGGGATAATCTTTCTTTAACTGAGTTTTCAGGTCATCGTAACTCTGTCCCTTCGATCCTGCCATTGCAATTTTGCTCTTCTTTTCATGGGCTTCCAATTCGCTCAGTTTCTTACTCAATTTCTTAGCGTGTTGCTTGGTCACCTCTTCTAAACTTGCTTTAGGTTTAAGCAACGATTGAAGGTGTCCCAACCTAAACTGAACTGCGTTACCTCCAACAAATTTGTTAAAATTGTGTGCAGTTATAACTTGTGCGGAAAGTTTGTCAATTTGTAATACAACGTCTAATTTCGACTTAGATCGAACTGTACTGATCTTCCTCCAGTATTTAGTTCTTAGTCTTGGGTTCTGATCTTGTAATATCGTGATGACATCGTCAGTATCTTTGTCAGTTTTGCAAATCATGCTTACTATACCGACTGCTCCTCTAAATTCAGTCGCTTTCAGATGCATGTGCAGTTTTGAATTCACAGTTGGAATGGCCTCTTCTATCCAGGTCCTAGACGTCATCGACTGGCAAATGATGAAGATGACACCATCAAAAAGGTACATATCGTGAAACTTGGGCATATCTTCTTCGGTCATCTCGCACTGATCTACAGCATCTACGACAATAGTCTCGAATGTTCTCTTAATCGAATGGAATACAGTTTCGTCTATCCTCGACTCAGGATAATTCAAAGGTCCCACATAAAGTTTCTGGTCATCAGCAATTAGGTCAGTGTAGTGATTCGTACGAACCCTCGTTAGTGGGGCAGCCATTATTTCAGGGTCTATGGGCACGTACATTTTCTTGAGAAGTCCATCTCTATGTTTCTTGGTGTCAACGTCACCGAATTCTTTGCTACTCTCATCGAAACCCACGTCACGTTTCTGCCTATCAATAATTCTGATGGTTAGTTTTTCTCCTTCGTAATGGGGATCAAAGTCTGGGCTTTTAATAACTTCTAAAGACTCGGGGTCTACTCCAAACTGTCGCTTTTGCTTACCAGCAACATCTGAGTAATATTTCCAGCAGTCGGGTTTCAGTCCTGGATATACAGCCTGTAGCTTTAGCAATAATTCTACGGATTCTACATGGGCATGTTCCTTTGGCAGCCTCATGACTATCCTAGTATACCTGACTAGACTTTTGATATCTCTAAAAGTCAATTTCAATCCTGTCGAGTTAATAAACTTGGGTAGAACTTCTGTCAAATAATCTTTAGTCTCTAGACTGTCGCAGATGTAAATGACAGCGCCATTTGACAAATATATGTCTTGGAATTTTGGTATGATTAAGTTAGCAAACCGTTGCATCTTCATGTCCTTATGCAAGTATTCTTTGAATAAATGCTTTAGTCTACGAATGTGTGTTCCTTCTAGTTTATTCTGAGGATACCCTTCTAATGTTATAGCCACTTTAAGCTCATGTTCAACATGTAAATAGTTCGTCCTGCGATGGTAAGCAATACCTCGATTACTATCAATATTTAGAGTGCTACTTCTAGAGATCAAATTGTCTGTACTTTCAATAAAAGATTCAGTCTTGTCTGATATAGCAACGTTACTTTCAAGATTCTCTTTTTCTTTCGAATCTTTCTCCATTTCTATATCATTACTATAGTTATTAGTTTCGTCTGACCAAACTAGTACTTCGTCTTTATCGCTAATGTATTTAACATCTTTTAATTTCATTAGTATTTCGTTTGTGTTTTTCAGACTATCCTCGAGTTCTGTCCTAACAACATCTTTTTCTTCTGCCTCATTTTCAACGTTACTTTCCTCTTGTATATTTTCTTCTGGTTTCGCAACTGCTTTCAAGCTACGATCAGTAACATTTCTGGGTGTTGATTCAGAAGACTTTATTTCGTCTAGGAGTTTAACTCTAGAAGCAATGCTTCTTAAATCTTCGTCCATGTTCGATAGGAGGCATTCGTAATAAATCTCAGTATATCCCGTCAATTCAAACTCCATCTGATCATAATCTATCACATTCTTGAAAGTAGGACCTCTTATATGTTCACCGGACACCCTATCAATAATAAAAGAAGTATATTCGACTGTATCTACAGTTTTTTGGGCGTAAATTTTCCAGTAATTCGTTTTTAGCGTTGGATTGAAGTATTGAAGGAGTTTGAAGGCGTCGTGGGCCGTCGCGGGCCAACAAGAACTGGGGATCTTTAGTACTGCTAAGCAGAGTCTTTTAACTCTTGACTTAAGCAGAAGTAGATTAGTGCACATTCTTTCTTGTAAGCCGGGAGACACTCTGACCATCCAGTCTCTTGTATCTTCATCTTTACATATACAAACTATTGCTCCTCTGTTCAAATAATAATCATGGAACGACGGGACTCGTTTTAAGAGTCCAGCTTTTAGTTGCATGTCTATGACGTCAGCTAAACTACGTTGAAACTGGTCCATCTGTCTAAGTTTCATCTTAGATTTAGGGTAGCCAGCTAACGCAATCACTATTTTCAAATCTTCCTCTACAATGTCCAAGTAGTCAGCACTCCGAAGCTGTATCAGTCTGTTAGTCTCATCTTCGTCATCGCTGTCAGTGTAAAAGTCAATATATTTCAAGTCGTTAGTAAGTTCACTTCTACATTTATCACATCTTTTCAGTTTACTAGTATCGTCAGACCTTTTGCTATAAGTATCGGTAATTTTACTATAGTCAGACTTTTTCTTACTATCGACTGTGTTACCAGTGGTTTTACTATCGAAACCTTTAGAGTTGCACGCGAATTTTTTCTCGGATAGTTTGTTGGTTACGGACTTATCTCGGTAGTGCCTGTTCTCGCTTGGGTCCTCGGAGCATAGAACGCAAGTGGAAGGCGTGGAGCTACCATCTGTTTGCGGGATTTCCCAGGACGACTTGTTCTTGACCTTGCACGAACAGATGGTGGTGTCATTCTGAAGCAAAACTATCTATATCGATATCTGTCGTTGTAGCTACACTACTGTGTTGCCAGATGTTTCGTTACCCTATTATCATGCTCGGGTTATCGAAATCAGTTGAGACTTTCAGAATTGCACCGTCATTTTTTGCATTCTGGATTCGTCTTTTACGAGTCACCTTTCCAAAATTTTGACAGGACATATCTGGCAACACTGGTTATTGAATTCCTGCGTTTGATGGAGATGCATGAAGCGTAAGACCCTAAAGCACAAGTGCATGCTGCAACTTTCCTTTAACCCGTGAAAAACGTAAAATTTAGACCCTGAAAATTTAGAAAGCGAAACATACCAACGTAGTGAATAAATATTCATAAATAGATGATAATAATATAATTTTCCCTGCTTGTGTTGTGATCCCGTAAAAGAAGGTAAAATGGTCAAAAGGACGAGTGTGTCTACGAAGCGTTAGGCCAAAAGTCAGTGATAGCATAACCAGTATAAACTGACCTCGCGTTGTATTGAAATAGTATGCTAGGCCAGTTCAAGGTTAAAATGCTACTACCGACGCCGATGACCAAACTACGCACGCCCAGTACAGATAATTATACTTAAAGGTACGCTTTCGAACCGAGCGTCTATAGCGTCAGTGACGCCGCGACAGATAGATGTTCTATGCAAATGTATGAAATTCTAGGGAACGACTTTCGAACCCAGCGACACTGACGCGGCGTCAATGACGTCACTGACGCCGCGCAGGTCAAGCAAAATTCAATATAATGTGACTACTACTAAACTTCAATTTTATATATACGTTCATTACTGTCGCGGCGGCACTGACGCTATAGACGCTCGGTTCGAAAGCGTACCTTTAAGGTAGCCTTTCGAACCGAGCGTCTATAGCGTCAGTGACGCCGCGACTGTGACGCCGCGATAGAGCGACAGATAGCGCCGCGTCAGTGTCGCTGGGTTCGAATGTCGTTCCCTAGAATTTCATACATTTGCATAGAACATCTATCTGTCGCTCTGTCGCGGCGTCACAGTCGCGGCGTCACTGACGCTATAGACGCTCGGTTCGAAAGGCCACCTTTAGGCACACTAAATAAGTAACAATTTTAGCCAGTACAAATTTCAAATAATTTATTTAATAATCTCATATAATACAGGGTGACTGGTAATTGGCGACCGATACTTAAACACGTGATTGTACTCATGATAACAAACAACTTTTACTATGGGAGTAAACCTGAAATCGCAATGCGAAAAAAATCTGATGTTCAGTACATTTATTTGCCTACTGGTCAAAATGGGGAGTTTAAAATCATTTTATTCATTAGAATTATACTCTATTTACTGTAAGATTAGAAATTTAAAGAAACATGTTTTACCGTCCGTTCAACCGATTTTGACTTATATTGCATTGATGACATGACAAATGATGACTGCAGAAAAAGTTGGTATTGTAACCACTTTTTTTGCTTTTAATGACATCCTTATGTCTACGGAATGGAAGTCAAAATCGGTTGAACGGACAGTAACACAAGTTTCTTTTGTTTTCTAATCTTACAGTAAATAGAGTATAGGTATTTCAATTTTTCTAAACGAATAACACTAAAAACCTTTTTTCTAAAAAGAATATTTAAATTTGTTAATAAATGAAGCAGAGTAATCAGCTATTCCAATTTTAGTATGAGGATGAGAAGGGGGATAGGATCGCTATCTCATCAATTTTCAGTTTTAGTATAAGGACGAGTGGGAGCGTGGTGGAAACGTATAGCTGTCTCTTTTACACAACCCGTAACTGTATGGCGATGACATCACATTGTAATATGTGCATTCTTATACAAAGTTAAAACGACACATGGGCTTTCTTTAAAAGGACTTTTTGTATTCAGGTGTAGATGAGTACAATGACCCCTTTTAAAAAACTCATTGTCATTTCAACGTTGTATGTTATTTGAGTATTTCCTTCCACCAGATTCGAAAAATTCTTTCTTAAAAGACCCATAATTTGTAACCAAACATATCCAAGAAAGGTTAGTAAAAGTATGAGCATGCATTTACAAAGAGGTCGAAATTGAGTATATTTACCTAAGTTTGTGGAAGTATGTACACGAAAGAGGCCGGTACTATCAACTCTATGTTACTTAGGGCCTGTTTCACCACCTATAATTAAGTTTCGAGTATCTTACTTGGCAGATAATTTCATACAAATTCTGTTCCATTTTTTAATTTATTCAGTGAGTCACTACTCAGTAGGCACTCCTACTCGGACATTGTGAAACAGGCCCTAATTGTTACGAACTTTAGGTAAATATATTCTACTTACTAAGGCCTATTACACCACTCGTTTTTACGAACGGTCTTAATTTACATAACGTAGTGTGTAATAAGGATAAGACGGTCTTGTACGTAGACTTAACGACAGTCCACGTAGACCGGTAGTAAAAACGGGTGGTGTAGTAGGCCTTGTAAGATTTTTGATAATAAATAACATTAGACTCACCGAATCGCCAGCGCCAGCGCTGAAGCTCACATCTGCATCCCGGGAGTCGCGACTGAAAACATTTTTTAGGTTTAATATATGTATTTTTTTTTCCACAACCCATTAATATAATAATTAATTTCCACAACTTTCACACAACGCCATCTAGTCCAGCAGTTTGGACTAGGAACGTAAAATTTTACAAAAGGTATCCCTTTATGACGTAGGCAACGTAAAGGTTTTCCCAAACATTCACCTCCTTCAAGGAATTCCTTATCCAAAACCTATCATTCGCCAAAGCAGTGATACAGATCGTATGTAAAAACGACACTCTAGCATATGCCTGGTGATTTATCATAACGTGTACACGCGGCCTAAAGGAATGAAATGGGGTTCCAAAGTTCATGGAGAAACCTACTTTCAGTCGGATGAAGCCACTGGCTTTATATTGTTCCCACAGCTGGGAATCAGGCTTCCTTTCGTCGCGCGTCGGTATGTTACTACCGCTTCGACTCAACCCTCCTTTCTAGGAGAGGAATGTGCCTTAATCCTCCTCTAGGGCCAGAATCAATAGCGAAAAATATGTCTAGAAATAGAAATGCCTACTGAAATGAAAACTAATAGAGAGGAACAGAATAGAAAGACAAGTAGCACCTGGGACGCAAAACGAAACTGAAGAAACACGGTTTTTTTTTAAACTGGGAGATCATCAAAATGACTTCAGCCTCTATTTTTCTTCTATTCTAATTCCAGGGTCATGAGGTTCTCTTTCGTCAACCCAGGACCCCAGATAAACAGGATTTAAATCAGTTAATGACGTCTGAATGGCGCTCTGGTTCCATCTACAGTGGGAGATGTTTATTGTTAATTTTCCAACCACCAATAACATAATTAATAACAAACGAACACACAAATAAAACAAACTCGTTATCTGAATGTCTGATACAAAAAAAAAACGTAAAATAAATGGTAGTCGCACAGCGAACATATTAATTATAATATTAGATTGCAATAATCAATCAAAGAATGATTTACAAAATATTTTGTCCATTTTAAATAGGTATTTCTTTAAAAAAAAATTACATTGCAATTATTATGATTATGCCTGTTTTCACCAACAGCCCCTAAAATTTAAGTGTCTCTTAAGCATATATAATCACGGTTTTTGCATATTATTAAGTTATTATTCTGAATTCAAGTATGAAATCGAACACATAAGTATAAAGATTTCATACTTTAAATCAGAATAATAACTTAATAATATGCAAAAACCGTGATTATATTGGCTTAAGTGACACTTAAATTTTAGGGGCTGTTGGTGAAAACGGGCATTAGTCTAGCAAAGCAAGTAGTGCTTCATTTGTAGTATTAGCTGCTTTATTTTACAAAGCTTAGGCATAGCAGATTTAGGTCCGATTGACACCAGAATAGCAGCATTAATTTTTAAAGAAAAAAGTGCCGCGAAAGCTGTCTCGAGCAGCTGCAGGTTAGAACGGGGCTCTGTGTATATCGATGGTCCTTAAGTATCGAATCAAAAAAATGGCAACTTTTTATTATTACTGTTTTGAGCTCTTTTTAAAGGATGTTTTTTAATACAACTTCGTATATCAACTATGTTTATCCTAATTTTTATAAAGATTTAATCACCCGTGACAAAATTATGCAAAAAATAAACTTTAAATCGCTCTCCTGCAAAGTAGCGATTTTCACTTTCGATACTTTACCTAGGGACCATCGATATGGGTTTAGGCTTTACTCTGTGGACACATCACCACTTTTTTTTTTATGTGCGAGGTCATTTTAGTCATCATTATGAACAACTTTTACTATGGGACTAAACCTGAAATCGAGAAAAAATAATCAGCTGTTCCATACATTTTGATGAAATAAGCGATCATAAATGTAGGTAACAGCTGATTATTTTTTGTCGACTTCAGGTTTGGTCCAATAGTAAAAGTTGTTCATACCATACCTAATGATGAGCACTATGACCACCAAGAGGATATGCGTTTTTTCGTATTATGCGTACTGATAATGCACAAACGCCAAGCAATTTGTGTCCCTTTCCAAGGTGTCTGTCTACATTCTGGAGCTTTACTATAACGTGTTAAAATGTCAGACGTGCAAGTGAGAAAGGGGGACGGAGCTAGCTATATACCCTACATCCCTTTACCAGTTCAGTTTAGTTCCTAAAATGGATCGTATTAAGAACTCGTGGCGAAAGCAGTGCATAATACTGGCACAAAAGACCATTATATTGTTATGCTCTATGGAATGTATGGTGATATAAAACCTCCATGAACCATGTGTCAAGCGTGAAAGGTTCTTTTATCTAGACTCACCGAAAACGCACACTCTTTTCCTTCATCCGCTTTAGTCTTGAGAAAAGAAATATATTATTAATGCTAGTGTGTATTTTTGTAAAGATTATATGTATATTGTAGCTGTTTATTGTCCTATGAATAAATAAAATAAAAATTAAATATAATAATAATAACCCGTTAGTATTTAAAATATCGAGCAGTTTTTGCTGTCACTGACACAAAATCAAATAGTTTCATTCCACATAGCAACATTTTGTCTTCGAACCACAAATAATGACACGCCTATAGAAATGTGATCTGAACATTTCATACAACAAAAACGAAATGACACTAAAATTCAACATGCCCACCAACTGGTTCCGTGGTGTAGTGGTTATCACATCTGCTTTACACGCAGAAGGCCGCCAGTTCGATCCTGGCCGGAATCATATCTTTTTGTTTTCTTTTTAATTTTTTCCGAACATTTTATTCATAAAAATACTGACCTTTCGACATTACGCACAACGATCTTTCCGTCAGGCATAACGCACCGGTTACCCATTTGCGAAATCTGTAAATAATAAAACAAAAAGTTGTTATTTTTCTGTGATATGCTGTATTTGTTTACATTCCTATTTCCTATACATACAACGCGGTTTAGGAACACATAATTATACGTACAGCTAAGTAGTGGAATGCCCTGCCAGAGTGTGTTTCACAAGTTCTTTAAGTCAAGAGTGAATAGGTTAATTCAAGGCAATCGATCGACCACATTTTCGATGATGATCACCTGATGGTGAGAGTGGTCAAAAGCGAGCCTATTATCACATATGCCTAATTTAAAAAAAAACGAAATTCCTCTATTCCTCAGAAAGCACGTTAAACGCATTCTATGCTCCAGAGAAGCCTGCAAAATTCAAAATTTTCGCAAGTTTTTCGCATTTTGCAGTACAGTGTCAGATTTCAGTTTTCATTAAAATATGTTTAACGAACCTTATAGAATTATAATTTAATTAAAATCGGTAATACAACAACCAACTGTTTTTCTAAGCCCATTGGATGATTATTTCATGTCAAAACCCTTATTTATTTTTAAAGCAATTTATTTTTTAACTCCCGACTACTCTCCACCTCTCAGGTCTTGGTGTCCTTGAAGACCTGAACCGATTTCCACCAAACATAGCTAAGAACACTTTCGACTGATATACCTTTCAAACAAAAAAAACCTTATTAAAATCGGATCATCCGTTTGGGAGCTACGATGCCACAGTCAGACACATATACATTTACACACACAGACACGTCAAACTTATAACACTCCGTCGTTTTTGCGTCGCGCGTCGGGGGTAAAAAATAAACACAGGTGTCTTGGAATTTGTTTCGCCTGTGTATGTGTGATGGTGGCTTCCCTAGCATCATACAGGGTGTAAAAAGACCGATCACAAAGCCGATAACTACACATTCTGTACATGTAATTAAGTAACTTAGACCAAAAAATATTGCTGGGAAACAACTTTTTTTTTTCATCTTTAAAAAATAATTAATTAATAATAACTTCGATCAGCTGAGCTTTCAGCCGCTCGCGTTTGGTCATTGAACCGACCGTACGCTTGTGTGTGTGAGGCGCTCGTTGTGTTTAGTTTTCCTTGCATTTTTCTAACTTCAAATGCGTAATTTGGTATGAAAAATTGATAATTTTGATAATGTTTGTTCGGAAGAAAGTTTACTAATGATACTTGGAATACGATTTTGAAATAAAAACGATCAAAAATTTTTGACTTTGACCTTCAATATCTCCAGAACCAATGAATTCCCAGGTATGTCCTAGAAGAAAAAAAGTATCCCAGTGATGAGTAGAATATGGGGTTTTCGTTTTCGTTAAGGGTCTTTTTACACCCTTTATAAATTGACATCATGACACTCACTGGTTTCCTCTCAGCCTGCTTCAGGAGTATGACCCTCTGCTTACACTGGAGCTGCTCCTCACGGACCTTCAGCTGTTCCAGCTTCAAGTTCTCCAGCTCCAAGTGGAGATTCGGGTCAAGGATGTCGGAGAATCCCTGTAACAAATTATGTAACAGATGAGAAATTGGTTGTCTAATTTTCCATGGGTTATTTGAAAATGAGCTGGGTGCCAGAAACGATGGTAAAGAAAGAACAAGAGTTTGTTATAGTCAATGTGTGCTACGCCCAGAGCAGAAATCATATTAATGATTGCCCACATAAAAAAAAAGGTTTATGGATAATCTGTTTGTAACTTCCTACTGACAAAAATCATCATCATCATCTCAGCCGAAAGACGTCCACAGCTGGACATATGCTTCCCCAAGCGTTGTCACAATGACCGGTCCTATGCGTCTCCCATAAATCGGATTCCCGCGATCCTCGCCAGGTCGTAAAATATTATTTGTAAATAGGTTTTGTTGGCGATCGCTGGGCTATCTTAGCAACGCTAAGTGATGTGTCGTCGACGTGATGGACGGCGAACACACTTACCCCCGAGTTGTTTAAAGTTTCTGATAAAGCCGCTGGCAACAGCTAGCACCTATTCATTGTACTTTTACTTTGTGTAAAATAGCAACTTCCTCCATTGGTAATTTAACTAAATGTTACATGCAGTCCTAGATACAAGATATTCTTAAACCAAGCTACCACAAAACAATACTTCTCTACTGGAGTGATGAGAATTACTGTAAAGTTAAATGTGTAACCTTATCTTCTAAAATAAAATTAATTGCCTAATGTTTGATAAGGCATAGAATGGATCTATTGTTTCTTGATTCTCGTTTTTGTTATTGCTTGAACAAGGAGTTTTTGGTTAGGGAGTCTTTAAAAACAAAATAAAAAATAATGCACCATTCATCTCGTAGTGAAGTGGGAGGAATTGTCAGACTTTTACTGACTAAAGGAAGTAGTAACTGTTGGAAGGCGAGCAACCCATGACTAACCATAAGCAAACCCTATCGTCTGTTTTTTATACCCTGAGACTAAAATGGCATTACAACACAAAAGAATTGACATCATTCACAAGTAAGTTTGACATTACCTGTGTGAATTTAGTCTCAGGGTATAAAAAACAGACAATACTGTACTGGCCAGTACCCATCCAGTAACTTTCGAAGCTCCAGAAATTAAACCGACCTGCCATATAAAGGGAACAAAAATAGCAAAAAACTGTAGTACTTACATATTCGTCATCCATAATTAGTTCATCCATGTTGTTTTCACCGTTAGGAATTTCGTCCTGCACCCTGCAACAAAAAAAAACATGTTAATTATGCAGTTTATTCCAACTAAAAAAGTTGTGGCATTGCCGATACCAGCCCACTATACTATACATACTATTTATGTTATGTTCCCATTTACTTGACCAATGCTACTTATTTCAAAGGGATGGTTAAGATCCAAAACCTTTTAACTGAAATTTTTTAAGAAAGGTTTAGTGCATTAATTCAAACATGTGCTTTCAGATATTTTAGTAGAATCCCCGAAGTAGATATTTAGTTGCAACTGCATTTGTAGAAATACTTGTGAACTAAACCATTGCGATGAACCATGTGTGTTACGTTTTACTGGAGTTATGGTACTCTGCAATTGATTTGGAACATATGCACTTTAGACATGGAGTTTTGGACACCAGTCCTACATACAATTTGACAGTGGAAACCTATAAACTAACTTATTAACACATAACATTGCCAGAGAACCTATCTTCCTAGTCTATAGGACCTTAGAGAAACACCTGATGATAGGTACAGAATTACCTCACAAAAACTTCAACCAATGCTACCATGTATACCCGTCTGGCTATCCATTCCCCCATAACTCAAAATCTGTAGATTAGTCCCCCATCATAAGTATAGACAGCATTATAAACGGTTATCATCTTTTCAAAGGACCCCTCATTCAATTAAATGTTGGAGGGGTGCCTAACAAAATTAACGCAGCTGTCTACCATGCAGTGACACCACCCTGTAGACTATCAAGCCAAGTCAAAACAACAGTCATCTCAACCAGGCTGCCTCATATCTCACATCAGATTAGACTTCCTCTGTTTAGAATATCTGTCCTGAGACATTTTTAACACAAAGGTTGAGTTTGACAGCAGTTCATCTACTTCTAAGCTAAACAGTAGTCGCAGGTTAGAGAGCAAAATAATTATATTTTAGAGACTAAGGTATCCTCCGCAAAACGGTCAGTAACACAAAAAACACTGCTGGTCTTTCTTGAGTCAGCTACTCAAATCTGGGTCAAATGAAACATTTGTACTACTCACATGCAAAATACACAATAACTAATACCTAGACTACCTGGAGTTGCAGATACTAGAGGCTGATATTTATATCTGGGTAATGCCCCTGATTTATAAAACCCCTTGGCAAGAGTCATATCAACATCTCTAGCTGATAAAGATCATTATTTGTCCTCTAAGGCCCTTAAAACTATATAACATAACATAGTTGGACATGTTTATTAGTAATATGTCTCAAATACTTAACTTGAGTACCAAAGACTTAATATTAATAGGTTAGTACATTTCTAGGACCCTTTTAACCATACTATTCAATACTGTTTCAAAAGTTTGATTAGACCAACTTTTATTCCTACCATTTCCGTGTGATTGTTAATAGGTTTGTAAAAGGAAATACTTGTGCTTTAGTAGCAGAATGAGATAACATAATACCAAAGAAAAATGTGGGTAGGTTAGCCGCATTTACCAAAATCTTTGAAATTACGAGAAAATGTGCGATCTCAACAAATAACTTTTGAGAGAACGTACATTTCGATTATACTAGTGTTAAATGCGTATAAAAAAGGGTTAGTTACGATAAAAAGCAAAAGACATGCAATAATTATTATTTCGGTGCGAAATATTTTTCTATAGAAGGTACCTACTTTTCGTACAATACCGAGTTATGTTCATACCTTCAATGCAAGCTACCACCAAGAAATATAATCTTACAGATAAGAAAGTTAAGTGTCCCGGTGTGTTAGGTGTTGTTTAGTCTTTTACATTGTTGGTTTCGACTTACACATCCTCATCTTGCTGCATTGACGAAAAATATTTTCTTAGTAACATGGCGACGCTAATCTTACACTTACTTTATTCGCGTAGGACGTAAAATACTCACAAGAACTTCAAGATTCCTAAAAGCAAATAATCTATTTCGCACTAGGTTCTGTTTTATTCACGAAAACACTGGACTTTATAAAGAACTTAAAGTTCACACGACCGCTCGAAGGCTCGAACTAAAACTTTTGCCTCCATTATGCAAAATGGCTGACGAGCCAATAGGAGAGCACGGAACATATTCTGATTCGTGATTGGTGGATAAAATTCAAATACACCAATGAGAATGTCCAGTCGTTTCATTATACATTTTACCAAAACTTATATTATTAGGCAAGGGTCAACGATTATTCAGCCTTTTTTATAGCCATTATTCCTTTTATTACTGTGGATTATTATGCTGTCGATCTTTTATTTATTTCTTTACTCCTGTCGTCATGCAAGGGGGATCAGGTCGATCAATGAATATTTTGATGGGGTAAGGGCGACTTTATTATTAACATGACTGCAAGTCTGGCAACATTTGCGGCCATGAGAAAAATTCACTCGAATATTTCAAAGAAGTTTTACCAGAAAATACGTACTGAAAAAAAAAACCGCGTCATTTGGTTTGTCAATCTCGATTAAATGTGCAAGGTTTATAAAGATATATTTTCTTTACTTTTTTATTTACGTGTACATTATGAGGGGCCAACGTTAACGCAAAATAGTCGATTATCTGAGATCTTTACTGGATTAGTTTTAAACAATTTAGGTTCTAAGTACAAGGATATCTTTAATTCCAAAATATTTAAAGAAAGATGTGTAATAATGCCATAATTACGCAAAAGCAGTTGTATGGAAATGTGTCTCGGGTTTTTTTTTTCAAGTGTGGTATCAGTATCGGGTTGGGCGCTTTGAATAGGGATAAATGCATCCAGTTATAGACTGAAAGCAGCAATGGGCGATTCCAAGATGTTTTAAGAATTGAAAGAATTGTAGTCTTTAAAGAAACCAGTTTTACCAGACGAACGTTGAAACGAACTTTTTAATTTTAACGAATTGACCGTTAACAATCGAGAACCAAAGATGTTCGAACAATTGAGTAAAACCCCCGAATTAATTAGTTTAACGTTTGAATCCCCAACCGGTCCTATGAGACCGCGCTGTTATTGTTTTACTATTGTGTCTCGTTTCGCGGGTATCTGAGTAACTACAAAAAAATCGGGTCTCGAGCAGAGTAGGGATGCGAAAAACAAATCGATTATTGACGAGTCGATTGTTGACTCGAAAGTTTATTAAAACGACGAATCCGATTCTTTCGATTATTAAAACACCTCTGAATCGGCCGTCGCTAAGACGCTAACGCCCATTTTCAATAAGCTATCTATCAAATTTGCAGCTACTAAAGATAAACAAATCTATCTTTTTGCCCTTACTTGCTTTCCTATATCCTACCGACGCGACGGTTAGCATTTCCTACCAAAAGTTGTGGATTGATAGATAGAATCTTATTGTTTATTGGAGATAGCTATCTATCTATGAACTGCAGTAGGTTATTGAAAACGGGCGTAAGACAGGGTCATGCACAGATCCCGATCATCCTGCAAATCAGACTTACCGTGACGTCCTCCCGCGACTAAGAACACTTGCAGCATCTTCTCGATCCCTGTTACTCGTATTCAAGCTCCGGTCACTTCGGTCCCTGACGACATTGCTGCTCCTGTCTTGCCAATCTCTGTTCGGCCTGCCACCCTCGGGTTTTTCATATTTACTCTGAGAAAAAAAATATCTGATTCGTATCGGTACTTATTTTTGTTGATTTTTGTCGGTCTTGGATTAGCAGATGCTCCATATAAAATACTAATTAATATAATTAAAATGCGGTGTTGCCGATTTGACTAGAAGTCGACCAAAAAAAGACAAAAGCTAGATTCATCATCTACCTAACCTTTTCCCAACTATATTGGGGTCGGCTTCCAGTCAAGCCGGATTTAGCTGAATACCAGTATTTTACGAGAAGCGGCTGCCTGCCAGACCTTCACAACCCATTAACCCAATAACAGCGCGATCTCATGCGTCCGGTCGGGGATTCATGAATTTAGCATTTTGAACTTATTGTATTTTATATTATTTCGAGAAAGTAGAGGAGCTCTTGGCTAGATAATAACAGCCGCATGGGTCGATCTCCAAGGTTAAGCAACGCTTGCCAAGGTTGGTCTGTGGATGGATGACCATCTTAACATACTGAGTTTCCTTCGTGCCTCGGAAAGCACGTTAAGCCGTAAGTCCCGTCCCGGCTGTTATTTGTAGATCTTTGGCAGTTGTTACGGATAGTAAGAAGCCAGTAAATCTGACTCCAGTCTTGCCATAAGTACCGTGTTTCCCCAGTTAATGGGTTGTGGAGGTCTGGTAGGCAGCCGCTCCTCGTAAAATATTGGTATTCAGCTAAATCCGGCTTGGCTCGAAGCTGACCCCAATATGGTTGGGAAAAGGCTAGGTAGATGATGATTATTTCGAAAAGGTCAATCCGTCGAATCCTACTCGGCTAGACAGCGTTCGGGAAGAAGCGCGGTGCCTTTTTTTTCCGTCAAGCCGAAACAATATGACCAGTGCGTATAGCCAATGATGACATATGGCACTGTAATGTGGTCGCTTACAATACGCCTCACCAGATGGGTTAAAGTCACCCAAAGGGTAATGGAAAATACTTGCTCGGAGCTTCTTTGCATGATCGACGTATCAGGAATAAAGATATCCGCAGAAGAATCAAGGTCGCCAATATTTTAAGTAGACGATGGGGCCGAAAAGTAAGTAAGTAAGAGTGGGCGAGAACCGGAAGACACAGCGTTGGAAGACCTCCAACAAGGTGGACCTATAACCTGGTGAGAGTTGCAGAAATGCAATAGATGCGACACAGGACCGTTCGTTGTGGCGACGCTTGGGGGAGGTCTATGTCAAGCAGTGGAGACGTCTTTCGACTGGTATGTCTATACTAATATTATAAAGAGCTAAAGTTTGTAAGTTTGTATGTAGGGGGTAATCTCTGGAACTACTAGTCCGATTTGAAAAATTCTTTCAGTGTTAGATAGCCCATTTATCAAGGAATGCTAACCATCACGCTACGACCCACGGGAGCGGAGCAGTAAAGAAAAATGCGGGTGAAACCGCAGGGGACAGCTAGTCGATGATAATGGGCTCAGATTCAAGATACTTACTTTACGAGCAATAGCAATATGCAACTTCAATGGTTCCGTACGATTCATCTTCATCATAGCCAATTTGGCTTCTCTGTAACAGAAATATAATATGATATTATCTTAAAGAAAGAAAGAAAAATAAAGTCTCTAAGATACGCAACTGATTTTGCTGCGGTTTTCCCTAAAAAAAAGAAGGAACAAACGAAAATTTATGTACAACTCGGTCACATTAACTTGACGCTTGGCGTCGATGAAAATAATGCCTAAAAACAATATAAGAACAACAGAGAACTTACCAAAATGATCGACGCGCGTATCGATAACAAAGATGCTGACCATACCTGACACTTGTCGGGTGAGCTAAGGGAATGCGGGGGGAAGCGGGGGGATACTCGCAGAGAGATGCGTCAAGTTAATGTAACCGGATTGTACAGTACGGTCAAAATATGATGGGCACTCTGAAGTTAGGCGTTCCGAACTACATATACTCTCAAAAAAAAACACGCTATACGCATTCATCACGTCATGATTCTTAAAAAGAATTACTGCGATATTCTGACCGTACTGAGGTCCGGTCAGGCTTGAAAATCTAAATCTAAAAGGCCACTTTAGCAGAATCGTATTTTTGTTTGTTTTTTGCTACCCTATTCTGTCCCACTCCTGGGCAAAGGCCTCCCTCTACTCCTTCCATCTTTCGCGGGCCCGCGCTTCCTCGTGCCAGTTCAGAATTGTATTAGAATCATATTACTTAAAAATTTACACGGAATACGATTCTGATATGAAATGAGATGAGTATGATTCGGTTAATTTGTGCAACCTCTTTACGAATATTAGGCCAAAGAAAAGATGGATGGATTGTGTGAGCAGCGATATGAAAGAAAAGGGAGTTGGTGATAGTGTGACGGACGACAAGACAGAATGGAAGAAAAAAAGTGTTGCGTCGACCCCAAGTACAGTATCGGGCACGTAACTTGGCAAAATTTTGACGTAGTTGGGGTAAATTCGCGCATGTGGTACAAAAAAGCGAATGAGCGAACGGGACGTAACGCAGTGCGGGGGCAAAAGTCGTCTAACGCACCAATCATAGACTACTATTATAATACTGCACCAATCGCGTGCAGGATCGGCGTTACCTCATACCCCGCGTCCCGTTTGACCGCCAAATAGATCTAAAAATCGATTTCTGCGCAACTGACGACTCTTGCCAAGTTACGTGCCAGGAACTGTAATATGGGATAAGGGAAGAAGTATTAAATATTAGATCTACTTACCCTGGCGTCTCATATTTGATCAAGCCAAAGTTTTTCAACGGATCCTTGCTGAGGTGTACTTCAAGGAGCGTCCCGAACTTAGCGAAGGCTGCCCGCAGTCCTTCCTCGCTTAGGGCCCTCGGTATATTTCTTATATATAGCCTACAGTGGTCCAGGTTTACATCGCCTCTGTAAAAATTAGATTAGTAGTAAAGTTTGTATGTACAGTCAGGAGTTCTATTTTCTAAGGGTCAGTTCACACAAACGTTTGTCTTTAGATATAATCATTTCAAGAACAGTGGTGGCCCAGTGGTAACTGCCCCGACTTGCAAGTTGTAGGTCGCGGGTTCAAACCCGGTCAGGCGCATTACTTTGTGTAATTTATTTCATCACCACTGCTCTAAAAACGGTGAAGGAAAACATCGTGAGGAAACCGGCATGTCCTAGAACTAAAACTTTGAAGACATGTGACATCCGCCAATCCGCAATGGGCCCGCGCGGTGGATTATGGTCCATTCCCTCTCCTAGAGAGGAGGCTTGAGTCCCAGCAGTGGGAACATTATAAGGCCGATCATGCATAATCATTTCAACCAAATTATCTGTCTTCCACGCCTAAACGCCATTTTCTATGGGGCTATGTAAATATGACGTCAAATTACTTTTGGACTTCTCTTTCTTATTAGTAGCTTTGAAATTTTATAACTTCGTTGTCGATAAAGATATTTTAAAAATTCTTTCATATTTATTTACTAGAGTTGAAAGTGTATTAATTTAGCAATTAAAAAAACTGCATGCATCCCTATTATAAATTTACTTACATATAATCTTCATAATCATAACCGTTACTTCTGCCAAGTGTCAAGAGGAAAGACATGAGTACAAAAATGTTAATATTAAAACAGGTATAGTCCGACTAATGAAAGCGCGCCCTGAGAAAAAGAGGTTAAATCCAAAAATTGTGTATGTGGTATTACTAACTAGTAGGAGAATCATGTTTTGACACTTCACATTTTTTTTTTCCTACAATTGCGGTTGAATAATGTCGCGCTTTCATTAGACGCACTCTATTATGAAAATTATGTGAGGTATTAAAGTGTGTTGAGTGCAACACAGATACTTACGCCCTAAAGTCCGCACAAAGGACGAAAGGTGAGCTTCTACGTTTTAATAGTGACAGTGTATGTGAGTGTTTTATATGAAAAACTATTGAAACTAGCTCCGGACCATGACCCTGTGCGAGAGGTCCACGAGGACATGACGGTGCTCCGCCCAAGCGGGGCCTAAGTCCACCGTATGCTCTCTCTACCTTGTCCTCCTAACGGTCTATACAATGGCGAAACCCTAACGTGTCTACTACCTGAATCCGATGACCTCTTGAACTTGCCATGTCTGGTGAGAGTCATACGGAAAACCATTGGCCTGCCAATAGATATATTGGCGATTCCAGGACGGAAAAAATATTTCTATGGCCAACAAATAGGTGTCATGTATATGAGAATTTACATGCCTGTGTGTGAATACCATCCTAAGATACAGAAGTAAAAGTAGAACTACATTGGATCCATGTAGGCTTCTCCATACATTTTATATGGCAACTAGACTTGTAGAGCTACAATAGATCAACGCCACGCGACGTCGTTCTACGCACAAATCAGACGTAGCCAAAGTATGTGTCGGCCTATTGTAGTACCTGCTAGAGCCACATTAGTTCCACTCCACCCGACGTTGTTCTACGCATAAATCAGGCGTAACCCACGTATGTGTCGGTCTAATGTAGGACGCGCAATAGCGTCATTAGATCCACGCCACACGACGTCGTTCTACGTAAAAATCAGGCGTCACATCGTTCACATGGTTCGACACACGTGGGCCATGAACGCCGATATGGGCGCGTCGGTCTCGATACATTTCATATGGCAACTAGACTTGTAGAGCTATATTAGATCCACGCCACGCGACGTTGTTGTACGTACAAATCAGACGTAGCCAAAGTATGTGTCGGCCTATTGTAGTACCTGCTAGAGCCACATTAGTTCCACTCCACCCGACGTTGTTCTACGCATAAATCAGGCGTAACCCACGTATGTGTCGGTCTAATGTAGGACGCGCAATAGCGTCATTAGATCCACGCCACACGACGTCGTTCTACGTAAAAATCAGGCGTCACATCGTTCACATGGTTCGACACACGTGGGCCATGAACGCCGATATGGGCGCGTCGGTCTCGATACATTTCATATGGCAACTAGACTTGTAGAGCTATATTAGATCCACGCCACGCGACGTTGTTGTACGTACAAATCAGACGTAGCCAAAGTATGTGTCGGCCTATTGTAGTACCTGCTAGAGCCACATTAGTTCCACGCCACCCGACGTTGTTCTACGCATAAATCAGGCGTAACCCACGTGGTGCAGTTCCTGCTAAATCTGCTCATCTCTCAACCACTTACCCACAGTCATCATCAGGATATTGCTGGTCGTAGACCGAACTGTTGTAGTCGTCTCTCGAGTCCCACTCGTTGCTCTGGCTGTAGCGACCCCTACTCGTCATTGTACTGTGAAAGAAGACGTAATAGTCAGATGAGTATTTGATTTTAATATTACAGTGAAAACAGCTTAAGGTTACATTAAGGCCTCTTTTGTACACGGAACGTTTTTCTAACTGTAAGTACGTACGTAATAAAACGTAGCGTGTACATGAGACTGCAATACAACACACCGAAGAAACACGGCAGCGGCGTCGTCCCGTAGCGTCGCCGTTTGTGTCAACAAGCTCTCTCAGTGATCCATACAACACTGCGCGCCTTACTTACGGACGGAGAAATTTCCGTGGCCGTGGCTACGTACGGAGTAAAACCGTGCCGTGTACAAGAGGCCTAAGGGCCCTCCCCCACGGAGATTTTTTTGTATCGATGCTATCGCACGTTCGCATCGATACAGTCACGATGCGGTCGGTAACTGTTTGCATTCGCTCACACCGCGATGCAAAGGCTAATACTATCGCGATGCAGTAACTGCACAAAAATTAAGCTTTTGCATGTAGGTTTCATTCACGCACTACCTTCCCTTCGTTCTCTCCCCGATTTTTTCGTCCGGTACGATCGTGCGTTTCTGTAGCGCGCTAGTAGTGCGTTAGCGTCGTTTCTGCAGCGCGTTGCAAATGCAACTACCGCGCGTTAGTAGCGATGCTTTCGTACGTCGCTACAAAAAGTCGCCGTGGACGAGGGCCATTAATGTTTGAATCCCCGACCGGTCCTATGAGACCGCGCTCTTATTGTTTTACTATTGTGTCTCGTTTCGCGGGTATCTGAGTAATTAAAATCTTAGGTATTGGTTCATCTAGCTCTATCCAAGGCTATGTTTGATAAAGAGGTGCGAAAAAGACTTGTCCCACCCCTAACTGTTATTTTCAATCTATGTCTTGCAACTAGCACCTTCTCCGTGGCTTTAAAGAGGCAGACCTACGACAGATCGTATGTCCAATTGATAAGGGAGGATATAGAAATCGACTGACTAACTACCGGCCAATCTCAATTCTACCCGCTTTGTCCAAGATACAAGAAAAAATAATAAATAACAGATTGGCCCGCCCGTTACAAAGTAGACAAAGGTGAAGTTTTATTGTGGGCTTAGCCCACAATAAATAGCTTAATGGTTGCTCAGAAGGCGATTTTGAAAGTAAGTAACTTTAAACCCATATTGTTCCCAACACGAACGCACTATCAGCTCTGCCAAGTTTCTACTGTGAGGCAGTTATGATCCACTTTTAACCAACAAACGCCAAAAACAATAGGTATGTATGCGATCTTATGAACACAAAACCTCGTTTATTAAAAGATTTTACTCATTTCTTGCTTCCTTTTTGTACAACAGAATTAATGTGTGCGTGTGGTGTGAGGGCCCGTTTTTCAAAACTCTTTAAAACTATGCTAAAGATTTAGTGCGTGTTTCAAAAGAAATGTGCGAGTTGGAATCAGAATTTGTGACGGTCATATAAGCGAGTTATGGACTGTTTAGTTGGGCCCTCAATCCACACATAGAGGATTGAGGGTCCAGCTGTACCGGCTAAACTATGAACACTAGAGAAAATCTTTTTATGCCAAAATCTAAGGTAACGCCAAACAAAATTTGTGAAAACAAGATATTATCGCAAAACCTTCTCCTACTTGAGATATCCTTGTTCAAAATGGGCCCTCACATATCATCGACGTAAATGTTTACTAGGCAAATAAAATGCAAGTCATCAACTTACAGCTGCTATTTGAAATCCTATATGCTTCTAGATAATTTGTGAGATTTCGTGAAAGCAACAACAGGTCATATTTTCTTGTTGTTTAAAAGTTATGACCTAAACAAAATTCGGGCCCTCAATCCTCCACTTTTTCATGTTTTTGTTATATTACGCTTCACATATGAGAGATAAAACAAACACAAAAAGGTCACTTTTTGTGTAAAAATTTGTGCAACAAACTGGGCACCAGAACGAAATGAAATGACCCTTGATTATATAAAAAAACAACTTTCAATAATATTCCTCAAAATTCGGGAATAGGGTGACCACAATTTCTTTGACATGGTGTCATTTTACATGTACCTAAGTACAAAAGATGACGCCGACTGCGCTGTCATACAACCCGAAAGCCCGCGCAGTAGGTAATCAGAGACAACAAATATATTTTCCAGCCAGTACTAATATTTTGTAAAGATAAAATGTTTTATCGAATAATGTATAATATATTTTATTATCTAATTATTGAGTTTTTGGTTATTGATCTACATCAGAAAAGGAAAATGGAGCTAAGAATTTGGTTGTAGTGTTTACTACGTTAGCGAAGTCTGCCAAATACTACAAAAACATTAGAATGTGTTACATTCGTATTCTAATGTCATTTCGAAAGACATTATCGATAAAAACTCATAAATTAGAAAAACATGGACGTAAGACTGGACAATATAAGGAAGGCATTTCCTTAGGAAATAAAATAAAGTGCGCATAGAGAATTTAATTTAAAATCAGATAAATTTTTGAGACATTTGAACACTTTCAGTTTGGTATGCTTTCTTCTTTGATAATGACTAGCAGAACTTATAATAACACGATAGTGTAGTAGGTACCACGAGTACTGAAATCAAGCACACTAAATGCACCCATGCAATACACTTTTTCAAAAACGTACCTACACATTTTCCTGTAGGCAGCAATTTATGTAGATAGGCACTAATTAAGTAGACAATCATTAATCCTGTTTACAATAAAAGGTATTTTAATTTTATATCCTAGATAGATATTAAATAAACTTCTAACTTGCATTAGGTATAGGTTTTAAGTTCTGTAGGTCGTGAAATTCAAACGATAGGGCTTTATTCATTAATCCTTTTTTTACCGACTTCACAAAAAAAGGAGGTCCTATGTTTGGATGATTGTATGTTTTTTTTTGTATGTTTGTTCATCGCTAATTGTCGACGGATTTTCAAAATTCTTTTTTTGTTCAAAAGTAGATAGTTCTGAGGTGGTCCTACTGTCACCAAGTTTAGATCTGATGATGGAATCTTAGAGAAATCGAGAGCAAAACTCAAATTTTATAGGCTCACTTATTGCTTTTCGTATATTTTATGAAGTATCTTGTGTGTTTGCGTATGTTTGTCACCATCTCAGGTAGCTGGGCTGATGATGAAAGGTACGACTCCTTAACTGTTTATTTTGTTAATTGTTTTGTTGTTCGATAGGGCATTTGCCACATTTGGTCTCATGATCATCAAGTCATGACCTGATGCTGCAGTCAGGATAGTCTGCAGAGTACCTAGCTCCTCGACAACTAACAGCAGATATATCATGTTTAGGCTCATTGAAAAGGGTTCGATGTGTGGATAAACGTACTGTTAATGAGACCTGATGCTGAAGCCAGGAGCATCAGAAAAAGTACAAACCTTGAAATTACACCAACGTAATTGTGTTTGGGCTCATTTTAAACAGAACTAAACTAAAAAAGACTAAGGGCCTATTTCACCACCTATGATTAAGTTTCGAGTATCTTACTTGGCAGATAATTTCATACAAATTCTGTCACATTTTTGAATTTATTCAGTGAGTAGTGCCTACTCGGACATTGTGAAACAGGCCCTAAAAAGTATAAAAAAAAACTTTTTGCCAAAAAAAATACAACCCGACTTCAATTAAAAAAAAACACCTTAAGAAGTACAAAATAAATATGATAAAGATGATTACAGCGCACTTTTTTTATCTATAAAAATGGCCCTGCAATCAGCTTTACCGCGCACTTTTTGAATTTGGAAAATTTTAGTGTTCAGCGCCAAAGAAATCGAACGCAAATATTGTTTGAATAAAGAAATAAATTGTTTGAATAAAATAAACTGGATATTTTCGAATAATATTTGGTATCCAGACTAGGAACATTATGAGGAATACGCAGTTTATATTATTGTCGTATTGTCGGCGCCATCTTGTATACTTACATGTAACAGAAATTGTGGTCACCCTATTCCCGAATTTTGAGGAATATTATTGAAAGTTGTTTTTTTTTGTATAATTAAGGGTCTTTTCATTTCGTTCTGGTGCCCAGTTTGTTGCACAAATTTTTACACAAAAAGTGAGCTTTTTGTGTTTGTCTTATCTCTCATATGTGAAGCGTAATATAACAAAAACATGAAAAAGTGGAGGATTGAGGGCCCGAATTTTGTTTAGGTCATAACTTTTAAACAACAAGAAAATATGACCTGTTGTTGCTTTCACGAAATCTCACAAATTATCTAGAAGCGTATAGGGTTTCAAATAGCAGCTGTAAGTTGATGACTTGCATTTTATTTGCGTAGTAAACATTTACGTCAATGACATTTGAGGGCCCATTTTGAACAAGGATATCTCAAGTAGGAGAGGTTTTTGCGATAATATCTCGTTTCCACAAATTTTGTTTGGCGTTACCTTAGATTTTGGCATAAAAAGTTTTTCTCTAGTGTACATAGTTTAACCGGTACAGTTGGACCCTCAATCCTCTATGTGTGGATTGAGGGCCCAACTAAACAGTCCATAACTCGCTTATTTGACCGTCACAAATTCTGATTTCAACTCGCACATTTCTTTTGAAACACGCACTAAATCTTTAGCATAGTTTTAAAGAGTTTTGAAAGACGGGCCCTCACACCACACGCACACGAATTAATTCATGAATCCCCGACCGGTCCTATGAGACCGCGCGGTTATTGTTTTACTATTGTGTCTCGTTTTGTGGGTATGTGATAGGTTAATAAGGAACTTATATAGCGGCTCAAGAAATCGGAATATACGGCGAAGGTACATAACTACCTGCTCTCCATTTAAGGGGAAACGAGAAAACCTGTTTTTCATACCAACAATGAGTTACGGGAATAACTGCAGAAAACAGTGCCTTATTCAAACTTCATAATTATATTTAATCGTTTTTTTAATGCTTCGGTAATACATTTACACTTCCACACTACCCAAAACCTACACCATTCACTACTCTACATACAAAACTTCACTTACTCTACACTTACAAAAAACTCCACTAACATTTTACACAAAACTTCATCACTTTTGTTTTAACTTTAGTTAATTATCACTGTAATGTAGAGATTCTACGGTGTTCCTTTTGCATGTCGAATGGACTGAATGCTTTTTATCGATCCAAAGGTGTGGCGCTGTACACCGAGCGAGATACAGGATTCGTCCTAGTTCGGTTATATATGTTCCTCTGTTAGGTCATGAATCCCCGACCGGTCCTATGAGACCGCGCTGTTATTGTTTTACTATTGTGTCTCGTTTTGCGGGTATATAGTACAAGTATTAGCCTTTAATTCAAGTAATTCGTAGTTAGTTTTTTGATCAAATAAATATTATTATTAATTCATGAATCTCCGACCGGTCTCATGCGACCGCGCTGTTATTGTCTTACTATTGTGTCTCGTTTCGCGGGTATTGATAGGTTAAAAAATATTATTATCTACAGAAAAGAGCGGTTGTATAGAAATGCTTTCTTTGCTTCGATTTCAAACGGAACGTAGTCGTGTTTCAACTCGTAATTATTCATAATGACGTTTCATTTTACGCAGCGAAGATAAAACTAAATTACGCACGCGTAGGTCACATTCGCCGATCTGGGCGCGTCGGTCTTCATACAGTTTATACGGCAACTATACTCCATTCTCATTTTCTCCTTTAGACAAAAGAGGCTCGCAGAATCAGGAGTACGCAACCTTTTATTTTCAAGTCATGTTTCAACAAATCTAACACTTATAACAGAAAAACAGTAACAAATAACAACTAAATCACGAAAATTCAGCAATAACAACGTGAAAAGGCGTACCATTACAAGTATCCCCAAGCAAATAACAGTACGACAAATGGCAACTGCGGCTAGATCAATAGATGAGATCATAAACCGACCAAATTAAAAACACGTGCTGTCACAACTATATGAAATGAATTGGTAACATCATAGATTTGGTTGAGTTATAATGAAAAACGTTGCCGGTACTGTCCGCCCCTGCATCTTTTAGATTTTAAACATTGACACGGCGTTATTTTATGTAAAAATTAAATAATATTAAATGCAGGCCTTGTAATTTCAGAAGGTAGATAGGTTAAATAAGTACAATTAAATCTGCCAGCTGTTATTTAAACTGAGTAATATACTCCACATCAATCTTGACTGTAATAATGTTTATTGATTTTTATTACAAAGCTGCGAACGATGGGAGGAATGGAGGGAGGCCTTTGCCCAGCAGTGTGACAATATATAGGCTAGTTAATAATAATAAATATTTCAAAGTGTGCACCTAAACGAGCCTTTTTTTAACTTCTGTCTAATGCTATAGTAAATGAAGTATAGACCTGTAGTCTGTAGAGCAACATTAGATCCACGCCGCGCGTGGTGATTCTACGTACAAATCAGGCGTGGCGTCTTTTAGCTCCTGCTGCAGGTGCAGAAAACCTCAAGCGGCGCAAATATACATACCTTATCGGGAGTTTGAGCCGTTTGGGGTTGAAAAATGGAAATAATTATATAGGTAAGGGATCTAGGGGTAGATCCCTTTTTATGACTTAGGTTTTTCTGGCCGCTTTATGTTTTCTGCACCTAAAGCAGCAGCTAAAAGATGTCTTTGGTCTTTTTATTAAAGCTGTCTAGATTATTATCCAAAAATAACTGGTATTTGGGTAGGGTAGAGTATCGCAATTAAAATCTTTCGCGGTAAAGTGCATCGACATAAAGTGGTTTCGCTGAGACGATTTTTCGCGATAACGTTCTTCGCGATGTTGTAGTATCGTATTTGCATTCATCGACATTTTAAGCGTCTCGGTCTAATGTAGTTCCCGCTTAAATATTCATCTTACTTTGAGTTTATTCAAAAGTATACAGTATATTTACCAGAAACTGAAAGAGTACAATAGGTTTATTTTTTATTTTAATTGGGAAATCATCGAATGACTTCGCGGAAGGGCGTGCCATACTTTTACTGATTAAGACCCATTCCATTGTTCCTTCTTTGCCTTTCGTTCTAGGACCCCGATTTTCTATTCAGAAGCGAATCCATGGCCTCAGTAGGCTTCGACCCTGGGCCCCTACGGTTTTGTAGATGTCAACACAGGTTTTGTTGACATCTCCTTAAGGCGCTCTAGGAAAACTACGTGCCGCCGACGACTTGGGCTCGGTCCGGACGGTTATTGGACAGCCGGACAATTAGCTACCCATTGCTCGCCGTCCGCAAGCCTACGCCTGCGGTGGCTGGAGATCAGGATCGGGGTTCTGGCGGCCGGGACGTGAAGACATCCGTTTCCTTACGCATACGGCCGCCTCATTCGTCAACAACACTGCTTCCAGAAGAAAGCGACCGCCTATCATTCCTCCTCGATCCGGACCATGGCCACACACCGCCGACCGGCCTCACAGCTCCGCCCAAGCGGCGCCTACCTCCATCGTGTACTCTGGGCAGTCCGCACTAACCAATGAGACGTATCTTTATCTTAGACTTGAGTCGTAATATGGTTATCTCTTTAGGGATAAGTAAACGTACATTTACTTAATATTTCCAGAAAATTATAACCATTACAATGACTACTTGTGATTGGACAATGTTGACAGGGACGTGACGCATTATATTTGGCGCAATATAATGCTCAAAAGCTATGTATAAGAATCTTGTAAAGTAATAAACAAAGAGTTATTGGTCTATTGTAAATGTGAGAATATTGAGAGAGTTACTGTGTGTGGGTGAGTGCAAAGAATAAGTAACTAAAGGAACACAGGAGAACTGAAGCGTAGCATGGACTAATTTAGACGTGACCAAAAGCGCATCAGCAAGTTTTTGTCTTCCATAAATTAGAAAAAAGATCGTGGCACTGGGGATAGAGATCTAGTGGAATATCATGGCAGTAATAATAGGAACATAACGACTATCGCAACCCAGTGCTTGGCACGCTATAATCGTAGCAGTAAAGAGTAGGTACACAAAATTGAACCGTTGCTTGTGTGAAGCCCCTTAATTCATGAATCCCCGACCGGTCCTATGAGACCGCACTGTTATTGGTTTTACTATCGTGTCTCGTTTTGCGGGTATATGATAGGTTAAAGTGCAAGGCCGAGGGTGAAGGGCTGCTTTACCAACTGCTAGCTATGCTACAGCAGGAGAAAATATAAATGATAAATTGCTTTAGAATATCTGATCCAGGCAATTTTTTAAATAGTAATTGAGATATGCAAGCTAAGCTTAACCAGACCCAATGCATCTTAACCTATCACATACCCACTAAACGAGACACAACAGTAAAACAATAACAGCGCTGTCTCATAGGACCGGTCGGGGATTCATGAATTAATGGACACATGTCTTCAAATTTTTGGTGCTTGGATTGAACATGCCAGTTATTTCACAATGTATTCTATTACGATTTTGAGAGCAGTGGTGGTGAGAAAGATACATTGTCCGACTACATGGAAGGGAAACTCTTTTTTCTCGTTAATCAATTAATCAACATCTACATCTATCAAATATAATGTCCTACTGTGATGGGGTCAGCTGCCCAGTCAAGCAAGATATAGCCGTGTGACTTTTGACCTCCACAACCCAGTAAATGGAAAACATGGATTATAAATTAGTGTTTTTATAGTACTAGCTGACCTGGTAAACATTGTTCTACCAAAAAAAATTGGGAGTGAGGTTAAGAGGACTAAAATACTTTTACTATTACTTTTTATATAATAGGAGATGAACAGGATGAACCAAATAGGAAAACATGAACAAATATTTGTCACAGAAATCTAATGAATGCGAGACTCATAGGACTGGTTGTTATGACAACATTTGGGGAAGCCTATGTCCAGCAGTGGATGTCTTTTGGCTGTAATGATGATAATAATAACGATGAACATACAGGCAGTCATATCTATACTAGGTACCACGTTAGATCTACAATTTTTTTCAAAATAAGGAAACAAACTGTTACTGCCCTTATCATTTGTAATTTGTGGCGGCCAACATGGTAATTTTTTTTTAGAAATTTTTATCAACTAATGTTCAACATATATTTAGTCTACTATTTTTGGGGTCTACTTTCATTTTTTTAGGCTTCTAAATGAATAACAGGCAATTTTCGATCAATAAGATATTTTGGTGAATGTATTCAGCTAACAGCCATTACTCTAAGTATAGAGTATTTGTTTTTTTTTTTATATACACAAAATGATAAGACATTATAGACCCGAAACGGGATTGTTCAAGGGCAAAACCCTTGAGACCTTGACATTATTATAAGAGCTTCAAAAAATAACACGAGTTAGCCGGGTGATAAGTGCCGATAGTAAATAAGTGGATAAATACTTAACCATCTTCCAAAAACCATTTGCCATTTGATAAAGAATCTTAGAATATTTGAAAGACTCACCTTGCACGATATTTAGACATCTACAAATTCGCACAATTTACTTTTTGAAATTAGAAACGTTAAAAATCGTTAGACAACGTGTCTGTCACAAATGTATTATTTTTTTCCATTAAATGTCGAGACCTGTATTTTATAGGACTATGATAGCTTATTTTAACAACTATTTACGACGAAATAAATCGTAAACTTACCAATTATTTTCTGCTAAACCGAGAAAACAATCCTAACGCCGACTAAAAACAAAGAACTGAATTGCATAGGTAAAAAATATATTGATTGACAACTGACAAACAATAAAATTATAGATTAATTGTGTCTGTGGTCCTGTTTAGTCGATTTTCTTGTTCTTGTTGTTAACCGCTCAGAAACAAAATATGTGGCCCAAGTCCAAAAGTCGATCTTGTGAACAAGATCACAGAAATACTGTTTTTTTTTTTTAAATAAAACAAATAACAAGTAAGATTTCAACTTGGCTTTAAAAAATATGAAGTTTTAAATTGTCCTATCGAAGAAATGGTAAAACTGCTTTACGAGTAAAAGTTCCTCAGTAATACATACAAGTTCCTTTTTTTCTTTCTTCGAGCTTGTATTTATTTATTTTTTATAACTTGTTCATTGGCTGTTTTACCTTTTTTGTTGTTATTGGATGGATTATTTTAGAATCTCAGAAAAGAACACAAATTTTGTCGACCCGGAAATCTACCTACTTCTTAAGAGTCATCAAATGAGGGTTTTCAGGAATATTCTCATCACCTATTAGCGCTACTCAGCCGAAAAATCTTTTACTTTTGAAAACGTTTCATGACGTAACAGTTTGACTGGTGATTGGACCTAATGACTCAGTGCTGCCACCTGGGGAAAGACATTTTAAAAGACGACCTCAAATTCAGGAGGCTGTAATTCATAAATAATCTAATAAATTCGGTGGATTTTATTTGGAAAGGAATTAAGAGACTCTTTTCTCTAAGTAAAACCCAAACATTGACAGGGTACGCTGCATCAGCGCCCGTGACAATCATTTCAGCAAAATGTTCACTGTAATTGTGACTCGTTAGAGCGTAAACAGAGTATTCTATCACTCATCATACAATGTATCTTTCTATCTCTATATCATTATCATGCTCTGTCTACGTGTCAAAGACAGCAAATAGTTTGAGAATGGTTTACCGTCGAGTACAGATTAAGTTGACCGTCTACTTGGTCTATTCTTGGTGGTATAGCATACCACAATGGATGAATGTAAAGGTATCTGAAGGCGAGTGAATGTACCTACACTGATACCAACGTGTTAGTGCTCATCTACACCGGAGCGCGGTGCGGGCTGCGGCGCGGATACGGGAACGTTGTGCAGTGGGCGCCCGCGTCTGCACCCGCGTGCCAATGTGGATACTTATGTTGTTAACGAGTTAGCCGCGCCGCGCTCGATCCGCACCCACAGTTCCAGTGTGGTTGTACACTAAGCGTTCGTTTACCGGTCTATCTGCTTAATCTGTACCTAGTGAAGCATGAATTTATCAAACATTTCATTGTTTACGGTTATCACGTGATAGGAAAAAGGTCATCATTGTCCCAACACTATTTGCATGAATGAAATGAGTTTGACATTGACAGCTATCGAAATCCTAACCTACCGAACTATTTTCTAATAACGTAAAAGATATTGTTAAAAATAAATAATTAAAACAAACTATTAAATATGAAGAATGGACGATAATGGGAAGCACACGTCCTCGTACCAATTGGACCAGGAAATATTGGATGGCAAGTTGTTTATAATATTTTTTGTTGTAATTCTAGTACGGATAAATCAACAGGTAGACGTCTAATGTGTTATGATTATGACAATATGACGCAGAAATATTTCGTATTGTATACATAATATATATCGGATATACCTCGAAGAAGAATCTTATTTAACAATGTTAACCAATTCGTCTGAATACATAATGCCTTGTGAAAAAAAAACAATGAATTATACATTATGAATTTTAAAAAAAGAATACAAAGTTTGTTGCATTGTATTTTGCTTATTATTGGGTCATTTAACATCTTTATTTTGATTGCTAATTAGTAAGCTAATTCAATGAAACATTATTACTGATCAGTAATTTTATTGCATTAGATGAAATACTTAGTAAACAATTTTTTTGGTGTTGTTAACAAGTATGATTCATGCAACATAAAATGTTGTGACATGAATATGTGGATAAGAAATACTGATTTGAAATTAGAACATCAATCTAGATAATAATTTCACTTTTATGCTTTTTTATTGATGTAATTATTTTGTTCAACATTTTGCTAGTAACATAAAAAATCGAAGGTTTTATCATTTTTTGCAGTGTATTAGTATTTGTATTAGATTGTAGCCTTTAGTGCTCTATTCACAACATGATATTACGCTAAATGTTTAGTTATCAGTGTACCATAGAGTTGCCTACCATCTCGTTTGGCCAGGACATGTCCTAGGTTTTGTTCTGGGATGTCCTGGATAGTTTTTAAGCAGTATCCTGGGCTTCTAACTACTAGGGTTGCCAACCCTAGTATCTATTGTTAGGGTCATTGGTAAGGAAAAGGCTTAGACTGTAGTATGTGTTTTACCAGACAAATATAAACTTTCATCTCTACAATATTAATCTATCACATACCTGCGAAACAAGACACAATAGTAAAACAATTACCGCGCGGTCTCATTCAAACATTAATATAATTTAAGTAATAAACTTAAAATAAAAGAAAGTTTTGGTGCTAAGTTAGGAGCTGCAGTACCCTTTACGGCCACAGTAGACGTGTGTTGGCTAGCCGACCAAGCCTGGGTCGACGGAGTACTATAATATGCCCCGTTTGGAGCCTCAAAGAGATGTCAGCTAGATATATAGGACCAGTTAGGGCAATATAATATTGTAGGCATCGGCTCATTATGGATTTTCGTAAGTAAAAGTCTACCACTCCTTCCCGCTCCACATCCAATGGTTCCTTACATTGAAAAAAAGGTTGGCACAGTTAAAAACAATGTCTATAGATAGAGGAGATGGGTTCCGGGCAGGTTTTGATATTTTAGTGTTTGTGCAATGTCGTCAAGTGACTATTTATCACCTACCATCTTACACTACAAGTTACCTGTTTATGTAAGGGTCTAATGACAGTGTCTGGACGGCATTGCCACGGTCAAATACTAGGCCAGGCCAGGGTTTCACTTTAGAAATATTACTTTTTTGGACTCTACATGCTGACGTGAAGAGAGTTACATGTTTCAAAAACTATTGTATAAGTAAATTAAACTTATTCAAAAGTTGTGTAATAATTTTCGTATACAATAAATATCTCTCTAAAATGTTTATTGTTTTCTTCTAAAATAAATAAACTGCACATTTTGGATAACATCTTTCCAATAGTTTTTTAATTTTTCAATAATTTCATAGAGAAAACAAGTTGAGAGTATCAACAACACACAATGTTTTTGTCAGATTTATATTAAAAAAAAATTGTGAGTAATACTTTTAAAATTGTGTACTTATTTTAATATTTACCCTATTTAACGGAAAAAAATATTAAAAACCTATAAATTATTTCACAAAAAAAAACGTATTGAAAACCTATACTTACCTACTCGTAAATTGGCGCCAAAAATCGCCATTTTTCTTAGACTTGATTTTCCCAGTTTCAGTATCAACTACAAACGTAACAACATCTTTCAAACTAAAATGCAACTAGCAGTTTTTATGGTTTATTTTTACTTACCTGGAAGAGATAGACTAGGTAGGCTCTTAATAAACTATTGCACCTCACCATTAACGATTGCATCACTGCTTACCATCAGGCGGGATTACAGTCAAGTACTAGTACATGTTATAAAGGGTGTAAAAAGACCCTTAACGAAAATGAAAACGCCATATTCTACACATCATTGGGATACTTTTTTTCTTCTAGGACATACCTGGGAATTCACTGGTTCTGGAGATATTGAAGGTCAAAGTCAACATTTTTTTTTTCTTTTTTTTCAAAATCGTATTCCAAGTATCATTAGTAAACTTTCTTCTGAACAAACATTATCAAAATTATCAATTTTTCATAACAAATTACGCATTTGAAGTTAGAAAAATGCAACGAAAACTAAACACAACGGGCGCCTCACACAAACAAGCGTGCGGTCGGTTCAACGACCAAGCGCGAGTGGCCGAACGCTCAGCTGATAAAAATTATTATTAATTAATTATTTTTTAAAGATGAAAAAAAAAAGTTTTTTCCCAGCAATAATTTTTGGTCAAAGTTGCTTAATTACATGTACAGAATGTGTAGTTATCGGCTTTGTGATCGGTCTTTTTACACCCTGTATATATAAAAAACTCAAATGTAAACTCTGGTTTGCTACTAAATAATTCGTTTTTGAAGATTTGGGTGTCTTCAAGGCTAGAGTGAATAGGCTCTTAATAAACTAGTGCGCCTCACCAACTAAGATTGCATCACTGCTTACCATCAGGTGGGGTCGCAGTCAAGCACTATACTCCGTCGGTTTAGGTAGTTAACTAAATGTAAACAATCTTGGCATGTCTTTTTATCTAAAAGTTGTCTATAAATTGTATGTAAAAATCTTTGCAAATAGGTATTTACCTAAATCAATGTTAGCTAATAAACTAAATTTAAATAATCTTTGTGTATATTATATACGACTTCTTTAATATAAAAAGACATACCAAGATTGTTTACCTTTAGTTAACTACCTAAACCAACGGAGTATAGTTTATATTAAAAAATAAATAAAAAAATCCAGAATTTAATTAGGGCACTCTCTTTTATCACATTGTAACCAAAATGTTAGTCAAAATAGAATAAATTTTATTGTACACCAAAATAATAACAATTAAAATAACCAAAGAAAAAATTAATAAAAGTAAAAGTAATCAATTAAAATATCGAGTCGTGAATTTCAGCCTCGTAGTCAACTGGTTCCGTGGTGTAGTGGTTATCACATCTGCTTTACACGCAGAAGGCCGCCAGTTCGATCCTGGCCGGAATCATATCTTTTTGTTTTCTTTTTTCCTATTTTTATTTTATTTTAATCAAATAAAAATGTGTTTTATCACATTTAAATCAAAATTCATTAAAAAGATAGTTTTTTTTATACCGTGAAGAACTGGCAAAAAAATGTCCTCACTTGCCAGTTTCATAGTTCTATCTGTTTGTGTACTTAAATAATTTTTGTCAATGAAAGATTAGGTGCAATTTAAGAAATGTAAAAATATAAATGACATACTTTTAACTACTTTATAATACTACCTGCTGCTAGCGGCTACACCCACGCAAAAATAGTTAAATACCCCAAAGAAACACTCTCGGGATAAAACAGTTACATTCACAAATCCGTTCAGTTGTTTGAGCGTAAAAAGAAACATTTTTTTTCGCATAATGTTTCATTCCTTATATGTTTTGGCATAAGTAATCATAATAATTTGGTATTATTATAATAACACTTTCATTATTTGATTGCTATTATTTTATGATTGCATAATTATCTTGAAGGCTAATTTGTTTTGGCATAAATTAACAAAATGTTACTAGCTAGTTATAATGACAAGTTCCCACTGCCGGGAAAAATGCTCTTCCAAATCCTACCAGACATTCTTCTCCCTTTTAAACACTGGTTTATACTAATTAAAATAAAATAAGAAACTGGAAATTCGTTGGATATTAATTTATTTAATCTTCAGGCAACTAAAGGTACAAAGGTGGATTTAATGCCTTAGGCATTCTCAACCAGTCAACCTAGGATATCCTGGTGTTTCTACCTAAACATCTCGACCTTTCTTCCACCATTACTGCTATCAATCTTTCATCATCATCTGCCTAGCCTTTTCCCAACTATATCGGGGTCGGCTTCCACTCAAGCCGGATTTAGCTGAATACCAGTATTTTACGCGGAGCGGCTGCCTACCAGACCTCCACAACCCATTAACTAGGGTAACACGGTACTTCATGGCAAGACTGGAGTCAGATTTACTGGCTTCTGACTATCCGTAACGACTGCCAAAGATCTACAAATGACAGCCGGGACCTACGGCTTAACTGCTATCAATCTTTAAATAAGTTTCTAAAATTGCCATTCCTCTCGATTACAGCGCGTGGTATCAACATGACAGTGGGTGAAGTAGCCGGTTTGTCGACATGCAAGTACTCGGAACGAGTCCAGTCTTTGAAGCTGAACCTTGAAGACTTGGCGTTTTTGAAGGGCCTGAGGAGACGGATTAAAAATAGGGTGAGTTCCTTCTTCTTCCTGTCCTTGTCCCATATTACTTGGGGTCGGCGCAACATGTTTTTTTCTTCCATTCTGTCCTGTCACCCGTCATACTACTAGGGTAAGTTAAGGAATTCAACTTTTTGTACCTCAACACTTCATGGTACACCTTAACATGAAGTGTTGAAATGTCAGACATGCGAGCTAGGAAAAGGTATGGAGCTTATACACCCTATATAGCTCCATCCTTTTTCTCATCTACCTTGCCTTTTCCCAACTATATTGGGGTCGGCTTGCAGTCAAGCCGGATTTATTTTACGAGGAGCGGCTGCCTACCAGACCTCCACAGCCCATTAACTGGGGTAACACGGTACTTCATGGTAAGACGAGTCCGATTTACTGGCTTCTGACTATTCGTAACGACTGCCAAAGACCTACAAATGACAGCCGGGACCTACGGCTTAACGTGCTTTCCGAGGCACGGAGGAAACTCGGTATGTTAAGATGTCATCTCTCGGTATGTTATGATAAGGTCACCCATCCACAAACCAACCTTGCCGCTGTTATTATAAATCGACGCGCTCATTTTAACGATTCTACAATCTTGAGTCAGCGAATGCAAACACAAGTAAAAGTCATCAATCCACATGAGAAATGTGCATAATCGACCACAGGCCGTATCGGGTTACTTTAGACTACTAGTGTCTGCGGTTAGATCGTAGACACCAGTCCTCTTTGTAGCTTGATTTGCTTTTGTTTTATATTATTCTCGTTCCTGTATTGGTTTTCTTTTTCAGCTAAAAGTGTAAAGCATCAGCCTCACAATGTTTCCACAATGCAATGGTGACGACGATATACAACATGTAACATAATTAACGCACATCTTCTTGGATGTGATGTTCTCCGTAGATGATGATGTTGCTAAATTGGAGAGTAAAATTAGCAGATATCGGATTAGGCAGAGTATATTTAACTAAAGTTCGAGGCGCTGATGTTGTAATTGAGCCCCTTAGTAGTCCTTAGTTTGTGCTACGCGAATACTAACAAATGCTTGCATGCTTGACTGGCTAATAGGTCCACTCAAATCTGCATGATTTTTTCCTCAAAAGACCATCTTAGCCCATTTTGATATGTTTCTTCTCAGGGTAGTCAGCTAGGAAACACCGGCCTCGTGTAGTACTTTTTTCGTTTATTTAAATTAACGAAAAAAATTACGTATGAAAGTGTTATTTATAAACTCTATTTGCAAATTAAACAGCGTATTTTATCGTTTATCAAACGCATGGCAAGTTGTCTGACGAGTCCAGCCAAAACCAGAGAAAATTTTGACGTATACATTCCAAGGTTACTGGTCTACCATTTTTGAACTTAATTCATCTGCCTAGCCTTTTTCCAACTATAATGGGGTCAGCTTCCAGTCAAGCCGGATTTAGCTGAATACCAGTATTTTACGAGGAGCGGCTGCCTACCAGACCTCCACAGCCCATTAACTGGTGTAACACGGTACTTCATGGCAAGACTGGATTTTTTTAATTTTATTAAGTCTTAGTACTTAATAAAGTTAGTAAGAATAAGGGCTAAAATTGACCAGAATTTATCGCATTATAGACGTGATATTTTTTAAATTTCCTTATCAATTTCTTTCAGCTGGCCTCCCAAAACAGTAGACGCCGCAGTGTAGAACACCTCCGTCGCCTAGCTCGAGAATTACGAGCCGTTCGAGCATGTAGAGACGACGCCCTAGCGGAGAGACGAGCACTGGTCACACAGCGAGACAGCGTGCGAGCCAGCTGCCTGAGACTGTACAGGTATATCGTACAGGTAAGATTGATAGAACTAGCTAGTACATGTTGTAGAGATAATACTAGCGGAGAGGTGACGCAGCGAGACAGCGTGCGAGCCAGCTGCCTGAGACTGTACAGGTATATCGTACAGGTAAGATATCATCATCATCATCTCAGCCTAAAGACATCTACTGCTGGCATACATAGGCCTCTCCCAAGCGTCGCCACAACGACCGGTCCTGTGCGTCTCGCATCCATCGGATTCCCGCGACCCTCGTTTAGGTAAGATATATATACTCGTTATTGTTCACCATCATCATCATTTTAGCCGCAAGACGTCCACTGCTGGACATAGGCCTCCCCCAAGCGTCGCTATAATGACCGGTCTTGTGCGTTTCGCATCTTGTGCACCATAAGCAAAAGTATAGCAATTAAAAGCAAAAAGCATCGTTTAGAACGAGAAATAATAATAAGCTTTCATCTGCCTGCCGTTTCCCAAGTAAGTTGAGTTCGGCATTAATATAATCGGGTGCAGCTGGATACCAGTATTTCACGTGGAGCGACTGACTATCAGACCTCCACAACCTAGTAACTAGGTAACACAATTCTCCTTGAATTGGCTGCGGGATTGTTCAAAAGAGTTACCGTGGCTCTGGAAGGGCCCCTGAAACATAAGTTGGTTTTAGTACTGAAAAGTTTTTTGACAACCCTGTCAAAAGTCTTTTCAGTGCATAAACAGTATGAAACCAAAACAACAAAGAAAAATAAAGACTTTTGATGATTATCCTTCCCAAAATATCCCAAGGGGTTACTGGTTTCAAATATTCGGGCTTCCTTTTCACCGTAACAATACCCTTAATCATGAATTTATCGTTCCAGGTCCTACAAGAGCGACAAGACTCGACAGAAGTGCCAATTCTAGATTTAGAAACAAAAAAAGAATCTCAAATAAAACTCCCAGTCAAAAAGGTGTCAGTAACAGAGACAAAAACTCCTCTACTACCAGAATGTTTTGAAAAATCCGTAGACAAAAACATTTTCGAATGTCGCATAGACAAACTCGTACAGCAAAGTGTCAATCACATTTTTAAAAATGAAGTTGCTGAAAAGAAAAAAGTATTTGCGAAAACAGTTTTTATATCGAATGATAAGCTGAGTTCGAATATTAAGTCTATGGTTTTGTCGGAGGACGATGGACTGAAGATTTTAGAGAGTGACGATGGTGTTTTAAATTTGTCTCTGAAAGAGGGGAGGCGAAAAAGTCACGGGAGGAAGCAGCTGGCTCCTCGGAGGATCGCCTATGTGTATACTGATAATAATGGTAAGTACCTTATACTAAACATTATCATTATCACTACCTATGTATAGACGATGTCAATCTATATTTATTATAATAAATGGAGAAACTAACTGACATATCAACTCACAGTCGAAACTACTGAGAGGAGAAATTTTGCTCAAGGCTTCGATTTATTATGTAGGCGAGCACTGCAACCGTTAGAAACTGTGACAACCGCATTCTATCGTCATTACTGCAAAAAACTTTCCTCGCAAGGAAACATAAACATAAGAAGCCTAGTCTTACGTTTATGTTGTCTTGCGAGGAAAGTTATAAAAACTTATAAAAAATGTGAACAAAAAACTTAGGCCTGCCATTTGAGGCCTAAGAAGACACTTTTTTTTTCTTCATAGTTTTAGGTACCTATTGTGGTAATAGTTAAATGGTTTTTCTTCACAAGTGTATTGAAAAACGTCGTATGATACATGTGTGAGATGATAACCGTTCTTGGCTCTCTTAAGACCCTTGTCACGGCTCGGGTCCTAATACCGCCTCTACGGTAATCACCCACATTACACTTGTATCATAATCTATTATTAAAACAATTCATTATGTTATGTTTTGTATTTTGTTTGACATGATTTCTTTTTTATTTTCCAGATGGCGTCCTCGACCTAAAAATAAAGAAAGAGAACTAGTGACACGAACCAACATACAAACAGTAGTTAAGTTTCATATATACAGTTATATACAGACCAAAAATATAGATATAATCTCGGGAACAGTATGTATAAGTATACTAGTTTTATCTATGCCGTTATTTACTATGGCAACTCTGTAAAGAGGTGATAAGTCATATAAACGAAAGATATTTATTTGATACACATAGATATATTATGATATTTGTTAGTATCACGGCTGGACCGAAAAGGCTGAATTTTTAATGAAAATGCTCTTATAAATCCGAAAATATGTACGATTTTTGGAAATTTAAACTGTACCTAGTAGGGTAGCTAACCGTACTTTATAATAATGTATCTTACTTTATTTTTGGTAAATATAATAAAATTAAATGTACTATAATACATTTGCATCAAAATTATATGAAATTACTCTATTGCATGCAATCTTTATTGTGATGCCTAAAATGAAAAACTAGTGCCTATGAAAAATTATTGAACTATTTACGTTAAAACCAAAATTTTTACCCGTCTTCATAAAAAAAATCCCTACAAAAATTTGTCATTATGTTATTTTTCTTCATAAACAGTTGTCAAGGGAACATTATAAGGCTGATGCTACGCTATGCTGCACCGCAAAATGAACTTTATGTTCTAAGGACTAAAACTGCTAATTCAAAATCAAAACTCAGAAAATAATAAGGTAACTTTATTTGCATATTTTCATAGTTAATAACGGCCTAGGTAAATGCTAGATAAAAGGTAATTAATATATAAGTAAAATATTAATACTATGAAATATACAAGGTGATTTTTTTAAATGGAATTATATTGAAAGTAAACTATGAGGAAAAGAGACAAATTGTTGAAAAGAAAAACTTGGAAATGACATAATATTTCATCAGCCACCCTCCATCATCATTTAAGACGAAAGCCGTCCACTGTTGGACATAGACAGTGATCTATGTCCAACAGTGGACGTCTTGTGGACGCTTGGGGGGGCCAAGCGTGACTGGTCCTGTGCGTCTCGCATCCATCGGATTCCCTCGACCCTCACCAGGTCTGGTCTGGGTAGACCAGACCACTGCTATTACCATGAAAAAGGCTGAAATATTTTCCTTAAAATCAATGTTTCCAATACCGCCTATAAGTTCTCTCATCACAAATTATTTTATAGTCTTAGATCGTGTCTCGCAATTTTTTTAAAATTTTATTTGTACTTTGAAACATCTGTTTTAAAAAATCACCCTGTATACAACTTTGTACCTATATAAGGAATAGTAACGAAACGCATCACATTTTATAAATATACTAACTATACACGCAACACTGAAAGAAACAAACAGAAAATGTATTTTAAGCCTTGAGTGCTCACGCGATGAGAATTTTGCCGCCCTCAATATTTTTATTTATTTAATACCACGCAAGATTCACGATCAAATGTAGCGTAATATATTGTCCCCCGTCTTTCACCTACCTATATTGCTTATAATCTCATCTGTTATTTATTTATTGTGCAGACCTACCATAGTTTATTTAAACTTCATGTACAGTGGTGGTACATAGGCGCACTTAATGCATCAAGGCATTCTCTGCCAGTCAACCTTAGGATTAAAAAGACAACACTGTTGTTAAGGTTGACTGGTAGATAAATGATATTTATTTTGCAAATAGGTTTCACGAAACACTTTTACACGTCAATTTATTTTTGTCATAATTAGAGAATGCCTTGATGCATTAAGTCCGCCTATGTACCACCTCTTTACATGAAGTTTAAATACATAAATAAATATATTAGTTATATGAGTACACTCAGTAATCGTAGACAACAGCAATAGGAAATGGTTTTTATCTCTAGGTCGCGTATGACGGCAAATCGCTCACCGCGCGAGCACTGTAGGCTTTAACAATAATTCAAATTGTGTATAAAATGATTCTGATCCAATGAAAAGCAATAAAAGGGCCTCTATATTTTGTGATATGTAAAACTTACATCTAATTGTTACAGCAACATGAGTTACACAAACATTGCATAGAATGTTGCTAGCAACATTGCCTATACAAAAAAAAGTTACGCAACTGTCATGAATATAAGGCTTTTAATCCATCGGAGAAAAGACCAAATTCAAATTAACTCTTACTTTTACCTACATGCTTTTCACAAGTTATATGAATATAATATTATAGTCGAAAATAGTCAATCAGATTATATAAAAAAAAAACAATTATTATGTAAAGTAAAACTTCTGTTATGTTAGATATAAAATATATATAATTATACTAATAATATAAATTCGTCCAACACGTTATGAAAAAAATTATTCGAATATTTTTTATAAAAAAATATAATATTGGTACAAAAAATTTAAAAAATAAGGACCACAAGTGTATGTAAAATTTATCTATTTAAAATTATATACTATGTTGATATATGAGAAAAATGTGTAAAAATTTATGATACTTTATTATATTTGCAAATGTTAACCGAAAAAAAATATAATACCACTATTAAAAATAAATCTTTTAAATTAAGAAAATAGATCTATCGTATTTTTACGCATTCTTTTTTTTTTAATTATCAGTATACCAATATAATAGACTTGCAATACTGTCAAAAATATGGCCAGAAATTAAAATACTCTACAGTTTCACTTTTTACTATGGCAACATTTCTTTAAATTCTAAAAGTTAAACCAAATAGACTATAACCCTATGTATTCGGCTTTGCCTGAAGTTCTGTATACAATGTGTAACGTTAAATGCGCAAAACCTGAAATTAGTTTGTTCAGAATAACGAGCAGAAGCAATAAAACTACTTTTTAATATAGGACACATTTTTCAAAAAAAATAATTAAAAATTTTGCTTTGTCTATTTATTAACAAATCAAGTCATCACGTGCATAAACCTGCGTAAATAGGTAAACAAACACAAATGGTTGTCGTCCAATTTAGATTTTCTCATACACGGGATAATAATCATACTCATTTCGATGTAAATACGAATCTTAAACAAACTAAATCAGCACATAAAACCTTCAATTTTTTTTAAATATTTTTTTTTCTCTCAGAATTAGGTCAATCGGATTAAAAATCGTTTGGGGTGTTTAAGGTTTTGCGCATTTAAAGTTACACGTAGTATATTATACAGATTTTTTTATCATACAAGTATTAATTGAAAATTTTGCAGACTAAAATCGGTGATATTACACCTTTTTATGGTAATGCTTATGAAAACTGACAGTTTTTTTGGCAGCTCTACATTGCATTCCCAATAAGACTAGACATTTAAACAAACCATTTTTACTGTCCGTTCAACCGATTTTGACTTCTATTTCGTAGGCATAAGATTGTAATTCAAAGCAAAAAACTGTGGTTACAATACGAACTATTTACTGCAGCCGCCATGTAACATGCCTCCAACGCAATAAAAGTCAAAATCGCTTGAACCGAAATCAAAAAAGGTTTATTATGTCTAATATTATTGCGAATGAAGTATATCAACTAATGTTGCCCATATTTAACTTTTCCTTTTTTATTGTTATTATTTGTATTTCATGTCTTTCTACAAAGTGCAATTTGATAATCGTTTGACAAAAAAAATTGCATTCTAAAATAATTATATATTATATTATATACATTGTTACGCAAAATCGTGGAGTTATAGGTCATGACAAGTGTTATATACTGCATATATTAAGGTCTAACTCAAATAGCGCAATATTTTGGTAAGCTTTTTTTGTCCCACTGTTGGGCAAAGGCCTTCGTCTCCCTTTTCCACACACATCATCATCTGCCTAGTCTTTTCCCAAATGTATTGGGGTCGGCTTCCAGTCAAGCCGGATTTAGCTTAATACCAGTATTTTACGAGGAGCGGTTGCCTACCAGACCTCCCTTTTCCACACACAATAATTTATATTGCTGGTGCATTAGTACGAGATATTATATCGTATACGACATTTTTGTTATAGGCTGATAATGTGCGGTGGGTACTGAATTTAACTCCTTAAAATTTTTGGTATTCAATGTCATAAATGACTTCAGCATCTGAAACTACTGGCTTTTCTACAGCTCTGAGGTTTTTTTTATATGAGCCTGTTCTGTCCCACTCGTGGGCAAAGGCCTCCCTCCACTCTTTCCACCTTTCGCGAGCCCGCGCTTCCTCTTGCCAGTTCTGGCGGAATCTGTCCAATTCGTCGTTAAAACAAACTTAATTAAAATTAAGTTTGTTTTATTCCCTTTTATTTGTAGGTTTGCCCATAGAAATTCTATACGTTTTAAATGAAATGAAAAGTGAATTTCTAGTTTACCGACCCACTAAGTTTGATAAGCTCTCCTAAGAAGGGTGAATCCTCATTTCCATACGAATAGTTACCGAATTAACTTTATTCTAAAAAAAACTTATGAAAAAAAAATTGCTTCCAAAACAAGTGCATGATAACTTTTATTTTGGAAGTCAGTGTTGAAGAAAGCAGGCACTACATTAGACTGATGTCCGTGTGTGCCACGCCTGATTTGTACGTAGAACGACGTCGCGTGGCGTGGATCTAATGTAGCTCTACCATATAAAATGTATGGAGACTGACGCACCTAGATCGGCATAAGTAGCCCACGTGTGTACAATGTAGTTCTATCTTTTTTTTGTGTAACATAATCTAGGGCTTGACTGCGATCCCACCTGATGGTAAGCAGTAATGCAATCGTTAATGGTGAGGCGCACTAGTTTATTAATTACTAGCGAGCCGCCGGCTTCGAACGAATGCAAATTTATCAGTGATGCTCCATAATAATATATTATGCATGTATTATACCTATAAACCATCCTCTTGAATCACTCTATCTATTAAAAAAACCGCATCAATATCCGTTGCGTAGTCTTAAAGATTTAAGCATACATAGGGATATAGGGACAGAGAAAGCGACTTTGTTTTATACTATGTAGTGATTACTTTTAGGGCCTGTTTCACAATGTCCGAGTAGCCACTACTTCCCGAATAAATTCAAAAATGGAACAGAATTGTATGAAATTATCTGCCAAGTAAGTTATGGGGAACTTAATCATAGGTGGTGAAACAGGCCCTTAGACCTATGTAATACTGAGCAGGCAGATTGCTAAAATATTGCGCTATATGAATAAAAAAAAGTTATATTCTGTAAACGAATAGTTTTATGTATAGTTTTAAGAGAAGTCGCGTGTATGTTTACTATGAGATGTTGAGTTTGAATAAATAATTTTAGTTACCCAAGCCTTGTTTTATTTATATACTCGTATTTTTACTATGTGCTTGCTACCAGCGATCGCATGATATAGTCTGACTAATGAAAGCGCGACCTGAGAAAAAGAGGTTAAATCCGAAAATTTTGAATGTGGTATAAGAAGTCATAGTATGATGGAAGAAAAACGTCTCGATCTAGACGTGCGTGAGTGTTCGTATGGTGTCTGGACGCAAAGAATTACACCATCCCATCTCTTCCCGTGGGTGTCGAAGAAATCAGAGGGTGGTAGGTACATACGAGTAGGTGATGTTCTCATTCTCCCTGTATCTAATCTTAATATATATAAATCTCGTGTCCCAAAGTTTGTCCTCAATGGACTCCTAAACCACTTAACCGATTATAATAAAATTCGCACACCATGTGCAGTTCGATCCAACTTGAGAGATAGGATAGTTTAAATCTAAAAAAAAAAAAAAAAGTTGGGTAACGTAGGGTAGTGTAGTGTAGTGTAGGGTAGTGTAGTGTAGGGTAGTGTAGTGTAGTGTAGGGTACTGTAGGGAAGGTAGGGTAGGGTAGCGTAGGATATGTAGGGTAGTCATTTGACGGGAAAAATTCCAAAAATAAATAATTGTCTACCCCGTGCGAAGCCGGGACGGGCTGCTAGTAATCCAATAAGAATCAATTAGCGAATACTCGTAAAACAGCCATTGACTGAATTTTACTCGACGAAATCCCTCCAAAGTGCTCATTGTGTTGTACGTATTTACAGTAAGTTTCAGTTCAGTGCCCATACACATAGGATACTTTTTATCCCAAGCGTATGTTCCCTTGGGATAGTATTGTCTACTAGAGAGCGTCCAGACACCATACGGGCGCTGCAAAGGCCTAATAATCATTACTTTAATATATTTGCTCCAAGGTGGAATCGAACCTGCCTAGCACCCATAGAGAATATAACCACTAGAGAGCGCATAGCCCGATTTCTTCTAAGTAAACAACTCACCACGGCGGGCCGGGGGACGAAGAAAAATGCGCGGCTGCTATTGGTCCGTTCAAGGTCAAGTCGTGTACCTTTAATTTGATTCGCTTAAAAATCGGGAGCACGTGACGTGCATACTGCATTTGCTCCTGCCGCTTCTACTAGTTTTTGCATATGTTTGGTGAGCGCAATAGCATCGTACGCGCACTCCACCGGTTATTTGCTTCATGCTAGCACCCCATCAAATAATCGCTATGGTATTCCACATAATTGTAAAATACTTTTTTTTGCTTGAGCTATGTTGGTGCTTCTGACTACCCTCAAGCATGCAACATAAGGACATAATTATGTAGCCACGCACTAATCTTTTGTTGCCTTCTATTGTTCTATTACTGGTTTCAGCTTTTCCTGGTGTGATGGTCAATATTTAGTGCGTACCTAACACAATAATAAACCAATTTTCTTCTTCTTCTCGATTCGATGGTAAACTCGTTAAACTTTTTGGGCCCAGTAAGTGGCCACGCTGCATCAGTGGCGCTCATTAGATTTTCCAAAGTGCAGGTGTAGGGGCACTTGGGGCATTCCAACATGTGGCTCATGTTTTGGACCGGAGCGCCGCACTCACATTGAGTACCTATCCGACGGATCCGTAAAACCCCACCTCACCAAATTGTATTTGCAGCGGCCTACCTGGGTGCGCAACCTACTTAGTGCTATCCATATACAGTGCCGTAACTAGGGCGGTGCGAGCAGTGCCCAGGCACAGGGCGCAGACCCTGGAGGGGCGGACTAAGCCTGGTTAGAGCATTTTTCAGGGGCGCAGTTTTGAAAGCTCGCACCGGGTGCATAAAATGCTAGTTACGGCACTGTCCATATATACCACTGCAAGTCCCGCCCAGGCGGAAGATGTTCTTAGGGTTTCAAGAAATCAGAGAGTGGTGGGTGATGTTCTCATTCTCTCTGTATCTAATAATCCAATAAGAATCAAGTAGCGAATACTCGTAAAACAGCCATTGACTGAATTTTACTCGAAAAAATCCCTCCAAAGTGCTCATTGTGTTGTACTTATATTTACCGTAGTCGCTCATTGTTTGTCAAAAATTTTAATTTCCTTTGTGTGTCTTACATAGAAAAAGTACTCTGTACGCGTAATTGTTAAATAAATAAAATTACAAGCATCTTACTAACTATTCCCCTTTTCGATAATAGAGAAGCTAGGTTTGCGAGTTGGGCCATCGAGGGAAAGTTATTTCTAATTTTATTATAAAACTCACAGAAATCTTAAAAATCTGAATATCGATGATATAAAATTACTGAATGTAGCCATTTACTTAGGCTCACTTCTACGAGAATGGATAAATTACTCAGTATCTAACTTCTTTTGTTATCTTTGTTGAAGCTGTTTTCATAGTATTTGGAATTCCAATAGTATGCACTAAATAGATATAAATCACATTGCCTAAATCCTTTACAAAACATTTCTCCATTTAGTTCAGCTACTGGGCACTAGAGGGCACTATACGAAGTTTCTTTGTGTTCATGAACAAAAGCTGAATAAAAATGGCAACACTGCTACCAATTGGCGCCCTCTACCAGTCAATAAAGAAAGCTCTCCTTTTGTCTCGTTCAATCCAATATGGCGGCAAACGGTGTATGAAAGGTGCGGAATGTTTTGATTCGAAACGAACAATAAAAAAATTGTATGAAAAAAAAAACTAACGAAACGTGAAAAAAATACGCAATGGCCGGTGAATTAACGTGGTTTTCGTGTTGTTAATATTAAATAATCGATCTCGAAGCTAGTTGTGTGGAAACTGATGTGTTTATGAATTGAATATTATTTTTTTGGTATTAGGATTTGTGTCCGCTAATGTGTTCGCTTACAATAATATGTGATAGATTACACGCTAGATATGTCTACCGACCCTGATAAAGCTACGGGATGCCCGATTGAGAGTGATAAAAGTGTTAATACGGAGGTAGCGGAGTGTGGTGACAATATTAGTGAAATAAGTGATGAGTGCAAGGAAAAAAAGAAGATTCCTCGCTCAGTGCGCTTTCCTGACGAGGATCTCATAGTAACACAGTACTTCGAACCAGCAAACCCCTGGCAAGATGGTAAGAAACACCTCTTTTAATCAACTGCTCGTAGAACTACGTAAAAAGATGTTTTTATGCCAATTCTTACTCTTATCCTAGGTTTTATGCTTCTAATGACCTGCAGAACACATGTAGCACGTCAACCAATTCGATTAAACACGTAATCTTGGTGTTTTGCATGTTTTTGGTGCCTACAAGTGATAATTACAAAAAAGAAAATCATACACAATATATTAGTACTTTGTGTAAAAATGATACAAATTGAGCCATCTAGCTAGGTTACCATGGTGTGATAGTCTGATTTAGCTTCTATTCGACATTAAAACTGCATTACTTAGCTGTTTACTTCATAGCAATTATAATTTTCCACTTTTGGACTTTTGCCCTGCAAGGAAAATTATTGATAATAAGCATATTATTTTACCATGTAAGCAACTACTACATATTATTTACTTCTCTTTCATATCCAATATATAAAACCTAAAATTTTACTAATCATTATTTAGTAAATAACTGTCAAATTTTTATTACATTATCTGTTAAAATCTGCTTGAGATTTGACAACAAATAAATTGAAGTGTATTGTACTCTGTAAAAATAGAAACTTGAATTTTATAGAACACAATACTATTTTGAAGTAGCCATACATGCTAAGGTATACCTGACTGGTTCACCTCTACAGTTGAGGTTTACAGGTAAACCGGAGTGTGTTTGTAGCACAACTGTGCAGGTATGCTCTATAATCGGCTCACGCTTACCTGGCAGGTGTAACTGTATAGACAAACCTGACAGGTATACCCTAGTGTGTAGGCCTACCTTTAACTGTCATCATCATAGGTGTGTTTAGAGGGGGGGGGGGCTAAGTGGGCCTTGAACAACCCCAGTGCGGTCTTGTGCTTACTTCAGGATGTTAGGCTATTGATTTGAACTTCCATGAAGGTTGCCAAAATACTGACTGTATTGAACTTCACACAAAAATTAGGTATGGCACGGGTCAGGGTACCCCTGGAAAATAAACCTAGGTATGACCATAGTCATTATTATCTGTATAACCTTTTGTAAACCACAATGCAATTAAATGAATAATAAAATCTGGCCATCAGTCTATCCAAGGAGTATTGTGTTGCTGTTTATTTATTTTTATAATTGGAATTTAGTTATGGGGTTGAAGAGGTCTGATAGGCAGTAATTTCATCAAAAAACGTATTGAGCCACATCCGGTTAGGCTGGAAGCTGATCCCAATACAGTTAGGAAAAGGCTAGGGAGATGACGATGCATTTAAATGAATGTATATCTAATCACTACAAGACTGTTACTAGTAGCATAGTATTGTTTTGTTGGTTAGATTCTTATGTGTGTCTTATTAGAAATGATCACCGAGAAATATTGTCATCTTCCTGCCCTTGTCCCATCATCTTTTCTTTGACCTCCCAAGATCTATCAATGACAATACTAATCATCATCTACCTAGCCATTTCCCAAGTATATTGGAGTCGGCTTCCAGTCAAGCCGGATTTAGCTGAATACCAGTATTTTACGAGGAGCGGCTGCCCACTAGACTAATGACAATACTAATACAAAAAGAAAATGCCATATATGTATTAACCACATTTCTATTTGATTATGCAGTTATATTGTTATCATACACTGCTAAATGACGAAAGCTACCCTTTTAACATAATAAAATACTAGACTTATAAGTAGTTGGTCTATCTCAAAAAGACGGCAAACACTTATTGTCTGTGTGTGTAAGTTTGCAGTATGCAATGTCATACATAGCTTAGGAACACAGAATTATATTGTATTGCATATCAGGCTGGTATCTTTTTTTTATGGAAGGGGTATCATCAGAATGACTTCTCCCTCTCTTGGGTGGAGCGGGAGGGCGTGTCAGACTTTTACTGTCTAAACCCCACTCTGTTCCTTTGTTGCCTTCGATCTGGGGGATATGGTGAGCACTTTTCGGATTTTCTGTGTATCAGGCTAGTATCTGCAACTCCAGAACTTTTTTTTTTGTTCTTGTATCTGTAATCAGCCTCGTGTAGCTTTAATCAGATTTGTTGATTTGCAACTCCAGAACTAAAGCGCATATTTTGCTTATAAGGTGGTACAAATGTGTCATTTGACCTACCCCAGCTCCTCAAGGAAGGCTAGCAGCGTCTTGGTGTTCTACGTACATAAAAACGAAGTGCATGTTTTACAGACAAAACCAGCCTTCATGAGATAGGACAAACGTGTACTCATCAACTCCATAGCCTTTTCCCAAATAGCATGGGATTGGCTTCCAACGAGATGATAGTCTAATAGAACCAGGTGATAGAACAAATATAATTAATGTATAAATAATAACAACAAGCATCACTCTTTATTCTATATTTACAAATTATTTGAGACTAGCTGGTGTCCCTGCCGTAGTTTGAGTGTAATATAAGAACATTATACTTCCTTTTTGTCATAAATTGTAGGATTCTTATAACTTAACATAATACATAAGCTATCTGTGAGTAAAAATCCTGTCAAATGTTATAAAAATAAAAAACCATAAATTCAAAAACAAATGTGTATATTTTGCACAAAAGTCATGAAACAGGAGGCCTAACCTCCTATTTCACGCCTTTTTTACTAGTATTATGTTTATAAAATTTATGAGGAGCTCGTGGCTAAATAATAACAGCCGCACAGGTCGATCTTCAAGGTTAAGCAACGCTTGCCTAGGTTGGTCTGTGGATGGGTGACCATCTTAACATAACGAGTTTCCTCCGTGCCTCGGAAAGCACGTTAAGCCGTTGGTCCCGGCTGTCATTTGGAGGAGGAGAGGCAGCCGCTCCGCGTAAAATACTGGTATTCAGCTAAATCCGGCTTGACTGGAAGCCGACCCCAATATAGTTGGGAAAAGGCTAGGCAGAGAGAGATGTTTATAAAATTTATATCATAATATTGCATGCATAACCTTTTTGTTAATTTCTCCTATTTGTATTAGTTCATGAATCCCCGAACGGTCCTATGAGACCGCGCTGTTATTGTTTTACTATTGTGTCTCGTTTTGCGGGTATTTGATAGGTTAAAATTAGTTTCAGGATGCACTAAACAGATGACACACTTAATGTAGGAAAGAAACAAACTTAATAAATTAATTATATGCAATTGATTGATTATCAAATTATCATATTCTGATTTAAATAATGATCATGATTATCATATTTTATAATTTCTTATCTATGCATTTTTTAAATTCCTTTCTTTTGTTTTGTGTACAATCAAAACATCAATGGTTTTATGCAAATTTTTGTGTTCAACAAAAAACGTTTTCCCCACTTGGCATGGCTATAATATGGCAAATATTTGTTCCTTGCGGGAATCGAACTCGTTAAACGTGGCATAGCAGCCCGTTGCTCCACCACTGCGCCAATCGTGCCGTCAAAATTGCAGATCATTTCCTGTTTCATCAAAACAATCGTTTCTGCCGCGTCTATGTCCGCTTAACCTATCACATACCCGCAAAACGAGACACAATAGTAAAACAATAACAGCGCGGTCTCATAGGACCAGTCGGGGATTCATGAATTAAAGTTAGGCAATTGTGCCAAGGTAACTTGCTTCTGGAATATAAGTATCCTATGTCCTATTCCAGAACTTGATCTACCCGTGTACCAAGTTCCATTCGAATCCGTTCAGCCGTTTGAGCGTAAAGGAATAATAAACACACACACACACGTAATTATAATGCATATACAAACTTTCGCCGTTATGATATGTTATTAGTATGATTATGTGATTACATAAAATCGTTATCTAGTTGTATCTGCATGTTACTTGTCTGTCTGTCTGTTTGTCTCGTAAACAAACAGCTGATAGTCCAGAGGACTGTAGCATACATCTATACTAATATTATAAAGAGGTAAAATTTGTAAGTTTGTATGTAGGGGGTAATCTCTGGAACTACTGGTCCGATTTTAAAAATTCTTTCAGTGTTAGATAGCCCATTTATCGAGGAATGCTATATAATAGGCTATATACCATCACGTTACGACCCACTGGAGCGGAGCAGTAACGAAAATTGCGGGTGAAACCGCAGGGGACAGCTAGTTATACATATTATGATTCTTTAGTAGACATAACTTACTTTTAACTTTGATCTAACCAGGTTATCACTTGTAAAACCACAGATTTTTATGGCTAATACTTTTCTATTTCCGGTAAAAGAAAATGGAGGAGCTCGTAGCTAGATAATAACAGCCGCACGGGCCGAGCTTTAAGATTAAGCAACGCTAGCCAAGGTTGGTCTGTGGATGAGTGACCATCTTAATCATCGAGTTTCCTTGGTGCCTTGGAAAGCACGTAAAGCCGTAGGTCCCGGCTGTTATTTGTACATCTTTGGCAGTCGTTACGGATAGTCAGAAGCCAGTATATCTGACTCCAGTATTGCCATGAAGTACCGTGTTACCCCAGTTAGTGGGTTGTGGAGGTCTGGTAGGCAGCCGCTCCTCGTAAAATACATCGAATATTAAGCTAAATCCGGCTTGACTGGAAGCCGACCCCAATGTAGTTGGGAAAAGGCTAGGCAGATGTTGATGACGTATCTATTTCCGGTATAAGAGTTACCGTGAACCTGGAGCGGTTATAGTATTTTTTTCATGTGGGGAATCATCAGAATGACGAAACCCTTCGAGCACGAAACCCTAACAAAATGAAGTCTTTTGATGAATTTTCACTCAAAGTAAAGGGAAGTCACCAGATGAATGCATCACCGAGTCCCCCCCCAGAACGAAGGCAACGAAGGAACGGGGTAGGGGTTTAGTCAGTAAGAGTCTGACACGCCCTCCCGCTCCGCCCAAGAGTGGGAGAAGTCATTCTGATGATTACCGAAAAAAAAACTTTCGAGCACGAAACCCTAACAAAATGAAGTCTTTTGATGAATTTCCTCGTAAATAAAAGGGAAGTCACCAGATGAGTGCCTAGCATTCTTACGCACACGTTTCTATGCCATCAATTTAGTTTTTCCTAGTCAGTTATTAACCTTGCAGAAGACTGTGTTTCCGCATTCTATCATAGTACCCGACAGACAGTGTCCACTTAGCTGCGTTATTCTTCAGAGATAACACGTATTAGATCATTATCTAGGAATGATAAAGTTATTGAGGTGCATGATTTCGGTATGAGTTAAGTGCAATTCAGACTGGTTTTGTGTAAGAACCTTATTTTTAAGTTCGATTTGGTAGTGTAGAAAAGGTTCAATAGTAAAGGTACACACAAGGGTCACGTACGCCGATCTGGGCGCGACGGTCTCCATACATTTTATATGGCAACTAGACTTGTAGAGCTACATTAGATCCACGCCACGCGACGTCGTTTTACGTACAAATCAGGAATGGCCCATGTGTGCATCGGTGTAATGTAGTTTCCCTCTTCAGAAAACACTTTGTTCAATGAACGATCTACGATTGAAAATCTATGATATTTTGAGGTATTCCTTATTGTTCCGAGTTGTTACGAAAATTCGATTCCGAAATTTCGGAACTTCCAATTGATTCTACATCTCCGATGTCAGTTCCGAAAAAAAAAATAGGAAGTTATGTTTAAGATACAAACTAGTTTATCTAGCTATTTTTCGCACAGGAAAACTCCCTCCCCATTAGGTATTTTGTTTCGCATCTTAACCGAGTTTTTTATTAATTTTAGTAGTGTTTATTTGATGTATTTGCCTTCGCCTCCGATTCCAGTTTCGATTCCGATAAAGTTATTCTAAAAACTCCGGTTTCAAATTACTACAATTATCTCCGATACAATCCTTCTCTGTAATACATACCTTAGTAATCGAAAGTTGCAAAAGAATCTCCAGGAGCAACTAATCTTAGTACAAATTATAGTTTTGTTTTTAGGTATAGTATCTGTCATTAAAGTATCAGAAAAAAATAGAAAATACTGGTATTCAGCTAAATCCGGCTTGACTGGAAGCCGAGCCAAATATAGTTTGGAAAAGGCAGGTAGGTAGATGATGATGATGTCCATTAGGTATAGTATCTGTCATTAAAGTATCAGAGCAAAAAATAAGACTTCTTATTTACCTATACCGATTCGCAGATGATTGCAATATGATTCAGGATCTTTATTGTCTTGTTCCCCCAACATTGTATCTGAAGCTATAATTAAATGAACCCAAATTAATTTAATTCCAAGTCGCATGCTATAATCCAACGACATAATATTGAAAGAAAAGAGCATATGACTGTGTTTTTCTATGTCATTGCTGATCAGGGTTTGAACACTCTGAGACGCCCTCCCGCTCTGCCCAAAAGCGGGAGAAGTCATTCTAATGATTACCTAGAAAAAAATACAATTACAAAAAATTCTCTTTCCTTGCTTAATCTTAATGCTTGCTTTTACGTTCATAGAACGGCCATGGAATGATACGGATACGGTGATGTAAACAGACTCCATCAACTCTAGCATGCACCTATTATTATTACCTAGCCTATATATTGTCCGACTGCTGGGCAAAGGCCTCCCTCCATTCCTTCCATCGTTTGCGGCTTTGAGCCACTTCTTGCCAATTCTTAAGGAAGACATCCAAGTCGTCCCGCCATCTCCTTCTTGGTGCACCTATCAAAGTTTAAAAAAATCTACACAATCGTGATCTCATCTTAAGCCCATTTTCAGAACACGATAATTGATGCTTCACAGTAACTAGTTGCAACCATGTTAAATAGGTTTACACTAACAATATGTTGGTATAGCATGGTATCAGCCTTATAATGTTCTTACTGCTGGGATTCAGGCTTCCTCTCTAGGAGAGGGAATGGGCCGTAATCCACAACGCGGGCCCAGTGCGATGCTGTCCGATGCTCGGCAGTCCTTTTGGTGGGCACTTCGCTTCAAGGATGTGCCCGAGGCCTATGTTGACATTATCAGAGACATGTATCGCGATTCCGTGTCCTCTGTCCAGACCGCTGTTGGCGAATCCAATGTCTTTCCAATATCTGTTCGCACATGTCCCCGAATTTTTGGTTTTAAGACATGCCAGTTTCCTCACGATGTTTTCCTTCACAGTTTTGAGAGCAGCGGTGATGAAATAAATTACTCAAAGTAATGCGCCTGGCTGGGTTTTAACCCGCGACCTACACCTTGTAAGTCGGGGCAGTTACCACTGGGCCACCACTGCTCTCCCGGACGGATATGGTGATGTAGGCAGTTTTTTTTTTAAGTTATATTAAACTAGTGCTTGACTGCGATCCCACCTGATGGTAAGCAGTGATGCAATCGTAGATGGTGAGGCACATTAGTTTATTAAGAGCCTATTCACTCTAGTCTTGAAGACACCCAAATTATAATCGGACGGGAAGACCGCAGCAGGCAAATTATTCCAGATTCCTTCGATTCTAGCGTGTACCTATCAAAGATTAAAAAAACTAACAATCATGATCTCATTTTAAGCCCATTTTCAGAATACGATAATTGATGCTTCATAGTAACTTGTTGCAACCATATCAACTAGCTTTACACTAACAATATATTAACATAGTCTTCTTCTTCCTGCCCTTATCCCATATTAGTTGGGGTCGGTGCAACACGTTTTCTTCTTCTATTTTGTCCTTTCGTCCGTTATACTATCACTAACTCCCTTTTCTTTTATATCACTCCTCACACAATCCATCTTTTCTTTGGCCACTCTCTCCCCCGCAATCCTCAACTCAGAACGTTTGATGCTGATTAAAAAAACGAAATAATCATGATCTCATTTTAAGCCCATTTTCAGAACACGATAATTGATGCTTCACAGTAACTAGTTGCAACCATATCAACTAGCTTTAGGGCCTGTTTCACCACCTATGATTAAGTTTAGAGTATCTTACTTGACAGATAATTTCATACGAATTCTGTCACATTTTTGAATTTATTCAGTGAGTAGTGCCTACTCGGACATTGTGAAACAGGCCCTTACACTAACAATATATTAACATAGTGATTTTACTTATTATCTAAAATACATGATGTAATGTCAGTGGAGCGATGACTAAAATTTGTGTATTTTAGGATGCAGGAAGTGACTAAGCTCCAGGAGTGAGATCATTAAGTGTGTTGTGACACCATCTTTTGTGTTATGTGGTCATGGGATGGATGGTGGTATTTTTGACAGGGTAAGCATAGTCAGAAGTGGATCAAGACAGAAAAGAGTGGAAAAATGGTAGGGTCGCCTTTGCCTGGTCTTTAGCCTGTTGTGGACACAGCAGGCTAAAAAGAAGCATAGCCATTCTTCTTCTTCTTGAATCGATGGTTCTCTGTCCCTCACAGTTTGTCACGTTTGGTGATATTCTTGACAGAGTAAGCATAGCCATTGTTCTTTTTCTCGAATCGATGGTTTTCTGTCTCTGTGAGTTTTTGGGTCCCGTAGTAAGTTGACACGTTTATATCTGGACACGGCACGGCATAACTGGACAGCGAGCAATGGATAACTCGCCGTCCAGCTGTGGATAACCATCTGGACCGAGACGAGTCGTCGACGGTGCGTAGTGTTCCTCGCGCGCCTCAAGGAGGTGTCACCAAAACCAGCAGGGTCCAAACCTATTAGGGCTATGAATTGGCTTCTGAAAGGAAAAACCGGGAACGTGTAAGGACGTAAAAGAAAGAAGGAAGATAGGTGTGGGTTTAGCCAGTAAAAGGCTGACACTCCCTCCCGCTCCGCCCTAGAGCGGTAAGTCGTTGGGTCATTACCCACCAAAAGAAAAGCCTTGCCAGGAACTTCGGAGGTGTCTAAATCCAACATTTATATTGTAAACACTGTTTTAGGCTATCACGGTTTGTTTCATAATTTAAATTGTCACTTACGGGATATCTTCCGTGATTTATGTTTAATTTGAGTTGGTCGAAATATCGGGAACTCAAAATAAACATAAATCACGGAAGATATCCCGTAAGTGACAATTTAAATTATTTATATTGTAGACCGTGAGGCTTAGTGGATTAATATTCTAAACAGCTTTTTTATTCGTTTACAAATAAAAATAGTCATTAAAAAAAACATGGCCGCTACAGCATACGAACCTACATGCGGTCGAGAGTATCAATGACATCTGTGTCGGAAAACTTTGTGTTATGATGTCATCTCTATGCAGTATATCTGTCCATGTGTTCACGTCTAGCACTCAACGGGATCCTTTGAGTCCTTGAAGGGTTCAGCCCTTCAAGGACACAAAGAATAGGATAGGAAGGACAGAATCGTACTTCATCATCATCGTCTCAGCCGAAAGACGTCCACTGCTGGAGATAGGTCTCTCCCAAGCGTCGCCACAACGACCGGTCCTGTGCTTCACGCATCCATCGGATTCCCGCGACCCTCGCCTGGTCGTCGGTCCACCCTGTGGGAGGCCTTTCAACGTTGTGTCTTCTGGAACAAGAATTGCCAATTTTAAGTGGAAATGGCAAGGCACATTGCTCGTAGATGGAGCTCGTGGATGGTAGATAGGGAGGGACGGAAGGTTCTGGAGTGGCGGCCACGTATCGGAATCGTACTTGGAATAGAATAAATAATATACTTAGGGTCTGTTTCACAATATCCGAGTAGCCACTACTTCTCGGATAAATTCAAAAATGGAACAGAATTTGTATGAAATTATCTGCCAAGTAAGTTATTGGCAACTTAATCATAGGTGGTGAAATAGGCCCTTAGAATAATATAGTATTTATTCGACACAGGCAATAATGCGATACAACGGCGACAACACTATAATATAAAAGTGTGCAGAAAAACAATATACGCTGAGCGTACCCGAACCGAAAGAGTCGCCAACTCAGCAATTGGACATCAGACACCCAGCGCTGGTTTTCAGCTGGCTACTTATCGTACAAACATTCCACATTTGCGTCTATTATGTTTAGGTCACCTTTGATTTGCAGTCATCATCATCATCTGCCTAGCCTTTTCCCAACTATATTGGGGTCGGCTTCCAGTCAAGCCGGATTTAGCTGAATACCAGTATTTTACGAGGAGCGGCTGCCTACCAGACCTAATATAATTATTCATCAGGTTTGAAGTCACCCAAAGAGCAATGGAAACTGCTATGCTCGGGAGTTTTTATGCGTGATCGAATCAGAAAAGAATACATGTATCTGCAGGAGAATTAAGGTTACCAACGAAACCCGAAGAATTGTTAAAGTGGCAGTGGACTGAGCACATAGTATAGCATCAACCTTATAATGTTCCCAATGTTGGGGCTCAGGTTATCTCTCTAGGAACAGGGAAGGGCGAAGGAAAACGGCGAGTCCTAGAACCAAAAATTCGTTCGAAGACATCCACCAATCTGCACTGGGCCCGCGTGGTGGATTACTGCCCATTGGCTCATTACAAGGCCGATAATGCTAATGCTACCTACTACCTGTTCTTATTTAAAGTAACCAAAAAATCAACATTGTTGGTAAAAGTCTACGCAGTCTAGCACCATAAACAAATTGAACAAACAAACGCGCGCATAGATAATAGAGTGATAAAACAAAGTGTCTATAGCATGAGTGATAAGTACATGCAACTAGACTCGTCTCTCGTCGATCGATTATTTTCATCACAAACAATTAATTACGTACGCTCAGTACGACGGAGATTGGCCACTGCGTTTAATTTTGTAGCGCGTTTCGTAAACACACGACAGCATTGCTACTAACGCGCGTTGGTCGCGTATGCAACGCGCTATAGAAGCGATGGTAACGCGCTACAGCATTGCTACATAAAGGGAGCCTATAACACATGGAAGCTAGACTCGTCTCTCGTCGATCGATTATTTTCATCACAAACAATTAATTATGTACGCTCAGTACGACGGAGATTGGCCACTGCGTAGATTTTTTTAAATAGTTTTCATCGTCGAAAAGGTAACAAGTCAGGATTGATGACTTCTCGTCTCTTGGGTGGGCATATCAGACTTCTGCTGACTCAAATCCACTCTTTTTAAACCCAGTCCCAGTAGGCTTCGACCCCCTACAGTTTCCTGATACTGTCTCTTTGTGGCGCGCGTCGTATTTTTTCGCGAAGGTGGTGTGATGATCTGACCGTTTTTGCGGGGTAAAGTTGGTTGGAGATCGCCCTAGATGAAGAAGTTTGAGAGAGGAAGGGAAAAGAGAGGCCTTCGGCTACCTGTGGGACATAAAAAAGACTGTTTTTTTATTATGCTTTGGCTCCCGTTTGACCGCCCAGAGGAGCTCGTGGCTAGATAATAACAGCCGCACAGGTCGATCTTCTAGGCTAAGTAACGCTTGCCAAGGTTGGTCTGTGGTAGATCTTTGGCAGTCGTTACGGATAGTCAGAAGCCACTAAATCTGACTCCAGTCTTGCCATGAAGTACCGTATTACCACAGTTAATGGGTTGTGGAGGTCTGGTAGGCAGCCGCTCCTCGTAAAATACTGGTATTCAGCTAAATCCGGCTTGACTGGAAGCCGACCCCAATATAATAGGGAAAAGGCTAGGTAGATGATGATGATGCTCCCGTTTGACCGCTATCTCACCTGATGGTAAGCGATGATGTGGTCTTCGGGCCTGCTGACATCTCTTTAAAGCGCGCGTAGATCTCTACGTGGCGATTTGGGCTCGGTTCTTATAGGACAAGCGAACGGCGAGCTGCTCTTTGCTCTTTGATATACAATTGGATAGATTTTTTTTATAGTTACAACTTAGGAGTCCTTAATCCAAGAGTGTATCAGTTACTACTACGCCTCATCATCAACGATTGCGTCACTGCTTACCCTCAGGTGGGTTTGCAGTCAAGCACTAGATGGTTAAATAAATAAAAGAAACTTCTAAGTAAGCATGTTCCATTGTCGGCCACATCGTCGCTTACCATCAGGTGAGATACCTAGTGGTCAAGCGCGAGCCTATCAGTAATAGGTTGCATGCTAGCGATTTAATTAGTAGGATGTAATGTATCAAAATTATCTTAATAATTGTGTGGTTAATACTAGGTCATGCATATATTTGAATAACTTTAGCATGACTTGAATAGATTTATTCGATTTGCATAAATAATGCATTTTAAGATTTGCAAGTTTGAATTTAGCATTACTATAATCGGCCTTATAATATAGAGGAGCTCGTGGCTAGATAATAACAGCCGCACGGGTCGAACTTCAAGGTTAAGCAACGCTTGCCAAGGTTGCTCTGTGGATGGGTGACCATCTTAACATACCTAGTTTCTTCCGTGCCTCATAAAGCACGTTAAGCCGTAGGTCCCGGCTGTCATTTGTAGATCTTTGGCAGTCGTTACGGATAGTCAGAAGCCAGTAAATCTGACTCCAGTCTTGCCATGAAGTACCGTGTTACCCCAGTTAATGGGTTGTGGAGGTCTGGTAGGCAACCGCTCCTCGTAAAATACTGGTATTCAGCTAAATCCGGTTTGACTGGAATATAGTTGGAAAAGGCTAGGTAGATTACACTACTCGATTCGTCGAGCCCCGTCGAAGACCGTCTTCCCTTATTACACTACGTGATGTAGACTAAGACCGTTCGTAAAAACGTGGTGTAATAGCCCTTTTACCTCTACATTAAAATACTACACTAAAAAAATAACATTACGGCCAGAATATTTTAAAAACGATCAATTGAGCTCCGACAATATTAAAAACAACATTAGAGCGCTTGCCAAAAACACTATCGGCCGACACTGGGAACATATCAGTTAAACTGAGTGGTGTGGTGATATAAACAGACTAGCGCTTTTACAGTGGCTTCGTTCGCTAAAATCTATTTACCTAAATAAAATTGAAACCCTATTTCTCCTGATCACGCTATAACTTAAGAACGGCTTTATAGATTTCATTCATCTTTTTAAAAATGTTTTACTAATACTACGTCCTAGGAAACTACCAATTGGAACTTGTGGAGTTTCTTGCCGGTTCTTCTCCATAGGAAACGACCAATTGGAACCTATGGAGTTTCTTGCCGGTTCTTCTCCATAGGAAACGACCAATAGGAATCTATGGAGTTTCTTGCCGGTTCTTCTCCATAGGAAACGACCAATTGGAACCTATGGAGTTTCTTGCCGGTTCTTCTCCATAGGAAACGACCAATAGGAATCTATGGAGTTTCTTGCCGGTTCTTCTCCGTAGGAAACGACCAATTAGAACCGTGCGCTAGCTTCCGACGTTTTATAAGAACCCATGTAGGCTCATCTATATATATAAAAATCAATTGCTGTTCGTTAGTCTCGCTAAAACTCGAGAACGGCTGAACGGATTTATCTTATCTTGGTCTTGAAATGTTCGTGGAGGTCTAGGGAAGGTTTAAAAGGCGAGAACAATTAGAAAAAAAAAACTGGCAGTACGAAGTCTGCCTGGTCTTCTAGTGTAAAATAAAAACATTTTGATATTTCGACCATAAATCGAGGAAAAGCTAGACAGATACTTTTTCCACCACGTGGCAGCTATTTAAAATTTCTTCGCTTTCATTAAATTTTTATCAGATGCCCGAATGTCTGAAAGTTTCAGCCATGCGGTCGTCAGTAGTATTTTCATTCATAGCGCGATAAATTGTCGATTAGTGAAGACAGAAATAAAATGTAATCCATGTTTTATCGGAGTAGCGATAAATTTCGCTGCCTGTGGTGTTTCTATCACACAAATATTATGAAGGCGAGAAGTTGTGTTACTTTTTTAAGGTCCAACGGCTTGAAGAGTTTGATGAAACTTTGTATCCTGGAATAGCACTTCATCATCTGCCTAGCTTTTTCCCAACTATATTGGGGTCGGCTTTCAGTCACGCCGAATTTAGCTGAATACCAGTATTTTACGAGGAGCGGCTGCCTACCAGACCTCCACAACCTATTAACTGGGGTAACACGGTACTTCATGGCAAGACTGAAGTCAGATTTACTGGCTTCTGACTATCCGTAACGACTGCCAAAGATCTACAAATGACAGCCGGGACATACGTCTTAACGTGCTTTCCGAGGGCACGGAGGAAACTCGTTATGTTAAGATGGTCACCAACCTCGGCAACCCTTACTGTTGTCAGAATATTACTTACGGCGATGCGCCACTAGACTGTGTCTGTGACTGTGCTATATTTTAACATGGTGGACCTGGGTATCCCATTCCCTTTTGGGAATACATTAATTGTGCCTATACCTAAAAAGAGATGCATGCGAGACGCACAGGATCGGTCGTTGTTGCGACGCTTAGAGGAGGTCTATGCTTGCAGTGACTGGACAGGTCCACTCAAATCTGCATGGTTCTTTCTTTAAAAGGCCATTTCAGACACTAATTTGCATGGTTTACATTTGATTTGAGCAATACATTTTGTATGGATTTTTTTGATTTAAAGAGACCCCTGAGTTTGTTTCGGTGTTTCTTCTCAAAGTAGTCAGTTAGGAAACACCGGAGTCATCTAGAATAAAAAAACAAAAAAAATGACGTGTAAAAGTGTTTGTAAAAACCTAATTGCAAAATAAATATCGTTTATCATTTATGTCCAGCAGTGGACGTCTTTCGGTTGAAATGATAGCGAGACATGGCCCACGTGTGCGCCCGTCTAAAGTAATTCCCGCTTTACTCTTTCGCAAGCCGCCAATTCACACCGACCCGACTAGACGAAATAATCACCAGCCGAGTCGGTAGCTGTTGCCAAAAAACACGAGTAGGTGAGAAAACATAGGAAAATACCGAGTTTGTACGTGCTAAATATATAACAAGATATGTTATTCATGAGCTAAGTTTGGATAACGTGCGGTTCCTGTATCGTCGGCTAGGTGAGAATTGCTTTGGGAGACGATAGGGCGAATTGGTAAGAATCATTAGTGAAATTGTTGTCAAGTCTCGGTTTTTTATTTACAAGACTTTTTTTTATAATTGACTAGCATTAGCCCGCAGCTTCGCCCGCGTACATAAAATATAGCCTATGTCACTCAGGAATACAGCAGCTTTCTATTGGTGAAAAAATTTTACCAATCGGACCAGTACTTCCACAGATTACCTCATACAAACAAAAATACAAACTTTTTACCTTTTTATTATATTAGTGTAGGTATAATAGTGCTTGACCGCGATCCTACCTGATGGTAAGCAGTGATGCAGGTTTAACTCAGTTGCAGTCGTCACTAGTTTATTAAGAGCCTATTCACTCTAGCCTTGAAGATACCCAAATTATTATCGGACGGGAAGACCGCAGCAGGCAAATTGTTCCAGTCCCTCGATGTATAACTGCCCAAAAAAAAGGAGTGTTTTTTTTTATTGATAGGCTTGCGTTTGACCACTATCTCACCTGATGGCAAGCGATGATGTGGTCGATGATGGAGCACGCTTGCCTAGAAGTAACCTAGTCACTCTTGACTTAAACCCACGTGGGCCCAATGTAGTTTCTACCATTTTATATAAAAGTGTTTTCATAGCACCGTCTCGTCTGTGACTAACACACATTTGAAGCACTGCACTTGTTTACTATGCCTTATCAGTGAATAGCAGCCACAGCTTAGATCAGCAATGCTTATACACTCGAGAGCAATAAAATCACACATCATGACTTGTTATGTTAAGGCAGATTTTGTCATGAATATGAAAAGATTTTGAAAGAAATGCATATACAAGTTTAAAGACCATTTCATTATCTTTCTAATGATATGAAATACAGTGCAAAAAAATACCCTTGAAAAGTTTTAGAGCACAATATCCAACATAAGGGTAAAATTACCAAATTTTGCTCAAGAGAGAATGAGAGTTAAACTTAAAATTCTTGGTTAACCAGTTTATTAATAAAGTGTATTCCCTCTCTTAGCCTTAATTACAGCTGTTAATCGATGTCTCATGGACCGTATTAATTTTACCATGAAGTTATATGGTATAACCTTCCGCACCTCGTCAATGATAAATTGACGCTCTTGGAGTCGCGAAGAAACGAGTTTTTTGCTATAACTCTTCTTTTAAGATCATTCCAGATGTGTTCAATTGGATTAAGATCAGAACTACGCACAGACCTGACTATCGCGATAATTTCAAAGTTTTTCATGTAGTGTAAAACTGCTCTAGCGACATGCGATCTGGTATTGTCGTGCGTTAAGAATTTTTTTTTACCAATAAGCTACACCAGCAGCTTCACAGATTCTCCGAGCATTTTTTTGACGTAACGTGAAGCCATCAACCCTCTCGATATCGGGCAGGTATTAGCTCCAGTGTATGAATACAAGTCAATTTTACTGAACAACATTATGCCACCCCTAAAAGCCTCGAAAAGCAACATGATTTTTTATGTAGCATTGATAAAATTAGCCTGATGACTTTCTGTAGATCCTAAGGCGTCCATCATGGTCATGTAAGTCATTCTGCACTTATCAGAAAACACCATAGCCGGCCAATAGTCAAACACGTAATTTAAGTGATCCATGATAAATTGTCGCCGGGCTTGTCGAGGAGCTGTGGTCAGTTTGGTACCAATTGCTGGATGATATGCAGTCAGATCTGCTTCATCCAGTTCTTTTCTAATTGTCCGCTGATTTATACTGACATTGCAAACTTCTAAAAGCTTTTATCTCAGTTCAATCACGTTCGATAGCCAATTTCTCAAAGTACTTGTTAAAACAAAGCGATCATCACGCCTTGATCCTATGCGCCACCGGTCAGGTCCTGGTCGCCGAATGTACCCACTGGTCTCTTGAAATCTTTGGTATACTCGAAGATCAGGGAAACGGCCCAATTTTGGCTGTCGAGCAACTTCATTGGTTTTATGGCCTGTTTTGGGCAAGGTAATAACTTGAACAGCTTCTGCGGGCGTGGAATCCATATTTTCCAGTAAATTCGTCTGTTTCCAATTGAGACGTTATCGCGTTGACGGAAACAGAGTAAAAATTTTAAAAAATACCCTTTTTGTAGCTTTGGGTAAAGGTGTAAGTTGAGAAATGCGAATGAGTGAATTTGGGGAATTGGATGTATGGTTGATTTCTGTGAATTACGTGAAGGTTAATGATCTTAATTTTGTGTTTTTGTAAAGTTAACCTTGTATGCTTTAATTTTGCTTAATAATTTATACTCCATATCTTTAGATTTAAGGGAATATCAGCATTAAACTAAATTGCAAGCCATGTGCGATTTTTTTGCTCTCAAGTGTAGTTATGTTGTGGTAAATGTTTAGTTAGTAATCTATACTTGTTAGTCATTTTTATGTAGACTAACGAGACGGTCTATATGTTAGAACTACTAGATATTAGAAAAACTTCTAAAGTTTGCCAGCGTTTTGCGTAAATACTTTAACATAGCATATTTTTAGTATTAGCATTATCGGCCTGATAATGTTCCCACTGCTCGGACTCAGGTCTCCTCTCTTGGAGAGGGAATGGGCCATAATCCGCCGCGCGGGCCCATTGCGGATTTTTGGTTCAAACATGGTTTCCTCACGATGTTTTCCTTCACCGTGTTGAGAGCAGTGGTGATGAAATAAATTACACAAAGTAATGCGCCTGACCGGGTTTGAACCCGCGATCTACAACTTGCAAGTCGGGGCAGTTACCACTGGGCCACCACTGCTCTCAACATAGCATAGCATTAGCCTTATTATGTTCCCACAGCTGTACGCGGTTTAAGACCGCGAAAAGGCGCTTAGTCTTGACCGTAGAGACCGTTTAACAACGTAAGGGTGCCTGCCGTATGTCAGGATGCCCGATGCCGCGATGGTAGAAAGGTGATGGCGGAATCAAAACATACAATTCCCGCGGCCAATCTCCAAAGTGTGTGTCTCTGTAAAATACCGAATACCGTCTATACAGATTGGACTTAAACAAAGAAGAAGATAATAAGACATTGCTTGATTACTACGAACAACGTTAACTGCCGCAGAAATTATTATAAATTATTATCTATACTATAATATTATAAAGAGGTAAAATTTGTAAGTTTGTAGGTTTGTATGTAGGGGGTAATCTCTGGAACTACTGGTCCGATTTGAAAAATTCTTTCAGTGTTAGATAGCCCATTTATCGAGGAATGCTATATACCTTCACGCTTCGACCCACGGGAGCGGAGCAGTAACGAAAAATGCGGGTGAAACCGCAGGGGACAGCTAGTTATTTATAAAAACGAATTTCAATCAAAAAGCAATCGTCGATGGTGAGGCGCACTAGTTTATTAAGAGCATATCCACTCCAGCCTTGGAGACACCTAAAATTATAATCGGGCGGGAAGACCGCATCAGTCAAATTCATTTCAAAATCAATCCGCAAATCATTGTTGCTATATCTGTAATAAGCTAACAATCTATAAACACAATTTTTATCGCGGCCACCAGTGACATTGACACATATAATCGTATTTCGTAGATTAAGCGCACTACACGGACTTACAGCTGTGTTATCGAATATCACGTGAGATTTCTTAGATTTTGTTGTAAATAACGGAATGTATCGTGTTACCTACTTTGTACATTACCTAGTGTTAGGTTTCTTGCCCATTTATTTATTTATTTAATACTTTATGCACATAGAAGTACAGAGGCGGATTTAATGCCTTAGGCATTTTCTAACAGATTTCTAAAAAAAAAAACTGTAAAATAAAATGATAATAGTTTACCTATTTCTCACCTTAAAAAAAGCATGTTCGTATTGCTGCTTTTTTAGGTGACACATTTATATATTAAAACTTTTTCTCTTTATTGTGTGATCTCATGACGTAGTCCAATAAATTTTATTTTCTTTCTTTCTTTCTATGTGCAGTAGTGGTTCATAAACGGACTGAATGCTATAAGGCATTTTTTGGGTTAAAAACACGGTACACTGTGGTGACTGTTTTTTAGGATCGCTTTGTTGTTAAGATCTCACAAGAAAAAACAATGCGATTGACTCGATTTGGGAACCTTTTTCATAGTTAAGTTGGTGCGGAACCCTCAGTGCGCCAGTCCGACTCGCACTTGCCCAGTATTTAGGCGGGAAACCATCCAATGAGTAAGCAAACATTATTTATAAGGTAAAATTCTATATAAATACTGATATAAACACGTAAAAACAAGTAGGTAGCAATAACATAGTTATCGATCCGCAGTGGCTGTGTGCTTCACTGTTCCGCAATGATAAACTATTGTAAACAACTAGGATAGACGCCATGTCTGTAAACGAGTGGGCACTAGTGTTGTACCTAAAGCTGAACAGTTTGTTTGGTTGATCGTGCTAGTCTCGTCCTAGTCCGTGTTACCCCAGTAAATGGGTTGTAGAGGTCTGGTAGGCAGCCGCTCCTCGTAAAACACTGGTATTCAGCTAAAATCCGGCTTGACTGGGAGCTGACCCCAATTTAGCTGGAAAAAGGCTAAGTAGATGATGATTTCGGAGAACCCTAGTGTTACTTACGGGTTTGTAGAGCAGTGATGGTTCTGGAGTAACTACACCGAGTTACAAGTTGTAGGTCGCAGGGACAAACCCAACCAGTTGCATTACTTTGTGTAATTTATTTGATCACCGCGAGCGCGCACCGTGCGCTCTCGAAACGGTGAAGGAAAATATTGTGAAGGAAACGACCGCATGTCCAAGAACCAAAAATTCGAAGGCATGTGACATCCACCAATGCGCACTGGGCCCGCGTGGTGGATTACGGCCCATTCCCTCGCCTAGAGAGGATGCCTGAGTCCCAGTAATGGGAACATTATAAGGCTGATGCTATGCTACGCTAACTCCTACCACAAGCTTGGCTTGCTCCTATAACCGGCGGCATGTAATTTGGCGCAGAAATCGTTTTTAGATCTATTTGGTGGTCAAGCGGGACTCGGGGTATGGGGTAGCGTTGTGATTGGTGCGTTAGACGACTTTTGCCTCCGCACTGCGTTACGTCCCGTTCGCTCATTCGCTTTTTTGTGCACCATGCGCGAAACTTGCCAACTTATTTGCCTGGTATTATACCACTAGTTTGAAACCAGATGACGTCATGTGAAAGTTGTGGACTATTATTTATTATTATTATTTTGTAGTAATAACAATAATAGTCCACAACTTATCTGCTTACCCCGTTTTTAAACGGTACCGTGTATCAGACAAGGCTCTTATAACATAATAGTTATCATCTTCCGAGAAACGCTTCTATTCCCATCGTTTTAATTACTTTGTACTTACACGATGTTATTGTGTTAGGGTCGGCGCACACTGAGATTTGACGCGAGCTGCAGTTTTTGAGATAGAGTAGCTATGAAAATACATTTCAGTAAGTGAATAAAAAAAATGCGGTGTAACACTCAAAATGCATACAGCTTAGCTAATTTTTTTGGTAATCCTGGGCTTGTGGATGACGAGCAATGGGTAGGCTTCAGTCCTACTGGGCTCCTACCTACGGTTTTACTGACAGTATCTTTAAGGCGTGCGTGGGGCTAGGTTCTAACGGTCGACCGCCTTGCTACCCATTGCTCGTCGTGTGCAAGTCCAACCTACGGTGGCTGGTACTGGTTTACCGCCATAATTATGGCGTGCCGAGCATTTGATGTAGCTGCATTTAATATAAATAAACTAGTTTTTGCCATAAGCTTCGCCCATTTGAAAGTTGATTTCTCAAAAAAAACTTTGGACTTTTGTCTTATCATCTTAGAGGGGAATTTCGGAAAATCCTTTAGTATTCTTTGTATGAATTATAATAGGAACATCTGTGTAAAAATTCAGCGTTCTAAGCCCAAAGGTTTGGACTTTGGACTAGGCTTTGAGTGGGTTTAAAAACGACCACTAAAACCACTGGGCTCTTCAATCATCAACGGCCCAGGTCTCGGTGTGCGCTGTCCCTTAGTGGGAGGGGCGATATTAAATGAATGGCCTGATCACAAGTGATTAGCTAGCTATACTATGTGTAGTGTCACTGAGATACAGAGCACTTGTTCGAGCTGATAGCTAATGTGCACTTGATATTAAACCACATGACTGGGCTCTTCAATCATTAACGGCCCATGTGTCGGTGTGTGTTGACCCTTAGTGGGAGGGGCGATATTAAATGAATGGCCTGATCGCAAGTGATTAGCTAGCTATACTTTGTGTAGTGTCACTGAGATACGGAGCACTTGTTCCAGCTGATAAATGTACACTTGATTTTAAACTTATTACAATTGACTGGTCTATTGGTCTAGAGGTTTAATTCCCACCCAGGACAAATTTTTGTGTGATGAGCACGATCATTAAATTTGTTCCCTACAGTTTCGCTGACGTCTAGAGGCGTGCGTGGAACACAATGCACTATCGACGACTCAGGCTCGGTCCTGAGTGTCCTGACGGACTATTTTCTCGCTGTTCGCAAGCCACCCCTCCGGTGGCTGGAAATCGGAGTCGGGATCCCGGCGAATGCGGCATGAAGATATCCGGGTCCTCTAGCGTGCAGAACGGATCTGGACGGCATTGCCGTGGCCGAGTACTGGGCCAGGCAAAGTATCTGACTGGTTTTGCTATCGACACGCTAAGAAGAAGAGCGTGCAGCCGCCTCCTACGCTAGCATTACTGCTTTACAAAATAAGGTGACTGCCTGCCTTTCCTTCCGAGTTTGTGTTGCTATAGAAATATCCATAACAAGTTAGAGAGAACAAACAAAGGAACGAATAATTTTTTTCAATATAATTTTTAATGACTCGTGTTTCTCAGAATCGTTGCCACATATAATTAGCTTGGCAAGCTCGTTGTTGAGGTTTCAGCCAATGAGTGATTCGCTCAGTATTGTCACTAAAGAGTTAGGTACAGAAGGCAATCTACGTACACGATCATTTGTTCTGTGTCTGGGTGTAATTTATCTATAATATGTATGTATTTAGAAGTATATAAGTATGTTTATCAGTTGTCTAGTACCCATAACACAAGCTCTGCTTAGCTTGGGACTAGACGGCCTTGTGTGGAAAGTTGTGGAACATACAAACATAGGTACATACATACGTACAAAGCGCGCTCGAGCAACGCACACAGACACAATGTCTTGGACCATACGCGCTTGGGCTGTGCTCGGACTGAGCGGCCGGTGCCTTTAGTTTTTTTGGGGTGGATAGCCTCATGGATATCCTCTGCCCTGGGGTAGGTGGAGGGGTTTATCAGACTCTTACTTACTAAAACCACCTCGTAAACCTGTGTCGCGGGCTGCGGGTGCAGTTTGACTTCCTCTGCCCCGTACTAGAGTAGTCGATCTCCGTGGGTCTCCCTTATTGAAGAGTGGCTCTCCTGTACGCTTAAGACAAGCGCCAGACAGAGCCGACGGATGTTCGCTAATCCGTCGACTCTGCTCCTTAGGCTTCTTGTACACGAGACGGTTTTGGCGCCGTACGGCTTCAAAAAAATACCGTGTACAAGCGACCATACACTGCGGAACAATACTGAAGACACACGGCGGCGGCGCTGTTCTGTAGCGTCGCCGTTTGTGTCAACAAGTTCTTTCAGTGATCCATACCACATTGTGCGCCGTGCTTACGGACGAAGAATTGACTGTGGCTACGTACGGAGGGAAACCGCCTCGTGTACAAGAGGGCTTACACTAGCGCGATCGCCGAGCAAAGGTATGAAAAGCAAAATACATACATGAGATGGCCTTCTGTACATTATCTATGTTGTGGTGCAGTGTTGCGTGCGTAAGTACGTATGATGTGTTCTGTCACGCATACACTTGAATAGAGGTGGGTATGTGTGGGTGGGATCAGGCTAAAGCGACGTAGCAGAAGTTATACTTGTTTATTGTGAGGTGGGATTTCCCACTTTCAACATGTCACGCTCTAGAGTGAAGCGGGTGGGCGTTTCAGTCTTTTATTGACTAAAATCACACCTGTGTCTTTCAGTTGCACTTTGCGGTGTAAGGCCACGATGACAGAATTTTTACTGATCTTTAAAAAAACTTTAAATTAAGTTTCATCACCACTGATCCTAAAAAGGTAAAGGAAAACATCGCGAGGAAAATCGGCATGTCATAGAACTGAAAATTCAAAGACATGTGACATCCATCAACCAATACGCGCTAGGCCCGCGTGGTGAGACTGCTTACCATCAGGTGGGATCGCAGTCAAGCACTAGTTTATTATAACAATAAAAAAAAATGGTAGAGAGAAATCCTGAGTCCCATCAGTTTAGTTTTTTTTTCATCCACGCTACGCGATGTCATTCTACGTACAAATTAGACGTGACCCACGAGTGCGTCGGTCTAATGTAGTTCCCGCTTTATTGTCCTATTTTTGAGGACGACCAGGTTAGGAAGCAAAAATCTCTATGGAGAACCACCGTAATAAATACAAAGGTCAGGTTAGGGTCTATTTTAAACTCGTTTCTGGGTCAACGTATATCTGATGCCGAAAACATTGGCGTCATAATATTTGGAGTTGAACGCTTTTCTACTTTAAAAAAACTAAACTGATGGGACTCAGGATTTTTCTTTACCACTTTTTTTTTCATTGTTATAAATTAGTGCTTGACTGCGATCCCACCTGATGGTAAGCAGTCTCACCACGCGTGCCCAGTGCGGATTGGTGGATGGCACATGTCTTCGAATTTTCGGTACTATTACATGCCGATTTCCTCGCGATGTTTTCCTTTACCTTTTTGGGACAAGTAAATAAGCCAATGATCGACAATTCAGACAAAATAAAATTTTAATAGCGAATTTAGGCCCTGTACTTCTGTTCTGTCCCTACTTCTGCCATTGTGTGCGTGTACCGATTAGTTATTGTAACTGTGTGCGTGCTTCCAACAGACTGCGTGGCGTCAGCGTATGTAAATGTAGTCGTTTTTTTTTAATATTTTTCCTCTTATCTCTATGATTTTTATCTTTTCTGAGATGTAAAGACATGTGACTGGCAATTATCTTTCTATTTACATATGTATATAAAAGAAGCAACTGACTGACACATCAACGCATAGCCGAAACTACTGGGACTAGCCAGAATGAATAATAAGGACTGATATTATTAGAGTGCGTGTAATGAAAGCGCGACCTGGAGTTTTTTTTTTTATTTAACCTATCACATACCCGCAAAACGAGACACAATAGTAAAACAATAACAGCGCGGTCTTTTAGGACCGGTCGGGGATTCATGAATTAATTGGCAACATTATTCAGCAAGTGTAGGAAATAAAAAAATTGTGAAATGTCAAGACATGATTGTATCATATACTACTAGTTGTAACACCACATACAAAATTTTTTCTCAGGTCGCGCTTTCATTGGAAGGACTATAAGTATTTTTTTAAAACTACCCTGAAAATACGGTATAAGGAGTATTTAAGTTTTTGTGAAAACCTTAACTGTTGCTAGCGGCTTCGCCCCTATGGAAGTAGGTTTCTCCATACAAACTTTGGACCTCTGTTTCCTCCCTTTTGGGGGTGAATTTTGGAAAATCCTCTAAGTTCTCGTCCACGTAATAAATGTAAGGAAACCTTGTGCAAAATTTCACAATCCTAGTCTCAGTAGTTAGGGGCTTAAAAGTTGAAAGAGAATCGTTTGTGTTGGTATGGTCATGTGAAGAGGAGGGATGCAACGCATGTTGCTAAAACAGTTATGAATTTATAGACGGATGAAGAGAAAGAGGTAGACTAAAGAAATTATGGATGGATTGTGGAAGGACTGATATGAAAGAAAAGGGAGTTAGTGATAGTACGACGGGTGACAGGACAGAATGGAAGAATAAAAAGTTTTGTGTCGATCCCAAGTAATATGGGATAAGGGCAGGAAGAAGAAGAGTCCCAGTAGTTTCGACTGTGCGTTTATATGTCAGTCAGTACTTTTATATTTATAGCATTGATGTATTAAAAACCCTTTTTTAACATTTAAGTTTTTTAATATTAATGATTTATAGATTTTCGCTAACAGAGTCGCGTGCAAAGTGCTAGTCTTTTCTAAGATGTAATGACATGTGATGGCAATTATAATATATCTACTATAGTTATTGACTCACTGACAGATGTTAGTTCTGACCATATGTGGCCTGACTAATGACAACGTTTGATGACTACTTAGTAACATTGATAGTTTTTCTGACAGTTTCTTTTTTTGTCAGTGTCATTTGAATGATGTGTTAGGTTTTGTTCGGGTTAAAAATAATTTTGTGACGATGATTAATAGCAACATATACTTGAGTATGTTGTTTCTAGGAATGATAGATAGTAAATTGAATTCGTAGTTTACTAAGGTTTGAAATCATCCAATGAGTCAGACTTTTACTGACTAAAACCACATATTACATTTTAATACGTTACGGTAAGGCTCCTGCCTGCGGTTCTACCTCGAGCCCTTAACGTTTGAATCCCCGACCGGTCCTATGAGACCGCGCTGTTATTGTTTTACTATTGTGTCTCGTTTCGCGGGTATCTGAGTAACTACCGCGATCTAGATTACAACCAAAACTAAGCCGATTCTTCTACGCCCGTTTTCAATAAGATATCTGTCTACAGTTGCTTACTAAAGATAAACAAATTATCCTTTTGTCCTTACTTGCTTTCCTATAACCTATCGACGGATAGCATTTTCTACCAAACAAAAGTTGTGGAAAAAGATTTCGAGATTTCAGGGTTGGTTTCGCGGCTGTAGCGCTGCTAATGCACGGCAGCTGCGCTACTGCATCGCTTCAAAAAGTCGCAGTGGGCGAGGCTCCTTACGGCACAGAATTTTCCGTAACACACACACTTGCATACTTACTATACTCCATGTAACTCAATACCCGAAACGAGGATGAACAAGGTCACGGGCACCAGCTAGTATATTCCTCATGGTAATAACCCGGACCGAGCCCAAATCGCCAACGGCGCGTACTGTTACACGCACGCCTCAAGGAGATGTCAGGAAACTGTAACGCTGCAAGATCGAAGCTTCTGGGGCCATGAATCGGGTTAAAGGTAAGCTCGGTGTCCCCAGATCGAAGGCAACGGAGGAACGAGGTGGGGTTTGGTCAGTAAAAGTCTGACACGCCCTCCCACTCCTTCCAAGAGCGGGAGAAGTCATTCTGATGATTCCTAACTAGAAAATAAAGGCGTAGCAGTCAGGGGCACTAACCGCTAAGCGAACAGTCCTAACAAAAAAAACTTACAGTACAGAATTTTCCATCACACACACACCCACTCACACACACATGTACTTTACTCCATGTAACTCAATACCCGAAACGCAGGCAAGGTCACGGTCATCAGCTAGTATATTCCTCGTAATGTGATGACATAACATGATACGCCTACACATAGGCCTCTGCTAAGACCTTGGGCACGCTGGTGAGGTCGTTGCCCCTGTGTTGGCAGACTAGTTGGCGACTGCAGGAGATTTTATCAGAGATGATGTGGCTACTGATGATCTGATGCCCTGATAAAGTACCATTCTGCCGTGCTATAGCTAAAATTCCGTTATCCGACATTTGGCGGGCTTACGTCTTTAGATGTAAAAAATTATAATATTATATTTTTCTAATATCATAGTTAAACCGAATACCTAATATTTGTAGCAACATAAATTAATAAAATACCGTAAAATTCCTCCGATTTATACGTCATTTTAAGCTGTTTAAAAAATTATTGTAAGTACTAGGATATTGGCTAACTTGAAATCTTCTTCTATTCTGGACCACCAGATCAAATGTGGGCGACCTCTGTCTTTCTTCACTTCTCCTCATAACAACGAATCTTCTTGTTCTTCTTCTTCTTCCTGCCCTTATCCCATATTACTTGGGGTCGGCGCAACACGTTTTCTTTCCTCCATTCTGTCCTGTCACTCGTCACGCTATCACTAACTCCCTTTTCTTCCATATGTCTTCTCACACAATCCATCCATCTTTTCTTTGGCCTCCCTCTCCATCCATCTAAATGTAAACTCATAACTCTTTTAGTAACATGTGTTTCATCCCTTCTCTTTGCATGACCATACCAAGACAAGCGACTTCCTTTCAACTTCAGTCACTTGTTTGAAAGTGGCGTCAAACTTCCCCTAATATACACATTTCTCAGTTTGTTCATTCTTGTCACACCACACGCCCATCTTACTTTTCCTTATAACAATGATTAAAAATTATATACAAATGAAATGGCGGACAAAGATCAGGGTTTACTAGTTGCTATTAAATACTTATGTCGGTACAAGAATTATAGCCCCACTAATTGTTATTTAGTTCAATTTAGGTTAATTATTGCCGTACATTATTATGACCTATGCGTGCTTAATAATAATAACTCCGATGTTTTTGGTTTGGGCTGTTATTTTTGTTGTTTTTGTTGTTTATTTGCACGAAAACGACGCAGCAATGTTAAATTACGGAATTTGAATTACGGGTGACAGGATAGGTTGAAGACAAAAACTAGTTGCCCCAAATAAAACGGGATAAGGGCAGGAAGATGATCATGAGCAGAAGTGGCTCAGTGGTAACGGCACCAACTTACGAGTTTAAGGTTCAAACCCAGCCAGGCACATTATGTACTTTGTGTAATTTATTTCATCACCACTGCCCTCGTAACGGTGAAAGAAAACATCGTGTAGAAACTTGTATGTCCTAGAACTCAAAATTCGAAGACATGTGACATCCACCAATCCGCACTGGGCTTGTGTGGTGGATTACAGCCCATTCTCTCTCATAGAGAGGAGGCCTAGTCGTAGCGGGAACATCCTACTAATATTGTAAACTAGCTTCCGCCCGCGGCTTCGCCCGAAAGAAATAAAAATAAAAACTAAGTAGCCTATATGTTAATCCAGGGTATAACCTATCTACATACCGAATTTCAACCAAATCGGTCCAGCCGTTTTTGCGTGAAAGAATAACAAACATACATCCATCCTCACAAACTTTCGCATTTATAATATTAGTAGGATGCGAAAGTTTGTGAGGATGGATGTATGTTTGTTACTCTTTCACGTAAAAACGGCTGGACCGATTTGGTTGAAATTTGGTACGTAGATAGGTTATACCCTGGATTAACATATAGGATACTTTTTATCCCGCTCAAAAGGAAAAAAAAATGAAACTAAGGGCCAGTTTCACCGGTTACGGATAAAGTGTCGATTAGTTATTTGGTAGTTATTAATATCTACCACTTAAAGGCTGGTTGTAACTTTTTTCTGTTTCACCGTCGAAATTCCTGATAAATTATTTGGTAGATAAGTTACCAGCCACTTAATAACAAGCGGAATGGCAACGTCGCTTCTTTGCGTTTCGATACTACTACGTAAAATATTTTCAATTGAAAATAATTTTGAAAACTTAATTAATGAAATAGGTTTTTGTTAAAAATAATGAAAATCAACCTTTTTTTACATTTTGTACTATAATTTTATCATTATAGACCGAAATTAGTTACCTATGATTAATCATAGGTATGTTTTAATTCCAAATGTGCTTAAAGGAACGAAACGCAAGTGTCAATTGTTTTGTGTTTGGTAGTTTGTTTTGAACGCTTTTGTTTGTTTCGAATATGCTGCGAAAGTTTATTAAAGTTTCGTTTTTATATTTTACCTTTTTAAAATGGAAAACCAAAAGCAGGTCAGTGGGTCATCTAAGCGCGAAAAAAGTACGAATTGATTCAAAATAATTAGGTCTAGGGTTAATCACTCGATTCCTACGAGGTCACATAATACGTTCGAAATATTCATCAAATTCGTCTTAAAAAAATTCAAATAAGTCCATGTTTGAATATTTGTAACACTTGTAACTGCAAACGACGTACAATACACGAGTGCATGGAACCGCCTAAAATGCAATAACAAACTTTTCCCACTTGAAATGTACTATAATGTAGATGATAACTTCCTTAACAGCCACTTGATCCGGCTGATAATTTAACCAATAGTTTATCTACCAGATATCGCTATCCGACACCTGTGAAACCAAAAATGTTAGTTTATCTGTTAATTAAGTTCCTAATAGGCTATCAGAGACTTTATCCGTAACCGGTGAAACTGGCCCTTAATCTTATTTATTCTTCAATTTTGTTATAGGCTGCTTTTTATCAACACAACACGCGGGTGAAGCCGCAGGGGAAAGCTAGTTATAAATAAGGCTGATTATGCTTATGCTTATTCACCCATTCAACCATCAAGCTATCATTAAATTTATTTCACGTTATTCCTCACACAGTCCATCCATTAATATTTCATGATGAGGTATCCTAAGGCATGACCTTTTGTCCCTCAAATATGGTACTTGAACTTAACACTGAAAAGAAATACTAAAGGCCTGCGCAGACCGGGACGGTATGGCACAGAATTTTACCGCCAGTCACCTCATACTAGCCGTTTAGATACCACGTTATTCCAAAGCCTTGCCATGGAATGTCGCGACAGTTTAAACTAGATGAGTTCGATGCTGCAGCTACCTGAGAAGAAACACCGAAAAAAACTCAGAAGTATATTTTAAAGCCTATACAGTAAACATAATATAATAGTCAAAATGGTATGAGATAATGAAAACCTTAACACAGTGCCAGTGTGGAGCAGCTACCCAGGACATGCGGCACTTGCTATGCTGTCCATAGTGTCCATCCTGCACAACCACCTGTACTTTGCAGAATCTAAACGAGGCCAATGCCAAAGCCATACAGGTTGCCAAATACTGGGCAGAAAAAGTTTAATGAGTGCATCGATACGAAAAGAAGAAGAACGAGAACCTTGCAGATAAGTGTCTGAGATGGACAAGAACTACACAGATTTGAGTACAGGACAGGTCTACTCAAATCTGTTGTGTCTACCTCAAATTTTTCAGAAGAAGAAAATCATTTATTTGTGATAGTATTCGTGTAACTCAGGACTACTAAGTACCTCAACTTAGAAAGTAGAGCGCCTTGCCATTGCATGCTGCGCCTCGTAGAAGTATACGACGGCAGTATCTGCTGCCCGTTTATTTATTTATTGGTTTATCCTCACAATGGAACGCCTTGCGGCAATTAGGTACATCAATGGAGCACAAGTCACGACTGAATCTGCTACTTTCCAACAGCCTCCTTACAGCATATGCACGATGGACTGATGGAGTGGTAGTGGTGATGGGTCACGTACGCTCACCAGCCATCAGGTCAGCGCTCCTCCAGGATTCCGTATCACACACATTTTGAAATATTGAAACTCGATGAATTTTTCTGATTTAAATTGAAAATTACGGAAAAATTTGATACGTCATCTTGACGGTTTACCATAAACTAAATGGTACTGCTACACATATTTACAGAAGAAACGATTGATATAGTGTTGGCGGATACTATTATCCTTCGTACATGCCTTTGCTTTCCGCAGCGCGTCACGGCATCCCGCCGCGGGGGCCCATATCAGTATGTCACGTCTTTCAATGCCGCGCAAAGGAATTTATGTTGGATTCTATTCTGATATCTTAAAATAAAGTGAAAAGTTGGAATAAATCTCTTTGTTTTTAAATGGCAGTGGGCAGGATACATTGTTCGTAGAATAGGCGATCGATGGAGAGCAAAGGTTCTGGATGGGCGACCGCTTACCATAAGACGCAGAGTTGGAAGGCCTCCCACAAGGTGGACCGATGTCCTGGTTAGGGTGGTGGGAATCCGATGGATGCGAGACGCACAGTACCGGTCGTTGTGGTTACGCTTGAGCTCCCCCAATAGCCTATGTTCATCGGTGGACGTCTTTCGGCAGTAATAATGATGATCTCTGAATGTCTATTAGTAAGAATTAAATAAAATTCTTTGCCATATCGTCCCGGTATGCGTAAATCCTTAAGTTAATTTAAATTCTGACCCTTACAAACTATGTAATGGACAAATCAACCTTCAAAATATATCTTTGCCCATACAATAGCGATCAATCGTCAAGTACGTTGGCCCTTACGTTATTGACATTGTGACAAATACTGGGTATACCTACTCGTGCTCTATGAGTAACGGTCTAAAATAGTTTTATAGGTACACATTATACGTCTGGGCTAGAAACTGTGAAAATATCAACACAGCTGTGTGTTTGTATGGTGGAAAATACTCGTTTTTGTTGACCACAAGGAGAAGCAAGGTCGCCGATATAATATAGCCCTAAGAATCGCTGACCTTAAGTGGCAGTGGGCAGAGCACATTGCTCGTAGAACAGATGTTCGATGGGGCTGAAAGGTTCTGGTGTAGCGACAGTGCATCGAAAGACGCTGCGTTGTTAGGCCTCTCACAAGGTGGACCGATGACCTAGTGATGGTCACGAGAATGCGATGGGTGTAAGACGCATCCTCTGCTTATTATGTCTGTGTGTAGTGGTGCAAGGCCAAAACGGCGTGTAAGTCAACGTAAGCTGTGATATTTAGAAAGACAAATAGCAGAGCACCGGTAATCTGCTGTACTGGGTGTCTTGCCGTCCGACAGTTCGGTAATAATCCGGAGCGAGCCCAAGTCGTCAACGGTGCGTACTGTTCCAAAGTGCGTGCGCCTCAAAGAGATGTCAGCAAGTAGGGATCCAGCAGGGTCGAAACCTCTGGGGCAATGCCTCAGAAAGGAAAACCCGAGACCCTGGAACGAAGGCAAAGAAGGAACGGGGTGTGGTTTAGTCAGTAAAAGTCTGACACGCCAGGAGAAGTCATTCTGATGATTCCCCACCTTAACAAAAATACCGGCCCGCTGTGATACTACACAGCACACACTTACGGAAGTTAAATAGATTATCGAAAATAAAATACAAAACATCGTACACACAGTCCAAAGGTTAATCATGAGATTTTCTCCTAAATCATTAGCAAACAGATTTACGCATGAGTCAAGTGCGCGACGCAACATCTTGCCACCTGAGATGGCGAGTTGCCATGTTACGTGCCAGAACTGGCATTGCTGGCATATGTGGCTAGCGATGCGATAGCGAGAGGTGTTATTCGATTGTTCGAACAACTCGATTGTTGTGTACTCGAGTCCGACTCGATCTGTCGTTGAGATTGGCGAGTTGTTCCTTGACAGTTTAGAGATTTTACGTGCCAGAACTGGCATTGCTGGCATATGTGGCTAGCGATGCGATATCGAGAGGTGTTTATCGATTGTTCGAACAACTCGATTGTTTTAGCTTTGACTCGATTCCGACTCGGTCTGTCGTTGAGATTGGCGAGTTGTTCCTCGACGGTTTAGAGATTTTACGTGCCAGAACTGGCATTGCTGGCATATGTGGCTAGCGATGCGATAGCAAGAGGTGTTATTCGATTCCTCGAGCAGATAGTTCTCGATTGTTTCGACTTTGACTCGAGTCCGACTCGGTCTGTTATTGCGACGCGCATGGTGCGTTCATTCGCGAGTTGTTCCTCGACGGAACCGTGCACTAGTTTTCGACGTTTTATAAGTGCCCATGTAGGCCTATATGAAATAAAAATATTTGACTTTGACTTTGACGGTTTAGAGATTTTACGTGCCAGAACTGGCATTGCTGGCATATGTGGCTAGCGATGGGCGATGGTAAGGTTTTATTCGATTGTTCGAGCAGATCTCGATTGAATCGACTTTGACTCGAGTCTAACTCGATATGTTATTGCAACTTGCGTATGGCGCGTTCTTTCGCGAGTTGTTCCTTGATGGTTTAGAGTTTCGAGTGAGAGGGACTGATTCGAACGATCGAAAAGGGCAGTCTATTTTTTTATTATTATGCGTTCGTTGTACCACTATCTCACCCGAAGGTAAATGTAAAGCAATGATGTGGCAGACGATGGAACACGCTTGCCTAGAAGTAACCCATTAACTTTTACTTAAAAACCCCTAAGTTGTAGCTAGCAGGAAACACAGACTCCGGCAGGGGATTCCATTGACTTGAAACATAAACATCTCGATTATTTTATGGAACGATGGTTGACTCGATGGTTTATTTTAACGACTTCGATTCTTTCGATTGTCAAAACATCTCGGCATCGTCCATCGCTATACGCGGCTAGCTTCACGCCTACCAGTCATGTGAGGAGGGCAGGGGATTAGGTACCTACCGGGGGACTTATTGAGAATATTATAAGGGACCCCCCACACTAGCGTCTTTCGAGCGTCGTCGTCGTGCCAGCGTCCGCGCAACGTCCACCCGACGTCGACGCGCGGATAGAACTACGTTGTTCTACCCGTCGTTGCGCGGACGCTGGCACGACGACGACGCTCGAAAGACGCTAGTGTGGGGGGTCCCTTAATGGGTGGATGTTTTGAAGGCTCATCTTTCCTGTCTAATTATCGATAGGTGAGCTTATAACCATTAGAACGACATAATTCTGCTAGGTCCGTGCCAGCAACAGACCGCCGTCCGGTGTCTCCTACTCGCGCCTCAAAGAGATGTCAGCAAAACCGTAGGGGCCCAACAAAGTTGAAACCGCTGGGGCCATGAGCTCGCTTCTGAAAGGAAAACCCGGGAACGAAAGGCAAAGGAGAAACAAACGAGTGGGTTTTAGTCCGTAAAAGTCTGACACGACCTCCCCCGCTCTGCACAAGAACTCAGTTTAGATTTTCGAGTGAGAATGACTGATTCGAACAATCGAAAATTAGCGTTCGATTCCGTTGACTCGAAACATTTACGATTGTTCTATAATCACACATCTCCATTTTTTTATAAATCGATGGTTGACTTGATGGTTTATTTTAACGACTCCGATTCTTTCGATTGTTAACACATCTCGGACTCGCCCATCGATCGATCGCTATACGTGGCTAGCTTCACGCCTACCAGTCATGTGAGGTGGGCAGGGGAGTAGGTACGGTGGCGATTATTGAGAGTATTATTAATGGGCAGATGTTTTGAAGGCTCGTCTCTTGTCATTCTTAGATCTTAACGGCTCTTTCTGTCTAGTTATCCTTATGTGGGCTTATATTTTAATTTTTTTAATTAATTAATAAGTAAATCAGAAAGACGTAGAACATATTCTATCTTCTAAATAAAATATATAAATAAAAGGAGAATCTTAGTGATATATCAACGCACAGTCGAAACTACTGGGATTAGGACCGTGACGTAACGAAGCCTATGGCAGAAGCTAGTATAATAATATAAATGTTATTTATTATTACTACAAGCCTGTTATGTCCCACTGCAGGGCAAAAACCTCCCTTTCATTCTTCCACTCTTTTCTGTCTTGTGCCACTTCAGGCCAATCCTTTAGGTAGGAGTCCAAGTCGTCACGTCTAGGCCTACCACGTCGCCGGCTCCTGCTGTTCGGAATCTAGTAGTCGCGTATATAAATATATACTAATAATTTTAACTACATATTTCACCCAGTTCTTTATTAATATTTCTTTTTGCTTTTGGGTACAATATTGACTGGTCTACACTGTCCTCGCATACTCGGTCTACATTGTGATATGGATATATTGTAAACCCAATGATATTTTCAAAAGAGTAACCATGGAGTTTCTTGCCGGTTCTTCTCCGTAGGAAACGACCAATTAGAACCGTGCACTAGCTTCTAGTTTTATAAGTGCCCATGTAGGCCTATGTAAAATATAAACCTTTTTTGATTTTGATTTGAATAATATAAATGTAGTAATTTATTTTACTTAATACCTATACAAAATCGACGCGACTACAAAAACGCTGATATAGCGTAACCCACATAATTCTATGAATTTGCTGAACTGTTGGTTCACCGTACACCTTCCATTTTGTTTTGTTACATTCAGTTCATATTACAAAACGTAATACGACCGTTTTACCGGAAACTGAAATAAGACATTACATGCGATACTAAATATTTTTACGATGTCATATTTACAAGGTTCTATCTACTAGCCCCTGTATGGAAATTGTGTGTCAAGGTTTTCATAATTCATGTACATTTTCAGTCCGTAAACTTTTTTCCTTGAACGTAATATAGAAATAATATTATCTTCCCCTCCAACTTACCAGTGTCTCAAGACGAAAGTCTATGACCAGTACGTGTTGCCAGTGATGACATATGAATCTGAAACGTGGTCGTTTACTTTACCTCATCAGGTTTAAAGTCGCCCAAAGGGTAATGAAAACTTTTCAACTAAGATTACCGACGTAGCCCGAAAAATCGCCATACTTAATTGGCAGTTGGTAAGGAAGAAAGGTTCTGCAGTGTAAGTTGGTGAGTTGGGTATCCATCGGATACCCGCGACCCTCACCGGCGGACCGGTCGTTATGGTGACGCTTGGGGGAGGCCTATGTTCAGTAGTGAATGTCTTTCGGCTTAAATGGGATAGAAATTAAGATTTGTGAAATATTTCCTGCTATTACTTTTCGTGAAAACCTGATTGAAAGGTTGTAGAAACTTACTTCTATTAAGAGGGAGAGAGGAGAAAATTTCGCGGGCTATCATTGACCATCAATGCTAGCCCGAGATTTTTTTTAAGTTTTATTCATTTTGTACCTTAGTTAATTAGAAGCTGCCTTGGAACACAAAAGGCAACTTTAGGAACACAGGTGGGATTTTAGTCAGTAAACTCCTGACACTCCCTCTCGCTCCGCCCAGATGAGGAGGACCTATTTGATAATTTCCAAGAAAAAGAAGGGTCGCATTCGCAGTCTCTATATGTCCTGAAGTTTTTTTTTAATGGTTATAAACTAGTGCTTGACTGCGATCCCACCTGATGGTAAGCAGTGATGCAATCGTCGATGGTGAGGCACACTAGTTTATTAAGAGCCTATTCACTCTAGCCTTGAAGACACCCAAATTATAATCGGACGGAAAAACCGCAGCAGGCAAATTGTTCCAGTCCCTCGATGTACGCGGTATAAACGACGAGGCGAAACGCCTTTTGGCAAGATTTTTACATTGTTTCTCGTTGATATGTCATTTCGACTAGATTTTAAGCGCATTGACTGGCGAGATTTGGCTTCCTGACTTATGAATGTGGAGTGGACAATACAAATGAAGAATGTTAAAATTGTGGCATATTATGACGTTCTGAAGTTGGCCAATTGTGAGGCGGAGTTTAGCATCGAGGGTCCCGTATACAAACTTACCTCTGGAAATGTTCCAGTGGTTCCAATCGAGTCTCAAAGATTTTTCAGAATCGCAATAAAGTAATTATTCTAATTCACGGTATTCACACTTTTTTCTTTGCTTGTGTTGTGACACATTGCTTGAGAAACCCTTTAAGTTTTAGATTGCTTGCGAATGTCAACATATGCGCCTATACGGAGTATAAACGATCTTATCTTTAGTTTGATTTTTTTAACTAACCGAAGGAAGCCGCAGACCTAAGTATTTCACGTGTTCTTGAGTAAAAGATTCTTGAGGTCTTGACAGACGACCAAGTAATCCTATGAGGTTTCCATTTTTGTCAACTGAGGTATTCATCATCATTTGCCTAACCTTTTCCCAACTATATTGGGTCGGTTTCCAGTCAAGCCAGATTTAGCTGAATACCAGTATTTTACGAGAAGCGGCTGCCTACCAGACCTCCACAACCCATTAACTGGGGTAACACGGTACTTCATGGCAAGACTGGAGTCAGATTTACTGACTTCTGACTATCCGTAACGACTGCCAAAGATCTACAAATGACAGCCGGGACCTACGGCTTAACGTGCTTTCCGAGGCACAGAGAAAACTCAGTATGTTAAGATGGTCACCCATCCACAGCAAGCGTTGCTTAACTTTTAAGATCGACCTGTGCGACTGTTATTATCTTAGGTATGGAACCCTAAAAATTGCGTGACTGATGATGCACGTCACATTAGTGGAGCATCGTTCGATGATGACAAAGAACGGGTCTGTGGGTGTCGGGCAATGGGTTTACGTCAAATATGATGCATGCCAAATGACAAGCGTCCTTCTGTCTGCTAATATTATAGCTACGGATACGGTTGCCAGTTCTTTAAACCGAAAAGCTGGACAAACCAGCCATTTTAGCCGGATATTTGATTAAAAAGGTCGACAATTTTTTTTTAAGCCGTTTACGGAAGTTTTACTTTTTATATTCTGGTGAAATTACAAGTGATTGCTCGTCTGCAAATGCTTGAAATTGTGGAGGTCTAGTAGGCAGCCGCTCCTCGTAAAATACTGGTATTCAGTTAAATCCGGCTTGACTGGAAGCCGACCCCAATATAGTTGAGAAAAGGCTAGGTAGATGATGATGAAATTCTTGAAACTGCAAAAACACATGAAAATCTAAAAAAATAAATAACCAAATTTAAAAAACCTAACAAAAGCCGGACAGGCCGTACTCCTCCTAATTTGGCCCGATCACAACCAAAAAGCCTGAATTTGTCCGGCTTTGTCCGGACGCCTGACAACGGTAGCTACGGAGCTGGAATTGCCGCCCGTTTTGGCTAGCGTGGTGATTTATATATTTTTCTAGTTTTAACTGTATTGCGAAGGTGTTAGGCGATGTGGTTTCTCTTTTAAGACAAGCTATTATCATGTTTGCTCTTTCTTCGGAGTCGTATTGTCATATTCCAAATTCAAAAAGATTTTATTTTACATACAACTTAGTGGCTTTGCCCGTGTGAAAGTAATTTTCTCCATACAAACTTTGGATCCTCATTTCATCATCTTAGAGTGTAAATTTTTAAAAGTCTGAAAGCCTACATTGTAAAAAGAAACGTTATGGCAAAATTTCACGTTCCTACTCCCAGTACGTTTGTACTCCCAGTAGTTCCGACTGTGCGTTGATATGTCTGTCAGTTTATCCATTTATATATGTATAGACTAGCTTCTGCCAGCAGCTTTGCTTCTGTCATTTTGTCTCGTCTACATAGGTATTTGAACTGATAAGGGATGTATAGAGAATATCTGTATAGTTCCATCCCTCTTTTTCACTCGCACGTCTTTTTAACACATCATGGTAAAGCTATGAACATTCACCTTTTGCATGTATTAACCTGCCAGCGTTCGCTCACAGTTTCTCGTTTCGAGGGGCCAGTAACCGAGTGTTTGGACCAGTTCCAAGAGTCTCGTGTTAAGATATGAGTTATGAGGGTATCAACACCTCCGTTATCAAACAGATGTGTGAAATCTAGATTTGATGTGTTCTGAGATGAGCCGAAGGATTATGGGTTTGTGGTGTCATGGAAATGTATTGCCCTAGTTAGTCACGGGCGTCAAGTCAAGAGTCGCAGGGCGATTTCCGGCCATCGTAAGGGTGAGCTTGCGGACGACCAGCTAGGCATTGGTAAGGACCAGTTCAATTGACAGTTATCGTCCGTTAAGGACCAGGTCCAAGTTGAGCTAGCCATTGGTAAGGACCAGGTCAGTGGGTAGCTTGTCGTCCGGTAAGGACCAGGCCTGAGAAGACGGCGGGTAGTGTTCCACGCGCGCCTCAAAGAGATGTCAGCAAAACTGAAGAAACCCAGCAGGGTCGCCTGCTAAGGCTGCGGATATATTTGAAAGAATTACCGTGGCCTAAGAATACTAGTCTGTAAAAGACTATACGCATTTTCATTTTTTAAAAATGTCTAGTCGATCTTTGTAGAGGGTGATTAACTAATGAATTGCTCACCATTCAATTAAGACTGGGCGCGTCGTGTCCCACGCGTTATGAACTTTCTTCTCAATCCTCCGTTATCACATGCCCATACTATTTCTTTTTTAATTACTCACATACCCGCGAAACGAGACACAATAGTAAAACAATAACAGCGCGGTCTCATAGGACCGGTTGGGGATTCAAACGTTATGGGTGGAAGTTATCCAACTGCTCTGGGAGAGGGTGTGTCAGATTTAAACCTACTAAATTTCACCTCTGTTCTTTCAGTTGCCCTTAGCGTTCCAGGGTTATAGTAAGAACAATCTCACAAGATGCCCATACCAAAACAACCGATTTCCAAACTTTTTAGTTACCGGTTCTATTTTCAAACTTCCTCATAGATATTCATTTTTGATGTGTAACATCTTTCCTGTAATCTGTGAGAGTGATTTCGTGAAAAGGGACGGAAGTGTGTAATAGAAAGCCAGGAAGCACGCGCTATTTGATTTGACCAATGAGCATGTGCGATGCTAGATTTGACTGTCAAATGGCACCTATCCATTTTCCGTGTGGTTGGTACTAATAATAATCTTAATCTTAATATATATAAATCTCGTGTCCCAATGTTTGTCCTCAATGGACTCCTTAACCACTTAACCGATTATAATAAAATTCGCACACCATGTGCAGTTCGATCCAACTTGAGAGATAGGATAGTTTAAATCTAAAAAAAAAAAAAGTTAGGTAAAGTAGGGTAGTGTAGGGTAGTGTAGGGAAGGTAGGGTAGGGTAGCGTAGGATATGTAGGGTAGTCATTTGACGGGAAAAATTCCAAAAATAAATAATTGTCTACCCCGTGCGAAGCCGGGACGGGCTGCTAGTAATAATAATAATATTATTATTACTAGCAGCCCGTCCCGTCACCTCGTATAACCATCATTCTATATTATAGAATGATGGTTATACGAGGTGACTCGAGATACGAATATCTGGAAGGAATTGGGGCAGGCCTTTGCCCAGATGTGGGAAAGTATTGGATGAATAAAAAAAAGAAAGGTATACGTTATTCTTACAGTGTTTTTAGTTGTGCTAAAATGTTTTTTTTTTAGATGGAAAATCATCCAATCAATCCAATCCTCTCGCTCTAGGGCGGAGTGGAAGGGCGTGTCAGACTTTTACTGACTGAAACCCATTCACATAGGAATGGGTTTTTCAGTCTTTGCCTTACATTCCAGGACCATGGGTTTCTTTTCAGAAGCCAAGCCATGGTCCTAGTAAGCTTCGACCCTGCTGGGCCCCTAAGGTTTGCTGACATACCAATGAGTACGTGTGGAGCTAGAGTTGATTGGGGTTGGTTAGGGTTGTTGTTGGGTTGTTGAGTTGAGTTGTTGATGTTGTTTGTCGAGTGAAGTTCAGTGGTTGTTTTAATTATTCGCAAATTGCTTTCTAGTGAATATTGTGAAGTAAAATTGATGTAGTTTTGAATCTGAAGCGTCTGCGCAACTGGACAGAATGGGTAGTTTTAAACAGTTTAAATTTAAAAAACCGGCCAAGTGCGAGTCGGGCTCGCGCACAAAGGGTTCCGTAGTGGGTGTACAATACTGTAGTATATTTTTTGATCTATCTTATAAGGTTCAGCTATCGTTTTCAGTGTAAGCACAATAACTTAACCAAAATTACAGTTAAATCAACCTATCTCAAAAACTATAAGAGATACTTTGATCAAACCAAAAATCGTTGAAAGAGTTAATTAGCATGCATCACCTCTATTTTTTTTAGAATTTTATACCCCGTAGTTATAAAAATAGAGGGGGGGGGACATACTTTTTACGACTTTGAGAGCTGATATCTCAAAAACCGTTCACTTTAAGAAAAATGTTTTTTAGAAAACTTTATATCATTTTAAAAGACCTTTCCATTGATACCCCACACGGGTATGTACATCGAAAAAAAAATTTTCATCCCTCAGTTACATGTATGGGGGGCCCCACCCCCAATTCTTTTTTTTACTATTTAGTGTCATAATTTTGTAGCGGTTCATACAACACATATTCCCATCAAATTTCATCACTGTAGTACTTATAGTTTCCGAGTAAATCGGCTGTGACAGACGGACAGACGGACATGACGAAACTATAAGGGTTCCGTTTTTGCCATTTTGGCTACGGAACCCTAAAAAGTACAGATTTGAAAAAAAATATGGGAAAACCGACGAAAACTTCCACCACTGGGAGTGCAGTATCATGTACTGGATCCGTGGTTGTCTTTTGTGTACGGAATCACTGCTTACCATCAGGTGGGATCGCAGTCAAGCACTAGTTTGTTACATAAAAAAAGCCTTTGCTAGTTTGCGTTGATCTCTTAACACACTGTGTATAGCTCCAACACTTTAATTCATGAATCCCCGACCGGTCCTATGAGACCGCGCTGTTATTGTTTTACTATTGTGTCTCGTTCCGCGGGTATGTGATAGATTAATAGTTCAGTTGAGGTCGTCAACTGGATCTCGTTGAGATCTCGTGGTAGGGCCTCTGAAAACATAATATTTTCTAGTTTGTTGAGTCCATTGCCCTTAACCTTGAAGCACTTATTTAGACTGACCGTTAGATGGCTTCAGTAATCATAGAGTAATTTAAAGGTTTACTATTAGGGGTGGCACTGAAAACTGAGCTTGTATTAAGGGGTTTTGGTATCGTGAAAAAATTATCTGCTGTGTTTACGTTACGTTTATTATTTACGATCTGATCGTGTTCGCGGGACAAAGTTGGCCAGAGATTGTCTAAGACAGAGAGATTTGGAAGGAGAAAGGGGAGGCCTTTGCCCAGCAGTGGGACACAAACTAGGCTATAAAAAAAAATTTTTCCATGCTGTTTTTATGATGACAGTGTCAAAAATGTTGCATCACCGCTTACCATCATGTGTGATCGCCGTCAAATACTAGTTTTTATGTATACTTAGCAGTTTTAAAAAACCTGGCCCTCAAAAAACTACTATATTTTATTCATAGCTTTATGCACTAAAAAACTGTACAAAGGCAGACTTAGTGCCTTAGGCATTTAGGAACGGGGAGGTGTGGTCTTGGTCAGTAAAAGTCTGACATATCCTCCCGCTGCTCTCTACAGCAGAAGTTTTTGGATGACTTCCCACTAAGAATGAAAAAAGGAATTGAAGGGACCTAGATGAGGTTTTGTTCAGTAAAAGTCAGACACACCCTCGCGTTCCGCCAGGAGAAATCAGTCTGATTTTCCACCTCAAAAATAATACTTTAGACGCCGCAATATAGTAATCATTGCCAAGCCTTTTCCCAAGTATATTAGGGTCGGCTTCCAGTCAAGCCGGATTTAACTGAAAACCAGAATTTTTGGAGTAGCGGCTGCCTACCAGACCTCTACAAACCATTAACTGGGGTAACACGGTACTTCATGGCAAGACTGGAGTCAGATTTTACTGGCTTCTGACTATCCGTAACGACTGCCAAAGATCTACAAAATAATGACCGCGCCGTCTAGTAATATAACCATAAAAACTTTTAAACTGCACCACTATCTATACCCATCGGTGCTTTACAACACGTGGCACGGCCCACCCCTGCGCGATAACAAAAAACTGAACTTGACCTCGTTCAAGGTCACTCGATGAGGTCACTGCGTACTATAGCGGAAGCCCTTGGAAGTGGCGTGTGGGTGGTAGAGTATGTTTATGTTGTGATAGTCGAAATACGATGAGGTATGTTTTTTTTTGAGGTGATTTCTCCCACTCTAGTATGATATCGAGGAGCTCGTGGTTAGATAATAACAGCCGCACAGGTCGATCTCAAGGTTAAGCAACGCTTGCCAAGGTTGGTCTGTGGATGGGTGCCCATTTTAACATAACGAGTTTCCTCCGTGCCTCGGAAAGCACGTTAAGGCGTAGGTCCCGGCTATCATTTGTAAACCTTTGGCAGTCGTTACGGAAAGTCAGAAGCCAGTAAATCTGAGTCCAGTCTTGCCATGAAGTACCATGTTACCCCAGTTAATGGGTTGTGGAGGTCTGGTAGGCAGCCGCTCCTCGTAAAATACTGGTATTCAGCTAAATCCTTGACTGGAAGCCGACCCCAATATAGTTGGGAAAAGGCTAGGCAGATGATGTTTGACCACTATCTCACTTGATGGTAAGCGATGATGTGATCTTCGATGGAGCACGCCTGCCTAGAAATAACCTATTCATTCTCGACTTAAAGACCCCCAGGTTGTAGCTACCATCGCGTCTTTAGGAAGCCTACATTGTTAGAAAAAAGCATGGCAGATAGTTATCGAGTTTATGACTTTTATGAGTAATCAAAAGCTGTTTAAGGGCTGTATACTTGATTTGCATGCCACGTGTAAGCCACCCCTTGCATTCAAAGTCCTTGACATACATACAAGGTCACTCGCGGTGAAGTCATACTCAATGTATGTTGACAACTTCGGTTATGACGAATTTACGTGACCACTCGATTTTATTGCACTTGTGGTTACTACAGCGAATGTGTTAAAATATTATGGGTTGCCAAGGCATTTAAATTATTGAGGGATTGTTCGGAAGTGTTAGTCGCGAGGCAGTCAGTTATTCCATGTAAAACTTGGGTATTCAGACGCATTCGTTTAGATTTGAAGCCTTGTGGGTTAGTTAACAACGGCCACCACGACAAAAGTGACAAAAATTATAAATGATGAGGCGCCTTTTATTTCCTGAGGTGATGAAAAGTAGAGTGTACGACTCGGGCGCAAATATATTTTTGGCTCGGGTGACGTACTTTGAATCCCTCGCTACGTTCAGGATTCTACTAAAGAACCCCTCGCTACGCTCGGGATTCAAAAAACGTCCTCGTCGTAAGAATATTACTTTGCTACCTTATGATACAATCTACTATTGTTTTTAATTTAAACCTTTACAGGATTAAACGGTGTTTCGAAGTTTGCATGGAAAAAACCTACTTTCAGGCGGGATAAGCTGCTAGCAAGCCAGCTATATAATACAATGTGAAACTGGCTTTACAGCGATTACAATGTGTGTCGATAACAGATCTCCGACTCTGTTTGTTTTATTGTTAATTATTATCGATAATTGTGTTTTATCACGCTACTGGCTTTGTGCAGTCAGCAGTTCATACAATTATAATAATATACTTGCTGCGCCCCGCGGTTTCATCCGTGTGGTGATACAAAATTGTGATAATCTTTATGACATGTAGCCTCTGTGTTATTCTGATATATCATCAATTCATCAAAAACGTCAAGCGTCGCCACAACGACCGGTCCTGTGCGTCTCGCATACATCGGATTCCCGTGACCCTCGACAGATCGTCGTTTCATCTTGTGGGAGACCTTCCAACGCAGACGCAAGTCTTTACCACCTATGGGGATAAAACCAAAATTTGTTTGGGGGTCCAAAATTTGTTTTGAGAAGCCTTTCATACAGGCGAAACCGCTGGTAGAAGCCAGTATAATCTTACTAAAACTGGCTGTGATTTCGGGCAGTGAAACCGTAGTAGTGTAGCAAGTTCACTATCGATTAAGTAAAAGGAGGATTCCTCTAATTAACGTTACTCACACCTAGCATAGATATCCGCAAGAGAACTAAGGTTACCGACATAGCCCGAAGAATCGCCAAACTTAAGTGGCAGTGGGCAGGGCACATTGCTCGTAGAACAGATGGCCGATGGGGACGGAAGGTTCTGGAGTGGCGGCCACGTACCGGAAGACGCAGCGTCGGAAGGCCCACAAGGTGGACCGACAACCTAGCGAGGGTCGCGGGAATCCGGTGGATGCGGGACGCACATGACCGGTCGCTGTGGCGGCGCTTGGGGGAGGCCTATGTCCAGCAGTGGACGTCATTCGGCTGAGATGATGATGATGATGACACCTAGCACACTAATATTATATTGATATTGATTGATATACTCTTTATTCTTCTTCTTATTATAATTATCTGGGGTCGGGTCTCCTAACAATTCTGCGCCAGGAAAGTCTATCCTGGGTTGTCGCATTTTTGCAATTGGGCTTTCTTGACCAGCTAGGTTATAGGCGGGCGGCCTCTCCCCGTCTCACTGTATATTCTTATACTCTTTATTGCATATCATAAATTAAATTACAGTAGGATCTTATAATTAATAGGGTGTCACAATTGGCGGTCTTTTACAGACACCCTTGGATGATGCATTCCAGTAGTTCAATCAGTTGGCTACAATTTCTCAGTTTTTTGACTGTTCAAGGATATTGAAATCCCAGTTTTGGTGCACATTTTTGTGGGTTTAGTTGTCTGAATTGGATGTACATTTGGGACGAAAAACTCCGAGCAGCGGACATATCAATTGACAATTTGAGAAGCAGTTGATGAGTCTAATTTCGTCTAATTTAATCCCCTTCTTTCTGCCAAGTATAATAGCAGTTGCATAATCAGCTTTACGACACCTAGACGAATTTGGACGGCGAAGATTGCCACGAGCGTGATTTGATTCCGCCATCTCCTTTTTACCATTGCATCGGACAAACCGTAGTACGCCATACCCTTACGTTCTTGAAACCTCTACGATCCGGACTAAGCGTTTCGCCTCGTCGTTTATACCGCGTACATCGAAGTACTGGAAAAAATTGCCTGCTGCGGTCTTCCCGTCCGATTATAATTTAGGTGTCTTCAAAATTTAAATTGTCACTTACGGGATATCTTCCGTGATTTTTAATTATTTCGAGTTCCCGATATTTCGACGCTGTTGCAAGCGCCATGATCGCGGGATGACTGGAGAGTGCGGGTGGATGGAAAAAATTCCAACACAACAACAACAACAGCGCAACAGCAGCGTTGAAATATCGGGAACTCGAAATAATTAAAAATCACGGAAGATATCCCGTAAGTGACAATTTAAATTGTGAAACAAACCGTGATAGCCTAAAACAGTGTTTAGGTGTCTTCAAGGCTAGAGTATATAGGTTCTTAACAAACTAGTCCGCCTCACCATCAACGATTGCATCACTGCTTACCATCAGGTAGGATTGAAGTCAAGCTAGCAACTAGTTTACAACAAGTAAAAATAAAGAACATGGCTCCAGCCAGATGCGATTCAGCTATGACAAGGCGTCATAGCTGAATCGCATCTGGAACTGGAGGAATCAGGAGCCTAAGTCCTCGACAGCACATAGTGTTCCACGCGCGCCTCAAGGAGATGTCAGCAAAAATCGTAAAGCGCTGGCCACACAGAAAGGACGTAAGGCGCAGACGGGGCGCGGGCATTTGTCTCTACCGCGTCTCTTTCGTACAAAATGTAATATATGTAATAATAATATGTTCCACAACTTTCCACACAACGCCATCTAGTCCCAAGCTAAGCAGAGCTTGTGTTATGGGTACTAGATAACTGATAAACATACTTATATATTCTAAATACATACATATTATAGATAAATTACACCCAGACACAGAACAAGTGATCATGCTCATCACACAAACACTTGTCCTGGGTGGGAATCGAACCCACGACCTCCGGCATAGCAGTCAGGGCCACTAACCACTAGACCAACAGGCCAGTCGATGTCGAGTCAATGTATAGAAGCGTCGCGACTCAAAACATACAGAACAGACAGGGCGCGGGCGCAACGCTGGTACTTTTGCACCTGCCCGCGCCCCGTCTGCGTCTTCGTCGAAGCTTTCTGGGGCCATGGGTTAGCTTCTGAAAGGAAAAGTCTGGCTCTGGAATGCAAAGTAAAGAAGGAACATAGGAGTAGGATTTAGTCCATTAAATTCTGACACGCCCTTTCGCTCCGCCTAGAGTGGCAGAAGTCATTGGATGATTTCTCATCTAAAATAAAAGTCACTGGTCCACTGCTCTCTTCATATTTGTAAAGATTGTATCATAATACCAGTTTTGACATTCAAAACCCAAAAAATTTCAAAAAAATATACGCTTTTATAACTTTACAGATATAATGAAACACCTACGCGACGTCTGTATCATTTTCTATCTGTTACATTTTGAAAACAAAAGTTTATACAGGGTGTAAAAAGACCGATCACAAAGCAGATAACTACACATTCTGTACATGTAATTAAGTAACTTGGACCAAAAAATATTGCTGGGAAAAAACTTTTTTTTTTCATCTTTAAAAAATAATTAATTAATAATAATTCCGATCAGCTGCGCGTTCGGCCGCTCGCGTTTGGTCGTTGAACCGATCGCACGCTTGTGTGTGTGAGGCGCTCGTTGTGTTTAGTTTTCAATGCATTTTAGTAACTTCAAATGCGTAATTGACTATGAAAAATTGATAATTTTGATAACGTTTGTTCGGAAGAAAGTTTACTAATGATACTTGGAACACGATTTTGAAAAAAAAACGAAAAAAAAATGTTGACTTTGACCTTCAATATCTCCAGAACCAGTGAATTCCCAGGTATGGTCTAGAAGAAAAAAAGTATCCTAGTGATGAGTAGAATATGGGGTTTTCGTTTTCGTTAAGGGTCTTTTTACACCCTTTATACAAGTGAATTAAAAAATAAATAATAGAATCTAAGAACCGGATTCGAATCCCACACGTTACCTCACAAACCACAAAGTTATCGTTCCCAACACAAATATTATGAATACATATATTGACTTTACTACAATAATAAGCGATTGACCTACATTTTATTATTATTTACTGTGCTTATTTCCTGACGGTGACTCATACCACCGTGCTTGGGTCATCATCTTCCTAGCCTTTTCCCAACTATATTGGGGTCGGCTTCCAGTCAAGCTGGATTTAGCTGAATACCAGTATTCTACGAGGAGCGCCTGCCTACCAGACCTCCACGACCCATTAACTGGGGTAACACGGTACTTCATGGCAAGACTGGAGTCAGATTTACTGGCTTCTGACTATCCGTAACGACTGCCAAAGATCTACAAATGACAGCCGGGACCTACGGCTTAACGTGCTATCCGAGGCACGGAGGAAAGTCGTTATGTTAAGATGGTCACCCATCCACAGACCAACCTAGGCAAGCGTTGCTTAACCTTGAAGATCGACCTGTGCGGCTGTTATTATTTAGCCACGACCATGCTTGGGTATACCGTGGTTATAAACTCCCATGCAGTTATACTCAAACTTTTATACACTAGCTTCCGCCCACGGCTTCGCCCGCGTGGTGTGTTGATAAAAAGCACCCTATAGCAAAAATAACAAAATCGAAGAATAAATAAGATTACGTGTCACTTTTTTCCCCTGTTGACCGCGATAAAATGTAGCCTAATCCAAACCTATCTACATACCAAATTTCAACCAAATCGGTCCAGCCCTTTTGCGTGAAAGAGTAACAAACATCCACACATCCATTCTCACAAACTTTCACATTTATAATATTAGTTATGAATATTATATTGACTTTACTACAATAATAAGCGATTGACCTACATTTTATTATTATTTGTGCTTATTTCCGACGGTGACTCATACCACCATGCTTAGTTATACACTCCCATGCAGTTATACTCAAACTTTTATTTATTTACTAAGTCAAAGTCAAAATTATTTTATTTTACACTAGCTGTCCCCTGCGGTTTCACCCGCATTTTTCGTTACTGCTCCGCTCCCGTGGGCCGTAGCGTGATGGTATATAGCCTATAGCATTCCTCGCTAAATGGGCTATGTAACACTGAAAGAATTTTTCAAATCGGACCAGTAGTTCCAGAGATTACCCCCTACATACAAACTTACAAACCTACAAACTTACAAATTTTACCTCTTTATAATATTAGTATAGATAGGCCTTCATGGGCACTTATAAAACGTCAAAAACTAGTGCACGGTTCCAATTTGGTCGTTTCCTATGGAGAAGAACTGGCAAGAAACTCCATGGTTACACTTTTAAAAAAACTATTGGGTAACTTACTACTAGCTTCTACTAGCGGATTTGATCGCGTCATAGAAGAAAATTGTCCCAAGGGAATAAATGTTCCTTTGAGATACTTTTCTCCCAGGATAAAATCCAGGACATAGTCTACCTGTATAGGAAGTTTCATTGAAATCCATACAGTCGTTTTTGCGTGAAAGCGTAACAAACATCCATTCGTACAAACTTTCGCGGTTTTGGTATTATTAGGATTTACAATTTAACAAAAAAGCATTCTTTTTTGGTGTGTTTGGTCCGGTTTATCTAGGAAAGATTTGACGAGATATACAATGGTAGATAGCTATTTTTATAAGAAGTAACTTAGGCTTACTACTTTGATTTTTACTTAAATAACCAAGGTTTCGCGAAAAAAATATACAAAAAAAACTTGTGGGTATTGTGACCCAATGACATTGTGCTGTTTAAAAGTCTGACGCATACCAACCCGCAGGCACCAGCTAGCAATAAAATATGCACTTACTAGAATTTAAATAAAATAAAACCTGACCTATATCCTACTCAGGGTCGCCACACACGAGCAACCACCGGCCACAACCGCAAAACGCCGTCACTGCAATATTTCCTTTAGTATTCTATATGGACTCGAAAGAAAGGAAATCGTTTGTCTTGGTATGGTCATGTGAAGAGGAGGAATAAAATGCATGTTACTAAAAGAGTTCTGAATTTACAAGTAAATGGATGAAGAGGGAGAGGGAGGCCAAAGAAAAGATGGATGGATTGTGTGAGGAGCGATATGAAGGAAAAGGGAGTTGATGATAGTCTGACGGATGACAGGACAGAATGGAAGAGAAAAACGTGTTGCACCGACCCCCAAATTATATGGTATAAGGGCAGGAAGAAGAAGATTTTATATGGACTCGCCGCAAACGGTTGACGCCGATGGACACCACACGCTAAAAATCGTCGCTGCTCGCTTTTATTCATTGTATGCTTGACGTATGCCTGAACGAAGTGTTGGAGTATAACAAAAACAAATCTATCTTACTTCAACACTTTGGTCCTTCTCTTTCTAACCAATAAATATTATATTTAATGGTCTGAGACCCTTGTCACCACTTGAATGAAATCCCTGGTATGGTTACAGGCTTACAGTCACTGTATTCCACTAGCCTATCTTGGGCACACACGTCTCACGCTTGTTGGCCGAATAAATAATTTTCTTTCTTTCTTTCTTTGTGGCTGTTGTGCGTTTCAGCTACATTTGTGGCTGTCACCTGCAGCCCGTGTGCGTCAACCCTCAGTGTCCTCGCCATGACTCACACTTCCCCAAGTGGGTTTATATCCCCTTCAGATTGCATCACAGGGGTTGTGTGACGTCACTCTCTGTGAATACTACCCCGATGTTCGGGGTTTATGTTTGAATTAACGATAGCTTGTGGGGAGATTTTCTTTGCCTTCGTTCCAGAGCCCCGGGGTTCTCTTTCATACATCCTAGGGCCTCAGTAGGCTTCGATCCAACTCGGCCCATACGTTGACCAAAAGTGGCTGTCGCCCGCTTAAGCTACTTTTGTGGCTGTCGCCCGCTTAAGCTACTTTTGTGGCTGTCGCCCGCTTAACTACTTTTGTGGCTGTCGCCCGCTTAAGCTACTTTTGTGGCTGTCGCCCGCTTAAGCTACTTTTGTGGCTGTCGCCCGCTTAACTACTTTTGTGGCTGTCGCCCGCTTAACTACTTTTGTGGCTGTCGCCCGCTTAACTACTTTTGTGGATGTCGCCCGCTTAAGCTACTTTTGTGGCTGTCGCCCGCTTAACTACTTTTGTGGCTGTCGCCCGCTTAACTACTTTTGTGGCTGTCGCCCGCTTAAGCTACATTTGTGGCTGTCGCCCGCTTAAGCTACATTTGTGGCTGTCGCCCGCTTAAGCTACATTTGTGGCTGTCGCCCGCTTAAGCCACTTTTGTGGCTGTCGCCCGCTTAAGCTGCATTTGTGGCTGTCACCCGCTTAAGCTACTTTTGTGGCTGTCGCCCGCTTAAACTACATTTGTGGCTGTCGCCCGCTTAACTACTTTTGTGGCTGTCGCCCGCTTAAGCTACTTTTGTGGCTGTCGCCCGCTTAAACTACATTTGTGGCTGTCACCTGCAGCCCGTGTGCGTCAACCCTCAGTGTCCTCGCCATGACTCATACTTCCCCAAGTGGGTTTATATCCCCTTCAGATTGCATCACAGCGGTTGTGTGACGTCACTCTTGGGGAATACTACCCCGTTGTTCGGGGTTATGTTTGGTTTAACGATATCTTATGGGAAGATTTTATGGAAAGTGCTCTTTGAGTACTTGGCGATATAGTTGTTGCGTTTTAGTGTGGCGAATTGGGGATAGCAGTCATTGAACTTTTTTTGGGTACATTTGAGTCCTCAAAAGTCGTATGAAGCATTTAAGTATAGTTAATAGAAGAGATATGAATGAAAAATAATTAAAGATTTAAGATTCAATGCATTTTGTAACCATGCGGACCGAGCCTGAATCATCGACGGTGTACAATGTTACGTAGGGGCCCAGCAGGAGACCGGTTGTTTTGGAACGCAAGAGTAAAGGAGCTTGTAGTAAATCTTCTGATCTGGGTTCTGGATCATCATTTCAGCCAAAGACATCCACTGCTGGACATAGGCCTCTCCCAAGCGTCACCACAACGACCGGTCCTGTGAATCTTACATCTATCGGATTCCCACGACACTCAGTAGGTCATCGGTCTACCTTGTTGGAGGTCTTCCAACGTTGTGTCCTCCGGTACGTGGTCGTCACTCCAGAGCCTTTCGTCCCCGTCGGTCACCTGTTCTACGAGCAATGTGCACTTAAGTTTAACAGTTCTTCAGGCTATATCGGTCACCTTTGTTCTCTTGCGGATATCTTCGTTTCTGATGTGATCACGCAAGAAGATCCCGAGCATAGCCCTTTCCTTTGCCCTCTAGGTGACTTTAAGTCTTCTGATGAGGTCCGTTTTAAGCGACTACTCTTCGGAGCAATATGTCATCATTGGCAACACGTACTGGTGATCGGTCTGAGACAGGTATCGATCGAAAATTGCTCCTGTGCTGAACAGAAAGTTAACTCGCTAAAAAACGGGCTATTTTTTTAATGTCTTTTTTCTCTTTCGTTCTTTCGCTCTCCGGCGGAGCGGGAGGGCGTGTCAGACTTTTACTGACTAAACGCCACCCCGTTCCTTCTTTGCTTTCGTTCTGGGGGTCACGAGTTTTCCTTTGGAAATCCAATCCATAGCTCCAGAGGCTTCGACCCTGCTGGGCCCCTACAGTTAGCTGACAAGAAAACGGGCTTGAATATGAAGACAGAATAACTTTGAGAAACACTGAAGTAAGGCAAACACTTGAGCATTAAAAGCGGTGAGGGTGACGTCATACCCTCACTGACCTACACATACCCCTTATTACGAAGCTGCAATAAAATGTGATGTGATTTTGTGAATGAATGCGGATAAACAAACTTTACTTCTTTTTATATCTTTTATTTAGTTCTTTGAGTAGGCATTTTAAGGAGTACAAGTACCATAATCGAGCCTTTTCATGAAGAATGTGCAGTGGGTAGAGCGTATTGCTCGTAGAGCAGATGGTCATTAGCTATGTCCACACTGTGCCCTTTCATCTTCAACTTTCGTCTTCATCTTTCTATCAAACTTTCGTTAGTTGCTTTCAACAATTGAATGCGTTATGGAACGCATTATCCATCTGACGTGGAATGACATGTATCACTGCGCGCGCAACACTTTCAACTGTCATTGCACATGCGTCAAAGGCATGCCCGACTTGCGCTGTTGACTGCGCTATGACGCATGCCCTTGTTGAACAAAAAAGGGCACAGTGTGGACATAGCTATTGGGACCGAAAGGTTCTAGAGTGGCACACCGGAAGACGCAGCGTTGGAAGGCCTCCCACAAGGTGAACCGATGAACTGATGAAAGTCGCGGAAATAATTATGATGGATGCGAGACGCACAAGAGCGTTCGTTGTAGCGACAATTGGAAAGGCCTATGTCCAATAGTGGATGTTTTTTGGATGACTTGACCACGTAATATGACACTCAGACTCGTAAAAACTATCTGTAGGTCATAGAAAAATTTGTTCCGTTTGGGAACACAGCGCAGCCAACCGCCAAGCGAGAGCACAGCTTTGTGCAGAGTGGTCGGCCGTTTTCTACGGATGTGACGTTTTTTTTTTAACCTTCTTTTTATTTATTATGTTTGTAAGCTAGCCTTAAGTTTCCGTCATTTTCTTCAAACCGTACTGTGAACGTACTAAGTAATTTTTAAACGATAAGTCTAAACATATTCCTTTTCTCTTGTCCACAGTACCATCGACGACGAAGTCGCAAGTCGCGGCCGAGTACTTGGAGGCCTGCCGGAGACACAGCACGCCATGCATCGACTCCGTGCTGGAGCAGATACGGGTAAGCCATCATCTCAGCCTAAAGACGTCCATTGCTGGACATAGGCCTCTCCAATCTTCACCACAACGACCGGTCCTATGCGCCTCTCGCATCCATCGGAATCTCGCACCCTTTTCCAGGTCTGCGATCCACTTTGTAGGAGGCCTTCGAACGCCATTTCAGCTGAAACACGTTCACTGCTGGACACAGGCCTCCCAAAGCTTCACCACGGGTAAGGATACCTCTACAAAAAAGCTCCCTAAAATTGATTGGACCGCGATCCACCTATTAAAACCTTACCTTGGCTATTGAGCCAGCACAAGTCAATTTTTTTCTAAAAATTCCTATGGTGAATGCGCAATGTAATCGCATAGCGCGGACGTCAATGCATCACGATCAGGAAGTGATCAAGCGTAGAACTTTCTAACGTGCTTTCAGAGTTACGAGGGTCTGATGACCAACTTCCATCATCATCATTTAGCCGAAAATATCCATTTTAGAACATAGGCCTCCCCAAGTGTCGCTAAAACGACCCGTCCAATGCATCTCCAATCCACCGGTTTCCCGCGATTCTTACCAGGCCATTGGTCCACCTTGCGAAGGTCTTCCAATGCTGCGTTTTCTGGTAGGTGATCGCTACTCCAGAATCTTTCGTCTCGATGGAGCATCTATTCTGCGAGCAGTGTGTCCTGCCCACTGCCACTTTGGCAAAACTCCGGGCTGCTACAAAGTAACTCTTACTGAAAAACAACGACAAGGCAAAATACTTAGTCGGGACCGGGAGAAGTATTAACAATGTAAGGGTAGATGTACTTTATAGGCTTTGCGGCACAACTTCAAGACTAAATCAATCCATGTCACATTCCAGGAGTTACCTGACGGTACGATCGGCGGGGCTGAACGCGCTCCTCGGCTCACGCTGGCAGAATGTTCCCTATCAGGGCCTGCACCCGCCGATGCACTGGAGGCGGTCATGCGGAAGGTGCAGTTCCGAAGAGTCGAGATAGAACACGCCGTCATAGATGATGAAGGAGCGGTGAGTGAATGTAGCTAGTGTAAGCAGGTCTTCGGGTGTACTCGGCTGTCTTCGTAAGAATACGGGGAGGAGGCTTCATGAGAGTCGAGATAGATGCAGTGAGTATAGCATGCCGAGTTTTGGAAAGACTTCGTGTGTTTTCGGGCAAATTCGGCAATGTTCGGCTTCCTGAATGCTCCCTATCAGGGCCAGCGCCTGCCGATGCTCTGGAGGCGGTCATGCGGAAGGCGCAGTTCCGAAGAGTCGAGATAGAACACCCTCGTCATCTGTGTGAGTGAATGTAACTAGTATGAGAAGTTCTTCAAGTCGTTTCGGTTCATTTCGGCGGTTTTCGGCTTCTGCTGACGAGAGTCTTACAGACAGTCCAGTTCAGAAGAGTTCTGAACATAGAACACGCCACGATGATGATACAGGCGCGGTCAGTAGAACTTTGCCTTGTGGAGCTAAGCAGGACTTTGTATATTCTCGACAATTTTCGTCAGTTTTCGGCTTGCGCTGGAATGGTAATGCAGAAGGCGTAGTTCCGAAGGGTCGATAAGATAGGACATGCCACGGCAAGTTATGAAGGAGAATACCTACCAGGCATCAACTCCGTCCAACGTGGTGAAGGTCCTAATCTGTTCTTGATCATCAAATCTCACAAGTCCTTACCATCTCCTTCCTATATGTTCCAGGAGGCGATATTCGACATGATAGAGTACTATGAAAGCGCGACAGTGTTGTCCATCGTGGGACCGCGGCAGTTCGGCATCAGGGGCTGGCAAGCTGCCTCCAGGATGATCAAGAAGGTAATTTATATTTCATTTCGTGTCTTTACTAAAAAAAAAACCGGGCAAATGCGAGGCGGACTCGCACACTGAGGGTTCCTATGAAAACAGTTCAATACCCGAATCGAATCTTCAAGATTTTTCCGAATCACAATTTCTTTTTCATTTATGTTAACTAAAAATTTTCCATTTTCAGACGTTTTCCGTATATTTTTGCCTTGCGACCTTGCTTTATGCTAAATTCAGGATTCTAGGTCAACGAGAAGGTCCCTATGAATTTTGAATCCTTTGAGAGTATCGAAATATCGGTTTTTTGCGACACAACTTACAAGTTTGATTGTTCTATAGCTTCAAGGGTCCGCAGACCCTCTCATTTTAATGGAACATACGACCCATCGCTCGATCGGCATGCGGCAGTCATGTACACCCCAGTCCCACATAAGCCGAGCAGCCTTCTTAATATTACTATATTATACCTAGCCCACTGCTCGGCAAAGGCCTCCCTCCATTCCTTCCACCGTTCCCATGTCATGACGGTCGAGCGGTCGGCCAGTAAAGCACAAGGTTGTTGCCCTGAAATCGCACGACGGGGTCGCGGCAGACCAAGAAGGAGATGGCGGGACGACTTGGATTCTTATACTGATACATCATCATCTGCCTAGCCTTTTCCCAACTATATTGGCGTCGGCTTCCAGTCAAGCGGGATTTAGCTGAATACCAGTATTTTACGAGGAGCGGCTGCCTACCAGACCGCCATAACCCATTAACTGGGGTAACACGGTACTTCATGGCAAGACTGAAACATATTTTTTTTTTAATTTCCAGAGCGCAGACCTAGCCGAACTGGAAGTGTCAGACGCGCCACTAGAAGCCTCCCACGCGCCTGTGTTAGCACGCTCACTGAAAGCGCACAGTTGCACGCTGCGAGCGCTGTGCCTGCAGCGAGTGAGCCTGTGCGGCGAGCCTCTGTTGTGTCTAGGTGAGTAGTGTGACGGCGAGCGACGGGTAGCTCCCCCTCCGGCCTAGCTGTTGCGTGTTAGCACGCTCACTGAAAGCGCACAGTTGCACGCTGCGAGCGCTGTGCCTGCAGCGAGTGAGCCTGTGCGGCGAGCCTCTGTTGTGTCTAGGTGAGTAGTGTGACGGCGAGCGACGGGTAGCTCCCCCTCCGGCCTAGCTGTTGCGTGTTAGCACGCTCACTGAAAGCGCACAGTTGCACGCTGCGAGCGCTGTGCCTGCAGCGAGTGAGCCTGTGCGGCGAGCCTCTGTTGTGTCTAGGTGAGTAGTGTGACGGCGAGCGACGGGTAGCTCCCCCTCCGGCCTAGCTGTTGCGTGTTAGCACGCTCACTGAAAGCGCACAGTTGCACGCTGCGAGCGCTGTGCCTGCAGCGAGTGAGCCTGTGCGGCGAGCCTCTGTTGTGTCTAGGTGAGTAGTGTGACGGCGAGCGACGGGTAGCTCCCCCTCCGGCCTAGCTGTTGCGTGTTAGCACGCTCACTGAAAGCGCACAGTTGCACGCTGCGAGCGCTGTGCCTGCAGCGAGTGAGCCTGTGCGGCGAGCCTCTGTTGTGTCTAGGTGAGTAGTGTGACGGCGAGCGACGGGTAGCTCACCGTCCTACCTACCTCTGACATGCCCCTACCGCTCCGCCCAGAGCGTGAGAAGTAATTTTGATAAAAAGCTGCAATACAAAGTTCCCTGAGGAGCTCGTGGCTAAATAATAACAGCCGCACAGGTCGATCTTCAAGGTTAAGCAACGCTTGCCTAGGTTGGTCTGTGGATGGGTGACCATCTTAACATAACGAGTTTCCTCCGTGCCTCGGAAAGCACGTTAAGCCGTAGGTCCCGGCTGTCATTTGTAGATCTTTGGCAGTCGTTACGGATAGCCAGAAGCCAGTAAATCTGACTCCAGTCTTGCCATGAAATGCCGTGTTACCCCAGTTAATGGGTTGTGGAGGTCTGGTAGGCAGCCGCTCCTCGTAAAACACTGGTATTCAGCTAAATCCGGCTTGACTGGAAGCCGACCCCAATATAGTTGGGAAAAGGCTAGGTAGATGATGACAAAGTTCCCCACCACATCTGTCTGTATGGCACGCGTAAACTCAAAGGCCACTGAACAGATTTTAATGCAGTTTATACTAATAGATAGAATGTTTCATGAGTTTAGATGTATAATACATGCATATTGTAGTAGAGAAAAGTCGAGAATTTCAAAGATTTTTTATACTCGTGCGAATTTGGAGTTGGTCGTTATTAAACAAATGTACAAATCTTTTCTCCTGTTTTTATTTGCTATCTATATATTTATTTTTTAATTGATAGAAATGAGACTAATGAACAGAAATAGATTTTTATTGTATAATATAATTAGAATATCACATGATTATTTATTTGTTTTTTTTTTATCTTTTACCGTATCCCTGTGTGTGCATAAATAAATAAAAAAAAATCAAATATTTCCATATAAATAAAATACATAATAATAACTTGAAAAAAAATCCTACACCCATATTTTAGTACCTCGTTTATAACTAGATGGCGTTGGCATCGAATTAGAAGTCGCTATGGTTTCGTTACCGCTGAAAGTACTAGTACTCGAGCTGACTTTGTTACAATCGTGTTCCACGAAAGGTTTTACCAAGCCTTTCGTAATCCATTTTTTGGCATTAGCGACTCGCACGTAGTGTTGCGATAGCTATAAAATCCATTCATAAATTAAATGTTGTAGAATCCATAAATGAGACGTATTCTCGTTACATTAAATTATGCATAGGCTCGCATTTGACCACTATTTCACCTGATGGTAGGCGATGATGTTGGTCGACGATGGAGCACGCTAGCCTAGAAGTGACCTTCTTCTTCCTACCCTTACCTTATCCCATATTATTTGGGGTCGGCGCAACATGTTTTTTTCTTCCATTCTGTCCAGTCACCCGTCATGCTATCATTAACTGCCTTTCCTTTCATATTAGTCCTCACACAATCCATCCATCTTTTCTTTGGTAGAAGTAACTTATTCACTCTTGAGATAAAGACCCCTAAATTGTAGCTATCAGGAAACACAGTTGGCGTTCCGAGCGCGCGTATTCGTAAAACAAGTTCACAATGAAAATATTGTTTGCATAGCAAGCTGATAAAGCGCGGTATCTATATTATATTTAAAACTCACCAAGAGCAGTTGTGGCCCAGTGGTAAGTGCCCCGACTTACAAAACGTAGGTCGCAGGTTCAGACCCAGCCAGACGCATTACTTTGTATAATTTATTTCATCACCGGTGTAGGAAAACATCATGAGGAAACCGGCATGTCAAAGTAAGTTTTTCATACAAAGTTCGGACACCCGTTTCATCTCCTTTGGGATGAATTATAGAAATTCCTCTCTTAGTGCTCATAAAAGACGTTGTGCAAACTTTCACACTCCTAGTCCCAGTAGTTAGAACGCGCAGCGGAGCGTTGATATCAGTTTCTCAAAACGTCCACTGCTGGACATAGGACTCCTTCAAGTCTCGCCTAAACAACCGGTCCTGTGCGACTCGCACCTATCGGATTCCCCGACCCCAAACTGGTCATTTTATATATATAAAAATGAAACCCGTTTTCCGTTGTCACGACATAACATGAAAACGGCTTGACCGATTTGGCTGTTTTTTTTTTTTAAATGTTCCTTGAAATTCAGAGATGGCTCTTACGGAGAGAAAGATTGTAAAAAAAAAAGTTAGGTAAAGTAGGGTAGGTAGGGTAGTGTAGTGTAGGGAAGGTAGGGTAGGGTAGCGTAGGATATGTAGTGTAGTCATTTGACGGGAGGGAAGCCGCGGGTAAAAGCTAGTATTTTATAGATTCTTAAAAAGGATACTGCGCAGCCAAATGTGCGATGTTCGGAGCGGTCAAAATATTTTGTTGTTTGTTGTTATTTAAAATAAATGCTTTGACTTTGTTTATTTGTGATACTAATACAATATTTTCTTCTTAACCTTCCAGTGATAGCCCTCAAATCAAACAGTTCGATCCGCGAGCTCCGACTGTGCGACAACCGGCTGTCGGTGTCGGACGCGTCGCAGCTCGCGTCGCTGCTCCGATACAACTCGCGGATACAGCTGCTCGACCTCTCCAACAATATGATACAGGTATACTAACATGTAGTGTGTACACGTTGAGAAGATAGTGACGTCATAGTACAGTCAAACAGTTCGATCCGCGAGCTCCGACTGTGCGACAACCGGCTGTCGGTGTCGGACGCGTCGCAGCTCGCGTCGCTGCTCCGATACAACTCGCGGATACAGCTGCTCGACCTCTCCAACAATATGATACAGGTATACTAACATGTAGTGTGTACACGTTGAGAAGATAGTGACGTCATCGTAGACCAAGTAGATCATAGTAAAGTCGTACAGTTCGATCCGCGAGCTCCGACTGTGCGACAACCGGCTGTCGGTGTCGGACGCGTCGCAGCTCGCGTCGCTGCTCCGATACAACTCGCGGATACAGCTGCTCGACCTCTCCAACAATATGATACAGGTATACTAACATATAGTGTGTGCGCGTTGAGAAGATAGTGACGTCATAGTAAAGTCGTACAGTTCGATCCGCGAGCTCCGACTGTGCGACAACCGGCTGTCGGTGTCGGACGCGTCGCAGCTCGCGTCGCTGCTCCGATACAACTCGCGGATACAGCTGCTCGACCTCTCCAACAATATGATACAGGTATACTAACTTATAGTGTGTACACGTTGAGAAGATAGTGACGTCATAGTACAGTCAAACAGTTCGATCCGCGAGCTCCGACTGTGCGACAACCGGCTGTCGGTGTCGGACGCGTCGCAGCTCGCGTCGCTGCTCCGATACAACTCGCGGATACAGCTGCTCGACCTCTCCAACAATATGATACAGGTATACTAACTTATAGTGTGTACACGTTGAGAAGATAGTGACGTCATAGTACAGTCAAACAGTTCGATCCGCGAGCTCCGACTGTGCGACAACCGGCTGTCGGTGTCGGACGCGTCGCAGCTCGCGTCGCTGCTCCGATACAACTCGCGGATACAGCTGCTCGACCTCTCCAACAATATGATACAGGTATACTAACTTATAGTGTGTACACGTTGAGAAGATAGTGACGTCATAGTACAGTCAAACAGTTCGATCCGCGAGCTCCGACTGTGCGACAACCGGCTGTCGGTGTCGGACGCGTCGCAGCTCGCGTCGCTGCTCCGATACAACTCGCGGATACAGCTGCTCGACCTCTCCAACAATATGATACAGGTATACTAACATGTAGTGTGTACACGTTAAGGAGATAGTGACGTCATCGTATCTATAGTGTAGTCGTGTTATGAAAATAGTGACGTCATCGTATCTATAGTATGTTCGCGTTAAGGAAATAGTGAGGTCGTCGTACTTATAGTGTTTGCGCTTTCACAAAATAGTGACGTCGTCGTTCCTAAAGTGTATTCGCGTTAGCAAAATAATGACGTCGTCGTACCTAAAGTGTGTTCGCGTTAAGAAAATGTTGACGTCGTCGTATCTATACTATTCGCGTTAGCAAAATAGTGACGTCGTTGTAGCTATAGTGTATTCGCGTTAGCAGAATACACTATAAAAAGTCACCAGTTTATTTGTCAATTTAAAAATGGTTAATTACCTCAACCATTTCTGACTAGAACAGTTACTTACTAATTATGTTTCGAAATACTGTGTAATAAATAATTTACTGCAATAATTAATGGTTTAATTTTTACCCTAGTATAAATACTCCGTAGTTGCACTGATGAGTCACTATTTCCTTAAAGCGAGGCGACTACATTTCGAGTTCTTTTTAAATTCTGAATACAGATTTATTTTTTCCTTCTCCTTCACCCGTCCTTTCACCCGAATTAGCATTAGCATTTACCATTAGCGGCCTTTTAATGTTCCCACTGCTGAGACTCAGGTCTGGCCAGAGGGAAGGCCAGAGGGAATGGGCCATAATCCACCGCGAATCGGTAGAGATTCACCCGAATACCTCCTTATTTTATGCCAGCTAAAATAGCTAAGTAAGCCATGTGAGTGTGTTGTTCTAGGACGCGGGCACGGCGCACCTGGCCAAAGCGCTGGCGGAACAGGCCTCGCAGTCGCCGCCCTCGGCAGCCGCCTCGCCGCTGTCTCCGCACCGGTGTCAAGGTATGCTCTCTTCATCTACAGGGTTATTTTTATAGGGCCTCGCCCACGGTGACTTTTTGTAGCGCCGCAGTCGCGCTGCAAACGTGATACAGTAGCACAAAAATTTATGTTTTGTATGTAGCATGTTTTTTGTTAGGGTTCCGTAGCCAATTGGCAAAAACGGAACCCTTATAGTTTCGCCATGTCTGTCCGTCTGTCTACAAGCTCTAGAAAGCTGAAATTTGGTACCAATATGTATGTCAATCACGACGACAAAGTGCAAAAATAAAAATTGTAAAAAAATGTTTTATTAGGGTAGCCCCCCTACATGTAAAGTAAAAAGCGTTTTTTTTTTAATTTCAACCCTAACGTGTGATATATTGTTGGATAGGTATTTAAAAATGAATAGACGTTTACTACAATCATTTTTTGATAATATCAATAATTTCGGAAATAATCGCTCCAAAAGTAAAAAACAATGTGTCCCCCCCTCTAACTTTTGAACCATAAGTTTAGAAAATATGAAAAAAATCTGGAAAGTAGAGATTTATAAAGACTTTCTAGGAAAATTATTTTGAACTTGATGTGACGAACAGTTTTTGAAAAATTGGGGACACCTATTGTGACGGACGGGAAACTCCGGAACCCTACACTGAGCGTGGCCCGACACGCTCTTGGCCGGTTTTTTTTCATGCACGCGCAACCCTCCCTTCGTTCACTCCCGATGTTATCTGACATTGTCACGCATTTCCAACTACAGTCGCGATGCTGTAGCGCGTTAGTAGTGCATTGCAAATGCGACTAACGCGCGTCAGCAGCGCTACAAAAAGTACCCATAGACGAGTGCCCTAAAACACTAGCAACCTTGCAGAACTGTATTACTGACATCATAAACAACAACTATTGTTCTCTGACTTTTTGAAAAACAATACAATCAATTTAAATATGATAGTGAAGTAGTTTTTGTATAAACTGTGTTACTTTTTTGGTGTACAATAAAGTTTTATTCTATACTTTGTTACTTTAATACATTTACTTCTTTGTTTCCAGTTGGCGGTCACGAGGCTCGGGGGCTGGCGTTTCTCGTGCTGTGGAACAATCAGCTGACTAGAAACTGTGCGCCCTATCTCAGTAAAGCGTTAGTAAGTATACACTTATATTTTTATAAAGTTTCTTGTATCTCACTCTTTAGTTGTACTATCTAGGTAGGCCGCCGTAAAGACAACTTTTGCGAAATAGAGTTTTAGTAGTTATATCTTTTAGATCTTTGGCAGTCGTTACGGATAGTCAGAAGCCAGTAAATCTGACTCCAGTCTTGCCATGAAGTACCGTGTTACCCCAGTTAATGGGTTGTGGAGGTCTGGTAGGCAGCCGCTCCTCGTAAAATACTGGTATTCAGTTAAATCCGGCTTGACTAGAAGCCGACCCCAATATAGTTGGGAAAAGGCTAGGTAGATGATGATGATCTTGTAAATATTAGAGATTTTCTAATTATACCATATTTATATTATATCGCCAAACTTAAGTGGTAGTGAGCAGGGCACATTGCTTGTAGAACGGATGGTCGATTAAGACGAAAGGTTTTGGAGTGACCACGTACCGAAAAAATGCAGCGTTGGAAGGCTTTCGGCAAGGTGGACCGATGACAACGACCATACAACCACTAGACGCCTAATACTCGATCTATCGCACGAAATCAATTCTGTCAACATGCTGAGGTGCGGGGGAACGGGGTACTGCGATCTGATTGGCCCTTTCAAGGTCATTGCATTTCTCTAGGGATGAGACAGGTTTTAAATCTAACATAAAAGTATCGATATTTTTTTAATTGTATTTATTAAAATACGTATTTACATACATAACTTGCACTTAAGTAAGTACCTTCTTTATTCTGAATATGTTTGAATCATGTTGGATAATTCAAAAATAAATAAAACCTATTTTAAAATTATTTCCGTTATTATTCTGAGCTATGTTTGAAGTCTTTGGTAAGGAAGTAAAAGTAAAGTAAAGAAAATAGATGGAATCCAGTTCTCTCGCTTGGTTGCAACTAACCATTTATTTTTTAATTCAGGGTCGTGTGGGTATCTAAAATGATTCGTTAAAGTTTCACAATTTATTAGCTATATCTGTTGTAATTTTTTATTATTAACCTTTTTTTTTGCTTAAATATTTGTATCGTTATAGGTTTTTTTTGCTTTGTCGATAACAGAGGTGGTCATACGATTTGGAACATCACTAATTATGTTTATGTTAAATTGAGGAAAAGAGATGGCGAAAAAAATACTTACAAAAGAAAGAAATGTAATCATAAAAGACATCAACGCGCGCTCCTCGAAAGTGCTCTGTATACAAGTATGACCAGTATAAGATGAACTCCGAAAAATAATGTCAGAATATTAATTTTATTTAGATTATGGAACTATTAATTTACCGATGAAATGTGATACCGTCTTTCAGGAAACTTGAAGTCCGGCTTTCTTTATCACATCAACGTCCTGTACACGGGGCCATACTATGTTTATTTTCTCGAGTATTTCAAAGATGTAGTGCGGAAGTGTTTACAGCTCACAGGAGTGGTCGTAACTAATTCGAACTTTGCGAGTTACGACCTGTATAAGATCTAGCCCTAATGTGTTGACAGACATCGGTCGCCTGTTATTAGGTGTCTAGTGGCTGTATGGTCGATGACCGATGACCTGGTGAGGGTCGCGGGAATCTGAAGGTTGCGAGACGCACAGGACCGCTCGTTGTGGCGACGCTTGGGGGAGGCCTATGTCCAGCAGTGGACGTCTTTCGGCTGAGATGATGATGATGAAGTTTTGTTACAACGATAACTTGTAAGATTTTTATAATTAATGTTTGAATCCCCGATCGGTCCTATGAGACCGCGCTGTTATTGTTCAACTATTGTGTCTCGTTTCGCGAGTATGTGATAGATTAATCAATCCTCATTTTTCTTATTCCAGCGCTCATCTCAATCGCTCTGCGTACTGAACATAGGTCGCAACGCGTTGGGTAACGACGCGGTGCGAGCTCTGGCCCGGGGCACTGCCCTCGTGTCGCTGGGGCTGCAGGCCTCCAGGCTGGGACCCGACGCCGCCGCCATCGCCGAGCTTATCAGTGCTGACACTAAGTTACAGGTGAGAACTGTTAGCCTTAGAGGTTGTTTGAAAGAGTGTTTACCTTGGCCCTGGAACGCAAGCAGTGGTCACCAAGTCTTAACTGCCCCGACTTCTAGGTAAGCGTGCTCCATCGTCGACCACATCATCGCTTACCATCAGGTGAGATAGTGGTCAAACGCGAGCCTATCAATAATAAAAAAAGACTTATCAAGTGTTAGGTCTCGGGTTCAAACCCAGCCAGGCGCATTACTTTGTGTAATTTATTTCATCACCGCTACTTTCAAAACGGTGATGGAAAACGTCGTGAAGAAATTGCATGTACTAGAACCAAAAATTCAGTGACATGTGTCATCCAACAATCTGCACTGGGCCCACGTAGTGGATTACGGCCCATTCCCTCTCCTAGAGAGGAGGCCTGAGTACCAAAAGTGGTAACATTACATCTATTACAAGGCCGATAGTGCTGAAATAAATGGGAGCTCTACTTAAATATTAATTTTATTCTGTTTGTAGTATTTGTTGTTAGTGGCAACATCGCATCGCTAAAAATTTTAACTGTCTACCTCCGGTTTTTGAGATACAGCCTGAGATACAGGACGAACAGCGAAGTCTTTGTGATGGGGTCGCGTTTACTCTTTGACTACGAAACCCTAAAAAGTATTAAGCTCATTTTAGACCACGCTACAATATAATATAGTTCATAGCACAAGAATATCGCACGCCATACATTTATTTTGGTGGGCGATATTGTTCTGCTATGAACTATATATTATAGCGTAGTCTGAAATGAGCTTATTTATTTTGCCATTTAAGCAATAGCAGCATACGATCTCAGTAGTGAAACTATAGGGTGGCTAAAAGGGCAAAAGCCACACCCTCACTGAGAGGCTGCTAAGAGATAAGTAAGACAACTTGTTTTCTGGGGGCCCTTTAATGAATTTGCCACGGGCCTCTGAGGATATAGTGTACTGTACGACTTCTTTTTACCGAAAGAGTATAGTAGTATAATATAGAGTACATAGTATTAACACAATATTTTCTCATGATTCCAGAGGCTAGATCTTCGCGAGAACCGGCTAGGCAGTGCGGGTCTGCAAGCCATCCTAGCGGCCATGAAGGAAAACTCCACACTCACACAGATCGATCTAGATGAGGTGTCATCGCCTGTAAGTTATTATTTTATTTATTTATTTCATAACTTATGTCAGAACAGAATTCCATATAATATTGTTAGTAAAAGGCTTAGAACTATGTTAGTACCTTATGTATGCAATCAGTCAATAATTTACTTAATATTCATCTGACATTAAAAAGGGAACCACGCGAACTGTGAACCTTATTCCAGTGCCTCACAATAGGACACTCAACCCTATTCACCCATTATGGTGTTTAGAAGACCGTTGGGGCTGTCCCGCACACGACGCATCAGGGAGGTCACTCTTGCGCACTATTGCCCTAAAGCAATCGGTGTTGGCACACATTATACATCATCATCATCCTTTCTACCATCAGACCATTCTCGACGTACGACGGGTATCAAAACGTATCAATCGTAACATTACGTTGTTTCGACGATGAAGTACCTTTTTTTTCAAGTGGGGAATCGTTAGAATGACTTCTTCCGCTCTTGAGCGGAGCGGGAGGGCGTGTCAGACTCTTACTGACTAAACCCCACCCCGTTCCTTCGTTGCCTTCGATCTGGGGGACACGGGCTCACCCTGGAATTTTCGTGTTCAACAATGAAGTAGTTGGGACTCGTCCTCGACAGCCGGTGGACTTTCGAGGAGCATTTCCGACGTGTGGCTCCCAAACTGGATAGGACTGGGGCAGCTCTAAAGCGGCTCCTGCCCAACCAAGGGTGTCCAGACGCCCCTTGCCGGAGGCTCTACGCGGGGATCGTTCGGTCCATGGCCCTTTACGGGGCGCCGGTTTGGGCGCCGTCGCTGGGTAAGCGACCGGCGGCCAAGCTGAACGCTTGCCAGAGGGTCATGGCCATCCGGATGGAGCGGGGATACCGCACAATCTCCCGCCTCCTTGCTGGCCTGCCACCGTGGGATCTGGAGGCAACAGTACGCGCACGCATGCACGATTTACGCGTGGAGATGCAACGCCGGGTCGAAACTCCCCTCCCGTAAAGAGCGGCGTGTCTGGTCGGACTAATGTGTTGGGCTGCGTCCGCGATGCTTACATAAATATTAATACCAGTCTTATAATTTGCAGGACTCCACAAACCTGACACCGGAAGACAGCGAGACAGCCCTCATCCGTAGGCTCACGCGCGAAATCCGCGCGGCGTGTCGGCGGAACGAGCCGCCCGCGCGACACGACGACGACGGCAGCCACCCGGTGCACAGGAAGATCAGCCTCACGTGCCACACCGCTTGTCTGCTGAGAGTAAGTAGCCCTCGCGCGGCGGCTCGGGCGCGGAACGAGCCGCCCGCGCGACACGACGACGACGGCAGCCACCCGGTGCACAGGAAGATCAGCCTCACGTGCCACACCGCTTGTCTGCTGAGAGTAAGTAGCCCTCGCGCGGCGGCTCGGGCGCGGAACGAGCCGCCCGCGCGACACGACGACGACGGCAGCCACCCGGTGCACAGGAAGATCAGCCTCACGTGCCACACCGCTTGTCTGCTGAGAGTAAGTAGCCCTCGCGCGGCGGCTCGGGCGCGGAACGAGCCGCCCGCGCGACACGACGACGACGGCAGCCACCCGGTGCACAGGAAGATCAGCCTCACGTGCCACACCGCTTGTCTGCTGAGAGTAAGTAGCCCTCGCGCGTCGGCTCGGGCGCGGAACGAGCCGCCCGCGCGACACGACGACGACGGCAGCCACCCGGTGCACAGGAAGATCAGCCTCACGTGCCACACCGCTTGTCTGCTGAGAGTAAGTAGCCCTCGCGCGTCGGCTCGGGCGCGGAACGAGCCGCCCGCGCGACACGACGACGACGGCAGCCACCCGGTGCACAGGAAGATCAGCCTCACGTGCCACACCGCTTGTCTGCTGAGAGTAAGTAGCCCTCGCGCGTCGGCTCGGGCGCGGAACGAGCCGCCCGCGCGACACGACGACGACGGCAGCCACCCGGTGCACAGGAAGATCAGCCTCACGTGCCACACCGCTTGTCTGCTGAGAGTAAGTAGCCCTCGCGCGTCGGCTCGGGCGCGGAACGAGCCGCCCGCGCGACACGACGACGACGGCAGCCACCCGGTGCACAGGAAAATCAGCCTCACGTGCCACACCGCTTGTCTGCTGAGAGTAAGTAGCCCTCGCGCGTCGGCTCGGGCGCGGAACGAGCCGCCCGCGCGACACGACGACGACGGCAGCCACCCGGTGCACAGGAAGATCAGCCTCACGTGCCACACCGCTTGTCTGCTGAGAGTAAGTAGCCCTCGCGCGTCGGCTCGGGCGCGGAACGAGCCGCCCGCGCGACACGACGACGACGGCAGCCACCCGGTGCACAGGAAGATCAGCCTCACGTGCCACACCGCTTGTCTGCTGAGAGTAAGTAGCCCTCGCGCGTCGGCTCGGGCGCGGAACGAGCCGCCCGCGCGACACGACGACGACGGCAGCCACCCGGTGCACAGGAAGATCAGCCTCATGTGCCAAACCGCTTGTCTGCTGAGAGTAAGTAGCCCTCGCGCGTCGGCTCGGGCGCGGAACGAGCCGCCCGCGCGACACGACGACGACGGCAGCCACCCGGTGCACAGGAAGATCAGCCTCACGTGCCACACCGCTTGTCCGCTGAGAGTAAGTAGCCCTCGCGCGTCGGCTCGGGCGCGGAACGAGCCGCCCGCGCGACACGACGACGACGGCAGCCACCCGGTGCACAGGAAGATCAGCCTCACGTGCCACACCGCTTGTCTGCTGAGAGTAAGTAGCCCTCGCGCGTCGGCTCGGGCGCGGAACGAGCCGCCCGCGCGACACGACGACGACGGCAGCCACCCGGTGCACAGGAAGATCAGCCTCACGTGCCACACCGCTTGTCTGCTGAGAGTAAGTAGCCCTCGCGCGTCGGCTCGGGCGCGGAACGAGCCGCCCGCGCGACACGACGACGACGGCAGCCACCCGGTGCACAGGAAGATCAGCCTCACGTGCCACACCGCTTGTCTACTGAGAGTAAGTAGCCCTCGCGCGGCGGCTCGGGCGCGGAACGAGCCGCCCGCGCGACACGACGACGACGGCAGCCACCCGGTGCACAGGAAGATCAGCCTCACGTGCCACACCGCTTGTCTGCTGAGAGTAAGTAGCCCTCGCGCGTCGGCTCGGGCGCGGAACGAGCCGCCCGCGCGACACGACGACGACGGCAGCCACCCGGTGCACAGGAAGATCAGCCTCACGTGCCACACCGCTTGTCTGCTGAGAGTAAGTAGCCCTCGCGCGTCGGCTCGGGCGCGGAACGAGCCGCCCGCGCGACACGACGACGACGGCAGCCACCCGGTGCACAGGAAGATCAGCCTCACGTGCCACACCGCTTGTCTGCTGAGAGTAAGTAGCCCTCGCGCGTCGGCTCGGGCGCGGAACGAGCCGCCCGCGCGACACGACGACGACGGCAAAAGGAAAACATCGTGAGGAAACCGGCATGTCTTAGAACCAAAAATTCGAAGACATGTGACATCCACCAATCCGTACTGGGCCCGCGTGGTAAATTGCGGGTCATCTCTTCTAGAGAGGAGACCTGAGTCCCAGCAGTGGGAACATTACAAGGCCGATAATCATCAAAACTTACTTAACGTCCACTGCAGGCTGGACATAGGCATCTCCAAGCGTCGCCACAACGACCGGTCCTTTGCGTCTCGCATCCACCGGGTTCCCGCGACTCTCTCTATGATATCGGTCCGCTTTGTGGGAGCCCTTTCAACGCTACTTCTCCCGGTACAGTATGGTCGTTATAAGTTGGCGAGTCTTAGGTTCTGCGAATTTTGGCGCTTAAAATATCGTACAAAAAATAAAGGTTTTAAAAAAATAAGTACAATTTGCAGTTGTTATTGCTGTTAGTTCATGAATCCCCGACTGGTCCTATGAGACCGCGCTGTTATTGACGTGAAACGTCTTTAAAACCGCGCCGAAACATACGGGTACCAGGTTTAAAAAGTGGACCGTAACGAAAAGGTCTATATCATCGTACCTTAAGGATCCAGCGGAGATCGCTCGCTACTTCGAGTTGAGATGAAAATAAAATACGTTCGCGGTATATTGCTATCTTTGTTTGGCAAAAACAAATGCGAAATTGCATATGTGTGTGTACGTGTGAGTCGGACAATCTTCACAGCATAATATAGAACAGTTTTGAACTTGACAAAATAATTCCATCAAAAACACAGCTTGTAAAAAAACTCAAGTCTCGCAACACTACTCTTCTACCGTAAAAATATGTGAGATCCATGTTATTCCAAGTCAAAATATCTTGTATGTTTTAAATAAATGAATTTAGCTTTGTAATCGCATGAAAACACAATGTATCTCAAAAGTAATTAAGTAAATCGTTTAGTGCGATTACCAAGTCAAATCTTAAAAATGTAACTTTGTAATCCTATACATTTATATGGGATTACTAAGTTATATATGCAGTTGGTGTATCTAGAAAACTAGGTCGAAATTGCAAAATATTTTAGTTTTCCCTTGGTTTGTACACTAAACACTAATTGTAATCAAAATTTGAATCTTCTGTCTCTATTGCTGCTAAAAGTGCCTTAGACTTTTTATGTTCGTTCAGTCAGTGAGTGACAAAATTTAGAAAATTTAATGAAATTTGAAATACATAGTCTTTTTATGAAGCCTGCTTGATCTAGTTTCGTCCACAACGGATTTATAAGAGGTTGAAAATGGCTCGAAATGTTTCGAGATAAGGATGGCACTTTTTTGCGCGACTTGGTGGGTGTGACACTACCGTGCCCTCAGATTACCTATACTCCATTGAAGTAATAGGGTCGTCACTTTTAATGTTATCCTAAAAATAAATTTAATGCAAAAAAAGACAGTGTTCTGTAGTGATCAATCTATCGAATTGAAATCATATTTTTATTTTACGTGGGCCTACATGGACACTTATGAAACGTCAGAATCTAGTGCGTAGTTCCAATTCGTCGTTTCCTATGGAGAAGAACCGGCAAGAAACTTCATGGTTACTCTTTTCAAAAAAATATTGGGTTTACAATATTTCCATACTAGCTGTGTCCGCGACTTCGTTGCGTGTATGAAAAAACTCATCAATAAGTTTTTAGTGTAGTATCTACACTTATACAGGAAAAGTTTTAACCACTGCGTAAATTTTTTTTGGTGGCTCAGTGTAAGTAATAAAACACAGATCGATCTTCAAAGTTAAGCAACGCTTGCCAAGGTTGGTCTTTGGATGGGTTACCATCTTAACATAACGAGTTTCCTCCGTGCCTCGGAAAGCATAGGCTGACTACCAGACCTCCACAACCCAATAACTGGGGTAACAGGGTACTTCATGGCAAGACTGGAGTCAGATTTACTGGCTTCTGACTATCCGTAACGACTGTTAATGACAGCCGGGACCTACGGCTTAGCGTGCTTTCCGAGGCACGGAGGAAACTTGTTATGTTAAGATGGTCACCCATCCACAGACCAACCTATTGGCAAGGGTTGCTTAACCTTGAAGTCGACTTGTGTTCTATTACTTACACTGAGCCACCAAAAAAAAATTACGCAGTGGTTAAAAACTTTTCTTGTATGTATATCAATAAATAAGTAAAATCCCTAAAAACTAATATCTATACGAATTACTAATCTTACCTAAGAGTACTAAAAATACCCTACACACTATCAAATATACTACCTATACTTGAAATTAAAATCTACACGGTCTGCGCCCTATAAAAGTAAACCTAAGTACCTAACTAATTTAAAAAAAATGGGTTCGGTATCGGTCTCGTAACACCCCCTCTGCCATAATTTTTTTGATATTTTCAATATACAGAATTTTTACTTCTACAAATGTATTATAAGTATATATTACAATATTATATTAACAGACAGATTATTAAGATTGTACCCAAAAGTATAATAAAAATATTTTTTATCAAAAAAACTGTCGAAATACTAGTAATCAAAATCGTAGTCTACGGTGTTCCCACATTCACACCATAAGAGAAAATGTAAATATAAGAAAAAAAATCAAACCTATCAACATGAGATGTTAACAAAAATAAATCACGACTTAATGAATTTAATTACTCAGATACCCGCGAAACGAGACACAATAGTAAAACAATAACAGCGCGGTCTCATAGGACCGGTTGGGGATTCAAACGTTAAGGTGATTAAGATCTAAATAATATAAGAAACAAACGCTCGCAAACCGCTTGTACAATATGACCAATACGCTAGTGTGAAAGCCTGTAGGAGGGGAACCGATTTTCTTAGTGGCGTAACTACAAATTATCAGTTTTCAGACTTTTCCCATATTTGCTATAAGACCTTTTTTACCCTATAAATTTTGATTACCTAGAGAGTATCAAACGTACGTTTTTTGCGATATAAACGGCTGTATCTTTTTTTTTCGATAACTTATATATTAAATTTTGATTTGTGCACAGCTTCAAGGGATCGCGGGCCTATTCTCGAACTCGATAACTCCACGCGTTTCCGATATAAAGGGTCTTGACAAACGGACAACAAAGTGATCCTATAAAGGTTTCGTTTTTCCCCTTTGCGGTACGGAAACGATAATTGTTGAAAAATTTTATAGGAAATGAAATTCGATCAAATATGAACCTATGATAGATAAGTAGGTAACCCTGTAGGAGCGACACACACGCAAGGACCTTGTGTACCCTGGAATGATTACGAAGTAATATCACACAATCTGAAGTGTACTTAAAATTCATTGCTATTAAGTTCATATTTTAAATTGACAAGCAAAAATGGAAAAAATTTACCCAGCAAGACGGAGCATACAAAAAGGTAGCGTGTCCCTTTCTTACTCGTCTATGAACACCGTGGTAGAAAGAGACAACATACCCTTTTGTGGGTACGTTTTTGAGGTTGACGTAATCAATCCAGATAGTATAAACAATTCTTGGACACACTGACTGGAGATGTCATCACCCACACACTGACATTTGCTTGCTGCGATAGCAATAAAAACTATTGAAAATTTGGGAGAAATTTGGATGTATTCCGTAATACCAAAAATGATGAATGAAAAATTAATGATTTTCCAATTTCTTTTCAATTCTTTATAACTTGATAATAATATCTGTGTTCCTGCGGGGAGATATCTTGAAATATTGATGTTTATAATATAGAAAAAACTATATAAAAACATGACATTTTCGCTGTGAAAATGTGCAAAATTAAATTCGCTTAAATTTCGTTTGGGGTAAGTTTTTCAACAAAAAGACGACGTAGGAACCTAGATAATTATTGTCTGAATCCGAATAACATCATATTATGGTGTAAATATGCTTAAACTGCAAATGATTTTGGTATTACGTTTGTATGGAAAATTGACACTTCGCGCCAGCCTTAATAAATAAAAAAATATTAGTCTTAGAAACAAAAATGTGGTGTGAATATTTCACTTATATAGTCAGCTCGCTGTTTTGACATTGAATTCATGTAGGGGTCGAGCGGGGCGGCGGGGGAGGGATACCACGTTAACTTTACGAAACCGGCGCTCTCGCTTGTTTCTATTCAGTGTTACTCGTGACTCCGACTTTATAGCGCGGTGATTCTTTCGTGTGTTTGTCAAGTTTATTTAAACTGATTGATTTATACAAAAATTAGTGTGATTTGGAGAGTATTTATATTTAAAATAACCAAAAAGTGATAATAAATATATAAACATTTGCTATGTCGGCCTCAGCTCGTGCAAGAGCCAGCCGGAAATATAAATCACGGCTATCGTTACAAAGAGGGGGCTATGGGCCACGCACAGGTACCCCAATGTCCGGCGCCGAGCGAGCGAGACGGTTTCGGGAACGTTGCAAAGCCGTTTCACGTTAAAACCAACGGCCGTGTGCCCCGGCACAGCCTCATCCGATTTTTTGTTTTACTATTGTGTCTTGTTTTGCGGGTATGTGATAGGTTGAAAGCAGTTATTGGCATTTATTTTTTTAAACCTTTTTTTTTGTACGTTATTTCAAGCGCCAAAATTCGCAGAGCCTAACTTCAAACTCGCCAACTTATAACGGCCGTACTTTACGTGGCCACCACTCCAAAACTTTCCGAGGTCGATAATGCTAATCATAATAATATGATTGTGTGTTTGTTTTGCAGCAAGGCATGGGCGGCGGCGAGGAGGAGCGCCGCAGCCGGCTGCGCAGCCCGGCGCCGTCCCCCGCGCCGTCCCCGGCGCCCTCGCCGGCGCCCTCGCCGGCCGGCTCGCCCGTGCCCGCGCCGCATCCTACCTCACGGTTTATGGTGAGTACTGAGTCACCTAACTATCTATGGCATCTAGCTAGGCCGGTTGAGTTTCAAGATCATGGAAGGTACAGCTATACGTTACAGAATCTTGCATCGCGCAAGCAAAGTTCTCCGCGCGTTTTGAATTACAACAGCCCGAAATCATCTATCGGCCAGTAGCTTAGCAAACTGTAGGGGCCCGGCAGGGCCGAAGCCTCTGGGGAACACGGAAAATCCGAAAGATGCTCACCGTGTCCCCCAGATCGAAGGCTACGAAGGAACAGGATGGGGTTTAGTCAGGAAGAGTCTAACTCGCCCTCCCGTGCGGGGGAAGTCATTCTGATGATTCCCCCGCCTTTGAAAAAAACCGGGATTGAAAAAAACCGAGAAGGTGCTCCTTCCAACCAACCAACTACCAACTTGGTAGACAACCGCACAATCGTAGAAGGTACAGGTCTCTTGTGCATGCTGAGCAGGAAAAGAGATGACGCATATCATGTGAAAGGACTCCACACTGGCACTGTGCTTGGAATGGGTCAAGGGTACCTCATTTGACCAGATCTTTTATGCAGCGGTCAACCTAAATCTGCAATAGTAGTTCCAGGTCTGGGTGTGTAAGTTTACACGTTTGTCAACACACCCATAACACGAACTAATTCCTATAGTGTATACGCGTTAAGAAAATAGTGACTCATCGTAGTCAATCAGCTTAGCTACGCCTCTTAACTTATTGGATCATTGTTAAACAAAAACCGTGTTCGTATTGACCAGTAGAAGTAAGCCCTTCAAAACTCATATTTGTCAATTTTAAAAATATTTCACCAATTCTTAAAAATGAAAGCGAAAAACCTACCAACCCTGATTAAATTTTTAATTCCCGACGCAAAAACGACGGGGTGTTGTAAGTTTGACGTGTCTGTGTGTGTAAATGTGTATGTGTCTGTCTGTGGCATCGTAACCCAAAAGGGTGATCCGATTTTAATGAGTTTTTTTTTGTTTGAAAGGTATATCAGTCGAGTGTTCTTAAATAGGTTTGGTGGAAATCGGTTCAGGTCTTCAAGGCCATCAGGACCTGAGAGGTGGAGAGTAGTCGGGGTTTTCTTTTAATTTTAAATTTAATTTTAAAATAATTACTTTATAATAATTTTAGTTAAAAATACTGTGCAGTGAATGTTAATGGTCTAATTTTTACCCCATGCAGTGATGAATTACTATTTCCTTAACGCGAATAGATTATATTATTGAGATTTTTTTTTGACTAAGTTCCAAATTATTTTATTCTTTTTTATACATATAGAATGAAACAATTTGGAACTTTGTCATTCTAAATAATAAACATTCTTACAAAACTCGTATAAAAATGTATTAATCAGCATCCTACTTCTCATTGCAGGTGACCCGCGTGACTCCAGAGCGCGACTCCTCAACAGACAGCAGCGGCTCCGGCTCATCATCCTCTTCCACTCCCACCAGGCTTGCTTACTGCCCCCCCTCGCGGTTTAGAGTCGTGCAGGTATGAACATGTTTAAAGTCTGTTTTATAATCCCTTCTTTCTACCTGTGTTGTGACAAGTGTGACAACCCACGTAATGTTTTTTTTAGTCTCACAGATTAAAAAACAGAACTTAGGTAGAGTCTGTCTACGGCGAGCACTGGGTAGCTTGCCGTCCGGCAGTCTGACCGAGCCTAATCGTCAACGGTGCGTCCTGTTCCACGCGCGCCTCAAGGAGATGTCAGCAAACTGTAGGGACCCGGCAGGGCCGAAGCCTCTGGGGGAACACGGAATCCGAAAGGTTGTCAGCGTGTCCTCCAGATGAAAGGCAACGAAGGAACGGTGTAGGGGTTTAGTCAGTAAGAGTCTGACACGCCCTCCCGCTCCGCCCAACAGTGGGAGAAGTCATTCTGATGATTCCCCTACCGGAAAAAAAGAAGTAGACTCTGTCCAAACTGGGGCCATGGGTTGGCTTTTGGAAGGAAAATCCGGGCCTGAAGGCAGAGAAGGAAGTGGGTTTTAGTCAGTAAAAGTCTGACCGTTCGGCCCAAGAGCGGGAGAAGTAAGTCTCTTCTAAAAAAAAGTGTAAGAAGTCCAAACGACTTGAGTCATTAAGGTACAAAGAAATCTGATGTAGGCAATACTGGTGGAATAATCAAGCAAGGTTAATTAAAAGGTCTTGATCATTGTTTAATAATACATTACGATATTAGTGCGTTATAAGTTATAACCAATACGCACGTATATCGTACGACGTTTTTTTCACATTTGCGAGGAAACAGAAAAAAAACATTTAAATAAACTGAATCTATGAATGCACACTGTTGCTTTCCCGCCATTTTAACAGCGCGCTAGCGCTGCCTACTGACTGGCGGCGCGCGGCGATTAGTTCTAAATTTGAATAGCAACAGCGCGCGAAATGGCAAATAATACTACTGTTATGGAATTTGTATGTACTATAACTTAACTATTTGCTTTGGTAATACACGCGTTTTTTATGACCCGCTTTACATATTTAAAACCGGTGGAATTACATCAGCTTTACGAGCAACTGTGTTAAAAAGGGTTTTTTTAATATTAATATTATAAGGGGTCTTTAAAACAATAAAAAAAGCAAAAGGTACAATTACTGATTTATGTTATTACCTACTTTATACTTATTTTTGTAATGTAGTATATCATTAAAAATATGTTCTGCCCAAAATATGTTCTAAATGTTTTTTTTTGGTCGCACATTTATTGGAAAACAATAAACGAACCCAAAATCTATTTTTTTCAGGTAATGGAACCTCCACAAATTCAAGTACATCCAGCGTCAAGTCAGCCCAGAAAATCGCCCTCAAGGTTCTCAGTAACCAGGAACTACGACTCAGTATACAACCCCAGCCCCACGCCACCCAACAGTCCCGCCCAACCCATTGTCTACACTCAACTACAGAACGAAGTCGTCACTCAACTCAAATACGAAGCCAATCACGGCAAGAACGACTCTCTCACTCAAACTAAGAACGAAGTCGTGACTCAATTGAGGCACGATAGCAATATTAAGTGTGAATCCGTTACCAATGAAGCGATTGCTCAACTTGGGAACGATATAGCGGAGGCTCATCTCAAAAATGAAGTACATACTCAAGTTAAAAATGAAATAACTGCTGTTAAAAGTGAGCCGGTTTTACCTGAAGTTGTAAATGTTGTTCCTGTTGAAAAGGAGAGTCCAGGTAGGAAAGTTATTACAGCACAAGTGCGGAAAGAAGCAATGAAACAATCTAAACTTGAGTCTCTGAGCCAAATTAAAAATGAACCTTCAATACAAGTTAAAAATGAAAGTACAGTAACTGAAATTAAAACAGAGCCTAAATCTGACGCTAACACTCAACTTTCAATAGACTCAACCAAAAATAATGTTACGACTCAATTCAGAGAATTGAGCCACAAAGAACCTGTAATTCACGTCTCTGAACCTCAACTACAAAATGTACCTGTGACTCAATTGAAAAACGAGTCGACTGAACCGAAAACTGAGCCTTCGACAGTAGTTAAGAATATAGTTACTACTCAACTCCACAAGGAGCCTACGTTAGAAAAAGTTGAGTCTAAGAGTCCAGTTAAAAGTCAAGGAAGTCCTGTCAGTCCTAACATTGCTTCTACAAGTCAAACAGATGTAAATAAACAAGCTAAATATTCAAGTATTGACTATGGAATTCTAGATAAAATCACTTTAGGTACTCAATTAGAAATGGAATCGACGGCTCAACTTAGGAACGCACCGGTTGTGTCGTCAATTTTCAATATTGTGCCTTTTACTCAACAAGTTAAGAAAGATACGGTACCTACAAGTAGCACTGAATCAGTTGCTCAACTTGGGAAATCACAGATTGAGTCTACCTGTCATACGAATATTGATGTTAAACAGTCAAAATCGCCAAGTGTTGAGTCTGTAATTCAAGTAAAGAATGGAGCGACTCAACCCATCGTTGAATTAACCGCAAAGTTTAGCCAATTAGCAATTGAGTCTGTAAGTCAGAATATTGAGTCTACGAGTCAAAAAGTTGAGCCTACAGTTCAAAAGTTTGAGCCTACAAGCCAAGCTGTTGGATCCTCAAGCCAAGCTGTTGGGTCCTCAAGCCAAAAAGTTGAGCCTACAATTGAAAAGATTGAGCCTATAAGCCATACTGTCGAGTCTACAAGCAAAAAAGTTGAGCCTATTCAAAAAATGGAGCTTACAAGCCATACCGTTGTGTCTGCAAGTCAAAAAGTTGAACCTATAGTTCAAAAAATTGAGTCTACATGCCGTGCTATTGAGTCTGCAAGCCAGAAAGTTGATCCCACAATTCAAAAGATTGAGCCTTCAAGCCGTGCTGTTGAGTCTACAAGCCAGAAAGTTGAGCCAACAATACAAAAGATTGAGCCTACAAGCCGTGCTGTTGAGTCTACAAGTCAGAAAGTTGAGTCTACCAGCCAGAAAGTTGAGCCTACAATTCAAAAGATTGGACCTACAAGTCATACTGTTGAGCCTGTAATTCAAGCAAGAAATGAAACAGTTACTCAATTCTCAACACAACCCAAGGTGCAAGTCAAAACTGTGGTTGAGCCTACGAGTCAAACGAAAATTGATGAAAAACAGACTAAACCACCAAATGTTGAGCCTTCAATTCAACATAAGGATAGCAAAACACAATCGGAAATAGACTTGACTACTCAACTTAAAAACTTATCGGTTGAGTCTACAAGTTTAGCAGATATTGGTATCAAACAAACTACAACAGTTCAGCCTCCAATTCAGGCAATACATTATGCAGCTACTATTAAACCAGAACTTACGACTCAACCACAAATCGCACTTGATGTATCAACAAATAGACTTCAAACTGAGCCAGTGAGTTTAACACAAATCGTTAAACCCGATACTCAAATCAAAACTGAGCTTCCAATATCAACTGAGTCTTCCAGTTCAAGTAAACCTTCAGAATTAGACTCGGCGACTCAACTTAGAGGTTTAATCGAAACTTCAAGTAAGATAAAAACCTCGCCTTCACATTCAATCTTACCAAAAACCTCAATAGCAACTATAGAAGAATTTCCAGAATGTGATGACATCGAACTCAGTGACTCAACCGCATCGAGTATTACTCAACTCTCAACGGACGCAACAAGTGATTCAAGTAAGACTAAATCGAATGTTGAGTGCGTTCCCTCTAAACCAAATACTGAGTGTCCGAGTCGGGACTTAAAAATGAGTGTTGACCCTAAAACTCAAATACAATTTACTGACTCAAAAGTTATAACAGGAATTTTAAATGAACTGGGTAGTGTACCGAAAAGTGAAGAAAAAAGTACACAAATAGTGCCTAAAACCGATTCTGAAAAGAAATCAGACATTACAAATCTCGTAAGTAATTTAAATGTGATAGAATTTAGTATTAATCCAGTTAAAAGTGAGTTAACGTACAGTGACGTTGTGAAAAGTGATAACAAACACACCAAAGTCTTAATCGACCAAAAGGCGGAGAACATAAAAAATATCGTAGAAGATTTAGGCAGTATAATCAAAGGAATCAGCGTTATAGTTAAAAATAAAAATAGTTTAGAAGACAATGTACCTGTTGATAGTATACTTAAGAAAAATAAGAGTGAATCCAGTCTGGATAGCCCTGATTTAGAAGTGTCTAGACTAATGGAGAATAGAAGGGAAGAACGGAGTGTCTTCGACAGTAATTCTTCTTTAGAAATCTCTGGGAGTTCGATGGAAAGTCTTAATGAGCAGAATAAGACTGTTCAGGAGTTGGATAGAAGAAAATCTGGTATTATACTCTCCAATGAAGGCTCTATGGAATCTACAAGCGAAGTTACTCCAGTAAACAGCGGGAATTTCTTGAATCTATCTTTAAGTTCCAACGAAAGTGTGTCACCTATATTCGGTAAAACCAAACTCATACATGATTCGTTGTCGAGTCTAGAAGCCAGTGTAAGTTCTCTAGACTCAGCTAAGCAAGAAAGAGTGATGGTCACATCAGCAGATTCAGGCATAGAGTACTCCCTACAACACCCCTCAGAGGGAAAAGAGGATAACTCCTCCAACGAAGGCACTCTGACAAACAATTCTAGTTTAAAAGAGACCGTTAAAAAGCCTGACGGGTTCCAACTAGTTGATAATTTCTCGTCGCCTAAACGAACTTCGAGTCTACTAGATGTGCCTGCCTTAAAGAATAAAGGTTTGGATAGAATGAGGAAGATATCCTGGGTAGCTCCGTCTTCCAGCTTCCATATACCTCGTCCAGATGAAAAGGAAACCAAGCCATCTCATCTAGAAAAACTGCTGAGTCTATTCCAGCACCCCAGTAGTATATTCTCGAGAAGTTTGACCAGTGATGATGAGAAAAAATCAGCTTCTAACACTCCTCCTAGAAAAGACTCTTCTTTGACAAGCTCTTTCTGGTCTTGGGGCAGCACGATAGAGAAGGAAAGAGAAGAAGACAGTTCAGAAGCAACGGACTCCACTCTTTCTGAAAGAGTTCAAGTCTCATTCGTTGACGAGTCATTTTCGAGGAAGTTGGACTCGAAAACTCCATCGACGGACACTGATAACACGCTGAGCGAATTCCAGTCGTTCCCAACGCAGGAGAGCGAAGCAACAGATGAAAAAGTTACCAATACCACCGAAGATATAATAGTACAAAATTTAGACTTAAGTGTAATTAGTAAAGTGAAAAGAGATGTAGATAGGAGAAGTGATGATCTCGTTAGAGAGCAAGAAGAGAAAGAGAGAGAGTCAGCTAGGCCGCGGTCGTTTGCCGCGGTCCTCAAAAGCTCAGGCTCTGAAAACTCTTTGGATAAACAAAATAGCCCAGAAAATGGTCCTCCAGTTGATAAACTCCCCAGCAAAGTTATCAGAGGGATCAAAGAAAATATCAGCCCAGAAAACACACTAACCTCTAGTATGACTAACACAAAAGCGTTGGCCGTAGAATTAGAGCGACAAGTCAAAAATCCTACCGCTATCTGGGACGTGAAAAATGAACCTAAAATCGAAGAGGTTAAAGTCCAAAGTGATTTAGCACCTATAGCTACTATTGAGGAAACTTTGGACGAGGACAATCCTCTACAGTTAGCTTTCATAGATGATTTGAAAGTAGAAGATGTGACAAGAGTTCATTCTGAAGTAGAGAAAGAAAAAACTCAAGAAATAGATTTAGGAAAAGATGCACTGTCCTACTTAATATATGAAAATAGAGACTTTGAGGTTGGAGCGGAAAGTCTAGTCAAGACTACTGCCCAACAGGGCTCGTTAGCCGACGAACTAAAAGAAGCAGCGTTCAAAGAAATCTTAGATCTGTCACCTGAACTAGTTATTGATGACAGTTTACAAGACAACGTTTTTACAGCGAAAGAGATCATCGGTTTACGAACTTCCCCGATCGTTCCCGATCGCGCGAAACTCAAAAAAGCCAATTCTCTAGAAGATCTATCTCAACTCTCAGACGAAAAGAGTCCTAAAGCCAAAACTATAGCGTTCAAAGTCCCAGAAAGCACGACTCCGAGAGACATACCGGAACGAAGATCGAAGCTACGTACTCGCAGCGGGTCAAGTCCGAAATCGTTACCGGAGAGTCTGAATAAACCTTGTCCATTGACGAAAATGGAGTCTGTATTGACGAAAAAGAAGAAGAAAATATCGTCTTTGGGGAAAATGGCGAGGGATTCACTGTTAGCATTAAATATGACGGATGAAGAGATTGCGGAGTTCAGGCGCTCATATAAGCTGACATCGGTAGAAAGTTTACGGTCTTTAGAATCTGTCTCTGAAAGCGGTAATTCAGTTGATTCTAGGTGTAGAGCATGCCTGCGACAGTCGCAGGAGAGTCTCATGTCTCTAGATTCAATTTCCGAAGATTGTAAATGCACTGACGATTGTGAACGGCCAGGCAAGTCGGGGAGATAGAAAGAAGTTGAAAATAAATTGTTTTTTTTTTTGTATTGTATAGAGAATTTTTTTTATTAATAAGGTCTTATGTTGTCATTTGTTGCTTGTTGTTTTTTTTTTTTGGATAGAGGTGAAAGTCAAGGTTAAAAGTGTACTTGCGATTGGTCCCGGTTTTGTGTGGGTATAAATTTAGCTTTATATAGGGTGACTGGTAATTAGTGACTAATTATACTCATGGTGAGAAATTGCTTTTATTATGGGACCAAACCTTAAATCGTGGAAAAAAATTAAAAGGGAGAATAACGTTTAACGTTTCTTCGTGTCTTACACAATCGTATAAACTAAAAACACATAATAAAAATAAGAAAGTTATAATCAGTGTGAGGCCAAAAAGGTATGTTCGCCTACTAAGTGCTAACTGGTCAAAATGTCACTGAACTGGTGAATTTTAGCGATTTCAGGTTTGGTCCCACAGTAAAAGTAGTTTGTTATCATGAGTACAATCACGAGTTTAACTCATCATCTGCCTAGCCTTTTTCCCAACTATATTGGGGTCGGCTTCCAGTCAAGCCGGATTTAGCTGAATACCAGTATTTTACGAGGAGCGGCTGCCTACCAGACCTCCACAACCCATTAACTGGGGTAACACGGTACTTCATGGCAAGACTGGAGTCAGATTTACTGGCTTCTGACTATCCGTAACGACTGCCAAAGATCTCCAAATGACAGCCGGGTCATTTGGACCAATCACGAGTTTAACTATCGGTCACTAATTACCAGTCACCCTATGAACATGAAATATTCTCTTTTTATGATAATTATTATTTAAATAGTCTATTCTGACATGTCAAAGAAAAAAATTAGGGATGAAGGTAGGAGGATAAAAATATCCTACGACCAACCTACCAAAATATACACAAAAAAATACATAAAAATCAGTCGAGCCGTTTTGAAAGAGTTCGATAATAAACACTGTGACACCAATTTTTTATATGTTAGATAATATTACTATCTAAAAAGTTAACTATCTACTATCTATCTATTTATATTTGACTGATTTTCTTTACAAAAAGAAAGTAAATGACAGAAAAATTCTTGGTAATTTTGTAGAAGTTGGTATACAGGTCTATTTCAATGGTTTATCAGTCAATTGATACTCTTATTTCGGTAGCCTACTTGACCAATGGTACTTGGGTGCGATGCGACGATGTGCGAAGCGAAGCGGACGCAATTTCTTAGTATGATATGATTGCTTCACCTAGTAGTGTGGTGGTTTGTTGTAAATAAATTAGGGTTGAAGCAGTGATTTTGCATGCACGTAGGACAAACCGCCGCATCGCGTTGGATCGCCTACGTAAGGCTCAGGGTTCCGCGTATGACCTGATTGCTCTGTTTCAAAGAATAGAATGAAAAATTAAAGAACTACGACAATCAGTCTCAACTTTCTTATACCCAGTTACTGTTTGGTGGAGATCTGTTAGACCATATAAAACACTGGTATTCAGCTGCACCCGGTTAGATTAAAGCTGACCCTAACTTAGTTAGAAAACGGCGATTAGATGATACTGAACTTTGAAAGTAATCATGTGCATAAAAGTGCAAAGTATAATTTTAAAATTATCATTAAATTTTACATCAAGGCCCAGGAACCGTTACTGTAATATTAATTACAAAAACAAAATTACCAGGACATTTTGACGACTTTCGACTCTTTCGACACGGACTTAAAGTTCAAATTACGATCACATTATGCAGACTCATGATTTTTTTTTTCAATGAAACCGGGTACTATATTAGACCGACGCACATATGGGCGATACCTGCTTTGTACGTAAAACGACGTCGCGTGGCGTGGATCTAATGTAGCTCTACAAGTCTAGTTGCCATATAAAATGTATGGAGACCGACGCGCCCTGATCGACGTATGTGGCCCAAGTGTGCGCTATGTAGTTCTACCTTTAATCTTGACTTGCACCTTTATCTACCATTTCATAGAACTCAGGAGTGAACGAAGGATTCAAAATAATGTATAGCCACTTAAAAATTGAAAAACTAATGAATGATCAAAGGATTTTGGACTTAATGAAACTCTAGTTGAAATTTTTAATTGTCAATTGTGAAAATGAATGAAAAAAAAATAATATAAAAAATTAAAAGGTGTTTTGATAATCGTTTAAAAAGAGCTATTGTTTACTTTAGATATTATACTCTAAAACTGTACATACTTGAATTCAGAATTAGTAAATTATTTATTTATTTAACTCTTCATGCACACAAGAGTACAGAGGCGGACTTAATGCTATGAGACAAAACACAAAACAAACACAACATTACGCAACACTACACAACACACACACAAAAACACACTACAAATTACTATTTAGAGTTCATTTTTCGCAGTGTATACGTGATAGATTTTATAATGTGTTACAATTTGAGTCAGTAATTTTTGACTGACTACCTATCTTCTATATAAACTCCTGATACGACAAACTTTGTTCTGCCATATCTTTAAACATAAATATTAATTGTGTCCCATTGCTGGACAAATGTCTCCCCTGTCTCCTTCCTAACTTTCCTATCTAGTTCTCTGGCTAAGTTTGTCCCATAAACATAATCAGATCTTCACACCACCTGCTCCTAATATACAAGCCTTACTATATGGATAGTCAGAAACCAGTAAATCTGACTCCAGTCTTGCCATGAAGTACCGTGTTACCCCAGTTAATGGGTTGTGGAGGTCTGGCAGGCAGCCGCTCCTCGTAAAATACTGGTATTCAGCTAAATCCGGCTTGACTGGAAGCCGACCCCAATATAGTTGGGAAAAGGCTAGGCAGATGATGATGACTATACACAAATTTATCCTTTTACTTTTCCATTTTTATTTTTCGTTGGAACAACGTTTGTCTGGTCATTTCTTTTCTAATTAATAACATTATAACGTGACCAGCCTTATAATGGTCCTATATCTGGGACTCGAAACTCTCTAGGATGGGGAAGGGGCCGTAATCTACCACGCGGGCCTAGTGCGGGTTGGTGGATGTCACCTGTCTTCGAATATTTAATATCCCACTACTTTTTCACACAACGCCATCTAGTCCCAAGCTAAGCAGAGCTTGTGTTATGGGTACTAGACAACTGATAAACATACTTATATATTTCTAAATACATACATATTATAGATAAATCACACCCAGACACAGAACCAATTATCGTGCTCATCACACAAACATCTGTCCTGGGTGGGAATTGAACCCACGACCTCTGGCTTAGCAGTCAGGGCCACTAACCACTAAACCAACAGGCCAGTCATTTGGTTCTAGGACATGCCGGTGTCCTCACTATGTTTTCCTTCACCGTTTTAATGTGATAAAATACATAAAGTGCGTTTGAAGTTGGGGTCGTTACCACTGGGCCATATCTGTCTCTGCGCTTTTTATTTTGATAGAAATGTGTGCTTTATATTGTGAATATTAAGGGTCAATATGCTATGTACATTTTCAGCGTGTTGCTTTCAAAATTAGGCTTGACCCAATGATTCTGAATTCAGGTTTAATATTACTTTAGCTGCAACGTTGTCCAAAAACGGAGGTAAAAAGAAATTATTGTTATTCATTCATTTTCATACAATTGACAATTTAAATCTTCTACTAAAACGTCAAATTTAATTATTAGGTGAAACTTCACTATTTAATTCATTACTAATTTCAGCAGTCATTCGAGATAATTTGTATATTCATAGCTTCTAACTTATGCATCGACTTTGGGCCTGTGTATTTTAAGTTGATTAAAAAAGTACTAAAAGTATAGGTTGCAATGGATTTTGAACTTTGCTGTGTAAGATATAGAGTTTGTTGTTTCGAAATTAGATAATTTTCTCGAATTTTTAATTGTTAGTTTGTCATTGCGTGTCTATATGATGGAGTGAGTGAAGTTTCGCCAAATAAGTTAATTTGACCTTGCTTATCGATAAAAGAAGTGTTCTATCTGGTATAAATGTCTTACAAACATCGACATACTTTACAATATTTTATGTAACTTGTACTATCCCACTGCTGGGCAAAGGCATCCTTCCATTTCTTCTATTCTGGGCCATTTCTTGTCAACTCCTAAGGAAGACACCTTATACTATGATTTTCTCCTGGGACGATATAACGTGTTAAAATGACTAGAATGCGAGCGAGAAAGCGATGGAGCACGCTTGCCTAGAAGTAACCTATTCACTCTTGACCTAAAGACCCCTAAGTTGTAGCTATCAGGAAACCCAGACTCTGGCAAGGAATTCCACGTCTTAACTTGTCAAGGTTGCATTGCAAAATGAGGCTTATATGTGCAGCAAAGGGTTCAAATTGGGGTAAGCGATGATGTGGTCAACGCTTGCCTAGAAGTAACCTATTTACTCTTGACTTAAAGACCCTTAAGTTGTTACTAGGAGGAGACACAGACTCATCATCTACCTAGCCTTTTCCCAACTATATTGGGGTCGGCTTTCAGTCAAGCCGCATTTGGCTGAATACCAGTATTTTACGAAGAGCGGCTGCCTACCAGACCTCCACGACCCATTAACTGGGGTAACACAGACTCTGGCAAGGAATCCCATTCCTAAGCTGATGACGTGAAGAAATAAGGATTTATTTTTATTTAGATTGATAAGTCATGAGTTTTATTTAGATTGATGAGTATCAGTCTTGTCCAAGGCGTATTACTAGTTCACTGGGTTGTGGAGGTCTGATAGGCAGTCACTCCATGTAAATACTGGAATTCTGCTGATTTTGGGTAGACTGGAAGCCTTCCATGACTTAGGAGAAGATTGGATAAGGTCTACGGATGCGTAGCTTCATAGTCGTTATACGCTTGGTGTACGCAGCGTGAAGCTTGCTTACACAACTATGTAATTGTTAATGAAACTGCAACGACACGACGGTATGATGCTGCCGCTTTGTCGACAGAGTTTCATAGTTTTGTATGTAAACTTCACGCAGGCGTATAATAACGAATACACGTCTATGAAGCCACGCGTCCGTGGCTTGTAAGCCTTACGCCCGTTTTCAACAACCTACCGCAATTCATAGATAGATGGCTATCCCCGATAAACAGTAAGATTCTATCTATCCATCAACAACTTTTGGTAGGAAATGCTATCCGTCGGTAGCTTATAGGAAAGCAAGTAAGGGCAAAAGGATAGATTTGTTTATCTTTAGCTGCAACTGTAGATAGATAGCTTATTGAAAACTAGCGTTAGAGATGTTGTGAAAATTATTACCAGATAGAACTTCTTCAAAATAAAAAATAAAACTTAAAATTCTTAAAGAGAATATTTTCAAGGACTGAAAAAATTAAATACGAAAATTTTTGTACTTCACAATGAAAATTATGACTTAAAAATTATTGTATCTAAAGTAAATTTCGATGTAACTCGATTTTGTTTTTTTTTTTGTAAAATTTAATCGAATTTGTTTTTTGTACTTGAATAGTATTATTATGTATTTGTAATTTTTTTTTAATAATACGGGAAGGCAGAATTTCGAGATTTGTTTCTGAAATATAAAGCAGGTAGATGATAAACGATATTTATTTTGTAAATTGATTAAAACCTTTATAGATGTGCCTAAATTTTTACTTGTAGCTTCTGTTTCTTACTTACGAAAAAAAATACCTCAAATTCTGCAGTCATAGTTAAAAAAATCTGTTTTATTGATGTGATAATCAATGTGTAACTTATACAATTTGTGCATGGTGGAGTCATATACATGTTTTTAGTGGAAAATGACTTCTCCCACTCTTGAGAAGAGCGAAAGGGAGTCGTATCTATATATCGGATTTTTACTGACTAAAACCCAACTTCAATAGCTGTGGTAACTCTTTGGAACTATTTCCAACTTTGACAAATAGTAATCATATACTACACTCCATTATGATTAGACATTTAAACAAACCTTTACAGCCAGTTCAACCGATTTTGACTTCTATTCCGTAGGCATAAGGATGGCATTGAAAGCAAAAAGAAGTGGTTACAATACCAACTATTTACTGTAGCTGCCATTTATCATGTCATCAATACAATATTTGGTACATTTTTTACACTTTAGCGAAAGAAATAAAACTGTATTAAATTATGACATATTATTATAATGATATGATCTCTATCGATTACTGAAATATTTGCCAGGAAAAAAACTCATTGTCAAGTAAAGCTCGTCTTTGTTTAGAAATTGTCAAATCACTGTATACTATATTAAGTTTATATGTGTCATAAAAACACCTTTATACAAAAAATCAAATTCATAGATTCGCATGCCTTGACAAAATGTTAAACCTGATAGAATTCTGCCCACCCTTATAAGTGTAATTGGTATAGGATTATCAATTTCGACTTTGTTCGTAACGTTGTAAAACTTCAGATATGTTAAGGGACAAACTGTCCCCCTACTTGACACTCAACTCTTAACACAGTGTCCCGCAACTCGCTGCTCAATATTTTGTAACGCATTCACGTGACGTGGGATATGTTGTTAGACTTGACAGCGTTGCGCGGCGAGTTGGGGGATAGTTTGTCCCCTAACTAATCTGTCAACTAAAATATTTAGTTGCACTCACTATTCAAGTACTTATTTAGTATTTGTTTGTAATACGAATTTTTTTGAATGTGTTTCAAGAATTTTGCATGAAGATAAATTTTTTAATGATTTAATCTATTTATCTTAATATGGGAGACTAACTTCTGTTAGCGGTTTCGCCTGAATGAAAGTAGGTTTCTTCATACAAAATTTTGGACCTCCCTTTCATACAATTATGTACGGGTTGGCTCGCCTACGTGATAAAAGGAAGTCAGTTTCTCCTTTTCTTCTTTCTCTTGCGGCTCTGGAACGCAAAGGGCAACTGAAGGAACACGGGCGGGTTTTAGTCTGTAAAATTCTGACAATCTCTCTCGCTCCACCCTGAGCAGGAGAAGTTATTTGATGATTCCCTAACTTCAAAGAAAAAGGAGTATGTATTTTTTACTTGTAAATCTTTACTTAGCGAGAGCAAGTGAGAATTGTCAGAATTTAATAACTAAAACCCACCTGTTTCTTCAGTTGCCCTTACAGAGTGGTGGTGACTCTTTTTAGTTTGTTTTTCCTTCTATTTATATAGATGATATGATTAAAAAACTATACGGTTTTGAAATACAATTCATGCAAATTTTTTGAAGAAAACGTAAAAAAAAGAATTCGTATTATGTAACACGTAAATATCGAAGGATGATTGTCAAAATAATGTAAACGATTTTTCTAATATTTAGTTAAATTGTAAATAGAAAATGTACAGAAATGGTCGTTTGAAAATTTTTATAGTAATCATAAGTGGTTTAATAATAAAAAAAACTTAGGCTTTATACACGAGAGCGATTTTTTTGTCGCTAAAATATTTCGTTGCGACTATTTATTGGTCCCGTTGAAAGTAAACTGTATGCAAAAAATGTTATATATTCGTCCACATATATCAGATTGATATATTGGATTTTTCTTAAATAATATTACATATATAGATTTTGGGATTAAAAAAGTATTCGATTTTTTCTAATAATAATAAATAATTAAATTAAAAACCGTGTATAAATATTATATACCACAAAAACTGTTAAATACTTACGTCAGAGGCTCAATTTGAGGAAGAAATCTGAAGATTGTATTTGTCTGAACTGTTAGAGCAGTTTTTGTATTGCTATCTCCAAAACTGCTGTAGCGTTTTTGATGAAACAAATTGTGCCTCGAGCTAAGACCAAATTATGATGATGTAACATTTGACTTCATAATATATTGTACATATTAAAAGCTTTTAACGTCTGCGCTGTTTTATTTTCTTACTGGGAGGGTACCTTTAACATCTCCCACTCTGGATAGAGCGGGAGGGAATGTCAGACTTTTACTGACTAAGAGCGTTTTCACATTATCCGATGCGATATCGGTGCCGGACGCCGATCCGATATCGGGGTACGTAAAATGTATGAAATGCCGTGCTCCGATATCGAGCCGGACAATATGAAAGACAGGTATATATTTCATACATTTTACTTACCCAGATATCGGATCGGCGTCCGACACCGATATTGGATCGAATAATGTGAAAACGCTCTAAGACCTACAGTCTTTCAGGTGGCCCATAATGCAGAGGGCTGCGCCTTTAAGGCTTACCGCAGCCCAAACAATCCTATGCGTACAATGCTTATAATACAAGGTTATTTGTAAAACACTGACAACTTCTCAGGACTATGTTAGGACTTAATGGGTGCCATCGATGCTGCAATCAACGTAGCTACCTACTGGGCCCAAAAAATTTATGTCCGTAAGGATTTTGACCTTGAGATTTCAGGTGGCTACAGTCAAACATATATAATTAGAACGTCAGGATTGAGGAGCCATATTAAAAGTATTGTATTTTAGTTTAGTGCTACAGAAGCGAAATTTTTAGACGGTTATGTACTAAATAGCTGCTAAATGCTGCTAAATTTTCATAAATATTCATCCATTACTTAACGAGTTTTCAGGTGGCTCCTCAATCCAGACGTTTAGATTGAGGAGCCACCTTTGCATTAAAATAACTAGTGATATATTTTGCTGCTAAATCTAGAATTCGTGCTGCAAAATAATCTACACTACTGCTAAATAATGGTGAGATCAGATTTAAAAAATCTGATGTGGCTCCTCAATCCTTACGGACATAAAAATTTGACAAGTTTACCTTCGATTCGAAAAGAAGAAGAAGAAGGACTATGTTACTATCATCATAAACAACAACTTTTGTTCTGTGACTAAGAAAATATCATATTTTAGTTCATCATATTTTGACGCTTCGCAGAAGCAAGCGACAGTACAATAGCGAGGGTCGAGGGGCAAAACACTGCGCGGGAGGCGTAGGTAGGTACAGTTCGTCCGTTACATCCAATCCAATAACTGTTTTTAAGGCTGGCGCGAAGTGTCGATTTTCCATACAAACGTAATACCAAAATCATTTGCGGTTTAAGCACATTTACACCATAATATGATGTTATTCGGATTCAGACAATAATTATCTAGGTTCCTACGTCGTCTTTTTGTTGAAAAACTTACCCCAAACGAAATTTAAGCGAATTTAATTTTGCACATTTTCACAGCGAAAATGTCATGTTTTTATATAGTTTTTTCTATATTATAAACATCAATATTTCAAGATATCTCCCCGCAGGAACACAGATATTATTATCAAGTTATAAAGAATTGAAAAGAAATTGGAAAATCATTAATTTTTCATTCATCATTTTTGGTATTACGGAATACATCCAAATTTCTCCCAAATTTTCAATAGTTTTTATTGCTATCGCAGCAAGCAAATGTCAGTGTGTGGGTGATGACATCTCCAGTCAGTGTGTCCAAGAATTGTTTATACTATCTGGATTGATTACGTCAACCTCAAAAACTTACCCACAAAAGGGTATGTTGTCTCTTTCTACCACGGTGTCCATAGACGAGTAAGAAAGGGACACGCTACCTCTTTGTATGCTCCGTCTTGCTGGGTACATTTTTTCCATTTTTGCTTGTCAATTTAAAATATGAACTTAATGGCAATGAATTTTAAGTACACTTCAGATTGTGTGATATTACTTCGTAATCATTCCAGGGTACACAAGGTCCTTGCGTGTGTGTCGTTCCTACAGGGTTACCTACTTATCTATCATAGGTTCATATTTGATCGAATTTCATTTCCTATAAAACTTTTCAACAATTATCGTTTCGTTTTAAGGATTCCGTACCGCAAAGGGGAAAAACGAAACCTTTATAGGATCACTTTGTTGTCAGTCGGTCTGTTTGTCAAGACCCTTTATATCGGAAACGCGTGGAGTTATCGAGTTCGAGAATAGGCCCGCGATCCCTTGAAGCTGTGCACAAATCAAATATATAAGTTATCGAAAAAAAAAGATACAGCCGTTTATATCGCAAAAAACGTACGTTTGATACTCTCTAGGTAATCAAAATTTATAGGGTAAAAAAGGTCTTAGGCCTGAAACTGCGTTAAGCGGGCACCCGCGCGGTTTCATACAAAAGTGCTCCGTCGCGGGGACCAGCGCGGGTGTCCGTCACGGGGAGGCGCGCCCCGCACCCACGCAACGGGGCCCGCCTCCGTGCGACGGAACCCGTCGCGGGGGCACGCGCGGTCCCCGCCAGGGAACACGCACGGGCTTGTTCAGGGCTGTCATTTCATCATTTGACAAAAATGACATAACGAATGTTGCCACTTTTTTGCAATTCTTAAATAGTGATGTACCTCAACCGTAAATTGCCGTTAATAAAATCAAGTAGTATCGTTTTTTATAATAATTTTTCCTGAATAGTAGATAGCTATTTAAAATGAAAAAATACAGAAGTAATAACGTATATTTTTATGTTAAACATTTAAAAAATATTTAATGAATGATAAATGATATTTATTTTGCAAATAGGTTTTCACAAACACTTTTACACATCAATTTTTTTGTTGGACTTTTTTTTACTAGATGAGGCCGGTGTTTACTAACTGACTACCCTGAGAAGAAACACCGAAACAAACTCAGAATTCTAATCGATATGAAGACTGGTTAAAAAATATTCTCCCAAAATTGAAACAGAATGCAGTTATACTGATACTGTATACTGCAATCGGTTTTAATTTTGGAAGAATATTTTTTAACCAATAATAATAAGTAATAATAAGTAATAATTATTTTCATAATTTTATGTTTGTATGGTGACAAGTTCCAATAATTGCCTTATTTTATTAAAGTTCTGCCGCTGTGTAAGGAAAGTAGTAAACGATAAAACGAATATTTATAACCCGAATAGGTTTTATCGTGTACGGGAACAAAATTGATAGCTTCTGATTTTTTTTCTAATCGATTAATAAATATAAAAAGTTACAATTCTACAAACCGGTACCGTAAAATGGGGTGAATAGAAACGCAGGGTTGAATAGGAACGAAAATGGTTACTGGATTTTAACGTTATTTAACAGGTTTTTCCAGCATTTAATTACTCCTATTTATCCATTAATTGTAATAAAAGGCGATGCTTATACAGAAATGAAGATAAAATATTTAACCAAAGTAAAAATTAAAATCAAACTTTCGTTCCTATTCACCCCTGCGTTTCTATTCACCCCATTTTACCCGGTACCGTAGGTGCAACACTACCTACAAGAACTGGCAATATTATTAGTAAGTTGAACTAGCGACACTGCGTAAATCGGTCTCCGCGACGGGTCCCCGCGACGGGGACCGTCGCGTAGCCACGGAGCCCACCCGCGTGTCCACGCGCGTAGACACGCGACGGTTGCCCGTCGCGGGCGCCCGCTTAACGCAGTTTCAGGCCTTATAGCAAATATGGGAAAAGTCTGAAAACTGAAAATTTGTAGTTACGCCACTAAGAAAATCGGTTCCCCTCCTACAGGCTTTCACACTAGCGTATTGGTCATATTGTACAAGCGGTTTGCGAGCGTTTGTTTCTTATTATTATTTAGATCTTAATCACCTTAAATTCATTAAGTCGTGATTTATTTTTGTTAACATCTCATGTTGATAGGTTTGATTTTTTTTCTTATATTTACATTTTCTCTTATGGTGTGAATGTAGTAAAAATTCTGTATATTGAAAATATCAAAAAAATTATGGCAGAGGGGGTGTTACGAGACCGATACCGAACCCATTTTTTTAAAATTAGTTTGGTACTTAGGTTTACTTTTATAGGGCGCAGACCGTGTAGATTTTTATTTCAAGTATAGGTAGTATATTTGATAGTGTGTAGGGTGGTTTAAGTACTCTTAGGTAAGATTAGTAATTCGTATAGATATTAGTTTTTAGGGATTTTACTTATTTATTGATATACATACAAGAAAAGTTTTTAACCACTGCGTAAATTTTTTTTGGTCTTCTTCTTCTTCTCGATTCGACGGTAAACTCGCTAAATTTTTTGGGCCCAATAAGTGGCCACGTTGATAGCTGCATCAGTGGCGCTCATTAGATCCTCCAAAGTGCAGGTGTAGGGGCACTTGGGGCATTCTAACATGTGGCTCATGTTTTGGACCGGAGCACCGCACTCACATTGAGTATCCGAAGGGTCCGTAAAACCCCACCTCGCCAAATTGTATTTGCAGCGGCCTACCAGGGTAATTTTTTTTGGTGGCTCAGTGTAAGTAATAGAACACAAGTCGACTTCAAGGTTAAGCAACCCTTGCCAATAGGTTGGTCTGTGGATGGGTGACCATCTTAACATAACAAGTTTCCTCCGTGCCTCGGAAAGCACGCTAAGCCGTAGGTCCCGGCTGACATTAACAGTCGTTACGGATAGTCAGGATCCAGTGAATCTGACTCCAGTCTTGCCATGAAGTACCCTGTTACCCCAGTTATTGGGTTGTGGAGGTCTGGTAGTCAGCCTATGCTTTCCGAGGCACGGAGGAAACTCGTTATGTTAAGATGGTAACCCATCCAAAGACCAACCTTGGCAAGCGTTGCTTAACTTTGAAGATCGATCTGTGTTTTATTACTTACACTGAGCCACCAAGAAAAATTTACGCAGTGGTTAAAACTTTTCCTGTATAAGTGTAGATACTACACTAAAAACTTATTGATAAGTTTTTTCATACACGCAACGAAGTCGCGGACACAGCTAGTATGGAAATATTGTAAACCCAATATTTTTTTGAAAAGAGTAACCATGAAGTTTCTTGCCGGTTCTTCTCCATAGGAAACGACGAATTGGAACTACGCACTAGATTCTGACGTTTCAAAGTGTCCATGTAGGCCCACGTAAAATAAAAATATGATTTCAATTCGATAGATTGATCACTACAGAACACTGTCTTTTTTTGCATTAAATTTATTTTTAGGATAACATTAAAAGTGACGACCCTATTCCTTCAATGGAGCATAGGTAATCTGAGGGCACGGTGGTAGTGTCACACCCACCAAGTCGCGCAAAAAAGTGCCATCCTTATCTCGAAACATTTCGAGCCATTTTCAACCTCTGATAAATCCGTTGTGGACGAAACTAGATCAAGCAGGCTTCATAAAAAGACTATATATTTCAAATTTCGTTAAATTTTTTAAATTTTTTCACTCACTGACTGAACGAACATAAAAAGTCTAAGGCACTTTTAGCAGCAATAGAGATAGAAGTTTCAAATTTTGATTACAATTAGTGTTTAGTGTACAAACCAAGGGAAAACTAAAATATTTTGCAATTTCGACCTAGTTTTCTAGATACACCAACTGCATATATAACTTAGTAATCCCATATAAATGTATAGGATTACAAAGTTACATTTTTAAGATTTGACTTGGTAATCGCACTAAACGATTTACTTAATTACTTTTGAGATACATTGTGTTTTCATGCGATTACAAAGCTAAATTCATTTATTTAAAACATACAAGATATTTTGACTTGGAATAACATGGATCTCACATATTTTTACGGTAGAAGAGTAGTGTTGCGAGACTTGAGTTTTTTTACAAGCTGTGTTTTTGATGGAATTATTTTGTCAAGTTCAAAACTGTTCTATATTATGCTGTGAAGATTGTCCGACTCACACGTACACACACATATGCAATTTCGCATTTGTTTTTGCCAAACAAAGATAGCAATATACCGCGAACGTATTTTATTTTCATCTCAACTCGAAGTAGCGAGCGATCTCCGCTGGATCCTTAACAGCAATAACAACTGCAAATTGCATTTATTTTTTTAAAACCTTTATTTTTGTACGATATTTCAAGCCCCAAAATTCGCAGAGCCTGACTTCACACTCGCCAACTTATAACGGACGAATTGTACAGGCAAATACAGAGTTGTGTCTCGGGATCCTGACGTCTGGGGCGTGAGGGCCGTTCCCTCGCGAGTGCGGCCGTCTCCTTCACGAAATATTTTAGCTGAATTCTCTTTCAATGGAACACTATAGGAAGCAGAAACATACGGACGAGGGTAAATAAAAATGATATGGTGAAAACCTCAAGTATATTTATTTATGCGATTTTATTTTATTACATTTTTGGAAAAAAAAGTCGCTCAACCATGCACTGCGCTACCGACTCAATATCTTTTATGACGCAAGAATATTTGATTCGATTTTTGTAGCAACGTTATATCTATGAAATCGAATGCTCGAGATAGTTTTGTGCGTGACTTCCACTCCGACCAACTAAACGGACCAACTAGTTGGTCCGAATGGAACTCATCGGATCACCTTTTTTTCTTCCAATCCAACCAACTGAATCCCGACCAACTAGTTGTGCAGAATGAAACTCATCAGATCACCTATGTTTAGTATCAACGATACAACTTTTTAATAGTTCTGTTCCACATAATTTTTTTATAATTTTAGACACTTACGATTTTTTTTAAGTATCTTCTTCTTATCGTATGGTTGATGAACAACCTGGTGTCAGAGTTTAAACCGCCCGTTTTTAAGTATGAAAAATCACTAGAGGTAAAAACACTTGTGAATTTTTTAAAGAGTGGTAAAACACTAGAGATAAAAATACTTGTGAAATATTTTGAAGGGTTGAAAAACATAATGGGTAAAAATACTCATAATCATCATCGTCACCGCAGCCGAAAGACGTCCACTGCTGGACAAAGGCCTCCCCCAAACGTCGCTACAATGACCGGTCCTGTGCATCTCGCATCCATTGGATTCCCGCGACCCTCGCCAGGTCGTCGGTCCAAAGTTTCAAATCCCTGCTCACCATCCCAGTTTCGTCCAATATCTATCCTCCCAATCCTCTCCAAAGTCCTCGAGAGTGTTGTGCAAAAGCTGTCTCATTATTTGTCCTCTAATAGCTGCTGAGCCCTTACCAGTCTGATTTCAGAACTGGCCATAGAACCGTGATTACTCATGTCAAATAACTGATAAATGATGATATTAGACTGGCCATGGAAAATAACTGTTTAAACGGTATTGGTTTTACTGGTCTTTGACGTCCTCTTAGGAATCTTTTCTTTCCTTAATATATCTAATCCAGTAATTGAGTGGTCCAAATCTTATCTTCGGAGTCGTTCATAGTCTGTTCTATCTAATGAAGATTCCTCTGAATGGTGTGATTTGGCTTCGGGTGTTCTTAAAGGTGACGTCCTGCAAAATTGACTTCACATAGTTTTGTCTGCTCTAGCCCTAGTGTGCAATTCCTGCCCGCGTATGCGCGGAGGGGTAGGGTGACCCGTGTGTTGAGGAGCAGGTGGTTAGAAACCGCGTCGCCATGACTGAGGCTGGCCAGCGCCACCGATGCTACATGCTTAAAGCAAGCTTCCTTGTTTGCCTTATTCTTACCGGGACCAATTAAAACCACATTAACCTTTCACATACCCGCAAAACGAGACACAATACTAAGACAATGACAGCGCGGTCTCATGAGACCGGTCGGAGATTCAAACGCTAGAATAATTAATTAAACAAAATACTCGTACTAAGAAATAGAATGCACATTTTTTTAGGTATATTGATCATCTAATGACTTCCTCGCTCTGGGCGGAGCGGAAAGCGTAAACTGAATAAAACCACACCTGTGTCCTTCAGTTGCCCCTTGCATTCTAGGACTACGGGTTCGCTTTTCAGAAATTCCTCGCGGTCCTAGCTTACGGTCATCAGCCCTGTTGGGCCCCTATGACCCAAGCAGCAAAAACTAGTACTATAAAAAACCATAGAACGTTTTGTAAAAATCTGTCCTTGGTCCTATAAAACCCCAAAGAACGTATCTTTTATTCGGAAGTGGCGCATTTACATCTCTGTTCAGTGATAAAATAATTTTATTGCTGTGTTCATAATGACGAAACAGTCCAATAAAATCTATGTAATAGTGATGCAGGTCTCAAAATAGTGATGTACTGGCTACTGTGGGTCCTTTTATAGTACTTTTTCGTGCTATACAAGAGTTTAGATTCCTTTACGTCACTTTTTCATTCACCATTCATTATTTTACATTTGTGATAGTGCAAAAAATAATTAAAATAATTTTACAAAAGTATACAAGCAATCTGAGGTGAGTAAGATTTTATTTTGTTATTATAATATTAGTCTATTACGGTGGAAATGATGTGCGACTGCAGGTTTACTGATAAACTAGGGATAGGTTTACCATGAATTTAAAGTGCCCCCCTCGAATTGTTGAGTTTTTACTAAAAATTTTATCATATAAAGTGATTTCGATATTCTAAGAGCCATTATAGTACTTGCTGTGATAATGTTTTCACTGTCACTCATCGTGGATTCAACCTAAAATTGGGGTTCTGTGTGAGCATGACTGAATACATAAGTATTCAGTCATGCTCACACAGATAAATTGTAAACAGTGTTTTTTTATTATTTTTCTGAAGACCATAAGTAATGAAAAAAAAAACGGAATTATAAACTGTTTACTGACGAATAGTATGAATTAATCATGTAAACAGTTATAATTAATATTATAATATAATAAATATTATAATTAATGGCATCTGAATATCCACAATATCACAATATCGCCCTGTAGTTGAATGTTCATCACTGCTATAACGAAACTACTATTGCAGTTCGTTTGGAACCCTTATTGCGTTAATTAGGCAAATAAAGGCACCTGTTAACAATTTTAAAGAGCAATATTATTATGTACTAGTTATATTAAAACTTGCTACAGTACTTAACTATAACGGTTGTATAAAATGGCGTAGTAAACGTTTACATTAATTGTTTATAGGTATTTTTAGCTCTCTAAGCATTTAGAGCAATAATGTACTGTCGAACGCTTTTATACAACACTGTGGCACCGCTAAAACCTCAATAAATCGTTTATAGAGCTTTTTAGAATTATAAGTTGAAATAATAGGACTGAATTGCTGGTTGGGGATGTTCTGACATCTCTTTGAAGAGCGCGTGAATCACTACACACTGTTGACGACTGGGCTCGGTCCAGGCGATTGCCGGACAGCCGGTCGGTGAGCTAAGTACCTATTGCTCGGCGTCCGCAAGCCTGCGTCTGCCGTGGGTAGATGTCGGGGTCAGAATCTCGGTGGCTGGGGCGTGAGAAAGTTCGTTCTCTCACGCGAGCGGCCTCGTCCTTCGCTAGCATTACTGTTTCGCAGAAGGAGGCGACCGCCTGCCACTCCTCCTCGCTCCGGACCATAACCTGAACTGCTACACCGTATCCTCCCAGTCATCAGCATAATGGTGACACCCGGGCGTTTCTTACGTACGAATCCGTTGCAGGAACCTCCGGAACTTCCCATGACTGGTGAGGACCTGCGTCACCTGTCACGGTTTCCTCAGATTTCCGTAGTGTTTTTCAACCCTTCCAAAAATGCACAAGTGTTTGTCCGGCCTTTAATAATTTCAGAAGCCTTTCAAAAATTTCATAAGTGTTTTTATCTCCAGTGCTTTTTAAGCTTTCAAAAATTTCACAAGGTTTTGATTCAAAAATAATCCGTGCATTAGAGCACATAAATTAAAAAGGTTTAGGAAGTACCAAAGTTGTGTAGATAGAACAAATTCAAAGAAAGTAAAATATTCCTATCGGACCAACTAAAAAGTCATACCGTTGGGAAAGAAAACTGTTGATCCGTGTCAAAGTTGGTCAGTTTGGAATAAACACCTTCATCGAGTTCCATTCGGCTCAACTAGTTGATCCGTTCGGTTGGTCGGATTGGAAGTCACCGTTTTGTGTGATAACCACGCAGCGGCGCTTCAAAACTTGTCAAAAAAATTGAGTAAGTAATATGACTTTTTGTGCTTCTTGAGCTGAAAAGGTTTCAAATTTTGCGGTTACGAGGTATGCATTTAAAGCCATCGTTAAGCAGATTCGGTTAGACATCACCTCTTAATTCCTTCAAAAGGAAATCGCTTTCATTTAACCCCAATCTAGCAATCGTATCATCAATATGTACTCCTTCCTTAGCAGGGTCGTATCCCTCCCATTTTTCAGCCCACATAATATACCTCAACTTCTTTTTATACTCCGCTTCTTCAGAATTAACATTCTGTTTTGCAAATAAATTTTTCGCATATCTCCTAGTTTCAGATTGAAGCATTTTGATACCCGTCTCGTTGAGCCCAAAAGTCTTTGGATCTATTTTAAAAGTGTCAACTCCTAATTTACTGTCGTTCATAGCCTTTTCAATTTCTTCTTGCAATTCCTTTTCATCTAGGTATTCGTCATCTAAAGGGGGATCAGTTTGCATTGATCTCCTGTTGGGAGACCCAAGGTTCTCAATATCTATTCCTTTATTCATCAGGTCTAACACGGCCTGGACGGTCATTTTGTGTTTCTTAGCGTATATCCTGGCCTTTTTTATTTGCATTTGTTGCTTTCTCCTGTGTTCTTCTAAAACTTCGTAGTACAGAACTATTTCCGCGATCAGCTCTCTGTAGTCACTCTCTGTGAAAATATAGTTTATTATCATCATCTCTATTTCAAGCGAAAGACGTCCACTGTTAGGCATAGGCCTCCCCTAAGGCCTCTTGTACACTTAACGGCTTTTTCACCGTACGTAGGTCATCATCATCTACCTAGCCTTTTCCCAACTATATTGGGGTCGGCTCCCAGTCAAGCCGGATTTAGCTAAATACCAGTATTTTACGAGGAGCAGCTGCCTACCAGACCTCCACAACCCATTAACTGGGATAACCCGGTACTTCATGGCAAGACTGGAGTCAGATTTAGGTATGGGCTTCTGATGAAAGATCTACAAATGACAGCCGGGACCTATGGCTTAACGTGCTTTTCGAGACACTGAGGAAACTCGGTATGTTAAGATGGTCACCCATCCACAGACCAACCTTGGCAAGCGTTGCTTAGCCTTGAAGATCGACCTGTGTGGCTGTTATTATCTAGCGACGAGCTCCTCATATTAAAAAAATGCTAGTTAGGAGGGTATATCTACTGAAATACTTAAATTATGTCTCGAAGGCACGGGCAGTGGCAATTTGACAGTGGCATGCCATCGTTTGGCAGAGGTGCACGTGTTGACTAACAGCCGAAACCAATAACCTATCTATCACATATATAAATGATACAATACAAAAATTATACATGTTTTCTGTTGTTACATTTGTTTTTCAATCTCCGATAGTGATAGATGGTTATTGGTTTCGGTTGTAAGTTGGTGGTGACGTAAAAAAAAATTGTTTGTGTAGTGTTAGTACCAGTAGGTACTACAAATGGCTTCGAGTGAAAAGGTAAGAGCAAAAAACAAAAATGTATTTCAGAGCTTTTTTTATCGCCAAATAAAAGTGTCTAAACACACTATGCCGAAGATACGCGACCGAAGTTCGGCATTGTTACGCCTGTAATGCTATTTGAATTACTGGCGACACATTATGCCGAAATTACGTTGCGTTATAACGTACAGCCGAACTTCGGTCGGGCGTAAGTTCAGCGGCAATTCGGCGGCAACGTATTCTGTAGAACACACATTATACGCGACCGAAATTTGGTTCGATTGCCGACGAAGATCTAGACAAGATCAAGACACGACGCCACGACAGCGCTCGAAACACTGAATATACACACAAAATTGCGCAACTAAGTTCGGCACAGTTTATGGTGTGTCATATCAGGAGGAGGAGGAGGAATTTTCAAATCGGACGGATAGTTCCAGAGATTACCCCCTACATACAAACTTACAAATTTTACCTCTTTAAAATATTAGTATAGATAAACCAATACAGGCCCTGGGTCAGGTTTTCCTTCCAGAGGCCCCGGGTTTTCCTTCCAGAGGCCCCGGGTATTCCTTCCAAGGCCCCAGGGCTTTTTTCTTCCAGAGACCCAGGTTTTAATACTTACGCAAGATCGCGTAAGAGTTCATCATCTGTGTGATGGAATTGGTGTGATCCTTGAATTTCTTGGGGTTTGAGAAGTAGCGGTACATTCTAATCATGTGTCGATACTTCTCCATGATGCCACAAGCTAGGATACCCAGCTCGTACCCAATGGTGTGCTTGTACGCCGTCTGCACTAGATCGGCTTGACGACACTTGTACATAGCATCTGAAAAAAAACGAAGAATTATCATTGTAGCGTTTACAATCCGATCACATTAACGTTTGAATCCCCAACCGGTCCTATGAGACCGCGCTGTTATTGTTTTACTATTATGTCTCGTTTCGCGGGTATCTGAGTAATTAAAAGGCCTATTACAGCACTCGTTTTCACGAACGGTCTTGTTTGAGTCGCGTAGTGTAATAAAGGTACGATTCCGAACCACGCTGCACGCAGCAATGCTGCCGCGAGACTACTGGTCCCCGTACAATTTCTATTGGCTTATATGAGATTACATTCCGAGCTAGGCAGCAATGTCGCGGCAGCAATGTAGCGGCAGCACTGCTGCGCGTCAGTGTCGCCCTACCGCCGCGACATACCAGTAGTGACGCGTCTGCCGCCGTAACAACAACTAGAAAAGGATGAATTTCTCAGATTCAGAAGGGAACAGAGCGACACTGCCGCCTTGCTCGGAATCAGCGCGGCAGGCAGCGTTCGCAAAATTGAGTGGTGTAATAGGCCTTTAACTTGACGCATTCTGAAATGCGAGCCCGTCAAGTGTCAGGTGTGGTCAGCATCTTTGTTATCGATACGCACGTCGATAATTTGGCTAGTTCTCTGTTGTTGTTATATTATTTTTGGGCATTACTTCATCGACGCTAAAGGTAGCCTTTCGAACTAAGCGTCACTGACGCAGCGTCTATAGCGTCACCAACGCCGCGTCACTGACGCCACGACAGAGACGCTTTGGTGACTTTGGATACCCACGACAGACGCACAGTCGCATCACATTTTTGCCGCACGCCGACCCATCCGGATTGATCTATAAAGCAGTCTTATCATAAAACATTATGGATTTACCACTTGTTTTGCTAGAAGACGAAAAAGATGATGATATTTTACTTTTGTTAAAAAGTTACCTCAAAATACAGCAAGCGCGACCAAGCGACTGTCGCGGGTGTCTGACAACGCGGTTACAGCGTCACTGTGACGTCATTGACGCCGCGTTAGTGTCGCTGGGTTCGAAAGTCGTTCCCTAGAATTTCATACATTTGCATAGAACATCTATCTGTCGCTCTGTCGCGGCGTCACTGACGCTATAGACGCTCGCTTCGAAAGGCTACCTTAAAGGTGGGCTTTCGAACCGAGCGTCTATAGCGTCAGTGACGCCGCGACAGATAGATGTTCTATACAAATGTATGAAATTCTAGGGAACGACTTTCGAACCCAGCGACACTGACGCCGCGTCAGTGACGTCATTGACGCCGCGCAGGTCCAGGCAAAATTCAATATAATGTGACTATTACTAAACTTCAATTTTATATATACGTTCATTACTGTCGCGGAGACACTGACGCTATAGACGCTCGCTTCGAATGGCTACCTTAAACGTCAAGTTAATGTGAGCGAGTTGTAAAATAAAATGTTCAACAGTTTATTTTAGAGCATTTTGACTGGCCTGTTGGTCTAGTGGTTAGTGGCTCTGCTTAGCTTGGAACTAGATGGCGTTGTGTGAAAAAGTTGTGGAATATTATATTATATTTTTCTTTACCTTTGCAAATATTTTCAGTCATGTTTTTAAGGTGTCTGTGCATGAAGCGATTGACTTCGTCCTCGCGGCTAAACCTGCCTGGCCCATCCCAAGACTCCGTAGAAACCCGTTCAACTGAAATACCTAGAGAGAAATTAAGATTTTGATATACAGGGTGTAAAAAGACCGATCACAAAGCCGATAACTACACATTCTGTACATGTAATTAAGTAACTTAGACCATAAAATATTGCTGGGAAAACACTTTTTTTTTCATCTTTAAAAAATAATTAATTAATAATAACTCCGTTCAGCTGCGCGTTCGGTTGCTCGCACTTGGTCGTTGAACCGACCGCACGCTTGTGTGTGTGAGGCACTCGTTTTGTTAAGTTTTCATTGCATTTTTGTAACTTCAAATGCGTAATTTGTTATGAAAAATTGATAATTTTGGTAATGTTTGTTCGGAAGAAAGTTTATTAATGATACTTGGAACACGATTTTCAACGATTTTTTTTGTCACTTTGACCTTCAATATCTCCAGAACCAGTGAATTCCCAGGTATGGTCTAGAAGAAAAAAACTATCCCAGTAATGAGTAGAATATGGGGTTTCCGTTTTCGTTAAGGGTCTTTTTACACACTTTATACAACGTGTTGATTTGAAAGTGTATGGCCTTTCGGGACGTAATTATGTTAGTGACACTGTTCCGAATCTATACTAATATAATAAAGAGGTAAAGTTTGTTTTTTTTGTTTGTATGAGGTAATCTGTGGAAGTACTGGTCCGATTGCTAAAAAATTCACCAATTGAAAGCGGCTGTATTCCTGAGTGACATAGGCTATATTTTATGTACGCGGGCGAAGCTGCGGGCTAAAGCTAGTCAATAAAATGAATATATAATTTTTTTATTTATTTTTTCTTTATGGGAATCGGTACGTGTGAACTACCTTTATTAATATGCAGACAGTCTGATACTCGCCCTATAACTAAGTTTCACACACACAAACACTATTTCATTGAGACAAAGCACACTAGCACTTTCCGATTTTCTGAAAACCAATTAAAATTATAAAAATAAAATAAAATTTGTTATTTATTATTGACCAAGTACCTATTATATTTTTATATGATTTATTTGTGACTTTTTTTACAACCTGGGTTGTAAAAAAAACACTTTCAAATCAACACGTTGTATATTTTTCATTTTGGATGAGATATAGAGATAGACTTCTATTATAATACATTGATTAATAATATAATATAATTGGTGCACCAATCGCGCGCCGTATCGGCGCTACCTCATGCCCCGCGTCCCGCTTGACCACCAAAGGGATCTAAAAAACAATTTCTGTGCAACTAACGACTCTTGCCAACTTACGTGCCGGGAACTGTAAGTACTATTCATTGTTACTGTCACTGATTTGTCACTGATATTGGCACTGATGTAGATATTATATGTCTTTAAGAAAATTTAATCTGTATTTGCCTTTTTTAAGGATGGAAATCAACAAAGTACTTCTCCCGCTTTGGGCGGAGCGGGAGGGCGTGTCAGACTTTTACTGACTGAAACCACATCTGTGTCCATCAGTTGCCCCTTGCGTTCTAGGACTACGGGTTTCCTTTCCAGAAAGTCCTATCCATCCTTACGTTGTCGAAATCTGCACGGTCCGGACTAAGCGCTTTGCCTCGTTCGTTTATACTGCGTACATCGAAGGACTGGAAAAATTTGCCTGCTGCGGTCTTTCCGTCCGATTATAATTTGGGTGTCTTCAAGACTAGAGTGAATAGGCTCTTAATAAACTAGTGATTGCAGTCAAGCACTGCAAGCACTGGTTTATGTGATATAAAAAAGCAGGCATCGGTCTTACTATACTCCGTCGGTTTAGGTAGTTAACTAAATGTAAACAATCTTGGCATGTCTTTTTATTTAAAAGTTGTCTATAAATTGTATGTAAAAATCTTTGCAAATAGGTATTTACCTAAATCGATGTTAGCTAATAAACTAAATTTAAATAATCTTTGTGTACTTCATATACGACCTCTTTAATATAAAAAGACATACCAAGATTGTTTACCTTTAGTTAACTACCTAAACCGACGGAGTATAGGCCCTACGGTTTTCCAGACGATTATTTAGATGCAGCGTTGACAACTCGGGTTTGGTCCTTACTCGGTACGACCGGACGGCGAGCTACCCATCACTCGTAGTCCGCAAACCCGGTAGGTATAAGTACCTCATCTGCCTAGCCTTTTCCCAACTATATTGGGGTCTGCTTCCAGTCAAGCCGGATTCAGCTTAATACCAGTATTTTACGAGGAGCGGCTGCCTACCAGGCCTCCACAACCCATTAACTGGGGTAACACGGTACTTTATGATAAGACTGGAGTCAGATTTACTGGGTTCTGACTATCCGTAACGACTGCCAAAGATCTCCAAATGACAGCCGGGACCAACGGCTTAACCTATCACATACCCACAAAACGAGACACAATAGTAAAACAATAACACCGCGGTCTCATAGGACCGGTCGGGGATTCATGAATTAACGTGCTTTCCGAGGCAAGGAGGAAACTCGTTATGTTAAGATGGTCACCCATTCACAGACCAACCTAGGCAAGCGTTGCTTAACCTTGAAGATCGACCTGTGCGGCTGTTATTATCTAGCCACGAGCTCCTCAATACATGTCATTGACCCACCTACATTTATTGACATTCTTAATTTCAAAAACGGAAATCAAGACATAAAGCTGTCTTGAATCGAGATCTATTGCGATCCTTTACGTTTTCTAGTAATGAAAAACAGTTCATTGTTTGTTTTTCATGTACCATCGCAGAGATATTAGGAAAAGGTCAATGTACTTTATTGCAAGCTTATCTGGGATAAGGTATACTTACCTAAAATTAGAATTAAAAGTGGTAGCAAATACATATTTGTGTCTTGTTATTTATAGTCAATTTTAAGATTCCGTGCAAATAAACTGTTTTTCTTTATTTCTTTCTTTTTGCTACTAACTTTCTTCACGTTTTTACTTACCTAACTATTTTTATTGTTATCAACTACTTTGGTTATATTTTCTAATTAGCAATTAAATTAAAAATTAAGGATTAACATTATTATTTTATTAATTATACGGTAAGATAAACTTGTTAGGGTACAATCACACTTCGCAGGCGGAAATACCTTGCGCGATAAAACTTCCCATTGAACATTTGCTAATACCTATGTACGGTTTTTTTTCAGGAGGAGCTCGTGGCTAGATAATTACAGCCGCACGGGTCGATCTTCAAGGTTAAGCAACGCTTGCCAACGTTGGTCTGTGGATGGGTGACCATCTTAACATACCGAGTTTCCTCCGTGCCTCGGAAAGCACGTTAGGCCGGAGGTCCCGGCTGTCATTTGTAGATCTTTGGCAGTCGTTACTGATAGTCAGAAATTTCACTCCAGTCTTGTCATGAAGTACCGTGTTACCCCAGTTAATGGGTTGTGGAGGTCTGGTAGGCAGCCGCTCCTCGTAAAATACTGGTATTCAGCTAAATCCGGCTTGACTGGAAGCCGACCCCGATATAGTTGGGAAAAGGCTAGGTAGATGATGAAGGTTTTTTTTTCAAGTGGGGTATCTATATAGGTATATATATAGGTATGGGAGCGGGAGGGTGTGTCAGAGTCTTACTGACTAAACCCCACCGCGTTCCTTCGTTGCCTTCGATTTGGGGGGCATGGACTTACGTTTCGGAATTTCCGTGTTCCCCAGATGCTTCGGCCCTACCGAGCCCCTACAGTTTGCTGACATCTCCTTGAGGCGCGTGTGGAACAGAATGCGCCGTTGACTACTAGGCTCGGTCCGGGTTATTACTGGACTGCCGGACGGCGAGCTACTTAGAGCTCGCCGTCCGCGAGCCCACGGCTACGGTGGTCGGAAAATGGGATCGCGATCTCGGTGGTGGCGGCGTGCGGCGTTTCAGCAAACTGTTGGGGCCCGACAGGGCCGAAGCCTCTGGGGAACAATGAAATTCCGAAAGGTAAGTCCATGTTCCTCAGATCGAAGGCAACGAAGGAACAGGGTGGGGTTTAGTCAGTAAGAGTCTGACACTCCCGTTTTGCTCCGCCCAAGAGTAGGTGAAGTCATTCTGATGATTCCCCTTCCAAAAAAAAACCAAGATAGTGTAAGTAAACCCCATTACACAAAAATAAATATAGGTACCATAGAGCTGTAAAAAACAGTTTTTATAGGTACTTAATAACATTTTTAGTTTTAGTGTTTATTAAAATTATAATTATCAAGTGCTCATAATACTTCCAAGATGTCTGCCGGAACGGTTGTCTACCATACAAAAATATGTTCAGTGGCAATTTTTCTACTTTTTTTTTCATGTAAGTGTTATTCTTAGTCGCGTCATCTTTTATATTTCAACTAGCTGACCGGGCAGTCTTCGTACTGCAGATTTTTTATTTGGGTAGTTTTTTTTTTATTTTTCTCACGTTTTAAACCTTCCCTAGACCTCCACGAACATTTCAAGACCAAGATAAGAAAAATCCGTTCAGCCGTTCTCGAGTTTTAGCGAGACTAACGAACAGCAATTGACTTTTATATACTTGTACGATGCGTACATTTAAGTTACATCATAATTATAATTAATTAGGTACGTAACTATAATAATGCACCCCAATTGCAATTAGAAAATTATTTTATAATTGAAATGTTCCTTAAATGCAGTTAGGTAGTGTTTTTTTATGATACCTTTTATCCTAATAGTCATAGTAAATAAAATTTAAAAAACCCCCGACTACTCTCCACCTCTCAGGTCCTGATAACCTTGAAGACCTGAACCGATTTCCACCAAACATAGCTAAGAACACTCTCGACTGATATACCTTTTAAACAAAAAAAAAACCTCATTAAAGTCGGATTATTCGTTTGGGTGCTACGATGCCACAGACAGACACATATACATCTACACACACAGATACGTCAAACTATAACATCCCGTCGTTTTTGCGTCGGGGGTTAAAAATAATGGGCAATAAATATAATAGCAATAAAATAATATATATAATAATGGGCATCGACGCACTATATTGTAGGTAGTGGGTTTATATTAGTATTTACGCCCTCACACAAACACGCTAGTGACGCAATCATGAATTTTATTTTAACTTTTTTATTGTCTAGCAATTATCATCATCATCACCTCAGTCGAAAGACGTCCACTGCTGGACCTAGGCCGCCCCCTAGCGTCGCCACAACGGCCGGTCCTGTGCGTCTCGCATCTATCGGATTCCCGCGATTTTACAATAATTTCTTGATTATTTTAGGATAAAAAATATTATAATTTTAATAATATTATCTGTATTTTAAAAATAGCCGATTTTTGGTTCTTTTCTCTGGAACCCTGACCGCAGGTAACTTGGACCCTTTTCCCGATACCGGTGGGTTACTATTTTTTATATTTTAAAATGTTTTTTTTTTTCAATATGGGTTTGTAAAAAAAAAAATATAATTTGTACATGTTTATCAAATGAATAAATAAAATCAAAAACAATTAATTATAACTTTACAAACTGCAAATTTACGAATTGTTTCTCTAAATAAACTTTCTATATACTTACTAAATAAAGCTAATTTTTCATTTGTCAAAAAAAGTCGTATGATACTCGTGAGTAGTTGGTTATTACCGTTCTTGGCTCATACCGCCGCGACGGTAATAACCAACATTACACACTTGTATCATAATCTACTATACTACTACAGATCGCAGTGTGTGTGATTTCGGAGTGAGGAATGAAGATTGGTACTATATGCAGTTGTTGATGGACACCGCGCAAGACGTGGTGAGGAGCACGTACGGCCTCATAGAACGCGTCGAGTTCATCAAACAGAAACATTTGAACACGCCAGCTTTATATTATAACTGCACTTTTACGAATTGTTTCTTTAAATAAACTTTTTATATAACTACTAAATAAAACTAATTTTTCATTTGTCAAAAAAAGTCGTATGACACTCGTGAGTAATTGGTTAATACCGTTCTTGGCTCATACCGCCGCGACGGTAATAACTAACATTACACACTTTTTTATTGTTATAAACTAGTGCTTGACTGCGATCCCACCTGATGGTAAGCAGTGATGCAATCGTCGATGGTGAGGCGCACTAGCTCTAGCCTTGAAAATTGTATATCACAGTCTACTATTAAACGTGACGGTAATCCACCAGATCGCAGTGTGTGTGATTTCGGAGTGAGGAATGAAGATTGGCACTATATGCAGCTGTTGATGGACACCGCGCAAGACGTGGTGAGGAGCACGTACGGCCTCATAGAACGCGTCGAGTTCATCAAACAGAAACATTTGAACTCGCCAGCTTTTGAGGTATTTCGTTTTCTTTTTTTCACGACTACCCGTAAAAGGAGTGTTATTTAAGTGGGAAAAAAATAACATTACAAATAAATATTTACACAAAATAAAAAACGGGAAATAAGGTATATATTCATATGTTAGCGGGTTTTCTGGGGCCCAATCCTATGAATTTGCCACGGGCCTCAGATGATATACAACATGTAACATAATTAACGCACATCCTCTTGGGGAGTCATTGTACTCATCATTATGAACCACTTTTACTATAGGACCAAACCTGAAATCGAGAAAAAATAATCAGCTGTTCCATACATTTTGCCGGAATAAGCGAACATAAATGTAGAGCCAATGGCAATGCCAGAAAGCCCGTCCTTTGCTGCCCCCCCCCCCCCACAAGTGAAGAACTAAGGTCTACTGTCCACAGATGAGTTGATGTAACGACAGCCATTTGAGCGATTATTTTTCTGGAATTCTTGACGGAAAGAGAGTTACGTACTTAATAAATCAATAATTTGTTAATTGCTATTTTATTTACTTCAAAATATACAGAGTACTAACTTAGGGTCAGCTCACACCGAGACGCGACGCTGCATGCACATTTTAATAGAGTGACTCAAAATAGAACTTTATTTGCTAAACGAAAAGATACACATTTCTTGTGAGAATTTAGAATACGTTGCTTCATGCAGCACTGCGCCTCGTGACGCCTCACGGCGTCGCGCTGCGCCTCGTGACGCCGCGCGGTGTCTCGCTGCGCAGCGGAACGTTTTTACATTCACGACGTCGTGTTGCCAATGATTTTACTATGCACCTCGCAACGTTGCGATGCGTCTCGCGGTGGTGCGCGGCGTAGCACGAAATCACTGGCCTCTTCCTGCATCATCGCGTCGCGTCGCGTCTCGGTGTGAACTGACCCTAAACGTCGAATATTCGAAACTGACACTTATCTCCTTGTTTTAAGATTGGTTATGTGATGTTCACCCTATTCGAGAAGTATAGGAAGATGATTGATAAGTACAACTCGAGTATGACTATGGGTAGAGGTCACTTCATGATGGAACTCCTCATGTACCTGGAAGAAATTGAAACCCACCACTGGGAAATAGAACATTTAGGTAAGTACAGTCAGGGTTGGGCAGTACCTATTTAAATTACTTGTAACTAATTAAAATCATCATCATCATCTCAGCCGAAAGACGTCCACTGCTAGACATTGACCCCCCCAAGCGTCGCCACGACGACCGGTCCTGTGCGTCTCACATCCACCGGATTCCCGCAACTCTCGCCAGGTCATCGGTCCACCTTGTGAGAAGCCTCCTAACACTGCGTCTCCTGGTACGTGGCCGCCACTCCAGAACCTTCCGTCCCCATCGACCATCCGTCCTGCGAGCAATGTGCCCTGCCCACTGCCATTTTTAGTTTGACGATTCTACGGGCTATGCCAGTTCAAACCTTGGTTCTCTTTTAGTAACATGTATTCCATTCCTCTTCTTCACATGACCATACCAACACCGATTTCCTTTCAATTTTTCAGTCACTAGTGTCTTTTTAAAACTTCCTCTAATATACTCATTTCTCTGTTTATCCTTTCTCGTCACACCACACATCCATCTCAACATTCTCATCTCCGCTACACGTAATCTTTTTTCTATCATATGCTATGCTATTTTCCAAAAGTAATTTTCAAGGCTGTGTCGAAATCGACGTCGAGACAGCCTTCAGCTAGCAAGCGCAGCGCTGAATTCACTAGCGCCAATATGAATGAAGTCAGTTCACACCGAGACGCCACGCGACGATGCAGGAAGAGGCCAGTGATTTTGTCTGCGCCGCGCGCCGCCGCGAGACACATCGCAACGTTGCGAGGCGCACAGTAAAATCGTTGGCAACACGACGTCGTGAATGTAAAAACGTTCCGCTGCGTTTCCCAACTATATTGTGGTCGGCTTCCAGTCAAGCGAGAGCCTATCAATGATAAAAAAATATTAATAATAATTTCTTTTCCAGCAAACATGCTTCATGAAATTGAAAGAAAATACAACGTAACTGGTGGTTTGCGTACAAAGTATCACGAAATGACGTCCAAAGAGAAGAACGCTCTTATAGAACAAATAAAGGCTCGCCATCGTGACCGTAAACTCAGCAGCAGCAAAATATATAAGATCAAACAGAAGGTTCTGGACCGGCTGACTCCTACGCCGTCAACCAAAAAACCGCGTCCTTTCCCAATAGACTATGGCTGGGAAATAGATTATTGGTGGAGGAAAAAGTAGTCGAGAGATCTACCATTCCATCATCTAGTATCATCATTTTATAGAGTCATCCAATACAAGAAAACTGTGCCCATTCCCTATTATACTACGGCTGGGGTAAAAAAAAAAGGAGCAGAGAGATATCGCCATTTCATCATCAAATTTCTATTGGATTTCATCATTTTATAGAGTCTTCTAACACAGGAAACATCCCTCTTTCTCGATAGATTATGACGGGAGATAGATTACATATGGAGGAAAAGTAGTCATCATCATCATCTACTTTCTCTTTCTCGGTAGACTACAAAGGGAGATAGATTCATCATCTACCTAGCCTTTTCCCAACTATATCGGGGTCTGAAACTCGGTATATTAAGATGGTCACCCATTCACAGGCCAGCCTTGGCAAGCGTTGCTTAACCTTGAAGATCGACCCGTGCGGCTGTTATTATTTAGCCACGAGTTCCTCTGGCTGGGAGATAGATTATGTAAAGGAAACCTACAATTCCGTATCATACCATCAACATTCTTTTGGAAAGAATCTTTTATTCTGTACCTACTCTACTATGTTAAGATAAAAATACATTTATGTCTTTGGATTTCAAATAAACCTTCTAATGTTCACACATGTATTTTATTTATTTTGAAATTTGTGTTTACTTAAGGGGGAAGCGTTACCCTGACGCTTCCCCCTTAGTAAGCCTCCATAAGCTCACTTAAGTCTAGGAACGTTTTTGACCTTGAAAAAATCGTTCCTCGATTTATATGAACCAAGAGGGATGTATTGATGATTTTATTGTTGTAATTATGTAACTACATAGTTACGTTCTACAGAGGGAAAAAAATATTTTTAACTTCATACAACCTACCACTGGCCTGCAAATCGCAAAAAACGTAAGAAAATTTGAATTTCGCGGGCTACCCTGACGCTTCCCCCTTAAGATATAGTTATTAGTAGTTTATTGGTAAGGTCTTCTTATAATTCGTCATATACAGAACTACGAGTAGCTGCTGCCAGCGTGAAACTAGAAAATAATATTGCCTATGTTACAGTACAGCCGTCATAAGTTGGCGAGTCTGAAGTTAGGCTCTGCGAATTTTGGCGCTTGAAAACTCGTACAAAAATAAAGGTTTATAAAAAAATAATGCAATTTGCAGATGTCAATGCTGTTACAAACTGTTATTGGCATTTATTTTTTTGAAACCTTTATTTTTGTACGAGTTTTCAGACGCTAAAATTTGCAGAGCCTAACTTCAGACTCGCCAACTTATAACGGACGTACTGTACTCAGTGAAGATGTAACTTTATAATACCCAACGAAAGAATTTTTGAAATCGGCCAAGTACGTATCGAGCCGAACTTATGAGTATTTTAGGCTGAATAAACTGGTTATTTTGATAAACTGATAAATCTTGATTCCGTCACTAGTGTGTAAAAGGGTGTACATTATTCCAGTTACTCAGTATATTGACTTATTTCAGTATACATTGACATCTACACCTGTTTAATTTAACCTATCAATACCCGCGAAACGAGACACAATAGTAAGACAATAATAGCGCGGTCCTATGAGACCGGTCGGGGATTCATGAATTAAACGCTCAAAACTGCTATTAATAAAATTATAAAAATACAGATCTTATAAGTACAGTAGGTATAAGTACGGTCTTCTAGTAAGTACATCACATCCAAACAGAACTGAGTTCTTAGAAATCCAAATATTTTTGAAAAAAAAAAATGAGCCTCCTCAAATGTTGCTCGAGGCTCGTGGCTATTGAGCCATTGACAGACAACTATCGGTACAGTAATCGCGTATTTAATACTCATCATCTACCTAACCTTTTCCCAACTATATTGGGTTCGGCTTCCAGTCAAGCCAGAATTAGCTAAATACCAGTATTTTACGAGGAGCGGCTGCCTACCAGACCTCCACAACCCATTAACTGGGGTAACACGGTACTTCATGGCAAGACTGGAGTCAGATTTACTGACTTCTGACTAACCGTTACGACTGCAAAAGATTTACAAAAGACAGACGGGACCTACGGCTTAACGTGCTATCCAAGGCACGAAGGAAACTGGTTATGTTAAGATGGTCACCCATCTACAGACCAACCTTGGCAAGCGTTGCTTAACCTTGAAGATCGACCTGTGGGGCTATTATTATCTAGCCACGAGCTCCTCGCGTATTTATTACTCTTACATACAAACTAATCAAATATTTTTCTCAGCAGCGCAGAATTTGAGCCAGCTACTAAACGGGTCCATATACAACGAACTATCTTGGCCAGTAAAGGTTCTACTCATAAAAGATCGTCTCAACAATACTAAAAATCAGATAAGCCGGTCTAATGTAGCTAGAGCGAACCAGGAATTTGCTGAGACTGACACTAAAACGGAGATTGAGACTAAAATTGAGACTACTACAGTAGCTTACGTCAGTGTGAATCCTATTCCTGAACGAAGAATGCCTCCAATTGAAGCTTTAGTCGCTGAACGAAGACAAGAAACACCTAAAGATAGTAATAATGATGATGACAATAGTATGAGACTAAAACTCTTTCGTCTGATGTATGAAACGATACGAGATAGCGATCTAAAATGTAAGAGAGCTGAGTTGATTAGAGCTAACTATGAAAATTCATCCACTTTTGAAGTTGGATATCTAATGGGAGATGTTATGGATAAGTATAATATAATGTCCGATATATCTATGACGCTAAATCGTCTGTTTCATGAGTGGAAACCGATAGAGCATATAAATGCTTATGAACAGATTTCGAATCAGGCGATTGAGATCAATCATCTGATTGAAATGATGAAAGGTATTAGCAAGAAAAAAGAGGAATCGAAGAAAACGAGACTTTAACTCAAAAAGAAGGAGAGATTTGAACTCGATAATTTTGAAGGTTATTCTAAAGTGAATAAAGTTTTGATTCCCTTGAAAAAACTTGCTTTGATTTTCTTTTTCTATTTTTTAGGGTTATTTACCTCAAAAGAAATGGAACACTTATAGGATCACTTTGTTGTCCATCTGTCTGTCTATTTGTCAAGAGCCTTTGTCTCGGGAATGTAAAAAGGTCTTCTTCTACTAGGCGTTAGTCCCGGCTTTTGCCAGGGTCCGCCTTCCGGCTTAGCTTGCTCCACTTTGCCCGGTCTTCTACATCCCTGACAGTAAGGCCATTGGCTCTCATGTCGGACTTGACGACGTCCAGCCAGCGCTTGCGAGGGCGACCACGAGACCTACCGCCAAGGACAGCCATATTCATGCATCTCCGGCCAACGTACTCCATAGGGCGACGCATGATGTGGCCATACCATCGCAGACGACACTCCTGCAGTTTTTCCCCCACGTCACGGACACCAAGACTACCTCGGATGAACGAGTTGCGTATGCGATCGGATCGCGTTACGCCGCTCATCCACCTCAGCATCTTCATCTCCGTGACGCGAAGCTCCTGGGTGTGTCTGCTTAGTGCTGGCCAACACTCGCCGCCGTACAGGAGGACAGGACGTATGATGCATTTATATATCTGTCCCTTAAGCTTCGGAGGCATTTTGCGGTCGCATACAACGCCCGTTACCTCTCGCCATTTTGCCCAAGCCGCGCCTATACGTGCTTGGACATCGTCGTCCACGTTGCCAGACTCGTGCAGCACAGATCCAAGGTACCTGAACGTATCGGAGCTTGTGATCCGGTCCGAACCTATTCGGATGGTATTTGAATCCGTGCCGCCACAGGACATGTACTCAGTCTTCGCCACATTTAGTCTCAGACCGCCGTTTTCCAGCGTGTCCTTCCAAATGTTGACCTTCCGCTCAAGTTGGGCTCTGCTCTGGCCAACGAGGGCGATGTCATCGGCATACATCATTAGCCATGGAGGCTGATCTTGGATGTATGCCGTAACTACATCGAGCACAACGTTAAACAAGAACGGGCTAAGAGCCGATCCTTGGTGAACGCCAACAGATATTGGAAAGACTTTGGATTCGCCAACCGCGGTCTGGACAGAGGACACGGAATCGCGATACATGTCTCTGATAATGTCAATATAGGCCTCGGGCACACCCTTGAAGCGAAGTGCCCACCAGATGGAATACAGTCGAAGGCCTTCTGCAGGTCTAAAAAGGCCATATGCAGAGCTCTCCTTCTCTCTCTGTAAGCCTCAGTCAGAGTCCGCAAGGCGAACACTGCGTCCATGGTGCTGTTACCCGCCCGAAAGCCATATTGACACTCAGAGACAGTACACTCGCTACGGAGCTCGCTCGAAGAGCTTCATGGTGTGGCACATGATCTTAATACCGCGGTAGTTACTACAATCCTGTACGCTACCTTTGCCTTTATAAATAGGAATAATGAGGCTTGATCGCCACTGGTTCGGCATTTCCTTGGTGGTCAGGATGCGGTTGTAAAGATCCGTCAGAAGGTCCACACCATGTGAGCCCATGGCCTTCCACACTTCGATTGGCACATTGTCAGGCCCGACCGATTTCCGGTTCTTCATGTGGCGAAGAGCAATGCGAGTTTCGTCGGGGGAAATAGGGGAAATAAGACCAAGGTTAGGAGGCGGTTCGGGAGGAAGGTTATGGGGATGCTGTTTGTTAGACAGCTCCTCGAAGTATGTGCACCATCTCTCCTTAACAGAGGGGGCATCATAGAGCAGCTTACCCTGGGCGTCCCTTACACAGAGGCATTTGCTAATGTCCCGTGTAGCTTTTTCCCGGGCACGCGCCAGCTTAAAAATAAGCTTTTGCCCCTCCGCCGTTTCCAGCTTGTCGTACAAGGGCGCCAAACTTTTGCTGCGGGCTCTGGCTACTGCTTTTTTGCAAGCGCGCTTAGCCGCCCCATATGCCTCCCTGTCCTCCGGAGAGTTGGATCCCTGCCACTTTTTAAATAAACCCTTCTTCTTCCGGGTCGCCTCCTGCACCCCGTCATCCCACCACCACGTCTCCCTGTCCATGGTGCGACCACCACGAGAAGTGCCAAGGACACGCTTACCCGCGGCGGTGATTGCTGAATGAATCCTACTCCATATCTCTTGAGCGGACTCATGCGGAGAACTGATCTCGAGGTGCTCGACCTCCGCGATGAATTCCGTCAGTCTAGGACCATTAAGCAACCACCACTTGGTGCGGGGATTGCGTTTCTGAGTCATTTTTTTCCTTGGTACGATCGCCAGGTCCATGACAAGGAGGCGGTGTTGAGCCGTTAAGCTTTCGCCTGGGATAACCTTACAGTTGGTAACCTTGCCAATGTTGCACCGTCGCACCAGCAGGTAATCAATTTGGGTTGAGTGTGAACCACCACGGTACGTAATGAGATGCTGGGGTTTCTTCTGAAAGAATGTATTCACGATGGCTAGGTCCGACACAGCGCAGGTCCTGAGTATGCTGCCTCCCTCTGCATTTAGTTGGCCATAGCCAAAACCACCGTGAACACGTCCGTACTCTCCAGCGCGCTGACCTACGTGACCGTTGAGATCCCCCCCAACCAAAATATCCTCAGAATTCGGAATAGCGCGCAATACGTCCTCGAACTCATCCCAGAAGGCCTCCTTTTCAGACTCACAGCAGCCAGTTTGAGGAGCATAGGCACTGACTAGGTTCGTTACCGACCCTTCGATCAGCACCTTAACTCGCATCAACCGGTCGCTGTATCGGTCTACTTCAAGAAGTCCATCCTGAAGGTCCTTAGACAGTACTACGGCTACTCCGTTCCTGCCCGATGGTGATCCGGTGTACATTAGCCGGTACCCCTGCCCGATGTCACGGGACTTATTCCCCTTCCAGCGCGTCTCCTGAAGGAAGGCGCACTGGACCCGACGTTTCGCAAGTACGTCCGCGAGTTCTCTGCAGCGTCCAGTTAGAGAGCCAATGTTCCAGGTGGCAAAGCGGAGCTTCTTTTTGGGTACTAACTTCTTTAGCCGTGCCCGTACTTGACACGGTAGCCCTAGCCCACTTATCGCAGGTTTAAGGCGATGTGCCTGCGCGTCGTTGTTCGGCGACGCCCTAGCCCAAGTACCCACTCTATTCCTTGCCCAATCCATTTTTATACGACTGAGGTTGGTTTTACGAGGGGCGACCAGCCGTCTGACCCCCACAACCCTACGAGAGGGAAACCAGGATCGCCAGAGCCTCGTCCGTTGAACAGCAGGGTGCACCGCTAGCAGGTGAGGTTGGCTTGGGTCCTTAGGATGTAAACGGACCCCAATCACCCCTAAACAATGGGAATGTAAAAAGGTATCGAGTTGAAAATTATACTCCAGTCTGCGGTTCTTTGAAACTGTGAAAAATTTAACTTCTAAGTTATCGAAAAAATAAAGATTATGTTGCATAAAACTTAAATATTTGGCCACTCTCGAGGCAATCAAAATTCATAGGGTACTTCTCATAGACCCAGAATTCCTAAATTTGGCATGAAATAAGGACTCATGTATAGAAAAAGTAGTCCAAAGAATCTGAAAACTGTTTTGTAGTTACGTCTCAAAAAAATTTTTTTGGCTATTGGTAATGAAAACCCTATCAAATGACTGGTCCATCAATAGTGTTATGTTACCCTGGAACTTTCACACTTTACTCTAAAGCCGGATTTACATTACGAAACTAGTGCCACGCATGATAAAACTAGTTTCGTGAAACAAATCTCAGCACATGTGAATCTACTTTCGTTATTATAGTGTCATGAATGATGGGGGATGGGCTGCTCGCGTCCGTAGGATTTACTTGAATTTCGACCACCCTACACGTGTCCCCTGGGTAGTGCTAAACGAGCAGTAAATCTGGTGGTAGGCCATTGCATCGGCTGCCGGCTTAAAGATTACCACCCACCAGACAAAGCCATGCCGCCAAGCGATCCGTCGTGTTCCGGCATGATGTTTGGTGAAGCCGTACGGTGGAGGATAGGTCTGAGCAGTTGTGTTGCGATGTGTACCGGGTATGATGCACCAGCTGTTGTTGTGCCGGATGTTTGATCATGGAGGGTCGCGGGATCCGAAGCACGGTGCTCCGCTGGCCGACCGTAGACAGTTGGGGGCCCAAGTAGTGTGCCAGCCACACACGAAAGGCTGCCCCGCCATCTGCGAAAAATCCCAGGGTGGCCCCATCGTGCCGGTTGGCGACCGGATGGGAGGACCCGATGGCGATCCTTGGGGGGGTTCGGGCGTCCCCGCAGTCTCCAGATCAAACCTCCATTGGCGCAGCAATTCTGAGTGTGTTATTGGGTCTAACATCGCATCACCTCGCTCAACTGCTATCTTCCACCATTCCTATTCACTCCAAACCCAAACAACAATGAAAAAAGGTAAAAAGAAAAGCAGGTGTCGACAGCGGTTGCACGTCCTCCCATTCCAAGTGCATCTCTCGAATATTCGAGGGATGCACTCCAATATCAATGCGGTCCACCACCACCTTGAAACCGATAAGCCACACTTGCTTTTCTTGACGGAGACGCAGATTAGATGTCCGTCAGATGCGGCGTACCTCAACTACCCGGGATACTCACTGGAGCATCACTTCCGACAGCGTGCCGGGGTCTGTGTGTACGTCCGCAATGACATCTGCTGCCAGCGTCTCCGTCACCTTGAAGACCCCGATTTTTCAACCTTATGGCTGTTGGTGGACACAGGTATGGACAAAATTGTCTATGCCTGTGTCTACCGATCCCACAGCGGTGATCAGGAGACAACTCGGTTATTTGACCACCTCGGTATGGCCGCCGATACGGCCCTGCATCGGCACCCTGATGCGCAGTTCGTCGCTCTGGGGGACTTTAACGCCTGTCATCAAGACTGGCTTTTCCCATACCAGAGGATTGACCACGCTGGGAGAGAAGCGCGAAACTTTGCAGTTTCAATGGGGCTCTCTCAGTTGGTAAAGCAAGCGACAAGGGTGCCTGATATTGCTGGTCATACTGCCAATTGTCTGGACCTTCTGCTGACAACCGATCCAGACAGATGTATCGTAACAGTTTCCTCACCACTCGGAACTTCAGATCACTGTCTGGTGAAATCTGTAACGTCCTTCTCGCCACCTGACTGCGACTCACGCGGTGAACGGCGAGTGTGGCGTTACAAGTCAGCAGATTGGGATGAGATGGGGCACTTCTTTGCGTCTTATCCTTGGCAGCAGGTCTGCTTCTCTTCGGAAAATCCGTCGAGCTGTGCGGAGGCAATTTCCGATGTGGTGCGTCAAGCTATGGAGTATTACATCCCACATGGTGACGTACCCGTCGGTAGCTCAGCCCGCCCATGGTTCAACGCCGGCTGTGCTGAAGCTGAAAAGCGAAAGCACTCGGCGTTTCTTTCCTGGGTGGATGCTCGTGACCGCAAAGCTCCGGACCTGAACTCAAAGAAGAGAGCCTTCAACCATGCTGCCAAGTCCTACAAAAAGGCACTAAGGAAGGCTCGCTTCGATCGCATTTCCCACATTGGCCAGAAGCTCTCTGCGCAACCGTCCGGTAGCAGAGCATTCTGGTCCCTTGCCAAGTCGGTCGAAGCGAACTTCTGTCGGCCCACATTGCCTCCGCTGGTTCGGCCAGATGGAACACTAGCTCATACGGCGAGAGAGAAAGCGGGTCTCTTTGCATCTCTCTTCGCCCATAATTCTCGTCTTGACACTGGCAGTGCTACTCCACCGACTCTGCCTCACTGTGGCACCTCGATGCCCGAAGTCCGTATAAGGAACAAAGAGGTTCTGAGAGCACTGTGTCGTCTAGACGTGAATAAGGCTAGTGGACCAGATGGTATTCCAGCGATTGTTCTCAAGGCATGTGCGCCCGAGTTGTCTCCTGTTCTGACACGCTTGTTTCGCCTCTCATATAGGACTGGTATAGTGCCGAAGTCCTGGAAGCTTGCCAACGTGCAGCCCGTGCCCAAAAAGGGCAGTCGTGCCGATCCTACCAACTATCGGCCGATTTCAATAACCTCCATACTCTGCAAGATTATGGAGCGTGTATTGAACTCGCGCCTCATGTCATACCTGGAAGGTAACGATCTCCTCAGTGACCGACAGTACGGGTTTCGTCGCAATCGGTCTACTGGGGACCTACTAGTGTATGCCACTCACCTGTGGGGCGAGGCCCTCGAGAAGAATGGAGAAGGACTTGCAGTCTCCTTAGACGTCTCGAAGGCCTTCGATAGGGTATGGCACGCTAGCCTTTTGAGTAAGCTTCCAGCGTACGGCATCTCTCCTGGCCTGATTAACTGGATAAAAGACTTCCTGAGTGAACGGTCCCTCCGAGTTGTTGTCGACGGATGCTCATCAGAGCCCATGATAACTAATGCCGGAGTTCCTCAGGGGTCTGTTCTCTCTGCAACTCTCTTCCTGCTCCATATCAACGATCTGCTGCTGCCCGGTATCTATGGGTATGCAGATGATAGCACAGTTGTAGAGAGATACATGCCGAGTACTCAGGCTAGTAGGGAGCTAATCCAGTCTGAAAGAGAGGCTATGGTAGAGCGTACGAATGACTCACTTCAGGCAGTCTCCAAGTGGGGCGAAGCCAATTTGGTGGGATTCAACGCCACCAAAACACAAGCGTGTCTATTCACCGCTAAAAGGAGCCCGTTCACCTTGGCTCCTGCTTTCCGGAATGTATCCCTGGAATGCACCGACCGCCTTCAGCTCTTGGGAGTTGAAATTTCCTCCGATCTGAACTTTGGGCGGTTCATTGAGTCCAAAGCCAAGATAGCTGCTAGGAAACTCGGCGTTTTGGCAAAGGTCCGGCAGTACTTCACACCGGGTCAGCTTCTAATGTTATACAAAGCACAGGTCCGATCGTGTGTGGAGTACTGCAGCCACATATGGGCTGGAGCTGCAAAATGCCACCTGGCAGCTTTGGACTCAGTGGAAAGGCGTGCAAAGAGGTTAATTGGGGATCCAGATTTGGCTAACTCCAATCTACAAAGCCTTGAGCACAGGCGCAGGGTAGCCAGCCTTTCGGTTTTTTACAGGATGCATTTCGGAGAGTGTGCGCAGGAATTGCATGAATTGATTCCGTCATCCCCTTTCCACCATCGGACAAGCCGTCGTACAGCGGGTATCCACCCTTACGTTGTCCAAACCTCTACGGTCCGGACTAAGCGTTTCGCCTCGTCCTTCATACCGCGTACATCGAGGGATTGGAACAATCTGCCTGCTGCGGTTTTTCCGTCCGATTATGATTTGGGTGTCTTCAAGGCTAGAGTGAATAGGCTTTTAATAAACTAGTGCGCCTCACCATCGACGATTGCATCACTGCTTACCATCAGGTGGGATCGCAGTCATGCACTAGTTTATAACGACTAAAAAAAAAAAAAAAAAAAAAAAGAAATTATCAGCATCGCAGGTGCTGTCGCGACACTAGTTTCGCGTCGCATTTGCATGATGAAATTAGTTGCATGACATTCGTTTCACAAAAAATATGCGTACCTATAGCATATACTCCAGTATCACGAAAGTAATGCATGCATTGTAAAACTGAACGTTTGCACGTGAAATTACTGGTGAAATTAGTGTCATAAAACAAATTTCATGCCGTAATGTAAATTCGGCTTTAGACAGGCTTTTGTCCAATAGTGAGACAGCATTTGATTATAAAAAATACCTATTACGAAAAGAGTTCCGAGTATCCATGTGAGGAAGAATGTAGAGGAAGAGGGAGGCCAAAGAAAAGATGTATAGATTGTGTGAGGACTGATATGAAAGAAAAGGGAGTTAGTGGTAGCTAGGTTACACTACCACTAACTCCCGGGGTGACAGAACAGAACAAAAAAAACGTGTTGCGCCAATCCCAAATAACAGGGGGCAAAGACAGAAAGAAAAAGAGGAATAATAAACAAATACTAATTACAAATAAGTACTTAACGATAAAATATAAACGATTATTAATGAATTTTTTGTATCGCTGTAAATTTTCAGATAATTGTTTTTATTAATTTGCGAGCATAAAATGGCGGTGTTTTCGATCAAGTTTTATTGTTTTCTAACTCGTAAGTAAACATTTCTTCTCCATTTTTAACCTTTTTTAAAATTGATATTTAAGTTAGTGCTTGACCGCGAAGCCACCTGATGGTATGCAGTGATGCAATCGTTCATGGTGAGGCGCACTAGTGCATTAAGACCCTACAGTTCCCGGCACGTAAGTTGGCAAGAGTCGTTAGTTGCGCAGAAATCATTTTTTAGATCTATTTGGTGGTCAAGCGGGACGCGTGGTATGAGGTAGCGCCGCCGATCAAAGAAATAAACTCTTCAGCTTTATAATTTAAATCGGTACAACCGACTATTACTAGCTTCAACACCCAGACTTAGGACATCATCATCTACCTAGCCTTTCCCCAACTATATTGGGGTCAGCTTCCAGTCAAGCCGGATTTAACTGAATACCAGTATTTTACGAAGAGCGGCTGCCTACCAGACCTCGACAACCCATTAACTGGGGTAACACGGTACTTCATGGCAAGACTGGAGTCAGATTTACTAGCTTCTGACTATCCGTAACGACTGCCAAAGATCTACAAATGACAGCCGGGACCTACGGCTTAACGTGCTTTCCGAGGCACGAAGGAAACTCGGTATGTTAAGATGGTCACCCATCCACAGACAAACCTTGGCAAGCGTTGCTTAACCTTGAAGATCGACCTATGCGGCAGTTATTATCTAGCCACGAGCTCCAAAATTATTATTATTATTATGAGCCTGTCGTGTCCCACTGCAGGGCAAAGGCCTCCCTTCCAATTTTCTACATTTTCTTGTCTTGAGCCACTCCCGGCCAATCCTTTAGGAAGGAGTCCAAGTCGTCATGTCATCTCCTTCTGGGCCTACCGCGTCGCCGGTTCCTGCTGTTCGGAACCCAGTCCGTTGTCGCCTTCGCCCAATTATGTGGCGACATGCGGCAGATATGGCCTGCCCAATCGCATTTTATTTTAAGGGCTGAGTTTAGTAACCTACTTCTGTGATTTTTGTTAAAATACTAATTAATAAAAAAAATATGTTTTTATAGTATCATGGCACACGTGGCGATCATTGGCGAATCCAGAATCGTTCTACTACGATGATAAAATGGGCTGGCATGAGAAGAGGAAGATAATGCTTCTGTCAATGGACCTCTTCAAAGAGAGTCTGTTGAACATGCGTCAGATTATTGAGGTTAGGAACGAACACGATATGCTCATCTCTTTTAATGTGGGAATGATTATGGGTAAGTTGGTTTTTAACCGCCTTCAAAAAGGAGAAAGAAAGAAAAAAAAGAAAGAAAGAAAACATATTTATTCCGCCCTAAATGGACGCACACTAAAATATACAATCTATATAATTAAAACTAGCTTTTACCCGCGGCTTCGCTCCCGTCAAATGACTACCCTACATATCCTACGCTACCCTACCCTACCTTCCCTACCTACCCTACACTACCCTACCTACCCTACACTACCCTACACTACCCTACAGTACCCTACACTACACTACGCTACCCTATACTACCCTACACTACCCTACACTACCCTACACTACCCTACACTACCCTACACTACCCTACACTACCCTACACTACCCTACACTACCCTACACTACCCTACACTACCCTACACTACCCTACCTTACCCAACTTTTTTTTTTTAGATTTAAACTATCCTATCTCTCAAGTTGGATCGAACTGCACATGGTGTGCGAATTTTATTATAATCGGTTAAGTGGTTAAGGAGTCCATTGAGGACAAACATTGGGACACGAGATTTATATATATTAAGATTTAGAATAACGCACTCTAAAAATATTTGAACAGCTATCGGGCAAGTGTGGACCCGGCATTAACTTTATGGCATCAAAGACACTATTCCCTAAACATTAAAGACAGAACACAGTTGTTTATGATGTTTAAATGTTATCTATTGCAAGTTATTATCTGTGGTCACTTGCACCTGACCACGGAGGTTCTATGAACCCAATTTTTTTTTCTACTTTTTTATAAAAATCTTAATGCGGTTCACTAAATACATCTACTTACCAAGTTTCAACAATATAACTCTTATAGTTTCGGAAAAAAGGCCTGTAACATACGGACGGACAGACAGACAGACCGACAGACAGACGAATATATAAGGGTTCCGTTTTTTGCCATTTGGCTACGGAACCCTAAAACAGTCTATCTAAAGACTGGTAACTGCCCCGACTAAATAACCAGCAGTGATGGCCCAGTGGTAACTGCCCTGACTTGCAAGTTGTAGGTCGCGGGTTCAAACCCGGTCAGGCGCATTACTTTGTGTAATTTATTTCATCACCACTGCTCTCAAAACGGTGAAGGAAAACATCGTGAGGAAACCGGCATGTCCTAGAACCAAAAATTCGAAGACATTTTGTCACATCCAGAAATACACAATGGGCCCCCGTGGTGGATTATTGTCCATCCCCTCTCCTAGAGAGGACGCCTGAGTCCCAGCAGTGGGAACATTATAAGGCCGATAATGCTAGTGCTAATGCCAAAGACTAACTTGACTCAAGTGAGCGCTCAGCGTAAACCATCATTCTACTCCTCAGGTAGAATCAGAGAAAAATACCGCTTCATGATAGAAACTTACCGAGACGTACTGGATCAATTTGAAAAAAGATACTACGCAAAACCGCCAGGAATCCCGTACATAGCGGCCATGCATACGGTCATTGCACTAGAAACGATGCACTACCTCGAGCAGGAGATTGACAAACTGGTTGATGTCCTGGTAGAGGAAGGGTCGAGCGACCTGAACTCCAACAGAATAATAATTGGGCAGACTGAACCCCGGGCCTGGTGGAAAGAAGATGAGACGAAGCCACCCAATAAAACTGAGATAGAGAAATTGGAAGAGGATATTGGCCCCCTAGGAGCACCCACTGGTAGGCCAAAGGGAATGCGTGGTAAGTTATTGGACCATTTCAGTCAGAAGACCAGTCAGATCAGATAGAGGAGCTCGTGGCTAGATAATAACAGCCGCACAGGTCGATCTTCAACGTTCAACATCTGCAACGCTTGCCTAGGTTGGTCTGTGGATGGGTGACCATCTTAATATAACGAGTCTCCTCCGTGCCTCGGAAAGCACGTTAAGCCGTTGGTCCCGGCTGTCATTTGTAGATCTTTGGCAGTCGTTACGGATAGTCAGAAGCCAGTAAATCTGACCCCAGTCTTGCCATGAAGTACCGTATTACCCCAGTTAACGGGTTGTGGAGGTCTGGTAGGCAGCCGCTCCTCGTAAAATAATGGTATTCAGCTAAACTATAAAATATAGTTGGGAAAAGGCTAGGTAGATGATGTAGATGATTTCAGTCAGAAGACGTCCAACTCTGGACAGAGGCGGGAGCAGCGTTTCCAGAAGTCCGAATAAAACCGGACACTGTAAGGCTTTTTGGTTATTATAATAACTTAACTATATACAAATACTAACAATTTAAATAAAAAACTTAAGTTAAACCTAGCTATGTACATATAATACAAATATAAAATATACACTCAGGCGTCGAAGTACTCCTCCACATCGCTGTCATCTGGAAATGTGCCCAGAAGGCTGGCGGCATTGCCACGTTGTATGGCAATGCTAATTCTTTGGGCGAAGAACGAGCCAGCCCTCTGGTCCCGCAAAGTGTCGATCAGACGGCGTGAAATATCTTTAAAAAGAAAACGCGCACTCGGACCCCATGACCCAAGAGTTTCAACCCCAAACGGCTCAAAACTGTAATTACCAATAAGATTACAGTATTTGCGCCGTTTGAGGGACTCAGCAGCCGCGGCGGCAGCGCCGGCACAGCCCGCCGAACTAGGAACATGGGATGGCGCAAGGGTGTCGACGCAGGTTGCGTCCCACACCAGAGGCCTACCCACCTTCCATGGCACCAACGTCATACCGTCTGGTCTCTTCCCATCGTCACGTACCAAGCCGTTAGGTTCTAGTACAGCAGGTACCCCAGCGGTGACAAGAGCTCGACGGATAATGTCGTTGATGCTAGCGTGTCGTGCTATGCGGCCTGCGCTCCTACAGCAGGACAGGCCATGGTGTCCGAGGCTGTCGACAGCTTCGCCACAGTGGCACCGATGTGGAGCAACACAAGGGGCGCCTAAGCGTAAACAGATAGCGAGCCGAAACGAGGCGTCATCCATCATAGTGCCTACGGTGGATGACGGGAGTGCCTGAAGCCACAAACCCGACTCCCATTCCCCCACAGCCAGCAGACGCGCACGCTCAGCAGTACTTGACGATGTATTTAATAGGTTTTTACGTACAGTACTGCAGAGCGGCACGTCCCACAGTCTCTGCGAGGATAGGTTGTCGGGCAAATCCGTGTTGGGACAAGCCATTTTCCAAGCATTCAATGCATCGGACAAGCACGGTACCTCATCATTAACCAGTGAGGAAGATAAAATATTCCTGGTTAAAGTTTCAGTACCGTGCACCGAGGAAAGGAATGCTGGTAAACTTATACTCGAAATTTTGCGGACGCCGAGGCCACCCAGCCGAATGGGAAGCTTTTTGGTTGTGTGTCCGGCCAAATTAGGCAAAGTCCGCCCTGTCCGGCTTTTGTTATGGCGATTGTGCACTACAAGGAACGGCAGTCCGATTACAATTGTCAAAAAACAATGAAAGTTGATGTAAATCTGACTGCCAGACGGTAAAATTCCGTGTAGTCTGTAGTGCACAAACGCCCTTAGGCTTTTAAATTTTTTTGTGTTCTTGTCATTGCAAGCGTTTTCAGACCAGCATTTACTTGTTATTTCATTAGAATGAAAAAAGGAAAAATTCCGTGCTTCTTCTTCTTCCTGCCCTTATCCCATATTATTTGGGGTCGACGCAACATGTTTCTTTCTTCCATTCTGTCCTGTCACCCGTCATGCTATCATCAACTCCCTTTTCTTTCATATCAGTCCTCACACAATCCATCCATCTTTTCTTTGGTCTCCCTCTTCCTCTCCATCCCTCCACATTAAGTTCATAACTGCTTTAGTAACATGCGTTTCATCCCTCCATTTTTCCCTTTTGGCTGTGTGCGCGGCCAAATTAGGCAAAATCCGCCCTGTCCGGCTTATGTTAGGCTTTTAAAATTTGACAAATTTTTAGATTTTCATGTGTTCTTGCAATTGCAAGCGTTTTCAGACCGGCATTTCTACCGGCATGATTCTAGAACCAGAAATCGAAGACATGTGACATCCACCAATCCGCACTGGGCCCGCGTGGTGGATTACAGCCCATTCCCTCTCCTTGGGAGGAGGCCTGAGTCCCAACAGTGAGAACATTACAAGGCCGATAATGCTAAAAAAATGTTTATCAGTTGTCTAGTACCCATAACACAAGCTCGGCTTGGGACTAGATGGCGTTGTGTGGACTATTATTATAAAGGGTGTAAAAAGACTTAACGAAAACGAAAACCCCATATTCTACACATCACTAGGATACTTTTTTCTTCTAGACCATACCTGAGAATTCACTGGTTCTGGAGATATTGAAGGTCAAAGTCAACATTTTTTTTTTCAAAATCGTATTCCAAGTATCATTAGTAAACTTTCTTCCGAACAAACGTTATCAAAATTATCAATTTTTCATAGTCAATTACGCATTTCAAGTTACTAAAATGCATTGAAAACTAAACACAACGAGCGCCTCACACACGAAAGCGTGCGGTCTGTTCAATGACCAAGCGCGAGCGGCCGAACGCGCAGCTGATCGGAATTATTATTAATTAATTATTTTTTATAGTTGAAATTTTTTTTTTTTCCCAGCAATATTTTTTGGTCCAAGTTACTTAATTACATGTACAGAATGTGTAGTTATCGGCTTTGTGATCGGTCTTTTTACACTCTGTATTATACTTTGTGACACTGGACTTAGAATGTATTATTATTATTTAGTGCTTTTCAGCTGAATTTGACTTATGACTGATGACTTTTACAGCAAGAATAGATATAGTACGAGAACAGATAGAAAAGAGTAAGATGAGGGAAAGTTTCCTGATGAAGAAGCTAGGGATGGGAGCCAACATGACGACTATGAAGAAACGGTTCCTGAGGCACTGGCCGGTCGAGGAGACCTGGTCGCTGGACAAGTATAACCATGATTATAAGTAAATAAAAACGATTTTTATGAAGTGATACTTTTTTTTATTGTTATAAACTAGTACTTTAGGTACTCCACCTTCAACGACCTATGCGAGGCCAACGACAGAGCTGTCCAGGTGGCTAAATATTGGTCGGACAAAATTTGAGTTCAATCGACACGACAAGAAGAAGAAGTGCTTTAGGAGCTCGTGGCTAGATAGTAACAGTCGCACGAGTCAATCTACAAGGTTAGGCAACGCTTGCCAAGGTCTGTGGATGGATGACTATCTTAACATACAGACTTTCCTCCGTGCCTCGGATAGCACGTTAAGCCGTAGGTTCCGGCTGTCATTTGTAGATCTTTGGCAGTCGTTCCGCATAGTCAAGTACCGTGTTACCCCAGTTAATGGGTAGTGGAAGTCTGGTAGGCAGCCGCTCCTCGTAAAATACTGGTATTCAGCTAAATCCGGCTTGATTGGAAGCCGACCAAAATTTAGGTGGGAAAAGGTTAGGCAGATGATTTAATCTCACCTGATTCCTTTAGGTGAGATTAAATCATCCATTCCATTCCATTCCATCAAGTGACGATATGGTCAACGATGGGGCGCGCTTGCCTCGAAGTAGTTAACATGTTCTTCACTCTTGACTTAAAAACCCCCAGGTTGTAGCTATCAGATGATGATGTAGACGATGATAAACTAGTGCTTGACTGAGAACCCACCTGATGGTGCCATGCAATCGTTGATGATGAGGCGCACTAGTTTATTAAGAGCCTATTCACTCTAGCCTTGAAGGCACCAAAATTATAATCGGACGGGAAGACCGCAGCAGGTAAATTGTTCCAGTCCTTCGATGTACGCGGTATAAACGACGAAGCGAAACGCTTAGTCCGGACCAAGCCCGGAGCCGTATGTCGAGTTATTTATATGCTAAAGGAGGCTGCCACACGCGTGAGGGCCAGATCCTCTCCATCTCCATCTCAGCCGAAAGACGTCCACAGCTGGACATAGGCCTCCCCCATGCGTCGCCACAACTACCGGTCCTATGCGTCTCGCATCCATCGGATTCCCGAAACTCTCGCCAGGTCATCGGTCCCCCTTGTGGGAGACCTCCTAACACTGCGTCTCCCGGTACGTGGCCGCCACCCCAGAACCTTCCGTCCCCATTGACCTCACCGTTCTGCGAGCAATGTGCCCTACCCACTGCCACGCGATTCTTCGAGCTATGTCAGTAATCTTGGTTCTCTTGCGAATTTCTTTTCTGATTTGATCACGCAAGCAGACTCCGAGCATAGCCCTTTCCATTGCTCTTTGGGTTTTTTTTTAGGAAGGGGAATCATCAGAATGACTTCTCCCGCTCTTGGGCGGAGCTGGAGGTTATCAGTCTCTTACTGACTAAACCCCACCCCGTTCCTTCGTTGCCTTCGATCTGGGGGACACGGGCTTACCTTTCGGAATTTCAGTGTTAACCAGAGGCTTTGGCCCTACCGGGCCCCTACAATTTGCTGACATCTCTTTGAAGCGTGCGTGGAACAGAACGCGCCGTTGACGACCAGGCTCGGTCCAGGTTAATACCAGACTGCCGGACGGCGAGCACTGGGTAGCGCGAGCCACGCCTACGGTGGTTGGAAATCGGGATCGGGATCTCGGCGGCGGCGGCGTGAGGACCGTTCCCTCGCGCGCTCGCGGTCGACAGTCTCCTTCGCTAGCATTACTGCTTCGCAGAAGGAGGCGACCGCCCGCCACCCCTTCTCGCTCCGGACCATGGCCTGTACCAGGGCCCGGCGCGAGAGGTCGCCGCCACCGATAGCCTCCACAAGGACACGGCGGGGCTCAGCCCAAGCGTAGACACCTTTACCGTATGCTCCACCGTGTCCTCCGGGCGGTCCACACAGTGGCGACACCTGGGCCTCCTTTCCTCCTTGATCCGATGCAGGAACCTCCCGAACTTACAGTGTCCGGTGAGGACCAGCGTCATACGTAACGAGCGGACGCCGTGGTCTCTTTCCCACCACTCTTCAAAGAAGGGACTTACCGCCGCCCTTTGGGTGACTTTAAGCCTTCTGATGAGGTCCATTGTGAGCGACCTCGTTTCAGTTACGTATGTCATCACTGGTAACACACTGTGTTGCAACTTTATTTGGATAAGGATTGGATTGGTTTGGTTTTGGCCGAAGGGCCGTTATTTGGCGAGTCTGAAGTTAGGCTCTGCGAATTTTGGCGGTTGAAATATCGTACAAAAATAAAGGTTTTAAAAAAATAAATGCAATTTGCAGTTGTTATTGCAGTTAAAAACTGTTATTGGCATTTTTTTTAAACTTTATTTTTGTAGCGCCAAAATTCGCTGAACCTAACTTCAGACTCGCCAACTTATAACGGCCGTACTGTATCGACGATTTCGTGGTACGATACCGACATCGCAGCGAAACACGACGCCGTCACTTCGTGAGCAACAGTGAATAATTTGTACGTAGTTTATTTCATATGTATATATTAGTTTATTATTTTTTTGTAACATTATATGTGTATTTTTTCTATGGGCCTTAGATGCCTGACAATAAAGGATATTATTATTATTATAAAAAACGATAACTTTTGCATCGATAATTTCACCAATAATATTCGATTTCCCATCCATAATCTCTCGGCCATTTGTTATTGTAAACCTTGCTTTTCATTTTCATATCATTTACCAAACCTAACATGTAAGCCTGTCTCAGCTTCTCAAACTTCTTCCTCTGTCTTTTCTTTTCCTTCTCTCTCCTTCTCTGTGTATCTGCTATATTCCTCATGGTGGAAAGCAGCTCTTTCAAACCCATTTCTCCCAATTCTGCCATTTTCAATTCTTCTTCAGTCTTCACCACGCTTAATTGCTCATATCCTGCTACTTTTTCAATGTTCGAGAATTCTGTATCGTTCGCCCATTTCCTGGGTGTCTCATGCATCATGCGGACTAGATGGTACAGCTCGAAGTATAGCTTCTGCACATATTCGACCGTCTTTAAAGTGTCTGGTACAAGGTAGAACTTGAATCTTACTGGCCTTTGGGCCATTTCTAGAACTTTTCTGTACCTGTAATAGGAAACAAAATGTCTAAGGCATTAAGTCTGTACTTAAATGTGAAAACAAAACGGCTGACGAATCTGAAATCTTCACACAAAAATTTCGACCTCTCCATACAAATTGTCAGATAAAATTTATAATTTTGTATGGTGAGGCTGAATTTTTTTATTCCTTTCCTGAAAAAAAAAATTGTGGGAGAATGTTCAGATTCGTCTACTGAGCAAGCCCTTAAGTTAGTGGAGGGCTGTCCCTTACACCCAGTATACAATGTGGGTATGACAATACGACTTTAAATGAAAACACTGGCAATACTCATCATTATGAATAACTTTTAGTATGGGAGTAACTCTAAAATCGCGAAAAAAAAATCAGCTGTCCCGTACATTTTCTCGACTTGTGCAAACGTAAATGTATGGGACACCTGATTTTTTTTTGCGATTTCAGGGTTGGTCCCGAACTAAAAGTTATTCGTAATGATGAGTATTGTTAGTGTTTTCATTTAAACTCGTATTGTCATATTCACATTGTATATGCTAATATGATAAACGATATAGATATACATAATTATGATGATGATATACAACTCGGTCACATTAACTTGACGCTTGGCGTCGATAAAATGATGTCCAAAACCATATAACATCAACAGAGAACTAGCCAAATTATCGACACTCGTATCGCTAACAAAGATGCTGATCATACCTGACACTTGCCGGGTGAGCTAAGGGAATGCGGTGGGAAGCGGGGGGGGGATGTGAGCATTTCAGAGATGCGTCAAATTAATGTAACTGGATTGTAGATGTATATTTTTATCTGGTATACAGATTTACCATACGAAAAGATGGATGAAAAAATATTGCATGTAACGGAGATGAGAATGTTGAGATGGATGTGTGGTGTGACAAGAATGGATAAAGTGAGAAATAAGTACATTAGAGAAACATTGAATGTGACACAGAAAATTTGAAAGGGAATCGTTTGTCTTGGTACGGTCATGTGAAAAAGAGGGATGAAACGCATGTTACTAAAACAGTTCAGAGTTTACATGTAGACGGAGAGGGAGGCCAAAGAAAAGATGGATGGATTGTGTGAGGAGTGATCTATACTAATATTATAAAGAGGTAAAATTTGTAAGTTTGTATGTTTGTAAGTTTGTATGTAGGGGGTAATCTCTGGAACTACTGGTCCGATTTGAAAAATTCTTTCAGTGTTAGATAGCCCGTTTATCGAGGAATGCTATAGGCTATATACTATCACGCTATGACCCACGGGAGCGGAGCAGTAACGAAAAATGCGGGTGAAACCGCAGGGGACAGCTAGTATGAAATAAAAGGGAGTTAGTGATAGTGTGACGGATGACAGGACAGAATGGAAGAACAATACCTATGTGTTGCGCCGACACTAAGTAATATGGGAAAAGAGCAGGAAGAAGAAGAAGATGAATATATACCTAAGATAAGGCTATTAATACAGAATGGAATGTTGTCTTTACTTGAATACGGAGCCACTTTGACCTTGTACCGCACTTAGAAAAAATCTTTTTTAAACGTTACGGGGTCTCATAAGCCCCTTGACGTTATTTTTTTAACCTCTATCCATTGTTATAAATTAGTGCTTGGATGAGATCTCTCCTGATGGTAAGCAGTGATGCAATCGTTGATGGTGAGGCGCACTAGCTTATTAAGAGCCTATTCACTCTAGCCTTGAAGACACCTAAATTATAATCGGACGGGAAAACCGCAGCAGGCAAATTGTTCCAGTCCCTCGATGTACGCGGTATAAACGACGAAGCAAAACGTTATAATGATTTAATTACTCAGATACCCGCGAAACGAGACACAATAGTAAAACAATAACAGCGCGGTCTCATAGGACCGGTTGGGGATTCAAACGTTAAAGGCAAAAAGATTTACCTTTCGATAATCTCACCAGTAATGTAACCCATTTCATAATAAGGGCTCTCCTCGTACATGAAACGCATTTCGTTTAGTTGTGTCAAGCGTGCGTTGGCTTCCTCGTAGTAAGACCGCATCAGCTCAAGCAACCTCCTCGCCGTATGTTTATAATTTTCTTCGATATGATACCTCCACATGTTATATTCTTGAGCCTCTTGTGTTAAGTACACGCCTTAAAGAATAAAAAAATTATTTAGTCTGTTTTTTAATCCCTGAGACTAAGGCAAATGTTAGATATTAGATTATTTAGAGGAGCTCGTGGCTAGATAAAAACAGTCGCACAGGTCCATCTTCAAGGTTAAGCAACGCTTGCCTAGGTTTGGTCTGTGGATGGGTGACCATCTTAACATAACGAGTTTCCTCCGTGAAATCTGATTCCAGTCTTGCCATGAAGTACCGTGTTACCCCAGTTTACTCTACACGTACACTAACTATATTAGGGTCAGCATCCAGTCAAGCCGGATTTAGCTGAATATCAGTGTTTTACGAGGAGCGGCTGCCTACCAGACCTCCACAACCGATTAACTGGGGTAACACGGTACTTCATTGCAAGACTGGAATTAGATTTACTGGCTTCTGACTATCCATAACGACTGCCAAATACCTACAAATGACAGCCGGGACCAACAGCATAACATACTTTTCGAGGCACGAAGATAACTCGGTATGTTAATATGGTCACCCATCCACAGACCAACCTTGGCAAGCGTTGCTTAACCTTGAAGATCGACCTGTACGGCTGTTATTATCTAGCCACGAGCTGCTATATTTTATTCTAATAATATTGACTACTTACATAGCAGGAACGCTAACCAATGTAATAAATACATGTTTTTTTTTTAATTTATCTTCCAATATTTAAAGTGTTACACGTTGAAGCGTTTTAAAACTTTTATGTGCTAAAAACCTCTATAATTAAAAATACTAAGTAACAATATTATTGGTTATTAAATGTTAGGTAATTTAAAATTGCTTTAATTAACACGTTCAATGCGGCACGAGGTCTAATAAACCTCGTACGTGTCTTCCTTGCGGTGCAGCTAAGAAAAACATAAGTCTTCTCTGCCGTGCAGAGACCATAACTTTGATTTGGTTTAGTTAAGAATAGAGATTGATTGATATATACTTTATTGTACACCATAAATATAATTTTACAAGGAGCTTAAAATTAGTACGGTGTTACAATGGGCGGTCTTATCGCTAACAGCGACTTTTTACAGACAACCTTTGGATGGAATTGACTGAGAAGGAGAAAAGAGACGCAGGTAGTTTGCGGTGTACTATTTACCTAAATACAATATACCTAAGATGGATAGATGCGAGACGCACAGGACCAGTCGTTGTGGCGACGTTTGGGTGAGGTTTACGTCCAGCAGTGATGTACCTGAAATGGGGTTATTAAAACAGAATGCAGTGGTCTCTCTATCTGAATACGGGGTCACTTTGACCTCGTACCGCACTTAGCAAAATTTTTGTAGTTTCTAAACGGGATGTATTAAACCCCTCACCGTTATAATGATAGTTTTCGAACGAGGTCTTAATTGCCCCGTACTACGGGGCAATGCGTACCGTACTTTTAGTGACCCCCCCTATGTTCTTTATTTGGCTTTCGTTCCAGGGTCCCATGTTTTCCACAACCCAAGTAGGCTTCGCCTCTGCTGTCCCCCACGGGGACATCTCCTTGAGGCGACGACTCTGGCTCGGTCGGGACATTTACTGGACGGCCGGACGGTGAGCTAGCCATTGCTCGCCATCCGCAAGACTAATAAGTATACGATTAATACAAAACCCTTCATATTCGAATTCGACACACTGTACGCTTTTTTGCAGGCGGTTAATAATACTTATTCGTTATATTGTTAGTTCTTGACGTAATACAGCCCATATGTTAACAAATAAATATTTACTTGACCATTAATAAAACCTACTCACGTAGTTTATAAATAAATCATGGTTTTCCTCAAAGAGTACACACTACAAGTCACGCCATCTAGCGGCCACTAGCCACACCAACGCTTCGTGATAAAATACGCAAAAACTTATCTCGCACGCGAAAAGACGAATCCGGAACTCGTTTTGCCAACCAAAAAACATTGACATGTGATAAAAACGTTATCAATTATTATCATACGACATATGTATAGCTATATTTTGATATGTCGTCATCACTGAACGATATAGTAGTTATAATCTACCAGTCATTCATTGTACGTCTTGGCGCGCGAATGTCACTCAGTGTGCTACCCGACCGAATTTAATATCCGTTGGTTGTACCGCCGTTCGTCGTTCTCCCGTGCCTTCTAAACTTACCCGGGTTATACTTGAAGTTTGTTTACTTTGTCGAATTTCGGAAAAAGTTATTTTTTCTAATATTCGTGCTACTTTTTGTGTTGTGCAGTGTTGGTTTTTGGATTGAAACACTCTGATTTTCGCTGTAAGTATTAATCCAGACATTTTTCTTAGTTTTATAAAATCATTTTGATGAAAAAAGTGAAAGTATACTTTGATATTGATAAAAAAATACTCTGAAAACTATTCACTGTTGACCAGAACATATGTAGAATGTTTCAATTAGATTTTCTGTCCCTTTTTCGCATGTTTGACAGTAAATATAGTAATTTGCGTTCTTTTTCTATCAATCAGAGTTCTGTTTGGCATTTCCATTGACAGGTCTACATAAGTATGTGTAATATGAAGTAAACAGGATTTTTACACTAAATTATAGTTAGGTATAATAATTTACCTGTACTGTACCTACTTATGTATTTATAGAGAGTAGATTTCAAGATTAGTTGCGTACAAACAGTGAATTGGTTAGGTACTTTATGCAGCCATAGTTCCGGGTTCATATTTTTTTTATTGTTAGGTATGTTATGCGCAACGATTACATAATTCGGCCTCATCTAAAAAATGTACATGTGTAAAGTGTTTTTAGGGTTCCGTAACGAAAGGGAAAAAACAATCTTGATAGTAAATAATAGGATCCTGTTTTACAGGACCACATGACTAAGACTCCGCTGTCCGTCCCGTCTGTTTGTCCGTTTGTTACTAGACTGTATCTCATAAACTGTGATAGCTAGAAAGTTGGAGTTTTCACAGATGATATATTTCTGTTGCTGCTATAACAACAAATAGAATAAAACAAATATTGAAGTGGGGCTCCCATACAACAAACCTGATTGTTAAGCCGTTTTTAAGAATGGTACGGGCGGAACCCTTCGTGCGCGAGTCCGACTCGCACTTGGTCGGTTTTTGTTGAAAACCTATTTGCAAATTAATTATCCTTACTTATTATTTTGTTATAATAAATGATTAATTGTTTAATTTGTTATTTTTTTTAGAGGAGCTCGTGGCTAGATAATAACAGCCGCACAGGTCGATCTTCAAGGTTAAGCAACGCTTGCCTAGGTTGGTCTGTGAATGGGTGACCATCTTAACATAACGAGTTTCCTCCGTGCCTCGGAAAGCACGTTAAGCCGTTGGTCCCGGCTGTCATTTGGAGATCTTTGGCAGTCGTTACGGATAGTCAGAAGCCAGTAAATCTGACTCCAGTCTTGCCATGAAGTACCGTGTTACCCCAGTTAATGGGTTGTGGAGGTCTGGTAGGCAGCCGCTCCTCGTAAAATACTGGTATTCAGCTAAATCCGGCTTGACTGGAAGCCGACCACAATATAGTTGGGAAAAAGGCTAGGCAGATGATGATGATGTTATTTTTTTTTTAATTCTATACTTAATACTACGTAAGTATGTATTAGCATTTTACTCTATAGACCTCATACACATGTTTTCACAAAAACTTAAACATCCTGTATAACCGTATTTTGAGGGACGTTTTGAAAACACCCTGTATAACCGTATTTTGAGGGTAGTTTTGAAAAACTAATATTAAATTTTGGTTAGAATTTGCGCTAAGTTTAAAGTTAAGAAGGATGCTCATATGTAGCCCATAAAATATATACCACGGGACAGACGACGCGGGAATAAAGTTCATCATCATCATCATCATCATTTCATCCGAAAGCCGTCCACTGCTGGACATAAGCCTCCCCCAAGCGTCGCCACAACGACCAGTGCTATGCGTCTCGCATCCATCGGATTCCCGCGACCCTCGCCAGTGTTGTAATCCACCGCGCGGGCCCAGTTAGAATTGGTGGATGTCACATGTCTTCGAATATTTGGTTCTTGGACATGCTGATTTCCTCACGATGTTTTCGTTCACCGTTTTGAGAGTAGTGGTGATGAAATAAATTACACAAAGGCCACCACTGGGCCACTACTGATCTCAACCATCAGGTAAAAACGCGAGACTATCATCATCACCTGCCTAGCCTTTTCCCAACTATATTAAGGTCGGCTTCCAGTCAAGCTGGATTTAGCTGAATACCAGTATTTTACGAGGAGCGGCTGCCTACCAGACCTCCACAACTCATTAACTGGGGTAACACGGTACTTCATGGCAAGACTGGAGTCAGATTTACTGGCTTCTGACTATCTGTAACGACAGCCAAACGCGAGCCTATGCATAATAAAATAATTTATAAGGGTTCTGTTTGTTGCCATTTGGCTACGGAACCCTAAAAATAAGTCGTTATATTTTACTCAATTAAGTAAACCCATCACAATCTTTTTTAAACAAAATAATAATAACACATAATAGTGATAAAATTTCTTTATCTGTGAACTCAATTAATTTTAGCGCTTATCTCCCGCCAAGACGCAGATACCTACCACTTTAATTATGACAGTTGTTATTCAGAAATGGGGATTATATTTTCTGTCATCAAACTTTATATTTGTCATCAAGTTGTATTACCTAATTAATAGATCTATCGCCACGAAATATTTTTGTTCTCAGATAAACCAAAAGTGTATCCAGGTATGAATTATCAAAAAATAAGAGATGGATGACCAATAAAATAAAACTTCTTATAATAATAGTTTTATTACAAAATTAATAGCTTTGTGCTCAGAATGGTAGATCTGTCGCCAAAATTGTAGATCGGTCGCCAAAATGGTAGATCTGTCGCCAAAATGGTAGGTCTGTCGCCAAATAAATCGATTAATAATTATCAATCCGTGACTGCAACTCCTTTTTATTTGGTATTTTGTCACCAATAAAGTAGTTACATTTTATTTCGTTCGGTTATTAAATTAATAGTATTCCTTACCAATTTAATACATTAATTTATAATTTTGTTGAAAATATGTTCAAAGAGGCGGAGACAAATTGGCGCGCTTTCCATCCTCAACGATGTGTCGTAGGTACTCGTAACTACCTACGATGATCATACGATGCCACGAGATGTCAGCAAACTGTAGGGGCCCGGTAGGACCGAAGCCTCTGGGGAACACGGAAAATCCAAAAGGTTGTCACCGTGTCCCCCAGATCGAAGGCAACGAAGGAACAGGGTAGGGGTTTAGTCAGTAAGAGTCTGACATGCCTTCCCGCTCCGCCCTAGAGTGGGAGAAGTCATTCTGATGATTCCCCTAACGAAAATAAAAAAAAACCATAACGACCGGCGCCCGGTCTAGTAGTAACACAATATATGGTTTATTGGTGATCTCTTTCAATTAGTTTGCTTAAATGCTTATTAGGACAAACCTATTATAATAAGTACAAAAACAATTATTTGGTACTAGATCCTATATCTCCATGATTTTAGATGATTTATTGGAGAATTGATTTTACATTGTTTGGTGACTACATTTTGGCGACAAATCTACTATTTTGAGGACAAAGCTATTATTTAGGAAACACAAAACGAATTAAATTGGCGACAGCTTAAATGATACCCTTCAGAAATGCTGAATTAAAAAAGTTTTGTCAATGGCCGCTTGTATCACCATTACAGCTATGTCTTTTTAGCGTCAGCTTCTTATATCAACTACTTATGTTGTAACCATAGAAATAATCTCTGCCTAGCCTTTTCCCAACTATATTGTGGTCGGCTTCCAGTCAAGCCGGATTTAGCTGAATACCAGTATTTTACGAGGAGCGACTTCCTACCAGACCTCCACAACCCATTAACAGAGGTAAGGTACTTCATGGCAAGACTGGAGTCAGATTTACTGGCTTCTGACTATCCGTAACGACTGCCAAAGATCTATAAATGACAGCCGGGACCTACGGCTTAACGTGCTTTCCGAGGCACGGAGGAAACTCGTTATGTTAAGATGGTCACCCATCCACAGACCAAACTTGGCAAGCGTTGCTTAACCTTGAAGATCGATCTGTGCGGCTGTTATTATCTAGCCACGAGCTCATGCATGTTGCCAGTGATGACATAATTATGACACTAAAACTTGGTCGCCTCATCAAAAGTTATCCAAAGAGAATGAGCTGTATGGCGCAATTTCATTAGTCGATAGGGCCCGCATGCGGGGTGCGAGAGATGTCCACAGGAGCCACATTCGGGAAACCGTAATCGGTATACCGAACTTGTATCGACTTAGTAACTTTCATTGGTTGTTATACCGCATGCGGGGACTCCCCGCATGCGGTATACCGAACGAGTTAACGACTAATGAAAATGCGCCAGTATACACGGAGTATTTGTTTGAGGACCTGTTTCACCACCTATGATTAATTTTCTAGTATCTTATTAAATTGTCTGTCAAGTAAGATACTCGAAACTTAATCATAGGTGGTGAAATAGGCCCTTACTGATATTACTAATCCGAATTATTTAATTTATTTATCAATACCAGAGTATTGCAAAATTGCATTTTCATTAAACAAAAAAAAAACGCTGGAATGTTATGTAAACGTCACATAATACAATCTTTGTTTATGTAGATACACAATCAAAAAATAAAGATTATAAAGAAATAAAACCTCACCCAAATCGGTTTAGGCGTTTCTGAGATACGTGGGTTTGTACGTTTGTGATAAGATTCGTGTATTTAATATGTATTTAATTGTAATTAATAACTTTTTTTTTATTTTTTTTTATTTATATACAATTTTGTTACATTCTTTAAAGTGTTACATTTGAGCTCGCCAAACTTCTCAGTTTGATGGCGAGAGTCGCTCGTTTTATTTTCTACACAAACTTAACATCATTATTTTACTACAAGAACTTATAATTAACTTAAATTAATCAGATTCATTGGTAAACTGATTCAGCAAACGTTCTTTTGGGATAGAAATTATCAAAGAAAGCAATAGGAGATAGCGTGGGGATAGCGGTAAAAAATAACATACGACCTATTTTTAAAGCTACCAAAATATATACTTACTCAAAAAACATAAAAATCGGTCACGCCGTTTCGGAGGACATTGATAACAAACGACACGAGATTTTTACAAATAAGACCTCTACGAGTAACTAGGCAAAATTATTGATATAAATTATCAAAGCAAAATATATTCGAGGACCCTCTTATATATTTTTCGGTGTGGGTCAATCATCAAATCATTTACTTAATGACTTCTCAATTGGTGATTTCCTCACACACACATAAAGCACTAAACACACAGTCACACAACCAAAGTCAACCCGCCTTTATTATACAAAAATCAATCTAGATGGAAATCATCATCATCATTATCTACCTAGCCTTTTCCCAACTATATTGGGGTCGGCTTCCAGTCAAGCCGGATTTCAATCTAACTGGAAATATAGGTCCGCAATTTAGAACTATATTTTACAGGCTCTTTTAAGTTCATTATCATTTATAACTGCTGAAGCATTCTGCCGACGTTTTGACCCTTGGTCAGTGTACAGTAGGTTATCTCGAAAACAAATAAAATTATGTTATGCTTACGTCTCATGGTATTCGGTCACATTGAAAGCGCGCCGCGACAACATACGAGTAATAAGAACTTCATTTGAGCGGGCAGCGACGCGAATTGGGTCCGAACCAGGCGCGGGCTTGTCACTATAAGCGTGGGCTTGCGGACAGCGAGCACTGGGTAGCTTGCCGTCCGACAGTCCGATAATAACCCGGACCGATCCCAAGTCGTCAACGGCGCAGCGTATATGGAATTTATACCTTCACTCAACGCTTGTGACGTCACAGGCCGTGTTGCCGTCGGGTATATTTTCAAATCCAGAAAGCGAAAATTCTTCTTATAAAGCCTACCTTTACGTAACTTTTAGGACGTGTTGGCTTGGGGTATATTTTCAATTTGGATACCCGCGCGGGATTAATATAAAATATACCCGAACGTAACGCAGCTATCGCTGGCTGCTAAACCTCATTTCAGCAATATGTTCAAGGGATATTTTTAAATGCACATCTGTATAATTTATCAGCACACTAGGTAACTCCATTAATTAACTGAATGCATACCTAAAAATATGAATTGTTTATCAAAAATACTAACTTGCACTGTAACATTTTGAAGTGGGTGAAATAGGTTAGGTTAGAACTGTGACCAAACGCGAAGCGAGCGGTGCCGCGGCAGCGGCCGGCGAGCGCTACTTCTCAAATTGTTTTTTAGAATATGTTCCTAAAAGTAAATTAGGTGATGGTTTTCCTTAAAAATGTTTTAGAATGTTTGTTGAACAATTTTAGATAGGGTCGGGTGTCTCACATTGAACCAGGCAGCTACATTTAACCACCGCCGAATCTCGAAAATGCGACATTGCCAAACCGCGCTAATATGAGTGAAAGAGAGGTATTCACGTTTCATTCCTGCCCACTAGTTTGCGTGGCGATCGCGTGAAAAGTGGTTGTGTGAGGAGCATTCGAAAGCAAACTGACTCAAAAAGTAAGTATTTTTGCCAAGTTCATTATTTTTAACTTTTTTCGTTTAAATAATATCAAATTATTTATATGTACACTGTTTTCTACGGTTATTTAGCAATTAAAAGCGCTATAATTCGTGATTTTAAGAGATTGATTTGCCGGTAAAATTTTGAGTTTAGTTATCAAAACGTGGTGTGTCACACATTGAACCATGGTTCATTGTGTACACCCCGTTAAATGAGTGTGTTTTTTACAATTATATTAATTTGTTATAGAATGGCGCGAAATCTAGGTACTTCTGAAGAAGAATTTGAAACGGTGCTAGAAGACAGCGAAACTGAAATGAGTGAGATAGATGAGTCCGAAGATGAAGAAGAAATGTTTGTTGTGAGAGGAAAATTGACCCGTAATCCCGTTGAAGATGACTATGTTCTCGTGGTTTTTGATGCAAAAAATATTAAGGTTAATTACGTAGCCAAAATCAAGTTGTTTTTGGCTAAGAATGCAAGTTATTGTTTTATTTTTTGAAGAAGTTTTTTTATGTTTTTTACTTTAAGTTTGTTTCCATAGTGATTTTTATTTTATTTGAAGGTAAAACCTTCAAAAACCTAGTAAAAAGTTATTTAGTTTTTTACTTAGTTTTTAAAGTTTCAAGAATATTATGGAAGGTACTTTTGTTTTTATAATTAAAAACTGTTACTTTTGTTTTTATTATTAAAACTAGCTTTTACCCGCGGCTTCACTCCCGTCAAATGACTACCCTACATATCCTACCCACTACCCAATACAACCCTACACTACCCTACACTACCATACACTACCCTACACTACCATACACTACCCTACACTACCCTACACTACCCTACACTACCCTACACTACCCTACACTACCCTACACTACCCTACACTACCCTACACTACCCTACCTACCCTACTTTACCTAACTTTTTTTTTAGAATTTTTCTCTCCATAAGAACCATCATTGAACTTCAAGGAACATTTTAAAAAAAGAATCAGCCAAATCGGTCAAGCCGTTTTCATGTGATGTCGTGACAACGGAAAACGGGTTTCATTTTTATATAATTATATAGATAGATAGATATGATAAGAATTTGACTGAAAAGACTAAAAATTAAAATATTTATATAAATAAATAAAAAAAAAACTAAGACTCTCGGTTTAATTGCATAAGATTTAAAGTGATTTTAATAAATATAAGGCTGATTTTTATTATTACTGTTTTTATTATTATTATTACAAAGTATTTGCCTTATAAATTGAACTAAAAGACATAGTCAATAAGGTGGCTCAATGTGAACGATACCCAAAAATCATTTTTCATAAAAACCTTTTTTACACCGAAACTAAAAGGAATATGAGAAATTAATGTTTTACAAAATTGAAGCTAAATAAATATGCTAACTAGACACAAAAAATTAAAGGCATTGATTGAAAATCCAGCCCACTATGAGACTTTGAAATTTACCTGGTTCAATGTGGGACAACTTACCATATACTATTTTAATAATTGTAATACCATTAAACAGTATATTCAATTTGATTTGTTTTGCGTGCATAATTTGTGTGCAAGTCAGTATTTTTGATTTAACTTTGCAATATTTGGTTCGAAAAAAGGGAATATATATACAGATATCGATTTAAATACATGCCATATAAAAATAACTATATCCCTTTTTCTCTCTCTGAGTTCATTGAAAGGCACTTGATAAAACGGGTATAGATTATAGTGTAGCAAAATGAAGTGTCCTTGAAAGTATACCCCAAAAAAATGTTGTAGTCGGGTATACTTTGAAATTTTAATACGAGCTATATACAACTTTAATGTATATACGAACTCAACACTATGGAGCGTTGTGTGAAGGTATAAATTCCATATACTTAACGGCGCGTTCTGTTCCACACGCGCCAAGGTGATGTCAGCAAACTGTACCCAGCTGGGTCGATGCCTATGAAACCATGGATCTGATATACGAATGGGAAATCAGATAGATCCATGTATGGATGAATAGGGATGTATATTTTATACAGATGTTGAAATATAATAATTACTTAAATTTAAATTAAAAAAAAGCCCCTACCGCAGACATTAGTGTTTCAAATGTCAGATCCCACATATACTTGCAAGTAAACTGAGTGTATAACATTCCTATCACACCAAACAAACGACCTGATAACCTTGAAGACCTGAACCGATTTCCACCAAACAGCTAAGAACACTCTCGACTGATGTACCTTTCAAACAAACAAAACCCTCATTAAAATCGGAACATCCGTTTGGGAGCTACGATGCCACAAACGGACACATACACATTTATAGGACACACAGACATGTCAAACTTATAACACATTAATACCCCGTCATTTTTGCGTCAGGGGTTAAAAAAATCTCAACCAAAACCAAAAGGGGCTACACCCGCACCGCTTCCCGCCCGCGCTACCAGTCTTGCTGAGCAAATCGCGCGCGTTCCCGCACCCGCGACTCGCTGACAGTGTGGCCGAGCACATAGGCATATCTCACACGAAGACACTTTCAACTGATAATAGTTTCAAGTCACTAACTTATCGCCAATTATAAATAAGTTCATGTGTAAGGCCAGTCATTCTGTTTATTTAGGGCTGTCGGATTGTCGAGAGGCACCACGGCTCTGGAACGTGAAGGGTAATAGAAGGAACATGGGAGGTTTTAGGTCAGTAAACGTCTAGTCGTCGTCGACCGGTCGGGGATTTATGAATTAATTACTCAGATACCCGCGAAACGAGACACAATAGTAAAACAATAACAGCGCGGTCTCATAGGACCGGTTGGGGATTCAAACGTTAAGCCGTAGGTCCCGTCTGTCTTTTGTAAATCTTTTGCAGTCGTTACGGTTAGTCAGAAGCCAGTAAATCTGACTCCAGTCTTGCCATGAAGTACTGTGTTACCCCAGTTAGTGGGTTGTGGAGGTCTGGTAGGCAGCCGCTCCTCGTAAAATACTGGTATTCAGCTAATTCCGGCTTGACTGGAAGCCGACCCCAATATAGTTGGGAAAAAGGCTAGGCAGATGATGATGAGGTCAGTAAACGTCTAGACTAGACTCTAGTGGGATATTTAATACTTATAGGACTGTTTTACGCGCCCCTCAAAGAGATATCAATAAAACCATAGGACTCCAGCAGGGTCAAAGCCTCTGGGGCCACGGGTTGGCTTCCGAAAGGAAAATCCGGGTCCTTGGAACGAAGGCAAGGAAGGAGCGGAGTGGGTTTTAGTCGGTAAAAGTCTGACACGCCCTCCGCTCCGCCCAAGAGCGGGTCAAGTCATTCTGATGATTTACACCTTAAAAAAATCTCATGGCCCAAAATTGGACGACTTAGAATTTTCACGACACTACATTAATTTTAATATAGTGTCGTAAAAATCCTAAGTCGTCTAACACCTTGAGAGAAACGGAAAGTTAATTCCAATCATTGACTGAACCACGGAATAAACATGAAAACAATAAGTTAATTTAATATTATCCTTAAGCACACATTGTAAACAGTTAGTATGCGTCATAGTCAGTGCGAATGTGACGTCAAACTGAGTTTAGTGGAATCGACAGACACAAGGATAGCGGGGTTTTGCGGTTTCACGCTGGACAGTGTGGGATATGAAAACTATTGTTTTGAACTCGATTTCAAATTATAAAAACCCACGTGTCCAATTTTAATTAATTTTTAATCAAAGGTAGGTTCTTACCTACTATAAATACTGCTCCTGAAAACGGATATTTACAATTTATTATGTGTTTCATTTGTTAATTGTATGTTATTTCTATATTGTGTGTGTCTCATCATCATCATCTGGGCCAGATAAATATGTTCTCTTTCTTTCTAATACATATGAAATATTAAAAAAATTGTCTACATCGGTTTTAAGTATCCTTTTTTTCTTTAAACCCTACTTGACCATTCATAATGTAAATATACCGTTGCCTTTTTCACTTTAATTTGTAAATAGCTGAATCAATTTAAATGAAACATGTATAAGAACGCTAGGAATCCTGCTTTCAAATAGACAAAAACATACCAAATCGGTTCACGAGATTAAAAGCTATGGTGCCACAGACAGACCGACACACTCATAAAATTCGTCCGTTATAAGTTGGCGAGTGTGAAGTTAAGCTCTGCGAATTTTGGTGCTTGAAATATCGTACAAAAATAAAGGTTTTAAAAAAATAAATGCCAATAACGGTTTTTAACAGCAATAACAACTGCAAATTGCATTTTTTTTAAACCTTTATTTTTGTACGATATTTCAAGCGCCAAAATTCGCAGATCATAACTTCACACTCGCCAACTTATAACGGACGAACTGTAGCAGCACTTATAACACCACCTCTTTTACCGTGGGGTTTATTAAGGCATGACTAGAACCTGTTCTTTGGGTCTAGACAAAATTAAATCTTTTTAGGAATAACGATTAACTAATTACCACCGTTTAAATTTATGTAAATAAATAACTTAAATATTATCAACCCACGAATATTTATAAAGCAACTACGTACATTATGTACATATTTTATATTATGTGATTCAAACAAATACATTTAGGCGTTGAATTAGGCCTTGGACTCTAAAGAGAATCGTTAGGCACATTACGCAGTGTTTTATAAATACCACTTTCTGGACATTGCATAATTATATATTATGTACTTCATCATCATCTGCCTAGCCTTTTCCCAACTATATTGGGGTCGGCTTCCAGTCAAGCCGGATTTAGTTGAATACCAGTATTTTACGAGGAGCGGCTGCCTACCAGACGTCCACAACCCATTAACTGGGGTAATACGGTACTTCATGGCAAGACTGGAGTCAGATTTACTGCAAAAAAACAACACATATATGCGGCATATATGTACTTACAAAATAAAATAAAAGTTTCTATAATAGTATTGTCTCTTTGTTATTTAACACTGACTTCCGAAATTAAAGTTATTTTACACTTTTTAGTTGTGATACACTATTCCAGGACGTGGTTCACCCCTGTACTAAATTTCATCGCAATCTATTCAGTAATTTGTGCGTAAAAGAGTAACAAATACTTTCGCTGTTATAGTATTAGTAGGATCAAAAATTTAAACCAAAAGTTTTGGAGTTGCTTCCTAATTTAGAATCAGATGAGAGGAAAAATACTGTCAACAATCATTTCCACACTGTAACTAGTATTCTGACAGTATGCTAAGTATGTATCGGTTTATTCATGTAATTAGTAACTCCATAATAATCAGGATACTCGTATTTTTTCACACACATTACACACATACAGACTAGGTGCGTAGATTAAACACACCGACATTTTATCTGCACTGGTATGTTGTCTTCTATGATGAGATGACGTATCTATAGGATTAAAAAATCTTTAAAAGCAGTTGTATTTTGTAAAATATTAAGTTATGTGACTAGGAGACAAAGCTATGTCTTCTGTATTTCTAAGTTTTAATTCCAAAGGCCAGTGACGGATTTTTATAATTAACTCCCGACTCTCTGTAAGGAAATTCATTATATGCCAGTCCCACCTATATTCGTAACCTCATTATTTATCCATGTTTATATATGACACAAACATTTGCCTTGGGTGGGAATCGAACCCATGGCCTCTGGCATAGAATTTAGGGAAACTAACCACTAGACCAACAGGCCAGTTCTGCGAGCAATACGTAACCTGCTCAATTCATAATTATTACGCATGATGCTAAGTAACATGGAAAGTAACATTCACTTACCAAAATCGAAACTAAGTATTTAATTATTACAAAACACATGTGTTCATTATATCAATATTAACTAAGACAACACGAGCAGTAAAAACTAATTTTAATTTAATTTATTAATCGAATTTAACTGTGTAGCATTTTGTGTTTCAAAATTTACATTATTTCCCACATTTTTTACGGAAGTTAAAGTTAAACAATAAGTTGGTAATTATTTAATTTGTGCAAACAAAATTAATTATTGATACGGTATATTGGTCATGTTTTTGCTAACATGCATTAAATACAAATGCATCGTCTTGCATTTTCTAAATACATCCACAGTAAAATTCATCGCAAGCGAGCAAAGTGCAGAGCGAGCGAATCGAGCCTACGTACAACCTGAGTTGCAAGCGTCAAGTGCAGAGCGAGCGAAGCGAGCCTACGTACAACCTCAGTTACACGTGTCAAGTGCAGAGCAAGCAAAGGGAGCCTACGTACAACCTGAGTTACACACGTTAAATGCAGGGCTAGCGGAGCGACCTCATCATCTAACAAACTTTATTGTTGTTGAGCAGATTAAATTTTCATGCATGCATGGTAAAATGTCATTGTATATTATGAATATCTTTATAAATTCTTCTGATTAGGAGTATCAATGCAGGTCCTGCTAGGTTTATCAGAAATCGTCTACACGCATTTATCAATGCTCGTGTCTTTTATATACAAACAACTGCTATAGACAGACTGGCAAATATTTTTAATGTAGAGATGTGCACACTTGTGCAAATAAAGTTTTCTCTTTCAAAAGCAACAGCTGGGTAAACGCCCAAAAAATTTCATTACAGCTGTATGTAATGTACTCAATGTACCTATTATCATTACCTAATATTTTACAGTAGAAGGATATAAAAAAATAGTACTACCTAAAGTATTATATTTTTTATAAACACGTCAGACTTTTTGTAGGACGGATAATCGTAACAAATCCTATAGTATATTTTGCCCGACTTTTTATAGGACTCGTGCGTTGCACTATTGCTATCAGTGTTCTATTTTTCATCTACAAAAAATCGGTCACGGATTATCGGACGTGGGCGGGCAGCGTAAAAAATACAAAATAACCTTTTAAAAAATCAGCTTCTTCATACATTTTGTCAAATTAACTATGTGAACATATAGAGCAGCGGATTTTTTTTTTCGTGATTTGCGGGTAGGTCGCATAACAAAAGTTGTTCCTATTGATGAGCACAACAACCCCTTTTAAGGAAAGCCCCTCTGTCGTATCAACGTTGTATATATGTACACACAGAATTCCGGTGCCTTTAGTAACTTTTCCGCATGAATGAAAAAAAGAAAATAAGTAGATATAGATTAGATGCCAATATATAGGTTGGCACCTTTTTACATAATGTATTTATTCACATGTGGCACTATTCGCCACGCTTTATTATAATTAAATAATTATTTAATCATCATTATGTGTTTCAAGGTAAAATGTAAATAATACCAGATTGTAGGTATGTAACAATAAGTAAGTTAGTAAGCTGTGATATTTAGGCTTATTTTAACCCTACTGCCCTGTAAGAACAAAATAGAAAAACAAAAAAAAGAAAGATTTTCGCAAAACTAAAAAAGAAGGAAAAAAAAAGGGAAAATATCGTGAGAAAAATGGACGTGTCCTAGAACTAAAAATTCGAAGATTTGTGACATCCACTAACCCGCAATGAGCTCGTGTGGTGGAGAAGATTTGTATTTTTTGTGACAATTGTCTTGCTATCACGGTTTATGAGATACAGCTTGGTGACAGATGGACAGACAGACCGATAGATGGACAGAGGAATCTTAGTAACAGGGTCCTGTTTTACCCTTTGAGAACGAAACCTCAAAAACTAAGCAAACGATTTAAAAAAATTGTTTCACCAGTAGAATGCTACTATGTCATTGAGTGACATAGGCCATATAATTTCTACTTTCACACGAGCGAAGTCATGAAGTACCGTATTACCCCAGTTAATGGGTTGTGGAGGTCTGGCAGGCAGCCGCTCCTCGTAAAATACTGGTATTCAGCTAAATCTGGCTTGGCTGGAAACCGACCCCAATATAGTTGGGAAAAGGCTAGGTGGATGATGATGATGACACGAGCGAAGCCACTGTCAGAAGCTAGTTTCGTATAGACAGAAGCCGCGTTCGAAAGCCTAGATTACGAACAAAACAAATGACGCTGCTACGTCCACAGATAATTGCTAGCTATATAATATATACTTCTATATACTTAGCTATTATACAACATACCTACTACGTATCATATAATTTTATCTATCGTCATCAACTCGTGTGAGATTAGGGATGCCAACTGAACTATATACAATTTTAGCATTAGCATTTATAGGCCTTGTAATGTTCCCACTGTTGGGACTCAGGCCTCCACTCTAGGAGAGGGAATGGGCTGTAATCCACCACGCGGGCCCAGTGCGGATTGGTGGATGTCACATGTCTTCGAATTTTTTGGTTCTCGAATATGCCGGTTTCCTCACAATGTTGTCCTTCACCGTTTTGAGAGCAGCGGTGATGAAATAAATTACACAAAGTAATGCGCCTGTTTGGCTTTGAAACCGCGCCCTACAACTTACCAGTCGGGGCAGTTACCACTTGGTCACCACTGCTGGATACTTGTAGTAATAGTACGAGTATCGTACTATATTTTAGTCGTAACCCAGTGCTGGGCACGCCATAATTATGGTAGTAAGTTCCTCGTTTGAGTGTCTGAAAAGGCGTCACGTCCTCACCTTCCACATGACGCAGATCCTCACCGGACATGGTAAGTGCGGAAGGTTCCTGCACCGAATTCGTGTGGAAGAAAAGGCCCGGATATCACCATTGTGTGAATCAGACATGGTAGAGCATACGGTAGACGTGTGTGTCCCGCTTGGGCGGAGCATCGCCGTGTCTTCGTGGATGCGATCGGCGGCAACGACCTCTTGCGACGGGCCCTAGTACAGGCTGTGATCCGAAGCGAGGAGAAAAGATCTGGATGTCACCATTGTGTCGATCGCCCAGAATACACGGCGGAGCATACGGTAGTGTGTGCTTGGGTGGAGCACCTACGTGTCCTTGTGGTGGCGATCGGCGGCAATGAACTCTTGCGCCGGGCCCTAGTACAGGCCATGGTCCGGAGCGAGGAGGGGTGGCGGGCGGTCCTCCTACTGAAAAAAAGAATGTGAAAATCCTCATCAAAATTTGGTTTTTACCGTAAAATTAAATACTATATTGTCGATATTCTAACATACCTACTATATTTATTTTCTCCTAACAAAAAGGTGTCAGCCCTACATGAAAAGCACGTGTTATCACACGTGAATTATAAATTAATTAAAGTATAGCGTGTTCTTAGTACTTACTAGACCCAGTGGCTAAGGCATGCCTGACAGTCGCACGCATCGATACACCAGGTTAAGCAATACCCGCCGAGGTCGGGTATTGGATGGGTTACCGACTTAACATAGGTACCGAGTTTCCTTCGTGCCTCGGGAAGCACGTTAAGCCGTAGGTCCCGGCTGTCATTTGTAGATCTTTGGCAGTCATTACGGATAGAATCAGAAGCCAGTAAATCTGACTCCAGTCTTGCCATGAAGTACCGTGTTACCCCCATTAATAGGTTGTGGAGGTCTTGTAGGCAGCCGCTCCTCGTAAAATACTGGTATTCAGCTAAATCCGGCTTGACTGGAAGACGACCCCATTATAGTTGGGAAAAAGTTAGGTAGACCAGTGGCTAAGGCATGCCTGACAGTCGCACGCATCGATAAACTAGGTTAAGCAATGCACACACACAATGGGTTTGGTTTTGGATGGGTGTCCGGCTTAACCTAAACGAGATTTATCCGTATCTCAGAAAACATGTTTGCAATAGCATTGGTGTGGCGTTTATGTCGCAAAAAACGTACATTTCGACGCTCTCAAGGGAATCAAAATTCATAGAGTAGGTACTTCCTGTTGACCTAGAATTCTGGAGTTTAGGTAATATAGGAAAATGTCTGTGAACTGAATTTTTTTTGTAGCGTCACAAGTTTTTTTTTGCGATTCGGACATATCTTCAAGATTCGATTCGGGAATTGAACTGGGGTACTTATATTTAAGAAAAAAAGAGGTTTAAAAAAAAAATTGAAATGGAATCGCGAACACAAGAATGCCTAGTGCGAATTTGTTTTACGTTAACGCAATTATAACGTTCGCCGCGTAAACGTGAAAAATACTTGCACTCAGCGCACAGCTCCGCCGGGATTCGGATTCCGACCCCGATTTCCAACCCCTGTAGGCGCGAACATGCGGACAGCGATCAACGGGTAGCTTGCCGTCCGGCCGTCCGGTAATCGTCCGGTCCGGACCAAGCCCAAGTCGTCGACAGCGTGTAGTATTCCACATGTTCCTCAAAGAGTTATCAGCAAAACTGTAGGGGCGCAGCAGGGCCGAAGCCTGTGGGGTCATAGGTTCGATTCTGAAGGAGAAACCGGGACGAAGGCAATGATGGAACAAGTGAAGGAGTGTCCCGCTCTTAGGCGGAGCGGGAGGGCGTCATCGTTAGACTTCCCACCTGAAAAAACCCAGCATAAAGTTAGTAGATAATACACCTATTTACGTACGTAAGTCTATGATTATCTTTGGTACGAATCTGACAAGTGTGTACTGCTAATAATAGTACACTGTTTCAAGATAAAAGTACTCGTAATAATCTCTGATAATATGGTTTTAATCGTGGTGCTCCATTCTGAGGGTGGGGAAGAGACCATTGAAAATACTTCAGATTACAGGCGAAAGCTATGGGCCTGAAGTAATATGGTCAATAGATGGCGCTGTACTCAAGATTTGTAGTTTGTTTTGGTTTTAGGGTCCTTGATATTTAATTATTTATATACCTACAGAACTTTTCATATTAAAAGAAAACGCTTAACTATCTGAATTACACTAAATAAAGAGTAGTTATGTTATGACGAGTGACAGGACAGAATGAGAAAAAAAAAACATTTTCCGCCGACCCTAAGTAATACTAATATGAGATAAGGGCAGGAAAAAAAAGATAAACACTGAATAAAATTAAAAGCCCTAAAGTTTTAAAAAAGTAATTTAAAGTATGGCGTCGAAAAACTCCTCCGCATCGCTGTCGACTGGTTATGTACCTACGTACCCAAAAGGCGGCTTTGCCACGCTGTATTGCGATGCTTAAATCCTTTTTCCAAGGTAAAATTTTGAAGGTTGTCATCATCATAATTGCAGCCGAAAGACATCGACTATTTAAAACTAAGCCTACCCCAAGTATCGCCACAACAACCGGTCCTTTGCGTCTTGCTTTCATCGGATTCCCGCGACCCTCACCAGGTCATCGGTCCATCTTGTGGGAGGCCTTTCAACGCTGCGTCTTGCAGACCATGGTCGCCACTCCACAACTTTTCGCCCCCATCGAACACCTGTTCCACGAGCAATGTGCCCTCTCTTGGGTTAATTTTCTACAATCACGCAGACAAAACCGCTGGCCGAAGCTCTACTTCATTAAAAATCATTAATACAACTCTCTTAGTTCACCTTACCCTTTTGAACGGCTATTTCACAAAAAAGTCCTGCGACTCCCGAACTCAAAGCGATTACAACTCTGTCTACCCAACCCTCTCCAAAGTTCAGGCGTGAAGTTAATATTAAAATAGAAAACCGCTTTGTTATTGATTCTTTATAGCAAGTCCAATAAAAGCCAAGGTCTTCATATAATATTTATACTAAAATCGATTGTCAGTCGCCACAAGCAATTTATAAATCACCACCGTAAGTTGACACGCGGCAGAGAGAGAAACTAAAAAAATGTATTGAATTGCATGTAGTGGAACTTTCTGTGTTCGCAAGCAGCGCTGTTTAGGAGGGTCTTAAAATACTGGCATTCGATTATTTATCAATCTTTCTAGTGTTATTATTATTGTCAATTATTATTATTATTTCTAGTGTTGGGGTCATTTCTTAATGGTTTGAATAATTTTAACGTAAGATATAAATAACATCACTGCTTATGCCTTTGAACAATAAGGCATTAATGATTTAAATAATTTTAACATAACAGAACTATTTATTCCTTCGAAGAATAATGCAAAGGCTCGAAATCCTAACTAATTTTATAAATGTGAAACTGTGGATGTTTGTTAATTAATCACGAAAAAACGGCTGAATGGATTTGGATGAAATTTGGCATGCATATGGCCTTTGTCATGGAAAAGAACATAGACTACCTTTTATCCCGATTCTTGAACACGCGGACGAAGTCTCGGGCCGAAGCTAGTTTAAATATAAGTAAGATCGTTGATGGAGACAGGACAGAATCCAATGGAAGAAAAACGTTGATGTGGTTCAGAAGGCTGCCCAGCTTAAATTGAATGCTGCAAGGTAGCCCGTGAAATACATATGACCGGTCTTTGTGGTGACACTTGAGGTAGGCCTATGTCCAGCCGTGGACGTCTTTTGGCTAAAATGTACTTGACTGCGATCCCACCTGATGATAAGCAGTGATGCAATTTTTTATGGCTAAGCGCACTTGTTTATGAGGAGTCTATTCACTCTAGCCTTAAAGACACCTATAACTATATTCTAAACGGACAGGAAGACCGCAGCAGGCAAATTATTCGAGTCCATCAATGTACGCAGCATATAAACGATTAAGTGATACGCTTCGTCCGGACCGTAGAGGTTTCGACAACAGCTGTATAGTCATTGCAACATCGTAAAAGTGGACACTCGCCGTATTTGGGTTATCCGATGGTAGAACGGTAATAGCGGGAGGTAGTGGGGTACAGGTATCTAATTCCTGCGCTCACTCTCCAAAATTCATTCTGTAAAACACTAGAAGGCTGTATGAGGTATGCTCCAGGCTTTAGAGATTGGATTTAATAAATCTGGATCACCCATGAGCCTCTTTTCACACCTTTCCACTGAGTCCAAAGCTGCTACATGGTATTTTTCATTTAAATAATTTACGTAACATAGTATGACCTCTGAAATTAAATTCACAGTTGATTACAAATTCTATCCAATGAATATTATACATAAGTACTTTTTAAACAGGCGAAGTATGTAAGTGCGCATAAAAAATGGCCTCTGAACTTTACGGCGACAAAAAAACCTTCCGAGTGTGTTGAACAGATATGATTTTTTGCACAATTTATCAGTATAAAACCTAAGCTGTATAAAATGCGGTGCGGAAGCGATGCGTTGCTATTCAAATTTGGTGTTTGAAAACTTTAATCGAAATTTATAATTCCAGTATAAACTAATCTGGCAATCCATGAGATTTTCGTGCAAATAGAGGTTATACTTCGTCTACTTATATTGGATACTAGCAGCCCGTCCCGGCTTCGCACGGGGTAGACAATTATTTATTTTTGGAAATTTTTCTACACCTTCGGTTACATTATTCAAATTTTACCAAGGATCCCTAATTTTTTTCAAAAGTGTTTCATGTCAAATTGGAAGAATGTAGCATTCTATTGGTGAAAGAATTTTTTAAATCGGCCCAGTACTTTTTGAGCCTATTCATTACAAACATACAAAAATAGGTACAAATCTTTCCTCTTTATAATATTAGTATAGATATAGATATAGATATAGATAATCTAATATACAAAATTCGTAACAAAACTCCTCCCAAACGGCTTGACCGATTCTTATGAAATATTTTTAAATGCAGTAGTTCTGAGAATAGGACGTAAGCTATTTTTAACCCTCCTACCCCTTTTGATATGGCAATATGAAGCAGGCAATGACATGTGATTTTGATATGAAATTAATTGAGTATGGTTCTTCTAATTTGTGCAACCATTTTATGAATATTAGAAGAATTGCTTATGATCCGCTAGGAATTTGGGATATGAATTGCTCAATGTGACCTTTTTAGGTCAGCTGATAGTATTAATTACTCAGATACCCGCGAAACGAGACACAATAGTAAAACAATAACAGCGCGGTCTCATTGGACCGGTTGGGGATTCAAACGTTAAGCTGCGTAGCTTGCCGTACAGCACAGACCTAACGCCAGCCGTCTGTCATGCCCAATCCACGTGCATGTGTAATTCACAACACACGGCCTCGCCATATTATTAGACGGTAACACAGCTACTGCAGATTATAAGGAAAAATACGCATAAACATGGTTTAAGGTGGAGCGATTCATCTTACCTAAACACAAACAATCATCATCATCTGCCTAGCCTTTTCCCAACTATATTGGGGTCGGCTTCCAGTCAAGCCGGATTTAGCTGAATACCAGTATTTTACGAGGAGCGGCTGCCTACCAGACCTCCACAACCCATTAACTGGGGTAACACGGTACTTCATGGCAAGACTGGAGTCAGATTTACTGGCTTCTGACTATCCGTACCGACTGCCAAAGATCTACAAATGACAGCCGGGACCAACGGCTTAACGTGCTTTCCGAGGCGGCTTCACGGAGGAAACTCGTTATGTTAAGATGGTCACCCATCCACAGACCAACCTAGGCAAGCGTTGCTAAACCTTGAAGATCGACCTGTGCGGCTGTTATTATTTAGCCACGAGCTCCTCAAAACACAAACAATACTCTTCACAATTTGTGTCCAGTGGCCGTACCAGGAGCCCTTATCGCGATCTATTTGACGACCTAAACTAGCGATGGGCTACTCCGAGATATTTTAACAATCAAAAGAAACGGAGTCGTTAAAATAAACAATACAGAGAAACAATTGCCTGCTGGGGTCTTCCCGTTCGTTTATAATTTGGGTATCTTCAAGGCTAGAGTGAATAGGCTCGCGCTTCACCGTCAACGATGCATCCCTGCTTACCATCAGGTGGGATCGCGGTTTATTCTATGTTATTAGACGGTAACACAGCTACTGCAATTATAAAAAAAACTATGCATAAACATGGCTTTAGGTGAATCTTTGGTATTCCTAACGGTTGATACCGAGTCCCCCCCAGAACGAAGGCAACGAAGGAACGGGGTAGGGGTTTAGTCAGTAAGAGTCTGACACGCCCTCCCGCTCCGCCCAAGAGCGGGGGAAGTCATTCTGATGATTCCCCTACCAGAAAAAAAAAAAAACCTAAACACAATACTTTGAAGTAACTATTCCTGTTTTAGAACCAAGTTTTTCGGTACCAAAGGTTTCGCTGGTAGTAAAGAACTAATACAAAATACCGAGGAGCTCGTGACTAGATAATAACAACCGCACGGACGATCTTCAAGGTTAAGCAACGCTTGCCAAGGTTGGTCTGTGAATGGATGAGCATCTTAACATACCGAGTTTCCTGCCTCGGAAAGCACGTTAAGCCGTAGGTCCCCGGTGTCATTTGTAGATCTTTGGAAGTCGTTACGGTTAATCAGAAGCCAGTAAAATCTGACTCCAGTCTTGCCATGAAGTACCGTGTTACCCCAATTAATGGGTTATGGAGGTCTGGTAGGCAGCTCCTCGTAAAATACTGGTATTCAGCTAAATCCGGCTTGACAAGAAGCCAACACCAACATAGTTGGGAAAAAGGCTAGGCAGATGATGATGACTTTGTGACGTTTATTTCATTCTTCTCATCTTCCTGCCCTTATCCCATTTTATTTGGGGTCGGCGCAACATGTTTTTTTCTTCCATTCTGTCCTGTCACCCGTCATGCTATCATCAACTCCCTTTTCTTTCATATCAGTCCTCACACAATCCATCCATCTTTTCTTTGGTTTCCCTCTTCATCTAATAAAACAGGGAAGGAAAGCATCGTGAGGCTGTAATACCTGACTGGGTTTGAACTAGCGACCTACAACTCGGAAGTCGAGATCGTTACCACTGGGCCACCACTGTTCCCTGTTAGGTTAGTTTCCTAAATACAGACGCCTATTATATTGCAAGACGTGTGCCAAAAACTTATTTAATCTTCGTCCTTGCTTTTATCTCTTTATCTAGATGTATTATCTGTCTATTTGATAATAAGTACATAATTAATTTATATAACCACGTGTAAGACAGGATGTATGTACGGAATATTTAGTTATTTATAGCTTTATGCACTAAAAAACTGTACAAAGGTGGACTTAATAAAAAAATAACAAGAAAAAAACACTGCGACGCGGCGCCGTTCGGCGTTCTATGACGCTAGTGCACTATAATAATTATACAACGTTGATACGACAACTTTTAGGGCTGAAACTGCGTTAAGCGGATGCCCGCGCGGTCCCATACAAAAGTGCTCCGTTGCGGTGACCCACGCGGGCATGCGTCGCGGAGAGCCAGGCCCCAAATTTGTTTTGCTACGTAATAATACATTAAGTTATCCATCAACAAGACTACATGCACACCGTTCAAATTGAACAAGCTTCATTGCGAGGATAATAATTTGGTTTCTGCGACGAGGACCGGACGGAGGACATGGTATGAACACACGCGCTTTGTTAAGCTGGGTAAGTACTCACTTAGCAGTGTAGCACGTAACGTATCAGATACGGTATCAACCTGCAAGTGGGTACGGCTCGTCCACGGTCCTCCGCGTATCTAGCTACGAGCTGCCGGATCCGCAGTGCTCGCAACGACGTCACGCCGACAACGAGCCGCCTTTGTGTTCGCAGTGAAACCGCCACTCGGCGGGTCACTGCGAGCTTACAGCGCTCCACGCGCGAGCGGCTCGCAGCAGGCTCGTGCCTACGTACTCACTTGATACCGTATCTGATACGTTACGTGCTACACTGCTAAGTGAGTACCCAGCTTTACGCGACGGCTGCCCGTCGCGGTCGTCCGCTTTACGCCGTTTCAGCCCTTACTATGCGACCAACCCTGAAATCTCGAAAACAAATCTGCTTCTCCATACATTTTGTCAAATTAGGTGAACATAAATGTATCTGAGAAGCGGTTTCTTTCGCAGTCAAGCGATCCCACCACCGCATAACCAGTGATGCAATCGTTGATGGTGAGGCGCACTTGTTTATTAATCTATCACATACCCGCGAAACGAGACAAGAGTAAAATAATAACAGCGCGGTCGCATGAGACCGGTCGAGGATTCATGAACTAAGAGCCTATTCACTCTAGCCTTGACGACACCCAAGTTGTAATCAAACGGGAAGACCATAGCATTAGCATTATCATTAGTAGTCTTGTGTTAAGATTCAGGCCTCCTCTCTAGGAGAGGGAATTGGCCGTAATCCACCACACGGGCCCAGCGGAATGGTGGATGTCACATGACATGTCTTCGAATTTTTGACAAGAAAACCACTTCAGGCAAATTGTTCCAGTCCTTCGATGTACGCGGTATAAACGATGAGACGAAAGACTGTTTTATAAGAATACATGTGTAAATTAGTATTGGTGCAAAATCAATGTGATTCTACGTTCTTGTAAAAATCTGGTCTTACAACTTTTTTGACCTTCGACCCTGGTGTATAATTGGATACCTATTATAGCAAACTCAATCATAAAAAGAAATATCTTTGAAGCTTTTCCTTATTCGAATCCGTTTATTTTTTCGGAATAACAAGATAATTTAGAAAAAACCGGGCAAGTGCGAATCGGTGTGTGCACGGGTTCTACCGTCCGTAGTAAAAAACGGCAAAAAAATGGCTTTTGTTGTATGGGATAACTTAATATTTATTTTATTTGGTTTTTAAGTTTCTTATAGCGACAACAGTACGCGCTGTTGACGACTTGGGCTCGGTCCGGGTTATTCCTGGACTGCCGGACGACAAAAGAAGAACGCGATGGGGATCCCATTCCTTCTTTGCCTTCGTTTCAGGGTTCCGGGTTTTCCTTTCGGAAGCACACGCATGGCCCCAGAGGCTTCGACCCTGCTGGGCCCCTACAACACTGGACGCTTTACGGTTACGGTTTTATTCAGTAACAGTCTGACACTCCTTCTTGCTCCACCCACAGTCATCATCTACCTAGCCTTTTCTCAACTCTATTGAATACCAGTATTTTACTAGGAGCGGCTGCCTACCAGAGCTCCACAACCCATTAACTGGGATAACACGGTACTTCATGGTAAGACTGGAGTCAGATTTACTGGCTTCTGACTATCCGTAACGACTGCCAAAGATCTCCAAATGACAGCCGGGACCTACGGCTTAGCGTGCTCTCCGAGGCACGCAGGAAACTCGTTATGTTAAGATGGTCACCCACAGTGGGAGGTGTTAATTGATGATTTCTCAATACAAAAAGACGCGATAACATTACGTCATATCATAAACATTATTCGCAACATTACGAGTATCATTCGTTCACATTTTGTTTACGCAACGGTACAAAGGTATATTCTCTACTAGATTTGACCAAACTCTATGGTCTATCGGTTAAGGTAATTAACTAAATGTAAACAATCTTGGCATGTCTTTTTATCTAAAAGTTGTCTAAAAATTGTATGTAAAAATCTTTGCGACTAGGTATTTACCTAAATCGATGTTAGCTAATAAACTAAATTTAAATAATCTTTGTGTATATTATATACGACCTCTTTAATATTTAAAAGACATAAGTACTTACCAAGATTGTTTACCTTTAGTTAACTACCTAAACCGACAGACCATAGTACCAAACTCTAGTACGAAGAATCGTCAAACTAAAGTGTCAGTGGGCAGGCTAATTGCTCGTAGAACAGATGGTCGATAGGGGGACGAAAAGTTCTAGATTGGCGATCACGCAGCATCGGAAGGCCTCCTACAAGGTGGACCGATGACCTGATGAGGGATCCGATGGATGCGAGATACACAGGACCGGTCTCCCATAGAGAGGAGGCCTGAGTCCCAGTAGTGGGAACCTTTTCCCAATCGTGGGAACAAGGTGGACCGATGACCTGGTGAGGGTCGTGAGAATTGGATGGTCTACCACTGTGCCTCGTACAAATACAGTCTTATATACAAACTTTCGTCATCATATTTAGTGTCTATTCAGTGGCGTAGCTAGGTGATCAACAGCCCTAGGCCAAAACGAACTGGGGCCCCTTTTTTTTCGTGGGAATAAAACAAATAAAGTGTGGTACCACATCTTGATTAAAGTACTCTTGGAACTACTTTATTTAAATTTCGAATGTAGGAGAATTTGTCGACAGTTTAACAAGGGGTTTGTGACACTACAGTTAATTTAGGATGTTCCAGGTGACAGCTATCAGATAGACCTTTCCTTTTATCTCATCTTAATTACTCAGATACCCGCGAAACGAGACACAATAGTAAAACAATAACAGCGCGGTCTCATAGGACCGGTTGGGGATTCAAACGTTAAACATACATATTTTCGTCCTGCTGTCATCCTACATAAGCCATGTAAAAAAGACCTTTTTTTATCGTATAAAAAAACAATACATAATACACAGGCTCGCGTTTGATCACTATCTCACCTGATGTTAAGTGAAGATGTGGTCAACAATGGAACACTTTAATCAGAATTTGGAGGCCCCGAGGCAAGGGGCCCCACTGCCCCGTCTAACCCTCCGGTAGCTATGTCAGTGTGTGTATTGCATATTCTTATTAGCACCATTTACGTTAACTCTTCAAGGCTAAATGTTCACAGTACCTATGCAGATAAGTATGAGTATTTACGAGTATTCGAGTGTTCTAGGAAGTCTATGGGCACGTGGCGCGTTGCTCTTGTAAATCTGTGGATTGGTTTACCTTAAACTTGTGATTTATTTTGAAATGGGAAGTTTTTGTATGGGTTTGGTGAAATCAGACTGAGGGAAAACGAAAAAGTTTTTTTTTTAACAGAATTAATTGCCATACTAGCTTTAGCCCGCAGCTTCACCCGCATACATAAAATATAGCCTATGTCACTCAGGAATACAGCAGCTTTCTATTGGTAAAAAAAAATCAGCCATCGGACCAATACTTCCACAGATTACCTCATACAAACAAAAAAACAATCGTTACCTCTTTATTATATTAGTGTAGATTACCAACATAGCCCTAAGAATCGCCAAACTAAAGTGGCAGTGGGCAGGGCGCATTGCTCGATGGAGACGAAATGATCATGAATGGCGATCACGTACCGAAGAATCAGAGCTAAAAGGCCTCCCTCAAGGTGGACCGATGATCTAGTGACGATCACGAGAATCCGAGATACGAGAGGCACAAGATCGGTCATTATGGCTACATTTGGGGGAAGCCTATTAGTCCAGTGCCTGGGGGTTTTTACCTAGAACTTGGTTGACTGTGGGTTGATTTTAAAAAGAAAAACTGATATGAGAAGCTTTAAAAAGAAAAACTATCAGTTTCAGAATATCAGTTTTTCTTTTTAAAATCAACCCACAGTCAACCAAGTTCTAGGTTTTGATGATTTTAACGCCCCAGGCACCGGACTGTTTGGACATACAGTCCGGTGCCTGGGGCGGAGTAGACGTCTTTCGACTGAAATGATGATGATGATGACTAATTTACACATCTGAAAGCAAACACACAATCTCCAAGGAAACAGCTAGAATGTATTTAAAAGATAAAACATTTTCCGAATATTAGCTACTTTCAGTATTTACTCGTATAATCGTAATTTTTGATAGCGAGAGATGATAGCGTTGCGATAACATTTGATACGATTATCGCAAACATTGGTTCGTGTTTGATTATGGCGGCTGAGATGGAAAAGTTTGTCTGGAATAGCCAGTTCTGCAGTGGGAAATTATCACATTATAACTTTTCCCTCTTTATTTATTTAAACTTTATGCAACATAATGGTACTAAGGCGGACTTAATGCCTTAGGCATTCTCTACCAGTCAACCTAGGGTGGTGAACAGAGAAAGTGGCAGATGCCATTATCACATTAGAACTTCCCCAGCTTTGGGTGGAGCGAGAGTGAGTGTCAGACTTTTACTGAGTAAAACTCACCCGAGTTCCCTCTGTTGCCCTTTGCGTTCTAGGACCTCAGGCCTTTTCAGCCACGCGGCCTTAACAGAGAATCCTCTTTAAGGCACGTGGAACACAAGTCACAATGTGCCTTCAACGGCTTGGGCATTTTCCAAAGGGTAACGGCTGGAGGACGAGATAGTCATTGCTCGTCGTCCGCAAACCCGCGCCTACGGTGGCAGCTGGTTGTTCTACAACCAGCTGCCACCGTAGGCGCGGGTTTGAGGATATACGCTTTCTTTACGCGTGCGGCCGCCTCCTTCACTAGCATTATTACTTCGCAGAAGGAGACGACGACGAGGATACGACGGTGTTCCGCCCAAGCGGGGCGCACCTCCACCGTATCCCCCGGGCGAATAATTGTAGGCTGCGAGTGAAAACCTTATAATTACAAAAGCTGAACAATTCATCAAAACCACATTAAGGAAAATGTGATTAAACATGTGTTAAAACTTGTAAGCCCTTACAAAAAACTTATGGAAATAAATCTAGTGGCCAAGAATGAATCATTCGTCGGTATCCTTAGTGGAATAAAGAACTTCATTTACATTAACATGTGAACTATGGTCTACTTGCGTCATCTGGTCGCAAATTTATAGAAACAGGTCCGACAATCACATTCCTTAAATCATAAAAAATCAGTATTGAGAACAGTGCCATCTAGTGTCGAATAGGAAGTGTTGAAATTAAAGCTTACAAAGTATGTTGTCTATGGAATTTTCCCGCGTTTTTTGCTGTCAGATTCTTAGCTTTTAATATATGACAGACTACTGCTTCACTGCGATTCCACCTGATGGTAAGCACAAGCAGTGATGCAATCGTTGATGGTGAGGCGCACTTGTTTATTAAGAGCCTATTTACTGTAGCCTTGAAGACACCCAAATTATAATCGGATGGGAAAACCGCGGATTATGATATAATAATGTTAGTTTTGGCACTCAAATGGAGTATAATATGAAGAAGGATGTAACAAATTAAAAATAGCATGACTTGCTTCAATATTCAAGATCTAAGCACCCAATCCTTTACAAGTTTTTGTAACTCCTATAATCACTTGTTTTTTAACTCATAGTACTAACACACGTGTTCTTTTATGTAAGAAATATCTACAAAAACATAATACACCGATATACGAGTATGACTGGTTATCTACTCGGCATGTTAGCACTTGTTTATAAGGGGAAGTGCGCAGTGTATACGCGAAATCGCACTAATAAAGTATCATAAGTAATAAGAAAACATCTTAATCTTACCTAACATATTTTACATACCTATATAGATAAGTAGGTACATTAACACATTAGGTCCACGGGGTAAAACGCCGCTGCTAACGACATCTTACGCCAGGCCCTCGTACAGGCCATGGTCCGGAGCGAGGAGGAATGGCATTAAGCCTGCCACTGTACTTCTTTGTGCATAAAGTATTCAATAAATAAATGGCAGTCGCCTCCTTCTGTAAACCATTAATGCTAGCGAAGGAGATAGTCGCACGCATGAGGGAACGGATTTTCTCGCGCTACAGCTGCCGGGTTCCCGACCTCGATTTCCAGCTACCGTAGGCGTGGGAAATCAACTATTAACACGTTTTGTCCTGAGTGGAGCAAGAAGGACACACCTTGCTGTGCCCTGAAACCTAAAGTGCAATTGAAGGAAAACAGGTAGCTTTTTTCCGAAAAACGCAGCGCTGGAAGGCCTCCCACAAGGTGGACCGACAACCTGGCGAGGGTCGCGGGAATCCGATGGATGCGAGACGCGGAGGACCAGTCGTTGTGGCGATGCTTGGGGAAGGACGCTTGACCTATGTGCAATAGTGTATAGTAGTGGACGTCTTTCGGCTGAGATAATGATGGCTTTTAGTCAGAAAAAGTCTAACACTTACGCACAGCGTGGGGACGCAGAACTTTTGCCTAAAGAATTATCATGTCAACAATAATAACATCAATATTATGTCAACATAAATGATATCAGTTATCGACTTTAGTGTCCAGTAGGATGACAAGCAATTTTTGACTCCATATTGTCGTCGTTAGTATAGACAGTGTTTTGACTCCTGCTCTATAATTAGAGATGATTGTCTATGCTCGAAGAAATATTTGCAAATCATTGTTTCTTTTGTAAATATTATATTTATTGCGTTATGGTTCTTCGAGCGATATGTATGTATATAAATATACTTAATTATATTATCTAGAACAAGTTACTAAAATAAAGTAACAGTAATATTTACTCTATTCGACTATTCAATTTTTAACGACGATCATACTAATAGGGCGTATATGTGTGTGTGTTTGTCATTTGTTTACGCTCAAATAGCTGAACGGATTTGGATGAAATTTGACAAACGGTTAAATGTTTTATTTTATTATCCCGTGGAATCGCACTTCAGGAGCACAAAGTATCCAGGTTCATCCATGTGTAAAGTTTTATTCAAACCCCCTTTTTTGCGTGGGAAACTATCAAATGCTTCTCCTTCTCCCGCCTTGGGTGAAGTAAGAGGAAGTGTCAGACTTTATTGACAAACCACCCGTATTCCTTTCCTTCAATTCCGCTTTACGTTTCTGTTTCTCCATTGTTTTTATTTTTCGGGTTAGAAGTCCTCATGGATGCTCAGCCTTGAGGTGGGCTTTTTTTTCAAGTGGGGTATCATCAGAATGACTTCTCCCGCTTCAGACGTTTAAGCGACGCCCCAAAATACAGATTTCTTTTTCAAAGTAGGAAGTTTGATTCGATTTTTATTTTTATAGGGTCTAATCTATACAGTTAATACTTAAGTTTCTTTTTTAAACAACTTAAGCAGGAAGTAAAATAAATAAAGTTACAAATGGAAAATAAAATCAACAACATTTTTAATCTGTGCCGTGTCAAAAAATCTGCTACGGCATAAAAGTTATCAGCTGAACTATAGAGCAGTGCCCTTGAAATTCGTGTTTGAATAGGGTTGCCAACTTTTTTGCTAGAAATGTAGTACTTTTCATAAATTGTGACAGGCAAACCATCTTGAAAAACAATTTTGTAGCCCCTGGGCCCAAAGTTTTAGCATACCTGATTAGCTAACCTCTTAATGAACTATCGAAAAAATCTTATACCTTCGAAATCGAAATAAAATAGATTGCACCACTACTTTAATTATAGCAACTTCTTTTAGTCAGTAAATGTCTGACATTTTCACCCATTCCAAGTTCTCACGTAAAAATAAGGGGTCCCAGATGGTCACTTAGCTACGCCATGTCTCCAGTAGAATACTTCTTTAGCACTAAGCGGCACAAGCTATATATTTATCTACTTCATCAAAGGAAAATTCATAGGTAAGATCATAACTGGAAACCTTTTGCAAAATTTCACACACTTACGGCCGCACTCAGGGACATTCATTAACGTTAATCATCACTTAAGAAATTGTCACATTGACAGTTTTACACAGTTTTTCAGTGAAGGTTTGACAATACTTAACTTTAATGGACGCTAATGAACCATTAGCTGGACTATGCGTTCGGCCGTTAGTCCCAGTACTGTCGGATGTGCGTTGTTATGTCCGTCAGTCAGTTTCTCCTTTTATATATATATTTAGATAGTTAATGTGTGGCAGCCCTATATCGTAAGCCTTATCAGTCAATCATATCAGCTGGCTATTTGTTTGGTCGCCTAAGATAATTACACGCGCGACTATCTATATTATTTGTGTAGCTACGCAGCTCTGATAAGAAAAGGCTAAAGATTTTAGAGGTTTTGCACGCAGAAACTGATTTCAACAAAATTTGCATTAAATTTTGTCATTGTTATCAAGATTAACTTAAAAAAATGTTGCAAAATTTTGTGTGTATTATCAGGATTTGGGGAATGTATTAAGTTTTATGTAAAGATTATTGCCTCTGCCGGAACAATTTTATCATTTTATTTTGTTTTGTTTTATTTAAAAAAAGTTAAGACGAAGTCGCTTTCTAGTTCTACGTCTGTCTGTTTATATCAAGGGCGTAGCTAGTCCCAAAGGGACCCAAAACGATTTGAGGTGTTTAAAAAAAACACCTATTAGCACAGACACATAGTGAGACAAAGTCGCGGTAGAACACTGTGGAGATGGTCACTTGATAAAACGTCATGAATTTTTGCAGGTATCAGGGCCTCTGTAGCCCGAGGTTCTCATTTATTAACACGCCCCTGGCAGGCCTCCGTCACTCCATGTACTTGCGCGCTATAAGTGCCTACCGCCCAGCCGAGCGGTCTCGGTCCGCTTGCGGATCAAATTCAGTGCGGTTTTCGCAAGCGAAGCGCGCGCACGCCTTTCAATTTTAATAGTGCTGTTCGTTCGTACGCGTATTACGATGCCGTGTGGTGCCTTATGTGCTGTAGATGGGTGTAAATCAAGCAAAAGAAGGGATAAACACCTAACATTATTCCCTTTACGTGTCAAAGAACGACGAAACTTATAAAAGAAATATTTTATAAACGATAGAATTTAAGATTTTAAACTGTAATTAATTATAAATAAATTGTAACTATAAGTCAGAACATTCACAGTTCTGAATAACATAAACACATAAAGTCATGTTAATTTAATTTTATCGAAGAGGCAGCCCTGCGATTGCTGCGGAATCGCGCGGTGTGAAGCAATCACAACTGTACGCTTGAGCATTAAGGCACATTTTAGCATGCAGTGGTTGCCGACGCGACGGCGTAGGCTAATAAAGCAGTAGGTATTGTAATTTTTCTACTGAGTGAAGTATCTGTTACGTAGTAACTATTTAGTAATCTGTGCCCCTGGGTTTATACGCTAATTTTCCCTAATAGACGCTACTATTTTAATGGGTTGTGAAGGTCTGGTAGGCAGCTAAATCCGGCATGACTGGAATCCGACCCAAATATAGTTGGGAAAAGGCTAGGCAGATGATGAAGAGACGCTAATATTTTAATGCGTTCTTCACTAATAATGTGCGGTAAACGAAAAAGGTTTTAAATTTGCTTCCGAGCGAAGCCCGTGCGGAACACCAGTTCATCATCTAAATAAACCTTTATTCATCCTCAGGTAATCACCGACCGACGAAGCTTGCAGGCAAGATGCTGTTAGATGAGGTGATGCCCACCATGAGGAGCCTCAGTCCTGACCCTGAGGATATGGCGGCCGTCACCAGAAAGTGTAACACTACCCTGGTAAGTTAGATAGATATAGTCCGTCTAATGAAAGCGCGACCTGGGAAAAAGAGGTTCATCATCATCTGCCTAGCCTTTTTCCCAACTATATTGGGGTCGGCTTCCAGTCAAGCCGGATTTAGCTGAATACCAGTATTTTACGAGGAGCGGCTGCCTGCCAGACCTCCTCAGGTTAAATCCAAAAACTTTGTATGTGGTAGGTATATAACTAGTAGGAAAATCATGTCTTGACATTTTTTTTATATCCTACAACTGCGGCTGAATAATGTTGCCAATTAAATTTAAAAAAAAAGCTTCAGGTCGCGCTTTCATTAGACGCACTCTAGTTTATAATTTTAGGCCTACTGTCTACGGTCGTTCATGCAATCCGGTCACATTAACTTGACGCATCTCTGAAATGCTCACATCCCCCCGCTTCCGACCACATTCCCTTAGCTCGGCCGGCAAGTGTCAGGTATGGTCAGCATCTTTGTTATCGATAGGCTCCTCGATAATTTGGCTAGTTCTCTGTTGTTGTTATATTGTTTTTGAACAAGCGTCAAGTTAATGTGACCGAGTTGTAGACACGTTTTCGTCATCTTAGGCTTGGTGAACACCTGCTTGCATACAAAACTATGAAACTCTGCCGACGAAGCGGCAACGATACGATGGCATGACGCAGCCGTTTCTTCAAGGTTGTTTTTTTATGAATGCCTATGAATTTAGTATTACCAGATGTCGCTATTTGCGCGGTAAGTCCTGATTTACAGAAGTCTAGTGACAAGTCCTGATTAACCCTTGATCGATACGTGAAAGATCCCGATTTTGCGCTTACCTGTTTAATCTGTGGCTTACTAATTTTGACAGGTACAACATCGACTTATAATTACGCTATATACAATGTGTTGTTTTGAAAGTGTATGGCATTTCGGGAGATAATTATGTTAGTGATACTCGACCCGAATCTATACTAATATTATAAAGAGGTCAAATTTTTAAGTTTGTATGTAGGGGGTAATCTCTGAAACTACTGGTCCGATTTGAAAAATTCTTTCAGTGTTAGATAGCCCATTTATCGAGGAATGCTATAGGCTATATATCATCACGCTACGACCCACGGGAGCGGAGCAATAAAAAAAAGCAATAAAATTAATGAAAAATACGGGTGAAACCGCAGGGGACAGCTAGTCAATAATAAAATGAGTAGGTAATTTTTTATTTATTTTTTCATTATAGATATTGGTATGTATTACCTTTATTAGAACGCGGCCAGTCTGATAGTCGCCCTATAACTAGATACGCTTTCACACATGTAAACAATGTTTCATTGATCCAAAGCACACTAGCACTTCCCGCACGTTTGTTTAGAGAGTTGTTCTGAAAACCAACTAATTTTTTTTTTAATTGATTATTTGTGACTTCTTTTACAACCTTCCGAAATGCCATATATGTACTTTCAAAACAACACATTCTATATTTACTTTCACATTTCATGGCTTTTGGCCTGGGGAGGAGCTCGTGGCTAGATAATTACAGCCGCACAGGTCGATCTTCAAGGTTAAGCTACGCCTGCCTAGGTTGGTCTGTGGATGGGTGACCATCTTAACATAACGAGTTTCCTCCGTGCTTCGGAAAGCACGTTAAGCCGTTGGTCCCGGCTGTCATTTGGAGATCTTTGGCAGTCGTTACGGATAGTCAGAAGCCAGTAAATCTGACTCCAGTCTTGCCATGAAGTACCGTGTTACCCCAGTTAATGGGTTGTGGAGGTCTGGTAGGCAGCCGCTCCTCGTAAAATACTGGTATTCAGCTAAATCCGGCTTGACTGGAAGCCGACCCCAATATAGTTGGGAAAAGGCTAGGCAGATGATGATGATTTCATGGCTTTTGTCTATCAAATTTTAAGCTTATAAGTCTCGTATTTCAGAACGATTTTGTTGTCTTGAAAGAAATCTCAGCTTTAAAGTAGAGAAGTACTAAAAATTTTAAAAGCTTCTAGAATCGACTTCATTGAGGTTTACTGTCCCTGCTAGCCAACAGGCTTGTTTTTTTTGAAAACCAAAATTTCGATTATTGTCATCTTTCATCTAGAATTTTCATTTACATGACTAACGGCCGAAACCAATAACTTATCGATCTCCAAATTTGGCATACTTAGTAGAGATCGTAAAACAAATGATACAATACAAAAATTATTGTTTTCTGTTGTTTCATTTGTTTTTCTATCTCCGATATGTGATAGATAGGTTATTGGTTTCGGCTGTTAGTAACACAACCTTTGTAGTATAATAAAGATAACAGTCGATTACTATTGCATATTTAGAATCTTCTCGGTAAATCATGATAACAAATACACGTGCACTTGCAACTCGGTGCCTACCTACCAGATAAGTAGGGGCGTAGCTAAACCTTAAGGGGCCCCGTATAATGGAAAAAATGGGGGCCCCTCTTTTATATGATTGCGGTAGAGCCTAGTGCTAGTTGGGTTTAGGTATTTAGTAATAAAAACAATATCTCTTCATCACCATCAATGATTGCATCATTGCTAGTTTGGTGGGATTGCAGTCAAGCACTAGTCTAAATTACATAAAAAAAAAACTATTAAAAAAGAACCTAAATAGCATCTAACAATTCGACAATTTGACCGGCCAATAGCCTGAGAGCTTTTATTTAGCAAGAATTTGACTTTTTGAACAGTAATTTTCAATGCTACCAGCCGGGGCCCCTACAGCCTAGGGGCCCCTTATAATTGATACGTCTGATACAGCGGTAGCTACGCCCCTATTGATAAGAATACAAAACGTCAACCCGATGTCGTTGTGTACTTGTGTAGAGTAATTTTATCATTTTCACAGACACTTATCTCCCCGTCACGTAGTTAATTATCTTTGTAGTTCAAAGATTACTAATGTTCATGACATGATAGCTGATTGAACATTGAATGAACTTCATTGAATTATATTCTGTAATGGGCGCCATTTTTAACTTTTGACAGCGCGATTTTGGCGGGAAAATAGGAAAAATGCGTCAGTGTTTGTTGTCGCTGGTCTAGATTTTTATTTGTGTCGTATAAATTATTTAAGTAGACTACAGAAGTAGTCTAGGTCTACAGTCGAAATACAAAAAAAGCGACTAGTGGATTTTAGAAGGTATTAATTACCTAATGCATATCAAATAAGTAATTGAAATAATCAAATATGATTCTGTAGGTATTTGAATTTATCAAAGCAAAGTCTCTCTCTGCCTAGCCTTTTCCCAACTATATTGGGGTCGGCTTCCAGTCAAGCCGGATTTAGCTGAATACCAGTATTTTACGAGGAGCGGCTGCCTACCAGACCTCCACAACCCATTGACTGGGGTAACACGGTACTTCATGGCAAGACTGGAGTCAGATTTACTGGCTTCTGACTATCCGTAACGACTGCCAAAGATCTCCAAATGACAGCCGGGACCAACGGCTTAACGTGCTTTCCGAGGCACGGAGGAAACTCGTTATGTTAAGATGGTCACCCATCCACAGACCAACCTAGGCAAGCGTTGCTTAACCTTGAAGATCGACCTGTGCGGCTGTTATTATCTAGCCACGAGCTCCTCTTAATTATCAAAGCAAAGTAATTATCAAAATGCATAAAGAATCTAGATACTCACTTAGGTATTACCTAGGTACTTTGGTAAAACCCACCAGCGGACAATTTTTTCATTTCCCTGCCAAATACTGAAAAAAGATGTTAAACCTGCATGCTAATGGAACTCAAAGAAACTGTAAAACTCAATACTTCCTAAACTTGACACTGGCTGGTTCTGTAAAAAAAAAAATCGAAGCACCTATGGTCAAAGTTGAACTTAAAAAAAAAATTGTGTTATAAATTTATATACAGTCTTCAACATTGTAATATTAGAGATTGCATTTAAATAACAAAAAGTGATTCATTAAGTTTTAGCAGATTATTTAACTATCAACATGACTTACTCAAAATCAAGTGAGTATTATTATTTTTCTTAATTACCACTAAAACCTACAACTGTTTTAGCAAGTTGAGCTTAGAAAGAAATTGAGAAAAGGTTGGACGCATTGCATCATTCGATTTCACTAATTAGAGCAAACTAAAAAGAAACTTAGAGACTTCTTCAAACCAATACACATAGTAATGTAAAATTGAAAAATCTAGCACAAAACAATACATCAAAAATAAATCAATTATTAGGTACCGAAGTTTCATAATATTATGCAATATTGCGCAATGTTTAGGTAAAGTTCAGTTGTTCCCCAATAGATGCCGCTGACAGTCATATTCCAGCAGTGATTTATTTGTGAAAAGTCACGTTATAGTACCTATCAAATTAAGAAAATATCATTGAAATAAATAATCACAGAGATAAACAAACGATTTTTTCTTGTTCTAGTATTAAACACATACATATTTAAATGAATATTATTTACTATTTGCAATGGAAAGATTCATTGGTTATCAAACAAAATGCGTCTAAAATAAACCGAGACACCTGCGCGACATTTATAATAATTAAACTAGCTGTTAGGTTAGTTTATATTATTTGATTGTAATAAAAAAACAGAACAACCGAACAATTAATAGAATTTTAGATCTATAGCTACGATAGAGCCATCTAGTGCCAAATAGCTGCTTTGTTTGCCAACAAACCTGTTCGACAAATTTCGAAGTAACGCGACTCGATAACAGATGGCGCTGTTTTCAAGTAGCTTTAATTAACAAAATCGCTTTTTTTATAAATACGATAATTATGTAAAAACTTCTTAGAAAAATACCCTATAAAACTAAATATTTTCATCGATAACAATAGAAACGTGAAAGGTAACCTTTCGTAATCAGACGGATGTTATCTATAGAGCAGTAACACCTCTCTATCTTTTAGATAGGTCTGTCCCTCTCCGACTGTCTGCATGACGTGTGCTTTTCACGCTGAGTGTTTCGATCGAGGCGAAGTCAGTCACAAACCGATTCCGATGTCGTATGATCTTGTTATTTGATGTTATTTCATCAAATATTAAAACAAATAACCTTCGTATCGAGTTCTAAGTGTTTTTCGCGCAACTAGCATCGATTTAAGTACGAACTTTAGCCGGATATCTGTGTATTACGTGAGTGTATCAAGTGATAAGTGAAACGTTCTAAAAAACAGTAATTCTTGCTGTTTTCCAAGTGCTTTTACCTGTTTTCGTGGATTATCTTCCGTTATAGGAGTTAACGGAGCGTATCATACCTTTGCTGCAGCAGTCTTTGTGTAAAAATACTTTCATTTATATTTTTAACCTATTTGTAACTTGCAACTTTGGAGGTTACGTTAATATTCGGTAAAGGGACACTTGACATGTCCTAAAGTACGCTAGTAGTACCTACTTTCGTAGATTTAGATCTGAGTATTGTTTTTTTTTGCGTGTCTATGATAAGCAGTGCAAACAACCTCTTTTTATCGATTCTTATCGGATTCCTATTGACTCAACTTAATTTTCAAGTAATTAGCTATGACTTACATACTTCAACACCTAGAAACCTTGAATAAACACAGACTTCATAAGTTTTTTTTTAAATCTTACCTAATGTCAGTAATTGGCCTATAAAAAAAAATACCTTGACAACAAGATTCTAACTAGAAAAGTAACTCAATTAATTATTTTGATTGACGTTTTTAATATTTAAGTGCCTAAGATAGCAATTACAAGAAATAATAGTAACAGGTTTAGATTCTCAGCTGTTTTTTCCTGGTTATTGTATTGTATTATGGCTCTTTTATATCTTAAAAAATATATTCTGTGTTTGCAATGAAGTTTCAACACTGGCTTTGTACACAGTGGCCCATGATGGAAATCATATTTTGAAATAAGAATAGAACAGCCTTTGTTTGTTCTTAAAAAAAAATACATGATAATAAAAAAGGTTTTGGTCTAGTTCTCATCTGTTTAAAATGTAAAGAAATAATAAGTCTGTCTTAGGATGAATATTAATGTGCCTTTGACATGACTTTCTGTTGTATTAACAAAATATAACTACCTACTTTATGGAACAAAATAGACCAATTATCTACCTACATAAATTGAATACATGTTTTGGCATTTCAAATATGTTTTTTTTTTGTTATTTGACCACAATCTCCCTTAATGGTCTAGTCAAGTTGGTACATAATCATCATCATCTACCTAGCCTTTTCCCAACTATATTGGGGTCGGCTTCCAGTCAAGCCAGATTTAGCTGAATACCAGTATTTTTCGAGGAGGGGCTGCCTACCAGACCTCCACAACCCATTAACTGGGGTAACACGGTACTTCATGGCAAGTTGGTACATAATGGAAGTAACTTATTCAGTTACACCTTGAAGAGTTGTCAGGAAACATAGTCTAGCATGGAGTTCCAAGCCTTAGTAGTAGGTATGCATAATTGATGAATAGAAATCATTAACTATGCATGGTAAGTTTTACCTTCACTGGTACAACCAAGGGCATGACATGAACGCACCTAATCAATATTTTTTTTTATACCAAAGACAATGTTGCTTTCTTTTGTTATGTGATAAACTTTTTTTTTGGTTAGTCTTTGAAGGATAAGTAATATAATTTTTTTGTTGATGGCAACAATTTGATAGAGATGTCCTAGTTATAGTTTTTTTATTAGTTATGAAATGTTTATGATAGTGTGATATATTAGGGCCAATTTCTAATAGGAGAAATTGGAGTTAGAGTGTGATAAACCTTACTTTAATCATTTGTAAGTTTGGCAGGTTTACAAAGTTTAAATTTAAAAATTGTGGTTTATTTTTTGTGTCTTATGAGGAATTTTATTTCAAAAAGGTTCTTTGATATCCATTACTACACAACTTACTAGAAAACATTTTTATTTAGTCTTACAAAAAACATTAGAATAGCAAAATGGCTAGACATATTACAAGTTTCATGTTAAAAAAAAACCTTATTACCTACTTATTTTGCTAGCCAAGTAAAAACAAAAAAGCAGGTCAAGGTGTAATGCAGGCTGAATATTAATTGTTACTTTGCCTATTAGGTATCTTTTTTGTCTATGAGCAAACATTTTTTTTTTTCAGGTTGGCCTGTCAGGCTTCTGACTAAAACCCACTCCTATGCCGTCTTTGCCTTAATTCCAGAGTCCCGGGCTCTCTTTCATTCAACACCATGTTTGATGCAAATAAATTCTTTCTTTTCAAAAAACTTTATTGAATTTTAATATTCGTCACCTATATTCATCATTTTTCTTTTTCCCATTCCAATTTATTTTGGATGAAGTTTATAATGATGTCATATTTAACCTATCGTATACCCACAAAACAAGACACAATAGTAAGACAATGACAGTGCGGTCAACGGCTACCGCTCGGGGATACATGAATTAATGCTGTTAGGTACAAATAAATGCTAGAACAATTTGAGGTCTACTTGTGTCTGTGAATAGTCTTACCAATGAGTAATTATATTATCAGTTACCGGCTGGGTGCTGGGGGTCAGATAGGCAGTTGACCAGTTGACCCATGTAGTATACTGGTATTTAGCTACACTTTTATTATAATTGATTTATAGATTAGCACTTGATATCTTACCCGGTGATATGGTTAACTGTGGAATATGCTTACCTAGATGTAACCTATTCACTCTTGACTTCAAGACCCCTAGGTCCTGGGGACATGTATCGTAATTCCGAAAGCTTGGTGTCCCCAGATAGAAGGTAACGAAGCAACGGGTAGGGGTTTAGTCAGTAAAAGTCTGAAGCCCTCCCGCTCCGCCCAAGAGCGGGAGAAGTAATTGTGATGATTCCTCACTTAAAAAAAAAGACCTCTAGGGTGTAGGTATCAGTAACCACATACTCCGGCTGGGTATCATACCGTTAGATTCGGTCATACAAATATTTGCTCCATATGGGAAGCGAACCCGCCGCGACACGCAGCGCAATAACCTTTCGCTCAATCACTGCGCCAACCTTACCGTCGCATCGATCGAATACAATGAATTGACAACAATATTATTATAAGCATGATAAAAAATAATCAATACTTAGATAATAATATTTACGTCAGTGTTAAGCGGGAACTACATTAGACCGACGACGACGACGCAAATGTAGGCGTTAGTTGTACTTAGAACAACGTCGCGTGGCGTGGATCTAATGTAGCTCTACGAGTCTAGTTGCCATAGAAAATGTATGGAGACCGATGCGCCCAGATCGGCGTATGTGGCTCATGTGGGCCCAATGTAGTTCTATCATCAGACAGAAAAAAAATTGTGGGTAGGTATTTCGAAATTAAGACACTTTTTGAAAGACTACCCGCATTTTTGTTGTATTTTGGAACAGTTATACTAATGTATCATCTTCTGATGAAAGGTGAAAATGCTATATTTTGTTATCAACTGACATATTGCATCCGAACGGAAAGTGAGATGTGATGGATGGTCCAAAGTCCAAACAAAAGATATGAGTATTTATAATTGATAGACTCGCGTTTGACCACTATCTCTCCTGATGGTAACCGATAACGTGGCTGACGGTGGAGGCCGTTTGCCTAGAAGTAACCTATTCAGTCTTGACTTAAAGAACCTGGTTGTAACTATCAGGATTCAGGAAACTGACTCTAGCAGAGCACTCCTTAGTTGTACGAACAAAAAATGTTCTCAAAACGTTTATTAGGTACGGATGTGATGTCTAGACAAACGTGCACCGTCGTCGACCACATCATCGCTTACCATCAGTTGAAATATGGTCAAACGCGAACCCCCCTAAAAAAAACAACACTACCCTACAAAATGGTTTTCATTTCGCGGGGCCTTATGGTCCGAATCACACTTGGAAGGTAAATAAAATCGTCTACTTTTCATAGACGACACATTCTAACCAATTTCCTGTAGGTACTAGGCAACAAAGACAGAATGCAGTAGCGCCCACATATTAATTCAGTCGCGGATCTAGGTTAATTAGCCGGGTTGCATTACTTTAATATAAATTTAGACTTTCTAGCAACACATTCACTTTTACTGGAAACTTTAGTGTTTTGCTTTGTAGATTTTTGAGCAAGGAAATCGTTAAATAACTCGTCTCTCTTTTGGTCTGACACGCCTTTTCTCTCCGTCCAAGAGCGGGAGAAGCCATTGGAAGATATACCACAAAAAAACACTTATGATGAATCTCCTCCTAGATCTACAATCCATTCAACAATATCAGTTTAGTCAATAAATCTTTAGGTGTTACTCATTCACTATAGTCTTTCTTACATGGGCACGGGTTGGGTGACAGCAGGATGAAAATATGCATACCTATTTGAGATGAGAGAAAAGGATAGATAGCTACATTGTATGAATCTGACAGCTGTCACCAAAACCATCCCATAACAAAAAAAAATCCCACCTACCATCATGTTTACTTTACTTGGTACATGGTGAACATCCCACCCATACGGTACAAAGCGTTTTAGGAATACCTACATTAATAGTGTGTACAGTACAGGTAAGAGAATTCCCTGCCGGCGTCTATGTTTCCTAATAGCTACAACCTAAGGGTCTTTTAAATCAAGAGTGAATAGGTTACTTCTAGGCAAGCGTGCTCCATCGTCGGCCACATCATCGCTTACCATCACGCGAGATAGTGGTCAAACGCGAGGCCTACCCATAAATATTTACGTCTATCTTTTTGGACACTCTTCTTTTGACGTAAGTAAACCTATTTCAGTTGCATTTATACGGGAGGTCTTCGTTTAGATGCGTATTTGAAATTCGTATAATAATTTATAACAACTTACGAAACGCTTGCTCGACTTTTAAATCATACACGTTTTTCTGACACGTGTTTTTAGGTAACTGTTTATCATCTGAACGAAAAAAGAACAGACTAAAACAGACGAAAAATAAATTGTAATCTAACAAACGAACTATGATTATGCCTAAATAACTCCATATAGACAGCCATCCATCCAGTCTTGCCATGAAGTACCGTGTTACCTCAGTTAATGGGTTGTGGAGGTCTGGTAGGCAGCCGCTCCTCGTAAAATACTGGTATGCAGCTAAATCCGGCTTGACTGGAAGCCGACCCCAATATAGTTGGGAAAAGGCTAGGTAGATGAGATGATGATGATGTTACACCCGCATTCTAACGGCCGAACCCAATAACCTATCTATCTCCAGTTTTGGCATACTGGAGATAGTAAAACAAAAGATACAATACAAAAATTATACAGGTATTCTGTTGTTTCATTTGTTTTTCAATCTCCGATATTTGTGATAGATAGGTTATTGGTTTCGGCTGTAAAGAAACTCAAAGTGACTGAAAACTAGAAAGTTTTTGAACTTGACACTGGCTAAATGCTCAAACAGTGTGAAGCTAAAACAAAACAAAAAGCACTAGTACGACTCTCAAAACACACGTTTCCAAAACACGTGTTTTTAGTAGTTGTTTACCATCTGAAGGAGAATGAACAGACTATGCAATCTTTTTGCTAAAAATATCATATTTTCATTGCACACGGAAAATGGTGCATACGTTTTCCCGCTTTTTTTGGCTTGGATACTTTTTTTTAATAATATGAACTAGAGTGCTCGACTGCGATCCCACCTGATGGTAAGCCGTGATACAAACGTTGATGGTGATGCGCATTAGTTATTAAGAGCCTATTCACTCTAGCCTTGAAGACTCCCAAATACTCAGTCTTTAAAGCCATATCTTCGTGTGTAAATTTATTAGTGTTACTCTACTGTATACTGTGCATGTACCTAATAAACCTTCCTCTTGAAACACTATCTATTAAAAAAACCGCATCAAATTCTCTTGCGTAGTTTTCAAGATTTAAGCATACATATGATAGGGATATAGGGACAGAGAAAGCGACTTTGTTTTATACTATTTCATCATCATCATCTCAGCCGAAAGACGTCCACTCCTGGACATAGGCCTCCCCCAAGTGTCCCTACAGCGATCGGTTCTGTGCGTCTCGCATCCACCGGATTCCCGCGACCCTCGCCAGGTCGTTGGTCCACTTCTCCGGTCATACTATGTAGTGATAAGTAAATAAATCCCTTAATTACTCAGATACCCGCGAAACAAGACATAATAGTAAAACAATAACAGCGCGGTCTCATAGGACCGGTCGGGGATTCAAACGTTAAAAACGCCAGCACACATTCCCTTTCCTCATTCATTTTCCCGCCATGAGCGTATAGCCACAGATAATAAATACGCAGCGCGGGCGCGGTAATCGTTTGGAGTAAATACTTTTTTCACATCTGTTTTTTTTTTTAATTTAGAACGTCCTTGCGAACGTACGGTCAACGCGGTTCATTGTACCCGCGTTTTTAGTTTGTTTGATGTAACATCTAAAAATGGCGGCTGAGAAAAATATACGCGATCAATATCTCTAACGCGCTCTTTTGAAAATGTAGTTTTATTATGTGACTAGCTATTCACCCGCATTTTCCGGTACTGCTCCGCTCCCGTGGGTCGTAGCGTGATGGTATATATATAGCCCTAGTAGGGCCCTAGTAGCCTGAAATAAAGGAATTATTATTATTATTATTATAGCCTATAGCATTCCTCAATAAATGGGCTATCTAACACTGAAAGAATTTTTCAATTCGGACCAGTAGTTCCAGAGATTACCCCCTACATACAAACTTACAAACATACAAACTTACAAATTTTACCTGTTTATAATATTAGTATAGATTTAGTGTGGTTATGCTGTAAATAGACTGTTCTTTCGTTAATAAGGTCAATTTCGGTCATGTTTAGGTAATTGTTGTTTTTAGGGTTCTGTACCCAAAGGATAAATCTATTAAGTACTTCGCTGTCCGTCCATCTGTAACCAGGCTGTATTTCATGAACCGTGACAGCTAGACAGTTGAAATTTTCACATATGATGTACATTTCTGTTGCCGCTTTAGCAACAAATAAGTACTAAAAACAGAATTAAATAATATGTGATAAGTCCCATACAACAAACATGATTTCTTTGCTGTTTCGTACGGACCCTTCGTGCGCACTTGGTCGATTTTTTTTACGGTTTTCTTTTTTAGTCCAGTATACAGTCCAAAGGTTTACTAAATACGTACTTTGAACCATTATATTATAGTTACTTTCAAAATGTATGTACGTACGCGTAAAAGCAATAATTGTTGTCTGTATTACCATTCTAGGGTTATTTTTAGCCCATTTCCGCGAAGCATGGTAGGGATACGAGTTTCCTTGTACAGTCGTCATATAAGTTTTATTGTATTTTTTAAGAAAATGGACTAGACAATTTTTTTTATTTCTTCACCGCTGCTCTCAAAAAAGCGGCGGACCAAAAAGTTGAATACATGACCTGCGTGGTGGATTACGGCCCATTCCCTCTCCTAGAGAGGAGGCCTGAGTCCCAACGTAATGTTTTTGCTAAAAAGTAAGGAAATTTTTTGACAATTATCTTAGAATTTTGAAACGATTTCTACCCATGGCATTTAGAAATATTTACTTAAATTGTTCAAAATAAAATGTTATTTGAGGTGAATAGGCCCATTCATTTCAAACACTCTCGACCGTAACTTTATGGTGCAAAAAAACGGCTAAGTGCGAGTCGGACTCGCGCACGAAGAGTTCCGTAAGTACCGTCCGTAGCAAAAATCGGTAAAAAAATAACGGCCCAATATGGTCCACCTTAAATATTTATTATATTCTGTGTTTTAGTACTTATTTGTTGTTATAGCGGCCACAGAAATAAATCTGTGAAAATTTCAACTGTGATAAATTAATCACGGTTCATGAAATATAGCCTCGTGACAGACGGACCGACTGTGGAGTCTTAGTAATAGGGTCCCATTTTTTCCCTATATCTGTGTTTTTTTTTTGGTAAGGGAATCATCAGAATGACTTCTTCCGCTCTTGGGCCGACCAGTAGAGCGTGTCAGACTCTTTCTGACTAAACCCGACCCCATTCACACACGGGCTTACCTTTCGGAATATCCATGACCCCAGGACTTTTTGAAGCGCATATACCGGATATGCAACCATTGCAAATTAGTTAGAACAAGAAACATTAATTTAAATGGAAGGTAGTCTGACGTAATCACTTAACTAAGCTGCGTCAAGGTCATCGACCTTCCGCCATCTTGTTTCTAATGATTCACTTCTTTGTTTACCCACACTCTTGCGTTTGTTCATTATAACATAGCTTAAGTGTTATTTACCTGCTGAAATGTACTGCCTTATACGTTTTTTTTAAATTATGCATCTTCTTCTTCTTCTTTTCGTGTCGATGCTCTCACTAAACTTTTTCTGCCCATTATTTGGCAACCTGTATGTCTCTTTGCAGGTTTAGATCCTGCAAATTATGCTAAGGCTCGCGTTTGACCATTATCTCACCTGATGGTAAGCGATGATGTGGCCGATGATGGCAAGCGTGTTGCTTGCCTAGAAGTATTTTATTCACTCTTAATTTAAGGATTCCTAAGTTGTAGCTATCTGGAAACACAGAATCCCGTGGCTTTTTTAAATATAAAGTTGCCTTACGCTAGGATTTACGGGTGCGTTCACAATCATGTAACATGTTAATTCTCATACACAAGACACCTGGACCCGGATCAACTATCTGTACCAAAGACCAGTGCCGTAACTAGCCTTTTATGCACCCGGTGCGAGCTTTCAAAACTGCGCCCTGAAAAATGCTCTAACCAGGCTTAGTCTGGTCATTTCTGCGCCCCGCCAGGGTCTGCGCCCTGTGCCTGGGCACTGCTCGCACCGCCCTAGTTACGGCACTGCCAAAGACTAAACTCTAGTTATTACCAAACTGCCGATGCCGAAGAGTTCCGAGATTGTTCAATAGAGTTACCGCAACTAAAAGAACACAGATCGATTTTTAGTCAGCAAACGTGACAGTTCCTCTCGTTCCACCCAGAATGATGATCATCATCACCTCCAATTGACGAATCTCCACTAAAAATAAAAAGTCTATGCTAAATGTACATTCTAGTCATTTGATGAGGCAATCCTAAACGGCCTCAACTGCCTATAATTGCAAGAAGGTAAACGCTACAAGCATTTGGAATCTAGCCATTTATTTCAACAAACATACTAACTTCCTATTGCATTAGTTTAGTCCTTGCTTGGCTTATAACTATTTAGTTCTTAGCGTACTAGCTAAGTATACTAGAGTGAATAGGCTCTTAATAAACTGGTGAGCCTCACCATCAACGATTGCATCACTGCTTACCATCAGGGGGGATTACAGTCAAACACTAGTTTTTAGTAAGCAATCTTGAGTTTGGGACTTTTAATTTTTAATCAAAAGTCTTTCGTCCTTTATCCTTTATCCTTCTTCCATATTTCTATTTGTCAGTAGCCCCTTGAACAAATATCGCATTGTACCAAACACACAAAAAAGTATTTTTAACCTGCTGAAAACCTACGATATTCGGTTGACCTTTCGTATATTGTGACTCATGTATGTAAGTTGGTACATACATCATTTCTATTGTCGGTAACCCCTTGAACGAATATCTCATTGTATCAAACAAAAAAATAATATTTTTAACCTGTTGAAAACCTACAAAGTTCGGTTGACATTTCGATCATTATTACTCATAAACGTAAGTTAGTTCATGACACATTTGAGGGGTTGATGAAGTCTCTATGGTTTGATAAATTATTTTCTTTTGCATTCAAAAATAGAACGTTAAATCCAGAGACAAAGACAAATCATGTAACACCTCGTTTGCTAAAAGCATCGTGACCTAAATACTCTTTTGTAAAACATATAAATTATGACTTTCATGCTGTTTCTTATGCAGTTAATTAAGTTTTTGATGCAGTATTGCCTTGGAGTTGGCAAAAGTTCTTTCAGTATCTGATAGGATTGTGAAATACTGTATCCGGTCAGAATCAGAATGCTACGCCCAATGGTCTACTAAGGACTAAGTGCGGAAACCAGACCGCAGTCGATAGAACTGGCATTCAGCTGTATCCGGTTTGAGTGAAGTCAGACTGAGCTAAGAATCTTGACGTATGATTTAATGGATCAAAAATTAAACAGGTTGTTATATTCGTATATCATAATGTTTATAGTTGTTTGTTTACATAATTAAATAAAAGATAAAATTAGTTTGATTACTGCTATTTCAAATCGCAAAGATGTTCATCATTTCCTCCAAATGTCCCCACAACGACCGGTCCTGTGCGTATCGGATTCTCACGACCCTGACTAGGTCGTCGGTTCAACTTGAAGAAAGGTTTCAACGCTAAGTCTTCCAGTACGCAGTCGCTACTCCAGAACCTTTCAACCTCATTGACCATCAGTTCTGCGAGCAATATGCTCTGCTCAATGCCACCATCCCCTTTTTTTTGGGAAAAATCATCAAATAACTCCTCATGGTCTGGGTGGAGCAAGAGTCCCAGACTATTACTAACTAAAAACCCACGTTGGTCTAGGATTAGCGAGAGAGAGTATCAGACTTACCAAAACCTACTTGTGTAGCTTTAGTTGACCTTTGCGATTCAAGGTCAAATCAACTCTTTCGAACAACTCTACAAAATTCGCCTCTGTTTACCGTTCAGAAGCCTAATGACGGAACATGACAAATACAAAAAAAAATAATCGATCTTCCTTCATCAGAAGTCATTAAGTTGTTTATTTCTGGCAATCTTTGAGCCCACACGGTGTATTCAATGTCAATGTCTTAACACTTCAGATTGGTGTGGGCGTTGAGTTGATGCCCTGGAACAAAGAGTTTGTTGATGAAACGGACCGTCGTAACAACTGCAGTCCATTTTTGTATGCAGATGATATGTGTAACTAGAGTTATGGACGCCTTTAAACACCTCATCATCTACGTAGCCTTACCTAGCCAAGGGACCTACGGCTTAACGTACTTTCCGAGGCACGGAGGAAACCTGGTATGTTAAGATGGTCACCCATCTTCAGAACAACCTTGGCAAGCGTTGCTTCTTCTTCTTTTCGAATCGAAGGTAAACTCTTTAAATGGTTTGGGCCCAGTAGGTAGCTACGTTAATTGCAGCATAGGTGGCACTCATTAGATCCTCCAAAGTGCAGGTGTTTGGGCACTTGGGGCACTCCAACGTGTGGCTCAAGCGTTGCTTAACCTTGAAGATCGACCCGTGCGACTGTTATTATCTAGCCACCAGCTCTTCCTTTAAACACCTCAATTAGAAAATTCTTCTTTGTCCGTCCCAGCTCTCATTATCTGGGGTCGACTCTCCTTTATTCTGCGCCTGGACAGTCTGTCTTGGGTTGTCGATTTTGACAATTGGGCCTTCTTGAGGTCTCTCGCGATGTTAGACCGCAAACATGGGCATCCACCAATCTATACTGAAATGAAGTAACGTAAAACTAGATAATGGTCAGAATCAGCTTCTTTTTAATTCTGAGTTGAGCTTTACAAATACTGACAAATGCTTGCCCTGGCCACTCAAAACTGTATAGTTCTTTCCTCAAAAGGCCACGTCAGACACTAACCTGCATGATTCTCATGTGATTTGATCTTTACATATTTCGTATCCAATGGACTTTAAAAGAGACTGTGACCCCTTAGTCTGTTTCGGTGTTTCTGCTCAGGGTAGTCAGCCAGGAAACACCAGCCTCATCTAGTTTAAACTGACGAAAAAAATTGACATGTAAAAATGTTGTTTAATGTTTGAATCCCCAACCGGTCCTATGAGACCGCGCTGTTATTGTTTTACTATTGTGTCTCGTTTCGCGGGTATGTGATAGATTAAAAACTATTTGCAGATCCAGAATGTTCAGTTGAAGCTAAAGATAAATCTCCAGTCTTTTATTACTCCTTTTTCATCTCATTCCCAGACGATGAAAATATCCTTTCAAGGAGAACGTCAGGCTAATATTAGCATCTCCAGGAAGATGCAGGGGTGTCTGCTAATTTTATTACAGTGACCTTAAGATATTACTGGCGTGATCTCCTTGTGAAAATCATTTTATACTGCAGTTTTATTGCAGACGATTAAATCTTGATAATCTTGGCATGGTATTTTGTGAATGCTTTCTTTGGTTTCGCTTGCTCGGAAACCATTTATAAATAATTTCAGTATTTATTGAACATTGATTGATTATAGGTATATCACTTTAGGACTTGGGGCTCACCGAATTGGACAGGTTAGGTTAGAAGGGCAGTGTATTACACAGACCCCGCCATCCCCTTCGTAGTTATTATTTTTAACCACCCAGAATTAGACAGATCCTTTGGCAACATTGAGGCCACTTTATATTAAATTCCGTTCAGTTTTTGGTGGTCATTAACTATTATTAGATTATACAAATATATTTTGAATTTAGTTGCTTTAAACAGAATCGCAAATTGTAAAATTTTTGGTTTTAATTGCAGCTAAAATTAGAATTACGGATTGGGATATAATTTTTAGTGATCATTTAGGTACTATTTTTTGCTGTTACATTGATGTGGTGATAAACTAATCACCACATCTATGTAACACTTAAGCCATTGATAATTCGATCAGTATTTACAACATAGTAAGCCGTCTTTTAATTTAGTTTGACTCATATGAAAATGACGAATACCGTAAATTGTTTCCGAAAGAAAATGGCGGACACGAGTTTCAATAAACACGTGCGCATACATTTCAGTTTATTTAAAATGCATGACTATCTTTACTGTTATTTTATTTCATCATAAATTCTTTGCAAGGGCGTTATCAAGTAAATAAACTTGCTTACAAATTAAGAGATTATTCGCGCCATTTTTTGACAGATTTCTACTTATGACAGCTGTCACTTACTTTTTTTTCTGAATTCTTTATGGCATCTTGTTGAAGTTTAAAAATAAAAAAGGGACAAAATAATTGACTGCACGAAATTCTGTGTTAACTGCCGAAAAATCTCAAAAACACTTGCCAAAAACACATTTACTTATGAAAACAATTACATATTACGTATTTATAAACTGCATTGTAAGATTAATTATAATGTCGGGAAAATGGGACGTCGCCTTGTGTGTGACCTCAAATAAATATAAAGAAAGGACATGAGAAATGTACGAGAATGTTTCAAAGCTTTTGAAGAAGACAAAGAATTGTGCCAGCTGCCAGGAGTTCTGTCTTCCTGGTACTGTAATCAAAACTATTTAGAGAAAGGTATTAAGGTCATGTGGAATATTCGAGATCCCTTAGAGTAAAGCGGGAACTACATTAGAACGACGCACACATGTGTACAAATAAGGCGTGGCCACGCCTGATTTATACGTAGGACTTCGCGCGGCGTGGATTTTCCTCCGTGCCTCGGAAAGCACGTTAAACCGTGGGTCCCGGCTGTCATTTGTAGATCTTTGGCAGTCTTTACGGATAATCAGAAGCCATTAAATCCAGTCTTGCCATGAAGTACCGTGTTACCCCAGTTAATGGGTTGTGGAGGTCTGGTAGGCAGCCGCTCCTCGTAAAATACTGGTATTCAGCTAAATCCAGCTTGACTGGAAGCCGACCCCAATATAGTTGGAAAAAGGCTAGGCAGATGAGATGAGATGATGACTTCGCGTGGCGTGGATTTTATGTAGCTGTAGAAGTCTAGTTGCCATATAATACGTAAGGGGGATCGGCACCCAGATCGGCTTACGTGGCAAACGTGGGCCCAACGTAGTTCTACGAGTACCTTAAAGAGGGAACAACATTAGACCGACACACACGAGGGCCACGCCTGATTTTGACAGAAGATTCTTTTCGCATCTTACCATAACATAATCGATATAAAAGGAGAAACTGACTGACTGACATATCCACGCACAGCTGAAACTACTAGGACTAGAAGAAGGAGCGAGAAATTTTGCAGAAGCCTTCCTTTTGTGACGGAAGCGAGCACTAAGAAAGGAATTCTCAAAATTCACCCCTAATATAATCAAACGGGGGTCCAAAGAATGTATGGAGAAACGTACTTTCACGCGAGTGAAGCCGCTGGCAGAAGCTAGTCTAAGAAGCTATTCCCACTGCCAGGAAGCCCGTTTCCTAGTCTCCCCCCTTTCAGAGAAACAATAGAAGGCTAATAATATTATTACTATAAATAAAACATAATATGGACTCTGTGTACAGTTACTAGTACTGCAAAACCTTGTGCTAAATGCTTATACTGAGGACATCGGGTGCAGTACCCTTGTATGGTGAATCAATGTAATGTAGTCGCCATGCAGTTTTCTATGCCACTGGTCCGTTTTAGCTACTATATATAGGCTTTAAATAATGGTATGGTTGATTTAAAGGGTCTCTACGGTGTTTGTTTTTAAATTGAAGGAAAAAACTGCCGCGCTAGCGATATTAGCAGTAAGTCAAATTTTTGACAAAATGAGTTAAATATTGATCCCGAATCAGCGCAATGAGCTCTACCAGATGTGCTGACACCTGTTTTGATAGCTTATCGGGAACCAGTAAATTTCGTTTAAAATAACGGCAGCTCTATTTCAGTTGCTTCAACTAACACTAAATATAAAAGGAAATATGTCATCTAAAACTATTCAAATATATAAACAACCTTATTGAAGAATATATAAGCGCTTTATTTGGGCTATAAGTACGTTTCAACCATCACAATTGATATAAACAAAATTTGTAACAAAAACTTTGCGCGTCAATTACTCAAAACTACGCAAAACGTACTTACTGCTCATATCGCTAGCGCGGCAGAAAAAAAACGATTTTTAAGCAGAATTTGACCGCCATGTTGAACCAAATTTTCGCGCCATTTTTGCTGTCAATGTCAGAGAACAAAAGATAAAGGTTAGCATGCCATAACCAATATAGTTTGTCTTTCAATTTGGTACTAGGTGCCACCTGCATGAAAATAGTTTTCTCTATACAAACTTAGGACTTCCGTTTCTTTTTCTTAGGGAGTGAAGTTTTGTGAATTCCTCTCTTAGCCTACGTCATAAAAGGAAGCCTGGTGCAAAACATCACACTTCTAGTCCCAGTGGTTTCGGCTGTGCGTTGATATGTCAGTCAATCAGTTTCTCCTTTTACATAAAAAAAGTTGGTTTGACTATTGAACCGTAGACTTTAAACTAACTTGACATTGTGCATATTTTCGTTACTACCCTACCTATTTCAGCAGAGACAAGAAAATTATGTTATTAAAACGCAACCTTGATTACGAATTGTCCGTTTTCATCTCGACCTGAGCTAATATTACTTTAAATTCATAGTATTCATAACTCTTACTGTCAAGGCGACTTGGTCAAGGTTCTCGTCGTAACTGTTCTGTTTGTTTTTACTTTGATGATTTGTATCAGCTGATAGTTTTTTGGCAAACTAATTTTGTTCGGGGAATGTGTTTCTTCCTTAGGTCTTCTTAGATCAACACTGCTGTAAAGTGTCCTTGGTTAACGGGTTTTGGTGGGTCTTCGTATAGTAGTAGACTATGCTTTTTACCAGTAGTGGATCATATTGGTGTTAGTAACTATTGTAATCCATTTTTGTTTACAGTTATCTATCACCAACTATTGACAACAATTCTTTCCCTGCTAATCACAGCTAGGACACATATCCCACGACATCACCTATCTCCATTCTAGGCAAAGGCAGTCTAAAAATAACATTACAGTTTTCTCCATCAAAAAACAACAAAACTAGCATACCCAATTACCACGTTTTGCAAACATAAATGTTTTCCGACTCCAACCAGACGTCCGGACACCCTCACCTTCTGAAGGACCTCGGAGAATGCACAACGATCCAACGTCTTTCAAATAAAAATAGACTTGTGAACATTTTGTGTTTTGTTTTATCTACCCACTCCAGTAATTTGATGTGTGAAAGAGGAACTAATTGGGACTGAGTTCTGAAGAGACAGGTGTGGTTGATGTCAGAAGATGGAGTAATGAAATGGTGAACTGGTGAAGGTCGTTACGGCTAGTCAGAAGCCAGTAAATCTGACTCCAGTCTTGGCATGAAGTACTGTATTATCCCAGTTAATGGGTTGTGGAGGTCTGGTTGGCAGCCGCTCCTCGCAAAATAGTGATATTCAGTTAAATCCGGCTTGACTGGAAGCCGACCCCAATATAGTTGGGAAAAGGCTAGGTAGATGAAGGTCGTAGATATCCGCTGGTTATGGAAAGCTCAAGAGTGTATGTAGTTCCTTTTTCTGTAAAAGTCGCTTACAGAAAAAGGTAAAATATTCTGTGAATATTAAAGGAGAAACTGACTGACTGACATATCAACCCACAGTCGAAACTACTGGGTTTAGGAACGTCACATTTTACCTAAGACTTCCTTTTATAACGTAGGCGAGTACTAAGAGATAATTTTCAATAATTCGCCCTCTAAGGGAAAGAAACGAGGGTCCAAAATTTGTATGAAGAAAACTACTTTCACGCAAGCAGAACCGCTGGCCAAAGCTAGAATTGGCATATTAACATAACAGTACTGCACTTTGACTCGATTTAGCGGTGTTTGGACGAGAACTTAGTCTAGGAATAGAGGTCTGTTGATCATGAAACTGCAGGCTAGTAACTCTTCCTACTAGGACAGCTCTTATTCTGCACTTACATCTCTTTTATAACTGTCGTAAATATATTCAAATATGGATAAGGAAACTCGTCTCGCATTTAATCAGGCCACCTCAAAATTGGCACGAAACCAACACTTCTTGCCTAGTGCTGTTGCATGTTGATTCCGGGAAATTCCTTCCTTTTCGGAAAACCTCTTTGTTCAATGATTGTCTGGGTTTGGAACTACTTTTACCAGAAAAACCGACTTTCTAAAAGGGATCTCAGGGGCCCTGAAACGAAGGTAAAGAAAGAACAAGAGTGGATTTTAGACACAATAAGTTTGATATGCACTCCCGCTACAGAGCGGGAGAGGTCATGATGATTTTCCACCTAATAAAACCTAAACTGAACTTTTAAAGAGTTGCAGCTCCATTCCTCTGTCTCGCTCAGCCCCTGAACTTCACTACTGACCTACATATTGGTAATAGGACGTTCCTGGGTCCTCTGCAGTCCTGTAATGATGCACTTCCTCTAACCGAGCCCTCAGGATGGACCAGTTTCATTGACGGCATTGGTGTCAAAATATAAAAGTATGGCTGTCAGTTTTTCTGCTATAAGTTAGTGCAGTTCTCATGTTTGAAGAGTTATTAAATAAAAGTTGATATATGCATGCCTAGGTAGTAGTAGTTGAGTTGTGTAACAATTTATATGAAAGATTACTTTCATGTGGCCGAAAAATAGTGTTCTACATTCAATATTTGGAGCCTCCTTAAGGGTCAATTTTGGTAAATCCTCTCTTAGTGCTCGCCTAAGTCAAAAAAGGAAACCTTATGCAAAATTTCACGTTTCTGGTTTCAGTAGTTTCGGCTGTGCGATGATATATCAGTCAGTTTCTCCTCTTATTTAGAAAAGGGAGTCTTCGATATCGTGTGACGATTGAGAGCACAGAATAGATGATGAAAACGTGCCAACCTACTTAAAACATTGGATTTTAAAATCGCGATATTTCCTGTATCAATATGATTTTAATTTTAAAATCCCTGGGATACGTATTCTGTATTTTTCCGTTCCATCTTTTATGTTATAAGACGCTACTGTATCGTATAATAAAAATATTGACATCACACTTTTAAACTACGGCAAAAATTGGAATTTCCGATTCGAGTTCTCCATAGCAAACAAGATGTTTTTATGTCGTGTTTTGTAGTATTTAACTGTACGATTGAGTTTGTTTACCTTTTCGATTTTCGTCTTGTTATTAATTAATTAATCAATAAGATCCTCATAACACAAAAACTGGTTTTTAGAACCCTGTATTTCAAATGGCAACACCATAATTTTTTAAAGAAGGTTTGTTTTGTAATTTCGAATCTCAATATTTAAAAAAAAAACTTAATGCCATATTATTTGACAAAATGTTTGACATCGATTGTTAATGAGAATGAGATTTGTTTTTTTTTATGCCAAAACTAAGATACAAAACATCTTGGTTAGTTAAATTAAAACTGTTCGTGGTCGTAAAATCTTTATTAAAATTTATTTAATTAAGTAGCATTGTTCTCTACAATTAAATTGTCAAATTAACACAAGCAGTTTCTTGACGTTTTATGGTTGTATCATAAAATAAAATACCGTAAAAAGCATCCAACACTCTTTCAGATTCACGTCTCAACTTCTCATAGATCCATGCGAAGAAAATCTACGCCGAAACGCACGGTATCCATAAGGTTGCCAACCGTTTTGTTTACAACAGTATTCCTGTTTTGATAGGAATTTTACGCAGACTGTTTACTGAGCTACAAAAATATATAATAAAGATATACTGTTTTCATTGATATCTAAAGCTCCGAGCCATTGACTCGATGATTTGATGCGCAAAACGTAGGCTCAGTTTATGTCTAATTGTTTACTGAAATATGCGTGTGAAACTTTGTCATGGAATAATCTATTGATTAGAAAATTAATGATAGAATAGATTGTTTTAGATACTGGTTTTATGCATAGTATGTCCTGCTTGGTACCTTAAAATTAATAGTCATATTTTAAGTAAAAAATATTTATCCATTACCTATTCAATATATGCCTTCGGGAAAGTTCAAGATTGTAACTCCTTATTTAAATCTCACAATCACATCTTCCGTTACACACGAAAATACTTAATAAAGTAGTAAAATAGAAGAAGAGTAGAGTAGTACATCCTTTAGTTGCCCTTTATTTTCTAAGACCACCGGCTACCTTTTCAGAAATTCCCAGATGCCTTATGGTATGGGATAAACAGTTGACACTGTCCACTGTCTATTTTCAATCTACAGTCAACGTAACACTTTTTCCTCGTACAAAAAAGTTTGGCAGCCCTAATTTCCCGCCAAAATTTACGTCAGCGCGTTGTTTTTTTTTTCGCGTTCGACCGGCAGAGAGTTCAAGGTTATTCAGCCAATGTTAGGCGAGAGATGAATAAATATTTTGCTATGGACTGGTTTTCTTTTTGTTTCATGTTAGAGGTTTTAGCGTGCTGCGCTTTTTTTTTTATTAACTTGATAACTTTGTTTAACTGGCTTCAAAAAAAGGTGATTGTTATCACTTCAATTTGATACGTATGTGTCTGTGTAATATTATTAGAAAATACAAACAATACGATATCTAATAGGGTTTCCAAACAAAAATATACAACACACCTTTTTTTAGTAGGGGTAGGTAGCGGTAGGGGAATCATCAGAATGACTTCTCCCACTCTTGGGCGGAGCGGGAGAGCGTGTCAGACTCTTACTGACTAAACACCTACCCCGTTCCTTCGTTGCCTTCGATCTGGGGGACACCGTGACAACCTTTCGGACTTTCCATGTTCCCCAGAGTCTTCGGCCCTGCCGGGCCCCTACAGATACAACACACCTTGTATTTTTATTTAGTCACCGCAGCCCGGCACGCAAAAGGCGACTAAAGAATGTTCCTTCAGTTGCAGTTTATGGGTTTCAATTAGTGAAAGTCTGATACTCCTACTAACTCCATACAGAGCGGGACGAATTATTTGATGATATCCTGCAAAATATTCGGGATACCAGTAAGAAAACGTAAAAAATAAAAACTTAAAAATGGTTACTTTAAAATTAGCAGATTTTTAGGGTTACTAAGACTTCACACTATCCTCCGTCAAACAATAAAAAGACAATATTTCTGTTGCCGCTAATAAAATAAATATTTAAGGAGGCTCGCATCGCATACAAAAGTGGGTTTTCTTGCCGTTTTTCTAGATAACTCTTCATGCGCGAGTCCAACTCACACCTGGCCGATTTTTTTGAAACTAATTAAGTTAAGTAATAAGTAACAAATCCAGTTGCGTAGTGAAGTGGGTTCACTGCCATTTTAATTATGATTAGTCTAATTTGCATCGAGACAATACGAATTCGACAGCCTGGGGTTATTGTAAGTTTTCCAACATTCACTCATATTATAGAGCATTAGAATTGCTAATATTAAATAAGCGACTCTTTTAAGTTCTAGATAGAACTTGTTATACGGGCCTGTTTCACAATGTCCGAGTAGGCACTACTCACTGAATAAATTCAAAAATGTGACAGAATTCGTATGAAATTATCTGTCAAGTAAGATACTCGAAATTTAATCATAGGTGGTGAAACAGGCCCTTAAAATAAGATATTAATAATTAGCATTATCGGCCTTATAATGTTCCACCTGCTGGGACTCAGGCCTCCTCTCTAGGAGAGGGAATGGGCTGTAATCTACCACGCGGGCCCAGTGCGAATTGACTGATGTCACATGTCTTAAAACTTTTGATACTAGGACATACCGGTTTCCTCATAATTTTTTCCTTCACCGTTTTAAGAGCAACAGTGATGAAATAAATTACACAAAGTAATGCGCCTGGCTGGGTTCGAACCCGCGACCTACAACTTGAAAGTCAGGGCAGTTATCACTGGGCCACCACTGCCCAAATAATCAAATAAGATATTCTTAAGGAAAACTAAAGAACATGGCTGTTTTTTACAAGTTTATGTCATAATTAGGAAAAAAAAACAAGCCTGTCCGAAGTTCAGCTAATGCCAAAAGAAAAAAAAACGTTGGTCACTATGACTTGTCTTATGATTGTAGAGTAATGACGTGTCTTTGGTCACATATTATGTTGTCATTTTGTAATATTAGCTCTATGAGTCCTTTTTGTGGTACCGTTTGAAAGATTCACCGTGACCTTAGAATGCAAAGCTCCACTGAAAAGCTTTACGCCCGATTTCAATAACCTACCGTAGGTCATAGATAGATAGCTATCCCGATAAACAGTAAGATTCTATCTATCCATCCACAACTTTTGGTAGGAAATGCTATCCGTCGATATGTTATAGGAAAGCAAGTAAGTGCAAAAGGATAGATTTGTTTATCTTTAGTAGTTGAAACTTTAGATAGATAGCTTATTGAAAACGGGCGTTAGAGGGGTTTTAAGTCCTACTCTATCCGCACTAAAAAATATGAAAAGTCGCAAGACATTAAAAAAAACATAGCTCCACATTAGGAATTACTCCTGTATCGTGGGTGCTTTCACATACATGTAAATTAATCTATCTGTAATCTATCTGTAAGCGATACTAATATTTGTTCCGTGCGGGAACCGAATTCGGGACCCGCATCGCTCAACCACTGTGCCAACCGTACCATCTATTCATTTATTGGATATACTTTCCAAGTTTTACCGCAGGGACCTTACTTACAATATAGCTCCATCCCTCTAACAGTACAGTTAATTTAGGTAATCAAATGAATCGGGTTAAGAACTCGTGGTAGGCTCTCAGTTACCTGTGAACGGAAAACCCGAAAGGTGTACGCATATCTACATAATGGCACATTGCCAGGCAACTAAAATAATAACACTTAACTGTACTAAGTTTATCTGATAAACCTTTTACTAGATAAAAGCCGAAAAAACATGACAACTCATTTATCTAGACTCATCATCATCTGCCTAGCCTTTTCCCAACTATATTGGGGTCGGCTTCCAGTCAAGCCGGATTTAGCTGAATACCAGTATTTTACGAGGAGCGGCTGCCTACCAGACCTCCACAAACCATTAACTGGTGTAGCACGGTACTTCATGGCAAGACTGGCGTCAGATTTACTGTCTTCTGACTCCTTTAATTTTTCTAAGAATTGCTGGCTAGACTTACTAAGTGGCTACCACTATATACCACAGCTTGAAGCTGGTTTTATAATTATAGTTTATGGTACGAGAGTAAATATAGACGAGTATAGATTACTACATAATCATCGCCCTAACCTTTAGCATTATCGATCTTGTAATGTTCCCACTGTTGGGACTCAGGCCTCCTCTCAAGGAGAGGGCACGGACCGTAATCCAACACGCAGGCCCATTGCAGATTGGTGGATGTCACATGTCTTCGAATTTTTGATTTTACGACATGCCGGTTTCCTCACGATTCCCTAACCTTTAACGTCCGTTTTCAATAAGCTATCTACAGTTGCAGCTACTAAAGATAAACTAATCGATCTTTTTGCCCTTACTTGCTTTCCTATAACCTACCGACGGATAGCATTTCCTACCAAAAGTTGTGGATTAATAGATAAAATCTGTTTATCGAGGATAGCTATCTATCTATGAACTGCTGCGGTAGGTTATTGAAAGCGGGCGTAAATCATATTGCAGCCATTCTTACTACTACAGTGAATTTAACCTCGTTTTTGAAACGCCAAAAAGAGTAGAAAATGAGAACTAAACATAACGCCCTTGCAAAAATTAGAAAGTTTCGCCAATTAGTCAGTAGAAAGCGTTACGCATAATAATATAATCGTAGATCCATAGAGAATCTATTGTGAAAGTAGATTACGTATACGTCACATTTTTGGCGCCATTTTAACTGTCACTGTCAAAGCACTTTGTTGATCGAAGCTGTCATACAATGAAATCATTATTGTCTGTGGTTATAAAAAACACGGTATTTCATGTACAGAATATTATATAAAAGTAGAAACTAACTGACATAACATACTCATCGCACAGCAGAAACTACTGGGACTAGGATTGCCAAATTTTGCATAAGTTTTCCATTTATGACGTAGACAAGCTACAAAAACCTGCTAGCTAAAGGAGGATTTTTTTCAAAATTCACTTTCTAAGGGGACGAAACTGGGGTCCAAAGTTTGTATGGCGAAACCTATTTGCACCTATTATTTACAACCTATTTTCCCGCTGCTGGGACTCATACCTCCTTTCTAGGAGAGGGAATGGGATGAATGGCAATGCGGGTTGATGAATTTTACATGCCTTCGAATTTTTAGTTTATGGTAGGTCATGCCGGTTTCCTCAAGATGTTTTCCTTCACTGTTTCAAGAGCAGTGGTGATGAAATAAATTACACAAAATAATACGCCTGGCTGGGTTTTAACCCGCGACCTACAACTCGTAAGGACCGGGCCACCACTGCTCTCAGGGGTTAATTAGCATTAGATAATTAATTGGAACCCATTTACTAACCTAACTTTCTATAAACATGCAGCTGCAGTATTGATTTCCATTTGTAACCAATTAGAGTACAATGAGCGATATTACGCCATTTTATTGTTTATATTAAACCTTTGTTCTGTGTTACGACATCGGACCATACTGTACGAGTAACAGTTACAATTATAGAGGCGTTCGATTAATACAAAGAGTTTGTTAATTTTTTTTTGGGGTCATAACAATTTCTCCCGTTGTGTACAGTGAGAGGGATTGTCAGATTTTCCTGTACCTAGTTGTCCTTTTCATTCCAGGGCTGCAGTATCTGTTTCGATCAATCCTGTAGCCCTAGTTCTGACTTTTAGCTTGAAGATTACTGTTAGCAAGAGAGTAGTTCGAATAGCATATTATGTTACATATTCTTGGTTCGAAATAAGTACTAACAAAATAGAGCATAAATGATGGCGAAGCTGAATAAAAGCCAATTCTGGTGCCTAAAAACGATTAAATTCAAGTCGAAAACTAATCGTCGCTCAATGTCAAAATCTCTTCTACATATAGGGAAATGACAGGTGATTTTGATATTAGGAAGCGAACGTTCTTTTCAAATATAGGTAGCTATTTTATTTAACTTCTGACTACCCGTAATTAAATCATCTTTTATTGCGTTTTTGATTGACCACTACTCCCTCACCTTTTTTTAGGGTTCCGTGGCCAAATGGCAAAAACGGAACCCTTATAGTTTCGCCATGTCTGTCCGTCCGTCCTCGCTTAATCTCTGTGACCGTTAGCACTAGAAAGCTGAAATTTGGTACCAATATGTATGTCAATCACACCGACAAAGTGCAAAAATAAAAATTAGAAAAAAATGTTTTATTAGGGTAGCCCCGGGCCCCCCTACATGTAAAGTAAAAAGCGTTTTTTTTTTTTATTTCAACCCTAACGTGTGGTATATTTTTGGATAGGTATTCAAAAATGAATAGGGGTTTACTAAAATCATTTTTTGATAATATCAATAATTTCGAAAATAATCGCTCCAAAAAGAAAAAACAATGCGCCCCCCCCCCTCTAACTTTTGAACCACAAGTTTAGAAAATATGAAAAAATCTGGATAGTAGAGCTTTATAAAGACTTTCTAGGAAAATTATTTTGAACTTGATGGGACGAACAGTTTTTGAAAAGTTGGGGACACTTATTGTGACGAACGGGAAACTACGGAACCCTACACTGAGCGTGGCCCGACACGCTCTTGGCCGGTATTTTTTTAGTATGTATAGTCTCGCGTTTGACCACTATCTCACCGGATGGTAAGCGATGATATAGTCGACGACGGAGCACGCGTGATTAAAAACAACCTATTCACACTTGACTGAAACACCCCTAGGTCGTAGCTATCAGAAAATCAGACTCCGGCAGTAAATTCCACTCCTTAGCTGTACACACAAATACATCTGAGTCCCACTTCCAATTGATTTTAAAAACAATTTACCTCCACATCCACACATGTTGCGCAGAAACTAATTTTAATGTTTTTCTCATTTGCGGTTTCAATCTTGTTTTCAATCGAATCATTTGTTTGTTATGTATGACACACAACGGCACAAAGTAGATAGATACAGAAGTCAAACTCATGTATCACTTTTCAAACCTAAGCTCTGCGCCGGCCGCTCAGATCGAGCACAGCCCAAGCGCGTATGGTCCGAGACATCGTGTCTATGTGTGCGTTGCTCGAGCGCGCTTTGTATGTACAACTCGGTCACATTAACTTGACGCTTGGCGTCGATGACATGATGTCCAAAAACAATATAACAACAACAGAGAACTAGCTAAATTGTCGACGCGCGTATCGATAGCAAAGATGCTGACCATACCTGACACTTGCCGGGCGAGCTAAGGGAATGCAGGGGGAAACAGGGAGATGCGTCAAGTTAATGTGACCGAGTTGTATGCAGATTGACTTCTGTACTTATCTCTTTTGTGACAACCGGTGACTAAGATCTCGCTAATAATTTTATGACAACTGGTTCAACAGCTTGTGAGGTGGAGACCCGAGAGTTCAATGTTTATCAGTTGCTTTGTGACAACGGAATAGGAAGGACGTGCTAATGGAGACTTTTTATTGAATAAATTCGCTTTAGATCCACTGGCGTAGCTACCTAGCTACTACTACTACGATATTTCTTCTAACTTCTGCTCTGGGGAGGAAAATCAGGAAGGAATATCAGACTTTTACTGCGTACAACGAGTTGTTAGTGCAACCTATTTTATTAAGATTTCGAAGGTGTTAGCATTTTTCGCTAGTTAACCTATCACATACCTACCCGCAAAACGAGACACAATAGTAAAACAATAACAGCGCGGTCTCATAGGACCGGGGATTCATGAGCAAAAGAATTGTTTATTGTTCACTTTAGGTCATCAAATAGACCGCGTCAAGAGCTCGTGGTAGGATCAGTCACATGCCTTACACCATTTCATTATCCAACCCTTTTCTCATCTTATATAACATCCAAAACCAAGCTAAACATACCCGCAGTATAAGCAGATGGTCTGAAATGCGTCGCGGTGCGCAAGCGCAGCCGTGGTCCTTGACCCACAGTCCGCACGTGCTACCAACAGCTGGTGACGAGATAAATTTAGATATGAATAAAGCTGTGTGTTGCAGAGATCACACTCTAGTAGTGAGGTGACATTAATTTCTTTAGAAATGTTACTAAATTAATATAGCAGAGAAAAAGCACCGGGAAGGAAACTTTTGCCAAGAAATATTAAGGTGAAAGCGTCAGGGTACCCCGCAAAATTAAAATTTTCTTACGTTTTTTGTAATTTCCAGGCCAGTGGCCAGGTTGTATCAAGTTAAAAATATCTTTTGCGACTGTAAAACGTAACTAGTTACATAATTATTTACTCAGATACCCGCTAAACGAGACACAATAGTAAAACAATAACAGCGCGGTCTCATTGGACCGGTTGGGGATTCAAACGTTATAACCATAAAAATAATCAATACAAGCCTCCAAGCTCTAGCTAGGAACGTTTTTGACCTTGAAAAAATCGTTGCTCGACTTATATGAACTAAGAGGGATGTATTGCAACCTTATAATCTTGAGGAAAAAATAACACGGAAAAATTAAAAACAAATAGTTACGCCTTACAGCTGAGAATCTCTATTGTTCTGTCCTCAATAATTATCTGTTTACCTTCATTAAGAGACCATCATATTATTCCATTCCTTCTTTGTTTAAATAACAAAATATTTACGCTACAATCTGCAATCATCACTGAAAGTGTTTTCGATATAAGCCGACCTACTTACCTTGACCTCGCTTTCCATTGTGGTCACACCCGTCAGTGGCTCTTAATTTACTGGCTGGCAACACTTGGATGGCCGCCATGACAGGGGAAACGGCCTTTATGTCATCCCAATGACGTTCAGAACAAAAGCTGGTTCAAAGAGTTCGATGCATACTCTTTTCCTATTTTTGGCTGTATGCGTTACGATCTTAGTCCGTTTTAAAAAATTTATGATTTTTTTATGGTTTTGCGCGGGTCAAGTTCATTTTGTGTTTGATTTTATTTTTGTCGTTTTTATTTGATTCTTTTATAAATTATGACTTGTTTTCTTGGGAATAAACCAAAAGATTCTTCAAAGTTGTTATATTTTTATTTCTAGCCATAATAGCCGACATTTTGCTTGCGCATTTGTTGCACTCGGTAATATTGATGAATTCTTTTTATCCTCTCAGGAATCATAATCTAGCTTTCATATTTATTTTTTCAGTGTTTTTGTCTATACGTAGCTTAATCAGCCCTACATAGCCATCGTAGCAGTTGCAGTTGCTCAACAAATAATACATTCAGGTCCGACTACGACAATTCTTACATAGATATAAAAAAAAAAACTAGAAGTCTCACGAGTGAGTGCCATAGACATTTTTTTTGCCATTTTAAGCCTACCAAAAATATAAAGTTCTGTGAAAGCAAAGTAAAAAAATGTTATTTATTTATTTAACAATTTATGTACACACCCAAAAGAATTAGAAAAGAAAAAGAAGACAGAAAATAGGTACAAGGGTAATGCTTATTTCTAAAGAAATCTCTTCCAGCATACCGCGCAGAGAAAAATTTAATTTATAATTGAAAAGTTGAATGTTAGTCATAGAAAAAATTCTTAGATCTCAAGTAGTCCGTATAAACACATGTAACACTCGTGGTATTACATATTACGTAGTACTGATACAATATAATCTTTCTTCAATGTTCGCACGTGTAGTCGCGTTACGACGCATTTACTTACTGATATTTATGATTACTGCAGTCGTATCGTCTGATCGGAGTATAATGGCCTACCTTTGGCGTTGTTTCAATTTAGTTATCATAGTATTCTAGTACAATAATGTAGTACTTCAGTTGGTTTCGAATATTAAGGGAAGAATTTTTTGGGAGGGGTATTATTTTAGCTTAGGTTGTTTCGGCCCGTTCCCTCTTCTAGAAAAGGGGCTTGAGCCCAAACATAACTTATGCTTATGTATTGTTTTGAAAAGAGTCACCTCGTTGCCCTAGTCACTAAAGGAATACCCGCTTGGGCTTTAGTTAAAGTCAGACACTCCCTCTGGTTCCACTCAGAGTGGAGTTATTACTGATTTGAGGATAAATACTAAATCTTAAGTATTTGGGAGGTAGTTATAGAAAAACTTGCTTTGGAGACGTTCGATTCGCGATTGACTAAACAATTGCACGGAACAATTATTATTAGGGCCTGCAGATAGTTTTACGGGACTGGATGTCTTGTGTATGTGAGTTTATATGTTTTGTAAACGCACCTACAAAACTAGACTAATGCCTAGTGTGAAAAAATGGTATAAAATAAATCATGATGTTACGTAGATATCAGTAAAGTTTTGATACCTTTTACAAATTGTGTAGTTACTCAGATACCCGCGAAACGAGACACAATAGTAAAACAATAACAGCGCGGTCTCATAGGACCGGTTGGGGATTCAAACGATAAAAACAATTCCACCTCTGTTTAGTAGAATATAAAAACGCGATCCCAACCAAAATCAAACAGAAATCGAGGCAAATGAATAATGATGAAATAACATAACTTATCTACTCTGCTACTATTTTTAACAATTTAGAAACAGCTGCCGGTCGCGTCCTATTTTCTTTCACCATGTTAGTCATATTATTGATTCACCGGTGCAACGAACGTTAAAAATACACTCAAGAGCGATACTCTTGGCCTATCCCTAACACATGAACCGTAAATACAAACACAAAGAACCCCTGATGTTTCAGATAAAACTGGATTGCTGTTTATGGCAACACCGCTCTGACTCAGTCGGCCTAAGGCCGCGCCATTTTTGGATGCAATCGATGGAACACTATAGTACTTTATCAATCGTTTGGCGCTTAAAAAGGCGGCAATATGTTGTTGACATGGTTTTAGAAAGTGTTCTATTTTCAAATGTGTTTCTTTTTCTTTTGTTTTTGGTTGGAATGTGAGGGTGGATAAAAAGGTTGTAGTTACTCAGATACCCGCGAAACGAGACACAATAGTAAAACAATAACAGCGCGGTCTCATAGGACCAGTTGGGGATTCAAACGTTAAGATTGTTTGAGTTACCGTGGCTCTGGAATTGAAAGGGTAACAGATTGATGGAATATGGCTGGAATTTACACTTCTAGAGCGGGATGAGCTATTGGATGATTTCCCACTTTTTGACAAAAAACTGCGTATTTGAAGTTAAAGAAATCAAAAACATTTACAACAATTACAACACAATCAAAAACGTTTTTGAGTTGTCAAAGTATCGGTCAGTCAAAAAAATGAAGCTAAATTACTCGTTTCAAAATATAGATCTCTATGGAGAAGAATGTGCAAGAAACTCCATGAACCATCTTTATATCATGTTATAAAAGCGGCCTACAAAATACTTAGGTCTTACCAACACAATGTCACAAAGACGCTACATGAACAAGCAAATTGCTCCAATTATAATATAATAAATAGATTAGATAACACTACGCTTGAAATACTTAATAGATTGTTTTCTTATCGAACAAAAGGCATTGACTTTGAAATACGAATAATTAATTCACAGATTTCAAAGGTTAGATTACATTTAATTAGGTGTACGTATTATATCCGCAATATGTTTTTATTTATATATAATATAATGTAGTGCCTGTCTGCGATCCCAGCTGATGGTAAGCAGTGATGCAATCGTTGATAGTGTGAGGGCCTGGCCCTTGCATGTGCGGCCGCCTCCTACTCTAGCTATTGCTTCGCAGATGCGAGGCCGGTCGCCTCCTGCCACTCCTCCTCGTTCCGGACCATGGCCTGTACCATGACCTGTCTTATGGCCTGTACCATGACCTGTACTAGGGCCTGGTGCGAGTGATACGGATCCGTTGCGTGGTTATGAAGTAATAAATAGGAGAATCAGGCATACAGATAGCGTCTTTGTTTTATACTATTAAGTGAAGAAATAAGTCTTACCCTTGACCTCGTTTCGCCTTATGGTAAGCAATGGATGATGAGAAGTAGCCCAGAAGATGTCTCTTCAATATTTTCCTTCTATATGCCTTGTCCAATCCTTTTGCCAAGCTAAAGTCTTGAGATCAGGGCCTCGAAGTCTGCTATTAGAATTGTATCTGAATTGTTGATCATTGCCTTCATAATTGTTGATTTTGACAAGTTTGGTATTGTTACCTTGTCAGACTTGAGGCCCTACGGGATTGTTCGGAAGAGTTACCACTTACCACGAATTCAAAGGGAAAAAAATCTGAAAGTTTACAGATGCTTTTTAGCCTGTAAAAGTCTGACACGACGCCTTGCTCCACCCAGAACGAGCGTTTTTGATGATTTCCCACCTCAACAAAAAAGGCTAGTCTTCAGATTGATGAGAATAATTCTACATAATCCTACAAAATGTTCTTCGCAATCCTGCGCCATTCGTCTTTGTTGAAATCAATTGGGTTTGTAGCTATTATTATACAGTTGCAATATGAGGAGCTGGCGAACAAAACCGGATTAGTCCACGAAAATAAATTTAACACGGTAGCTAAAAAACTAATATCAGTATATGAAGGAGACTAATAGTATTACATTGCATTAGGATATGTCGGTGGATTAGTTCTATTATTGCATGAGGTACCTATTTTTAATTTACTTCTATATTCTGGAACTTATTCAAGAAATAAAAATGGACTAAACCGGTTTTGTTTGAAAAAGGTGGAAAAAACAAACAAAAACATTTTATTACTGCGTGTTTCGTTTTTGTTAGACATTTCCTGTTTTGATTGAAAATGTGTTGATGAAATAAATACATTACAGGACAAGTTCGCTTTAGAATGAAAAAATATATTTTTTTAAAATCTTTGTGTTGGATATTGGACTAGTCCGGTTTTGTATGAAAATTTAGTTTTTTAAGCCTTTTTTAGCCTACTTCTAGCCGGTTTTGGGTGAAAATATTAACAGGGATCGACGAAACTAGGTCAAGACATCACGATTCGAAAAAAAAACATCTTTTGAATAGTAGTGGACAAGTCCGGTTCTGTTCGCCAGCTCCTCATATTCAATCTGGGTGCGTAGGCGTTAGTCTCGTAATGTGTCTGCTTTGTCTTCGCACTGAGTTCTTAAAGTATTTACTATTTATTACACCATTACGTAAAACATAAAATATTATATGATAGAACAGCAAGTGAAACTACATTTCGCGAGTCAGTGGCCCATGCAGTGTCCCCATCATGAAATCTTAAAGCGATCCATTTGATGACCTAAACTGATATCAGTACACGCTAGCAATCTTTGACTGAACTGTTAAAGGGATGGAGCTATTTAGGGTGTATAGGTCCATCCATATGTTTCGCTGGCACGATTGACATTTAACATATCACGGTTTAGTTTTGTCCCCTTACCTCACAGATTGCGTCCTTAAAAAACTTTAAATCAACTATTGATAGCTTTTGATAGATTAGTAACTTAGTAATATGTCTACCTCTGATTTTAACCGCAATAACATAATACAAATAACATCTTACTCAAAAATTTAGAAAAACATCTTTAAACAAAATAAAAATCCTTTGTTTGCGCAAATCTCCGTACTAGCCAAAACAGATTATTACTCACGGCAAGGTAACAAACGAGGCACGGACACCATTGAAAAAAAACGTGTCTGTAAACACTTAAACAGCAGAAAAACATGGAGATTTTATATCAAAATAAAGTGTTTTTATCGAGAAAAATTAATGTCGTAACCAACGACATTGCCCTGTAGTTGCCATGGCTCATTGTCCAAATGTAAAATTAACGATTCTCGAGCGAAAATTCAGGGAAAATGAAGAGATGTCGCATGATTCATTGGCCATCGTTCCTTGCACTGTGGCAACGCAGTACGCTTCTGAGCGCGGTCGTGAGCGCGCGCTCACCGCGGAGTTTCTAGTAAACAAAGAACTTTATTCTATCTGACGTTCGTTCGGGCGGGAAAACTGTTAATATTTAATCTTTTCTTTTTTTAAATCTATGGTTTTTGTAGTGTTATGTTGGCAGTGTGTTTTTATTCTCATTTTTTTTTAAGTTTTGTTAGGTTGGTAAGGATTTGGAATTTGGACGAATTGTAGTGTTTGCGAGATGGTGTTTTTTTTTTTTGTTGTTGTGATCGTAAAGATGGATTGTCTTCTAAAGGAGATATTTTTAAATGGTGGCGTAATTAATGCTTGATTTGAAAACAACGAGTTTGTTTTTCTCGAGTTTTCTGAAAACATTGCGTTTGTGAGTAGGAAAAAAAACTACGATCTAAGTTTAAATTCTCGTTCGTCTCCTCACTGTAAAACAAAAAAAAAAAAACTTTAAAAGTAATAATTAAGTAAAAACATTTCATACGCTTTCTACATACCAAAAACGTTCTCAAATTAAAAAAATTAAATTCCTCTAAAGAGGTCAATTAACTTTAAATCATTACACAAACAGTTTTTACTTGCTTTCGTAATCTGTATTATTTTACATACAAAATACACGTGATTATATGACTTATGTGCAAAGGTTTAAAGTAAATAATTGCTTGTTTCAAAATTCGTCGTAAGGTTAAGTATATTCAATAGAAGTTTCGTATTATGTTATTATTGTTCTTTTTGGCAGTACATAACTTTTAAAGGCTTATTATTATGTGTTATTCACGCTAAGACTTTTATTGAGGTAAGCAGCTTTAGGTAAAATATTTCGACATGAGGTCGGTCAATGATAAATATTATTATCATCCCTCAATTTTAGTATTGAGGCCATCTTTGGTATTGTTCGTCATATCGTTGGTGTCCTTAGTAGTCCTGAGTTGAGTTACACGACTACTGAGAAATGCTTGCACTGACTGGGCAGGTTCACTAAAATATGTGTGGTTCTTTCATAAAAACACCATCTCAGATACCAATCTGTATGGTTCTCATGTGATTTTAACATTATATGTTTGAAAAAAGAGACTAACCCTTCAGTTTGTTTCGGTGTTTCTTCTCAGGGTAGTTACAGTTAGTTACCGAAACAGCCCCTTCATCTAGTTTAAATTTACTTGTAAAAGTGTTTACTAAATACCTATATATTTGCAAAATAAATATTATTTATCATTACTTTCATAACTCATTCCTCTATGTTTAATTCAGTATGTCTCTAGTTTTGATAATTTAATTCAAACCTACCACAAACAAAAGTTATATTTAATAGTATCTACCCACATAAGTATTAGTAATTGCAAGTTGGCAATAACTTGCAAGGTTTTAACGACCGCAACTATAATGAAAGCAGACGTTCTAAATTTAAAAGTTTAATTCGTATTTGGAATCAAAAATTTTCACAGTCTATCAATGTCAAATGTCAAAATTCAAATGAGGTTAGATAACTTTTGAGTAACGAACTCCATAGTGGGTGTTGTGTTCAGTTTGGTTCAAGGCCTGACTGACAATAGAAGTTATAAGTAAAAAAAATTGAGGTCATTCATCTATACTTTAAAATTCTATACTAAAAATATATACAATAAAAATCTTGAATTGTAAATACATACTTATATTACGAGGTGTATTGTGCATCTGTTAAAAATAAAAATAACATGATTAATAAACAATGACTGTCAATGGCCTTGTAAAATAATCGTTTTGGAAACCATTTGTGAGTCTACGTCAAAGAAAAAGAAACCAACCTAACAAAATTTCTTCGTAACAAATAAGTACTGCCAACATAACTAACAATTTTATTTGAATATTCAAATTCAGAAAGCATTAGTCGTTTGCACTTACAGCTAATTATCTGACTATTAGTTTGAAATAGTTTAGAAGTAAAAGTTTTCAGTAACCGAAAGTATTTTTACAAAGACTGCAGCAACAAACTGTGAATCTGTTAACAGAAATAACTTAAAGTGAGCAAGTGAAGTGCTCTGGCGTAAAGCCAGCGAAATACTAAACACGTTTTTCTCTAACCAAGTGACGATGTGCTTAACAGACATGTATACCAACATAACGAACAGTGCGAGAAAGTGACATCTGTCAAAATGTCGGAGAAAAGAAGAAAGAAGACCAGAAAATTTATTAATAATAACATAAGGACTATATAGCATTAGATTTTTTAGAACTTTCAATAACTGATCTCACTCGTGCTCAATTTTAAGTTAAAAACATGATTTCTTTAAAGAAATTGTACGGAGACGAGTTGTTACGACTCGCTCTAGTCCTAAGCCTGTTAAAGGTGGACCCCAACGATTACTTGGAACGGGAGACCCAGCAGATGATAGCTGGGCTCCACATCTCAAACGGATCAGACTGGTCTCTAGAACAAGAGGCGAGAACGCTCATCAGACCAAGATTCGTGCACCCAAAGTCTTTAGACAACATACTAATAAACTACGAACGCCAATTATTCGAGGAGCTAAATTCCCTCGGACGATATGGTAATCCTGATTTAGAATATAATGAGCGGATATGGAATAACAGAGCCCCGATACTTCATACATATTTAGTAAATAATGTGGCGACTGACACAGTAGCGCCCGCGCTCGCTGCGGCGACGGTAGCCGAAAATGCTGACCAAGACTCCGTGTCAGCTGACGATAACGTAGCCCAGGAAGTCAAAGTTTCTGATGAAGAAGAAGAAACGGCGAGCAATGAAGAACGCCCGGACGCTATTGTCACTCTTTCTGCTGATTTTCTCCATAACAGAACCGAAGAAGACATTTTCGCTGAAATAGCTTCGAGGTCTTTTGACGTCAACGAGCTGTTAGTACAACCTTCCGAAATGCAGATCAAGAAAGAAAAAACTGAGGACTTTGAAGTTCGTGTCAAACAGGAAGAGGTTGATGATGATGATCTATATAGTGATAACGCTATAGATTTCATGCCTTACTTCAATCCGAAGACTGAGATGGATTTGGGAGAAACCAACTCAGTTTTTCAACAAAACATGGCCGATTTACAAGAGTTTGGAGAAGTTGATGAGGCTAAAGAACTGAAGCATGATTTGGAGTACTTAGACGTGAAACAGCAGCAGGAGAATCTAGAACAATACTTGATGGAAAATACTCCTTTGGATTCTGAAGTGTACGAGTTAGCACCAATGTTTGAGGAAGAATTGGTACTGAATGTGAAGAGGGAACGTGCTAGTACGAGCTTCACTGCTAGTTCTAGTGGTGTTAGTGATATGGATGCTTCCAGCGATGGTGTGGATGTGAAGATCGAGCCTGATGAGGGACATCATACTGGTGATGAACTTACTCAAGAGGTTAGTGTCAATTCCTTTGTTTTTGTACTGATAGTTTCTTCATTTTAAACCGAATTTTATCCAAATGTTGAATATAGCACATGACAATTTGTTGTTTTGACATATTCGTATAGAAAGAGATTTAAAAATCGACACAATATTCAGTTTGAAGACCATTGCTGTCTTTGTAAGTAAATATTTGATGAAAATTGTATAGACAACGGTCAATATACGTCAAAATGACGTCATATGCAGCCATTTGGTTCAAAGTACGGTTATAATGAATAAGGTTACTGATTTTAAATTATTTAAGGTAGGTATTACGGTGATTGACGGGTTGACGTTGGATTTTTTTCTGGCAATGCATATTTTTGTTTTTGAAGGTGGCAAATGTGTGTTTTTATAGGTATTTCTGAAAAATGCTAATGCAAATTTTGTTTCTGAAGGTTCCTTTGAAATTTTTTGTTCATTATTTATTTTTTTGTGTTTTTATTCATTACTTGCTGGCTCCTACAGTTTCATCCGCATCTTTGGGCGGGTCGTGTTGTTATTGATTGTTAAGTATAGTCTATACTATGTGTCATGAATCTGATTATTCCATACAGAAAGAATTTTTAAATCTACTTTTCAAAATTTTGCGCTTTTAAACAAACAAAAATCAGAAACTTAATATTAATATTTTAGATGTTTGTGCATTGTCAAATTTCTTTAATCTGTTTCATTAGATTCAAGATTTAACTTTCTTGCAAGAAAGTAGTACGAACGTTTTTGTTTTTCTCTCCTGGCAACATTTTCTTAAATGTCAAGTGTCAGTCACGGTTTTGACGTTTGCCTGTTTTGTTTTTATACGGTAAATAAAAATGTTTATACATGTACTTATAAAAGTTTTGAAACACTAATTAAATTAAAATTGTTCCAAAATAAAGGGTACTCGAGTATCAAAAATACATTCTGATGAAGGGTTATTTACAGTAGTTCATGTAAATGCTTATTTTCCCCCTCTTTTGATGAAATTACTATTTAAGGTGATGAGTTTTGATGGCCTTAGTTATTTGCAAAATATTTTTGACATTCTACCTCCATTTCCTATTATTATATTACTAGCTTCTGCCAGCAGTTTCGCCCGCGTTAAAGTAACTTTCTCTGCAAGAACTTTGGACCCTCGTTTCACGCCATTAGTGGGTGAATTTTGGAAAAACTCTTAGTCCTCAGTCCTCACCTACGTCAATAAAGGAAACGTAGTCCTAGTCTCTTTAGTTTCGGCTGTGCGTTGATATATCAGTTTCTTCTTTATATTAACACAACTAAGGGCCATGTGCACCGACATAAGTTTAAGATAACCATCTGATTAACGTCAATAACCGACGATAAGGAACAGGAAATATTGCTAAAACAGCCGTTTTAATATTAAAACAGTCGATTTGGTGTCGGTGAACATCGCCCTCAAAAGGGTCTAATATTAAAATCGGCCGTTTAGTATAATTTCGTTTGCAGAACTCGACATATTATGTTGGGAAAATTAGCTGCTTTCATTTCTTTTTTTAAACTCGCGTCTTAGATTACTTTCAATTAAATTATGAAAGTTAGTTTAAACGCAAGTAAAGTCGCGAAAAGACTTCAGTCTTTGAAACAAAGCTAAAAACACTTACACCGCAGTCGAAGTACTTAATTAGAATTGTAAATAAAACATTAACATAACACGTTGTGTTTGCGCGACCACTGTTATAAATGTTTACTTCGACGCCATATTTTATTTCTTTTTCAACACTTCCATGACGTACTACTGAAAATAAAATAGGATACAATTCGTCCGTTATAAGTTGGCAAACGTGAAGTTAGGCTCTGCGAATTTTGGCGCTTGAAATATCGTACAAAAAATGCAATTTGCAGTTGTTATTGCTGTTAAAAACAGCTATTGGCATTTATTTTTTTAAAACCTTTATTTTTGTACGATATTTCAAGCGCCAAAATTCGCAGAGCCTAACTTCACACTCGCCAACTTATAGCGGACAAACTGTACGTTTAAGCGGGAACTACATTAGACCGACGCTCACGTGGGCCACGCCTGACTTGGACGTAGAACGACGTCGCGTGGCGTGGATCTAATGTAGCTCTACAAGTCTAGTTGCCATATGAAATATTGTATGGAGTTGACTTTTAAGGTAGAACTATGTACATTGTCCAAGTGGGCTACGTACGCCGATCTGGGCGCGTCGTATACATTTTATATAGCAACTAGACTTGTAGAGCTACATTAGATCCACGCCACGCGACGTTGTTCTACGTACAAATAAGTAAGTATATAAGTACCCTAGGAGCGTGAAATTTTGCTAACAGCTTCCTTTTATGACGTAGGTGAGCACTAAGAGAGGATTTTCGAAACATCACGAAATGGAGATCCAAAGTTTGTATGGAAAAACCTATTTTCCGCGAGCGAAGCCGCTGGTAGAAGCTAGTACAGTGGTTATGTTAAATGCTTTACGAAGTTCAGAGACTAGGTATACTTACTCCGAAGTTTTTTAAGTTTGTAAGTACCTATTTAAACTAGGAGAAACTGTCTTGTTAGTGTTTGGTAAGTCAAATGGTTAAAAAGGTCAATCAAAGATCATTCAATCATTATAATGTCACTTATTTGGCCCCGGTTGAAAATCGAACTATTGAAATCACTATTAGAAATGACAAGCGCTGTCATTTGTTGTTTACTGACAGTGGCGCCATCACCGTGACAGATGAACCTACGGGTTTTTTGCCTATGATTTTTATGTTGGCAATAAGTCATATCTGTCAAATATTTTGGCGGGATCTTTTTCGAGAGGAGTTTTAAAATTATTCGTAAATTAATTCCTTGTATCTCAAGTGTCTGCGTAACTGGAAAATATGTGGTATCATTGAATATGATATGTGATGAATCAATTTGCGAATAATTAAAACAGCCTCTGAACTTCACTTGCAGAAATCTCGTCAAAAACTCTAAATAAGGGCCGATTTTTCAATAGTCAGTTAATTTTTATCAGACGAATAATGATGGCTGTTTGACATAATATTTTCTATAAAAAAGCTGTCAAGCCGCCATATTTAAAGGCCTATCCACTCATTTTTACGAACGGTCTTAGTCTACCTCGCGTAGTGTAATAATAAGCCTAAGGGTGCGTCCACACTAAATGCGCGGTGACTGGAGCCTAGGCGGGCGTGGTGAGCGGGGGCGTGCGGTGGCCACAGTGATGCGCGAGCTCTTGTAGCTGTTCGACGTATATCACCGAACTGATCGACCAAACTGTTTTGATATCACCGCTACCCGCGCATTAGGTCACTTGTTGACTAGGCCCGTAGTGCGGCCATAACGCGCGGATAGGAACGTTGGAAAACTACGCGCGCTAACTCGCTCATGATCGTCGCGCTAGGCTCCCGCCTTAGTCACTGCACTATGGACGCAAAGGGGCGTTTCATATGTTTGTATTTCGCACCCGTCATCGCAACCGCGTTAGGCTTGTAGTAACCTGGACCCTGCCTAAGACGGTCTTTGACGGAGCTCGACGTATCGATTCGACGTAACGAGTCGACGTATCGAGTACTGTAATAAATAGGCTCTTTACTCTGCAATTAAAAGTTATCTAACTATTGTAAAATCGGCCCCAAGACGGTTAGTGTCTATTAGCTATTTCATATTCAAACAATTTAATCAAATATTGATTGTATTCTACCTCTAAAAGGCTGTTGACCTCTTTAATAATCATTGTCAAGGTTACAATAATAAACAAAAGAAATAAACTCAAGCCGCCACAGATAAGATGTTGCCAATGTAAAATTATCATAATTATTGCTAAGTTAAACGACCTTTTAAGTCCAAAATATCTTTGAGCTCACGTCAAACAGTTTTTTTTAGATGGAGGTGAGAATATGCGAATTAATGAGGCTTTAGAAAAAGATTATACATATCTGATATATCGTTCGGTAAACATTATAAGGAGAAACTGATGTGACTGACATATATCAATGTACAGCCGAAACTATAGGGGCCTAGAACTGTAAAATTATGCAATTTCCTTTCATAACGTAGGAGAGCATTTTCCAAAATTCGCACCCCAATAGGGAGCAGGCAGCTTACAAACAAAACTATGAAACTCTGTCGACGAAGCTTCAACTTTATAGGTACCGTCTTGTCGTTGCAGCTTCGTATATTTACGCGTCTATGAAGCTACACGTCAATGGACCGTAGGCTCAAGAGTTGACAATCGTAAACACTGAGACGTAGAAAGAAAGTCACCTTGCCTGGAAGAGCCTCTTGTCAGTTTACATTAGTTCCACTTTTAGCCACCGGCTCATACATTTTTTTGGCACTGTAAAACATTATAGCGTCATTATTTTAGCGCAAAAATGACGTTTTATCGACATTTTGTCAACAAAGTCACCGATTTTAGGCCCGTTTGGTGACAGATAAGCATAGATAATATTTTATCGTTTTATCTGGTTCTGGAAACCGCATAAATGTTATACAGCCATATATTCCCACGCAATGACATATAGCAGATAGTAAAATGTTGCCATTATGTTGTGAACTAGATGTTAAGTGTTCGAGAATATTAAGGAAGGTCATGTACTCGTGATGGCTCACTAGTTCAGACAACTGTCTTGTGACCAATGTGAATGTTTCGAGCCGTGGTTGCCTAGTGGTAACGTTCCCGACTTACAAGTTAAGTCGCGGGTACAAACTCAACCAGGCGCATTACTTTTTGTAATTTATTCCACCACCTTTGCTCTCAAAACGGTGAAGGAAAACATCGTGAGGAAACCTGTCCTACAACCAAAAATTCGATGAAATGTGTCATTCACCTACTCGCTCCTAGAGAGGAGGCCTGATTCTCAGCAGTGGGAACATTATAAGGATGATGCTATGATATGACTGTACTTTTTTAAGTTTCTCATACCTAGAAAAGCACGTAAAGCCTTTGGTTGTTATTCGTAGATTGTAGAGATTTGATAGTCGTTACAGGTAATCAGACGCCAGAAAGCTGTCACTGGGTGTTGATAGACCATCAGTTTGTCCAAGGAGTATAGTGTTACCCAGTAAGTGGGTTGTGGAGGTCTGATAGGCATCCGGTTTGATTGGAAGCCGACCCTAAACTAGTTGGGAAGAGGCTACGAGAATTTTACGAAAGTACGAACGTGAAGAAAGGTCAGGACAAAAAAGAAGTTAAAATCAGAAGGCAATAGCAATCTTATCTCAAAATTGTCTAAAACCAGTCATATTGTAAACCGTCACGCCCACATCACGCAAATCTTTGGTTAGAGCGTTAGAACGTCACGCAAAGGTTACCGACCTCTCGTGTCAACGAACTTTTTCGCCAGAAGGCTGTTTTGCGTCTTAATTTGAAATGGCGTTACGCCATGCTGATTTCGCCGTAGAATAATTTTATCACGTGGGATTTTGAATTTGGAAGCTTATTAGGCCTGAATGTTGCAAACTTGCAACGTCAGTTTCTTTTTGTCTATGGAGTCAAAATGACGTTTTGATGTTTTTAGTTTGATCTGTCAAAATTGAAATAAACATTTATACAATAGACATAATTCAAATATGGCGTTGACGAAACAGAATCTCTTATTTCATGAAGACCATTTACCTACCCGCACTTTAGAATGGTGAAAATGTCGGTCAATTAAAAAAGAAAAAGCTTAATTGCACGTTCTAAAGTGTAGATCTCTTTGGACAATAACGTGCAAAGAACTCCATGGACTGTCATTTAAATTATAATATTATGAGTCACATAAATTAGTGCTAAAGGAGAATAATATTAACGAAGGAAAACACTATAAAACTATAACCTTGATAATGGTGACCAATGAGGTCGATAGCCTGTTTTGGACGTCGAAACTAATCGGCAAATCTTTTGGATAGATTTTTTTTTAAATGTTTCTCAGAGCAAAAACTAGTTACATTGAGGAAGGCATAAAATAATAAGTAGTTGCTGCAATGTTTTCCTTTTATTTTTTTTTACCAAAAACGGAAGCGATTTATGTTTTATTATTTTTAATAGAGATAGATATAGTTATAGTAGAGATAGTAATAGAGTAGTAATCAAGACTAAACCGACAGGTTTTTACCACTGGTTCAATATGTCAGTCAGTTTTTCCTTTTAAACATATATAGGCTCGCTTTTGACCACTATCTCACCTGATGGTAAGTGATGATGTGGTCGACGATGGAGCACACTTGTCTAGAAGTAACCTAAGCACTCTTGAGACAGAAGACAGAATTAAAGCTATTAGAAAACAGAATCCGCATAAAGTTATGACAAGGCAGGCTCCTAAATTCTTCTTAATGTTATGGTATGTTAAAATAATGTCGACGAAGCGACGACCACCGATCCGATTTAAACCATGTAATGGTTTAATACCATTGCATGGTTGAAATCGATAGCACCATTTAACTAGAACTTATTGATTGTACTACTCTGCAGTGTCAGTGCTTACAAGGCCATCTGTTGGAACTGGGTCGATGTCAATACGGCTAACAGATGGCTTAGTCATAGTCACGAAGCTTTCATTTAAATATATCACCCTTTTTTTGGTGAGGCAAAGCCATACTTACCTCTTATCGTGTCGATGGCAAAACTAGTCAAATACCTTGCCTGGCCCAGAACTCGGCCACGGCAATGCCGTCCACTAATACTGTCATTAGGTCCTTACGAGAACGTCCATACTAATATTATAAATGCGAAATTTAATTCTGTCTGTCTGTCTGTCGTTTACAATTCCACGGGCACATAACTGAACCGATTTTGATTAAATTTGCTACGGAGCAAGCTTGACATCCAATTATGAACGAAGGTTTTTTACCTGTCTTCGACTTCGACTTGGCGTCCGTAATCCGAAGTTGTGGGCTGAAGCTTCTCCTTCTTTGGGTAGAGCGATTGGCAGTGCTTTACTGTTACAAATTAAAACCTTTGGTACCATGACCTTATCAGTAATTTTACTGTTCCAGCAGCAGTCAAAGACCGTGAAGGTACTAAGATTAATCTCCATGCTTGTTCAAGGCACAAGGTTTACAACCTGAATCTCTTTATCACCGTTATCATTTTTCGTAGGAATACTCTCTGAAATGTGAAAACTGAACGATGCTAACGATGCTTTCTCATTTTCAAGTGTTTGAAATTAGAATTTCTAAACGCAAGATGGCGTAAAACCGTTACCAACTATGTTGAAATTCGAATGAGTTCCTTTTTTTGTGAGTAATGTTTTATTTAAAAGATGGAAATGTAGTAGTCCAGTCAAAATAGGCATTCCAGTTTGCATTAATTCCCAACAAGCTGGATTTTTGTACAGGCCTTGAATACGTCATTACGAATGATATGTCAAAAGTCCCCATCGATCCCGCTTGTGCGTTGTTTTTTATTCGAGGTCAAAGGTCACGAATTAGCGTTTTTTGCGTATATCTCTGAAACAACGAGAGCTATTGAAAAATGGTTCAGGCAAAGTTTGTAGGTCGTAAAATTGTCTACAAAAAAGATTACACTTTTTCTTCTACGGTGTACTGTTCTCGAATTATGGCTATTTTGAACATAGAAAATACGAATATGCACTCATACTAAGGGATGATGGGTTCGATGAATATTTGAAGAACAAACCATCTGTAACGATACATAAGCAGTTTCGTAAAGCATACACCCGGAAGAGCAGCATCGCTACAGCTAAAAGACAACGTGAGGCGGATATAGCCTCCACATCTGGGATTAGTCCTCCTCGTACTACAGCACGAGGTAATGAACGTCTTTTTGACGAAATACTGTTTGTTCTGTGGCAATGAAGCAGATAAAACGGCTGAAATAAAAAAAAAAGCGCAGCATCTTCGACCAAAAGTGTCCTCAACTTTCAACCCTTGACTTCAAGAAAACCATTTTTAACGAAGCTCAGACTCGTTCTCATGAGCTAGCAAGTATAGTGTCATTGCCCGCATTCAGTATGAATATGACTTAGTTTCTGCTGAGGCTAAGTACTACAGTGATTGTTACACTTAAAATACGACTTTCCTGCGGTCTAAAGTCACGATATCTCGAAAGCGATGCTTTATAGAAGAAAAGTGTTGAGATCTTTTTTGTAGACAATTTTACGATCTACAAACTTTGCCTGAACCATTTTTCGATAGCTTTCGTTGTTTCAGAGTTATACGCAAAAAACGCTAATTTGTGACCTTTGACCTCGAATAAAAAACAACGCACAAGCCGGATCGATGGGGACTTTTGACATATCATTTGTAATGACGTATTCAAGGCCTGCACAAAAATCCAGCTTGTTGGGAATTAATGCAAACTTGAATACTATTAGTCTATTTTGACTGGACTATAGTGTTTTTACAAGTTTTGTATGTGTGTATGTATGTTTGCTTAGGGCAAATCTTGCAAATGGCTTTAGATAGGAACAGTTATTCTTTACCAATTGAGTTGGGTATATCTATGTAACTTAGATGATGATTTATTAATACGGAATCATGGTGCTGGTCTGATGATGGATTCTGATATTGGCCATTGAGCACAACAAGATAACCCCGTCATGTTTGAGCTCTTTAGAATAGTCTTGATACCTCGGACTCTCTCTGCGCTTAATGCTCTCCTAGACCTGAACACAGAGTTTGATATGTTTACGGAGGAATGGAAGACGATACTGTCAGAATGTATGAAATTTTGTGAGATGGATGTATGAGTGTGTACTATAGTCTAGGAAAGTCCTGCGCGACTTACGATGTGTCTTTTTTTTTAAATCATTTAATTTTTGTTTTACTCTATTTACTGTTTTTATTGTTGTGTTGTGTCTTCTGTACTTGTTTCTCTGTTTAAATGGTGTAATTGGCTTCGGCCGTTCTTTTTTTAAATTAAATAAATAAATAAATTGATTAGTACAATACTTACCGCGCAATAAAATAATAATTATGAACGAATGTTTGTCGTAGAAAACTTATTTGGTGCATAAAAAATAAATTAAAATATTGATAAGAAAACAAGGCTACAAAAATATGTACATAACAAAAACAAACATAGGCACACATGTAACTTATTATTATCATAGCAGATTTTATCTAGGCTAAATTTAAACGTATAAAGCTAAGTCCAGAGTCTAAACTACTGAACATTGCATCATAATTACAACGAAAATTGTTTATGTTTGAAGTCATTATGACTCATCAAGTTATTCAATAAGTAATTTTTGATTTTTAGCTACGTCGTAACATTTTTATCAATGTAGTCCATATTGATAATAATATTGCGATTTAGATATACAGGAAACAGTCCGGGAAATCCCCGAATTAATTGCACTGGAAACTCGTAAGCTCATGGATTACAATTCATATTGTGCTTTTGGGTACAAAGCTTTTTTTAGGTGAGAAATCATCAGAATGACTTCTCCCGCTTTTGGGCGGAGCGTGTCAGACTTTTACTGACTAAAATCCACTCCTGTTCCTTCTTTGCCTTCGTTCCTTTGCCGGGTTCTCTATCTTTCAACCCAGGGCCCCAGTAAGCTTCGACCTTGCTGGACTCCTACGTTTAGCTGACATCTCTTTAAGGCGCGCGTGGAACAGTACGCACAGTGGTCAACTTGGGCTTGATCCGGATGAATACCGGGCTACCGGACGGCAAGCTACCCATTGCTAGCCGTCTGCAAACCCCTACTCAAGTCTCTCCTCCTACTTCTCCTCGAGTCGTATTCCTCATTACTGAGGGTTGTGAAGTTCCCGATAGATTAACTTCTTCCTGATGGTGTTTCGCCATCTGTGACGTATCTCCTAGGCAGAGGTTGGTCTCGAGAAGCCATTACGCTGACCGCCCACGACCGATAATCGGTTTTTTGTAGATGAAAAATGAAATACACTGATAACAATAGTACAACGCATACGGCCTACAAAAAGTCGGTCAGAATATACTATAGGATTATAATTTGTCACCGACTTTTTGTAGGCCGTGTGCGTTACACTATTGCTATCAGTGTGTTCTATTTTTCACCTACAAAAAATCGGTCACCGATTATCGGTCGTAGGCGGGCAGCGTTATAATTGGACGATTATCGGACCTATAAAAAGTCTGTCGTGGGCGGGCAGCGTTATTCAATTTAAGTGTAAATTGAAGTTCAAGTAAAACGTGATGGCGAACAATATTTTGCGAACTCCACAAAACATTGTGTTGACACGTGCTTTCCGTGTACTACGTTGTACAATCGTGTGCGCACGAATTGGTCCTGCAAATAAAACTGTTGTTGATAGCTACATTAAGAATAAATAAGAATTCTGAACCTGAATTAGCCGACACGCAGTGAATAAGTTGGGCGTCCTTTCTCAGTGACAGGGAAATGACTTTTTTTTGGCTTCACACGTTTTGTGCATTCAACAATGTGTCATTTTGTGATACAGAATCACTTTATCAATCATCATTTCAGCCGAAATATGTCCACTGTTGGACATAGGCCTCCCCCAAAACCGGTCTTGGATTTTTCGGGCTATGTCGGCATCTAAAAAAATAGTGTTGCCAATTCGCAAATAACGAAAATTAATAATTCAGTATCTATTTAGTATTTTGAGAGAAGTGTAACAAAGTAAACTGAAAAGAAAGTATGCCTCAAACAGTAATAGATTGTCTGAGGCCGGGAATACAGCAAGAAAATTTTATTGTTGTTTACCAAAACATTGACACGTGTTTTCTGTAATAATTTAGTAAGTACTGAACCGATTTTGATAAAATTTTCACAGATAGAATCGTTGTTTCTTCCTTCGTTACCTATTTTATTTTGGTGCTTCTACCTTAAGGGGGAAAGCAGAGATGGTGGTTTATATACATAAGTAGTTATACTTAATGACGGTAAACATAAACATTTTAGCTTTGGATTATAGCCAATTTGAGTCGTGTGTAGTGAAATCGAAAGTGATATAGTACCCACGTGTCGAGATAATAATAGTACTGTTATGTACTTGTTTCAAGATTGTGCGTTACTTTGTAAATAAGTGTTTGTGGTACAAGACATGTGCACAGTTGCGGCGTACTTTGATTTATTTAAATTATTGTTGTATTTGAAAGAAAGGTGAAAATAATATGTTGAAGTAATCGAGTTTTTTCGGTGTGATAATTTTTTTTTTGGGGATAAATTGTGAGTAGATTTTCTCTTTCTTTACTTTCCAAAGTAGGCTTTTCCCTTTGGTGTTTTTTTATAGATGTTTTGACGTAAACAGACAACCAAGTGTTTATGGCATATATCGTTTCTCATCTGTACTAATATTATAAAGAGAAAAGATTTATATATTTTTTTTAAATGCTACATCGATTTAAAAAAATCTTTCATGTGTGGAATACTATTTTATCATTAAGTGATTATGTAGGCTATATTATATTTTTCAATCTTCGCATCTCCATAACACCCTCGCTTATGGCTCTGGCGAATTCCATCTCGATGGCAATGACAAACATTCGACCCTTGTATCAAAATAATTTAAAAAAATATTAGATGCATTCGTCGCAAATATAATTTCGTGACAGCTCTTCAACGTCAATTTAACGTAGAAAATATAAAATTGTCAACATCAAAATCTCCAATATTAAAAGCTAAAAGCGTTCACCTTAAGTGCGTCCCTTCCAAAAGCGGTCATCGAACTCTTACTGGCTGTCAACCCCTAAGGGTTTCGAACCCTGGAGTTGGGACGAGGAAACAAAGACCTAGGTCATTGGCTGGGTGCGCTAGACGTCTAGGTCGATAGTGCATACACACGGATTTTGGGTTGAAAGGTAAACGAAAACTGGGGAGTTATTGGTCCATCCTTGTGAGAGGTCTTCGAACGCTGCGTCTTACGATATGTAGTCGCCACTCCAGAACTTTTGTGAAAAAAAAATAATGTGCCCTGCCTACTGCCACTTAAGGTGAATGCTTCAGGTAGCCCGCGAAATTCAAATTTTCTTACGTTTTTTTGCAATTTGCAAGCCAGTGGTAGATTGTATGAAGTTAAAAATACTTGAGCGACTGTAAAACGTAACTAGTTGCATAATTATAACCATAAAAATCATCAATACAAGCCTCCAAGCTCACTTAAGTGTAGGAACGATTTCATCAAGGTCAAAAACTTTCGGGCTATATCGTCATCGGCAAAGGCTTACAAGGAAACAAAGACCTAGGTCCTAGGGCATTGGCTGGGTGCGCTAGACGTCTCCCAGTCTAGGTCGATAGTGCATGCACACGTATTTTGGGTTGAAAGGGGGTGAACGAAAATTGGGGAGGGATTAAAAAGGATTGTTAGTGAACAGTTCATTTACCTGGCGCGATATTTAGTTTTTTGCATTTCGTAGATCAGTGTTAAATTGTATGTATATTGATTACTAGCTTTTGCCAGCGGCTTCGCTTACGTGAATATAGGTTTTGGTGTACAAACTTTGGACCCCCTTTTAATCCTTTAGGGTGTGATTTTTTGAAAATCCTCTTTTAGCACTCGCATAAAGGAAACCTTTTGCGTTGATATTACAGTCAGTCAGTCATATTCTCATTTTATTTAAATAGATTCTGAGTCAGACGCAAAGATAAAATGTGATTATTTTGGTAATTTTATATTAAATTAAAATATGTTATCTAAAATGCCATCTCAATTAATCTCTAAAGTACTTCCTGCAATTCATTACAAAAATATTAAAATCATAACTAGTTAGGATTTAGTGAATAATTTTCCATTTATGGCGGTTTATTGTCAAGGCAATCAATGTTATTTATTTCTATAAGTACATCGTTAATATCGGATCTGATATAATGACATAATTATTAGTTAACCTATCAATACCCGCGAAACGAGACACAATAGTAAAACAATAACAGCGCGGTCTCATAGGACCGGTCGGGGATTCAAACATTATTAATAGATGATTTATTATAAGTAAGTTTGATATTTTCATTGTTCCAAGGGGTAGCAGACCTACATTTTTTTATATTAATTTCAGTTTAATACCTCCACGCATTACTGAAAAACTAGGGTCTTGACAGACAGACGACAAAGTTATGATAAAATCCACGAGGATTTACTGCCGTTATAGAGACTAGCTTCTGCCACCTGCTTCGTCCACGTGGTATGTCCATATAAACTTTGGACTCTTACTTCATCTCCTTAAGGATTGATGTTTGGGAATTCTTCTCTTAATGCTCGTTTACGTCATAAAAGGAAACTTTGTGCAAAATTTCAATAGTTTCCGGTGTACAGTGATAATTATGTCAGTCAGTCACTTTAATTTCTCTTAATGTCATTTTGTAAAAAATACGATTCAGGTCAGTTCACACTGCAACACCACATCGCTGCATCACTGCTTACCATCAGGTGGGATTGCGGTCAAGCATTAGTTTATTACTAGTAAAACAAAAGCGATCGATAAACACTGAATCAGCTGAGTAAAATACTCCGCTTACGCCTATGACAGTATGAATCATATCCAATAGTATTATTACTGACGCGTGTCGCAAAATGTGAAGAGGTTGAGTAATCCGCGTGTTGACGGCACGGTTGCCATAACAAAAAAATGTTGTCTATGTAAACTTGTTTTTTTTTGTTTGAGATAATAAATAATCGATTAACATCTCTCGCTCTGGATGGAAGAGGAATGTCAGGCTTATACTGATTAACTGGATGTAAAAATGCTTGTTTTACTTACGTTATGGTCAAATTATTAGAAAATATAGTATCGTATCTATTGTTAAAAAGGGTTAACAAAAATACAGCCAACTTCAACTGACGTTTTTGCAAAAATGTTTTTAACGCTGACTTCTGAAATTCAATGTTATTTTGTAGCTTTTGTTTGGAAGGTAGTTGCATTTTTTTTTGTAAAGTAAGCCTTTTTATTAGATATCCCTCATAAAATGAGAGCACAATAAACACTCTCTAATCACAGAAATAATTAACATTTGACAAAGATATCGCTTAAAAAGATACAAAAAAAAGATGACTTGAGAACTTCCTCGAATTGCTTGCTAGAGGAACAAATAATTTCTGATTCTGACTAATGATCTAGCATCTAGACGAATTTTAACAAAAAACCACATAAATTCATTGAAAAATACGTGTATCTCTGATGTCGTTTTCCAAAATATTCCAACAATGACGTCACTTTTAGAAAAAAACATGCGTGCGAATGAGACAGCTGGCTTTTAGGTACTATAAAAATAAAAACGTTACGCATACCTCTAGAAGGGAAATACGACGACTTTTACTACAATTTACGTCATCGATTATCCATTGCGTGTTTCCTACGGCCACATTTTACCTAATGTCAAACTAAAACAGCAATGGATGGATCGGTAAGTAATATATTCCTCGGAACAGTCAGAATTAGTTTTTGTGTCTGATGGAAATGATGTAAATGTGTTTTCATGGATGAAATCAGCGGCAGGTGTTATTTATTTACTTGTAGACTAGATAGAAAACAGAAGACCATTCAAAAGCGTCTTAAAATCTATAAAAAATATTAAAATGTAGGTATGGTACTAAACAGGTCAATGAACTATTAAAAAAAAAGAATTACCTGTCAAAATGACAGGACACTGACACATGTCATTTCACTTTTACTTTTTTTTGGCACGGGCGATGTGGCTTGAGCCAGAAAGCTTTTTAATTATTTTTTTAAAGCGTTATATTTAGTTCATGAATCCCCGACCGGTCCTATGAGACCGCGCTGTTCTTGTTTTACTATTGTGTCTCGTTATGTGGGTATGTGATAGGTTAATAATGTGACTACTGATGCGAGAACAATAAACGAAACATTTTTTTTTCTACCTAAGAGAAATCGATATAAAAATAGCATATATTAGCATTTGTTATTTATGTTTGCCTTGCATTTCCTACTAAATTATTATTATATTTATGCTTTTTTACATAATTTATCGTTAATATTTGTCTTATTCAAATTCTTTATCATGATTTACGAGTTTTATATGTAGAAATGATTGATGATTAATTCAAAACTATTCTTTTAAATATATGGCATAGGCCTTTGTTTTCAGTGATGTTTGTACAGAAATAATTTAGACTATCGAAGAAATTACGTAGGTAGCGGGTACTTGGATATTTTTGTCATAACCTATCAAAAACATAATAACCTAAATTACACACCTACCTGTCTTTAATAAAACATAGCGTTCCAAAATGGTTGATGTGGCTGAAAAGGCTGCCCAACTTACACTTAGGCAAATGGGACTGGGCAAGACATGTCTACCGCTTACCTGACAAGCTGTGAGCCCGTAAAACACAGAATTAGTATCTGACTTAGCGACTCCAAGCCTCGGCAGACCACGAAGGAGATGGCGGAACGACCTCGCTGTCTTCCGAATTGGAAAGAAGAGGCAAAAAATTCGTGATCGTTGAAAGACCTTTGCCCAGTTGCGGAACAATAGGGGCTAGTTATAATCTGTACGATATAAAAGGTGAAACTAACTGACTGACATATCAACGCACAGCCATAACTACTGGAACTAGGAGCGTCAAATTTAGCACAAGGCTTCCTTTTATGACGTAGGCGAACACTTAGAAAGGATTTTCCAAAATTCGCCCGATGAGGGGATCAAACTGAAGTCCAAAGTTTTTTTTTTTTTTTTTTTTAATCATTATAAACTAGCGCTTGACTGCGATCCCACCTGATGGTAAGCAGTGATGCAATCGTCGATGGTGAGGCGCACTAGTTTATTAAGAGCCTATTCACTCTAGCCTTGAAGACACCCAAATCATAATCGGATGGAAAAACCGCAGCAGGCAGATTGTTCCAGTCCCTCGATGTACGCGGTATGAACGACGAAGCGAAACGCTTAGTCCGGACCGTAGAGGTTTGGACAACGAAAGGGTGGATACCCGCCGTACGACGGCTTATCCGATGGTGGAAGTTTGTACTGAAAAAAATATCAACTTCCACGCGTAGTTCTAGGTCTTTAAATAAAAAGCAAATCTAACAGATGGACCCCCTTGCAGTGTCATACGTTTCTATCTCGCGAGATAGCGAGTCTGTGTCTATCCATCTGTAACTTGTCTCAATGTTACGCAGTGCGGGTGTCGGTCTATTTCGGCAATAGTCCTGACCTTGCCTTACCTTGACCGCTCGTAACCTTGTTTCGCGTAAATTACGAGTTTTTTACTCCAAATCAGATGTTCTAGAAGTTATTTTTGGTGATTTATGAAAGCGCCATCTGTTGGCATTTTCTTGACACTATTTTTTAGTGCAAACTTTTCACGGAAAATGGGAATTAATTATACCTACAGTCCGCTAGTTGTACCTTCTTGGAATTAAAATTATAGGTTTCTTGAACATTATTTTGTTAATGATCAGACGGGAATATACTAATTATTTCGTCATCTCATGCTGATTTTTAAACGTATAGAAAACAATAAATGACACTGTTGTTTCTTTTTTGAAAATTAATTTGCTTTTTCCAGTATTTTTTTGCGTTTACCTACTTTATTTTTTTATGCTTTGCGAAATTATATTCTCGCGCACTTATTTCTGAATTATTCATTGAAAGTTTTCGTTTAGAAATGCGTTTCTGATTTCTAAACGAAAACTTTTACATTTTCGTGAACTGTAACGCATCAAACTTCAGTTGAATTCCTTCCCTTCCTAGAATCGCCATCTGTTGTGGAGTAGCGACCACGTTTTCAAGTCTGTTGAATGTGAGCGCTACGCATAATAGTTCAACGTTCTACCAACAGGTGGCGCTACAAGCAATGATTCACAAAAGTTCAACCGTGAGCGCACAGATGGCGTTAAATGCAAACGTTTTACTTCGTTCATTATCATATAGATGGCGTTGTGTACGTTGAGAATGATAATTATCCAGTGGAATTATAGATGTCGTTTATATCGTATTTCATTGCTTTGGTTGTTCATTTCTTAAATTAATTAGATTTGTAGTTACCTAGGTAATTATATAGATAATAATAGGGACAAATTAAATACATGAAATGTTTTGAATAAGTCAATTACTCTGCTAATAAATAGCTTTGACTTTGCCTCTATGCTCATAGAAAAATACGTTTCCTAGTAAAAAGTGAACAAATAAACCCTAATATATAAAATTCAGTACATAAAGCATGTAAATTTCTTCTAATGTATAAATTTAGTAAAAAAAAACTTAATTAAAAATCCGATGCACTGTGTGGCTTCGATCAATTTTATCCCGCTGCGTGCGACCCCTACCGGCTTTTTTGATGTAGCGGGAAAACTAACAGCAGGCATATTTGACCTTTATGACTATGTAAATAAAGTTGACTATTATTTCCAAGCAGTTTACACATGTGACATTTTAGAACTAATTCGAATACTAGTTCAATATTTGAATGTAAACGAAATAAAACAGACGTAACGCATTCGTAACATCAATAGATTACATGACTTATTAAGACGTGTTAAAGTTCATATTTGTTTGTTTATATTGACTTTCTTTTTGTTAGACCGGTTCTTTATAGTCGATGGTTATTAATTCAGTATTTTAACCAATTAAATATGGCGTTTGTAGGCAATATGGCGCTGGTTTAGGTAATACTTAATTATTTTAAATGCAGTAATTGAGACTTCATGACTTCATTCTTACTCGGGCTTGCGGACGCCGAGCATTGGCTAGCTTGCCGTCCGATTGTCCGGTAATCGACCGGATCGAGCCCAAGTCGTTAGTGCGTAGTGATTCATGCACTCCTAAAAGAGATATCAGCAAACCGTAGGGGCCCAGTAGGGCCGATGCCCGCCGCAATCTAGGACCGCGGGAAATAAATACCTAGTAAAAACTAACAATACTAACCCTAAATTAAGGAATTTTGTTACTAATACACCGATTTTGACAAAACTACGGATGTAAAGTCTGAAATAAATTTATTATTATTGTAAATAAAACCAAAATCAAAGTAAATAGTACCTATTGCTTGCGAAAAGGATAAAGAGTCGTATTCGACGAATCAGCAACGATTCGTATCTTCAAAAATAATATTATTACAATAAAAATATTCTTAATAGCGGTCCGGCAAAAGCATTCCAAGTCGATCGAAAATCATTTAACCTTTAAGTACCGACGTGCGGTCTATTAGACCGCGGCAGGTACTTCACTTGTTAGTTTACCCCTTTCGCTGAGGAATATCAATCGCCGCTTTTAAGTAGCTGTAAGAACAGTATCCATGATGATTTAGATGCAGAAAGTGGTATCGTCACGTTCACATTTGATGAGTAATTACTGTTTGAAATTCCAAAGCGGTCTCTCAGACCGCACGTCGGTACTTACGTAAGTTTTTTTTTGTTTGGTTTTTCTTACAGTTTATTGTTATTTTTACAAAAATATTTAAATTTCACGTCAGGGGCTTCAGGCAGTCCTGGGACAGATGTATAGTACTCAAAAAAATCCCAGAAATGCAAATAAATCGAATCCAAGTTTTTCACGAGGGATTGTGACTTTGGCGGGTATTTGGTTCTGATGAGCCAAATACACCTAAAAATCAATCTGAAAAAGTTGACTTATCCACCTAAAAACAAAAGAAAACAGACATGCTATGTTATCCGTGCAAAAAAACATGTTTTTTTTTACAGTACGATAACCAAGTATGAATTGACTAAGCTAAAAATTTAAAGTGTAGTTGGGCAGTGGACATTTTCTTTTTCTGAATTTTTATATACTTGATATATATTTTTTCTAAAAGATATAATAGTCTTGTTACAAAAAATAATATTTTTGTTTTTCTGTGAGCTGTATTCTTTTTGTTTTCATTTTTTATATCGAATAGCTGGATTTTCCTCCAAAATTCAGGCCAAATATTGTTATCGTCTTATATTACAAAATACAAATAATTTGAGTTTCTTTCTATACTTATTTTTTATTACAACCCTTTATTTTTAACCATAATGCACAGAAATTTAATCAAACATTCACTTTTGTCAAAAAAAACACGGATTTTTTACCGCGGTCTGTCAGACCGCACATCGGTACTAACGTTACAAAAAGTGCACGTCGGTACTTAAAGGTTAATATCGAACAAAAAAGGGTGTCCTTTTTATCTATGCTTGTCATCTTTGCCAAAGATGGCGCCGACTTGTAATAACTCCTTTATCGATTCAGTCTATGGTTACAACGTCAATTAATGTAAAAAAATATAGCAGTTGGTGATTTTGGCGGGAGTTTTTCAAGTGGTATTCAGTTCTTTTTAAAATATTATTCGCAAATTGATTCCTAGTAGATATTATAATCAAAGCTATTATAATCTTGCAAGTTGTGGGTCGCGGGTTCAAACCCAGTCAGGCGCATTACTTTGTGTAATTTATTTCATCACCACTGCTCTCAAAACGGTGAAGGAAAACATGGAAACCGGCATGTCCTAGAACCAACAATTCGAAGACATGTGACATCCGCCAATCCGCACTGGGCCCGCGCGGTGGATTATGGCCCATTCCCTCTCCTAGAGAGGAGGCCTGAGTCCCAGCAGTGGGGACATTATAAGGCCGATAATGCTAATGCTAGATATTAAAATGAACAATTGTTGTAGTTTTGTATCTCAAGTGTCTACATAACTAAGAGTTGAATCTTTGAAACATCTGCGATATATGGGTAAACGTATGGAGGTATGGAGCTAAGAATTATTTATATCAGCAAAAACTTGGCGCTTAGCAGGGCTGAAACCTACTGGGGCCATGGGTTGTGCCAAACAAAACCGCAAGGCCCTGGAAAAATATTTCTTTTTTTCCGGTAATAGTCTGACACACGCTCCAGTCCCGCCCTAAGGCGGGAAAAGTCATTGGATGATTTTCCACCTAGGTATTGATTACTTTTGTACTTGTCTATAACTAATAATGTTTTTTCTTTTGTCTTCAGGATATGGACCTCATCGAGGTGCTGTGGAAGCAGGATGTGGATATGGGGTTCTCCTTGGAAGACCCTGTGCAACCGGTAAGTCATTTCATATATCTCATCTAGCCCTACCCTTTTCCCAACTATATTGGGGCGGCTTCCAGTCAAGCCGGATTTAGCTGAATACCAGTATTTTACGAGGAGCGGCTGCCTACCAGACTAAGTCATTTCATATACCTACATACAAATACTTGCAGTTTGGGGTAGATAGGCATGCCTTTTCAGTATGCCTTTCCCTATAATCCTTTTTTCTTCATCTGGCCCCTATAATACTGTCGCCTGCGGCTCGGGCGAATTCCGCCGCTGTGACAAAAATTTTCCACTTTATCAAAATGTATTAATAGTTTCATAAGTTCCAGTGCTATCTGATATCACTTACCACGTACACCTAGGTTCGATGCCTGGGTTTCATGGTCATTATTTGATAAGAAAAATTCGCAGTTACAGTACGGTGTATTTATATTTTTAAACAGTATGTATATTTTACATCACAATGTAGATGCTTTATAAATCCTCTACTTTTTTAGTTTATGAAAATGGGAAACCATCAAATAACTGCTCCCGCTCTGGCTAGAGGAAGAGTTTTACTCTCTCCTCTCTTTCGGTCTACCCAGAGCCTGTTTTCTTCAAAAGATCAGACAGAGATTCACCTATAAAGCCCCCACATTTTGTTAATTATGGGAATGTTCCTTGTACGATAGAAAAAAGAAAGAAAAACTCTTTATTTACATGAACAGTGGCAAATTTACAAAACATGTTAACAACAAAAAAAAAGCAATAAGCGCCACGTCCGTGCAAAACGGCCGAACGCTCAGCATAATGCTGTAGGCACATATGTAGTGCGACTAGTCCACATTGCTGGTTTTCAGCGTGGGCAAATAAGATCTGTTCCCCAATGGTTCAGACAGAGTTCCATCCCAAAAGCGTCCACATTTAGCTAACTATAGGAATTTCTTTTGTAAAGGAAGGCAAGTCAACTTCTATCAACCAAGCACAGGTTTAGAAGCCAAAACTGATGAAAAAAACATTTAAACTGCTTCTTCCCCCAACAGGAGGGTCCAACAGCCACCAAGGTACTAGGAGACGAGATTGAGAAGGAGCTGAAACTCGCAGAAGAGAAGATCGTTAAGAACAATGAGGAGAAAGCTGAGATCGAGAAGGTTAAGGCAAAGCTTCTGGATTCTGACATCAAGGAGGTGAGGAACACTTGATTATCTTTTTGTCATCATCATCATTTCAGCCGAAAGACGTCCATTTCTGGACCATATTCTCTCTTCACCACCCTAGGTTGACTGGTAGAGAATGCCTATGGCATAAGTCCGCCTAGGTACTTTTTATGTTGCATGAAGTTTTAATAAATAGATTAGCCTCCCCCAAGCGTCGCAACAACGACCGGTCCTGTGCATTTCGCATACAGGCTTGTGATTATTTAATGGTAAGCGATGATGTGGTCGACGATGGAGCAAGCTTCAAGACCATCATTTCAGCCGAATGTTTTAGATAAACTTAGAAAAGTACATGTATGAAGATATTATCAAAGACATTAAAAACATACTGTCTCTTTAAATCTCTTTGAGTATTATGAATTGAAAAATTTACATTGCTACTTGCCTGGTTTCAAAGCCTCATACATGAAAAGCAGGTGCCTTTACCATACCGCCATTTTGACTTAAAAAAAAATGTAGTTAATTGTCTTTTCTCTTGTCAGGACGATCCATGGGCCGGACTCTCTTACACCGTGGATACCGAGACAGGTAAGAACCTTCATATTATATTATTTTCTTCTTCTAGGTATATACTCATACATAAAAGGAGCAACTGACCGACTGATATATTATCAACGCACAGCCGAAACTACTGGGAATAGGAGTGTGAAAAGTTTGCACAAGGCTTTCTTTTATTATGCTCAGTCGGCACCAATTCTAGTCAAAATCAATAAAAAAATGACATTATTAGTTTTTCAAAATTACCTTCTAAGGGGTGTTAGAGTTTGTAATTCTCAATTCTTTATTATATAAAACATAACATAGGTACAGAGAGTTCACGTACAAAGGCGAGCTTAACTCATCGATGAGTTTTATGGAAAAAAATCTCGCGAACGAAGACACAAAATACTAGTTTAAAATAGTATATATTTAACGAAGTAAATATGAGTATTAGCAAAGAAAGGTAGATTAGTAGTTAGAAAAGGAGATATAGCTTATTTTATATTCCTGAGATTTTGTAAATGGGTAAGTGAGCATAGCAACAATTGTGTATTCTGAAATGGAGTCTACAAAATGGCAGAGAAATACTGGATGGCGGACAAGAAATTATTCTTGTACTTAAGGTAAGTGAATATTTATAAGATCTAAAAGTTTTTTTACCATTTATTCGAAGTAAGTGTATGGTCCAAGATTCTTAGAACTTAGTTCCCTGTTAAGGCAATATATAGTTACAAATAGGTATATTAAAAAGAGAAAAAACTATACAGTTGTTTCTACTGTTTGTATTATTATATTTATAAAAGGAGAAACTAACTGACTGACATATCAAAACACAGCTACAGAAACTAGTGGGACAACGGTTTTATGGCATAGGCACTAAGTTAGGATTTTCCAAAATTCACCTCCTGTGAGGAGGAAACGGGGATCCACATTTTGCAGGTGAAATCGCAGGCAGAAGCTAGTTTAATAGTTTTATTGATGCTATCAAAAACTTTATTAACTTTCGAACGTAGGCAGCTGTTACCTATCGATGTAATAAATGCATAATTCCAAAAACGCGATCGAAATACACCATAAATTCTGACAATAATTTTTTTCAAAAAATATTTCTTTTTTTTTTTGTTCTACCCGCCTCGACCCTGTTTATTCCGTCTTTGTTTCTATCCCCCAGGGTTGCCAGTTGCGAGCCGGTGTTGCCACCCCGCGGCATAGCGCTTTACATCATTACTCATATGAATCAGCTATTTTCGTCCGTTTGTCGCACCGAAATAGGTGCAGGTTTTTGATTCGAAAAACGAAATTGTATTGTTGTGTAAGTTATGTAGATTTTTGATGCTGTTTTTCGAGTTACGAAATTGAATTTTGAAGTTCTTTTCATAAGAATACCCAACCCAAGATAGATACTATTCCCATAAAAGCGCTCTTACGTGATTATGAAGTTACTAGCTTCTGTAAGCGGCATCGCTTGCATGAAAGAAAAAAAAATAGCCTGTTACTCAGTGATGATATAGCTTAGGTGAAAGAATTTTTGAAATCGTTCAAGTAGTTTTTGAGTTAGATGGTAACATACAAATTAACAAAAAATGTAATCTTTCCTGTTTATAATTATGCTAGCTTCAGCCAGCGGCTTCGCCTATGTTATACTCAGTAAAGATTTAGTTTTCTAAGGGTAAAAGAATTTTTGAAATCGGTTACGTAGTTTTTAAGTTAAGTAGATCATAATTTTATGAAAGGTTACTGGTAACTCGACGTATTCCTTGCAGGACGTCATAGTAGTTTTAAAATGAAATAAATTAAGCCATCTAACATTCTACCGAAATTGAAAATTTGGAATTTAGCATAAAAAAGATGAAAATCTTACTATCTCAAAAACTCCTGAATTTCGGTATAACATTAGATGACTTAATTTATTGCGTTTTAACCCTACTATGACGTCCTGCAAAGAATTCGTTGACTTATCAGTAACCATGTATAAAGCAACAAAAAACATAGAATCTTTCCGCATTATAATACCAATTTAGATGTACTATTTTTTTATATACCTATAACGTAAACTAGTGGTTCACTGCTACCCCCATGACGGTAAGCAATGATGCAATCGTTGATGGTGAGGCGCACTAGATTATTAAGAGCCTATTCACTCTAGCCTTGAAGATCTAGAGAACTTATTATTACATCCAAAAAAATCACTACAAAACACGAAAACTCGAACCATTCCTTCTACAAAACGCATGATCGCACACATACCATCCCCCTTTACAACAAAATTAAGTATATCGTTTCCCCCTATGTACTGGAATTACATAAGGGTAGCTAAGTTGTAGGGGAGACGCCCTCAGAAATGTGATCCTAGCAATGGTATGGGTATTTAGATGTAAATACGCGTTGAAAACTAGTGAAGTAGTGAAGTGGGCTAGTTTTTTTCTGTTATTTCTTGCTCTGGACGAGCGAGAGTGTTAGGCTTTTGGTGACTAAAACCTACTTTTTGTCATGTGTAGGCTCCAGTTTGATCACTATCTCACCTGATGGTAAGCGATGATGTAGTCGCCGATGGTATCGCTTGCCTAGATGTAACCTATTCACTCTCGACTTGAAAGCCCCTAGGTTGTAGCTAACAATAAAAAAATCATATTTAGATATTATAATTACACATTGAAAACTAGTGAAGTAGTGAAGTGGGCTAGTTTTTTTTTCAATTATTTCTCGCTTTGGGTTGAGCGAGAGTTAGGCTTTTGGTGACTGAAACTTACCTGTGTTTATTTAGTTGCTCTTTGCGTTGCAGGGTTGTGGTAACTCTTTCGAATGATCGAACAGCCTTATAGTATTGTACTGATGCAGTATAGCCTGTGTTAATGAGCTTTTGTACAAAACGACTTTTCACATGTCCAAAACAAAGACACATGGAGCGACGATCTTATAACCCTCATAGCAGTCGATCAAAAAAATAATCTCAAAGGACCATACACCCGAGATCCTTTGTGTTATTCCAGAACATGATCTGACCGAGTACCAAGTTTCATCGAAATCCATTCAGTTCTTTTAGTGAGAAAACTTTTGCGTTTTTAATTATGGTTGCCTTCCACAGAAAGAAAAGCGAATTTCCCAATCTAAAGTTTCTAAGAGCACATACCCGCAAAACGAGACACAATAGTAAAACAATAACAGCGCGGTCTCATAGGACCGGTCGGGGATTCATGAACTAAACAACGATTTTATTTTTTTATAAGATCGATCTCTGATCACCATTCCCACATCTACGTGCCTACAGCCTATCCCTTAAGAAGCGATTATGCAAAACATGCTAGCTACCAAGTTAATATAAAGTCAATCATAACTTATTTTTCATATGTCATCAATTCACAATCAATCGACTTAGTAATAATCCAATAAAACTTCCAATAAAATATTCATTGAAAATCCATAGTTTTTGAAGGTACGATGAAAAAAGTACCGAACAGAAAATTGACTTTGAAAAAAAGTCGATTATCTTCTTCGAGTTTCGAAAAGGACATGTTTTTAAGTTTTTTTGGTTAGGGCTGTCACTTTGAACGTAAAATAAGTGCATTTTACACTTATCAAAATCACACTTTACATAGTGTACTGGCACGATTTAGTTTTTAGTCTGGAAATCATCCAATGACTTTTCCAGCTGACTAAAACTACACCTATAGGTACAGGTGTAGTTTAAGGTCGGAGTGATCTAGGACCACGGGTTTCATTTTCCAAAATTCCTGAATCTAGCGCACACCGAGACACAATGAATTTATACCTTTAAACTATCGTCTATCATACATGACAGTAAGCGGACTAGCAGTACTTAAAATCTGCCATATTTTTTTTTTCGAATCGATGGTAAACTCGTATTTTTTTTGGGCCCAGTATATTCTCCAAAGTGCAGGTGTATGAGCACTTGGGACACTCCAACGTGTGGCTCTTGTTTTGAACAGGAGCACTGCATTCACATTGAATATCCAACGGTTCTATAAAACCCTATTCTATAATACCTGGTTCTATAATACCTGGGTTCGCAACCGACTTAGTACTTTCCATACAGACTACAATTGCAATTCAAGTCCAGATCAAAATCTACCACAAAATCTACCGATCTATTACTTCTACTCACACCCTAAAATCTACCAACCTTACATATACCCCGAAACACAACCCTAAAACCCAAAATAATAATGAGTTATACCGAAACCAGTTTCACCAGACCTTCCCCGCTCCCCTCGTTGCATCAAAATCATGGATACATAGGAACAGTACTGAGTATATGGGCAGGTTTATATAGATTGGTGGAGTCCAGTGACAGACCTACGTTTGGATATCAAAGAGTCGGCCGTTTTTAGGGTTCCGTGGAAGGATTGGTCGTAAAATCGTAATGGACTGCGTTCCCTTTCAAAGAGAGATTTTTTGTAATGTGTGTGTGTTCTGTAAATTCTAACTTTTGCTTATTGTCTATATGTATAAATAAACCTATACACTATCTAAATTCTTTAGGAAATATATGCGTCAAAATGTTAACCTCATGAAACCTTAATTAACTTTTTAATTTATTATTTCGCATTGATACGGTATTTTTTAATACAATTTAGTAATGGTATTAGGTTGTGTAATTAAAAAAGAATGGGATGTCAGATTTTTTATTGCATTTCATAAAGTCAATGTCTATAAATAAAAAAAGTACCTAATATTTAATCCAATTTTTTATCTTGGTGTAAAATCATTAAAATCCTCCTCCAGCTCTAGGTGCTCTAACGTTTCGATGCCATGACAGTTTAGAATAATCCCGCAATTCTTGATAGAATACTTTTAATACTTATTCGTTTCATTTATTTCAACATATTTGTTTCCAATGTCTGTATTTCTTAAAAATTATGGCTTTTTATAAAAGAAAGACTCCAAAGAAATTTTTCACAGTCATCTTAAAATCCTTTAAATTAAAGCCTACAGAACCATCTCCTCTACAAACCGCTCACGCTTACCCCTCACAATTTCCACAAGTCACGTTACCGGCCAGTGTTCTCTGATTAATGTTCTTTTTTCTCTTTCCTTTTGTTTTTTTTTTCTCTATCCTACGATTGGAAGTATTATCGGAATATTTTCTTTGGAGAGTAAAGTATTCTCGTATTGTATCCTTTGCTGGAAGATGTTTTAATTTAATGTTGGGTTGGTGAATTTTAAGGTTTCAATTGTAGTTTGGGTGTAGATATTTTGAGAATTTCTGTCTTTTATTTAATATTTTGTGTGATCGAAATTTCCTTTCGAGATCGGTTCAGGAATGAAGATATCCACAAGGTTACCCACATCGCCCGAACAATAGCTAAACTTAAGTAGTACTGGGCGCCCTGCCCAAGTATTACTCTACATGCTTGCAGAACATATGGCCGAAAGGATCTGTGTGTACAAAGTACGTACCCTCCAAGTTTCAGGTCTTAAAGCTGTGTGTCCGTCAGTTAGTCATTCAGGAAAAACGCTTTTTTTATAAGTGTAGAAGATAGATTGTATACCTAAACTTTCATTGAATCACTCGGTTTATTGAAGATGGCTATTTACCCATGGCTCGCCAGCCACAAGCCCGCACTTACAGTTTGGAATGGTCTTGATGATACCACGCTATAAAAACATGTTGTTATGTTTTATTTTTCACTAGCTCACCCGGCAAACTTCGTACTGCCTAATAATGAATTATTATTGTGATACCATTTAGTTAAACTGTCAAAGGATATCTCCATCTACTGGCATTGCCAGAACCAGTATAATTCATTATTTTAAAATAACATTTTAATTGCAGATGTCGTTGTATTCGTTTCGTGATTCCATATTTTCTCACCGCTTAAACATTTTTTGAACGATCACAAATATTTCAAGACCAAAATTAACCAAATAGGTCCAACTCTTTGTGAGTTATAGCGAGATTTACGCTTTTAATGTTTTATAGTTATATTGAAAACTTACCCCAACCGAAACTTTGACAACCACGTCCCTCTAACCAACGCCTTTGACAATCCCAACTGAACTAATCCAGCATGCATTGAACTACAATATAATATTATAATTAATGATCCAGTACTCGAGGGAATTGAGATGTCTGCTTACCCCCTAACATTAATCATGTATTACAATACTACGCGCATGCGTGCTTGTTATGTATTCGGGTTTAAAAGGGAAGTCGCTATGTAGGTAGCTTTGGTGAACGCAACTTGGATTTCTATGAGTATTGGTTGGGTATAGAAATATTAACAGCATTATTTTTTGAACATAGCTGACTTGGCAGACGTTATTCTGCCACATAAATTGTATTATTAAAGTAAAAAACCGGTCAGGCGCATTACTTTGTGTAATTTATTTCATCATGCTCTCAAAACGGTGAAGGAAAACATCGTGAGGAAACCGGCATGTTCTAGAACCAAAAGTTCGAAGACATGTGACATCCACCAATCCGCGCGGTGGATTATGGCCCAATCCCTCTCCAAGAGAGGAGGCCTGAGTCCCAGCAGTGGGAACATTATAAGGCCGATAATGCTAAAAGTAAAAAATGTGATAAAATACACAAAAAAATCATGAAAATACGAGTAGGTTCGGAGGAGTGATATATTATATTTATTCTGCCATTTTGTGTGGGCAATCATCAAATGATTTCTCCTGATTCGGATGAAACGAGAGTGTTGGACTTTAACTGACTAAAACCTAGTGTTCCGTCATGTTCGTTGGTGTTGTCGGCTTTAGGCCAGGAAAGTCGTGTACCAATCAGACCCTCACATTTACGCAATTTATGGATTTTCTTAAAATTTTGCCGTGCCTCGGAAAGCACGTTAAGCCGTAGGTCCCGGCTTTCATTTGTAAATCTTTGGCAGTGGTTACGGATAGTCAGAAGCCAGTAAATCTGACCTCCAGTCTTGCCATGAAGTACCGTGTTACCCCAGTAAATGGTTTGTGGAGGTCTGGTAGACAGCCGCTCCTCGTAAAATACTAGTATTCAACTAAATCCGACTTGACTGGAAGCCGACCCCAATGTAGTTAGGAAAAGGCTAGGTAGATGATGATGACTTAAATTTTGCATGAATGTTACTAAGAGGTCAGGTCAACATATAGGCTACATATTGTCACGCTACCACGAATATACTTTGCTCAATATATCTAGTACAGGATGACATTAAAACACCACACCTTCTAGTTCATTGACCCACTTATTATTTAGATGACTTGACATAAAAAAATAATAGTACGTACTACCGTTCTGTCTTATCATCGTGGTTAAGCAAATTCACTAAAAACTAAGAAAAAAACGCGAGTGAAATTGAGAGTGTAACTAATGTTTCACACTGAAGAATTCAGAACCTCCCTTTTTTCAATTGGTTAAAAAGTATAGTAATAGTATAGTGTTATTTTTAGTGCTTGACTGCAATCCCACCTGATGGTAAGCAGTGATGCAATCGTTGATGGTGAGGCGCACTAGTTTATTAAGAGCCTATTCACTCTAGTCTTGAAGATACCCAAATTATAATCGGACGGAAAGACCGCAGAAGGCAAATTGTTCCAATCCTACGATGTACGTGGTATAAACGACGAGGCAAAGCGCTTAGTCCGGACCGTGCAGGTTTCGACAACGTAAGGATGGATACTCGCCGTACGACCGACGGTTTGCCCGATGGTAGACTTGGAAGATGACAGCTGGGTTTTTGGTGTGGCTTTTTTGAGTGCAAATATAATTAATAGATTCGCAAATAGGTTTCTAGTGGATATTACATGCCGAGTTTCCTCCGTGCCTCGGAAAGTATGTTAAGCTGTAGGTCCCGGCTGCCATTTGTAGATCTTTGGCAGTCGTTACGGATAGTCAGAAGCCAGTACTTAAATCTGACTTCAGTATTGCCCTAGTTAATGGGTTGTGGAGGTCTGGTAGGCAGCCGCTCCTTGTAAAATACTGGTATTTAACTAAATCCCGCTTGACTGGAAGCCGACCCCAATATAGTTGGGAAAAGGCTAGGCAGATAATGCTACCTTAGGTAGTGCATTCGAGTAAAATTTCATTATTTAAATTATTTTTGCAACTTAATTTTTAATTGAGGTGCATATTTCTGTTACATGTTATACACAGATTTGCAACACGCGCCATTTAATGCATTCTACGTTCAATCATGAGTAATTCAATCGTATTTTTTTTATATAACATAAACCAGTGCTTGACTGCGATCCCACCTGATGGTAAGCAGTGACGCAATCGTTGATGGTGAGGCGCACTAGTTTATTAAGAGCCTATTCACTCTAGTCTTGAAGACACCCAAATTGTGATCGGACGGAAAGACCGCAGCAGGCAAATTGTTCCAGTCCTTCGATGTACGCGGTACAAACGACTGTATCTAGTTCATCGCATGAATTCTTCCAGAAAAATATGAAATCAGTAGGTACTATTTCTACCGTCAAACCTTGGCTGAAAACCCTAGTTACTTAAAAAGGTCAAGTAAATGTAGTTACATTTTTTTTCTGATTCTTTCTTTAAAAATATGATCGCATTTGTTAAATAATCTTTACATTTTAGGCCATTATCGTTTCCAATAGGGCCGATGTCTGCTAGGCTGTGAGAATTACCATGGCTCTGAAACGTATAGGGTAACTGAAGGAACACAGGTAAATTGACCAGTAGATAAATGTTACACACGCCTTCAATCGAATTCTTTAATGAATTCTCAATTCGAAAAAAAATGGCGTACCTACTCTCCGTTATCTTAACCTATCAATACCCGCGAAACGAGACACAATAGTAAGAAAATAACAGCGCGGTCCTATGAGACCGGTCGGGGATTCATGAATTAAATCAGCACAAAAATATATAGAAAATCTATCTACCTATTCGTGGTAGGTAGGTACAAAATAACTCGAACTTATCAAATTTATTTTTAGAGGAGAAGATGGAGAAAGATCTAACAAAAAATAGTGGTTTATCGTTCTTTTACTCAAAATCCCAGGTATCCTAACGTTCCTATCCAACTTACAAACACGCCACAAAAATCAATACTAAACCTCACTCACTCGAAACAAGATGGCCGCGGGCGGGAAACCGTTTTCATTAAAATAAAAACATCAAAACCATTAATATAACCAAGAAAAGATTAATGTCGGCCGAACAAAGAGTAATTTATTAGTAGTATAATATTCTGCAAGGGTAGGCGCCCCTCGGCCATCTTGGAGAATACTCGCTTCTGATTGGTCCGCTCCTTTACTAATCAATAATTTTTGTCTGGCGCCAAAAGGGCGTAGGTTACGTTGCGCTGCCAATGAAATTTGAACTTTAAGTGCAAGAAATAAGGTTAGTTTTGTAATGGGGAGGTGTTTTTAAAACAATAGGGGTTTTCGTACCTATGAATGTAAAAAAGTGTAGTATAGTAGCAGTTATTTGGATTCGGAAATAAAGTAATTTATTTTTTGTTAGAGGTTTTTTGTTGAAGTGTACTCGTAGGTAGGATAGAAATCAATTTTTCAAATAGATTGCGTCTATTTACTCAATACTATTAAAATGTGGAGAACGCTAAAAATATCTACCTGAATCTTGCCTGTACTGAAAGACGCAGTAATGGAAGGTCTTCAACAAGGTGGATCGATGACCTAGTGACGGTCGTGGAAATGCGATGGATGCGAGACGCACAGGACCTGAAGCGCTATGGACAACTGAACGAACACGCACCCGTGTTCGTTCAGTTTTAATGAGTAAAATTCTGTTACTATCGCTTTATCCAGAACTGGAAAGATTATTTGATGATTTCTCACCAAAATTGGTCTTGGAATTCTGCTAGACGTACGGCGTTACGCCACCGATACATAGTAGACATCCCATCCATACGTACTATAAAGGGTTTTGGGAGCACATTTATTGTACGCATAGCTAAGGAGTGGAATTCCTTTTAGCAATCTGTGTTTCGTTCAGCTACAACCTTCTTTTAAGTTAAAGTGAATAGGTTACTTCTAGGCAAGCGTGCTCCATCGTCGGACACATCATCGCTTACCATCAGATGAGGTAGTGGTCAAACGCGAGCCTATGTATAATAAAGAAGGTACTTTGAAATAGCATTCCAGTATGCAGATGGCGACAAACCAAGAAAGCCACAATCATCATCATCTACCTTTTTCCAACTATATTGAGTTCGGCTTCCAGTCAAGCCGGATTTAGCTGAATATCAGTATTTTACGAGGAGTGGCTACCTACCAGACCTCCACAACAAAACCAAGAAACCCACAATAAATTACAATATTAGCAAACTCTTTTAAAATCACAACCGTACCAAATCATCAGCTTCTTAACATTACAGTCTAAATTTTAGCAAAAAAAAATGCTGTTAACACCTTCAGTTCAAGACAAAAGCTAGAAAAAAAAGGGTTGAACACCGTTTCTGTCAACTGTCCCCGTCAGTTACAGTAGTCTGTCAAAAAAAAACATGTCTCCCAAAGCTTTCAAGATAAATATTACAATACTTAACAAGATTTATAATAATTCTGAGGTTTAAACAAAAAGGGATCAATTTGTGGTCTGGAAAAAAAATGGCCATATTTTTTTTGGGAGTAAAAGATTTTTTTGCTTGATTTTGTCTTGAGTCGTTTAAGATTTCGACTTGATAGAAGACGGTTAAGTGCCTTTTAGTTTAGACTAATTGCCGTTAGCGACTTCGTCTGCGTTTATGTTGAAAATTGTCCGAAGGGAAAATACTTCCTAGATAAAACGTAAGCAAGATCTTCTGGCTTCTGACTATCCGTAATGACTATCAATTTATCTACAAAAGGCATTTATATGTAGATTTGCTGGGAATAACTAAGTCTAACAATTTTTAACGGATTGCATTTCGGGGTTTGTGCGTCGGAATTGTATAGCCTTAATTCCGCATGCATCCGTTCCATTATCGGACTACCAAGCATACAGCGATACGCCATCGGTACATGGTGGACAGCCCACGTATACAAACGCACAAAACGGTTTGGGGACGCATTTTCACAGCTTTTTCACACATCGTGCGTTCAGTTAAGGAATGAAATTTAATGCCGAAGTTTGTTTCAAGAGTGAATAGGTTACTCTAGGTAAGCGCCCTCTGTCATCGATGACATCGTCGCTTTCCATCAGGTGAGATAGTGGTCTGGCACAAGCAACAAAAAAACTGACTTAGATTAAGGAATACTAACGAATTTATGGATAAACCTACTTGAATCAAAGATCATCATCATTTTAGCTACTATTGGACATGGCCTCTCCTAGATGTCGCCATAACAATCGATCCTGTGCGTCTCAAAACAAACTACCATGCCAAAATCCAACTCATCAAAACTTTCATTTTTCTCTATACACATTTTATCTATAAACAGACGTGAATTAGTGAAAACTGTATCTGGAAACGCGCTGATACGCAGTGACGATGCGGCCGGCGTCACCGTGACTCGCCACACTGCTTCCGTTCGTTTACTTTTTAATTTTTGAGCTTTCTATGTGCTCGAATTGGAGGTGTGAGCTTGGAGCTTGGACTTGCGGCAGACGATTTTATTTATATTTATTTATTAAAACTTTATGCACAAGTACAAGGCATTAAATCCGTGCACAATGAAAGGAAATCGTTTGTCTTGGTATGGTCATGTGAAGAGGAGGGATGAACCGCATGTTACTAAAAGAGTTCTGAATCTACATGTGGATGGATGGATTGTGTAAGGACTGATATGAAAGAAAAGGGAGTTAGTGATAGTGTGACGGACGACAGGACAGAATGGAAGAAGAAAACGTGTTGCGCCGACCCCAAATAATATGGGATAAGGTCAGGAAGAAGAAGATATATAAAAGAAGAATGATTATCAACGCACAGCTAAAATTATTGGGACTAAGAGCTTCAAATGCACAAGGTTTTCTTTTATGACGTAAGCAAGCACTAAGAGAGGTCTTTCCAAGCCAATCTTAGGGTATGAAACAGAGGTGAGGATGTTTGTATGGGGAAACTTACTTTTAAGCGGGTGAAACCGCTAGCAGAAGCTAGTCAGCAATCAAATTCGTGTCTCTTTGTTTTGGTATGAAAACCATTTATAAGTATAAAAATCATAGTCCACTCGCACTCCAGAAACCTCCACATAATGCCAGTCGAATCGAGTAATGCTTTCTGTATTAAGCCTTTGATCTAACCGTGCAACGACAGCTTCGACAGATGGTCGTCGTGGCTTTTGGACAAAAGGTCGTTGATGGTCACGACAATCGGCACAATATCGGTGGTAATAAATTCTTTATTACAATAATATATAATTTTACTGAAAATCTCTATATACATTTTGGCGTCAGTAATGCAGTAGTGCACATATGATGTCAAAAGGAGTGCTTTGGCATTTATACTAAGATTACTTAGTATCAGGCATACCGTCTCCTTCCGGATGCGCTAGATTAGTTCAGATCAGAGATTTATACAGTCTATGGCTCATAAAGAATTAGGGCTAAAGTCTGTTTCATTGTGGCAAGGTTCTGAATTAATTAAGCGTTTAGTTTTAAATATAATCTTGGTGGAAGATACTCAAATATATTATTTTTTATAGTTTTTTCAAGTTAGAAAAGATTGATCTAGGGAAAAGTGAAGAGCTCTCAATGTTTCTTCTGAAATTGTCAACAAGTCTTAGAAATATAGGAAGCCTTACATGCGAGTATGTTCAAAATGAAATAGATATTTTAGGAACATATTATGAGTATGAGTTAGTGACAGTAAAAGTCTTACACTCCCTCTTACTCCACACAAATAAATCCTTAATGATTTCCCACATCAATTCTCAATGTTCTTACATCTTAGATTGATCTTCTTCCACATGTTTTTCTTGCATTCTGTCCTGTCACGCGTCACGCTATCACTAAGTCCCTGGTTTTCATATAACTCCTCACGTATCTTAGAGTCATCATGGCTTCACTACAACCATACTAGTGCATGCACTATCTTATTCCTAATATTCTATCTTCTTGAGAAATCAGCGGAAAAATGTCCAAAAGTTGTAGTAAAGTGACAGACGTACGAGCGAGAAAGAGGGATAGAGATAACACACCATACAGGGTGTAAAAAGACCGATCACAAAGCCGATAACTACACATTCTGTACATGTAATTAAGTAACTTAGACCAAAAAATATTGCTAGGAAAAAACTTTTTTTTTTCATCATTAAAAAATAATTAATTAATAATAACTTCGATCAGCTGCGCGTTCGGCCGCCCGCGCTTGGTCGTTGAACTGATCGCTCGCTTGTGCGTGTGAGGCGCTCGTTGTGTTTAGTTTTCATTGCCTTTTTGGTGACTTCAAATGCGTAATTTGTCATGAAAAATTGATAATTTTGATGATGTTTGTTCGTAAGAAAGTTTACTAACGATACTTGGAATACAATTCTGAAAAAAAAACGAAAAAAAATTGTTGACTTTGACTTTCAATATCTCCAGAACTAGTGAATTCCCAGGTATGGTCTAGAAGAAAAAAACTATCCCAGTGATGAGGACTATTTGGGGTTTTCGTTTTCGTTAAGGGTCTTTTTACACCCTTTATAAAGCTTCATCGTCGTCGTCAGTCGCGATCGGATCTTCGTGAAAGCGACTTACATTTTGTCTTCAGAAAACTGCAACCTGCACTTCATTAGAAGTATTCACTCTTGACTTAAAGACACGAAAGGTTGTAGCTATCAGGAAACCCGGACTCCAGTAGGGAATTCTGACTCAGGGGATTTTCCCGCTCCGCCCAAGAGTAAGAGAAGTCATTCTGATGATACCCCACTTGAAAAAAATGGGGCCCAGCAGGGCCGCAGACTCTGGGGCCATGGGTTAGCTTCTGAAAGAAAAACTCGGGACCCTTCTCCTCTTCTTTTCCTTCATTTCAGGGTCCAGGAACATAGGACTAGGTGTTAGTCAGTAAAAGTCTGGCACGCCCTTCCGCTCCGTCCAAGAGTGCATGAAAATGAAACAGTAACCAACTCTAAACATGAACACTTTCACTGTAGCAGACATGATCCAGTCAGGATGACATAAACAGTACTGCCACTAGTCCTGCAACATTCATCCTTCGACACCTCACACCTATCGTCCTCACACAGCCCAAAGAAACAGTAGCAACTCCACGTCCACGCGCGCTTCAATGAGATGTCAGCAAAACCCTAGGGTCGAAGCCTTTGGGGCCATGGGTTAGCTCCTGAACGGAAAACCCGGGACCCCGGAAAGGCAAAAAAATGACGGGGTGGGGCCCGTTCCTTGTTTGCTTTCTTCCTAGAACATAGGACTAGGTTTTAGTCAGTACAAGTCTGACACGCCCTCCCGCTCCGTCCAGAGCGGGAGAAGCCATTCTGATGAAAAGGAAACAGTACCAACTTACTCTAAACATGAACACTTTCACTGTAGCAGACATGATCCAGTCAGGATGACGTAAACAGTACGGACGCTAGTCATGATCCATCAGCGGTTTTCGTTTAACTGTTGTACGGTTTTGAGTGTTTATTTTGGTTCAATGCGAGCTGGACGAGTTTTTGAGTACTGGTTAAGACTGTTCTTGTAAGTTTTGAGACGTTTTGGAAACAAGTAAAACAACTAAGGAGTGTGTACCGCCATTTTTGGCGCTAAAACTGAAGCTACAAAATTCTGCATCGCGCATTTTAGCAATCTTCCTGCCACAGTGTTCCAGTCTGATAATAATTTGGGTGTCTTCAAGGCTAGAGTGAATAGGCTCTTAATAAACTAGTACATCTCACCATCAACGATTGCATCACTGTTTACCATCAGGCGGGATTGCAGTTAAGCACTAGTTTATGTTAATATGTTATTGGTAAAAAAATTAGAGTTCTCCGCGCGATTTGAATATATAGATGAACCCGAAATCGTCTCTCTGGTAGTTGCCCACACCAGACATATCACCTGTCTTGTTGGAGAATCCTCCCTTTTCAATCGTGGTTTGCGGCACTTGACACTCTGTTCCGTGTATCTCCAAAAGTGGAATTCCTTGCCGGAGGGTGTCTTTCCTGATAGCTACAACCTAGGGATTTTTAAGTCGAGAGTGAATAGGTTATTGTATATAAACTTTAGACTCCCATTTCATCTCTTTAGGGGGTAAATTTTGGAAAATCCTTTCTTAGTGCTAGCTTACATCATAAAGGAAACTTTGTGCAAAATTTCACACTTAAGGTCGACTGGTAGAAAATGCTCAAGGCATTAACGTTTGAATCCCCAACCGGTCCTATGAGACCGCACTGTTATTGTTTTACTATTGTGTCTCGTTTCGCGGGTATCTCAGTAATTAAATCTTCCTTTAAACAGTGTTAGTTTACTAGTACATAAACTTTTCTTGCTTTAGGGTTTCCGACCACCAAGTGCTTATGTACCTAAGTAAACTATACATAATCACATAGTTACAGGTACGGGGAGGTACATATATATGTATATAAAATAAATTGGTAATCCACATCTGTCTGCCGCTCGATTTTAATTAACTTTTTTTAAGGTGTGTTGTGTACGTGAACGCGATAAGGACGAGTGATTCGATACCCTTTTTTTACTATAGTATTCGTTTAATTGAAGCTCGGAAATGGTTGGTTTTATTGAAGCTTTTGAGAATGGGAAATGAAGCTCGTGGCTATATAATAACAGCCGCACAGGTCGATCTTCAAGGTTAAGCCACGCTTGCCTAGGTTGGTCTGTGGATGGGTGACCATCTTAACATAACGAGTTTCCTCCGTGCCTTGGAAAGCACGTTAAGCCGTTGGTCCCGGCTGTCATTTGTAGATCTTTGGCAGTCGTTACGGATAGTCAGAAGCCAGTAAATCTGACTCCAGTCTTGCCATGAAGTACCGTATTACCCCAGTTAATGGGTTGTGGAGGTCTGGTAGGCAGCCGCTCCTCGTAAAATACTGGTATTCAGCTAAATCCGGCTTGACTGGAAGCCGACCCCAATATAGTTGGGAAAAGGCTAGGCAGATGATGATGATTTGAGAATGGGAAATGTTCGAAAAACTCCTGAGCGAGAGTGAGGCCGGAGGAATATCTGCCTTTTACTAGCTAAAATGCATCTGTAGTCCTTCAGAAGGGCCGCGGTAATTTTTTTAAACACTCCCGCAGATCTGGCGAAGGTAGTCTCTGGTACTAATATAGAATAATATCTAAAGTTATTTTAATATATGCAGGGTATCAATTCTTGTTTAAAGGAAGTCAGATATTTTTACCCGTACCTAAACGTACCTGTTTAGAATTTATTACTATTCCACGAATCAAGACATCTGGGTTTTAAAAAAGTCAGCTCTTCAGAACCTAAGAATAGACTTAGCTATACACCCCCCTGTCTCCCTAGCCTTTCCCAACTAAGTTGGGGTCGGCTTCCCGAGTAACCCGATGTGACTAAATTCCGTGTTTCATAAGAAGTAACTGCCTGTCTCTATAGGCTCGCGCTTGACTGCTTGAATTTCCACGATCCTCAGCTATGTTATCGGTCCACCTTGTAGAAGACCTTCCAACTTTGCGTGTTCCGGTACGCAGTCACCACTCTAGAACCTTACGATCCCATCGACCATTTATATTCTGCACATTTTAACGATTTATATACCGATTTATGTAAATCTAAAATTTGGCTACTACTGAAAAAATTCTAAAGAGAAAAAAACATAGCTTGTGGCTGCTACAACGTTCAAATTCAGATCGAAATTTGAGCTACATAGTGATCAAAATCATCATCACAACCCTATCAGTTACTGCTATCAGACATAGAATGACATGAAAAAGTTATTCGATAAATAATAAATGAACTACTGATATGCAAAATGCAACAAAAAATCAAAAGTTTCAATTTATCGGGTTAGTTTGGCATTTGCACCCTAAGATACATAAGCGAAGCTTAAGTTCAAAGAAAATTTTGTCTTAAAGAAAGGCTTTAGCAGTCGTTCAATGATCTGACAAAGTCTTGTCAAGGGGTAACCCAGTAATTGGGTTGTGGAGTTCAGATGGGCAGTCACTCCATGTATAACTCTACTAAAATATTTAACCGCATCCGGATAGACTGAAAAAAAAGATACTTAATAATTATGAGTCAGGAAAAAGGGGCAATGAGGTATTTTGGTAGGTAAGTACTCCTTGGAATCAAGGATCAACCGAACAAAAGAATCGCAAAGATCAAACCTAAAATCCCGATAGCAATCAAGCTAAAACACAATCTTTCAAGTTCCAAGGAACTCCAATTTAAAATATACTGTAGCAAGCGATATACCTAAACCCAACATATAAACTATACCGACATCCTGGCTGCAAAGAAAAAAGTAACCGAACAATCGCAACACACAAACATACACCCATCTCTGTCTTACACGCAAAATTAACATACGTTAAAAAGAGATAGGTATATTTCTCGCTCCTCCGCCTCAAGCTCCGCCTACAGGCCTTATAGGCAGGCTGGTTGGTCGAGACAATGTGAAAAAAAAAACGCTAGTTCGAGCAAGGGACAAAAAGGTATGCTGCCCCATTATTCCGTTGAGACTGTAAGGAGAGGTATCCTTTGCACGATTAAAAAGTGAAAATCATAGTGCATAATGCTATGTCATCGGTGATTGCAATTTTTTTTTAATTCAGTGACATTTGTGTGGAAACTCTTTGGTGTTTGTGGATTTTTGACTATTTTTTTTTTTGAGTGTGCAGTGAAACGGATTAGTTTTGGGTGAGGTATGTTGGTTTTTTAATATTTTATTATTATTTAAGTTGGAGTGCGTGTTTTATTAAATCATAGGTGTATGATTAATCTAAAATGGCGGACTGTTTTACATATTCTGCTGTTGGTTTTTACCGTAAGCGCTCATGCTAGGTATATTTCGATTTGAGCTTTACAATGATTATTTTGTTCCATTCAAGTTTTGTAGACATCATTCGCAAAACACTGAATTTCATGACAGGGATTTTTAAAAACGCTGTTAAGAATAATTTAGAGTTGGTACCGAAACCTTAAGAACGAAACCTTTAAACTGCATATTTATTACTAGCATCTGCCAGCGGCTTTGCCCACTTAAAAGTAGGTTTTTCCATTAAAATTTAGACCCCCGTTTCATTTCTTTAGGTGATGAATTTTGGAAAATCCTCCCTTAGCGCTTGCCTACGTCTTAAAATAAAAAACTTGTGTAAAATTCGACGGTTGTAGGCCCTGTCGTTTCGGTTGTGCCTTGAAAGGTATGTCATTTAGTGAGTTTCTTCTTTTAAAAGTATAAAAAAGCAATTTTACCCGCGACTTAATTCGCAAGCATGGTTATCATTAGGACTTAAAGGCTAAATTTTAAGTCTATTAACCCAAGCCATAATAAGATAGTCCTATCCATATAAACTGCCTCACTTTTTCATCCCCTTTGGCCTAGAATTTCTATAAATCCTTGCTTATCGAATGCCTACGTCATACAAAGAACATACCTTCGGCTACGGCTAGCACATTACAAATAAATCCATTTTTAGTTTCGTTGATCTGTCAGTCAGTCATTCAGGCCAAAGCATTTTATAAGTATTGATGTCTAGCCTAAACTGTCATACTCATACTGCTACGATTAACACTAAAAGCAAAACACTCCTTCTCGCTCCATCCAGAGCGACCGGAGTTATTTGATGATTACCCACACTAAAAAGAAGGGGCTGAAATTGACAAGCATAACGCGGTTTTGTAGCTAAATTACTTTTAAACTCCATTATTGAAGCATACATACGGATTTTTTTTATAAAGAAACAATTATTCTGTGTGTCTATTTATTACAATAATAAAATTAAACTCAATCAAATCCCAAATATCGCTGTAACTAGGTACGTTATAATTTCACTTCCCGTCGGTACGCGCCGCGTCGTACAAAAGACTTCAACGCGTTCAACGAATCCGTGCCTACATAAGCTTTGGAGAAAACTGGTGTTTTTAATGATATTTAAAACTGTATCTAACTAGCTCTTTGTTCCCATTTAAGAACATTATATATTTTGCATGATACTGAATCGGTTCTAGAGAACAAAGCACTAGAAACATCAAACTAAACCTCATAATTTCGTGATTACTGATCGCCAATACTCGTTTGTGGGCAAAAAACTCAAAAACAAACATACGAACGATATTTTTAGGGATATTGAGAAATTATCAAATTACTTTTCCCGCTTTGGGTAGAGTGAGAGAGAGTGTTATATTTTTATTAACTAAATCTCACTTGTTTTCCTACAATTGTCCTTCGACTGCAAAGATGATTTCTTTAAACAGTCTTGTGTAGTTCAGGTTTGAAAAAACACTAAGATACTCTGGTGAAGTCTTCAAATCTCCTACTATCTTTAAAATCGTAGCAGAATGCCTTTAGCATAATATTCCTATTGCTGGGACTCAGGCCTCCTCTCTAGGAGAGGGAATGGGCCGGAATTCACTACGCACTGGGCCTGCGTGGTGAATTCGTAGGAGGAAACTGACATGTCCTAGAACCAAAATTCAAAGACATGATATCAATCAAATCTACACTGTAATCCAAGCAGTAGCAAAATTATAAGTTTGATTAGGCTATGCTTATAGACATCCCAAGACCAACCAAATAAAACCACGACCAACCGTAAAATCTGCCAATTTTATCGGATACCGATATACATTGTAATTTTTTCTTCTTATTTACTAATTCCTACAATATCTGTGTGCGATCAGAAACCAGTAGCTCAATACAATGGCTGTGATCCATCAAACCAGACATATTGGATGTCACAATATTTCTATCTATAGGCAATTTTGAAAAAATGTTTGTTTGATACCGGATTTGATCCCGTGGGAGTGAGAATTCATGGTAAAATTGATATGTGTTTGTGTTATGAATATCTTGTGGAGATTCAAATGTATGCACAAAGCTTTTGATAAAAAGAAACAGACTTGCTTTGGATCGCTTCAATATAATATACTAGCTTTAGTCCGCAGCTTCGCCCGCGTACATAAGATATAGTCTATGTCACTCAGGAATACAGCAGCTTTCTATTGGTGAAAAAATTTTAGCAATCGGACCAGTACTTCCACAGATTACCTCATACAAACAAAGAAACAAACTTTACCTCTTTATTATATTAGTGTAGATTTCCGCACACAAAATACGGGCTATGGTCGTGGTGTTGCGTGTACCAGCCCAATATACTATTGGTACCATACTTCTACTATATTTCCACCAGAAAAAAAAATCGCCAAAGTAAAGTACCAGTGGGCAGGACACATTGCTTGAAAAACAGATGGTCGATAGGGTTGAAAGGTTCTGAAATGGCGACCGCGTACTGGAAGAAGACGCAGCGTTGAAAGACCCACTAGGTAGATTGGAGAGAGTCGCACGAATGCGATAGATGCGAGATGCAGAGGACCGTTCGTTATGGCGACACTTGGTAGCTTATGTCCAAAAGTGGACATTTGGCGGCTGAAATGAAGATAATGATGATACGTATAAGTTTCTGTTCCGGAATCTGTTTTCAGTTAGCTCGTAACTATCTCGTATTTATATTAAGAGTGAATAGGTTACTTCTAGTACGTTTTTTATATCTTTGTGCGAATAAATCCTTATACCTACATCTTGAAGTTTTGACAATTCTAAAGTACTTGTAAATGGTTCAATTGAAATAAAATTTGAGTTTCTCCTACCTTTCTGCATTATTTAACCTACAGTTGAACTCCTCCAAAACTATATTTCTTTTAAAGAACACAAACCCCAAATCCCAAAGGACACACCAACGAGCGAATTCCAAAACATCCAAGCCACAATTTTATTCTTATTCGAAAAAAAAAATAAACGAGACCATCGACACGACTTTTGAAATGAGTACATCCCACACGCTCCGAATTTCAAAAGGTCCGAGGGACAGAGGTTTTTAAGAAAAAAAAAATAAAAAAACCGGTTCTGAATCGAAAATTAAGTGGAGGCGTGTTCTTGTAGGGAGTTCGGTTTTTTGTGCTTTTCCGAACTTATAATTTTGTTGCCTTTAGTGCCTTGTCTGGATCTTAAGTGTATTTATTTAGCGTTTTGCCGGTTACTCTTTCGGTTTGACGATCTTTTCGAGTTCTTCGTAATTGTTGAGAGTTGACTTGAGAGACCGCACTCTAAATAATAATAATAATCTTTTATTTAATAAATTGGCAAACCGCATTTTCCAATGTGGAAAATCTTCTGATAATTCCTCCTGCTTTGGGAGAAGCGTGTCTAACTTTAACTGACCCTCCTATGTTCCTTTAGTTGCCCTTAGCGTTCCAGGGCATTACGATGAATCTTTCATAATGTAAACAGTTCAGGGTCTTGATTTCTTGTGTTTGTGAACGCGTCTACGATACAGGAGTAATTACTAGTGTGCTACTTTAATTCATGAATCCCCGACCGGTCCTATGAGACCGCGCTGTTATTGTTTTACTATTGTGTCTCGTTTTGTGGGTATGTGACAGGTTAAAAAAAAAATTGTTCTAGAAACTGGAGCTTTACCCAGTGCCTCGGAAAGCACTAGTAGATCTTTGTCAGACTCCTTTGGATAGTCTGACCATCAGACTATCCAAGGGATATCGTATTGCCCTGTGACTAGGTTGTGGTGGCCTGATAAGCAGACGTTCTATAATGTAAACATGGGTAGTCGCATTTCTTAGCTGTACGCATAATTAATGTGTTACCAAAACTCTTTGAACTTACGGATGAGATGTACTATCATGTTGCTAATGATATTTAGTGGCATATGTTCTCTAAGAAGGTTTCGCCCTGTTCTAAATTATGTAGCCAGTTATACATAAGTCCTAAATACAAATTACTTCATATAAAAAAAGCAGTTTAACTAAAAAACATGCGGCATGCTCAATATGTTGATACCTCATCCCAGTGGGGTACCGATTTGAATGGCTATCGAAAAAACGGTGACCCCTGCAGCGACGCAATGTTCACACCCTTTTACATTTTTGTGGGTAGGTAGGGGTCTCTATGTATGAAGGTTTTTGAGTTTGGTCATAATATAATGGACTAAGTATAATCAAAGAGTTGTAATGGTTTCGAATTACGAGTTATAGGTCGCCGGTTCAAACCTAATCAGGCGCATTGCTTTGTGCAAAACCTTTATATCCTAGGGCCAAAAATTTTAAGGCATGGGCCCGCGTGGTAGATTATGGCCTAATCCCTCGCTTATAGAGGCTGATTTTAATGGGTATCAAAAACGAGATTTTTGACTTGGGGACGTAGTTACGTTAAACATAAATAATCAGAGAAGCAGAGGTGTTTCTGTCTTCAATTTTCTAGTTAGAAATCTTAGGTGTTAGAAATCGTAGATGTTAGAATGTTTATTTTTGATGGACACGTTGGAGCATACGATAAAGGTCTGCCTCGCTTGGGTGAAACACTGCTATGTCCTTGTGGGGGCGAACGGTGGTATCGACCTCTTACGCTGGGCTCTGGTATAAGCCATGGTCTGGAGCGAGGAGAAATGGTAGGCGATCGCCTCCCATTTCAGTCCTCGGCTCCACGCGCGCCTCAAGGAGATGTCAGCAAACCGTAAGTCCGGAAAACCTGGGGCTCTGGAATTGGAGTAGGTTGTAGTCAGTAAAAGTCTGACACACCTGCCCGCTTCGGCTAAGAGCAGAAGAAGAAATTGGATAAATTATCACCATAAAAAGGTGTTAGAATTTTATGGTCAAAAAACATTAACTCTAAATAGGAGTGGGTGCACAAACATATAAACTCACATACACACAAGACACCCAGAACCAGAACAATTACCTCTAAGCCATACAAATACTTATACTGAGCGGGAATCGACCCCGCGACCACAACGTCAACTGTACCGTCAAATATAAATTAACATACCTACCTTTCACTAGTGACTCCGCCTTTCTGAGATTAGGTAAACTCGTGTTATCAAGATGAAACTTACAATAGGTACTTATATGAACATTTTCTCAGGCTCTTAAAGACAATAGGGAAATCCCTCCTAGTTCTACCGTTTTAAAAGCAAGTATGGATTTTGTACTTTGACTGCTCGCGCCTTGAGTATTTTGCCGCTCACAAAAGATAAAAGTTAATATTTTAGTTAATATTATTCACAGTCAATTGTAGCGAAAACGTAGCCTAGTAACTAGTCATTTCCTTTATCTATCTGTATCGCAAGTTTAAGTATAATCAATTCGTTGATCACCATGGGAGAGGATTACGATCACCAGGTCGCATTCGGCGGTAAATTACTCATCGCGTGACAACTCAAGTACTATTTTTTTTTCTTATGGTCGCTAGTTATACGGTTGAAGTATTAGTACTTAGAAAGTCTCATTTACATACCGGAATTGTAATTAAGTTTTCTTTTAAAGGAAGATTTATCTCAATTATCATCTTTCTGTCCTTGTCCCATGTTACTAGGGGTCAATGCGATGGTCATCATCTGCCTAGCCTTTTCCCAACTATATTGGGGTCGGCTTCCAGTCAAGCCGGATTTAGCTGAATACCAGTATTTTACGAGGAGCGGCTGCCTACCAGACCTCCACAACCCATTAACTGGGGTAACACGGTACTTCATGGCAAGACTGGAGTCAGATTTACTGGCTTCGACTATCCGTAACGACTGCCAAAGATCTCCAAATGACAGCCGGGACCAACGGCTTAACGTGCTTTCCGAGGCACGGAGGAAACTCGTTATGTTAAGATGGTCACCCATCCACAGACCAACCTAGGCAAGCGTTGCTTAACCTTGAAGATCGACCTGTGCGGCTGTTATTATCTAGCCACGAGCTCCTCAGGGGTCAATGCGATGGTATTTTTCCATATTATTACTGATGCCAGCGGCATGCCCGAGATAGTAGAATTTTATCCCAAGGGAAATAGGGTCAAAAGTGTCCTATATACTATTGCAGGACATGGTCTCCCTTTATACCAAGTTTCATAGAAATCCATTCAGTAGTTTTTGCGTGATCGAGTAAAAAACAATACATTCAAACTTTCGCATTTATAACATTAGTTGGGTGCGAATTTACATTCAGAACTAGGCAAAATCTATTGTGAAGATATACTCAAAGAGATAGGGGTTATCTTGACACGATATCTGAAGACTTTTCCACACTTTTTTTATGTACGACTCATTACAAGAATAATGACAGCTCTTAGTCCGAAATGAATCATAAAGAAACATTAATATTCCTACCTAGTAATTTATATTAAATACCTACGAGAAATATAAGGAAAAACTCGAAACAAAAATACCTACATGCGCAGGAGTGTCGAATCAGACGGCCGCAACGGGAACCCACATTAAAGATCACAAAGGAACATCGTTATCTCGCTCACACGCTTCAAATTAATTCGTAAAATTGAAACAAAATGTTGCGCAAGAAAGGGATGGGTGTATGTCAGTTGTTTCGGCTCGAAATTGGAATGTGGAACCGGTTAGGACTACATGATTCGATTTTTAAATTTTTAGTTTGTGGTTTGTGAGAAAACTTCTTGGATTGGTCTGGTTGGGTTTTGGAATAATTATATAGTCCGTCTAATGAAAGCGCGACCTGAGAATAAGAGGTTAAATTCGAAAAATTTGTAAGCGGTATTACTAACTAGTAGGAGAATCATGTCTTGACACTTCACAATTTTTTTATTTCCTACAATTGCGGCTGAATAATGTTGCCAATTAAATTTAAAAAAAAAACTTCAGGTCGCGCTTTCATTAGACACAGTGCGTCTCGAGTTTTATATTTCATTGTGGGTAGGGTCGGATGCTCGTAGAACAGATGGTCAATGAGGCCGAAAGTTTCTGGAGTGGCGACCGCGTTGGAAGGTCTGGTAGGCCAGTGATCTGATGAGGGTCTCGGGAATCTGATGCATGCGAGACGCACAGGACCGGTCATTGTGGCGACACTTGGAGGACAGCTATGTCCAACGCTGGACGTCTTTCGGCTAAAATGATGATGCAAGTCTTTCTGATGATCCAAGCTTCCATATTAGAGCTCAATCCTTTAGGGCTGATGCCTGCTAGTCTTCGGGGCTGCGTGTAAGGCAGAGAGATGGGGTTGTTCGAAGAGTTACCATAGCCCTGGAAAGGGAAAGGGTTTTAGTCGGTAAAAGTCTAACACTAGGCATATTCCTTGTGTTCATGCGTGGTACCTATCGAAAAAACCCTCTGCTTATCTCTCTGCCTTCTTACCCTTGGGGAATATCTTGGCTTAGGCAGTCGTCACATCAAACAAACTTACTTTTCATCTTTCATCTGCCTAGCCTTTTCCCAACTATATTGGGGTCGGCTTCCAGTCAAGCCGGATTTAGCTGAATACCAGTATTTTACGAGGAGCGGCTGCCTACCAGACCTCCACAACCCATTAACTGGGGTAACACGGTACTTCATACATTCAAACAAACTTACTTTTGACTATACAAAAATAGATCCCAAGCCTACAATATGGCGACCGCATTCTCTTTAATAAATCTTGATTGGAAACAATTGTTTAGAATTGGTTTAGATACGGTATTGGACAAGAGAGACACGCATATAGATAGGTGCCTACGAGTATAATAATACCAGTCTCTGACTGTTCCACTGCTGGGTAAAGGCTTCCTTATCCCCATTAGATACTAGCTTCTGGTAGCGGTTTCGCCCGCGCGAAAGTAGGAAATTTATAGGGTGACTGGTAATTTGGGATCGATACTGAAACACGTGATTTTACTCATGATAACAAACTATTTTTACTGTGGGACCAAACCTGAAATCGCGAAAAGAACATAAATTTATAGGACGGTAGGCCAAGCACGAATATCTAACGAATTCGAATCGACAATGTATCGACGCCTCGATTCAAAAACAGAGTCTGTCGATAGTAGGCAGCACGAAGCACATTCGAAGCATTATCGAACACTCGATTCAAATTTGAAGGTGACGTCATGCTAATGTAAATAGAGACGCGCCATAGTGAGCAAAATGAACGATTGTTGAATGAATCTTTGCGTTCGAAAACTAAATCAAGTTGTTAATATTTTTTTCTCCTTTGATTAAACGTTTTATTATTATTAAATTTAAATAAAAACTGAATGTTTTATAAAGAAGAGATCCAAAGTTAATTATTAGACATAGTAAAGTAGCATTATCTTCAGCAATATAACATAGTTTCGGAGATTTTATTTAAAAAAAATTACGGGTACCGAACGCACCCACTTGACATTTTTGATTTTGACATCCGACGCGTGAGGGCGCCAAGAAGGCTAAGTTTGTTTATGTTTTATGACACGTCCACAACAAAAGTATTTCTGTTTTTTTTTTCTATAAATAATTAAGTGCTTATAAGTGAATAATTAATTATGAGAACTGTTGAGTGGCATAAACTTTAATGTGAAGTATTTTAAAGTGCAATGCTATTTCTATTCCAAAATGGAGATTTGTCTAAACCTTCAGGCGGCCCACGAGGTCGGAATTTTCATACAAATGAAATGGAAGGAAGGAACAAATAAATTCTTCTAATTAACAAATAAAGCTTATATTTTTTATATCTATTTTTAAATTTGGTTTCATTTATGTCCAGTGGGTTAATTCTATTCCTAAGTTTTGCTCTGCGCGTAATTTATCTATAATGATAAAAAAAACATATACCTAAGCAACTCAAATCTTTTTCAATCACATTAGTTCTATAGGTACGCAAATCGTGATTGATATCCATAATTTTCTAGTAAATTTGCCGCCAAAAAATAATACATGGTACTACGTTCATACAGTGGCGGTCTTTGCATTTTAAATTATGTTGAGGCTATTAATAATTGTTCGAATAACTTAACAATAATTTTAAAACACTTATATTCACAAAACTAACTCTAAACAAAACATAAATGCGGTTAAAACTTTAGTTTTAAACTTTTCGAAACCTTTCTCACCGACTATTTTCAAGTGAAAAATGTTTCGAGAAACTCGTTAGCCAGCCTTCGAGAGTTTACGTTACCGTACGTCAAAACGATGTTCGTGCTATCAAAAATCTCACAATTGTTTATAAGTTTCGAGTTTCGTTTACCATGTCGTTTCGATTTCGATTACGAGAGCGCGCTAAAATCATTCGTGCTGCCATATTTTGTTTCCTTTTATGCCCGATAGGGGCGCTGTACAATTTTCATACAAATGTTACTCGATTTCGATACGAATAACTTTTCGCAAATATTCGTGCTTGGGCCTCGGATGACTTTTTTTACGAAAGAATTTTTAAAATCGGTCCAGTAGTTTTTGAATTTATCCATTACGAACAAAAATACAAATCTTTTCTCTTTAGTTATCCATCTACGGACTACGGCGAGTGTTGCTTACCCTTGAAAGTTAACCGGTACGGCTGTTATGACTATGTTCCCTTCAAAAGTTTCAAATTAAAAATTACATAATTAAACTTTCATGAAGATCACCATATTGATAAAAACAGTTTTATTGTTTCAATTAATTTTACTTAATAGTGAGAGAATTTAACTCACATAGAGATTAGCAATCTTTATGAGAAATTGGAAAGCTCCTCACTTGAGAATGTTCTTTGGTAGCCCTATATTCAATTCAAATATTATCATAGTTAACCTATCACATACCCACAAAACGAGACACAATAGTAAAACAACAACAGCGCGGTCTCATAGCACCGGTCGGGGATTCATGAATTAAACTTAGGCTAATGTTAGTATTAAATCAAATGCCCGACCGAGTACGACTCAAGTCGAAGCTTACGGAGGCCTTGGTCGACAGTTGCAAAGGCTCGCGTTTGACCACTATCTCACCTGATGGTAAGCGATGATGTGGCCGACGCTTGGCTAAAAGTAACCTATTATATACTCTTGAATTAAAGACCCCTAGGTTATAGCTATCAGGAAACAGAATTCCATTCCTTAGCTGTACGCACGCTTTGTGCGTATGTTCACCAACGACGTACGTCTAGTCTTTTTAGTTCAGTACAATTCTGACACGCGCTCCCGCTCCTTCCATGAGCGGAATAAATAATATAACGAATTCCCACTTAAAAAAAAAACATTTCAACATAATTTTAGATGCCCCATTCTTGTCATCCGTTCAACCTACCCTGTCCATCACCATTTGAGTGTCCAACTCGAGGAAATCTACCAAATCATTGAAATTGACATCAATTCCTGTGTTCAACCAATCGCGTCTCATCCGTCATCTGTTTCAATTTGAAACAATTGAACGCAATAGACTTTTATTGAAGGAGCCGCCATCTTGGGTTTGGGGAGTTATAAGATGTTGCTTTTTGAGTTGAACTTTGGTAGTTGGGGCGGTAAAATGCTGCTGGTTGTGGTTGTTTTGGTTGGATTTTATTTTGAAATAGGTGACCCGAAGATATCACCTTGTCTTAGGTAAGAACTGTCAAAAACGTTCAAAGATTTTTTTAATGTGGTAGATCATCAATATGATTTCTCTCGCATTGCGCGGTGTTGGAGGGCGTGTCAGACTTCTAGTGACTAAAATCCACTCCTGTTCCTTCTTTGCTCTTCGTCCATGGTCCTGAGGTTCTCTTTCGTCAACCCAGGGCCCCAGTAGTGGTGCGATAAAATGCTGCAGGTTGTGGTAAAATATATTTTGGTTGGTTTTTATATTGAAGTAACTGACTCGATAGATATCATCCTGTCTTAGCTATGAACAGTCTAGTGCGCGAATAAACAGTCGTCATAGTTTTCTGAAATTTTCTAATGTTCAGTTTTTTCTTTCAATAACAAATATAAAGTCTTATTGAAATTGGTCTAGCCGTTCACGTGACGTGAAGGAAAATATGAATATTTGTTACATAATTAAACGTTCCAAAAATTTAATTTCCATAGAGCGGAAAGAGAGCGTTTGACAGAACAAAATAAAAGAAAACTACATTAAGTAATCATAAACATAAACAAACTAATGTAAAAACATGAAAAAGACTTGTGTTAAGCCAAAAGCGCTCCTATCTGAGCATAATGCAACGATATTTTAAAAAGAATAAAATCGCTGTTATGCCACAGACACACTCACGGAACACAGACTAAAGCAAAAAGATAAAAAAATAAATAAACAAACTGTCGGACTGTAACACCTGCACATTCAGTTCGCAAGGTGACAAAAATAAAAATCGCACCAAAAACCACAGATTTTATTTCCGCAAATAAACTAACGAAAACCCCTTTCAAATACAAATTGGCGATCAAAACACATTTGATGGCGAAACAATCAACAATGCTGGCCGACACGGCAATGATCCATGGATCATAGATCTATAGATCAATTCACTTTCGGCGCAAGCGACGTGACAAGTCATTGCCAAGGTTACAACAATGATCTTTTTGTTACAAAATGTTATGTAAGCGTTTATTTTTGAACTCTAGTTCGTTGCGTACGGCTATTTAAAAGGTTTTGTCTATAAATGGTAGTTGGGATTGATTTAGTTTTCATTAGGTTTCATTTTTTTTAATATAGACCATTTGACCTCTCCAATGCATGTGCACATATTTGACGCATCTGTATTTTGCACATCTTTGATTGTCTTTTCGGGTGGTAACCTGAAAATAAACATGACTTGATTCCGCCATCTCCTTTCTTCCATCGGACAACTTGACGTATGGCGACTATCAACCCTTACGTCGTTGTAATTTCTAAGAGTTTCGCCTCGTCGTTTATACCACGTACATCGAAGGTATGGAACAATTTGCCTGCTGCGGTCTTCCCGTCCGATTATAACTTAGGTTGCTTACGAGGCTAGAGTGAATAGGCTCTTAACACACTGCTTACCATCAGGTGACGAAGGGATATTATCTTTAGTTGAAATCGGGTTGAATACGTCGACTTTTTACTCTTATAGTAAAATGTCACATGGTACTAAACCCCTAATAATGAAATAATATTTATGCATGTAAAAAAAAAATATCTGCCAACAAATTAATATGAAAAAACTACTATAATAATTGTAAAAACAAAATTAAACAATAGTAGATTATGTGACTTGGGAGTAAAGCAGTGTCTTTAAGGCGAGGGCGGCATGTTGAATTTCGAACAAAACGAAGGTTGCTAAGTTTTAATCCCGAACGTTAGTGAGGGATTTATATAATTAACTCCCGAGCATTGCGAGAGAGTTAATAGAGAAACCTGAGTGAAGTGAGGAATTAAAGCCGCCCAAGACAAAGACAGCTTTATTCCCGTGTTGGATACTCTACTTTTTACACCATGTGTGAGATAATTACAAGTCTACTACGATTAATTAACTAGGTACTATATATCGTATAAAACAAAAAAATATGCAACATTATTTACACGTTAATCTCAACTCCAAATTAGAAGCAAACAAAATTCAATACTTCAATATTACTCTATAACTTTACTCTTTTTTAGAACCTCCTTAACCTTTTCCTCAGTATGTAACCACATCTATTATTCTTTTTTTTTTTTGTTAGTGGCCAGTTTAATTTTTGAATAAATTTGTTTGATGCACGTAAATTTTAAATGACTGAAGGCGTATTTGATGTTCTAAATTAAAAAAAAAACCATTATGCCCTAGGGATCGGCCATACTGTATTATCTCCCTAGGTGATAACGAGTTGCTTTAAGTGCAAGTTACATGACACATAATAGGGTCATTATCGAGCAGGTGGTGTAAAAAATAGATTAACCTATCATATACCCGCAAAACGAGACACAATAGTAAAACAATAACAGCGCGGTCTCATAGGACCGGTCCGGGATTCATGAAAAAGCAAACAAAAACATCGTTTTCTATAGCACAGTCATAACATCGGCGATATTTTCTTAGCATTCTAATTTGTGAAGTCCAATTAAAATAGACCTTAAAAAACCCTTAACTCCTGCACACCCATCCTACCACTAATACACTACTAATAAATTACCCACATTCTAAAACCCCCCGTGATTGGTGGACCATGAAGGTTCCAAGATGGCCGCCGTCCGCGAAACAATTAAAACACATGTTTTTTTTACGACCGGACGAAATTCGGTACGGTTCGATTATATATAGGTATAGGAAGTTTTTTCTCTATTTATGGTGTGATACCGTGGTGTTTTTTTATGGGATTTACCTGTTTTTGTAGGTAAGTTGGATTTAGAGTAGGTTTTTTTTCTGTACGCTGTATGAAAATAGTTATTTTTTTTGGAGAAATGGTTACACGTGTAAGAGACTTATTTCTCATAAAGATTACAGTAATATAATATTAATATAAGAAATATAAGTTATTCTTACATACTAAATGCGTTGTCGTAGGAAATGTAGGTAGTAAACTTTTAAGTAATAGTTAAACACAAAAAATTTACAAGCCAAACCTTTTTTTTGTTATGATCAACAAGAAAAAGTTATGGCTAATAACGACAAATATGTAGGTAGCTCGCTGTCCTTCAGGAATACAATTTTGCTAACAAACGAACTTCCCCCTATTTTTATTTACAACTTCTCAAATGGTGCCCTAAAAATTTTAATTTTTTTAGACCTCTTAATGCTCACTCAGTTTCTCTTTATATACATATTGATAAGGATACATATATGTATAACATAACTTTACAAACCACGGAAGCGGAGCAGTAACAACTATAATGTATAGAACCAAACCAGACTTCCTTTTAAAACCTCTTCAAAAAACACCAGTAGCACACAAAACACAAATTAATCAAATCATGTCTTACCGCTTCCGAAATTTAAGCCTTTCTAATCTTGTACTGCTCTAACTAACCCTTTAAACACGACAGGTAAAAAAAAACATGTCGCCACTGACTCGGGGTCTTTTTGACCAGACAATACAGGGATTACGATAAGTCGTTATTGTGTCTGACAATAGCTACTGTGGCGGACCGTTACTTTTGAGTAAATGTGTCAAACTCATTTTGGGTTCATTTTGAGAATGCTTACTTTAAAGGGTGTGTAGTAAATGTGTCAAATTAATTTTGGGGTAATATTTTTGACAGTGAAGATTTTTGTTGACGAATAATTTTTGTGCATTTCTAGTTCTGTGTAGGTCTTGTCAAGTTGTTGGATACTTTTTTTGATTTCAATGCAATTTTACTAGTAAAATTGTATATTTAATAAACAATTTTACTAGTAAAATTGCATTGAAACTGTTCTAATTATATTATATTATAATGACTTGGTTCTGCCAGCGGCATCGCCAGCGTGAAAATAGGTTTTTCCTTCCAAATTTTGGACCCCCGTTTCATCCCTTTGGAGGGTGAATTTTGAAACATCTTCTCTAAGTGCTCGCCTTCGTCATAAAAATAAATCTTGTGCAAAATTTCATGTTCCTAGTCTCAGTAGATTCGGCTGTGCCAAATATATCAGTCAGTTTCGCCTTTCATGTTTAAATAGATTTTGTGTGAAATATTACATTGTATGAAGCCTTGTACTTGAGTTGTAGTCGTACTGTAAAGTACGATTTTTGAATCTTACCTATCTGAGTAGTCTGATATCTCCCAAAACGGGGCAAAGACCTTCTTCAAATAGTGATATTTTTATTTATTCCTAAAATAACAAATTCACCACTTTACCTCATATCTCAATTCCATCCTCAAAACCAACACAAAAATTAAAACAAATAACTCCCGGACAATTTAAACTATTTTTCCAAGAACTCAATTCTTAAGTCTCCGTCATACAATTATGATTTATTCTCTTAACCCCCACAGCTACTGTCCAACTCCATGCATAATGATCATACAGCGGTCTCTTAGACCCTTTCATACAAACCATACAAATAAGATTAGCGGTCAGCATTCAAAGGGTTACTTTTGTGGTCAACCGCCTTACAAACTAATGATTTATTATAGTTTTTAAAAGTTTTGAAAGAAAATGGCGGCGATGGTTGCAATTTTTTTTTTAGTCTGTGGTGTCTAGGGATTGGAAGAATGTTTTTGATTTTTGATATTGTGTTCGACTAGTAGAGGTGTGCAGTAGGCGATTTTTTTTTTGAAATTTCGTATTGTTTTTGTTTTTCAATGAAGTTTTGTTGTTTAGGTAACTGTTTTCAGTAAGGGTAGCCTTTAGTGGTGGAGTAATAAAAGGATTGTAATTATTATGCGGGTTCCTTGTTGTTTTATGGCAGCTAAGCAAGAATATTTTATTGTTCTTATCATATTGTCTTTTTAAAGAAAACAGTTTTGTATTAAACTAGCTCTTACTAGCGTCTTCGACAGCATAGTAGTAGGTTTCTTCATACAAACTTTAGACCCCAATTACATCCCCTTAGGGGGGGATTTTTGTAAAATCATCATATAGTGTAGTCATCTTACGTCAAAAAATGAAAATATGCAAAATTTCACGCTCCTACTCCCAGTAGTTTTGGGTGTAAGTTGATATGTCGTGGATTTAGGCACCTACAATAGCACCATACTGACTATGAGACAACATCACTATAGATCCAGGCTCTTTCTTACTGTTTTCCACCCAGTGACGACCTTAGCCGAGGTCGTTTTGTTTTATATGTCCTAGCTGAAGGTCATAATTTTATTAAAGCCCCCACAGCCAAGTCCTGTTAAGCCGACAACCTCCTAGGTAGAATTAAGAGAAGATAGTCATACCAAAATCAGAACTCTGACCCCCGTTTCAGTTTGTAGGGACGCTAATATTTCTATATTGCAATCTCCCGTGATTGAACTCCGATGGCCTCATTTTTTTTTTTACACATAGCATAAACTAGTGCTTGACTGCAATCCCACTTGATGGCAAGCAGTGATACAATCATTGATGATAATTTGCCTGCTGCGGTCTTCCCATCCGACTATAATTTGGGTGTCTTCAAGGCTAGAGTTAACAGGCTCTTAATAAACTAGTGCGCCTCACCATCTACCATTGTATCACTGCTTACTATCAGGTGGGATCGCAGTCAAGCACTAGTTTATATAACATCCAAAAAAAAAGGCGCACTAACTCGACTACAGGACTATAATCGTACAATTTTCACCTAACTCCGTCTTCTCTATTCCAGGGGAGTACGTGATCCAGGGCGACCTTCCTCGAGAGCTGGTGAGCAGTGAGGAGTCTCGGTTCGACCTTCTAGAGGAGGCGCTGGGGCTCGTCGAGCTCGGAGACGAGGCCGACACCAAGAATGAACCGCCTGAGGTGAGGAGTTGAGGGGTTTAATCTATCACATACCCGCGAAACCAGACACAATAGTAAAATAATAACAGCGCGGTCTCATAGGACCGGTTGGGGATTCAAACATTAAGGCTTCGTAGGCTAGCACTTGACCACTACCTCACTTGATGGTAAGTAGGCTCCGAGCCTGTAGGCTCGTCGAGGTCGGAGACGAGGCCGACACCAAGAATGAACCGCCTGAGGTAAGGAGTTGAGGGGTTTAATTATTGATAGGCTCGCGCTGAGGAGCTCGTGGCTAGATAATAACAGCCGCACGGGTCCATCTTCAAAGTTAAGCAACACTTACCAAGGTTGGTAAGTGGATGGGTGACCATCTTAACATACCGAGTTTCCTCCAGGCCGTAGGTCCCGGCTGTCATTTGTAGATCTTTGGCAGTCGTTACGGATAGTTAGAAGCCAGTAAATCTGACTCCAGTCTTGCCATGAAGTACCGTGTTACCACAGTTAATGGGTTGTGCAGGTCTGGTAGGCAGCCGCTCCTCGTAAAATACTGGTATTCAGCTAAATCCGGCTTGACTGAAAGCTGACACCAATATTGTTGGGAAAAGGCTAAGCAGATGATGACCACCGGTCGTAGCAGATTGCCGTCCCATCTGACTGTGTGCTACTATCCACACTGCTACAATGACTTGTTGTTCTCCCGCAGGCGGTAGAAGGCAGCAGCAGCGGCAGTTCCAGCGGCTCCGAGATGCTGCACCCGGCCATGCGGCACGTGCCGCACCATCATCTGGCGCACTACCACAACCAGGTCAGTGCACTTGTCTTAGTGTATGTAATATACAGTCAATAAACGAGCCCAGTAACCAGGGTTTTCAGATACAGTTGAAGTTCCGCACCAAGTTTTTCGGCACCAAAGATTTCGGCACCCAAGCTATTCCTGTTTGGGCACCAATAGGTATAATGGATTCGTATTTTGTATAGGTACTACCATCCAATATACTTATTGGTGCCGAAATGGGAATGCTTCAAATCGAGAAGTGGATAGATATGAATGAAACCTTATTAAATTCATAGCAAAAAAAACAACTTATTAATAAAATTAAAATTCATTCTTATTTATCCACCGGTTTTGCTTAAAAAAATCAACTTTATCTGACAAACCCGATTACTTATAACTTTTATTGACTGTATGTCGTTTCCTTGCTATTGTTCGTCTTGTGTATGCCTCCGTAAAGCTTACATACAAAACTATGAAACTCTGTCGATGAAGCAGCAACGTTTTGCCGTCATTTAAAGTTACACGTGTCTATAAAGCTCCGCGTCCGTGGACAGTAAAGCTTTTCTCACGACTTTATATCTACTTTCGTCTGAATTAGTCTCTAGTCAATACAGTTAGACACAATAATTTGACACTTATATAAAATAGTTACACTGCAGTATTTTTTACATAAAACTCTCGCTGTACCCAAGTATGGTTACAATTTGTTATTTACAGTAACAAAATAATGAATTTAATATATAAATACAAACAAACATGTAATTTTCATTGTATATGGATTCTAATTTCTCTTTTTAAAATGCGGATATGTTTCTTTTCAATTATTTATTTTAGAGATTGTATTAGTCATCACAGTTTTTTTTTGTATATAGTTAGGTATTATTGATTGCTTTTTGATTTGACAGGTAAAATAAACACGGATAAAAATTTAATAAATATTAATTAAATACGTTTCATTACGATAAAAAAATATCTTATATGGTAACTTAAATCATAGTCTATCTTTGTGCTGGTTTTTTTTTTCAACATATAAAAAAAAATGTGTTTTTTAAGGACATGGTTTACCCGTGTACCAATTTTCATTGAAATTTGTTCTGTCGTTTGAGCGTGAAAGACATACAAACTTTTGCCTTAATTTAGTGTGATTATGGTCTTACTATACTTTAATTTTAGGGTACTTAAAGGGTAAAAACGAGACCCTATTGCTAAGACTCTGCTTTCCATCTGTTTGGCACCAGGCTGTATCTCATGAACCATTATAGCTAGACAGATAAAAATTTCACAGGTGTTCTATTTCTTTTGCCTTTGTTGCCACAATTAACTAAAAAATATTTAAGGTACAACAAATAAACACCAAACTTACGTAAATAAAATTATATCTTAAAATAAAAAAAAGAACTATCCCACAAAAGTCGTCGGTACACTGCAAGTCAAAGACTTGTAACCTGTAAGTTTTTACTCGTAAATAGTGAAGATAAATGAATCGATGTCACCGGGTCGGTTGAGCCACACACGGCGAAGCAGGGTTAGCAGTTGGTCTAAGTTATAGGCTGTAGCGGTTCTGTAATAGAAAGAAAGAAAGAAACAAATATTTGCGGGACGTGATGCAATCTTAGGATTATTTTATTTTTATATACACTTATTAAAAGTGTGTCTTTATAAAATATTTCTTTAAAAAAACTATTTCACAAAACCAGTTGGTACGCTGTAAAAGGCCTTTTACACCATCCGTTTTACGACCGGTCTACGTACACTGTCGGTGAGTCTACCGAGTAGTACAACCGTCTTACCCTTATTACACTACGCAACGTAGTCCGTTCGTAAAAACGAGTTCTGTAATAGGCCTTTAAAGACGTGTAACCTGTAAGTTTTTACTCGTAAATAGTGAAGATAAATGAATCGATGTCACCGGGTCGGTGGAGCCACACACGGCGAGGCAGGGTTAGCAGTTGGTCTAAGTTATAGGCTGTAGCGGTTCTGTAATGGAAAGAAAGAAAGAAAGAAAAAAAAATTTGCGGGATGTGATGCAATCTTAGGACTATCGTCTGTTTTTTATATCCTAAGACTAAATTGACAGAGGTAATGTCGAACTTAAATAAATAGAGTTCTCTACTTAAATTGGGACAATGTAACCCAAGGTTTCTATATATTACAACAACAGAATAACGTAGGTCAAGTCAGCTAGTACACTGATAAAAATGTTAGCAAGTAGCTTAATTTTAGTCTATAAAACTGACTCTCCTCTCGTTTCATCCAGAAGGCATATGATTCTTCACCCTTAGGTTCTTAAAAGAAGGAACTAACAACCTCTAGTCGTTGACTGGGCGATAAACTAGTGGAGACTATTCGAATCCACATTTATTTTTTCAAGTGAGATACCCAAGTAATTCTTCCTGCTCTGGGTAGAGTAAGTAGGAGAGTCAATCAGTTCTGGTAGTGGAGACTTTGACTGGAGACAAAATTCAATCTGGTTTTACTTAAATATGTGGAAGTTAGCTTCGGTGGGATATCTTAAAATAACTCCTCCCGCTCTGGGTGAAACGAGAGGAAAACTCTAGAGTGTTACTGACAAAAACTCACCTACGTTCCTTAAGTAGCCATTCGCATTCTAGTGCCGCGGTAACTGTTTCGAAAAATCCCGCAGTTACTTATAACTTGGACCACAAAATATTTATTCGTTTTTAAGCCAGACAGTTTTGAGTCAAATACACATTAATCATTGAATGACAAAAAATATGAACGTTCCGACAAATTGTTGCTAGTTCTCGGAGATTTCTTTAATTGTTTCTGACTACTGTTTAATGATAGGTTTTATTTTTGTGTTTTGAGAAGCTTTATTTAGATTTGTAGTAGGCGTAAAACATGACCTTATGATTTTTATGTAGGTAGAAACACTGTAGTACAGTTTTCTTTTTAATATTTTTTTTTATTTATTTATTTATTTAAACTTTATGTACAATGGTGGTACATAGGCGGACTTAATGCATCAAGGCATTCTCTACCAGTCAACCTTACCTTCTTTTTTTCATTTGTATAGCATTTTATTGACTGTTGGAATCGGTTTCATCGAACATCGAGTGACTACAACGATTTGCTAGCAGTGGTCTTCCTGTCCGATTATAATTTAGGTGTCTTCAAGGCTAGAGTGAATATGCTCTTAATAAACTAGTGTACTTCATCATCAACGATTGCATTGCTGCTTACCATCAGTCAAGTAGTAGTTTTACCGGCCCTTATTACTAGGGGTCGGAACAACAGGTTTTTTCTTCCATTTTGTCATAACATCCGTCACACTATCACTATCTCCGTTTACTTTACCTCTACCTTGCCGTGTACATATTGTATACTCATTAACTCTTTTTGTACCATGCGTTTCATTCCTCCTCTTCACATGACCATACCAAGACATACGATTATTGGAGAATTTAGGGAGCGATTAATGAAGAAAACAATTATTGAAAATATTGGAGAAAAATTTACTACCTTATAACGAAAAAAAATATAGAAAAGCGTACACTAAAACTAACTTAAAACCTCTTCAAAATGAACTAAACCAATCGCTAACTCCGTTCACAATACAAAAATATACACGCGCCGCGACGTTTCCAAATATTCTGAGCCGAGTCACGACTCCAAGTCATGCGTACAAAACGATGATAGTATCGATTATAATCTACATCGATTTACGTGAAGTATCGATATCTGACAACCGAGAGATTAATCGAACGATGCTTGAGTATTTTTGGGATAAATATTTTAGATAGTTTTGAATTAGGGATGGTGGTTGTTTAAGGAGAAATTCGTGGCTAATAAAATAGATGCACTAAAACTGTCCTTTTCATGCATCCGTCTAATGAAAGCGCGACCTGAAAAAAAGAGGTAAAATCGAAAAATGTTGTATGTGGTACACTAACTAGTAGAAGAATCATGTTTTGACACTTCACAATTTTTTTTATTTCCTACAATTGCGGCTGAATTATTTAGCCGTTGCCAATGAAATAAAAAAAAAACTCCAGGTCGCGCTTTCATTAGACGCACTCTAAAGGAGAAATTCTTGGCTAATAAAATTATAATAGGTGCAGCTTGCATTTGAAGGTCAAGCAATGTGTGTACACCGAAAGACTGGAACAATTTGCCAGCTGCGGTCTTCCCGTTCGATTATAATTTAGGTGCCTCTAAGGCTAGTAAGTAGGATTCTTCATACAAACCTCTGCTTTATACACTTAGGGGGTGAATTTAGGAAAAACCTCTACTCACCTATGTCATAAAAGGAAATCTTGTGCAAAATTGCAAGCTCCTAGTCTAGTAGTTTTGGTTGTGTGTTGATATGTCAGTCAGTTTCTCCTCTTATATAATACTAGCAGCTCGTCCCGGCTTCGCATGGGGTAGACAATTATTTATTTTTGGAAATTTGGATATAAAACACTTTTTTTAGTGAGATTTAGTGATTTTACCAAGGATCCCTAATTTTTTTCAAAATGAAATGTAGCCTATGACAAATTGGAAGAATGTAGCATTCTATTGGTGAAAGAATTTTTTCAAATCGGCCCAGTACTTTTTGAGCCTATTCATTACAAACATACAAAAATAGGTACGAATCTTTCCTCTTTATAATATTAGTATAGATAAAGATTGCTTGTACTCGGGGACTCTGGGTGAGCCTAGAGAAGTGTCAGAATTTTTCTTACTAAAACTCACCCGAGTTCCTTCAGTTATCCATTGCTTTCCAAAGCTTTCTTGGCTCTTTCGAACATTCCCGCATAGTAAGCGTTCACACAAGAAGGCGCCATTAGACAAGTTACATATATTTCAAGTGAAAGACGTTTCTTGTGAACAAAATTATATTTAAATTAGAAAGCTCAGTAATTACGTTCAGTAACAAAAACTGCAGCGAGTCAATGAACTTAGACTGGCTGCGATCGAACTGTTATAGTTTAGTTTTATTATATATTTATTTAGAACTATAGTTCTTAAAAACTAAAGGATCCGTTTTGACATTTGAGAAAGATCAAAAGTTTTGACGTGTGAGAAAACTCAACAAAACTGAAAGTAACGATAAAATAATAATTACACTAAGTAATACTTAGTTAACCTATTATTTCCCACTGCTAGGCGAAGGTCTCCCTCTTCCTTTTCTGCCCACGCCTATCCTTAGCCATTGCAGGCCAGTCCCTCTGGTAGTTGTCAAAAAATAAAAGGCTCGTTTTGACATTTCAGAAAGTCCCAAGAATGTAACTTGGATTGAAACTGAAAAAACAATAAATTAATAATTAATTATTTATTTATTTATTTATTTATTTATTTAAACTTTATGCACAATGGTGGTACATAGGCGGACTTAATGCATCAAGGCATTCTCATTTGCATAAAGAAAGTGTATAAAAAAGCGTTTTTTTTTTATAATATAGTTATATGATGGAATATTTAATGCGAGAATTATATTATTCTATTTCTTCACTAGTTACGTCGCGATGACAAATGTCAAAACGCGCTTTTTATTTTTTGACGACTTTATCTGACCATCGTAAAAAAAGTCCGCCAAATACCTTCTATTATCAGACCAACAGACGTACGGCTATGCGCCACCGGTACATATCAAAGCCTACTGGGGCACATAACCCATGTTATGTCAAAATTAACACCAGGGCCCTGGAACAAAGGTAAGAAGGAACAGGAGTCTGTTTTAGTCAATAATAATAAGTCTGAAACGCTCTTATGCTCCGCCGAGAGCGAGAGAAGTAATTAGATGGTTTCCCAACTTATCTACACTAATATAATAAAGAGGTAAAGTTTGTTTTTTTGTTTGTATGAGGTAATCTGTGGAAGTACTGGTCCGATTGCTAAAATTTTTTCACCAATAGAAAGCTGCTGTATTCCTGAGTGACATGGGCTATATTTTATGTACGCGAAGCTGCGGGCTAAAGCTTGTAAATAATACACCTCGTAGTTAGCTATATAGCTATATTTCTAAAAATGTATCTCAATACCGGTGTTCAATACTCCATTTAAAAGGTCCCAATATAATTTCACGACGGGGGCCTAGCATTAAACTGCAATACATTTAACTTTAACACAATCAAAAATGACTTAGCAAACCGACTACATTAAAGGGCTATACCGCCTCTTTTCATACGTCTGTCTGTCAGTCCGTCTGTCCCTTAGTCAGCAGATTCATGATAGCATATTATTTTGCGAGGGAACTTTAAAATGATATGGATAATCTTAATTGCGAAGTTTCTAAAGGATATGTAATCTTTCGATCTGGTAGTGTGTTGTAAAGGGTTTTCCTGATATATAAACTTGTAATGTAAAGGACTAACTGGTATCTGCGGCTTCAACTGTATGATAATATAAAATTATTCTAAGAGAAGAATGTGTACTTCTGGTATAAAAAGTATCCTACGTACTGTTCCTGGATATAGTTCACCCGTGTAATAAATTTCATCAAAATCATTTAGTAGTTTTTACGTTAAATAGTAACAAATACGTACGTACAAACTTTCGCATTTATACTATTAATAGGATGTAGGATTTGCCGATCTATAGCTGCTGATACATATTATGAAGAGAAAAGATTGATATTGTTGTATTTTCAAAAACTCAAATTGTAATAAGCTTGATTGTTTTAGGTGGGCTAAAAAGAAATTAGTCGAAAAATGAGAAGATCCTTATAACAAATTCTACCACCAAACCTTTATAACACCAATTTCTTCACATTCTTTCCTGAATACCAATGATCTGACGTGGCTCACCGTCCGCAGGCCAGTACAAAAGACGACCACGTCCATACAATGCATGTCTCAAGTGCACCGCCTAAATAAACAGGCCATGCCGATACCAGAAGTGGGGTTTCTGAGTTACATATCTTTGAAGTAGTGATGGGATTTTGTCGATGTTTTGAGATGACGCTTGTGAAAAAAACTGTTTTGTCAATTTGTCTCAGCGATAATTACGCCCGTTCCATCACTTTATAATGATAAATTCATTATGGAGGAGCAGAGTGTAAAATTTTGCCAAATCTCCGTTAAAAATAGAGGATCTTCCGAATAAACGGATGTTTTATCTAATCTTTGTTACTGCCCGAGAGATGATTTTGGGCTGTTGTGTATGTTCAAAACCCCGTGGAGAACGCTAATTTTGCGATGCAGGATTTTGTAGTTTAGCTTTTGTCCCCGTTTGAATGTTATAATGGACGCGAAGTCAAAGCCAAATAAAATATAGCTTATATACTTCCTTGCGGCTCAACCTTTTACCGTAACAAATTTCATTAAATTTGGTCCAGTAGTGTAACCGATACACACACACACTAGTGATATTAGTACTGAAGCAATGTACTCTTCACAGAGTTTCTCAAAGTCAAAGTCTTGTCCGACGTGTTAAAGTTAAATACTACCAAAAATATTATTCAGGCTGCCACCAATAACTATTGTCTACAATTTTTCCTTTCAAGCTCAACCTCTAAACAAATATCGATAGTCTCATCCCATCACTACGACAAAAAAATCCCGAAATGTCTCAAATCCAGCTACTGTATTCCATGTCACACAGTTTTATATTTACATATTGTTAACATTCTTGCCTTAAACCAATAGCGGTGACAGGTATCAAATATGGTTTATTTTTTATGAAAATGAAAAAAAAAAATGGTTTCACTGTTGTGAATTTGCAACAGATGTCTGTCTACATTCGGCAGTGGACGATAATTTACGTTTTTTTTTAAATCTCTCTTATTGCGAAAGGTCTTTAAATGAAGTTAAGGCCTGAGTCCTAACAGCGACTAAAAGGCTAAGTTGACGATAATTATCGTATCCAAATTTTTTTACAGTTGCATTTTTGTAACATAATTTAAACAATAAACTATGAAGCATTATTAAGATAAATTGTTCTAATTTTTTTGATACATATATGTGCCTGTATCAGAAAAATAAACTCATTAAGTATGATACAATTGAGAATATAATAGAAAATCTTTTATTCAGGACATTGTTGTAATGGCGTTTAAAACAGCAAATTAACATTAAAATACGAAAGCAATCATTCAAAAATTTTGTTACTGAGATTTGAAATCTAAAAAACTAAATCATATTTAAATTAGAAAGCGGTCTAATTACATGCTCACAAAGAAAAAACTGCAGTCAGTCTATGCACTAACATTAGAAAAGATCGCAGGTAATCTCTTTTTAACTTTACCTTGTCTATGGCAGACAGGAAATTTGGTATCGGTTTCGACATTAGCAAAACTGTAAAATTGTAAAATATGGTATGGCATAATCCAAGGGCATAATCCAAACAGACTTTTGGCAACATGTCTCGCTTAACTATCACACTCACTCATAACACTTGTGTTCCTTCTTTGCCTTAATTCCAGGGTCTCGGGGTTCTTTTTAGTTCAACCCAGGGCCCCAATAGACTTCGAGCCTGTTCAGGAATAGTATATAGGATGCATTTTATCTCGGGGGTACTTTCCCATTTACTCGTATAAATTACCAATATAGACCTTCTAAAGAGGCACTGAAGAAAAAGGCTCTACACTTTGCAATACCTCAAACTATTTTTTATTTTTTTACTAGTAAAATCTAGTATTCTCATTAATGTGACTTCTTACATAACTTACAAATTATCGTCCAAAAAACTTGCTATATTCAGCATGTGTTATAGAATTTAACAAAAACTCCAGGAAGTCTAGTTTTTGTATTACTTTCATTTTGATTTTGAAAATAAATCAGTTAGTAAACTTTCTAGATTAACTACATGCCTTTAAAGTAGTTATATTCAGTTAAATTCCGTATTTTTTTTGCCACAGTATAGAAAAAAAAAACGGAGAAGGGTACAAGGGAGTGGGTTTTCGGGGCACACCTCTATCGTATACTCTACCGTGTCCTCCGGGCGATTCACACTACTGTGTGACACCCGGGCGTTTCTTTTGCCTGAATTTGATGCAGGAACCTCCCTAAATTACCATGTCCGTTGAGGGCCTGCGTCATACAGAAGATGAAGACGCCGCGCCGTGACGTGTCTTTCCAATCACTCCTCAAAGAGAGGACTTACCGCCGTAACTATGACATGCCCAATATTTGTCTTAGGTGGGAATCTAACCCATGACCCCTGGTAAAACAGTCAGGGCCACTAACCACTAGACCAACAGGCTAGTAAATGATTTTGAAATTATTCGCTTTGGCCAACCCTATCCAAATTAGTGATCAGTACAAATCTTCCGCTTTCTTTACAGTTTCAAGATTCAGATACTATCGCTTATAATGTCATTCTAATACTCCAAGCATGCACCGATGACCTTACTCGAAAATAATTCGCTAGAAAGTATTAAAATTAACATCGGAACAGACAGATTTTTATCTATCTATCTATGAGTATCTATACTTATAAAATCTTTGTCCTGAATGCGTGACTGACGGATCAACGCACAGTCTAAACTGTTAATCGTAAAGACCTGAAACTTGGAGGATATGTTCTTTGGTTGGAAGGCCTCCCACAAGGTGAACCGACGACCTGGTGAGGGTTGCGGGAATCTGATGGATGCGAGACGCACAGGACCGGTCGTTGTGGCGACGCTTGGGGGAGGCCTATGTTCAGCAGTGAACGTCTTTCGGCTTAAATGATGATGATAATGATGATGTTCTTTGTATGATTTGGCCATCTGATAAGAATGGATTGTGCGTTCAGTTAAGGAGTGGAATTCCCTGCCGGAGTTTGTGTTTCCTGGTAGCTACAACTTTAGGGTCTTTAAGTCAAGAGTGAATAGGTTACTTCTAGACAAGCGTGCTCCATCGTCGCTGCGTCGGCCACATTATCGCTTACCATCAGGTGAGATAGTGGTTAAACGAGAGCCTATCACCATCTGCCTAGTTTTCCCAACTATATTGGGGTCGGCTTTCAGTCAAACCGGATTTAGCTGAATACCAGTATTTTACGAGGAGCGGCTGCCTACCAGACCAGACCAGAAACGCAAGCCTATGCATAATATAAAAATCTTTCAAAATTCTAACCCTAAGGGGGTGAAAGAGGGGGTCAAAGTTTGTATGGAAAAACCTACTTTCACGAAGATTAGTATTCTATAGATCTGTGATTAGAATCTAGTCTGAATTTTTCGTTTGTCATTCTTTATTCGTTACTATAGATCTTCTTTGCATATTAAATTGTAATTTTATGAAACCGCATACATTTTGAACTGTGATATCTTTATTTAGACTTGGAATTAAAAGTTCAAATAAACTTTGTATTTCAGGCATTTTTTTACTGCAATTTAATCATTTGCATTTAGGAAAATTCACACCAGATCAGGTTTTTTCCTTTGAAAACGTATACATGTCGTTGATGTCTAATGTTTGACGTTTACGTTGATATGTAACTAAATGATTTTATTTTTTATTATTGACTAGCTGTCCCCTGCGGTTTCACCCGCATTTTTCGTTACTGCTCCGCTCCCGTGGGTCGTAGCGTGATGGTATATATAGCATTCCTCGATAAATGGGCTATCTAACACTGAAAGAATTTTTCAAATCGGACCAGTAGTTCCAGAGATTACCCCCTACATACAAACTTACAAATTTTACCTCTTTATAATATTAGTATAGATAAGCTCGCGTTTGACCACTATCTCACCTGATGGTAAGCGATTATGCGACCGAAGATGGAGCACGCTTTCCTAGAAGTATCCTATTCACTCTTGACCTAAAGACCACTAGGTTATAGCTATCAGGAAACATAAACTCCGACATCACACTCCCAAATTCCTTTCCTTATGTCATTAACATAAGCGTTTTGACAGTTGCCTGGACTTGACACCTCAGTTCTGCCATCTGGTGGACGCCATTAGAACATCCTTCTTATAATAAATGTTAAAGCCTTAAGTTACTTCCTAAAGCAAACAGATTGAGATGGTATTTCCCAAGTTTTTTTACTTACTTTTTTATCCAATATTTTTTATACAAAGTCAGTAGCATCTACTTTACGTACTTTGACCGATCAATTCAGTTCAGTATTTTTATATTTTTTTGTTAAAAAAAAATGTGTTAAGATGTTTATTCGTAGAAGTACACTGCCCGCACGTGGGCCACGTACGCCGATCTGGGCGCGTCGGTCTCCATACATTTTATATGGCAACTAGACTTGTAGAGCTACATTAGATCCACGCCACGCGACTTGGTTCTACGTACAAATCCCACAGCCTATGGTCTAATTTAGTTCCCGCTGTATCCTGCATGTAGAAGAATGGTGGACATCCCAACTATACGCACACAACATTTTGGGAACACTTTCATAGTGGAATTCCCTATTGCAGTCTGTGTTTCCTGATAGCTACAACCTAGCGATCTTTAAGTCAAGAGTGAATAGGTTACTTCTAGGTAAGTCAGAGCCATCGTCGACCACATTATCGCTTTTCATTAGTGAGATAGTGGTCTCGCTTGAGTCTAAACAATAAAAAAATCTTGCAGTACTCTAAAGGATGATTCTTATTATAATATTAACCTATCACATACGCGCAAAACGAGACACAATAGTAAAACAATAACAGCGCGGTCTCATAGGACCGGTCGGGGATTCATGAACTAAAGCGTGTTGTCTTTGACACAGGAACATGACCTAGTATGACCATAGAGTATAGATCTGTCGTACCGTCCCCATAGAGATCGGGCGGTGAGATGAAAGATGTATGATTACACTAATGAACTATGGCCGTCTAGGGCTGGCAGTTTCATTCTGAGATCGCTTCGATTGCTCTTAAACTAGGAACATTTAGTTTGTGTTGTAAAAAAAGGCGTATTAGTTTATAAAGGGATTCTCATTTTCCCGTGGCTTAGTTAATATATAAAACCATTTCTTAAAAAAAATTCAATCGATTTGCTAGGGGACCTTAATTTATTATACATTTCCGGTGTCTACCTTCTGGCTTCGTCATCGATGAATCCCCTTCCCTGCTTCCTTTAGTCAGTCATCGATTATACGTATAAACTAAGCAATTTTACTTGTTACGACATTTCTGCTATGGTCCTATGCGATGTTTCGTTCCAAAACTTCGAAGTTCATCATCAGATCATAACAATATTTATACGGGGTCAACTAAAGTCAAAATCGATTCTCAGCTGACCGAGAAATTGCTGAACATACTCGTACATAAAATAAAATAGAAAGAAAAAGAAAGAAAAGAAAGAAAACACGTTTATTCCGCCCTAAATGGACGCACAATAAAAAAATAAAAATACATTAAAACTATTAAACAATTCTAAAATAACGTACACTAAAAACAACTGTCGAGCCTGTGTACACCCGGCATAAACTCTATGGCATCATAGACACAGAACACAGTTGTCTATGATGTTAGTGCATTATCTGTGGTCACTTGCATTTGACCTTGGCCGACACGACCGACAGAGACAAACAATGAAACAAAACGTAAACATCAAAAGAAACAAGAGAAAAAATAAACAATAAATCAATCAAGTTGTGCATCGCATAAGGGCAAAAATAGGTCGTTGCTCAGCGTATACCGTGACGCTAGGTAATTCCAGCAATCTACGGTGCTGATTTTCAGCAACCACCGTTGTATGTGACAATTTGGCGTCCGTTCCGTGAAACTACTTAACAAATACGACAGGTTAGTATACATAATATATAAATTAACTATACACGAACAATTATTATACAACAACATACTCTTTGAAATTGAATATAACAGAATAGATACCAAGCACAAGATCTAATAAATACACTATTACACAAAACATTCATACATAAAAAATAAGTGAATCTGGACTCAAAAGATGTTTACTCTTGCAGCTATACCTATGTTTTTTTCGATGGTAAATACATCCGAGCATACCTACATTACCTACATTGCACCATATTATGGGGAGGCGACATGATGGCGGCCATTCACAATAAATTCACAAATACTCGCCTAAACGCGATTGTCAGGAGCAAATCTGTGATCATCATCACTATGGAAGACCTTATCCGTTGCCTGAAGTCCAGGACCAAATAGCAAGTAGTAAATAGTACACGTGGTATTCCTAAAGGTTGACACCGAGTCCCCCCCAGAACGAAGGCAACGAAGGAACGGGGTAGGGGTTTAGTCAGTAAAAGTCTGACACGCCCTCCCGCTCCGCCCAAGAGCGGGGGAAGTCATTCTGATGATTCCCCTACCATAAAAAAAAAGTAGTAAATAGTTATCAGTAGGCAAGCATGCTTCATCGTCGGCCACATCATCGCTTACCATCAGGTGAGGTAGCGGTCAAACGCGAGCTTATGCATAATTAAAAAAAAATCTTGTAAAGAACCCTATCTTTTCCATCACAATGACACATCCAATGACGTCAAACTTCAAGATTATAAATGGTAAATATAACGGAGTTAAAAGTAGTAAATACATCTTAATTATTTATAATAACGTACAATTATTACGACTACTGCTACTAGAAGTAATTGTTGCTCATACCATTTGCAACTACTGCAGTGGTCTTGAAATTTACTTCTCTAGTAGTGTAATATCATTAACAGCCTTGCAATGTTCCCACTGTTGGGACTCAGGCCTCCTCTCTAGGAGAGAGAATGGGCCGTGATCCACCACGCGGGCCCAGTACGGGTTGGTGGATGTCATATGTCTTCGAATTTTTGGTTCTAGGATATGCCGCTTTCCTCACGATGCTTTTAATTTATTTTATCTAGGCTTCACCATTTTAGGAGCAGTGGTGATAAAATAAATTACACAAAGTAATGCACCTAGCTGGGTTTGAACCCGCAACCTATAAATTGCAAGTCGGGGCAGTTACCACTGGGCCACCACTGCCATACACAAGGCAGTTTTAGACCTGTGCTATCTAAAACCCGCATTTATTCCTTCAGTGAACAGCTATCGACTGAAATGATGATGATGAATGTGCCTACGACTGTGCGATCTACTATATAATTTCTCCTGAGCCCAGCGAGGGGGAGTTTTAGACCTGAGCTTACTAAAACCCACCTGTATTCCTGAACCTGTTGTCATGAATCCCCGACCGGTCCTATGAGACCGCGGTGTTATTGTTTTACTATTGTGTCTCGTTTTGTGGGTATGTGATACGTTAAGTTCCCTCAGTCACTCTTTACGTTCCTGGTGGTTTTGTCGAATCCATTTCTTCTACCTTTATAATAAAACATATCACTACAACCAGTCGGTACACCAAAGAAGGGATGATTGATAATGTTTGGACGTTAAAAAGACAAGTGACAAGGCCCACCTGCATTGAGTGACGGACTAAGTGACAAATTGATTTTATATTGGTAGATGTGTATCGGGGGTCCACCGGTGGTTCAGAGAAAAAAATGTTAAAATTGTATTTTTGTACTATGAAGGGAAGTTAAAAGAAGTAAGACATAGCAAAAATATGAACAAACAATTTCATGAATTCGTTTAAATCGTTTCGGTGAATTTCGATAAGAAATACGGTGACATGGGATTTTTATATGTTAGACTAGCTTCTGCCAGCGGTTTCGCCCGCGTGATAGAAGGGTTCTTCATACTAACTTTGAACACCGTTTCATCCAGTTAAGGGGTGAATCTCCGCCTAAGTCATAAAAGGAAACCTCGTGGAAAATTTCACACTGTTAGTCACAGTAGTTTCAGTTGTGCGTTGATATGCCAGTCAGTTTCTGCTTTTTTATATGTATTTTAGATATTCAAGGGGATGCTCAAAGAGAACCCGCGGAATTTCTAAGCTTTTTTGCATTTTACATGTTAGTTTCAAGTTGCATGTTGATTAAAATATACTTGAAAAAATACTCGAAATTGTGATCTTTCAAATCATAAATACGACCATCTTAGGTTATTTTACCCTATTAAATGTCTACATAATGCCATTTTTTAGATATCTTTGTTACTAATTCGTTCTTGCTCATAGTGATCTACACTATGAAACGAGCAAATAGCTTCGTATATTTTTTATGGACTGAATTTGACAATTCTAAAGTGCTAGTAAATGATTTAAATAGAAATAAATGCTATAAGCGTTAGTGCGATATAACAAAAAATAAACACTACTACAAATAATTGTGTGACGAAATAAATGCAACTTTACTTAGAATTAAAGTTTTTCAGAACGTAAATTCAGACTTTTTTATGATATACAATAGTGCTTGACTGCGATTCCAACCGATGGTAAGCAGTGATGCAATTGTTGATGGTGAGGCGCACTAATTTATTAACGTTTGAATCCCCAACCGGTCCTATGAGACCGCGCTGTTATTGTTTTACTATTGTGTCTCGTTTCGCGGGTATCTGAGTAATTAAGAGCCTATTCAGTCTTGCCTTGAAGACAGCTAAGTTATAATCGGACGGGAAGATCGCAGTAGACAAACTGTACCAGTCCTTCGATGTACGCGTTATAAACGATAAGGCGAAAGGCTTACTACTTCATAAAATTTTGTTTTAAACAAAATTTTTGAACAAGGGATTAGGTACTGCCTTTACATGTTGAAGGTACAACAGGGGTCTTTAAGTCAAGAGTGAATAGGTTACTTTTAAGCAAGCGTGCAACATCGTCGGCCAGTTTATCGCTTACCATCAGGTGAGATAGTGATCAAACGCATGCAAAAAATATTATTTATTACTTAATTCCCATTTGTCGCACAATAAACCCCATATTTTAATAGGCGTTGCTACCTACCCCTAAAACTCCTTACCACAAAAATACAACCCATTAATCGTTGATACCCGGCAAAAAAACGAACTAAAAGAAATGTACCGAACATTTGGCACTTAGTCTCTTTTTCCTTAACAAGTGGCGCCACTATTGGGTGTCAAATTATACTGGTCACTTTTTGACAAATGATTTGATGACAGGAGTTACAGGTAACCAGTTTTTCTGTCTACCCTCTTTTGTGAAGAAGGGTGTTTATATGGCAGGTGGTTTTTTTCTGTTATTTTCTTTATCTTCAAAACCGCTAATAGTTTTACTGTGGACCTTGTGTTGTGGGTGTTTTTATGTACCGGTTAGTTTTGTGAGTACGTTTGATGGGAACTGTGGAGATATCGAAGTGTAGAATAATTAATAAGCTGTTAAATTATACTGAATATTATAAAGGCTAGAATTTTTATGTTGTGTCTAGGTGTTGATTACTCCTTCACACTATAACAGGTTCGGATAAAATTTGATACCCCCATCTATCTATCTATGGCGGTCTGTTTTCCGCATTTAGCCCCATACAGACCATTTTGCGTGGGTCATGGTGGCCGGCCTTGGATGGGCTTGTTTACCAGGCCACCTCTTTCCTAAAACTGATTAAGCCACCCAGGCTTTTCAGAGCATCTGTGAGGGGATTTAGGGATCCTAAGGCTCCTGCAACCTAAGGATCTTTAAGTCTAGAGTGATTAGGTTGTTTCTAGCTTCTAGGCAAGCGTGTTTCATCGTCGACCACGTCGTGTCGCTTACCACCAGGTGAGGTAATGGGCAAACCTATCAATAATACTAAAAAAATAAATTACAATTCATTTCTATGTAGTTGTCCATTCTACCTAAATAATCATAACTACGGTATACCGTTTTAAATTTGATATTTGAACTAAGTACACAGCTGTGATGCCGTTACAGTATTGAGAAGTGTATTATAAAAGTGATATTCAATCAAAAATAATTATTAACAAATATGGACATACAGTATAGACCAGAGAGCAAGATGAAAGTTTTCGAATTGTAGTGTAGCGTACCGTTTCTATGTTGTCGATGGTGTTGGCAATAGGACTGTTCTGGAAATGGCTGGATTTTCTTTATTTTTTGTAAAAAAAAAATATATTTCTTCAGCAAATATCGTCTTACATGGGCTATGAAACACTGAATACATACACATTATGTTACTGCCTCCCAAGACACAGGTTTTTACCTAGTTTGGGAGACAGCAGGCTATTGTACTTTTCCTAAAAATTAACTGTCATTATTCCTAGCTGTAAGAGTGTAATTGATGGTTGTGTTCTAATAAATTATTATTATTATTAAATGGTATGGTTTAGCGATTGGCCGCGTCACCGAATTTTTGAAATCGGTACGTTTGAGTTTATTCATTACATACAAAACATACAAATCATTACTCGTTATGATATTAGTAGAAAACATAAAATACAATGATACCTATAAAAAAACTATCAAGAAAGAATAACGTACCTTTAATAAAAGTCAGCAAAACCGTAGGGGTCCAGCAGGGTCCAAGCCTCTGGGGTTTGCTTCAGAAAGGAAAACCCGGAAACCTGAAACGAAGGCAAAAAAGGAACAAAGGAGTCGGTTTAGCCAGTAAATATCTGACACGACCTCCCTCTCTGTCCAAGAGTGGGAGATTCTGATAATTAAAAAAAACTTTTAATACAAAGTTTGTTTCAACTTGTAATTTTCACTCAGTCTGAAGTAAAAAAGACGACAATAGCATAGATAACCAATTAAATTAATAATTATAAGTAGGTATAGATTTTCAGTGTATCCATGACTGTGAAACATTGAAAGGTAAACTATTTCGCTCGCACGACTGTCATTTGAACATGTCATAGTAAGACTCAGTGAAACGTGAAGCTCAAATATAAGAAAAAAAAACACTCCAATCTCTAGAAATTACAAGAACAGTCCAACATCAAAGAACACACTGCGACATAATGATATATAATGCCGCGGCGTCCGTCTCTCTGAATAGGACCGTAATTGCTGCGCCTGACCCCAAGATCTATGGATCCGTTGCGATCTATAGATCATTGATCGATAATAAGGATAGTATGCGCGAGCCATATGAAAGTAGAAAGGTCTTACATAGTTTTATAGTTTGCGTGAAAATGTTCCAGCATTTTGTTGGCTTGTACAGTTGACATGTGTCTTTTTATTATTATTTTTATTGTAGCGATATCTTTCATTTACAGTTACGGATATAGCCTGAAGATTCAACAAACTTATATGGCAGTGGGCAAGGCATATTTTTTTATCGTGCTTAGGCTTGCGTTTGACCGCCATCACACCTGATGGTAAGCGATGATGTGGCTGATGTTGCATGCTTGCCTAGAACTTAAAGAGGTTATAACTATCAGGAAACATAGACTCCGGCAAGGAACTCCACTCCTTAGCTGTACGCATAGTTCTTGCAGAACAGATGGTCGGCAGAGACGAAAAGGTTCTGGAGTAGCTATCATATGCCGAAAGTTGCAGCTTAGATAGGCCTCTCACAAAGTGGACTAGTGAACTGTCGAGGGTCGTGACATCCGATGGATGCGGCACCCACAAGACCGGTCTTTGTAGTGACACTTAGGGAGGCTTGTTTCCATCAGTGGACGTCTTTCAGCTGAAATGTTGATGATGTTGATGAAAGTAATATACACACACACATTTTCGTCTTTATGATATCAATATAAGGTGTGATATCCGAAACAGTTAAGAAATTACCAGTCCCTGACAGCGCCTCGCTCACAACCATGACGCATGCATTTTAGCCTCATTCAGGTCAACAGTTTTGAACAAAACAGACCCAACCAACAGATCTTCACCAAAACCATACTTTCCTCAATAAAACCAATATTAGTTCCAAATCCGATCGATCACAGTTCTATGAGATCATAGTTATCGCAAATGATCCATGGATCATTACGTGCGCGCGCGCGGTTTTTGTTGCGTCTTTTACAGTTTAGCTATAATGACATTGTCTTGTTTGACGTATTACTGGACTTAATCTTTGCTGAGCTTCTTTTGAAATTGGGTGAGCAGTAGCCGTGTTTAGATTTTTTCTGTTTTACGAGTACTATTTATGTAGGTGCCCTATACAAACCAAAAGAACGGAAAAATATAATACGTAATAGATTTTCCAGCTACCATAGGCGTAGGCCAATGATGTTCTCGATAATGGAGCACGCTTGCCTAAAAGTAACCTATTCACTCTTGACAAAGAGACCCCTAGGTTGTAGCTATCGGGAAACACAAACTTGGGCAGGGAATATTTCTCAAAACAAAAAAAAACCGGACGGGGAGCTACCTATTGGTCGTCGTCCGCAAGCCTAGGAGCGGAGGATACCTCATCTCCACTCCACCTACATTCGCTTAAAGAAATTTTTAAGGTTTAATGAACTTCTATTTTTGGAACTTTTTTTAAACACTGCGCTGCAATATGCTTCGTTCTATTCATATGCAAATATGCGAGGCATATTAATTCAACTAAACATACATACGAGTATATAACATTTCTTAACAATTCACTGAATACTAATTACTTTTATAATAAACTGAAATAATTGTGTTTGCTTTGCATAATATTACAATAAATTATAAATGTGTTACTTTTTTTGTTTTATTTTTTTATTGTTATTTTCTCACTTTCTTCAGTTTAAATGTTAATGACGGGTTTTTAAGAGGTGTTAAGGAAGAAAGTGTTGTTGACTTAGTCCCTTTTAACTTTTTTACTGTAGTAATAAAGTCTGTTAGGAATATTATTATACAGAGTAGTGTTACAATTATGTTCATCATCATCTGCCTAGCCTTTTCCGAACTATATTGGGGTCGGCTTCCAGTCAAGCCGGATTTAGCTGAATACCAGTATTTTACGAGGAGCGGCTGACTATCAGACCTCCACAACCCATTAACTGGGGTAACACGGTAGTTCATGGCAAGATTGGAGTCAGATTTACTGGCTTCTGACTATCCGTAACGACTGCCAAAGATCTACAAATGACAGCCGGGACCTACGGCTTAACGTGCTTTCCGAGGCACAGAGGAAACTCGGTATGTTAAAATGGTCACCCATCCACAGACCAACCTTGGCAAGCGTTGCTTAATCTTGAAGATCGACCCGTGCGGCTGTTATTATCTAGCCACGAGCTCCTCGACCGGTAACTGAAATCGAACCATGAAAATCTCCTTTAAGCTTTAATGCTATCCGGAGACCGGGAAAACAATCCATTAATTTAAACTAACTTTAAATTTAAATCAGCCAAACATAATTATTCGTTTTTCAAACCGACTACACACAATAGGTTTCCGAATTAAGATTTCTAATCGATATTTTTTGTATCGATTTGCAAATCGAAAGGAACCACGCTATTGACCTTGTATTGTGGCGGTTAAGTCATTGTCAGGGACGTTGTACGATTTCAAGTTTGCACTCACAGTACGTGGGCTTTTGGCACATTGAGTTTTAGAAAAAAAAAATTGTCATTCTGGTTTGTGGGATGGTGTTCCGGAGACCACAAATGGTAATTATAGGAACTTAGGTGGGTTTTTAAAAGGAGCTTGAGGAGCTAGTGGCTAGATAATAACAGCCGCACGGGTCGATCTTAATGGTTAAGCAACGCTTGCCAAGTTTGGTCCGTGGATGGGTGACCATCTTAACATACCGAGTTTCCTCCGTGCCTCGGAAAGCACGTTAAGTCGTAGGTCCCGGCTGTCATTTGTAGATCTTCGGTGATGATCGTGCTCATCACAAACATTCGTCCTGGGTGGGAATCGAACCCACGACCACCGGCATAGCAGTCAGGGGCACTAACCACTAGACCAACAGGCCAGTCAAAAAATGGGGTCAGGTTTTACCCGACTGTCCCAAAAAGAGGGTAACGTTTCAAGTACTTCTATAAAACATTCTAAGCCCGTTTAAACTGTAAGAGAAATAACATAAGTATGTAAACGAATATAACAGTGTAGTGAGTCTAGTTAATCTAACTGTTACACAGTTTTGCCTACATTTTAACTAGGAGGTATAAAACTCCTGTACGTTTAGCCATACAGTTAAGGCTTTCACTTTCTGTAGTTATTTTTGTTTTATAACTTAATTTTAGCTGTGTGTGTCGCATCCATTATCGCATTCCCTTACTCTAACAGGCCATCGGTCCATCTAGAATCAGGACCTCTAGGTCTAGAGCGACACTGAATACTTCAAAATTATCATCTTTATCCTCGTCATCATTTGTAGATCTTTGGCAGTCGTTACGGATAGTCAGAAGCCAGTAAATCTGACTCCAGTCTTGCCATGAAGTACCGTGTTACCCCAGTCAATGGGTTGTGGAGGTCTGGTAGGCAGCCGTTCCTCGTATAATACTGGTATTCAGCTAAATCCGGCTTGACTGGAAGCCGACCCCAATATAGTTGGGAAAAGGCTAGGCAGATGATGATCCTCGTCATCATTTCAGTCGAAAGACGTCCACTGTTGGACATAAACAGATAAGCAGTTGAAAATATTTATTGGTAAAAATTGCAATTACACGTCACAATTTTATGTTTTGATTAATAGAATCAAAAATCCTTCTTGGTTGAGTACACTAAAATGAATAAATGCAATAAAATAATCGATTAATAACTACAATTCATTATTGAAAATTCATCATTCCATTAAAATTGCCACAATGACCAGTATTCAAAATTATACAAAAAGAAAAATGGCGGAATTTTGGCGCTAAACTTTTTTCTTGGCAATTCATGTAAGATTACTCACTAAAAATGTTGGAAATAAAAAAGTTGAATGTGTCCAAAAAACCCGACCGCAAAAACGACTAAAAAGTTTGACTATGTGTGGTTGAACTGATTTTAATATAATGTACAGCACTGCAATTTGAGCATTAAACTGCGAACTTCTTAACTTAGACTGCTCAACTAAAATAAAATAGGCTTTTGGATTTTATTTCTTATTAATTCACACAAAGTGTTTTGGGAACACATTTATTGTGCAGCAAAGGAGTGAAATTCCCTGCCGGAGTTATTTCCTGATAGCTACAATTAGGAGTCTTCAAGTCAAGAGTGAATAGGTTACTTCTAGGCAAGCGTACTCCATCGTCGGCCACATCATCGCTTACCATCAGATGAGATAGTGGTCAAACGTGTGCCTATGCATCATCATCATCTACCTAGCCTTTTCCCAATTATATTGGGGTCGGCTTCCAGTCAAGCCGGATTTAGCTGAATACCAGTATTTTACGAGTAGCGGCTGCCTACCAGACCTCTACAACCCATTAGGCAGGGGTAACACGGTACTTCATGGCAAGACTGGAGTCAGATTTTCTGGCTTCTGACTAAACGTATACGCATAATAATAATAAAAAATGAAATACCTCTAACCGAGCCTAGGTTTTTCCAAGTGGCGACCGAAAAAATATACTTATAAACAAACGGCCATTACAAAAAAAAAAGAAATCATTAAATGTTTTACACTCGTGTCTACGAGTAACTACTTCTTGAATGTATAAAACTTTTTTCTTCCAAATTACTACTGTCAATAAAAATTATAAGGTAGTTAAAAATGTTAATTACAGAATAACTGTCCGTATGCGCGGGAGTGACTATCAATCATCATTGCGCTTGAAAAAGAATAGTTCTGTTAGCGGTAGGCGATTCCGATGTTTTAAAAATCGAATGAATCGAAATCGATAAAATAAACCATCGAGTTAACCATCGACTCGCCGTTCTATAAAATAATCGAGATGTTTTTCGATTGTTTCGAGTCAACGGAATCGATCTCTAAAGTCTATTGTTTAATCCCTGAGACTAAATTGACACAGGCAAATGTCAAACTAACAATAATAATGATGCCAGTTCTTTTGTGTTGCGAGAATTAGTGTGACGATCCACGTAGTCTCATTTTAGTCTCAGAGATTAAAAATCAGAATTTAGTTTACGATTGTTTGAATCAGTCACTCTCGCTCGAAACTTTAAACCATCGAGAAACAACTCACGAATTAATGTGCTATACGCCAGTCGCAATAACAGACTGAATCGGACTCTAAACTCGAAATAATCAGGAACCATTGAGTTATTCAAAGGCTGTCCCCCCCGGCTGTCATTTGGAGATCTTTGGCAGTCGTTACGGATAGTCAGAAGCCAGTAAATCTGACTCCAGTCTTGCCATGAAGTACCGTGTTACCCCAGTTAATGGGTTGTGGAGGTCTGGTAGGCAGCCGCTCCTCGTAAAATACTGGTATTCAGCTAAATCCGGTTTGACTGGAAGCCGACCCCAATATAGTTGGGAAAAGGCTAGGCAGATGATGATTGAGTTATTCAAAGCAAAGAAGAAACAGGAGTCGGTTTCAGTCAGCAGAATTCTGACACTCCCTCTCTCTCCGCAGAGCAGGAGAAGTCTTTTTGATGATTTCTCACCTTAAAAAAAAATCGAGAATTTCAATCGATTAAAACATCTCGCTATAGAGCATCGCTAGTTCATGTGTCACTTCGGTTGATTTCGGCTATGCTCGACTCGGCTTTCGATTTCTGAAAAGCACTCTTTGTAATATTTCTAAGAAAATAATTTGTGATTTTATTTTATTTTATTAGAATCTAATTAATGAATTGCAAGCTTCCGTTATATTTTTGAATTCTTTGTTCATTTTTTTCTTGTCTTTTGAGAAGTAGAAACCTGTAATTCATGTAGATTCACTATTACATGGCAACATTTTCAAATACATATGAATAAAGATAGGAAAGGAGACATAAATGCACACATGGTGCATTACTGTTCACTCTCCCTTTCATACAGAGGAAGCCTGGGGCCTTACCATGAAACAACTTCATCATCTACCTAGCCTTTTCCCAACTATATTGGGGCCGACTTCCAGTCAAGCCGGATTTAGCTGATTACCAGTATTTTACGAGGAGCGGCTGCCTACCAGACCTCCACACCCATTAACTGGGGTAACACTGTACACGACTCTTACCATGAAGCAACAAAGAATTAAAATTGTTTCGTAGCGGGCTATCGCGGACAAGGGCCTTACCATGACGTGTTAAATTGTCAGGCGTGAGAGCGAGAAAGAGGGACGGAGCTATACACCCTAAATAGCTTCATTTCTTGAACAGTACAGTTTTGGTCGTCAAATGAATCGCGTTAAGAGCTCGTGGTAGGTTGCTCTGCATAGGGAGTGTCAGCCTTTTGTAGACTGAAACCAACCCGTGTTCCTTCAGTTGCCTTTTGCGTTCTAGAGCCACTTTACGTTTGAATCCCCGACCGGTCCTATGAGATCGCGCTGTTATTGTTTTACTATTGTGTCTCGTTTCGCGGGTATCTGAGTAATTAAGTGATTCTAATTATTCCGCTGCCCATCCACACATTTACTGGGGCCATGAGTACACAGCCCTTGGCTCAGACCATAAGGGAACCTAAGGGAACCTTGGGGTCCTGGAACGGTAAACAAAGCAGGAACAGTGTGGGGTTTAGTCAGTAAAACTCTGACGCCCTCCCACTCCACCCTAGAGCGGGAGATTCCTTGGTTAATTACCCACCTAAAAAATCGAAACCCATCCACTGTTCTAGAACCTCAATACACTCGTACCAATAAGTTTTCTAAACACAAGTACTCTTATCCGAATGCGAGTCCATCGAAAGTATTTTAAAAGCTCAGCGCTCGGTGCCCGTTAGAAAATGATGACGGGCCGCGACTCGCCGATTTCACACCAACGTATTAGACGCTTAGCTTTTTAGGGGCCCGTAGGCGAGTGGGAGAAACTGTTGGGTTGAGCGTGAACGACATTAGATCGATAGATGCAGACACGGGACCGGTCGTTGTGGTGCGTTGGTATGGGAGGCCTATGTCCAGCTGTGGACGTCTTTCGGCTGAGATGATGATCGATGCACAGGTGGGCAATGCCTGAGGTTTATGTAGCGTCGTGTGATAATGTAGCTATACAAGGACTGTGCTCATTACATTTTATACAGCAACTAGACTGTTGCCGTATAAAATGCTTCTTCTTCTTAGCGTGTCGATGGCAAGACCAGTCAGATACCTTGCCTGGCCCAGTACTCGGCCACGGCAATGCCGTCCACTGATGCTGTCATTAGGTCCTCACGAGAACAAGCAACAGGGCACACTGACGCGCCTAGATCGGCGTATGCAGCCCATGTGGATCCAATGTACTTCTACTACTCTCTGACACCTGTGTGACCCCTCTGACACAGGTGGCTGCTTAGCATAGGGGTTTTTTGATCATGTGTCTTCTAAGGCCTTAAATCTGATAGGCCTTTTTCAGCCAGCAATGAGACTAGCTTTTTATTTTGACATATATTGTCAAAATGCCTGTCGAGTCGTGATACGCTCAATCGCATTTAATCCACCTTAAGATCTAAAAATCTTACTAGATCAATGTTAAACTCACTATAAAAAATATACTTTATTATCCTCTTAAAAAAAAGTATACAGAACCCACCAAAATCTAAGTCAAACGCTTACTATTTTAGCAAGCGCACGATCAGTATTGTACACGCAGTACAACTCGCGCAACGCCGCGCATCGCGCGTACCATGCGGCGCCATCTTGTTTCTACTGTCAAACTCACCTGACACATCTCAAGCAAAGCCAACAACGATGTGATTCCTAATCGTACCTGAATTTACTTTTAATTTTAATCAAATGTGCAATACACCACGGAAAGTGGACAGTCTGAATTTAAGTGCAATATTTATTTTTATTTTTTAAAATTAGTGTTGTATTTTTTTTTTAGTTTAGTTTTTATTTTTAATGTTGTTATAATGGATGTTTACGAATATCAGGTGAGTTCTTTTTTTTTTGTTGTTTTTAGTTCCGGGTTGATTAAAAATCGAGTATCATAGTTAATGGCTTACTTTTAGATCGCGTTTGCGGTTGTTTCAAGTTGTGAAGTTAACAGCTTATTAAGTCTTTGTTAAGTTAAATATTAGTGTTACGGTTGTTTTCTAATAACCGGTAATTATGTTAGTAAAACCGTAGCCTAGGAGGGTCATGAGTTGTGTGAAGGAGAACTCCTAAGCCCTGGATCGAAAGCAAAGTGGGAACAGGAGTGGATTTTATTCAGTAAATGTCTGACACGTTCTCCCTTTCCGCTCAAGAGCGGAAAAAGTCATAGGAGAATTTCCCACCTAAAAAAACCCATTAGCTTTCAGCATTAGGTTTTAAAACAAAAACATACAATCATATTCCTGCTTTTGTCAATTTTATTTTATCGAAACTTCTCTAATTGTTTTGAGGATCGGAAATCATCCCAAACTCTTGATAATTTTCTACTTTTGCCGCTAACAGAAGCTAGTAAGGTATTAGGTATAGATAGGTAGGTATTTTCTGTCTCCTCTTTATTATCCATTTCTTATGTGTGTGTACGAAATTGTTAAATAAATAAATAAATAAGGTATTAAGGATAGAGAAGAGGGTGATGTAATAGAGTTGCCAACCGTCCTGTTTTGCTAGGACATGTCCTAGTTTTTGTAGAGTCCTGGGATGTCCTGGCTGATTTCCAGCAGTGTACTGGACATTTAAAGCAACCTAATAAGATTATAAGTTCTCGCTGTGCCCCTACTGTTTAAAAACAAATTCGCAACGTGCCAAAATGTGGCATGGACGCCAACTGGGTACGCTAGGTGCCTTTACGAAAAAGGATAAACACAAAAAACGGAAGTATACGAGTTCCCATCATTACTCGGAAACCCAAAACAATAAAACCAGTAATTTTGTCACGGTCATGTCAAGGTATTGGGTTCGACTCCCGGCTGAGCGCTCTATAATTTGACAAATGACACGCTATGGTAGATCACTAATTTCATTTTGTGACAAAAACTGCCAAATTACTCGTACTTCCAAACGTTTTTGTTAGTACGAAACATTTATGTATCATATCTTCTCTATATATAAGAATATCTTTGGCAGTCGTTACGGATAGTCAGAAGCCAGTAAATCTGACTCTAGTCTTGCCATGAAGGGAATAATGGATAGTGGAGGTCTGGTAGGCAGGCACTCCTCGTAAAATACTGGTATTCAGCTAAATCCTGCTTAACTGCAAGCTGACCCCAATATAGTTGGGAAAAGGCTAGGTAGATGATGATATATAAAAGGAGAAACTGACTGACTGACATATCAACGCACAGCCGAAACTACTGGGACTAGGAGCGTGAAATTTTGCACAAGGTTTTAAAAATTCATAATTTAAGGCGATCAAGAACAACAAAAATAAAGAACTAAAACATAAATTAGTAGTAGTGATAGGTAGTAAACTTTGTATAGAGTAATCTGCTTACGCGGGTGAAGCCGCTGTCAGAAGATATACATAGTGTATATTAGTAAAAAACAAAGCCATGTCTATCTTTTTCTTCGCTTTCTTCTAAGCCACAAAACTAGGAAGGTTACAAGATGGGAAAGCATCAAACAACTTCCTTTAAGTCAAGAGCAAATAGGTTACTTCTAAGCAAGCTTGTCGCGTGCTCCATCGTCGATCGCATCATCGCTTACCATCAGGTGAGATAGTGGTCAAACGCGAGCTCGATTGTCGCTATCAGGAAACACAGATTCTGTCAGAGAACCGCACTCATTAGTTATAGATACGCAATGAATCATCATCTACCTAGCCTTTTCCCAACTATATTGGGGCCGACTTCCAGTCAAGCCGGATTTAGATGAATACCAGTATTTTACGAGGAGCGGCTGCCTACCAGACCTCCACAACCCATTAACTGGGGTAACACAGTACTTCATGGCAAGACTGGAGTCAGATTTACTGGCTTCCAACTAGCCTGAAACCTGATTGATTAAATAACATAAAGACATTTACAATATTAGTTGGATTTAAAACGTAATTAGAAATCGAATAAGACGGACGTTTAAATCTCATAATTAAATTGATTGACACAACGTTAATACTTTGTTGAAGAAAGCATTACTTTACGTTTTTTATAATTACTTTTATATTATATTGACTTTCTTGAGCCGACACGAGGTTAGCTTAAAGATAAATCCATAGTTTTCACAATTGACGGATTGGATTTTATTGGAAAAGATAAGCTACGGTAACTAGTCTATGCAGCCTAGACTAGTTAATCTATCACATACCCGCGAAACGAGACACAATAGTAAAACAATAACAGCGCGGTCTCATAGGACCGGTCGGGGATTCAAACATTATAGAAAGAGTGAATACATAGGTTACTTCTATTCTAGGGGAGCGTGCTCCATCGTCGAACACATCATCGCTTACCATCAGGTGAGATAGTAGTCAAACGTGAGAGAAAAGATTTATCTAAATACATATTTATTATTGGATTTATTTTCTATTTCTTTATGATAATGTTGCACGTACCACGTTATGTTTCCGCACCACCCTAATGTGGACTGGTAGAAAAAGCCTACTGCATATTATATAAAAGGAGAAACTGATTAAGGGCCTGTTTCACAATGTCCGAGTAGCTACTACTTCCTGAATAAATTCAAAAATGGAAGAGAATTTGTTTGAAATTATCTGCCAAGTAAGATATTGGCAACTTAATCATAGGTGGTGAAACAGGTCATAACTGATATATCAACGTACAGCCCGAACTAATGGGGCTGGGAGCTTGAAATTTTGTATAAGGCTTTCTTTCATGACCTAGGCGAGCGCTAAAAAAGGATTTTCCAAAATTCTCCGTGAAGTAATGAAACGGCAGTTCAAAGTTTGTATCGAGAAACTTATTTTCATTTGGGCAAAGCGGCTGGCACAAAAATTTTTTTTTTTTTTCGGAAAATGAGCCACACATATTTCAGTAGACCTGTCCAGTCAGTGCAAGCATTTATCAGTATTCCTATAGCTCAACTCAGGACTGCTAAGGGGCTCAACAAAGAACACTACTCCGATTCAAAAAGATATAAGACTTCTTATGTCAAATGACCTTGTCTCAAGGTGTCACAAAATTACATACGGCCAGTATGATAGCTGTGTAATTTGCGGCACGCGAGTCTGTACGCAGCCTAATAATTGTAGACACGTGGCTCTATGGTTGGTTGTCTTTGACGTCACTTGTCAATGGTCTTGTACTTGTGCCTTTTTGAAGGACGAACAACGTGATGAGAAGTTGATTAGAGTTGTCGAAAAGTAAAAGGTTCGTTTTGACATTTGTCGTCGCGACGTAGCTAGTGGGGAAATGAATAATACTATGGCCCAAAAAAAGTACTTATGTATTTTTTTACTGTTTCGTTCCAAGTTACACTCTAGGATTTTTCTCAAATGTCAAAACGTGCCTTTTATTTTTCAACTACTTTAGGTATATTGGGGAACTTTTTTCTTCGGTTACATGATCGAATTGATTTGTGGTCATAATTATCTAATTTCAATTTTAATAGAATGGTAAACAGGTTATTCCACATGATAACTTACTTGTATCATTTTATCAAAATAATCATTAAACTTAGAGGAATAATCGAAAATTTGCAGTACCCTTAGAGCGTTTCCACATTATCCGATCCGATATCGGTGTCGGACGCTTACATACCCCGATATCGTATCGGCGTCCGATACCGATATCGGATCGGATAATGTGAAAACGGTCTAACTGTATTTGCCCATATTGTGTACTTAAATTTTAATGCATGCCAAATAGTATCCTATCTTATCGAATGCCTACGTCATACAAAGAACATACCCTCCAAGTTTCATGTCTTTACCATCAGCGGTTTAGGCTGTGCGTCTCCGTCAGTCAGTCATACAGATAGAAAACATATTTCAAACGATGAAAGTACTAACAGATCTAGAAATTAAATTCTGCTAGTTCTATAAAACCATTTAAACTTAACTCAAATAAACAGTTAAGTCAGCAAACTACAGTTAAAGACATTTTCTACGACTTAACTCATAATACTAGAAAGTATAAATAACAGTTTAAAACTTGTCTATGTCAAGTGTTTATGGTTTACTCAAAACGAGAGCATGTTGTTCTTTCTTAATGTTCGAAATTCGAATTTTGAATTAGTTTTTTTTTTTACAAGAAAATGTTATGCGGTGACGTTGGTGTTCTGTTTCGAAATTTGAATTTGGTGACAAATGCAGTTTAGCGGTTGTTTGTTTTTTTAGCAGGCCATTGGACTTTTTTACAAAAGTAGAGTGATATGGAGTTTCTTCCAAATATTCTTCTTAGAAAAGTATTTCTCTAATCTTAGCATAATCAGCCTTATAATGTTTCCACTGCTGGGATTCAGGCCTCCTCTCTAGGAGAGAGTGTATCTACCACGCTGGCCCAGTACGGATTGGTGGATGTCACATGTCTTTGAATTTTGGTTCTCGGATATGCCTCGGATATGTTTTCTCACGATGCTTTTCTTCACCGTTTTGAGAGCAGTGGTGATGAAATAAATTACCTACATAAAGCAATGTGCCTGGCTGAATTTGAAATCGCGACCTAGAACTCGGACGTCGCGTCGAGCCCGTTACCATTGGGCCACCATTGCTCTCGATTAATGATCAATGATATTACTACTATGTAATTAAAACATTTGACTACAAGTAGTACTTTAATAAACATATCTCATACATTGCAGACGCTAGATTTCACAGCTGGTAAGATTAGTTACCTACTGCAGTTTTAAAATGCAACTTAAACTATACTTACCAACTTCTTACAAATAAGATAACCTCCAATCCACTCAATTCCACTCAAAATCCATAGACAAGAAACTGTAACTTTTTAGAATTCAAATAAAGAATGTTTCATTCCAAAACTGTACCAACCTCCCTAAAATTAAGACAGCTTACCACTCAAAACCCATAGACACCAAAAAAAAAAACTAAAAGAAACTATAACGTTTCCAAATTCAAATTTTGAATTCAAATAAAGAATGTTTAATTAAGCTACCGGTCTCATTCGTTCGCGTGCCGTAGAACAAACATGACTGGCAGATCTGTCCGTTTGCAGTCGTTTACAAGTGCTGGACAAATATTGACGGCAGCTTTTCACCGAGAGTCTTACGGGAAACGCGTTTTTTTGCGTTACGTTACCGTTTTAGGTTATGGGCTTAGAAGTAGGTACTTTATTTAAGTTGAAGGCCTATTACACTAGTCGTTTTTACGACCGGTCTACGTAGACTGTCGTTGAGTCTACCGAGTAGTAAGATGGTAAGTAATGATGCCGGAGTCTGTGTTTCCTGATAGCAACTTAGGAGTCTTCAAGTCAAGAGTGAAAAGGTTAGTTCTAGGCAACCGTGCTCCATCGTCGGCCACATCATCGCTTACCATCAGGTGAGATAGTGGTCAAACGCGAGCCTATGTATAATAAAAAAAAAGAAATGGTCTTGCTCGTAATTCCGACAGCAAAACCGGGCTCGACGTATCGAGTAGTGTAATAAGACTTTTAGTATGCTGATTTTTGTTGGTTTTGCAAACAGTGACTTGGTATAAGCTGGTAATAGGTTTATTTGTACCAGATTTATGTTTACCGAAGCTGTCGATATAAAATCCGTATAAAGAAATTTTGGGCACTTTTCTTTTAAGTGTTTGTCGTAAATAAGCAAAGGTTTTTCTTGGTAATACCTATCAGCTTTCGTTTTGCACGTAGTTAGCTGTAAGCCCTTCGATTTGGAGATCTATATAGTATAGTAGTGTTGTGGAGGTCTGGTAGGCAGCCGCTCCTCGTAAAATACTGGTATTGAGCTAAATCTGGCTTGACTGGAAGCCGACCCCAATATAGTTAGGAAAAGGCTAGGCAGATGATGATAGTATAGTAGTGTTATCTTGAAGTCTTCAAACTTCATTATAATACTACTTTAGACTAACAGGTTTTGTCATAATCAAAGTCCAAAGTATTGCTTTTTTGTGGTATTAAATCATCTATATCAAGTATAACTTCTTTACTACTGGGTGAAGTAGGAGGGTCTGTCAGTCTTTGGCTGACTCAAACCCACCTCATCTTCTCACTGCTCTTGTCCCATGTTACTTGACTCGGGCTTGAGAATAACGAGCGATGAGTACTTCGCCGTCCGATCATCCAGTAACCGTTCGGACCGAGCCCGATTCGTCGACGGCGCGTATAGTTTAACGCGCGTCTCAAAGATACCTATATCAGCAAAACCGTTGGAACCCAGCAGTATCAAAGCCTTTTGGGGCCATGGGGTTTACTTTCGAAAGGGAAAGCCGTGTCCTGAAACAAAGGCAAAAATTGCTTACATTTTTTTTTTATTATATAAACCAGTGCTTGACTGCGATCCCACCTAATGGTAAGCAGTGATGCAATTACTTTGGTGTAGTTTTGATTGATTGATGCCATCTAGCCGATTTCGGCCACAGCGACCGCATTCAATGACTTCTTATGGTGGTTGTGAGCTCAGATTTGCGGCTCTGTCATGTGCCCTCATATGACTTGCATATCCAACTTTGGCCGAAAAACTCCGAGCACAAAGCGGACATGTCAGAGCACCATTTAGTCAGTAAACGTCTGATACACTCTCCCGCTTCTCTCTAAAATGGGAGAAGTTATTAGATAATTTTCTATCTTAAAAAAGCCAGTGTTTCTTCATTTCCCCTTTGCATTCCATCATCATCATCATCTGCCTAGCCTTTTCCCAACTATATTGGGGTCGGCTTCCAGTCAAGCCGGATTTAGCTGAATACCAGTATTTTACGAGGAGCGGCTGCCTACCAGACCTCCACAAAACTCTTTCAAAACATTCCCGTTGCAAGTCCAATCCATCACGAGGACTTTGTCCCTAACATACGCATTCTTCAACATTCTTAATCCGTTCATACTCTTCACCTATACCGGTGTTCTTAGCCGCTTGTTTTTTCTTCACAAGTTTTTTGTTAATTGAGGAAAAACGTTGGAATCTATTTTAGATACAAAGTTCACTATTGACCGAACTGTGTTGTAAAGTTCATGGCAAGATTTGGACGTTGGATTAATGCTTTGCTTTGGAGGTAATTAAGGAATTTAAAATTAGCAGCTACGGTCCGGACCAAGCGTTTCGCCTTGTCGTTTATACCGCGTACATTGAAGGACTGGAACAATTTGCCTGCTGCGGTTTTCTTCTCCCTTCTGTGTAGTTTAGCTGTCTTTAAGGCTAGAGTGAATATTCTCTGAAGGAACTAGTGCGCTCCACCATCAATGATTGCATTTCTGCTTACCATCAGGTAAGATCACAAACAAGAATTCGTTTCGTTTTAAAAAAAAAGGAAATCATTCAGACAGAAACAATCAAGTAAACCATAGGTCTGGCTATTTTTTGTAGATGTTTGACAGTCTGACATTCTTTCTAGGGAGGCTAGGTTTATTGGATTATAATTAACCAAAACAGACAATTAATTTTACACTAAAATTGCTGTTATAAGATGGTGCGGGTGACAGCAGCCTATACTTCTTAGAGATGCATAATTTCATCCTGCTGTCATCCTACGCATGCTAAGTAAACAAGCCTTAGTACGTTTAAAAGCCTTATAATTTGTATACCTAAGCCTCCAAAAAAAAAACATTTTTTTTGGTAGGCTTATTTCATCATCATAATCAGACCACCATGATAGGTTAAGCTAATAAAATCACCAGAAATCACGAGATTCCGTTAAAAATCAAGTTTCCATCGTTAAAACACACATCTATCCGTTATTTCTCGTGTTGCCACTACTAATATTGACACCGAAAGTCGCCATGTTTGTTTTTAGATTTCGCGCCAACTGAACGAGTTTACCTTGTCTATGGCTTTTTTGTTTGTTTGTTTGAACATCTGTGCTTCGTGTTTTTGAATTATCGGATTGGTAGTTTTAATATATAAATCTATCTAAGTTTTTATGTTAAATTTTAATTTTTGTATAGATACAAGAAACTATTCTCACACTCAAAATTTTTTTTTTGTTTCAATAGGTTAAAAAAATTTAGTATTAAAACTGTAGCCTCAATTTTTAGGGGGGCGTAATGTAATGGAGAAATTTTGTTATTACAACCGAATTTATACCAAGGTAGAGTTGCACCCTCGCCTGCGGCTCGGGCGAATTCTACCTTGGTATAAATAAACTAGAAATAATATCATTATGAAATCGATTTCAAGTCACAGATATGTCCACTAAATGTAACATACACATATTTCAGTTTCTTATACCACTTTTTTGGTCTCATTCATAAATCTACTTTCTATCAAGTCTAGTATTACTGTTACTTTAAATGATATAACCACAAATTAAAGTTGCTAAATTAATTACTTACAAAAAACCTAAACTATGATTTCAGTAAAAAGTTCTGTAAAAAAATATGAAAGTTGATATTTCATACTTAAGCTGTCGAAAGTAGGTCCCCTCCTTAACCTTAATTTATCTATAAATCATTCAATCTACTATACTTGTCTTGTACCAAATGCAGTACGAAGAAACGGTATTATATATAATATACAACTCGGTCACATTAACTTAACGCTTGGCGTCGATGAAATAATGTCCAAAAACAATATAACAACAACAGAGAACTAGCCAAATTATCGACGCGCGTATCGATGACAAAGATGCTGACTATACCTGACACTTGCCGGCCGAGCTAAGGGAATGCGGGGGAAGCGGGGGGATGTGAGCATTTCAAAGATGCGTCAAGTTAATGTGACCGAATTGTACCATACTTGTCTTGTACCAAATGCAGTATGGAGTAACGGTAGCAGTATTATGTATTAAGCGATTTTTAATAATTAATGAGTTCTAAAATGAAGTTTACCAGGTGGCACCACTGAGTCGACAGGTGTTGAAAATATATTCAAGACGTTGACGTCTAACGTTGATGTCTAGCTAAAGTTGTTAAAAAATAAAAGGCCCGTTTTGGCGTTTATTAGAGAAGAGTAAAAAACCGAAACAATAATATAATAATTAATTACATAAAGTGTTTTAAAACACACATTTAATTTTGTTTGGCGTGTTAAATAACATGATACATTGTGTGTATTCCAGTATTCTATGTCTTCACTAGTTACGTCGGGATGGCAAACTAACATGGCAATGAAAAAAAAAACAACTGAAAAAATAAAATAATATTAGTTGCAAGCTATTATTATTAAAAACGCCATCTACCTTCAAAAAACAACATGATTATTTTTGTAATACCCTGACTGCGAATTGTGAAACTATTTTAAATATTTATACCTAACAACTCTGGGTGACGTAACTGTGTAGCGACGCTCTAATTTTTTTTCGATGTCATTAAACTAAAAACAAGTAAAGTATTTAAATAAATTACATTACTTTTTGTGCAGGACAGAAATCGGGCGTGTCATAATATTTTATGAGTAATTTATTATCAACTTTCAAGTAGGTTTTTTTGTGTAAATTTCTTTGCGTAAACTTTAATACCAATCGATTCTTAGATGTGCTCTAGTTATAAATTTATTTTATAGGAATACATCGCAACTTAGTATTTTTTAGCTTAGAATTTTCGAGGAAACCCTCATTGAATGACAAATCAAAATATATTTTTGGCTGGAGTTCCATGACCGAATTATCGAAATTACCGTCTTTGGCTGTGACTCGTTCGACTAAGTATGTGTGTTATATCTGTATGGGTTATAGTTATTATGTGATCGTCGATTTATTCCATTATTTAGTATTTCATGAAAGTTTTAACTCTATAATTAAAAGGATCTACGAGTATATCGAAAGTTATAAAAAAACTGTATCGAAATATTGTTTTTTTTTTTAAATCTGGGTAAGGAGTGAGCTCCGTAGAAGTTTTAAAGACGCGGTCTTTTTTTTGAAAAGACGCATTGAAGTGTGATTATTAGACGAACATTTTTCTTAAGGTTTTTCTCAGCAGAACAGTATACTTTTTTTTTATTTATGACCAGTTAATCTAACCTCGTGCTTCCCGTTGTCCGCAGTCGTTAATGCGCTCCATGTCGGTAGAGCAGCGCTGGCAGGACCTGGCGTCGCTGCTGACGATCCCGCCGCCGCCGCCGCCCGTGGCCGACCAGTACCAGCACTACCACCACCACCACCACCAGCATCCGCATCCGCACTCGCATAATATCACGTGAGTAACAGTCGTCAATGCGCTCCAAGTCGGTGGAGCAGCGCTGGCAGGACCTGGCGTCGCTGCTGACGATCCCGCCGCCGCCGCCGCCCGTGGCCGACCAGTACCAGCACTACCACCACCACCACCACCAGCATCCGCATCCGCACTCGCATAATATCACGTGAGTAACAGTAGATGCTGGTCTAATTACAATCGGACGAGAAAACCACAGCAGGCAAAATGCTTAGTCGCGTCCGTAGAGGTGTTAACAATGTAAGGGTTTTTTTTATGGTAGGGGAATCATCAGAATGACTTCTCCCACTCTTGGGCGGAGCGGGAGGGTGTCTCTTACTGACTAAACCTCTATCCCATTCCTTCGTTGCCTTTGATCTGGGGGACACGGTGGACATCTTTCGGATTTCCCATGTTCCCCAGAGGCAACAATGTAAGGGTGGATACTTGCCGTACGTTGGGTTGTCCGTAAGTATAAGTAACTACCATCACCACCAGCATACGCATCCGCACTCGCATAATATTACATGAGTAACACTAGATGGTAGTCAAGCCATACCAAGCGAGCCAAGCCATCATGCCGGGTCCTAGTTTAGGCCATAGTTCCGGACCAAGAGGAACAGGGATGCAGTCACCTTCTTCTGTGAAGCAGTAATGCAGGTGCCATATATTGGCTCCAAGTTATAGTCTTGGATCCAATACACCAATGTGTGGATCGGTCTTGGCCCGATACTGGTCATCAAAAGACCGATCCACACATTGGTGTATTGCATAATGCAGCAACAGCCAATGCTCTGGGTGTCAGGACCCGGGCTACCGTAAGCAAGTGCGTGCGGATGTCGAGCAATGGGTAGCTAACCTCTCGCCTGGTATCCATCCAGACCACATACCACGTGCGCCATAAAAGAGGTTTAAGCAAAACCGTAGGAACCCAGCAGGATCAGTACCCACTAAGGCTACAGGGTATTGCTGAAAAAGTAACCTAGAATACAAAAGGCAATTAAAAGACACTGGTGTGGTTTTAATCAGTAAAAGTCTGTTACACCCTCCGGAAAAAAAAGCCGTGCTTTCGCACCTCATACATAATGTGACGCTTTACTGCTTAACTTACTTTTAGTTTACTTTATTTTTGATCCCAGCTGTCTAATATTCTAATAACTAATCTTGTCATGTACTGTTTTATCCAGTAACTGGGTTTTCAAAAGTTCCACAAATTAACATAATGTTTTATTGTTATTTCTAGGGCTCACGGTGCGGCGGGCGCGTACGGTCCGAACTACCATGCTCCTATACCCACTGTCCCCGAGAAGCACCCTGAAGCTTACGGTAAGTGTTAATAGTAAATTAACAATGAGAAGTAGGTACTATATTGGCGAAAAACCACAGAAACGGTGCCATCACTAGTAACTTCATCATGATCTTAGCCAAAAGACATCCACTGCTAAAATTGGTAGCCCTCCCCCAAACGTTGCTACAACGCCCGGTCCTGTGCATCTCGCATCCATCGGATTCCCGTGACCCTCACCAGGGCATCGGTCGTTAGTGACTTTATAGTACAGAATTCACGGACACTACTAATATATAGCCGACATAGCCTGAAGAATCGCTAAACTGAAGTGGCAATGGGCAGGGCACATTGTTCATAAAACAGAAGGTCGATGGGGCTGAAAGGTTCTGGAATGGCCACTACATACCGGAAGACGCAGCGTTGGAAGGCCTCCAACAAGGTGGAGTGATGATCTGAGGTGAGAGTCGAGTCTGAGATGAGAGGTGAGAGTCGAAGGAATGCGATGGATGCGAGATGCACAGGACTGTTGCTTATGGCGATACTTGAGGGCCTATTGGCTGAAACGATGACGATGACTTTAATGTATACCGAAAATATTTGCCAGTTAGGCGACACTTGATTTGCCAAAAGCTGGCCTAAGAAACTTGCTAATTTAATGTGTTTTTTCCCCACCAGGCGGCGCGGCAGCTCCTCTGGAAGGCGCTTACAAGGTGGAGGCTACTCAGCATCCTCAACAACATGATCCACTCTACTATCAGGTAAGCATCAGCCTTGTAATGTTCCCACTGCTGGGAATCAGGCCTCCTCTCTAGGAGAGGGCATGGGCCGTAATCCACCGTGCGGGCCCGGCGTATGTTGGTAAATTGTACAATAAATAACAATAAAAATCTGGGCAAGTGGGAGTCGGACTCGCGCACGAAGAGTTCCGTAACACCCATACCGCAAAAACGACAAAAAAATCACGATCAGTATCAGGTAAATTAATAAAATCAATTCAAAGACTACTAGGCTGAAGTGAAAACTTTATAAAGACACGTTTTATAGTAAAACACATAAAACAATTATAAATAACACATTAGCATTTTTGCTTAAACTAAGTTGGACCTTTATTTCAGGATAGGAAGTACTAAGAACCTTAAATAATACATTAACAATCATTAAATTATTACAATATTCCAGTTAGATAACCTAAATTAATTCAAAGCAAAAAGTTAATTATACAAAAATTACTAATTGAATGATAATTATTGTTTTTTACCTTTTTTATTATTTATGTTGTGTGACCCTGGTGACTGTCGCCGAATAAATATGCATTCTTTCTTTTAATTTATCTTTCAAAATTGGTAGCAGCTCACTGCTTGTGAAAGCCACAACTCGTCACATTGGTGGGCAGAAAAGCGTCGAAACGAATGTCAAGGAGTCCATGGTTTTCAACTTTCTGGGTACCCTCGACAGATAGGCGGAGATAGCACTACGAGTTGGCTTCGAAACCTTCACGTAACGTATGCTCTCCTGGTACAAAAAGCAATCACATATTCATCTTGATCGATGATTTTTATAGCCTAGGATCACCAGTTTGGTGGTATGGGGAACAGAGTGTAAGTCCCGCAAACCTCCATTGAAAAGGGAGGATCCTCCTACCAGACAGATGTCTTGTCTGATTTAGGCAACTGTCCGAGAGATGATTTCGGGCTGTAGAGAATGTTCAAATCTCGTGGAGAACACATGATGAAATTACATGATGCAAGATTTCGTAGTTTAGTTCATATGTGGCATCAGAGATGTCGCTATAAAGTTCTGTGAATATAAATTTTTCTTTGTTCTTTTGTTATTGCTCATCAAATCCTTCAGTTCCTTAGAAATTTTAAGTAGAACTACATGATACAAATCAGTCTTTTTTTCAACAAGGAGAGGTATGCAAAAAATAAACTTAAAACATCGGATATACAGGATAGTACATCCAATTTAACTGCCTGTAGGCTTAGGGCTACCACACATACATAACATAAACTGATACCTTTTGCCCATGGAGGCTAGCAGCCACCTCGACTCCAGTCTATCATCATCATTACCACTGTTGGACATAAGCCTCCCCAAAGTATCGCCATAACCACCAATCCTGTGCGTCTCGCATCCATCGGATTCCCACATAGATTGTCCAGTCTATACTTTAGTAACAAATATGTTTTCTCTTTCAACCAGAACGCTTCAGCCGAGATGGCTGGCCCGACCAACCAGGACGGGTTTCTCCAGTCCATCCTGAACGATGAGGACTTGCAGCTTATGGACATGGCTATGAACGAAGGTAAGGGCTTTTAGGATAAAATACACTCTATGGTTTACGAGATAAGATTCAAATTCTATTGCGCCAATGAAATTTTGTGAGGATGTTATTGAATGATGAGGACTTAAAGCTCTATAAATGTCCATGAACATATTAGATACCTAGAAGTTTTAGGTAAAATACGCTCTGCTGTTCAAAATAGGGTTCAAATTCTCTTGACTGTAAAATTATGTAAGGATGTTTTTGAATGAAGAGGGTCTGCAGCTCATGGCTCAGCTCAGCCTATGAATGAAGATAAGTTCCTAGAAAAGTTTTAGGTAAAATACACTCTATGACGTTCAAAATAGGATTCAAATTCTATTGCCAATGGCTATGAACGAAGGTAAAGGCCTGATAACCTTTTAGTAAAATACACTGTATGGTGTGCAAGATAAGACTCCAATTCTATTGCGCCAATGAAATTTTGTGAGAATGTTTTTGAATGATGAGGATATGTAGCTCATGAACATGGCTATGAACGAAGGTAAGTTCTAGAAAAGTTTTTAGTAAAATACGCTTTCATCATCCCAGTCGAAAGATGTCCACTGCTGGGCATAGGCCTTCCCCAAGCGATCGATCCTGTGCGTCTCCATCCATCGGGTGTGTAACGATTGACATATTAACTAAATATCTAACGTTCACTTGACATAATTTCAGTTAACATAATTTTGTTTAACATAACGATCAGTTGACATAATGAATTGTTGATATAATTTCATTTTACCTAATTTCATATGACATAATGAACATTTCCTATAATGCACATTTCACATAATATTCATTTAGCATATTATTCATTTACTATAATATTCATAATCTCTAAGTAACATATAATTTAGAAAATCTGATACGATTTTAAACGCCTGCTAGTATGGTGCTAACAAAAATCCGGAATTTAGGGCACCCCGACTCGGATAGGTTAGGTTAGAAGGGGATGGCGGGGTCGTGTGAGCGAGCGAAGCGAGCGAATAGACCCCGCCATCCCCTTCGTGGTTATTTTTTTATAAACCACCCAGAAGTAGGAGCCCCGCGAAGCGGGGCTCCGTCCACCAAGCCCACCCTCGACCATGCATAGAATATTTTAAGGTTTGGTTAAGTGCCATTTGAGTTAGGCTAGAATTGTGCCCATTAAATTTAGGTCAAAAGAATATTATACATATTGAAAATTATGCAAAATGAACGTTATACTAAATGTTATTATGATAAATGAATATTATATGATATGAAACATTAGGTCATATGAATTTATGTCATTTGATATTATGTCATATGAAAATTATGTCATATGAACGTTAGTTCAAGTGAAATTAGAGCATTTGTTATTATGCCAAACATTACACACCCCCATCCATCGTATTCCTGCAACCCTCGCCAGGTCATCGATCCACCTTGTGGGAGGCCTTCCAACGCTGCGTCTTTCGACGTGGCCGCCACATCCTGAACTTTACGACGTTCAAAATAAGGTTCAAATTCAATTGCCAATAAAATTTTGTAAGGATCTTTTTGTATAACATAATTTTATGTTAGGTTTAGTTTTTATAGTCTCCCAAAATTCAAGTAAGAAAAACGCTTAATCCGACTTGTAGAAAATCAGTTTAAAAAAATCGTTTGTTTCCCATCGAGTTACTTTTTTGGCCTTTTCATTAAACATGCAAGGGCTGATTTTTTCAACATGTAACGTAATCACACATCCTGAAAGTTATCGTAATATTTCTAAAAATATTTTTAGAATCGGATACTGAATCGATTTCTATTTATTTTAGAATATTCGAGAATTATTATAGGATTAAAATTAAATCTTGAGTTATCATTACAGTGATTGTATGTGCACGCATAGATACCAAAACCAATGCACTTCCGATTAGCTACCGATGTAGTGCGTCAATTCCCATATTATATGCCTTTAATTATGATAACAATTTTATATAAGACCTTACTGAATTGCATTTAAGTGCAATTTCAGCGCTTGAATATGATTGTTACTTAATGTTTCTAGTTGGAATGTGCGCTTTATTCCAATTACATATTGTATATCATAGTTATAATTAGCGTTTCCTGGAGTCCGGACAAATCCGGACACACAAAATTGTAAAAAGATATACCTGTCAAAATCTGTACCGTTCGCTCGTTCTATAAGGACCGAGCCCAAGTCGAAGCCGAGTCCAGTGCGAATTGTTCTACGCGCACCGCAAAAAGATATCAGCAAAACCGTAGGCGGTCGGAACCCATGGGCTTCGACCCTGAAGGAACGGGAGTGGGTTTTCTGACAGTAAAAGTCTGACACGCCCTCCCGCTCCATCCAGACCGGGAAAAATCACTGGATGATTTCCCACCTTAAAAATAAAACATGCGTCAAAAGATTTGACGTGTAGAGAAGGCTTAAGAATCACATTAGACCAATGGCCGTATAATGCCCCCCAAAGTTTTGTCAAGAGTACGAATTGGAAAGGTGACTTGTAAGTGTGCAAATAATTGTCTTTCACCTGATATGAGATATCAGGCTTCTAGTTGTGACTGGAACGTTATCTCGTTACATGTTACATTATATGACTTACGATAGGCTGTCGGCGTGATAAGATATACGAGTATATGTCGCGTTTAGAGCGAAGGAGCGGTGGTTTAGGGAAATTTCTAAAGATACAGGGTGTAAAAAGACCGATCACAAAGCCGATAACTACACATTCTGTACATGTAATTAAGTAACTTAGACCAAAAAATATTGCTGGGAAAAAACTTTTTTTTTTCATCTTTAAAAAATAATTAATTAATAATAATTCCGATCAGCTGCGCGTTCGGCCGCTCGCGCTTGGTCGTTGAACCGACCGCACGCTTGTGTGTGTGAGGCGCTCGTTGTTATTAGTTTTCGTTGCATTTTTCTAACTTCAAATGCGTAATTTGTTATGAAAAATTGATTATTTTGATAATGTTTGTTCGGAAGAAAGTTTACTAATGATACATGGAATACGAATTTGAAAAAAAAAAACGAAAAAAAATTTTGACTTTGACCTTCAATATCTCCAGAACCAGTGAATTCCCAGGTATGGTCTAGAAGAAAAAAACAATCCCAGTGATGAGTAGAATATGGGGTTTTCGTTTTCGTTAAGGGTCTTTTTACACCCTTTATATCAAATATTGGTAATTGGCAAAATCAAATCGTTCAATATTCAGTAACTTAGGAACTTTTCAAATCTGGTAGGAGGGGAAACTGACAATCATACTAAATTTGTTATAAGATGGTTTCGGTGACAGCTGTCAGATTCATACAATGTAGCTATCTATCCTTTTCTCTCATCTTAAAGATGCATATTTTCGTCCTGCTGTCACCCAACCCATGTAAAAAAGACTAACAAAATAAGGATGTTTTATTATTATTATTATTATTATTTAAGCCTTTATTTCCCAAAAAGATATTTACATAAAATCAGATAACATTCTCAAATTAAATAAACTCATAATTCAAATTAAACATAAGTCATAAAATTATACGCAAATTGAATTAAATTGGAATTGAATTAAAAAATTAAATAACATAATTAAACAATTGAAAATTAAAAAACATCTATAAATTATAAAATACATTGACATTGTTAAATCCGCTATAAAATGTTCCGTTTAGGTTATTTGGGTGCCCAGTTAAGGGCGAAGGCCTCCTCCATCTTACGCCATTCCTCTCTGTCCTGGGCTATTCTGGTCCAGGTGGGGCCGGCCACAGCCGTAATATCGTCGCACCATCGGCGTCTGGGTCTACCTCGGGTGCGTGGTGCTTCTCGTGGGTACCAATGGAGAATCCTCTCACTCCAACGTCCGTCTGTGGCTCTGGCTACGTGTCCTGCCCATCGCCATTTCAACTTGCAAGCTAATTCCCCAGCATCTATTATTTTAGTGCACAATCGTATGTCTTTGGCTCTTTTTCGGTCTCGCAGTTTAATTCCCAACATACTTCTCTCCATTGCTCGTTGGAAAACTTGAAGTTTATTTGTAACTGCTTTTGTTAGAGTCCAACTTTGACAGCCGTAGAGTAGAGTGGGTAATATAATAGTGTCCATTGCTTTCTTTTTCAGGCGAATAGGGATGCGTGATTTAAATACCTCTTTCAACGACCAATATCTTCTCCATGCGCTCTTTATCCTACGATCTACTTCAGTTTCAGTAGGTTTATTAAATGTGATATTTTGTCCAAGATAAACACAGCTGTCTACGTATGCTATTGATCTGTCATGTATCACTGTTGGTACTCTTATGCTGTTAGTTAAAAGACATGTTTTTTCAGCGTTCATGTGAAGACCGCATTTTCGGCTCTCCTTATCTAATGACTTCAACATGCGTTCAATTTCTGAGTGTGTTTCGCTTACTAAAACAATGTCATCCGCGAAACGGAGATGGTTTAGGAATTCACCGTTTATGTTGATACCGACATTGTGCCAATCTAACTGTCTGAATACGTGCTCTAGAACTGCGTTAAACAAGTTGGGTGAAATGGGATCACCCTGCCTTACTCCTTTTTGGATTTTAAATGGCTCTCCTTTTTTCTCCAATTTAATGACTGCTTTGCTGTTCTTGTAAATTTCTTTCAAAATGTTTAAATATTTTAGGTGTACTCCTTGTTCACGAAGAGAGCACCATAGAGATTTATGGGAGATAGAGTCAAATGCCTTGGAATAATCCACGAAGGCTATGTAGAGCTCTTTATTGTGTTCGTTGTACTTCTCAATTAATTGTGTTATCGTGAATATGTGGTCGTTTGTAGAGAAGCCTGCTCTGAATCCTGCTTGCTCTCTAGGTTGGTTTTCGTCTAAGGTCTTTGAGATCCTTTTTAATATTAGACTGGTAAATAATTTATAAAGTACCTGAAGCATACTCAGTGGTCTGTAGTTGTCCATTATTCCTGGATCACCCTTTTTGTATAATAAGGTTATAATCGCAGTATTCCAGTCCGGCGGTATTGACTCTTGAATCAAGATTTCATTGAATAAAGTGGTTAAAATAGGTGTTATTGGCTCTCTGATGGCTTTCAATATGTCATTTGTTATGTTATCTTCGCCGGGGCTTTTTTTCATTTTCAATTTTTGGATAGAGTAGCTAATTTCGCACTCTAGAAATCTCGGTACACTGTCTGAGTCGAATGTCTCCTTATCTCGTATTAAGTCTTCGTGAGTGGCAGTATACTCTTCGTACAGTTTTGTATAGAATTCAGTGGCAATTCTTAATATTTGATTTCTGCCCGTTATTTGTTGACTATATTTTGTTAGTTGTGTAATCCACTTTTTATTGGAATCTAGTCTTTTGTAGGCTCTTTTGACCGACGCAAATTTCTCCAGTTCATACTCAATGATAGTATATCTATGTTCTTTGGATTTTTTCTGTATCTGTTTTCTAATAAGCTTGTATAACGCCGATAAATGTTTCTTTTCTATTCTAGTTTTGTTTTTCTTTTCTTTTAATAGAGTCCGTTCCTTGATTAATCTTGCTAGGTTTTCTTGAATAAGAGGTTTATTACAATTTTTGTTGTTTCTAAGTTTGTCTTTGCTGTTTCTAATTTTTGTGACTAAGGTAGAGTAGGTGTGCTGTATGTTTATGAATTTCATGTCGTTTATTGCCTGCGAAAAATCTTCTTTTAAATACTCTTGCTCAGGAGGTGCAATATCGGTAATCCTTTTCTCTCCGAAATGTTTTCTTGAAGTAATACGCTTGTTGTGGAGTATTAGTGATGCACGCACCAGTCTATGGTCGGTAGGATGTGTAGTAGTTATGACATCGACGTTATGGATACTGTTCTTGTTCTTTGTTAGGACGTAGTCGATTTCATTCCGTGTAGTGCCATTAGGGTGAAGCCAAGTCCATCGTCGTTCCGGGTTCTTCTTGAAGTAGGTATTTGAAACATATAATTGATGTTCAAAACAGAAACTTATTAATAACTGACCTCTTGTACTCCGTTTCCCGTATCCCCAAAGTAACAAAATAAGGATGTACTCATTTAAATATGACGTCACCTCTAGTGGCGTAGGAAGGTGGCCAATAGATCTGGGGAAAAAAATTGGGACCCCATTTTTATATTGAAAATCACCAAATATCCTCTCCTACTATGGGTAAAGCAGGAGGCAGTGTCAGACTTTTACTGACTAAAATGAGTTGCTATGATTTAAGTAATATTGTTATTATATCCTATTTCATGTAAATTTCGAATATGGGAGAATTTTTTGGTAATTGTGCTGAGTACACACGAAGTCAGGTCCACAAAGACCTGACTTCGTGTGTACAAAAGAGATAGTGAGATAGTGTTTCAACCACTCCCCCTCTCTCCCCCATTCTAATATATAAAATGCTAGTTAAAATACAAGATATATTTTTAGTTTTAATCGTTATTTCGTACAAAAGAAAAAGCAGCATAAATATTTATTTTATTCTGTTTTTATTATTTGTTGTTATAGCGGCAACGGAAATTAAGATCTTTATATATCACGAAAGTCAGACTACCAAAAACTACACACAAAGATAAATAATTAAAACAAGTAAATAAGTATATGACAAAGAACAAATATCAAGTAAACCATTTTGATTTTCCATCTTTATCTTCCATAAGCATATAAATAAGATAACAAAAAGATAATATAAAATCATTATGTGTAGTCATTATTTTGTTCAGAAACCGTTATCGCAATACATAGAAATGTACTTAGTCTGCGATAACGAATAATCCGTTATGTTTCGTTATGTTATCTGTCGTAAGGAGGTGTCGCGTTGCCCAGTTACTGGGTTCTGATAGGCAGTCGTTCCATGTAAAATATGGGTATTCAGCCGAATCTGAATAGACTGGAAACTGACCCTAAGCTAGTTAGGAAAAGGCCAAAGAGATGATGATTTATGTACATTATATTGCAGCTTGAAAACCCTCGCAGTACTCGGGAGTTAATTATATAAAACCTTCACTACGTTCGGGATTAAAACTTGGTACTTGCGTTGGCAACGGAAAACTGAGTAGAGTTGGGCCTTTACTGACTAAAGCCCACCTGTGTTTCTTCAGTTGCCCTTTGCGTTATCGCAGTCACACTAACTAAAAGCTGGGGTTGTATAAAGGGTGTAAAAAGACCCTTAACGAAAACGAAAACCCCATATTCTACTCATCACTAGTATATATATATATAGTAGGATAGTTTTTTTCTTCTAGACCATACCTGGGAATTCACTGGTTCTGGAGATATTGAAGGTCAAAGTAAAAATTTTTTTTTCGTTTTTTTTTCAAAATCGTTGTCTAAGTATCATTAGTAAACTTTCTTCCGAACAAACATTATCAAAATTATCAATTTTTCATAACAAATTACGCATTCGAAGTGTCAAAAATGCAATGAAAACTAAACACAACGAGCGCCTCACACACACAAGCGTATGGTCGGTTCAACGACCAAGCGTGAGCAGCCGAACGCTCAGCTGATCGAAACTATCATTAATTAATTATTTTTTAAAGATGAAAAAAAAATTTTTTTTCCCAGCAATATTTTTTGGTCTAAGTTACTTAATTACATGTACAGAATGTGTAGTTATCGGCTTTGTGATCGGTCTTTTTACACCCTGTAGAGCAGTAGAAGCCTATTAAGTCAACCTATAAAGTATACCCTTTCAAATAAAAAAAGATTTTTCCAAATCGGTCCACGCGTCTTCGAGAAATCAAGAAATAGATGAAAAAAAATAGAATTGCTAACCTCTTCCTTTTTTGAAACCGGTACAAAACGGAAATACTTTAGCCACAACGTAGCGAAAGATTAATTATCTGTAAACTCAAAACAGCTGTTAAAACGGAAATCAAACGAGAAACTATAACAAAATGATCCATAATCGCACCTTATCAATACTCTGACCTATATGACGTAACGGATTCTTAAAAATAAAATCGTTTAGTCACATTCACGACTCCGTCGGCTCTACACGATAATGGCCGAAGACATACGAATTGTCGAGCGTTCTAAATTTAAACTTTATTTACTAAGCAAATAAGATACCAGTGTTTATACAGTGAGAGTTTATTAGGACTAACATTTGAAAGATGTGTCATTATTCCTTAGTTGAGGCTCTATAGTGCATTCCTGTACCTTCTGCGTAAAAGTTTAAACGTCAGTGACAGTATTTTTTTTTATTAGACTACAGTCGTGTTCTAGACGTTGTACCGAAGATAAAAAAGTGAATTTATCAAGTTTTTCCGTGGAAACGATAAGACATTGAAAGATTATAATTTTTATAATCAATTTGGCGGAGAATTTCACAAAAGGCTGTTGAATCAGTATGTGTGTATTTGAAAAGCGTTGACGCAAATTATAAAACAAACATGGGAATCTATTCATATGTCTACAGACTTTTCGTTATGAAGTACAACATTGTGAAGTGAACCAGTGATAAATAACAATAAAAAAAAATAATTGCGTACCAAAAAAAATAACTGTTATTTTTACCTCTTCAAAAAAAGAACTGTGATTTTGAATACTAGAAAAAAAAAGTGATTTGACATTTGATTGCGCGCCAATTTTGACTTTGACAGTTCGGTTTTTTAGACTCTCGTTCGTAAAGGAGTACTCATGCCATTCTTCCGCAAAAGTGCAGTAAAGAGTAGAAAGGTGCACAGTGAATGTAGTCTATGCATGTGCCGATACTGTATGGCCCTAAGGAGACAAAGAACAACCTGCGACTCGTTGATAAATGTGTCTACATCAGTGCTTAAAAGATATAACTTTTGTTTATACTCATTCAAATACAGACTATTTTTCGATCCTTGAAAGTTATCTAATATTAGTTTTAGATAAAACACAATGGTTGCTGTTGATATTAAGATCAAGAGGGCTTAGTATTTACATATTTCTTATGAGCCCGCGTCACGGGAAATTCCGACAACGTAATGGAAATGGCGACTTATTAACGAATGATTACGCCGAAATATTAACGAAGATAAACGAAGAAATATACGAGAATATATATAATATATATAACAAAAGATAAATCCTAAGGATTGTAAAGATATTTTACGATTCAATATGGATTTGACGGTGGCGAACTATGCGTATGTGCAGCCTCTATTTGCGATGGCGCCATATTTGAGAAGCCCTTTGTACTATCCGGATCCGGTTGAATATCTTAGTAGATATTACAAGTATTATGATGGTAAGGATTTCTTTAGTATGGTACTCCTTTTTAGGTTCTAGTAATTAATTTCTAGATGTACTTCGGAAACACTAAATAAACTAGTGATCTTGGAATTCGTCATTCTCCAAGGGTTTTCTTATCTAGGTTTGGATAGTCTAATATGACTCAATACTTTACATGAAACTACTTCTATCTTCGAAGCCTATCTGAACCCGAAGAATCACCAAACTTAAGTGGCAGTGAGCAAGGTACACAGCTCGTAGAACAAATGGTCGATAGGAATGAAAGGTTCTGCAGTGGCGATCACGTATCGGAAGACGCAGCGTTGAAAGGCCTCTCACCAAGTAGACTGTTGACCTGGTGAGGGTCGCGGGGATTCGATAGATGCGAGACGCACAGGACCAGTCGTTGTGGAAATCTTTAGGCTCCCTAATGTTTTGTGTTTATGTCCAAAAGTGGACGTCTTTCGGCTGAAATGATGATGATGAATTATGACTCTTAAATACAAATCAATAGGTGCCAAATTTCTGAAAAGATTGTTTCGCGAAAAATAAAAAAGAGTACCCTTAATGTTGTCTACAACATTGTACTTTAAATTTCTCCGTTTTAAAATCATATTATACTCAATTACTTTTTACCAAAATTGGCAACCCTACTTGTCCACTGAGCCTTAGATTGGTCAGGATATATCTGCCTGCTTCGGAAGTAAAGGCTTAATGTGACTTAACAGTTTAACTATCCTAATCTAACCACTATCGTAAGATTTGGAGGCACGGCCTACGTTAGAACAACAAAAAAACTCACCATGACACTCAAAACCATAATTATAAGCTTATGATTTAGATTATCATTTAGGGTGTGGCAGTTATGCAGGTTAAATGGCAATGATAAAATATTGTTTAGTAATGATTATTAGCAAAAAATATAAAGGATAGAAGATATCGGATAACTAGGCAACCAAGCAACTGGGCTGCTTTAGATAAATGTCGGATATCCACTGCTTTTCACAATTGTCGAGTCTCGATCGACATACATTTAGCTTTAAAATGTTCCCACTACTGGGACTCAAGCCTTCTCTTTAGGAGAAGGAATGGACCATAATCCACCACGAGGGCCCAGTGCGGATTGGTGGATGTCATATGTCTTCGAAGTTTTGGTTCTAGAACATGCCGGTTTCCTCACGATGTTTTCTTTCATCGTTTTGAGAGTAGTCTTCATGAAATAAATTACACAAAGTAATGCGTCTGACTGGGTTGTAACCCGCGACGTAGTACCCGTAAGTCACGGCTTTTACCACTGGGCCATCACTGCTTTCCGGCAATCCATAATAAATACCTATTTTTCTCCGAAATAACTGTAGAGGTTTGTAAAGAAAGGCATAAAATTCGCACTGTTCGGCGCGCGCATGTTTACCGTGCGTGCGGTTGCACACGGAGTCATCACGAACGGTCGTTACCTGAATCACAGCCATTCACTGATAACGTTTTTAAGCATGATATCATTAATAAGAATATCTAAACTATCTGACTCGACAAATGTTGTTCTGTCATATAAAGAATCAATAATTAAGATTTCGATATCTTGAGTCCCTTTGGTTACATTGTTCCAATTTAGGTAGAGATCTCTATTTTATTTCCAACTCGCACTGGGCCCGCTTGGTCCATCTCCTTACTAGAGAGGAGGCTTTAGTCCCAACAGTGGGAACATTATAAGGCTTTTTTTATGATTCCCCCATCAGAATGATTTCTCCCGCTTTTGGGCGGAGCGGACGGGCGTGTCAGACTCTTACTGACTAAAACCCACCCCGTTCCTTCGTTGCCTTCGATCTGGGGGACACGGTGACAACCTTTCGGATTTTCCGTGTTCCCCAGAGGCTTAAAAGTATCAAAGACGTAACATTTTGATACCTTGGGTTACATTGTTCCAATTTAAGTAGAGGTCTCTATTTGTTTAATAATTTGTGGATTGCGGTCCACTTCCTCGCCTAGAGTGGAGGCATGAGTCCCAACAATGGGGAAATCATAAGGCTGATGCTATGCTATATTTTTTTAAATCATATTAGTGATATCTCAATACAAACTGGACCCACGTTTCAGCCCCTTAGATAATCCAGGTTTTTAGATAATCCTCTCTTAGTGCTCGCCTACGTCATAAGAGGAAACCTTATGCACAATTTCATGCTCCTAGTCCCAGTAGTTTCGGCTGTGCGTTGATGTCAGTCAGTCATTTTCTCCTTTTATATATACATCATCATTCCCAACTATATTGGGGTCGGCTTGCAGTTAAGCAGGATTTAGCTGAATACCAGTATTTTACGAGGAGCGGCTGCCTACCAGACCTCCACAACCCATTAACTGTGGTAACACGGTATTTCATGGCAAGACTGGAGTCAGATTTACTGGCTTCTGACTATCCGTAACGATTGCCAAAGATCTACAAATAACAGCCGGGACCTACGCTTAACGTGCTTTCCGAGGCACGGAGGAAACTCGGTATGTTAAGTCACCCATCCACAGACCATCCTTGGCAAGCGTTGCTTAAACCTCGAAGATCGACCCGTGCGGCTGTTATTATCACAACCCTGTCACCATGGCAATTCTAACTCATAAGGTCACATAAAGGTTCAACGTCATTGCCCAGATAATAAAGAAAAAAAAACCAAAATAAATAAAATGGCGAGTCACCATGATAAACATAGATTTTGGGCTGATAGATAAGATGTTACTTTTAAACCATGAAACTGGATTTTTCTGGTAATAACTGGATTTTTACTAGTTTTATCTATAGTATTTTTTATAGTTGATAGGTAGGCTCGCGTTTGACCAATATCACACCTGATAGTAAGCGTTGATTTTGTTGAAGATGGATCACGCTTGCCTAGAAGTAACCTATTCACTCTTAACTTAAAGATCTCTAGGTAATATCAGAACACAGACTATTACAGGGAATTCTGCTCCTTAATTGTGTGTTCCTGCAACGTTTTATGTGTATGGATAGCGTATTGGATATCCATCGTAAATATACCAACGGTCCGATGATAAAACGGGCTTGGCGGAATTAAAATAAACAAAATAAATATTACTGGTTCAGTAGGTAAATATTAAAAGGAGCACTAATAAAATGAGTACGTTTTTTCTAGGAACAGAGATCCTTTTTAGATGTGCTTATATATTTCTATCTCCTTCTCACAAAATAACTCTAAAACAACCAAAACTACACTTTATCCCCAACAAATAAGGTTGAAAATACTAAAGCCTATACATTTCTCACACCAAACGCCTACGTAATTATAACAAAAAACAAGAAAAATGAACAGTCATTGGCCGACGTATTTTTTAAAGTAACCTTAGATAATATGATAAGCATTTTCTGATAAGATTTGGACACTAAACAGCTCAGTTCTTCACGATATCGCAGTTTTTGACTATTCACCGTGAGTTGGGAATAATTTTTTTATATTTTTGTTTTATAATATATATTTTTTTTTATTATGTATTCAGATCTGTGTAGTATCTTGCCTTAAGTAGTGATGTTCCAATGAGTTGATTTTAGTTTGGTTTTAGTGTTGGTTTTTTTTTTCAAAATGGTGGACATTTTTAAGGATTTAAGGGTAGGTGCGTAATGTAGACGTTGCATGCATATTCGTCTTTTTTAAATTTTGTTTTAATTCAATATGTTATTATTTCATACTAGCTTCTGCCCGTGTAGAAGTAGGTTCCTCTATACAAACTTTGTACCCCTGTTCATCCCTTTAGAGGGCGAATTTTGAAAATCCTCTTCTTTGTGTCTGCCTACGTCATAAAAAGAAACCTTGTGCAAAATGTCTTCAAACTTCTAGTCCCAGTAGTTTCGGTTGTGCGTGATATGCCTGTCAGTCAGATTTTGCCATGCGCACTTATAAAACCAACCAGTGGACTGGAACAGTGATCATTGGCAATTGGTTCCAATTGTGGGACAGTTGAAATGTTTTTATTTCACTTAGGTCTACACGAAGCTTTATAACTTCGTTGTCGAAGAAGATATTTAAAAAAAAATACTTGTTTACTCATGCAAAAAAAAATTGCGTGCAAAAATGGCCCTATAATCTCTACGCAATATTTTTAAGACCAAATCAACGCCATTGCCAAATTGTATGAATGAAAAACAGTTTTATCTAAGTCATCAATAAGACCACTGTCAAGTTGTTGTAAGGTTCGTTCTTTAATCAGAGGCGATGATTTGACAAGTGCAAATTCCAAACTCCAAAAATATGTTGCTAGCTTTTTGATAAAAGTGATGTCAAACAAAAAATCTTTCATGTTTAGAAATAATGAAGTACCGTGTTACCCCAGTTAATGGGTTGTGGAGGTCTGGTAGGCAGTCGCTCCTCGTAAAATACTGGTATTCAGCTAAATCCGGCTTGACTGGAAACCGACCCCAAAATATTTGGGAAAAGGCTAGGCAGATGATGATGGTGTCATAGCTAACGCACACAGAAGCGATGTACTGACAATATCTACACACAGACACACATTCAAAACCAGCGGGGTCATCCTGAAATAGAACAGTTGTATCTATTTTGAAGATAAGACCGTTAACGTGTAAAACTATGAATGACTATGTAAAATTCTTGTAACTTGATGATTCATGGTTTTCATTCATTCATTACCGCCTTGATAGCACAATCTTTTTGGTATCCGCTTTGATATAGATCAAGGAAGTAAATTAATGGTATGTCCTGAGCCTCAAGTCTGCTATTAGAATAGTATCTGAATTGTCGATCATTGGTTTCATAATTGTTGATTTTGACAAGTTTGGTAATCCAAACTCGTTAGATCTCGTAGATCTAATGTGATGTTGTACATCCAAAAGCGTTGGAAGGCCTCCCACAATGTGGATCGACGACCTGGCGTAGGTCGCAGGAATCCGATGGATGCGAGACGCACAGGACCGGTCGCTGTGGCGACGCTTGGGGGTGGCCTATGTCCAGCAGTGGACGTCTTTCGGCTGAGATGATGACGATGACATCCAAAAAACTTTATTTATCAGCCTACCTTATTTACCTTACCTTATTTAGCCTGGCTTATTTACCCCTCCCGAAATTTGTATGGAAAAATGTCAACAATTGTAAACTTAAGCTAAGTTAATGTGGTTGCATCACTAAGTACTACACTCCTAAACCACTTTGCGTCCGTTGCTTCACAGCCACAGGTTCAGTCGAAAACCAGCATCAGGCACTAGTTGTCTGGCTTTCATACTGAACTGGACATTTTTTGGTGCAGCCGTGAGGCACACAACTATTTGTATTTTATCTTTTTTGTTCTACCTTATTTTTCATTTTTTTTTTGTGTCATGAATCCCCGACCGGTCTCATAGGACCGCGCTGTTATTGTTTTCCTATTGTGTCTCGTTTCGCGGGTATGTGATAGGTTAAACAGTTGATTTTCTGTGCCTTGTGCTGTACCAAATAAATTATTTTTCTTTCTTTCTTTCTGATTATTATACTTACGTTGGATATTCGTTTGTTTCAGGCATGTACACGATGCGAATGCTGGACGGTGCCAGTGCGCACCACGCGCCGCATCACAACCACTCCCATATGATGATTACAGGTATGTTGATATGACTTGCGGACGGCGAGCAATGGGTAGCTCGCCGTCTGGTCGTTTTGTAACCGTACTTACCACGCGCGCGCGTTGTTCCCCAGCAGGGTCGATGCCTGCTGGATCCATGCGAATACCCCGAGGCCGGGGTTTTAGTCAGTAGAAGACACGCCCTCCCGCTCAGCCTAGAGCGTGAGTAGGCAATGGATGACTTCACACCTAAAAAAAAGTTTTTTGGAAGATTGGGTTTCGAATTCGGCCAGTTTCGGCAAAACAAAACTGGATTTGGACAGTTTCGGCACAAAAAACCGGTTTCGCCTAGAGTTTCAGTTTCGTCCAAAAAGTAGACTATCATTTTTGGGTAATCGTCGATTTATTCATTTATTTAACCTATCAATACCCGCGAAACGAGACACAATAGTAAGACAATAACAGCGCGGTTCTATGAGACCGGTCGGGGATTCATGAATTAATATTTTATTTACAAAAGTTATAATTATTCAATGAAGTCCTATCATTGTTTTTATTAATGATGATTACTGTACAATTCGATTAAACATTATCTATAGTATTTATCAGTATTGTCTGTCACGTGAAAAATTTAAATATTCTCAAACAAAGTCCAGGGTCATCATTTTGAGGTGCATTAAAATAGATTACAGAAGCACGGAAAACTCTGATTTGATCAATTTACAACCTTATTGCTGACGACATAAAGTTAAAATGTGGTTGCTAATGTCTCAATATAAGCTTTGTAAGGAAAACTCCGATTCGATCAATTTTCAACCTTTTTACCCAAGCCTTAAGGTTAAGGTGATTTTACCTATATTTAGTTTTATCTTGATATATTTTTTTTATGTTTTCTCTTCACCACCCTTGGTTGTCTGGTAGAGAATGCCTAAGGCATTAAGTCCGCCTTTGTACCATTATGTTGCATGAAGTTCAAATTAATAAAACATGGTCGCTATTGGCGAAATACTTACAATAATAGTTATGTACGTATGTAAGAAAAAATCTGATTTGATCAATTTTCAACCTTATTGCTAAAGTCTTAAGTTCAAAATTTGGTTGCTGATACGCTCTCCCGCTCCGCCTAAGAGAGGTAGAAGCCATTCTGATTCCCCACTTGAAAAAAAAAAGCCTCAAAGACTACATTCAAATGCCATAATGTAGTGTGTGTTGTTTCAGAGCGAGACTCAGCTTCCGACAGTGCCGTATCCTCGATGGGATCTGAACGCGTGCCATCTCTGTCCGATGGAGAATGGTGCGACGGGAGCGATTCTGCGCAGGAGTTTCATAGGTGAGAACGCAGTACCTTTTGTTAGGTTATAATAATATTCAACAACTTTCACACAACGCCATCTAGTCCCAAACTATGCAGAGCTTGTGTTATGAGTACTAGACAAATGATCAACATACTTAAGTTTTGCTAAATACATGCATGCCTTGATGCATTAAGTCCGCCTATGTACCACCACTGTACATGAAGTTTAAATAAATAAAGTATACCCAGGCACAGAACAAATGATGATCGTGCTCATCACATAAATATTTGTCTTGTCTGGGAATCGAACCCACAACCTTCAGCATAGTATTTAGGGGCCTCTAGACCAACAGTCCAGTCAAAATATATAAGGTTTATCCATTGGATGCACAGGACCGTTCGTTGTGGCGACACTTGGGGGAGGCCTATGTCCAAAAGTGGACGTCTTTCGCCTGAAATGATAATGATACTGACTTAGCTTTTGCCAGCGACTAGAAATAAGTTTTCTCCAGAGAGATTTTGGACCCTTTTTCATCCCGTTAAGAAAAACCTTCTTATTCTTTGTCCCTATAGATAGTTTTTCCTTTTATATATTAATAGATTTGCCGAGTTGATATAGTCTGTCGGTTTTCCACCAGTAGCATTTTACATTAAATACTTATTCACTGTACACAATAAAATAACTCTTATTCCCTCTGTCATACAGCTCAAAATTCCGGCCATACGACAATTCATTCGGACGAGAACGCGCGGCGCCGCATCAGGCACAGAAGAAACATCACATGTTCGGCAAACGATGCTTCCAGGTGAATATTTGACACACAAAAACACACACGTTTCTATACCTACATTTCACAAACTCTTCTTCTCTCAAAATAAATAATATTTATTTTGCAAGTCGGATTTTACAAACTCTTTTACACGTCATTTTTAGGGTTCCGTAGCCAAAATGGCAAAAACGGAACCCTTATAGTTTCGTCATGTCCGTCTGTCCGTCTGTCCTTCTGTCACAGCCGATTTACTCGGAAACTATAAGTACTACAGTGATGAAATTTGATGGGAATATGTGTTGTATGAACCGCTACAAAATTATGACACTAAATAGTAAAAAAAAGAATTGGGGGTGGGGCCCCCCATACATGTAACTGAGGGATGAAAATTTTTTTTTCGATGTACATACCCGTGTGGGGTATCAATGGAAAGGTCTTTTAAAATGATATAAAGTTTTCTAAAAAACATTTTTCTTAAAGTGAACGGTTTTTGAGATATCAGCTCTCAAAGTCGTAAAAAGTATGTCCCCCCCCCCTCTATTTTTATAACTACGGGGTATAAAATTCTAAAAAAAATAGAGGTGATGCATGCTAATTAACTCTTTCAACGATTTTTGGTTTGATCAAAGTATCTCTTATAGTTTTTGAGATAGGTTGATTTAACTGTAATTTTGGTTAAGTTACATAAAAGAATACATAAAAGTACAAGGCAAAATATCGGGAGAGTTTAGGCTCCATTCACCAGGTGTATAAATTGACATAATAAGTTTATTATATTTGCTGCTACGGAACCCTTTGTGCGCGAGCCCGACTCGCACTTGGCCGGTTTTTTTTTAATCAGTTTATATTAACTAGATGAGGCCGGTGTTTCCTAGCTGACTACTACTACTTGATTTAACTATTCCTTTAACTAAGTTTATTACTAACTCATCTTATACAAGAGTTATTTTAAAACTGGACGAATAATGTCTCTATATTTGTGGGGAACACAGCTTGCACTAAGATTCCCATAACCCCTGAGCCCAAACTATAATTACAGTATATTATAAAACAAATAATCTTCTTCCTGCCCTTATTCCATATTACTTAGGGCCAGTCGACGCAATACGTCCTGTCACACTATCACTAACTCCCTTTCCTTTTGTATCACTCTGTGTGAGGAGTCCTTCATCCATCAACCTTTTTCTTGGCCCCTCTCTATCCGTCTACATGTCTACCCACTTTTTTAGCAACATACAAGAACCACATGCACACATACATTTGTTTTTTATATAATGAGGAACAAATAAACAGTTTTTGTTTCCTTCTTTCGTAGGAGCAGCCCGCTCCGCCCTTGGAGCCAGTCGGCAGACCGGGCGTCGTGAAGTACGAGTGCCCCGAACAGACGTACCATCACGATAGCATGCACATGCATAATGGTAAGATGACCTCTACAACATATTTACTTGTAAAACTTATTGCGATAAGTACGGGCCTGAGTAAGACCATGTTTTCGGTAGATGGCGCTGTACTTAACATTTTAAATTTGTTTTATTTTTAGTGTGTAGGAACATTGTTAAGTCAAAGAAATAGTTTTTGCTGAAATAGGAAACATGCATGAATACCTGTTTGTCAATAGAATATTAACCTATCAATACCCGCGAAACGAGACACAATAGTAAGACAATAACAGCGCGGTCCTATGAGACCGGTCGGAGATTCATGAATTAACTGTAAAAACAATATTTAAATTGGTAGTACGAATTACCGTTTGTTTTTCAATTACAAATATATCTGTCTCTCTCTAAATGAGCTTAGCCAAATAAAATTTAAAAATCTGATTAACGCTCTAACATGATATTAATATAAGTGTATATGTTGTCCAGTAGAGTTCGCTCCGCGGCCGCAGCTGCCGCCGCCGCACGTCACCAACATCCACGGGCCCGCTCTGGACCTCAACACTGCGCACTCCAGCCATGCCTTACTACAGGTAAATGTTATTCTAGTTAAAGGGCTTGTTTCACAATGTCCGAGTAGGCACTACTCACTGAATAAATTAAAAAATTTGACAGAATTTGTATGAAATTATCTGTCAAGTAAGATACTCGAAACTTAATCATAGGTGGTGAAATAGGCCCTAACTGATATAAATGCCTTACTACCAAAAAAAAAAGGAAAAAATAATAATAAATAATAGTAAATATATCTTTTTTTATTGTTATAATTATATAATAACAACACAACACTATTGTTTAATTATATAATAATTAAATAAGTAATAGTGCTGGACTGCGATCCCACCTGATGGTAAGCTGTGATGCAATCGTTGATGGTGAGGTGCACTCGTTTATTAAGAGTCTATTTACTCTAGCCTTTTTCTTCTTAGCGTGTCGTTGGCAAAACTAATCACATACCTTGCCTGGCCCAGTATTCGGCAACAGTCTTGCTGTGGCCAAATACTTTAGCCATGAAGACAGCCAAATTATAATCAGACGGGAAGACTGCATTTAGCAGTAGCTGCTTCAAGCCTAGAGTGAATAGGCTCTTAACCTATCACATACCCACAAAACAAGACACAATAGTAAAACAATAACAGCGCGTTCTCATAGGACCGGTCGGGGATTCATGAATTAATAAACTAGTGCGCCTCAACATCAACGACTGAATCACTGCTTACCATCAGGTGGGATCGCGGTCAAGCATTAGTTTCTTACATTAAAAAATCTAAATCTAAACTTTTAGTTTCAAATTGAGTGTCAGTCTCTAACCATAGTATCTCTCCTCAGAGCAACATCCCCAGCCCGGCGCCGCCTCGCTTCGCATACGCAACACCGGAGCGCGTGCGACACAACCACACCTACAGCGCGCCCTTAGCTGCTGCCGACCAACGACCGGCTGCTGTGAGGGATAAGAGAGGTAGGAACCATTTCAATCCTGCGTTACATCATCCTCATCATCATATCAGCCGAAAGACGTCCACTACTGGACATAGGCCACGACGACCTGTCCTGGGCGTTTCGCATCCATCGGATTCCCGCTACCCTCACTAAATTATCGATTCAAATCCCGTGTTCAGTTTTATTTAAAGCATAAATTATGCGTTCAAATCATAGGAAATTTGTCAAAGTACGTAAGTAACTATTCTTGTTCATACAAAAGTAATCTCTAATTATCGAAAATATGGCCTACAATGAAGTGGGAGAGAGCGGTCTCATGAGACCGGTTGGGTATTGACGAAATGTTCCGATGACGTTTCGCGCGGTCGCATGAGACCGCACGGGGTTTAGAAGGTTAAGAAACGGTATCATTTGCTGTATTCGAAAGACAGCTAAGGACGGACTAGTTCGAATATATCAGAAACTTCAGCTACCTGTGATCTTATATTAAACTCCCAGATACTGATAATATCATGGTTTTGTTACAGTGCGGCGTCTCACCGACGGCAGCATGTCGGACGGCGGGTCCTCGGCGACCAGCAGTGGGCAACATCTCTCCAGAGACGAGAAGAGAGCCAAAGCACTAGGTAAGGACAAAAACTAGTCAGTTATTAATTCCTCGGTTTAAAGTAGCCACTTCTTGGTCGATTTTTGTTGTAATATTGAATTATATTTAATTATAATTTAATAAAAAGTGAGAAGTTTATAAATATCTCTAAAATTGTTCCTCGTTTGTGCCATTATGCAAACTCACATTGTGACATTTGACATAAAGTCACGGAATGTTACATTTATCAAAACTAAATATTTTGTCTAAAATCCTGCATTGTAAAGCTAGTATTGCGCGCAACTGTTGCCCTACAATCGTTCCACTGTTGCTCAACTGTTGCCCCACTATCGCTCAACAATTGCCCAACAATCGGCCAACAGTCGAGCAACTATCGCGCAACTTTCCTAACCCCGTCATCCGGCACACATTAACCTGTCCAAGTGGCCGCAGGCATCCCCCTGGAGGTGCAAGACATCATCAACCTTCCGATGGACGAGTTCAACGAGCGCCTCTCGAAGCACGACCTCAGCGAGGCGCAGCTGTCTCTCATCAGGGACATCAGGCGAAGGGGCAAGAATAAGGTACGTTGTCACGTGGGAATAAGGTTTAAAATACAATGGAGACAAGACAAGACATCATCAACCTTCCGATGGACGAGTTCAACGAGCGCCTCTCGAAGCACGACCTCAGCGAGGCGCAGCTGTCTCTCATCAGGGACATCAGGCGAAGGGGCAAGAATAAGGTACGTTGTCACGTGGGAATAAGGTTTAAAATACAATGGAGACAAGACAAGACATCATCAACCTTCCGATGGACGAGTTCAACGAGCGCCTCTCGAAGCACGACCTCAGCGAGGCGCAGCTGTCTCTCATCAGGGACATCAGGCGAAGGGGCAAGAATAAGGTACGTTGTCACGTGGGAATAAGGTTTAAAATACAATGGAGACAAGACAAGACATCATCAACCTTCCGATGGACGAGTTCAACGAGCGCCTCTCGAAGCACGACCTCAGCGAGGCGCAGCTGTCTCTCATCAGGGACATCAGGCGAAGGGGCAAGAATAAGGTACGTTGTCACGTGGGAATAAGGTTCAAAATACAATGGAGACAAGACAAGACATCATCAACCTTCCGATGGACGAGTTCAACGAGCGCCTCTCGAAGCACGACCTCAGCGAGGCGCAGCTGTCTCTCATCAGGGACATCAGGCGAAGGGGCAAGAATAAGGTACGTTGTCACGTGGGAATAAGGTTTAAAATACAATGGAGACAAGACAAGACATCATCAACCTTCCGATGGACGAGTTCAACGAGCGCCTCTCGAAGCACGACCTCAGCGAGGCGCAGCTGTCTCTCATCAGGGACATCAGGCGAAGGGGCAAGAATAAGGTACGTTGTCACGTGGGAATAAGGTTTAAAATACAATGGAGACAAGACAAGACATCATCAACCTTCCGATGGACGAGTTCAACGAGCGCCTCTCGAAGCACGACCTCAGCGAGGCGCAGCTGTCTCTCATCAGGGACATCAGGCGAAGGGGCAAGAATAAGGTACGTTGTCACGTGGGAATAAGGTGCAATTTGCAATGGCATGTAAGCATTGTCTAAAGTAGGTGCCTGACAATGAAGCGAAAAACACTGTCACCCGTCAACAGAGAGCAGTGGTGGCTCAGTGGTAACTGCCCCGACTTGCAAGTTGTAGGTCGCAGGTTCAAACCCAGTCAGGCGCATTACTTTGTGTAATTTATTTCATCACCACTGCTCTCAAAACGGTGAAGGAAAACATTGTTAGGATACCGGCATGTCCTAGAACCAAAAATTCGAAGACATGTGACATCCGCCAATAGGCACTGGGCCCGCGCGGTGCATTATGGCCCATTCCCTCTCCTAGAGAGGAGACCTGCGTCCCAGCTGTGGGAACAGTATAAGGCCGATAATGCTAAAATACAACATGTAACAAGAATAATGCTCACCCTTCTACCACCCCAATTATAAAATTAAATGTCATGTTTCCATCCCCAGGTGGCAGCACAAAACTGCCGCAAACGCAAACTGGACCAGATCACATCTCTCGCGGACGAAGTGCGCACAGTACGCGACCGCAAGATACGCACTCAACGCGAACACAGCTCACTGATCGCAGAACGGCAACGCGTCAAGGAGCGCTTTGCTGCGCTCTACCGACATGTATTCCAGGTAAATATAAGCTAGCTATAAGCATCTCAGCCGAAAGACGTCCACTGCTGGACATAGGCCTCCCCCAAGCGTCGCCACAACGACCACTCCTGTGCGTCTCGCATCCATCGGATTCCCCCTCACCAGGTCATCAATCCACCTTGTGCAAGGCCTTCCAGCGCTGCGTTTCAGGCTAATATTATAAAATAGAAATACTTTACACCATGTCCTCGTGGAGGCGATCGGCGGCAATAACCACTCGCGCCGGGCCCTGGTACAGGCCATGGTCCGGAGTGAGGAGAAGTGGCAGGCAATCGCCTCCGCGTGCGAAGCAGTAATGCTAGCGAATAAGGCGGCATGCCAGAAGGCATAGCAGCGAGCAATGGGTAGCTCACCGTCCGGCTGTCAGTTCGGACCGAGCCCAAGTCATAGACGGCGCGTAGTGTTCTACGCGCGTCTCAAAAAGATGTCAGCAAACTGTAGGGACCCAGTAGGGTTGAAGCCAACTGTGGCCATGGGTTGTGCGAAAGAATACCCCGGGAACGAAGGCGAGGAAGAAACAGAAGTTGGTTTTAGTCAGTAAAAGTCTGGCATCCCGCTCTGCCCAATGCGGGAGACTACTGGATACCAGGATTTTATATAGAACCACTGTCTATCTGGCCTCCACAACCCAGTAACATGGTAACATAAAATCTCCTGACGAAACTTCGTAATCATTACCCCAAGTATTTTCTAGATGTCGAAAGAGGAGTCCTACCACTTATATCCTGCACATTTATCAACCGTTTACCTCTCTTCCCCAGAACCTGCGCGACCCTGAAGGCAGACCTCTGTCCTCCCAGCAATACTCTCTGCAGCAAGCGGCTGACGGCAATGTGGTGCTCGTGCCCAAGATGCCTCAGCACCAAGGTAAATATAAATATTATTATCTCTTCATATAGCTGAGGACCCTGAGGTCTTGGACCTTTTGAAGGCCCACGAGGAGCCGAAGCCACCAGAGGAGCCTTACTCTTTGAAGGGGAACGTGGTACCAACCGAAGATTATGATTACCAGCCCATATTATCCCACAGCTGGGCAACCGCTTTACTCCATTCTCTTCTTTTCAATTCTACCTATTGCGGCCTTCAATTCCCTCTCCTAGAGAGGAGACCTGAGTCCCAGCAGTGGGAACATTATAAGGCTGATAATGCTAATGCTATTGTGGCATTCCTCACGCCCCAGCCTATTCAGATTCCGATCCCGCTACAGTAGACGTGGGATTGCGAACAGCGAGCAATGGGTAGCTCACCGTCCGGACAAATTGCCAACGACGGGTAGTAATCTACGCGCGGGAATGGGTTTTACTCCATAAAGGTCTGACACGCCCTCCCACTCCGCCTAGAGTGGGAAAAGTCATCGGATGATTTCGCACCCAAAACAAAAACTGCATATCGTAGGGTCTCCACAAGTTGTTCTTCAAGCAATATTAACACTTACGCTTCACAAAACTAAGTTCAAATTTCACATTCCAGACCACCCGATGAACCGCACAAACGATGACGATATGGACAGGAAAGCCAAAAGTTACGATCAGTGACAGTCCGCCGCCTACACCCTGTTCCCGAGGTGGTAACGCACACACAGACACACGTAAAGACTCAACCATGCAATAATTGTTAACCATAGATTAGAGTTTGGACAGAAAAAAATTGTATTTCGATTTATGTGCAAAAAAAAAAGATTTGGTAGTTGTCAAATGTTATTTATTATTGATTCTCATTTCAAAATAGGTATTTTTTTTAATGGCAATGACTAGTGTCATGTTGGGTCAAAATATGTTGTAATGATTCTTAATTTAAATTTTCAAAATCACCTTTATAATGACACCTGTCATATTAATTTTTGACGTTTGACAACTGTCAAAATGCTTGCTAATTTTTTTTTTTGGTCTTCGCGTAGTTCAAGTTTTTATATCACAGTAATATTATCTATGGCATAAAAGTCCGCCTTTTCACGTTGTAACCGAAATGTATGATTTAGTTTTTTTTTATGTAGTTAAAATATTTTGTGTGTGTTATCCCTTTCTTATATCAAAACGTCCTATTTGGGCTTAAATTTTGAACTTATGATAATTTCCAAGCTATCAAGAAAGGCCAGATTTTTAGCAGCTTATGTCGCTGTAATATATATCTTAGTGTAGCTTCTCATTTTACTTCTAAAAGATGAGTAGGCTAGCCGCTAAGTTTTCTAAAAATAACGAAAATAAAAAAAATTGTTTGTGATACAAAAAAAAGAATTCCATTTTGACTTAGTTCTCGATTAGCGATTTTAAAATTCATTCTTTTTTACGTGTTTTTTACAAAATTTACTAAAACAAAAATAATGTATGTATTTCTTTTAAAAAATGTATATTTGATTTGTAGTTAAAATTTAGTTTAATGTGATTTTTGTTTTTATTTTTTGTAAAAAACACGTGATTTACGAAAAAAAACCTATGCCTAGTTTTTTTTTGGGTTTACCAACAAAATTGTTCCAAGCGAAAGTAAGAAAAAAAAAACAAAATATTTACCACAAACGACTGATATCATATAAACCATAGATTTTAATAAAACGATTTAAAAAAAAATCACTGATGTCTATGACATCGTTTTGTTGCAATAAGTAAATTTAGAAGTTTTTGTAAAATATATTTTTTTTCTCTTACATTTAAGTTCGTTTTTATTTAATGTTATGTTTTTTTATAATATTAGTTTTTAAGGATTGTATTTAAAATATCAGCTAAAATGATTGACCAGCAACAATAATAAGTAAATATAACATTAATATAGGTTAAGTTTTTTGCATCAAGAAACTACTTTTTTAACAGGGTAAGAGATTCTTGGACAAACTCTTTTTTTTTAGTATGCTCGCGTTTGACCACTATCTCACCTGATAATAAATAATCTATATCTGGCTATATCTGGTCATACTAGAAAAAAAAAGTTGGATTTAAACTCATAACCTTTCTTTTTTCGGCGTCGGTTAACACAATAGTCTAGTTTACTGCCCTGTTAAAAATGAAGTTTAGAAATCTATCTGAACAATCTTTTATGCTGATAAAATCGAACTGTATGTTTTTATTTGTCATTTCCGTACGAAAAACGGCGAAAATAAAAATATGATATGTGTCAAAATTGATCTGTTTGATTTTTTTTTTGTACAGAAGAAAATACATTTTTTTCTTATACTTACAAAACTAAAGTGTTGTATACTGAATTTTATAGTATCAAGAAACTACAAAAAAGCGATTCACTCTACAACCATTTGCGTCGGCTTTTTCCGACGAGTGTATTCGTGTCCTATTCGCCAAGGTCGTGTGTTAGCGACTGGGTATTCCATCTCGTTTAGCTCTTCAATCCACATAGGTAGGACAAAAGAGCTGACGAGATGCGAGTATTTGGTCGTGGATATGCGACCGTGGCGAAATAAACGCGGGATAGTTTGTCGGATATTTCCGACGTAAGCGGTTCAAAAAAATTTTTAAAAATATATTTTGGAAATCAAACTGCAGTTTTTTTATTTTGTTTTTCTCGCTGCTAACTTTCCATTTTGACAGATATCATAATTATTTTCTTTATAATGTACTACTGTGCATATTATTTTGAATACGAGTACAAAATACTGAAGAAAAAAAAACATTTGCACTTTATCATTAAAAAAAACGAATTACGATTAAACATTAAATGTTTGCTTAAAGAAAAACGGCGTAAAGAGTACATTAACGGGTCACCCATCCCTTACCAAGCCTTGTAGTAATGCTTAACATTTTGTGAATAATCGTAAACGGATATACTTTAATGTAAAATGTAGTTAGTTTTAAAAAGATAAATTAGAGTGACATTCCTGTCCTTTATTTAATTTATTATTATTAAAAAAAAAAACAATATCATATCGTATCTAGACCATTTTTAAATACTGATATTATTATACCTAGCCTATACTGTCCCACTGCTGGGCAAAGGCTGATATATTTTCTCAAAATCAAATGACATACATTATACACAAATATGTCGATTTACTTACTTAAAAAAAAGAAACACTAAAATCATTTTTTTTTATATTGAATGCTCGATACAATAATGAAATAAACGAAAAAAAGAGATTTATCTTTTTAAAATAACTACGTTTTAATCTGTAAATTTAAGCATACTTATTGTAATATTTTTTTAGAGACAACAAAATCTAAACTCAGGAATCCAACCTTTACACAACTTGTAATATAAAAAAACCAACCATTGTTGTCTTTGAAAAGAAAAATAAACAAACTAAAACTAACTATGGTGCATATTTTTTTTATAAAAAAAGTAGCGCATAGACTATCGCTTTTAAAAAAAAAACAATGAAATAAAACTATAAAAAAATATTTATTCGAATAGGGTGGTGTTGCCAGATGGCATTGTATTTATTAAAAAAAATATTTAATTTAAAATAACGTACGCCTTTACAAAGTTAAGTATTTGAGTATTATGTTAGTTATTTTTGTTAAGGAGTACTTTTTAAATTAAGTATTTCTATAAACGTGGGGCGTAGTGGCTGTAAACCTGTATACAGTGGTCATTATTGATAGATCTATGATGTTAAAAACTACAGTACCGTTAAAATATGTTGACCACTCTGAAGTTAGGCGTTCCGAACTATGTTCATACTCTAGAAAGTACATACTACCTTCACCTATGACGTTGACATTGATGTCTAACTAATGTCATTAACAATAAGCGTTTTGACAGGTGCCTGGACCTGACGCTTTAGTGCTGAAACCTGGTGAACGTCATTTTAGTAAATCCTCAATACATATAAATGAAATATTTTCTGTCATACCTCCGTTATTATTGATATACATTAAGTATTTTCACGTAAATTATATATTTTTTATGATTTATAAAATTTTCTTTTCATATACATAAAAAGTAAATCGTTTACCAATAAGACCACTGTATACAGGATTTAAATAAAAAATTCTTTAAGTTAAGCAACTTAAGTTATTAGGCAACGGGTAGAGCATTTTTAACTTAAGTTTGATAAAAAAATAAATACTTTTACCAAGCTGTATGCGAAATGGCTGTGGGTTATTCTGTAAAATTGCTGGTGAATTTAGATAATTTTATCAGTCATGTTTATTCTTTTATCTGGCCTATTTTTAAAAAAAATTGCCTAAAAAACTTGCATATGCAAGAAAAGTATTACGAATCGACGTATCTTTGTCTGGCAAGCAAGTATCTTTTGGATTATTCGCACTAAAAAAGGAGTTTCTCTTTGAATTGTACCTTATGGGTAACTGAAGGAACACGGGTGGATTTTAATCAGTTAAAGTCTGACACTCCATCTTGCATTAAAAAAAATGGATAATCCTTTACAATTTTTTTCTTTTTGTTGAAATAAGCATGACTGAAAATTATCCTCACCCTGTATAATGATAGCTTTTTTATGATTTATCTAAGAATTTCATTATGAAGCTTTTTTTGCCTAAAGTTGTTTTAAAATATTAAATGATGGATGTTTAGAATGGTTTCCACAAACTTAGGAAATAATAGAAAATAATCTAACGGTATAGGTTTTGCTAACATGTTATCATGAGCTGAAAACCCGTTGAAAAAATCAAAAAGGGCCAGTACATAACAAGAACAAAAGCTAGATTTTTTTTACACGACAAATATAAAAATCACGGAATTAAGACAATTGCCATTGAACTCCACATTTTAATATTCTAAACCAAACTTTAAATAACTCTTTACACTTAAAAATAGTTGCAAAATAAATGTATTGATTTCACTACTAAAATCTTGCCAACAAATGTAAGAATATGCAAGAAAGCGTCAAATAGAGCAAAACAATCTTGCATATAAATGTTACCATATTGCATTATGAAATGTAGACGTTTTCTTGCATATTCTTGCGTCATGCAAGAGCCTGTAAATAGCAACTGGTTTATATCTTAACGCCAGAAAATCTGTTGTAAAAAAAACTAGATGTAATGTATTTTTTATTTTAACTTTATATTTAAGATAAGTAAGGTAACATTAAATGATAAGAAATAATATAAAAAACACGAAATTCTATATTTGGTTTTATTTTATCTACGATCCTATTGATGGGTTGATTCCCGGGTTGAGTAAAAAGCACAATTGAGTGGGCCTACTGTCCACGAATGCGCTTGGTATACGCCAAGCTGCGGGAAGCTTGTATACAAAACTATGAAACTCTGTCGAGTCTTAACGACAGTTTCATATACAGCGTCTATGAAGCTACGCATCCGAGGACAGTAGTAGGCCTTACTCTGTAGCAAGGAGATTGGATGTTGGTACTGTTGGTATTGTGATACCTTCGTTTTTTAGTGCGCACGTGACGACGCAGCGTTGGTCCTGCGCCCAATCAATCCTCGATAGAGCCCTAAATAGCCTTTTAAACGTCCGGTACAACTTCTTTAAACAAAAGGGCCTGACCTTTTTACAAATCTTATTACCTAAAGAAATAACGAAAAAAAAAAAGAAAAAAAGGAATAGCGAATTTGTATGTAAAATTGCCTTTGATTTTAGAATCGTACATTATTGATTTTTTATAAAAAGCCCGCTCACTAGGGCCAACGCCTGCTGGGCCATGGGGACGTCATAAAAAAGAAATCCGTGGTAATAGAAGTCAAAGAGCAACCAAAGAAACATAGGTGAAAGTCAAATACGCCCTCTCGCTCCACACAGAGCGGGAGAAGACATTAAATTATTTACAAAGTAGCGGGAGAAGGCATTGAATGATTTACAAATTCCCAAAAAAATACTACTAGAAACAAAAAGTTTTTGTAAATCTTACCCGGCTCGGATAGTTCAAAGATAAAAGACTAAATGTAATAAAATAGGTGTGACATGATTCTTCAAACACACCACCCACTATTTCTGCTTGTGGGTGCTGGAGCTCTGCGCATCTACAGAATCGACAATCTTGGGCGCGTCTACAACCGTATTATGGAAGATAAATAATACTACCACGATGACACCAAAATTGTCTAAAATTATATCGATACCTTTGGGTAGAAAGGTCGTATAAACCAAAACCCGACTTTTCAGTAGAGCCGAAAAACTATTTTATTTTTACAAAAAAAATCATAACTTTTTTGCTTTTGAAGTTATAAAAAAATTATCTATGAGAAAGGTTCTTACAATTTGCAAATGAAAAAGGTTAAATCATCAAAACCTGTCTATCTTCTTTAGTTTCAAAGTTAGCATGCATTTACGTCTAAGAAAAAATCAATTCTTGGTTTATACACCCCATGAAAATGTGCTTTGAAAAACCTGTGTGGGTCGTATATCCATTTTTGGTAAGCTTAAGGTCACATTTAATGTCGTAAAAACCCAAATTTATGTAATTTTTTTGTATTAAAAACCATTTATAATCATAGATCAATTGAATTCTGACTAATAAACAAGGGCGTCGCCAGCTTATGACAAAGGGGGGGGCAATGGGGCAATATATTATGGATGATAAAAAATATGAACGCCAAGAGCATGAAGCATTACACTTTGGAAGTCTTTGCCTCGATGACGATTTTCTTTTTTCAAGTGGGGAATCATCAGCCACCCTGAGATCCCGCCGGAACTCTGTCCGCCATATTCCGACTTGTCGCGGCAGCGGAGTTTCGCCTCGGCGTTGCATCTCCACGTGCAAATTGTGCATGCGTACAAGGACTGTTGCCTCCAGATTTCACGGTGGCTGGCCAGCAAGGAGACTCGCTGCTTCGCGAGAGATCGTGCAGTATCCCCACACCATCCGAATGGCCATGACCCTCTGGCAAGCGTTCAGTTTGGCCGCCGGTCGCTTACCCAGCGACGGTGCTCAAACCGGCGCTCCATAAAGGGCCATGGATCGAACGATCCCCGCGTAGAGACTCCGGCCAGGGGCGTCTGGACCCCCTAGGTTAGGCAGGAGCCGCTTCAGAGCAGCCCCACTTCTGTCCAGTTTGGGAGCTCTATTTTGGATTATTGGTTTTAGGGCAATATACCAGCACTTACAATTAATACAGTCCACAAATCTACGCCCAACCCCAACAAGAGCCAGACGTCGAAAATGCTCCTTGGAAGTCTACCGTAGCGCGGTCCGAAGGCCATGAAAGCACATGGCCTCGGACTTGTGCAATGCCACCTTGAGTCCCAATTGCTGGATACTGTCTACGACTGTCGAAACCCCGCGTGTCGCTGTTTCGGCCGCCGCCTGGTACGACTCTCCCCGCGCCAGGACCATTGTGTCGACCACGCTGATCCCGTCAGGAAGGTCGCCGCGCAGCACGTAGTCGTATCCGATGTTCCACAGGGGCGGTCCTAGTACCGATCCCTGCGGAACACCGCACGACATCTCTCACTCTCTCCATGGTGACCGGGGTAGATGATGAACCTATCCGACAGGTCGGCCACGCAACTTAGGTAGGTGGGCACCTCATGGTGCCGAAGTGCGCCTTCGATGCTACTCCAGGGACTTCAAGGAAGGTGATAATTGAATCTTAGTATGGTATTACTAAAGATCTCTTCCAGTATTCTGAAGGGCTTTCTGCTGAATAATTGTTTCTATGACGTTGTTTCCCCCGTAAATCGCGGCATTGATGTAATGTCCAACTCCAGTCCGACTTTCTTCGCAACAGTAGTAGCTTCCTTTATAATTTCTTGCAGTATAAAATATAGCAGCATAAGTATAATTTCTGCATTTATGAATAGTTAAGGAAGTTAATTGCTCGGACTTTGGTCACTTTACGACTAGCTACATTTGATCTCTAGGGGGGGGCAGCTGCCCCCCCCTGCCCCCCCTTGGCGACGCCCTTGCTAATAAATAATCCTGTTACTCATAGAATTAGTAAGAACTCAACTATTATTAGTCTAATATCCAATAATGGTCGATTCAAATAAAATAAAACTACCTGAACCAACATTTATTAAGTATTATAATACCTTCTAATCAATGATATCAGTCCGGTACCTGTCTATCGCAGCTCGTTCTTCTGCTTGTCGCTGCGCGCAAAATGCGAGCCTTGCGTGTTGGTCGTAAAGTTTTTCTTGCCCTTATTCCATATTACTTGGGGTCGGTGCATCACGTTTTCTTCTTCCATTCTGTCCTGTCGTCCATCACACTATCACTATGGTCTATCGGTTTAGGTAGTTAACTAAAGGTAAACAATCTTGGTATTTCTTTTTATATTTAAGAGGTCGTATATAATATACAAAAAGATTATTTAAATTTAGTTTATCAGCTAACATCGATTTAGGTAAATACCTAGTTGCAAAGATTTTTACATACAATTTATAGACAACTTTTAGATAAAAAGACATGCCAAGATTGTTTACCTTAAGTTAACTACCTAAACCGATAGACCATAACTTCCTTTTCTTTCTTATCGGTCCTTACGCAATCCATCCATCTTTTCTTTGGCCTCCCTCTCCCTCTCCATCCATCCAAATGTAAATTCAGAACTCTTTTAGTAACATGCGTTTCATCCCTCCTCTTCACATGACCATACCGAAACCAACGATTTCCTTCCACCTTTTCAGTCACTGGCGCCACTTTGAAACTTCCCCTTATACACTTATTTCTCACTTTGTCCATTCTTGTCACACCACACATCCATCTCAACATTCTCATCTCCGCTACATGCAATCTTTTTTCATCCATCTTTTTCACAGCCCAACATTCCGATCCATACAGTATGACAGGTCTTATCACGGACTTGTAGATTGCACCCTTCAACTTCATGCATCCGTGGATCACAAGTTGTTCCCGTGACCTGTCGCCATTTCATCCATCCTGCGTTGATTGGATGTGTTATGTCCCGGTCTACCTCACCATTTCCTTGGCCAAGCGACCCGAGGTACCGAATGTCGGAACAAATCGGTATGAATGTCCTAGCGAGGGCTAAAGGCGAAGGATTGGAGGGACCGCCGAAATCGCAGAACAATTACTCTGTTTTGGTTCTACTCAATTTCTCGCCAACACTCTCCAGCCTATGCCGCCACGCCTCCAATTTGCTCTGGACCTCTAGGTCACTCTCGGCAATCAGCACAATATCATCGGCAAACAGCATACACCAGGGGGCCTCTTCCTGAATATCTAACGTCAAAGCATCCATTATCAGCAGGGAAAGTTAAGGGCTGAGAACCGACCCCTGATGTAGGCCGACCGCCTCATTCTAACTGCCACTGGTGCCCACTGTAGACCGGACTTGGGTACTACACCGACTGTACATCGCTCGGATCAACTGCACATACTTCCCAGGCACACCTTTCTCCTTAAGGGCCCACAACAGAACCTCACGATGTGCCTGGTCGTATGTCTTTTCGAGGTCAATTAATACCATGTGCAAGTTTTTATGTGCACCTCTGTATTTCTTGTACAGCTGGCGTATAGCGAAAATAGCATCCGTTGTACCCCGACCAGACATAAAACTGAATTGCTTCTGTGAAATTTCACTCTTATATCTCAACCGCCTTTCAATACTTCTTCCTCCCAGACTTTCATAGTATGTGACATTAGCTTTATTCCTCTATAATTGTTGTACTCAAGAAAAAGATTTAAAGATGGGCACTAAAGAACTTTTGCACCAATCATCAGGTATGAATTCTTCTTTCAACAACTTATTGAAGAACATCGCTAACTACATCCGTCCATCCACTCGCAGTAACTTCCACACTTCAACTAGTATTCCAAACTGGGCCAATGGCCTTACCATTCTTCATTCCATTTACTGCTATTCTGACTTCAACCATACTAACCATTCTCACTAACCCCACATTTTCTGGTTTACTTTCTAAAATCCCACTCCAATCATTTTCCTTATTCATTAGTCTTTCAAAATATTTCTTCCACCTCTCTTTGATTTTTTCATCATCTGATAGAACCAGTCCAGGTTCATTCCTTACACATTTTACGTGACAAACATCCTAAAGTAAAGTGCGACTTGCAATTATCGTGGTTTATACACCAAACGTTGCGAACTATCTTTGGATTTACGACGTCGATTTTAACCTGGGTTTAAGTAATGCATTTAACACTTTAGGGCGTATAAACCATTTACAATTAATGCATTTAATACTATAGGTCGTATAAACCATTTACAATTAATGCATTTAACACTTTAGGGCGTATAAACCATTTACAATTAACGACTATTTTTACACCCTCCGTTAAAATAAATTATGGTCATTACGTCATAACAAAATTACAAAAAAATAATATTTGGCTTTTACATTGAAAATTTACCTTTTTTAAGAGGCTATGACCGAAAATTTCTGGGTCGTATTAACCATTTTTGAGCGAATTTCTGCATTTCGTATATACAGATCGATAGAGAAAAAAATTCTGAGAAAAATGGTATATTTAACTCGATTTGGCCAAAATGGTTTATACGACCTTTCTACCCAAAGGTAGCGATATGTAATTAATAGTAGGTACTTTAAAGGTATTCAGAACAGAGTGTTAGGTCCCGCAAACTTTCGTAGAAAAGGGAGGATCCTCCGACCAGATTGAAGATTAGTCTGGTTTGGGCAACCGCCCGCGAGATGATTTTAGGCTGTTGTATATGGTCAAATTGGAAGGGCCTTTCAATGCGCGATGTAGGGTTTCGTAATTTCATATATGAGACCATAGATGTCGCGACAGTGCCAAGTATGTTCCAAAACTTGGCCCTGGTTTAATCTTTTTTGTAAAGGCGTAGCGTGAACTAATTTAGAGTGGGAGAAGGCGCAAGCGAGAATATGTCTTGAAAACGACGCAGCGACTGTCGCAACCCAATGTTTGACTACATCGTCGCTTACCATCAGGTGAAATAGTGGTCAAACACGACCCTATCAATTATATAAAAAATCCTGGAGGTGTCTTTGGGTGCGGGGGGGCCGCTTCGCCCACGCCTACCTACGCTGCTTTTTCTTCGCCCCTCTAAGAACCGGTCCCTGTGCCTGGGCACCCTTGTTACTGCCCTAGTTACGGCACTGCTCCTCGGTAGCGTTGGATAGGTACTGTTCCATCGGACTAATAGAGCTACATCTGGCCGCATCGAATTGCCTTTTCTTACGCTTTACCCTATTCTGTCACTTAGTACTTTTGTATTAGAAGAAAAAACAATTTATTGTTTAAATTCAATAAAGTTGTATGTCCGATTTTAGATAATACTGTATACTGTTATTTAAATAAAGCCTACTGTCCACGGTCATGTACTTCGTCATTATACGCTTGGTGTTCGCCTGCTTGAAGCTTACATACATCATCATCACAGCCGTACGACGACATTGCTGACATAGGCCTCCTCTAAGCGTTGCCACAGCGACCGGTCCTGTGCGTCTCGCATCCATCGGATTCCCGCGACCCTCATCAGGTCATTGGTCCACCTTGTGGGCCTTATTGAGCTTACATACAAAACTATTAAAACTGTTGACAAAGCGACAACGTCGTGCCATCGTGTCGTTGCTATGACAATGACGAATGCGCGTCTGTGAAGCTACGCGTCTGAACAGAAGGCCTTAATAAAGCTCCCATAAACTACAATCAAATAAACAAAAGATATTAACTTAAGTTACGTTATAGCTAAGTACATCTTAAGAAAACGTGTAACAAGAATCAATATTGTGTGAAACACCCTTTATATGTACCGTAATTGTTTTATGACTGTCATAAAACTCGAAAATTTTGAAACGCACATAAGCGCCGAGCCGCACTTGAGCAAACTGTTGAACGACGCACGCACTAATGCGGCCAGCCGCACTGAGTGAACTTTTTTCAAACGCACATGACACACACTTACACTACTTTTTGGTGTACAATAAAGTTTATTCTATTTTATGTGCGTTTATAGCACCACACGAAATAAGAGTTTTTTTAGCATTTGCATAAAGTTCGCTAATAATTCAGCATTGAATGCGATAAGTGGCATCTAGTGAGAAAAAGGAGCCGTGGTTTCCACCCAGGATACGTTCATAGGAGACTGTTCTTTAATTTTTAAGTAATCGCTAACTCCATTCATACATTTTTTTAAATCTACTCATGTCAGTCAATCGGCCTTGTAATTTTCCCACTGTTGGGACTCGGGCCTCCTATCTAGGGGAGGGTCGTAATCTATCACGCGGGCCCAGTGCGGATTGGAAGCCTTTACATGTCTTAGAATTTTTGATTCTAAGACATGTCGGTTTTCTCACGATGTTTTCCTTCACCGTTTTGAGAGCAGCGGTGATTGAATAAGTTACATAAAGTAATATGCCTGTCTGGAATTAAAACCGTGACCTACAACTTGTAAGTCGAGGCAGCTACCACTGGGCCAACACTGCTTATCAGTCAGAAAGAGAAAATGAATAAGCTACAAGAGCATGAGTATACGGCAACTATATCTGTAATACGATACACGGTGGACATAACACCCACACGTACAAAGCGTTTTGGGAACACATTTATTGTATGTACAGCTAAGCAGTGGAATTCCCTGTCGGAGTCTGTGTTTACTGATAGCTACAACCTAGGGGTCTTTAGGACCCTGTTCAGATGAGGCGTATTACGCACGAGTCCACTCGCGCGATTCAATTTTTGAATGAGGAAACGCGCGTAGGCATCTGGACGAGATATATGTAGGTCTAGTATCTCGGATACGCGCGAGTGGACGTAAAACGCGTCATCTGGACAGGCTCTAAGAAAGGTTGACTAGGTGGTGTGTGTGTCGGTACTCACTGGGTAGGTAGCAGGTGAATGAAAGTCCTTGTAGTTCTCCAGGGGTATAATTTGCATACACAACACAACAACGCTATATAGTTTGAAGGCGCAATAAGCCAAGCACAATCACCAGGAAACTTAGTTTATAGGTACTCTTTGTTAAGCGGCGGTAAGTTACAGCGGGTAGACGCGATTACACACAATGTTTTATCGGCGCGGGCGCACGTATGTTCCTCTAGCTGCGTAGATCGTGACTAGCGAGAAACGAATACAGTACCGCGGCGGAAGAATCTAAGCAATCTGAGGGTAGATTGAATTAGATCGCCGGCGCGTCATCGATTAGGTATGCGTGTGTCCAATGTGTCACGTCAATGTTCGTGTTTAGTGTTACTGACTGTGTGTCCGTCTCCGTTTGATGTGAGAATAAATAAATAAATATATGTATGTGTAAATGGGTTGTGGAGGTCTGGTAGGCAGCCGCTCCTCGTAAAATACTGGTATTCAGCTAAATCCGGCTTGACTGGAAGCCGACCCTAATATAGTTGGGAAAAGGCTAGGCAGATGATGATGATGGATGATGTATGTGTAAATAGATACAATAGATGTTGGTGATTTGTATATGTTTATTGTTTTCGTCTAATTGTACTTCATTCGCAAAAATCCCACTAAAACTCTACCGTCACTTGTCAAATACCAAGATATATATGTATATTCGGGATATTAGCAAGCAGCTAGTCGACTCTTCACGTGACCAGAGGGCTGGGCTGTTTTTCGGCCAATGAATCAGCATTGCCATCCAACGTGGTAATGCTGCCAGCGTTCTGGTCACTATTCCTATTGACATCGACGTGGATGAGTTTTTTGATGCCCAGTAAATCCCTTTTTATTTTTGTATATATATAGGTTTGTATCTTTAGTTTGTATATATCTATTAAGTCATTTTTTAGTTTAATATGTAAATATAATTTATAAACTGTTATGTAAATACCAAGTGTTCTTTTTTTGAATTTTTATGAGCTGGTCACTTGGGCCTTTAAGGCAAGAAGTGATATTCAAATTAAATGGGGAGCCTACTGACGCCGTGTATTTTGAAAGTTGTAGAACTGTCTCAATCATTACAAAAGTTATGTCAAAGAGTGTTTATTAAGATATCTAGGCTATAGTCCGTTTAATGAAAGCGCGACCTGAGAAAAAGAGGTTAAATAAAAAAATGTTGAATGCGTTACTAACACAGTAAGAGAATCATGTTTTGATATTTGATAATTTTTTTATTTACTACAGTTGCCGCTGAACAATGTTGCCAATTTAATTAAAAAGAAAAACTTCAGGTTGCGCTTTCATTAGGCGCACTCTACTTTGCGCCATCGTCGGCCACATCATCGCTTACCATCAGGTTAGATTGTGGTCGAACTGGTTTTTGTGTTAATATTCAACTATTTCACCAAAAAAACTTACTCTTCTGAGACACTTGGGAAAATAAAAAACAAAACATTGCATTATTGTCATTTTAATACACAAAAAAAAATCATAATTGTACGTACATTACATTATAACTTACACATACTTTCGAGATGCATTCACAAAGTCTAGTAAAATATAGAGTAGTTGACCGTTTTGACTTAAGATTAATCATAATATAAAGACTATTTTTTAATCCCTGATACTAAATTGACACAGGCAAATATCAAACTTACAATAATAATGACGTCAGTTCTTTTGTATTGTGACAAGTGTGACAACTCACGGAATGTCATTTTAGTCTCAGAGATTGAAAAATAGACTACATACTTCACCATTTATGTTTTTTATTATAATAGAAGCGAGCCTACCACCATCTTAATAATCATCATCATCATCTTCCTGCCTTTATCCCATATTACTTGGGGTCAGCGCAACCCGTTTTTTTCTTTCATTCTGTCCTGTCACCCGTCACGCTATCGCTAATCACCGTCTAAAGACACCAATCCAATTACCTAACCAATCTAGGCTGACGAATTTCAGATTAAATACCCTAAAACTTCACACGATCCTGGATTTATACTCAAGACTTTTAGGGGCCTCGCGCACGGGGACTTTTTAAAGCGATGCAGTAGCGCGACTGACGCGCGTTCGCATCGATACAGTCGCGAAGCAAACGCGCTACAGTAGCACAAAAATTAAGATTTTGTATGTAGATTGTTTTTCATTCACGCGCTACCCTCCCTCCGTCCTCTCCCCGTCGTCGTATGACACTGTCGCGCCTTAACAGCGCTACAGACGCGATGCAGTAGCGCGTTAGTAGCGCTGCTGACGCGCGTTTCAAATGTGACTGTAGCGCGTTAGTAGCTACAAAAAGTCGCTGTGGGCGAGGGCCCTTAGGTGGAAGCGCCAAAATAGCCCGCGAAATTCAACTCAAGTTTTTTGCCGTTTCTACCTCAGTGTCATGTTGTATCTAGATTAAAATGTGATTGGCGGCCGAAACACGTTTATTATAGCATAGCATAATCAGCCTTACAACGTTCCCACTGCTGGGACTCAGGCCTCCTCTCTAGGAGAGGGAATTACCTAGGCAAAAGTTTGGGGTTTGTGCGAATGAACGGATTTGGATGAAATTTGGTACATGGATAGACAATGCCCTGGAAAAAAATCCTATATTCTGACGTAAGATCTTTTTATCCCGGGAGTATGTTCCCATGAGATAATTTTCGATCTACATGCAGGTGAAACCGCTGGCAAAAACCAATCTAAACTAATATTATTAAGAGGAAAGATTAAATTTTGTGTTTTTATGTTACGATTTAACTCAAAAACTACTTGACCTATTTCAAAACTTCTTTCACCATTAGAAAGCTACATCTTCACTGAGGAACATAGCGTCGTTGTCAATCCAAAACCTGCTATGTGCAAAAAGTATACTTTTGAGATATTGACAAAAGAAGTTTTCCTCAAGTTTTAGCTGCTGCACATTTTATTCTGAGGCCATAGTTCCACAACTAATGGTCATAAGCACATAGTAGTTCTTTTATATGAGAAATAAGGCAATGACCTATAATCTGTCGTCAAAATCTTGAAATCCCAAAAAACGGCACATAGCAGATTTTGGTTTGACAACGACGATAGGCTATATTTATTTTAGACTTTCACAGAGGCGAAGACGCTAGCAAAAACTAGTTTTAGTCTAAAATCAGTCAACTACTCTAATACAAACATTCTATTATTCTTAATAACATTGTACTTTTCATTTTACTACATAGAACTAATTTAAACGGCTGTTCCACGAAGTCCATAGGGGCAAATCAGCGATTTAAACTCATAATAAAAACCTAAAAAGAAAAAAAAACATCTATTGTCTGTTTTTTATACCTCGAGACTAAAATGACATTATAACACAAAAGAACTGGCATCATTCGTACAGTAATTTTGACATTACCCGTGTCAATTTAGTCTTAGGTTATAAAAAACAGACGAGAGACGAGACAAGTTTTTTTTTCAAGTGGGGAATCTCCAGAATGACTTCTCCCGCTCTTGGGCGAGCGGGGCGGCGTGTCAAACTTTTACTGACTAAACGAACTTGAAAGGAAGTTCTGTGCATTTTCTCAAAATGGGATTTTCTCTCCCTAAATTCAAAGATTTTTCACCCCCCTTGGAAGTACTAATTTACTCATCTGAACACAGACTAATTTCAAGTCTATACTAAAAATACAAGCCGTTTAGATTATCTATAATCTATTTACTATAAGATTGGAAAACAAAAGAAACTTGTGTTACTGTCCGTTCAACCGATTTTGACTTCCATTCCGTAGACATAAGGTTGACATTAAAAGCAAAAAAGTGGTTTAAATACCAACTATTTACTGCAGCCGTCATTAGTCATGTCACCAACGCAATAAAAGTCAAAATCGGTTGAACAGACGGTAAAGCAAGTTTCCTTAAATTTCTAATCTTATAGTAAATAGAGTATAATATATTTGAATTGAAAATTTGACATAGCACACCAAATACCACTAAAAATACACAAACGTAAAGTAGACTTTAGATTTATGTATTTTAAGTTGATTTTCGATTGTCATTTTTTTATTGGAAACGTCTTAAACCTAAAAAAAAACGATGAAAAATTTTCCCGGCAAGAAGCCGACGAAAAATTCCACTACTGGTCCAGAATCATTTACTCATCATCTGCCTAGCCATTTCCCAACTATATTGGGGTCGGCTTCCAGTCAAACCGGATTTAGCTGAATACCAGTATTTTACGAGGAGCGGCTGCCTACCAGACCTCCACAACCCATTAACTGGGTTAACACGGTATTTCATGGCAAGACTGGAGTCAGATTTACTGGCTTCTGACTATCCGTAACGACTGCCAAAGATCTCCAAATGACAGCCGGGACCAACGGCTTTACGTGCTTTCCGAGGCACGGAGGAAACTCGTTATATTAAGATAGTCACCCATCCACAGACCAACCTAGGCAAGCGTTGCTTAACCTTGAAGATCAACCTGTGCGGCTGTTATTATCTAGCCACGAGCTCCTCATCAGTCCAGAATCATTTACTACATCTATGATATTCGTTTGTGCGTCGATCTCTAACACCAATATGTATATCGTCTGTTTTTTACGCCCTGAGACTAAATTGACACAGGTAATGTCAAACTTTCTATAGGAATGATGCCGTTTCTTTTATGTTGTAATGTCATTTAAAAACTAAAAGTAACTACTTTTTTAGGCATCTACTATCTCAAATTCTCAATTCAAACACAGTTACCGCACATTACTGTTAAAATACCCGTTTACCCAGCAAATGTAGCGTGTTCCCATTAATGGTGTCTCTTGTGCGCTTGCTGTGGCTTCGGGGAGTGCTCGCGTCTTCTCTTGCGTCGTGTGGGCGTCGAGTCCACGAGACCCGCGTGCGCCTGAGCTGCGAGTAACATGCCTAGCTGACCTAGTGCCTGGAAATGGGAGAATTAACAAATTAAATACACATAAGATCATCATCTACATAGCCTTTTCCCAACTATATTGGGGTCAGCTTCCAGTCAAGCCGGATTTAGCTGAATACCAGTATTTTACAAGGAGCGGCTGCCTTCCAGACCTCCACAACCCATAAACTGGGGTAACATGGTACTTCATGGCAAAACTGGAGTCAGATTTACTGGCTTCTGACTACCCGTAACGACTGACAAAGATCTACAAATGACAGCCGGGACCTACGGCTTAGCGTGTTTTCCGAGGCACGGAGTAAACTTGGTATGTTAAGATGATCACCCATGCACAGACCAAGCTTGGCAAGCGTTGCTTAACCTTGAAGATCGACCCGTGCGGTTGTTATTATCTAGCCACGAGCTCCTGCTAAGTCCTCCTAAGTCGCTACTAATATCATAAAAATGTTATGAATGTAAATAATTGGTACCTCGCTATGCATCTCCTTAGCCATTGTATAGACGCTGTGTTCACTGCTATTGTACATCAATGCGTTTGAAAGCATCAGTAGAATGTCTCGCTGAAATTGAGCCGTTGTTCTGAAAACCAAATAAAATACATATTTATATTATGTAATTATCAGTGATAGGAATAGGTAGTGCCTATTTGCCTAAACTTCGAAGAACAGAGACAAGAAACGGAGACTTCCTGAGTACTAAATTTTTTCCGAGACTCCCGAAATTTCGAGACAACATTTAAAATACATTGAAAAAATTGTTATTGGGAATAAGTAATTCGTCTATATTTACCTTAAGTTTGCGACTATCATAATAAATAATATACACAGTCGTTACAACCACAAGATTTTCAGAATTTTTTTTTGGAGAACATTTTGTAAATGGCTTGGTGATCGTAGTAGGTATTACTTATTCCAAATACCAATTTTTTAAAATGTATTTATGTGTTGTCTCGAAATTTCGGGAAAGATGTCTCGGAAAAAAAAATATTCCTAAGGAAGTCTCCGTTTCTTGTGTCTGTTCTTCGAAGTTTAGGCAAATAGGCACTACCTATTCCTATCACTGGTAATTATACATAAACATTAGCTCGAAATGGCAAGGTTGAGATGTCGTGTCGCTGCCGCTTCATCGAAAGAGTTTCACGCAGGCGGCGTAATGACGAATACACATCCGTAGGCAGTATAGCTCTAAAATTTTTGATGAACAGCATTTTTTATAACCAACTAGCTGTCCCCTGCGGTTTCACCCGCATTTTTTGTCAGTGCTCCGCTCCCGTGGGCCGTAGCGTGATGGTATATAGCCTATGGCATTCCTCGATAAATGGGCTATCTAACACTGAAAGAAATTTTCAAATCGGACCAGTAGTTCCAGAGATTACCCCCTACATACAAACTTGCAAACCTACAAACTTACAAATTTTACCTCTTTATAATATTAGTATAGAAGTATAGATTTTCACTTGCCCTATACATAGTATACACATAACACATATAAATTATAGGCACAAAGCCGTTATTTGGGACATTAAAAAAAATATAAATATAATAAAAATAAAGTAAAAAATAACAATAATGACAAAAATCTTGCATGTTCCCGATACCGGTGGATTACTATTTTTATAAAATATTTTTTACACCACCTGCTCGATAATGATCCTATTATGTGTCATGTAACCTGCACTTAAAGCAACTCGTTATCACCTAGGGAGATAATACAGTATGGCCGATCCCTAGGGCATAATGGTTTTTTTTTAATTTAGAACATCAAATACGCCTTCAGTCATTTAAAATATACGTGCATCAAACAAATTTATTCTAAAATGAAACTGGCCACTAACAAAAAAAAAGAATAATAAATGTGGTTACATACTGAGGAAAAGGTTAAGGAGGTTCTAAAAAAGAGTAAAGTTATAGAGTAATATTGAAGTATTGAATTTTGTTTGCTTCTAATTTGGAGTTGAGATTAACGTGTAAATAATGTTGCATATTTTTTCATTTATTTATAATTCGTTTTATACGATAATAGTACCTAGTTAATTAATCGTAGTAGACTTGTAATTATCTCACACATGGTGTAAAAAGTAGAGTATCCAACACGGGAGTAAAGCTGTCTTTGTCTTGGGCGGCTTTAATTCCTCACTTCACTCAGGTTTCTCTTTTAACTCCCTCGCAATGCTCGGGAGTTAATTATATAAATCCCTCACTAACGTTCGGGATTAAAACTTAGCAACCTTCGTTTTGTTCGGAATTCAACATGCCGCCCTCGCCTTAAGGTGAATGCTTCAGGTAGCCCGCGAAATTCAAATTTTCTTACGTTTTTTGCAATTTGCAAGCCAGTGGTAGGTTGTATGAAGTTAAAAATACTTAAGCGGTTGTAAAACGTAACTAGTTACATAATTATAAACATAAAAATCATCAATACAAGCCTCCAAGCTCACTTAGTTGCAAGAACGTTTTTGACCTCGAAAAAGTCGTTCCTACACTTAGGTGAGCTTGGAGGCTTGTATTAATGATTTTTATGTTTATAATTATATAACTAGTTACGTTGTATAGCCGCTTAAGTATTTTTAACTTTATACAACTTATCACTGGCTTTCAAATTGCAAAAAACGTAAGAAAATTTGAATTTCGCGGGCTAAGTCGGAACATCCCCCTTAAAGACACTGCTTTACTCCCTAGTCACATAATCTACTATTTAAATGTTCTATATAATTTGTAATTTCTTATCAGAAAAATATTAATATGTATTTATTTAAAAAAAATTACAGAAGTAATAATAATAATAATAATGTCAAAATGAAAGATTAAAAAGAAAAAACATGATAATAATACAATCACATGTCAATATCCCTTATATGTATAATTATCTACTAAAGTGACATACCTTATAACACCAGAGTCAATGTTTTTCCTGATGCTGGTGAGATCCATGGGTCTCTTGACCACCTGGCTGTAGCCGGGCGCTTCATCATCACTGATCGGCCGCAGGAACAGAGAGGCGTACTTGTGGGCGCATAATCTGTGGACAGAAAAAATATGTTAGAGGAGAAACTTACTGACTGACATATCAACGCACAACCGAAAGTACTGGGACTAGGCATTTTATTTATTATTATCTGAAGATAAGGGGCTATGCATCACCCGTAGTGTAGGGGATGTAGTCACTGCGACCAAAAAGATCTATTGTGACTCGCCACCTTGCTAGAGTAACTCTTTTAGCCTAGGGACTAGGCATTGTAGAAGGCTTTCTTTTTTGACGTAAGCGAGCACTAAAAGAGGATTTTCCAAAATTCAGCTCCTATGGGGATGAAAATTTGTATGGAGAAACTTCCCGTCACGCGGGCTAAGCCGCTGGTAGATAGTAGTAAATAATAGGTATGGCGAAATACTACAAAAACATTAGCTAATGTTGTGAAGTATTCATACAATGCTTAATGTATCCAAGCTAAAAACGTTATAAAACGTTGATGACGTACATATGTTTTCCTTAGGTTCATTAATATGCTAGTTCTTTTACTACGCGAAAAAAATCCGCTGCTACATATATTTATACACTACGCGCCGTCGACGACTCGGGCTTGGTCCGGACCATTATTACCGGACGGTCAGACGTTGAGCCATCCATCGCTCGTCGTTCGCAAGCCCACGCCTACGGTGCATTAGCATTAGCATTATCGGCCTTATAACGTTCCCACTGCTGGGACTCAGACCTCCTCTCTAGGAGAGGGAATGGGCCGTAATCCATCGCGCGGGCCCAGTGCGGATTGGCGGATGTCACATGACTTCGTATACGGTGTCTCGCACGCTATGGTTTGTATAAAATGTGTGTGTTACCTGCTGTACACCAGCATGACGGATTTCTTCCACAGTCGGTGTTGTCTCTCGGCGTCGTTGGCGCTCGGCGACTCGGGCGCGCTCGCCTCGGCCGCGCTTTCTGAGCCCGAGCATGCTGAAATATATCTGAATTTAGGGCGCTATCCCACTGGCGTTTGACGAGCCTTGACGTCAACGTCGACGCTGTCATTAACATTAACGTCCACTTAACGCGACTTTAACGTCGCGTTCAGCGGACGGTTGATGGCGAACATAGCTCCCGCCCGTACCCACACGGACAGAGCAGAACGGCGTGATTGTACCTGTTGCCAACAAACGCGACGTTAACTTTGCGCAGACGCGACGTTGACGTCGCGTTCAGCGGACGTTAATGTTTGTCGCGCAACGTTGACGCTCGTAAAACGCTAGTGGAATAGCTGCCCTAAGGTAGTCGGCAGAATGATTGAAGGATTTCGACTAGTAGGAAATGCTTTAAAAATAAACTGTGTTTATACTAGAGAGAATTTCGGGTATTGTGTCTCGTCCGGGTAAATATTTGTGTGTAATCGTAAACTATCTATCTAGTAGGAAATAAACACAGTTTAGTACTCAATTGAGTATGTAAGTATCGTAGGAGCATTGCTGTCTACACCTATATATATGTTTTATTTTTATTATTAGCATTATCGTCCTTATAATGTTCCCGCTGCTGGGACTTCGTCTCCTCTTTTGGAGAGGGAATGGGCCGTAATCCACCGCGCGGGCCCATTGCAGATTGGTGGATGTCACATGTCTTCATTTCTGGTTCTAGGATATGCCGGTTTCCTGACGATGTTTTCCTTCACCGTTTTGAGAGCAGTGTTGATGAAATAAATTACACAAAGTAATGCTCCTGACTGGGTTTGAACCCGCGACTTACAATTTGCAAGTCGGGGCAGTTACCACTGGGCCACCACTGCTCATATGTTTTGGCTAAAGAAAAACACTTACTTCTTGAATCGGACTTGATCTTCTTGCGTGAATAATCTCGTTTCTTCTTGCCGTCCTTCTCTTCTTCTCGACTCAACTGTAAGAAGAATACATAAACTTTACTAGCTTATGCCAGCGGCTTCGACTGCGTAAATGTAGAAAAATATTCCAGGGGTTATACTCTCGGGTAAGACATAAAATAATAGTAGATTATGTAACTTTGGTATAAAGCAGTTAAGTCGCGATTCTATTTGATTTCCCTCGCAGTGCTCGGGAGTTAATTATATAAAGCCTATATATATTTTCTTATATCACTCACTCACTGAATGTTCAAATTCAGCAAACCTCGTTTCGTTTGAATTTCAACATGCCGCCTGTAACTTAAAGACACTGTTTTTTGCCATAGTCACATAATCTACCATTAACCTATCACATACCCACAAAACGAGACACAATAGTAAAACAATAACAGCGCGGTCTCATAGGACCGGTCGGGGATTCATGAATTAATAACCAAGTCCTATTTTTTTAAAACGCAGTGTTGGAAGGCCTCCCACAAGGCGGACCGATAACCTGATGAGAGTCGCGGGAATCCGATGGCTGAGAGACGCACAGGACCGGTCGCTGTGGCGACGCTTGGGGAAGGCCTATGTCCAGCAGTGGACGTTTTCTCCGTGTAAAATTATTTTTAAGGAGTACAATAAAGTATATATTAATCAATCAATCAATCTTTCGACTGAAATGATGATGAACCAAGTTCCTTGAATATAGTGACGAGTATTTACCTCCATAGGCGTATCATCATCAGTCTCAGTATGCGTGTCTTCCACGTCTGTCTTCTCCCTCTCTTCTTTTACTTCTGCTTCTTGCGCGACAGGGAGAGACTCTTCTCTTATCATCTCTTTTAGTGGGATGGAGTCCTGTTACACAAATAAATTATTATTTACAAAAAAAGCCTTTTTTCTAAACAAGCAACCCATTTCACTCGATACTCATAATATTGGTACATCACAATATACACTGTGGAATCAATTTGCGAATAATTTGAACAGCCACTTTTTTCAGGTTGGAATACATCTAATGTCGTCTCACGCTCTAAACTGGAGCGAGAGAGCGTGCCAGACTTTTACTAAACACTACGCACCATCGATGATTTGGGCTTGGTCTGGACGTTTGTCGGACCGCCGGACGGCGAGCTACTTTACTCGTCGTCTTGCGGATGACCACGACTACAAAAGCTGGAAATTGAGGTCGAGGTCCTGGCGGCTGGGGTGTGAGGGCGTCCAGCGGACGAAGCAGCTGGCAAAATCTAGCTTTTTTATATAAACCTCTTTCTCAGACTTAAAATAAGGTTCAACATTCAATAAAAATAAATAATTACCTCAGATTCTTCCTCCTTCTTGACATCTTCTATGATCTTCTGTTCGTCCACCCTCTCTCTGGGCAGTTCCGGTCCCTTCTCCATCATCTCCAGTTCTTGCTCTATGGTGTCTGTGTGCACTGGTTCCGGTAGCGAAGGCAGTGGGATCTCCTCTTCCGGTTCCGTTTGCGGTTCTGTAGTAATGAAATTTGGGTAAAGTGTGAGTTGTGGTAAGTTAGTTAGTTTTTTAAGTAGGAAATCTTTAAATAACTTCTCCACCCACTCCCGTTCCTTTTTTGCCTTCGTTGTAGGGTTCCGGGGTTTTCTTTCTCTAAAGGGTGTAAAAAGACCCTTAACAAAAACGAAAACCCCATATTCTACACATCACTGGGATACTTTTTTTCTTCTAGGACATACCTGGGAATTCACTGGTTCTGGAGATATTGAAGGTCAAAGTCAACATTTTTTTTTCGTTTTTTTTTCTTAATCGTATTCCAAGTATCATTAGTAAACTTTCTTCTGAACAAACATAATCAAAATTATCAATTTTTCATAACAAATTACGCATTTGAAGTTAGAAAAATACAAAGAAAACTAAACACAACAAGCGCCTCACACACAGAAGCGTGCGGTCGGTTCAACAACCAAGCGCGAGCGGCCGACCGCTCAGCTGGTCGAAATTATTATTAATTAATTATTTTTTACAGATGAAAAAAAAACGTTCTTTCCCAGCAATAATTTTTGGTCAAAGTTGCTTAATTACATGTACAGAATGTGTAGTTATCGGCTTTGTGATCGGTCTTTTTACACCCTGTATAACCCAGCCTACTGAGGAGTAGGTTTCGAACCTCCTGGGCCTCTACGGTTTACTGATATCTCTTTAAGGCACGCAGAGAACATTAGGCGTCGTCGACTACTTGTGTTCGGCCCGGACTGCGAGCTATCCATTGCTCGCCGTCCGCAAGCCTACACCTATGGTGGCTAGACATCTTCGCGCGTGCGGCCACCTCCTTACAACCAGGACTAGTGGTGTAAGAAACTCGAAGTCTGTTAGTCTTCATTTTGAGACTTGAGTAGATTTTGAAGACTAGGACTCGTTAATCACAGAGTCCGAGTCCTTTGAGTCCTCTGAGTCCCTTCGAGTCCTTTAAATTATTTGAGCTAGACTGAGTCATGAACTTGAGTTACGATTATTTTTCTGGCAGTTTTGGCGGAAAGAGGGTCACGCACTTAATAAATCAATAATTTGTTAATTGCTAATTTAATTACTTCAAACTATAGCCATAGATTTAGAGAACTCAGTCATAAGTTTTTTATTTTTAAAAAGACTGAGTTTAAGGTTCTTTTTGGCAGAAACTCCAAATGTAAAGGACTTGAGGACTTAAGTTTTATTTTTAAGACTTGAGTCTTTAAAAATAGCTCCAGTCTTATTAAATGAGACTCCAAAATTCAAGTTTCTTACAACACTATCCAGGAATAGTCCTAAAGAAATTGGTGGAGTAGTATTTAAGGAGATCCTTACCTTCTTCAACCACAGTTTCAGGCACGGGCTCCGGTTCAGGCGACGCCGCGGGCTCCGGCGGCAGAGGAATGCTCTCCGGCAGCACTTCCAGCACCGGCTCCGAGTGTACCACCTCTTCTGACAGCTGTGGTTCTTCTGATGGCGGCGGTTCATCTTTTATCTCTTCTTGTATTGGTTCTTCTTGAATTATGCTGTAGAAGAAGTATTCTAGCATTAGCGGTCTTTTTTTATAATTTTTATAAACTAGTGACTTGACTGCGATCCCACTTGATGGTAAGCAGTGATGCAATCGTCGATTGTGAGGCGCACTAGTTTATTAAGAGCCTATTCACTCTAGCCTTGAAGACACCCAAATTTATTTATTTATTTAAACTTTATGTACAATGGTGGTACATAGGCGGACTTAATGCATCAAGGCATTCTCTACCAGTCAACCTTAGGGCCAAATTATAATCGGACGGGAAAACCGCAAGGCAAATTGTTCCAGTCCTTCGATGCACGTGGTAGAAACGGCGAGGCGAAACGCTTAGTCCGGCCTTGTAATGTTGCCACTGTTGAGACTCAGGCCTCCTCTCTAACTGCCAATTTCTTCACCAAACGTAACAACCAAAGTAACAGCCAAAGTAACGTCATAAAGTAATAATAACGGTTAAATTCATTTCTTCACAACTTTAACTGTTAGATTTGTCTTTAACTTTAACTGCTCATTGAAAGGCTGTTAAATCCAAAGTCACTGTCATTTTGACAAAATGGTATAGGTTTCACTGTGTTTTTCCCTCCATTTTATTTTAGTCGACTTTTAATTTAGCTGTCACTTGGATGAAAACATTTACAAGATGACAGTTGCTATTGACAACAGTAATGATCAAGGAAAAGTTATTACTTTAGTTTTAGTTTTAGCTTTTTTGAAGAAATTGGCCGTAAGAGAGGGAATGGGCCGTAATCAACCACGCGGGTCCAGTGCGGATTGGAGGATGTCACATGTCTTCGAATTAGTTCTAGGACATGCCAGTTTCCTCACGATGTAATTTATCTATAATACGTATGTATTTCGAAATATTTAATTATGTGCACAAGCTCTGCTTATTTTGGGACTAGATGGCGTGTAAAAGTGTAATTATGTGTAACTTTATATCTATACTAATATAATAAAGAGGTAAAGTTTGTTTTTTTGTTTGTATGAGGTAATCTGTGGAAGTACTGGTCCGATTGCTAAAATTTTTTCACCAATAGAAAGTTGCTGTATTCCTGAGCGATATAGGCTATATTTTATGTACGCGGGCGAAGCAGCGGGAAAAAGCTAGTAATATATAAAAAGCGAAACTGACTGACATATCATCACACAGCCGATATTACAGGGCCTAGGAGCGTGAAATGCACAAGGTTTCCTTTTATGACGAAAGCGAGCACTAAGAAAGGATTTTCTATAATTCACCCTCCATGGAGATTTTTTTCTGGTTTGGGAATCATCATTCACTTCTCCCGCTCTTGGGCGGAGCGGGAGGGCGTGTCAGACTCTTGCTGACTAAACTGGTAAGGGTAAAGGAACAGGGTAGGGCCCGTTCCTTCGTTGCCTATGATCTGAGGGGGACTCGGTGTCAACCTTTCGGAATACCACTTGTTCCCCAGAGGCTTCGGCCCTGCCGGGCCCCTACCCTCCATAGAGATGAAATAAGGGTCCGATTGTATGGAATAACCTACTTTCATGTGGGCGTCCCTGTAAGAAGCTAGAGTTCGTCTAATGAAAGCGCGACCTTGAATTTTTTTTTAAATTTAATTGGCAACTTTATTCAGCCGCAATTGTAGAAAATAAAAAAAAGTATCAAGACGTGATTCTCCTACTAGTTAGTAATACCACATACAACATTTTTGGATTTAACCTCTTTTTCTCAGGCCGCGCTTTCATTATACGGACTATATAGTTTTACACTTAAACCTTCTCTATAACACAGTGATTCCTCTGTATATTGATAAAAACGGCATCAAAATGCCTTCAGTAGGTTTTGAGTGTATCACAAACAGACAGACGCAGTGGATCACTTTGTTTTAAAATATGTAAGGATGGATAAAGATATGTCCAGATGGTTTACTCACTTTTCTTCTTCCACAACTTGTGGAGTTTCTTCTACTACCTCTTCTTCGATCGTTGGCTGTTCTATTGGAGTCTCTGGCTCTTTGGTTTCTTCTTTAATCTATGGAAAAACAATAATGTCATATTATAAATAGGGTATGGCCTACCATCGTCGGACGCGTGTTTGTCATCATTATTTCATTTATTATATTAATTTATATATCTATATTATATCTCATAATTTTTTTAATATATCTTAATAAACACATAAAAAAATCATTTAAAAATGTTCAAAAATTGCATTGCCAAAGTTGTCAGTCAGTCAAAAAAGAAGTCTGGTAGGCAACTGCCAGAAAGATGATTTCGAGTTGTTTTATAAATAGAAACAATTTGCCTGCTGCGGTCTTTCCATCCGATTCTAATTTGGATGTCTTCAAGACTAGAGTGAATAGGCTCTTAATAAACTAGTGCGCTCACCATCAACGACTGCATCACTGCTTACCATCAGGTGGGATTGCAAGCACTGGTTTATAAAAAAAAATATTCAAATCGCGCGGAGAATTTTAACGCGCGATGCAGGATTCATAGTGCTTATGTGACGCAAAATATGTAGCTATAGTAAAATACACTACTACTCATACCTTCTGATCCTCAGGCTGTATAACTTTAATCTCCGTGGTCGGGAACTTGACTTCCGGGAACGCGATCTTGACTTCCATTTCCGGTGTGGGTTCCTTGTGGATTCTTGCGGCTTGTACTGGAGGATGTTCAGGTTCCTAGAGTGAGAAAACTGGTATTTTATCTAATGTACATGTGGAGGGATGGAGAGGAAGAGGGAGACCAAAGAAAAGATGGATGGATTGTGTGAGGACTGATATGAAAGAAAAGGAAGTTGTTGATAGCATGATGGACAGGACAGAATGCAAGAAAAAAACATGCTGCGCCGACCCCAAATAATATGAGATAAGGGCAGGAAGAAGAAGAAGTTTACCTACTGGTCGTAACATGTCTGACAACCAGTTTCTACATCTAAGGTAACAGCCAAAGTAACGTCATAAAGTAATAATAACGGTTAAATTCGTTTCTTCACAATTTTAACCGTTGATTTTATTGTTACTTTTGCTGCTCATTGAAAGGCTGTTAAATCCAAAGTCACTGTCATTTTGACAAAATTGTATAGGTTTCACTGCGTTTATCCCTACATTTTATTTCAGTCGACTTTTAATTTAGCTGTCACTTGGATGAAGACATTGGCAAGATGACATTTGCTATTGACAACAGTAATGGTCAAGGAAAAGTTAATACTGTTACTGATAGTTTTAGTTTTGATGCGAAAACTGGCTTTATAGCCATAACTTTTTTTTTAGACATCACTTATTGGCTTTTAAGTGCAAATTGACTTGAATCAGTTTTTCGATAATAGCCTTTATTACCCGGGCTATAAGTCGGTAATCGAAAAGCTGATTCCAGCGACTACAGAATTATTGCCCGGTTTTTCTTCTTCTTCCTGCCCTTATCCCATATTATTTGGGGTCGGCGCAACATGTTTTTTTCTTCCATTCTGTCCTATCACCCGTCATGCTATCGTCAACTCCCTTTTCTTTCATATCATTCCTCACACAATCCATCCATCTTTTCTTTGGTCTCCCTCTTCCTCTCCATCCGTCCACATGTAAATTCATAAGTGCTTTCGTAACATGCGTTTCATCCCTCCTCTTTACATGACTCCTCTTTACATGATACAGAATTATTGCCCGGTTATGAAGTCAAAATATATTTTTTTTGCAGGAAGATGAAAGTGAATAGGCTCTTAATAAACTAGTGAGCCTCACCATCAACGATTGCATCACTGCTTACCATCAGGTAGAATCGCAGTCAATCACTAGTTAATATGACTTAAAATAGTATGTAAATATTATTTACCGTTGCAATATCATCTTCAATCACTTCTTCTTCAAATGGTTCTACATTAATTTGTTCTGGTTCCACCTGAAACAGTTTAATTCAGTTATTATGTAAAAGGAGAAACTGAACTGACTGACATATCAACGCACAACCAAAACTACTGGTACTAGGAACGTAAATTATGCACTAGACTTTCTATTCAAAGTTAAAGTCAAAGTCTTTATATTTCACTTATATCTACGGGGGCACTAACAAAACGTCAGAAGCTAGCACACAGTTCCAATTGGTCGTTTCCTATGGAGAAAATTATCTATCGAATGATACACACACACATACAGGAAGGTGGAAATCATGTATTGACTTCTCCCACTCTAGGGCGGAGCGGGAGGGCGTGTCAGACTTACTAACTAAAACCCACTCGTATGCTTTTTCTTTGCCTTTCGGTCCTCGGGTTTTCCTTTCAGAAGCGAACCCTAAGGTTTTGCTGACATCTTGATCATCTGATTTATATATTTAAACAGCTAAGAAATATTGCAACTACAAAGCTTTTGATATCAACCTACAAAGCACTAGGTGAATGTGTGCTTAATTACTGCATCTGCTCCTGGGGTGGTGCGTCCAAAACAGTTATAATTGAGCTGGAGCGTGCTCAGCGTGTGCTCCTCAAAGTTTTAATGTCCCTGCCATACCGGCACCCTACCACTGACTTATACAATCTCACTAGTGTCCTCACAGTCCGAAAACTCTACGTAAGTCGAGTACTTCGCAGATTCCACCGCACCACAATTCCCCAATTGTTACCGACCACCAAGAGACGTTTCATATGTCCGGCACCACCCGTGAAATCCTCGTTTGCTAAACGACACTACAACTCCACTGCACCGCGTTTATATAACAAACTCCCTATTAAAAATGCACAAAATTTAAATAACCACAATTTCCATAAAAGTGTACTAAATTGGCTCAATAAGTTAGACTACGAACAAATAGAAAATTTAGTCACTAGTAATCTAAACTAATAAAAGACTGCATAACGAATACATCCACACACACACACATACACACACACATACACATACACACACCCAAACACGCACACACACACCATAATTCTTACGAACATACAATAATTATATCAGCCATAAGCAGTGCTGTAACTTCGCACATAACACCACACAATCTACACATCCACATGAGTAATCGTTTTGTAATATATATTTTTTTTTTTCTTTCTCTTTCTCTTTTTACTGTCTTATTTTATACCATTTTCTATTTTTATTTTGTATAATAAAATCAATTACCGATGTACGCGAACTAGTAGAAATAAGTACCGGAAGGGAACTGTCTCCTGAGATACAGGCTTCTGCCTAGTTCAGGAGGCAGGGCAATTATGTAACTGTGACACTTGTTTGCAAATAAACGTTTATTATTATTATTATCTCTTAGATCCGCGCGTGGAACAACTACGCGCTTTCAACGACTTGGGCTCGGTCCGGATGGTTACCGTAAGGGCGCTTGTACTACACGAAATTTTACCGTCCGGCAGTCCGATTTCTTACAATTGTCAATGAATTTCAATGAATTCTCAATGAAAGTTGATGTAATCTGACTGCCGGACAGTAAAAATCCGTGTAGTGCACAAGCGCCCTAAGGCCGGACGACGAGCTACCCATTGCCCCCGCCTCCCGCATCCCGTGAAATATCGATCCGGTCCATGAAACTCTATCGAAATGTAAAGATAAAATAAAAAAATAAAGTACTTTTTTTTTATAAAGTCGAATTAATTCTCGCCTAAGTGAAAAGGTAATGCGAACCATAAGTAGTCACCATTCGGTACGAACAACAAAGAAAGTCCGCAATCAACGTGATTCGCAAAAATAGGCCAATCCTAGACCAAACCCGCACCCAAACCTCATTTGATTGGCTGTCCAAAATGGCGCGCTCCCCGCGCGCCCCCCGCGCAGTGCAGCGCTTGACCACGTCATGTAAACAATTCAGTGCTCGAGACGTCATCGCTGCATCGGTGTGTTGTTATTACGAGCGTATTTGTCGCGCGAACGTAATGGCGTCTCTAATTACGTGTACTCCAATCTGGAGTTCGTTGCTATGGTGCAATTGTACGCGATCGCGAGTTTTAATGTGCAAGCGGCTCGTCGTCCCTACAGCGAACCAAACCACTTGCAATCTTTGCGTCTGCGTGGTATTCCCAACCCTCAAGTCCCGTCCGGTCAGACAATTGTGGCGGCTGCGCAGCGTTTGTTAGATCACGGACAATTCCGTGCACCTACACACGCTCAGGGCCGCGGCCGTGTGCACAGGTAGAAGCACATCCCTCGTCCTTATTGCGGACATTAGGGGGTGTTTATTGCACTCACGCACGCGTTTCCTGATATCTATGTTTAATTTTAATTATCATACTATGATTTTTATTTTTATTTGTATAAATATCTTCTCCACTCATTGTTATATCTAGAGTTCCTACGTGAGTGCAATCAAAATTGTAACTTCTGAAGGTGTGAGCCTGGAGTTCTGTCACACAGGTCTTGAACCCAGTATAGACTCCAGCTATCACAAAGGTTAAATATTGGAATCAATTGTTACTGTTAACCCTATACCTTTTTGAGAGAAACAAATAAAAATATTATTAATTTTTTGGAAAGGAGTTTTCTACTCGGGTTTTTCCCGGTGGTTTTTCCTAGCTCCCGCCCTGAGACCCTCAGGGAAAAGGAGGTTCGGATCCCCTGTTAATTTGTTAAAATATTATTATTATTTCATTTATTTAGCATTTTCACATATTTTTTACAATTTTTAAATATTTCCTTAAAAACACAAAAAAAAAACATATATATATATCATATTATTATTATTATTAATTATTATTATTACAGCTGAACAAGACGAAGAAATCCTGGAGTACTTTGAACGAGATCCCAGGCGTACAGTCATGGCTGCAATTAGCTTTAATGTGAGTCAATACTACGTTTATAAGCTCTTAAATAATAATAATAATAAACAGAAGGACTATCCGTATCACTACAAAAAAGTACAGGCCCTCCACGAGAACGACGGAACAGCTGGTCAGTCACTGGGTCGTCTTAGGGCGGATTTCATTCGTAATACTAATAACTCTTTTTTCATTCGTAAATAATTTTGATTTTTATAAATAATTATCACGTATCGCAGTGTCCGGAAGTGTCAAATAAAACAGAGCTGATTTAGGTATGTAAGTACCAAACATAACTTTTTTTTTAATAGTGTAATAATAATAAAAATAATAATAATAAAATTTTATCTTTTAACTTTTTGTCTTTTCAAATCTTGTAAATGATTTTGATTCGACATTTTTAAATACGCCATAACTAGCAGGCCTGTAGAAGCCTATTTTTTCATTTTACAGCGTTTAGTATAAATCTTTTAATTTTATTTGGTATGTCCCGAAACCTAGGCATAAAGTATGACGGTCCTAAGCCCGTAAAAGTATGAAGTAAAATCTGGAATCATTTAATTTGTTCAGGTAGGTAGGTACGTAAAAATCAGCTGCCCAGCAGTCAATGACCTTAGTTGATCGGACGACGAACGCACGCGTAGGTAACGAACTCGAGGCGATACTACTGGATTCATGCATTTTGCGAATATTACGCGAGTACTTTCTGTTTTTTTTATTTTAAGAGATACCATGCTATGCAAACTTTTAATGAATAGTATTTTATGAGTAAAAGCACCCGTCCAAAGGATTAAAACGATTAAAAAGTAACTGTGTATTCGGTTTGAACGTACCTTGATTACTTGTTCGTCGACTATGACCGGAGGGTCTTCCGGAACTGAAACGGAGGTGACGTCAGCATCCTCCTTACTTGGCGGCTGGCCCACTGGTTTCTCTGATGATCTACAACAAAATTAAGTGATTCTTTAATAATAATTTTCAAAGAAAGAGATGGCGGGACGATTTGGATGTCTTCCTTAAGAATTGGCAAGAGGTGGCTTAAAGCCGGAAGCGATGAAAGGAATGGAGGGAGGCCTTTGTCCAGCAGTGGGACAGCATAGGCTAGGTATAATAATAATATTCAAAATAATATTGGTGCTGAAAATCTGGGTGCCGAAACGGGAATACTCCATAAACATACTTATATATTTCTAAATACTTACATATTATAGACTAGCTTTAGCCCGCAGCTTCGCCCGCGTACATAACATATAGCATATGTAACTCAGGAATACAGCAGCTTTCTATTGGTGAAAAAATTTTAGCAATTGGACCAGTACTTCCACAGATTACCTCATACAAACCCATGACTTAAAGCATAGCAGTTATGGCCACTAACCACATGACTTTTTTTAGGTAGGTTCATCTAAATAATAAAATCATCCACACACTTCGACGGCGTGTTAGACTTTTACTGACTAAACCCCACCCCATTCCTTCTTTGCCTTCGTTCCAGGGCCCCGGGGTTTTCATCATTTTCACATAACCCTGACATTCATGAATCCCCGAGCGGTAGCCGGCGACCGCGCTGTCATTGTCTTACTATTGTGTCTCGTTTTGCGGGTATCTGATAGGTTAAGGCGCACATGGAACACTGCGGACGTCCGGACGGCGATCTACCTATTGCTCGCCGTCATGTTACTGACCTGTTGGGCTGTTTGTGCATGGTGGTGACGGGCGGGATGTGTATGTCTATGTCGCGGACGGAGAGCTGCCCATTGCTCGCCGTCATGTTACTGACCTGTTGGGCTGTTTGTGCATGGTGGTGACGGGCGGGATGTGTATGTCTATGTCGCGGACGGCGAGCTGCCCATTGCTCGCCGTCATGTTACTGACCTGTTGGGCTGTTTGTGCATGGTGGTGACGGGCGGGATGTGTATGTCTATGTCGCGGACGGCGAGCTGCCCATTGCTCGCCGTCCGTCATGTTACTGACCTGTTGGGCTGTTTGTGCATGGTGGTGACGGGCGGGATGTGGATGTCTATGTCGCGGACGGCGAGCTGCCCATTGCTCGCCGTCATGTTACTGACCTGTTGGGCTGTTTGTGCATGGTGGTGACGGGCGGGATGTGTATGTCTATGTCGCGGACGGCGAGCTGCCCATTGCTCGCCGTCCGTCATGTTACTGACCTGTTGGGCTGTTTGTGCATGGTGGTGACGGGCGGGATGTGTATGTCTATGTCGCGGACGGCGAGCTGCCCATTGCTCGCCGTCCGTCATGTTACTGACCTGTTGGGCTGTTTGTGCATGGTGGTGACGGGCGGGATGTGTATGTCTATGTCGCGGACGGCGAGCTGCCCATTGCTCGCCGTCCGTCATGTTACTGACCTGTTGGGCTGTTTGTGCATGGTGGTGACGGGCGGGATGTGTATGTCTATGTCGCGGACGGCGAGCTGCCCATTGCTCGCCGTCCGTCATGTTACTGACCTGTTGGGCTGTTTGTGCATGGTGGTGACGGGCGGGATGTGTATGTCTATGTCGCGGACGGCGAGCTGCCCATTGCTCGCCGTCCGTCATGTTACTGACCTGTTGGGCTGTTTGTGCATGGTGGTGACGGGCGGGATGTGTATGTCTATGTCGCGGACGGCGAGCTGCCCATTGCTCGCCGTCATGTTACTGACCTGTTGGGCTGTTTGTGCATGGTGGTGACGGGCGGGATGTGTATGTCTATGTCGCGGACGGCGAGCTGCCCATTGCTCGCCGTCCGTCATGTTACTGACCTGTTGGGCTGTTTGTGCATGGTGGTGACGGGCGGGATGTGGATGTCTATGTCGCGGACGGCGAGCTGCCCATTGCTCGCCGTCATGTTACTGACCTGTTGGGCTGTTTGTGCATGGTGGTGACGGGCGGGATGTGTATGTCTATGTCGCGGACGGCGAGCTGCCCATTGCTCGCCGTCATGTTACTGACCTGTTGGGCTGTTTGTGCATGGTGGTGACGGGCGGGATGTGTATGTCTATGTCGCGGACGGCGAGCTGCCCATTGCTCGCCGTCCGTCATGTTACTGACCTGTTGGGCTGTTTGTGCATGGTGGTGACGGGCGGGATGTGTATGTCTATGTCGCGGACGGCGAGCTGCCCATTGCTCGCCGTCATGTTACTGACCTGTTGGGCTGTTTGTGCATGGTGGTGACGGGCGGGATGTGTATGTCTATGTCGCGGACGGCGAGCTGCCCATTGCTCGCCGTCCGTCATGTTACTGACCTGTTGGGCTGTTTGTGCATGGTGGTGACGGGCGGGATGTGTATGTCTATGTCGCGGACGGCGAGCTGCCCATTGCTCGCCGTCATGTTACTGACCTGTTGGGCTGTTTGTGCATGGTGGTGACGGGCGGGATGTGTATGTCTATGTCGCGGACGGCGAGCTGCCCATTGCTCGCCGTCCGTCATGTTACTGACCTGTTGGGCTGTTTGTGCATGGTGGTGACGGGCGGGATGTGGATGTCTATGTCGCGGACGGCGAGCTGCCCATTGCTCGCCGTCATGTTACTGACCTGTTGGGCTGTTTGTGCATGGTGGTGACGGGCGGGATGTGTATGTCTATGTCGCGGACGGCGAGCTGCCCATTGCTCGCCGTCATGTTACTGACCTGTTGGGCTGTTTGTGCATGGTGGTGACGGGCGGGATGTGTATGTCTATGTCGCGGACGGCGAGCTGCCCATTGCTCGCCGTCATGTTACTGACCTGTTGGGCTGTTTGTGCATGGTGGTGACGGGCGGGATGTGTATGTCTATGTCGCGGACGGCGAGCTGCCCATTGCTCGCCGTCATGTTACTGACCTGTTGGGCTGTTTGTGCATGGTGGTGACGGGCGGGATGTGTATGTCTATGTCGCGGAAGGCATAGACGTCCTCCGCCTTGATCTCTATGTCGTCTATGTCTAATGATGGCGTCTGAGCTGTGGGCGGTTGTGCTGATGTTGATAGTACAGGTGGGGTGTTGGCTGGAAAAGAAGAGAATTATTTATTTTACAGAAGAAGAAGAAGGATAGAAGAAGGCTTACAGACTACTAGAAAAAAAATATAAAGAGTGTAATATCATCAATAGGGAATATGTATGCATTTTTTTAAATTTACTAATTTAATACACTTTCAGCTAAATCCAGCAAATATATAACCCCAGCCAGGCGCATTTCTTTGTGTAATTTCATCACCGCTGCTCTCAAAACGGTGAAGGAAAACATTGTGAGGAAACCGGCATGTCCATCATCATCTGCCTAGCCTTTTCCCAACTATATTGGGGTGGCTTCCAGTCAAGCCGGATTTAGCTGAATACCAGTATTTTACGAGGAGCGGCTACCTAACAGACCTCCACAACCCATTAACTGGGTAACACGGTACTTCATGGCAAGACTGGAGTCAGATTTACTGGCTTCTGACTATCCGTAACGTCTGCCAAAGATCTACAAATGACAGCCGGCACCCACGGCTTAACGTGCTTACCGAGGCACGGAAGCCGAGGAAACCGGCATGTCCAAGAACCAAAAATTCGAAGACATGTGGCATCCGCCAATCCGCACTGGGCCCGCGCGGTGGATTACAGCCCATTCCCTCTCCTAGAGAGGAGGAACATTATAAGGCCGATAATGCTAATGCTAAAATATATATATGCCAAACCAAATACAATCTTACCACCATCACAACAGAGTCGTATTTACTTTTAAGCTGCTGTACGACCTGCCCTTGTCAGATAGTGAAACACTTTTGTCACAAAATGATTTCACTGCCAAACTAAATGCGACCTTACCACCATCACAATAGAGTGTACCTTTAAGCTGCTGCTCTATCTGGACCAGCTGGCTCTTGATGTGCTCTATGGCGGTGTGCTTGCTCTCGTGTTGACTGGTACCTAGCCGGAGGCTGACCAAACCAAATTCAACCTTAACACCATCACAATAGAGTCTAATTCACCTCTAAGCTGCTGTTCATACTGCCCTAGCCGAGTAATGAGATACTTACACCACAGAGTGTTTTACCACCAAACGAAATTCAACCTTACCACTATCATAATAGAGTCTAATTCACCTTTAATCCGTTATTATATCTGCCTTCATCAGCAAATTTTACCGCCAAACGAAATTGAACTTTAAAAACACTGTAATAGACTCGTATTTACCTTTGAGCTGCTGCTCTATCTGGACCAGCTGGTTCTTGATGTGCTCTATGGCGGCGTGCTTGCTCTCATGTTGACTGGTGCCGGATGCTGACTTCTCGAGTAGCATCGAGAGGGTTGGGGCTGTTACTGAGGGGGATACCGTTTCTGTAAAAATAAAAAACATAATAAAAAGTTGTCAAAAAAAAGGTCGTTTTGACATTTGAAAAATACCCTAGAATGTAACTTGGAACGAAAGTGAAAGAAACAATAAAATAATATTAATTACATAAAGTGTTTTAAAAAAATACATGCATTTTTCTGGCGCGGTTAATAATATGATGGAATATATTCCTAGTATTCTATTTCTTTCTTCACTAGTTACGTCGCGATGAAAAATGTCAAAAGGGACGTTTTATTTTTTGACAACTTTAGTAATAACTTTTCACCAATAATGGCGCATTTTCATTAGTCGATAGCGAAATCTCGCATGCGGGGTGCGGGAGATTTCTGGAACGCATGCCACAGCCCCCGCATTCGGGGAACCGTTTTCATTAGTCGATAGGGCCCGCATGCCAGGTGCGAGAGACTACTGGAACGCGTGTCACATGGCCCGCATTCGGGGAACCGTATGCGGTATAACGACTACGTTACTTTCATTGGTTTTTATCCCGCATGCGGGGAGTCCCCGCATGCGGTATACCGAACGAGTTAACGACCAGTGAAAATGCGCCATAAGGGCCTGTTTCACAATGTCCGAGTAGCCACTACTTTCAGAATAAATTCAAAAATGGAACAGAATTTGTATGAAATTATCTGACAAGTAAGATATCGGAAACTTAATCATAGGTGGTGAAACAGGCCTTAAGTATAGTAGGTAAATATAGACACCTTTTGCATATTTAATTTTAATTCTGAATGAATAAAGGTAGGTAAGTCTCTTTACGGTAGTAATTATTTATTGGTTTCTTTGAGTTTCGTATTTCCTTTAATATCGATATATTTATAACTATAAATAAACTTTTTGTATGAAATCTAAGGAAAGCCGCATTTTTTGGAGTATGCGTTCTACCGTGGTAATAGTGAGGGCCTAGAAAATTTGTGAGTATGAAAACACTTACCGACACAGTTGGCGGGGTGCGAAATATGTTGCGGCGTCGTGACCACAGGCGAAGACTTGAGCAGAGACGTGAGGAGAGGCGACGCGGGCGGTGCGGGGGTCGACACTGAAATAACATAATAATTATATTCCACAACTTTCACACAACGCCATCTAGTCCTAAACTAAGCAGAGTTTGCACTATGGGTACTAGACAACTGATAAACATTGTATTTCTAAGTACCTACATACATATTCTAAATATGTCGGCACATATTAGGTTGCCAGTATCAAGAGTGACTTGTCTATGTCACCCTAGCGGAGCGTCGAGTCTATGGTAGCGGGGTCGACCATCTTGGCGGAAAGAAATCTGTCAAGGCGCACATGTTTTTCGACGAATCGCTAGCCATTAGTAAATTTCTAAAGTAAAATAGTTGTAGTTTATGTAGACAACATCTTTAATTTAAAATAACCTTAGGGTTGGACCTCATCTGGCAGCACGGAATCGCATTAGTTCCGCCTGTGCTACCACGTGCTGCAGTATGCTGCCGCATGCGAACGCGCGCTGTCGCATTTCGCAGACAAAAAAGTAGCAAGTGATCGGCGGTGAAAGGATGCGTTAGCATGCTATCGCGCGCTTCAGCGTTCCGGAGTCTCCCTGCCGACCATTGCATTTTGTCCGTGATGCCGATCGCCTCGAGGATTCCGCCGCGTGCTATCGCATTATGCTTTCTGTCTCAGTCTAGCAAATGGCAGTTCTAAGCGACAGAAAGAGAAAGGGCGACGGAAAAAGGCGATTCCGTGCTGCCAGATGAGGTCCAACCCTAATTGGACAACCCACATGCCCACACTGCACGATCAATAATTCTGATGAAGGCCGTCCCGAGCTTTCAGATAGATTACATCCAGACAGAACAAATGGTCGTGCTCATCACAAAAACATTTGTCCTGGGTGAGAATCTAACCCTTCATGACACGACATGCCGGTTTCCTCATAATGTTTTCCTTCATCGTTTTGAGAGCATCGGTGATGAAATAAATTACACAAAGTAATGCGCCTGTTGTATTATATGAAAATAATTGCAAGCTCCACCCACCAGTCTGCGGCGGCGTCTGCCCAGGGTTACTGAGCATCGGCTTCCACGCCCTATCCGCCCTCGCGCGTCGTTCATCCCTCTCCTTCAGCCAAGCGGCCCGCCTCGCTGCCTCTCGCTCCCTCGCGCGGTTTCGCGCTTCAATCGCCGTCCATACTTCGCGGAGACGCTCTTCTGAAGTTGCGGGGTTACGGACTTCTGTTATTTCGTTCTGTTGAAAGGAGATACAATAATATTATATCTCAGGGTCAACCAGGACACAAATGTGAGTTGATTTATAGATCCCTCACTGATTTTCGGGTTTAAAACGTAGCAACCTTCTTTTCGTTCGGAATTCAACACGCCACCCTAAATATTTGTATGGAAAGAAGAAAGAAGAAGAAAAACATTTTATTTGCTTTTGTGCAATGCAAACAGTGGCAATTTTACAAATTAGTTAACAAAAAGAAGAAAAAATATGCGCCATGTCCGTGCAAAACGGCCGAACGCTCAGCATAATGCTGTAGGCACACCTATAGTGCAACTAGTTCACAGCGCTGGTTTTCCGCTGCTTACTATGGCTTACTGACAGTTGTACTGGGCCTGAATATTTTTGGAATACAAGTAAACATGTCTGTGAACACACTGTCAATACAGGAGTTTCTACAAGAATTCCTACTGTAGATTTATTTTTTAGGTTAGCTGGGAAATCATCAAAATGACTTCTCCCGTTCTGGGAGAGTTGGAGGATGTGCCAGACTTTTACTGACCAAAAAACACTCCTAGTTCCTTCTTTGTCATCACTCCAGAGCCCCTGAGTTCTCTTTGTTACAACACAGGGGTCTAGTGTGGGGTAAACTATACTTTATAATAAAGAGATAAAGTTTGTTTTTTTGTTTGTAGGGGATAATCTTTGAAGTTCCTGGTCAGATTACAAAAAAATATGTATTGATAGAAAGCTGCTTTACTCCTGCGTGCTATAGGCTATATTTTATTTAAAAAAGTTAATTTTATGTCGTACGTTTTTTTCAGTCAGTATATTATGCTTGGTGCCTTAAAAGACTGAATGAAACCTGGCATACGCGTAGATCATGACTTAGATTGGACCCACATTACGACATTAATTTTTCTGATTATCCGACTTCTACGTGGGCGAAGCCGCGGGCAAAAGCTAGTTTATAAAATAAGTAATAACACCAATAAACATACCTTCAACTGATCATACTGTTGGTTCATTTCAACTAGCGTCTTCTGTATCTCCCCAATCCGTTCCTGCGTCAACCGTTTGAGTATACTTTCTTGGGGTGTCTCCACCGCTCCTTCAGAGCTGCGCTTCTTACGCTTCGGAGTCTCCACATGCTCGAGTAGGGCTCCATATTGTGCTGCACAGCTGGAAGATATGATTTAGGTTATTTACTAATAGGCAAGGACATTTTAGAGGTTTTTTTTGTGACATTGAACACAAATAACACATTACCTTATCACATACCCACGAAACAAGACACAATAGTAAGACAATAACAGCGCGGCCGCGGTCTCATGAGACCAGTTGGGGATTCATGATTTAATATTATATGATTATTTTCTACCCACAATGGTGTGTAAATCTTGCTTGAATGTTTGTATTAGTTAGCTTTATAGTTCTAGCAATGTTATAATGCGAATGTGAGTAGCAACACAAACCAATTCTAGACTAATGGAACAAAATGAAACAAAAACTGTATATACCCTTCATTTAAGAATAAATTAAGAAAAACTGAGACTTTACAAATATGGCAATCCACGAAATAACAGCAGAAATAACAAAAAAACAATAGAAATTACGATATTACAGTCAATTCAATGAGCATTTTTGGTTATAAGCATCATAACAAAAAAAAAAACATGAAGAAAATCACAAACCTCTTTTGTGAATACCAGTCTGGTGGTCTATTTGGCTCTCCTATGGTCTTTAAAGCGCGGGAAACTGACATCCAGTTTTGGTCTCCGCTCCGTACGACCGCAGACGCCAAACATAGTTGCTCCCGCACATTCCAAGTATCTAACGGTACCCTTTTTTGCTGCAAACGCTCCTGTATCGAACTCATTTAGATATTATTTTGCACTTACACGATAAACAAAACTATAACGTATATGTTTTAAAGGATTTTTAATTATTTAATGTTTGTTTTTGATCGAATTTTGATCGAAATACGGAAATATCACACAAGGAAACTCTTTGTTGTGTATACAATTTGACATTGACTTGACAGTGACAAGTGACAAACTGACAACGACGCTGAGACAGATTAAAAATATCGTTAGTTTGTTGCCAATAAGAAAAATAGTGAAAACCCATTAAACAAAAAAAAAATATTCTTCACTCTATTTTTATGATTACTTCATGTTCTGTTGAATGAATTTATAACAGAATTTGCAGCCATGATTTTAATATTTGAGCCGGCCAATACACAATCTTAACTATACAACTGTAGGTCCAATGGTGTCAAATAGCCTAAGTATAACAATACAGTGCCGCAATTGCAATACAAGGTCTATTTTAACATAATGGTTACAGATTATTGTGAGAAAAGTTTATTAGCCCCCCATTGGAAACTCGCTGTCGTGCGAATTACGTCTACACTTTAATGCCACCCAAAATGGTTGGACTCAAAGACAGTTTTGGAGTTGAAAAAGTATATTCAAAATGATCCTTCACACATATATCTGATGTTGAATACAAATTCATAATTGAATGCTGTCGTGATGGCATAGGTAGATATGTTGTGGTCGTGACTGTGCACTGTTCAGAAATGATTCGTCTCGGCCGTGATGCCACTTTCTACAAGTATTCAAAGGGAAATGATGTAGAAATGTATCTTTCCTACCTATTTAGTATTCATCATCTGCCTAGCCTTTTCCCAACTATATTGGGGTCGGCTTCCAGTCAAACTGGATTTAGCTGAATACCAGTATTTTACGAGGAGCGGCTGCCTACCAGACCTCCACAACCCATTACCTGGGGTAACACGGTACTTCATGGCAAGACTGGAGTCAGATTTACTGGCTTCTGACTATCCGTAACGACTGCCAAAGATCTCCAAATGACAGCCGGGACCAACGGCTTAACGTGCTTTCCGAGGCACGGAGGAAACTCGTTATGTTAAGATGGTCACCCATCCACAGACCAACCTAGGCAAGCGTTGCTTAACCTCGAAGATCGACCTGTACGGCTGTTATTATATAGCCACGAGCTCCTCACCTATTTAGTATTCAGTGCCGAAAATAACTGACTTGGAAGCCGACCCCAACATAGTCGGGAAATGGCTAGGCAGATGATGAACTATGGATATTGCCAGAGGTGCCCAGCGGGGGTATTGGGTATTGGCTATGTCTGTTGACAGTTCAAATGATGATCACTCGTTCTATCTATCCAGCGTTCTAAATTACGATAAAAGTGATTAAGTATATCCCGAATCCGACCAAATTTAATAGTCACAAAATATAAAAGACTAAGTATTGAGTAATAATTGTGACATTGCGAGTTGGTCGGATTTGAGATATTATCACTTTTATTGCTTCTCGGAACACAGGGAATAACGAGTAATCAACATTTGAGCTGTCAACAGAGATAGGCAATACCCCCGCAGTGCCAAATTATGAATCATGCTTAGTGGGAAATAGCATTGAATCCCCGACCGGTCTCATAGGACCGCGCTGTTATTGTCTTACTATTGTGTCTCGTTTCGCGGGTATTGATAGGTAATTAATATTAATACAATACCTATTATTTATCGAGTATTTACCGTGTAATACTGTTGTAAACATCCTACCAGGAGCGCTTTGTTCATGATGAGCAATAGATAGCTCGCCGTCCGACCGTCTGGTAACCATTATGACCATTCGGATCGAGTCTGAGTCGTCGACACGTTGCACATTGTTGACGTTGACGATTGTTCCACGCACGTCTCAAAGAGATTTCAGCAAACCATAGAGGGCCCAGCAGGGGCCTACACAGCCTACTACAGTCTTCTGGGGCCTTGAGTCGACTTTTGAAAAGGAAACCCGTGGCCCTAGAACTTAAAGGGCAACTGAATCAAATTGTTTTTATTCGGTGGGAAATCAGCAGAATGACTTTTCCGACTCTTGAGCGGATCGGGAGGGCGTGTCAGACATTTCTTGTAGTTTTAGTCAGTAAAAGTCTGACACGCTCACCCGTTCCGCTCTAGAAAGGGAGAAGTCATTAGACTATTCCCATACCATCTTAAAAAAAAGCTTCCCATACATGAAACATTCAGCTAAATCCGGCTTGACTGGAAGCCGACCCCAATATAGTTGGGAAAAAGGCTAGGCAGATGATGATGATGATGATGACATGAAACATTTTTCGTTCGGTGTCTAATATAACAGTACCTACCTACGAAACCCTAAGGAGTCTGACCAGCACTTAGCTAGTCTTTTTTCCTCACATAGATACCTATATATTATGCTCGCGAACCATAAACTCATTCATCTAATATGATTCGCTAATTAAAAATAGTAGATTACAAGCACGCATCATCGTCGAGAATGCGTTGTAACTAAAATAGATTTCGTCAAGAGTCAAGGTCATAATTTTGCGAGGTTAATAACTATATGCTAGCCGACTCTCGTTTTCATTTGCTTTACTCAATACTTATCTTCGTTAGGTAAATTGTGTGGGTGAATCTTGAGATTTAGGATATTCTTTTGATTTTCCTGGCGCATTTTTTTTTACAAATTATAGTTTCTAGCATGATTTTCAGCCCAAATTCCGTACAACTTATCTATGAAGACAGTTCAATTCTCGATTCGAGTAGTGAAGATTTTTCTGAACCGCCACAGGATTCTAGGTCAACGGGAAGTACCGTATGAATTTGATTCCCTTAAGATTGTTGAAATTACGTTTTTTGCAACATAAACGACAGTATCTTTTGTTTTCGTTTACTTACAGGTTTGATTTTTGCACAGTTTCAAGGGACCGCGGACTTAAGTAAGTACCTATGTATATTGTATATGGTTTTAATTTCTACTTGATACCTTTTCGCGTTTCCAAGATAAAGGTTCTTGACAGACAGACAGAAGGACAACAAAATGATCCTAAAAGGGTTCCGTTTTTTTTCCTTTTGAGGTATGGATCCCTAAAAAACATGATATTATTCATCTTACAATTAGATACATTGTTAGAGATATTTGAGAGTTACGATTTTGACAGACTATGTGTGATACGCCCATCCCATGACGTAGTGACTGCGTCAGTAAACGGTGCAATTCTCGTAATAGCAGAATATTGGGCCAAAACAATGAGTCATAATATTTGGTGGATATTAGCCCACATGGACCCAGGCCCTGGGCAGTTTACAGTGGCGTTGTTAAGTGGCCAACGGTCCCGGGAAAGCAAAAAAAAAAACTGTAGCTCATGGGAAATCATAATCATCAAATAACTTTTTTTTGCTCTAGGTGGAGCGGGAGGGATTGTCAGACTTTTATTGTTTAAATCGAGTTGTCATAGTGTTGCAACCTGTTTTATTTAGATTTCGAACATGGGAGAATTTTTTCCAGGAATTTTCGCCAGGTCTATTGAAGGTTTTGTAATCAGTTTTGGGGCCCCTGAGCTTGGGAGCCCCGGGGCTCAGCTCACAGTAACTGTATGTTGATTAAAATATGATTGGCGTCCGTAAGACGTATATTTATGTATCTGCCTGTGTGGAAGAGGAAATAAAACCTGCAAGCAAGTTCATCATCAACCGTTTTTGCATGTCCATTGCTTGCACGTCCTACACTGTCGTCTGTCATTCCTCAGTCATAAGTCGCTATCTCTACTCTGTCTCTTTCATACCGTTCCTTTTTAGGGTTCCGTACCTCAAAAGGAAAAAAACGGAACTCTTATAAGATCACTTTGTTGTTCGTCAAGAAGCCTTTAACCTATCACATACCCGCGAAACGAGACACAATAGTAAAACAATAACAGCGCGGTCTCATAGGACCGGTCGGGGATTCATGAATTAAGAGCTTAAAAACTGTAGGGGTCCAGCAGGGCCGAACCCTCTGGGGCCATGGATCGCGGATTCCGAAAGGTAAGCTGACGAAGGCAACGAAGGAACGTGGTGTGGTTTAGTCAGTAAAAGTCTGACACGCCCTCCAGCTCCTCTCAAGAGCGGGAGAAGTCATTCTGATGACTCCCCACCTAAAAAACAATCCCTTTAACAGCTCCAGTCGTGGTAGGGCCTCTAGACATCTCATTATTAATGTTTGAATCCCCAACCGGTCCTATGAGACCGCGCTGTTATTGTTTTACTATTGTGTCTCGTTTCGCGGGTATGTGATAGATTAATGTATCATGACTAAATAGGTAGGTACTGCTACTAACTCGCCAACATTCTCATGCCTATAAACGAGAACTGATAAAGTACGTAATAATTTTATTGAGCTCACAGCTGTGTCGTGAATCACGGAGCTGATTGTAACTTGTCTGCCCTCGAGAATTGATATGCCCTTGATTCCTATTGATATAGGTACTTTTTTTTGGCAGAAAATCTTCAAATACCTTGAAAGGGATGCTTTTTTTCAATACAGTTCGAAAACCTGTTCTTATCCCAACCACTTTAAGGTATGCAATTGACTTTCTTCTGCATTAGTGCGGAAATGTGAGTGAGCTGCTACTGTCGCCTGGGCGCCGAGCAGACCTTGTCTCCAGACAGCCCCAGTTTAATTGTTTCTTATTTCTTCGAAGTGTATCGAAAAACGTCGTTTGAATTTTGATTGATAACACGTGAGAACAAATTTCCACGCGTAGCAGGCTGCAGACTGGCAAGGATTCGTCCCTGCCAGTCCCTGAAGCATTTGGTTCCATAATGCCCACGCCTGCGATTCGGACTTCCGCTTCTTCTTCTTTCAAGATGTATGCCGAGGTGCTTAGCCGTTACGCCATGTGGAAGTATATCTTCTCCGAGTTTAACTGGTGGGCTATCTTCCTTTCTTAGTGCGAATGTCACGTGAAGTGATTCTCACTCTGACATCCACTTGTTGATCTTGTGAGTGTGAGTTTGTCATTGCGACTGAGTTCCAACTCTCAGTCGCAATGACAAACTTTCTCCACTTGCATCAAATGTACTTACCTACTATTATCGACCCATCCGAGTTCTTTCAGTTGCTTTTAGTCATAGTACCTACCTGTCTTTACAACAATTCCGTAACTGAAACCGAGATCGATTTAACTTCGCAGAATTGTCATACGCTGTGAACTTGATGCCTGTTTCAAATAACATGAGTACTTTGAGTGCAACATGCTTCAATGGTGATAATACCATGAATCATCCGCTTATATCCGTTCTCTTTGTGTTAAATCGGTTCTAATATGTTTTTTTTATTAATACGTTGATATTGCGTCTTGGCTTTGCTTTGCTGGGTAAAAGCATCCCCTAATTCCTTCTAGATAATTTATTTCTTTTCCTTGGGTCAATTTAAACCTTTACATAATATATGAACGTGTTTAGGTCCAAGAAGATGATTTTTTAAGGTGGGAAATCATTCAATGACATCTCCCGCTCCACCCTAGAGCGGACATTTCCCGCTCTCTAGGTTCAGACTTTTACTGACTAAAACTTACTCCTATGTTCCTACTTTGACTTCGTTTTAGGACCCGGAGTTCTCTTTCGAACAACCCGCGGACCCAGTAGGTTTCGACCCATACGGTTTTGTTAACATCTCCTTGAAGCTCGCGCGGATCACTCCGCGCCGTCGACAACTTGGGCTTCCGAACTCGGCAACAAGCAGCAGTGCTGTTGCCGCAGTGCTGCCACTAAGGTGCTGCGCAGCAGTGCTGCCTGCCGCGCTGATTCCGAGCAAGGCGGCAGTGTCGCTCTGTTCCCCTTCTGAATCTGAGAAATTCATCCTTTTCTACTCTTGTTGCGGCGGCAGACGCGTCACTACTGGTCTATCGCGGCGGTAGGGCGACACTGACGCGCAGTAGTGCTGCCGCTACATTGCTGCCTAGCTCGGAATGTAATCTCATATAAGCTAATAGAAATTGTACGGGGACCAGTAGTGTCGCGGCAGCACTGCTGCATGCAGCGTGGTTCGGAATCGTACCTTTATCCTACCGGACAGCCGGACGGCAGGATTAAGCCCAACCGGACAGCCGACGCGCGACGGCCCGTTGCTCGTCGTCCGTTAGCCCATGCCTTTGGCAGCTGTGGCGTGAGCGCCATTCTCTCGAAGACGATTTAGGGTGCGTTAAGGATTCCATAGGTAAACTATTCCTATATTTCTAAAGTCAACTAAGTTTATTCTATACAAATACTAACAATTTAAATAAAAAACTTAAGTTTTTAAAGATATTTCACGCCGTCTGATCGACACTTTGCGGGACCAGAGGGCTGGCTCGTTCTTCGCCCAAAGAACTAGCATTGCCATACAACGTGGCAATGCCGCCAGCCTTCTGGGCACATTTCCAGATGACAGCGATGTGGAGGAGTACTTCGACGCCTGAGTGTATATTTTATATTTGTATTATATGTACATAGCTAGGTTTAACTAAAGTCAACTTGAAACTTGGCCAAAATTCTAACTTAAGGGGGATGTTCCAGCTTAGCCCGCGAAATTCAAATTTTCTTACGTTTTTTGCAATTTGCAAGCCAGTGGTAGGTTGTATGAAGTTAAAAATACTTACGCGGTTGTAAAACGTAACTAGTTACATAATTATAAACATAAAAATCATCAATACAAGCCTCCAAGCTAACTTAGTTGCAAGAACGTTTTTGACCTCGAAAAAATCGTTCCTACACTTAGGCGGGCTTGGAGGCTTGTATTAATGATTTTTATGTTTATAATTATGTAACTAGTTACGTTCTACAGCCGCTTAAGTATTTTTAACTTTATTCAACTTATCACTGGCTTTCAAATTGCAAAAAACGTAAGAAAATTTGAATTTCGCGGGCTAAGCTGGAACATTCACCTTAAATTAATAATAAAGACCATAGGTGCTTGACTGCGATCCCACCTACTTAGACCTCAAGTCTGCTACTAGAATTGTAGGTATCAGAATTGTCGATCATTTGCTTCATAATTATTGATTTTGACAAGTTAACAATACCAAATTCATATATAAATCTAATAGTAGACTTGAAGCCCTGATGGTAAGCAGTGATGCAATCGTTGATGGTGAGGCGCACTAGTTTATTAAGAGCCTATTCACTCTAGCGTTGAAGACTCCTAAATTATAATCGTATGGGAAAATCGCAGCAGGCAAACTGTAGCCAGTTGCATTCATCATTAACCTACCTACCCTTTTCCCAACTATATTGGGGTCGGCTTCCAATCAAGCCGGATTTAGCTGAATACCACTATTTTACGAAGAGCGGCTGCCTACCAGACCTCCACAACCCATTTAAAACTGGGGTAACACAGTCCTTCATGGCTAGACTGGAGTCAGATTTACTGGCTTCTGACTATCCGTAACGACTGCCAAAGATCTACAAAGGACAGCCGGGACCTACGGCTTAACGTGCTTTCCGAGGCACGGAGGAAACTACATTACAAGGCCTGAATATGCACTTTCCACCAGGAAATTGCTTGTATTCTTCAGATTTAGCATATCATGAAGGCCGTTACTGTAATTCCGTCATACACTCATACCCACTGACTGACTGACCCACTTATTTACGCATTACATTATATACGTCGTTCTTCATTATGTAAATAACATACGTATCTTTTTACTCGAGTAGTGTATAGTATTGTTTATGAAAAATATTGTTATTGTAGTGTAGGGACCTGGCCACACTAACACGATTTTTTTTTCGAAGTAGAAAATATTCTAATACTTTTTTTTTAATTAGTATAAACCAGCGCTTGACCACGATCCCACCTGTAGGTAGGTACGCAATAATGCAGTCGTTGATGTTGAGGCACAATAGTTTATTAAAAGCCTATTCACTTTAGCCTTGAAGACTCCTAAATTATAATAAGACAGGAAGACCGCAGCAGGCAAATTGTTCTAGTCCTTCAATGTACGCAGTATAAACGACGAGGCGAAACGCTTAGTCCGGACCGTAGAGGTTTAGACTTTCTCCCACTCGTTAGCAGAGCGGGACAGCGTGTCAGACTTTTACTGACAAAACTACACCTATCCTACCACAACTATCCTTTTCATACATTTTGCCATGGTCCTAGCTGATAAATATAATCAGTCTTGCTAAATCGCAGGGGCCTACTCTGCGATTTGCTGACATCTCAGTGAGGTCCGCATAGGACATTACACACCGTCGATGACTCGAGCTCGGTCCACATAGGACGATAGCACCGTCCTCTCTATCTGTATCTGTCTTAGCTACCCACCCGTTCCTAAAATTACGCAGGCAACCCTGTAGCATTTACCTTAATCAGTCATCATCATCTACCTAGCCTTTTTCACAACTATATTGAGGTCGGCTTCCAGTCTAGCTGGATTTAGCTGAATACCAGTATTTTACGAGGAGCGGCTGCCTACCAGACCTCCACAACCCATTAACTGGTGTAACACTGTACTTCATGGCAAGACTGGAGTCAGATAACTGGCTTCTGACTACCTTAATCAGTAAATATCTGAAATTCCGTCTCACTTCATCCAGAGAGAGAGGACAATTACCACCCCCCCCAAAAAAAAAGGACTGCGCGGTTTCTCTTTGTATGCAACCGGCTTTACGTCGAGATAAAACGTCATTAACTTGTATGTAATTAATAATAACTGATTGAGCGGTAATCTTTATTGCAGTTATAAAACGATTGTTTTAATAAATGTTTTATTAATTGCCTCTGACAAAATATTTATTCTTATAAGTAGGTACCTAGCCTAGGTATAGGTAAACCAATCATTGTTTTCTGAGTAACCGCGGAAACGACCATTTGGAACCGTACTCAAACTTATAGCGTATTATGTAGGCCTATGTGAAATAATACCGAACGAAACGAAGTTTTAATGCCGAACGCAGTGAGAGATTTATATTAATCACTCATAAGTAACTTCGTTTCGTTCGGAACTCAACATGCTAAGACACAGTTTTAATAAAAAAGGTCAGGATGAATTCGAAGCAATAAGGGATAGCCAAAAATCCTTAAAAGAGTTTTGGGCGGAAACTAAATCTACACAATTAGAAAAATATCCTACCAACAATAAAAAAAAATCTTGTATTTTTTATTTAAAAAAAATTTTATTTAAAAATTGAGAAAGTAAGAGGCCATTGCCCTGCTCTGCTACATACAGTAAACACTATCAGTAGGTAGATAGTACTGATACCTACCTTAGGTAAACAGAGGTGTTCCTACATTTTTCTTATCTTATCAGGGCTAAAAATAACTATATAAAACAATATTCAGCAACTACATTATCTAGACTCGCCATTCATTTCCACTAAGTGAGAAAAACAGTTACTGGCCATTATTATTACTACGCCCAGCCTATAAATACTGTCCCACTGCTGGGCAAAGGCCTCCCTCCATTCCTTCCAATGTTCCCGGCTTTGAGCCACTTCTTGCCAATTCTTAATTCATGAATCCCCGACCGGTCCTATGAGACCGCGGTGTTATTGTTTTACTATTGTGTCTCGTTTTGTGGGTATGTGATAGGTTAAGGAAGACAACCAAGTCGTCCTGCCATCTCCTTCTTCCTTCTGGTCCTTACCAGACGGGCGAACGACGAACTACCCACTGTTCGTAGAGTGGACGTAACGTGTACTTGAGCGAACATTCCTGATGATCTGTAGAAATAAAGAGGTGGAACATGCAAAATATCAACATCTGGAACATATTTATTATATTTATTTACTAGCTTTAGCCCGCAGCTTCGCCCGCGTACATAAAATATTGCCTATGTGACTCAGGAATACAGCAGCTTTCTATTGGTGAATTTTTTTTAGCAATCGAACCAGTACTTCCACAGATTACCTCATACAAACTAAAAAACAAACTTTACCTCTTTATTATCTTATAATATTGTTACGAACGTGAGTAATTAAATGCCAGTTTACTAGCAGAGAACTTTATTCACCACAAAACAATGACAAATTAGTCCAATCAACAAATAACCAATCACTATAAACACTCAGAGTTCCGTGTAGTATCGCTTAGGTCGCTAGGTATCACTTCAAGCACTTAGGTAGTTCGCTCTGTATCGCTGACGAAATCAAACTGAACTGCTTCTAGCCGGGGACCCGTATTTATATGCGAAGTCATCGAAATTTCTCGATACCGACGTTTCAAGGACATTCTAGCACAAAATAGTCGCATCGGGAGGCCATAAATCATTATTATTACTCTCGTAAGTAGGTTCTTATCTACCACCTTACATGCAAATTTCGACTCTATTGCTAACACCGGAAGGTACAAATTCCCTTATCCACCCACATAACTACCTACTGAATGTTATCTAATAATAATAGCGTATGTCGGACTTTTCTGGAATTTGCCAGGCCTGAGTATGTACTCCTATTCTCGAAGCTTCGCACAGCAATGCGTTTTAATTATTTGATGCTACTCTTGGTTTCGTCGAAGATATAGCGTACTCAAGTTTCACGGCGTAACAGTGCCCCCCTCTTAGTCATGCTCGTCCCGAGCATTATTAGATCCGTGATACGGCGCCAATCTATCCACGTGGACTACCTTAGGTTTCCCTCGTAACCCTTTCTTGATGCGGTAGGTAACGTCGTTGATCCTTTTTATCACGGTGTAGGGTCCCTCCCATCGAGCTTGAAGTTTCGGCGACTTCCCTTTTCGTCGAAGTGGGTTGTGGAGCCAAACCAGTGCACCTTCCTCAAATCCCTTGGCGTTGGCATTGCGGTCGTATCGAGTTTTCATTTTAACGCTGGTGTGCAGGCTATTCTCACGCACTCGTTTATGCACTTCATCCAATTGATCTTGGAGGTCACTTACGAAATCCGTAACTGGCTTAGTCTTGTCAGGTGGCACGCCGGTTATGGTATCGACTGGAAGTCTCATCTCCCTGCCGAAATTCACTCTTGCTGGGGTATGGCCCGTGCTATCATGCACTGCTGATCGATAAGACATCAGAAATAGTGGAATATACCGGTCCCAATCTTTCTGATGGTCATCGACAACCTTAGCCAGGTGATTCTCCAGGGTCTGGTTAAACCTCTCCACCATTCCGTCCGACTGTGGGTGCGCAGGTGTTGTGCGTGTCTTGTAAATCCCCAGAAGAGTGCACATCTCCTGGAACAGCGCAGATTCGAAGTTGCGGCCTTGATCGGAATGGATCTCCAAAGGTGCGCCATACCGACATACTACTTCTTCGACCACCTTTTTCGCCACTGTCGTCGCTTCCTGATTGGGTATGGCGAAAACTTCAGGCCACTTTGTGAAATAGTCCTGTATCACCACTATGTATTTGTTTCCGTCATCTGTCACTGGGAAAGGTCCAGCAACGTCGATGGCAATGCGTTCCCATGGGGCTCCTACATTGTACAACTGAAGCTTGCCCCTGCTCCTAGTCTGTGGTCCTTTCACGGATGCGCACGCTGTACATTTCCGACACCATTGCTCTATGTCTTCTCTACAATTGAGCCAGTAATACCGCTGTCTCACTTTCAGTAGAGTTTTCTTGATTCCCAGGTGTCCACCAGAAGCGCCATCGTGTATCTCCTGAAGCAGGGGGACCACTTCACGTCGTGGTACTATCACTTGTGTGGTCACCTCCTTGCCATCGTTCGATTCCCATTTCCTACAGAGCACATCATTTTCTAGGACTAAACTGTCCCACTGTGCCCAGTAGCTCTTTGTGACAGGACTATGTGACGATACTTCATTCCACTGAGGCCTAGTTCCACTACGCTTCCAGTCCAGTATAGGTCGAATATCGTCATCTTCTTCCTGGGACTTCTTAAAGTTGCCTTCAGCCCTAATTAAGTTCACGTGTTCCCGGGCTTCATTTTGCTGGCAATGTCTACAGTCCTCATTACATGGACGTCGTGATAGGGCGTCAGCATTGTTATGTCCTTTTCCACTACGATGTTTCGTCACAAAGTTGAACTCCTCGTTAATGTTAGACAACATCTTCTGTCCGTGCGTAGTCTGGCTGATGTGCGCGACCCTCTCGCGCAGATGTCGCTCGCGCATGGCGGCCAGCTCCGACTCCTGGCGGCGACGCTCGCGTTCCTCGCGCTCCGCTTCTTGACGACGGGCTTCGGCCGCGGCGGCTGCACGGGACACTTCTTCTTGACGTCTGAGCTCCTCCTCCTTGCGCACGGTTTTCTTGAGTTCCTCCTCGTTAACTTGAGTTCCGGAGTCCACACTTCCCCTCTTCCTCTTGGGGCAATCGGTACGAATGTGCCCTTTTTCTCCACATCCATAACACGTCGGAATATAGCGGGACTTTGCCAACGAAGCCACTTCTCGGTGACGTGGTTGCACTGAAGGTGAGACCACCACTTCCCGAACTCTGTGCGTACGTGAGTCTTGTCGTACGGCTTCCACTTCCAAAGCGTGGGCCATCGCACTCTTCAGAGTTTGGTGGTGTCCGAGTCGCACCGTAGCCCTGACTTCAGTATCCCGTAGACCGTCGATGAATGCTTGCACCAGATTTACTTCCACCATCTCCGGTGTCATCGACATGTATGCCCGCCGGACCAGCCGTTCAACCTCTACTCCCCACTGCTGAAGGCTCTCGTTCGACCTCTGCGTTCTCTCGCGAAGTTGCGCGCGGAAAACATGTTCGAGGTGCTTGTCACCATAGCGAGTGTCTAGTCCCTCCATTAGACGCTCCAACGTCCTGCCGTCTGAAGGAAGGTTCTCTAGGACCAGCAGAGCGTCCCCTCGTAGGGCCAAAGTTAACGCCGCGAAAGACTGGTCATCATCCCAGCGGTTCGTCTTGACCAGTGTTTGGAATTGGTACTTAAAAGCCGTCCAGGACGACGTGCCATCAAAACGCGGCATATCAAATTTTGCGGCTGATGCACAGTGGGTGTGCGATGGAGCGCTAACAGCAACGGGTTCGCGTGCTTCGAGCTTGATAATTTTTTTGTTGATGTCCAGCAGGCGATCTTCCATTCTGGTTTCGAGGCTATCAGCTCGGGCGGAAACCTCCTTGACCTCTAAGGTGAGATTTTTCACTTTCTCGCCCAACGTGACGAGGCCGTAATCAATTTTTTCGAGGATCAGGTTCTGCTTAGCCTCTTGATCCCGGCGGGCTTCCTCCTGGTTAGCCGCGATTAGGTCCTGGAGCTTACGTTGGTTAGCCTCTTGTTCGCGGCGGGCAGCTTCCTGTTCGCGGCGGGCTTCTTCCTGTTCGCGGCGGGCAGCTTCCTGTTCGCGGCGGGCTTCTTCCTGGTTAGCCGCGATCAGGTCCTGGAGCTTACGTTGGTTAGCCTCTTGTTCGCGGCGGGCTTCTTCCTGGTTAGCCGCGATTAGATCCTGGAGCTTACGCTGATTAGCCTCTTGTTCGCGGCGGGCAGCTTCCATACTAGCTTGCATGGCGGCCAACACTGCGGCGAGGTTCATTTCCGAGGATGGGCCTGTTGGCGCCTCAGCAGCTGCCGTTGCTCCCATACCAGCCCGATCTTCCACTTCCAGACGTTGACGTGCAGCATCCATCTCCACTTGCCTCCTTGTTCGTGGTCCCTGTTCGTCGTCCCTCTGTAGTAATGGCATCTCACTTCTGACACCAGTTGTTACGAACGTGAGTAATTAAATGCCAGTTTACTAGCAGAGAACTTTATTCACCACAAAACAATGACAAATTAGTCCAATCAACAAATAACCAATCACTATAAACACTCAGAGTTCCGTGTAGTATCGCTTAGGTCGCTAGGTATCACTTCAAGCACTTAGGTAGTTCGCTCTGTATCGCTGACGAAATCAAACTGAACTGCTTCTAGCCGGGGACCCGTATTTATATGCGAAGTCATCGAAATTTCTCGATACCGACGTTTCAAGGACATTCTAGCACAAAATAGTCGCATCGGGAGGCCATAAATCATTATTATTACTCTCGTAAGTAGGTTCTTATCTACCACCTTACATGCAAATTTCGACTCTATTGCTAACACCGGAAGGTACAAATTCCCTTATCCACCCACATAACTACCTACTGAATGTTATCTAATAATAATAGCGTATGTCGGACTTTTCTGGAATTTGCCAGGCCTGAGTATGTACTCCTATTCTCGAAGCTTCGCACAGCAATGCGTTTTAATTATTTGATGCTACTCTTGGTTTCGTCGAAGATATAGCGTACTCAAGTTTCACGGCGTAACAATATATATAAATCTCGTGTCCCAATGTTTGTCCTCAATGGACTCCTAAACCACTTAACCGATTATAATAAAATTCGCACACCATGTGCAGTTCGATTCAACTTGAGAGATAGGATAGTTTAAATCTAAAAAAAAAAAAAAAAGTTGGATAAAGTAGGGTAGTGTAGGGTAGTGTAGTGTAGGGTAGTGTAGGGTAGTATAGTGTAGTGTAGTGTAGGGTAGTGTAGGGTAGTGTAGTGTAGCGTAGTGTAGTGTAGGGTAGTGTAGGGTAGTGTAGAGTAGTGTAGGGTAGTGTAGTGTAGTGTAGGGTAGTGTAGTGTAGCGTAGTGTAGTGTAGGGCACTGTAGGGTAGGGTAGCGTAGGATATGTAGGGTAGTCATTTGACGGGAAAAATTCCAAAAATAAATAATTGTCTACCCCGTGCGAAGCCGGGACGGGCTGCTAGTATTAGTATAGATTTGAATTTGTGTTTCCTGATAGCTACAACTCGGAGTCTTTAAGTCAAGAGTGAATAGGTTACTCTTCTTCAGGCAAGCGTGCTCCATCAGTGGCCAAATCATCGCTTATCATCAGGAGTGCTATTGTATTAAAGTAAACAGCAGCGACGAAAGCCAAATCGGTTTGCGCTAATCTTTGAGAAGCTATTGTCTAAGAAAACAGCCTTGCCGGCAGCGCTGTGTGCAACGCTGTTTTCTTAAAGAATAGCACTCCTGGTCTGCCGAGAACCCGTCGTGCGATTCGACACGCTCCACCCAGACCAGTAGAAGTTATCTGTTGATTTCCAACCTGTAAAAATAGAGCAATTGGTGAAAGACAAGACAAAGATAAATGCACCTTCTGAATGTGACATTTACTTAGGCCTATTACCACAAACTCGCGACAACACGACGATATGACATTACCGCTTCGTCGACAACGTTCTTATTAGTTTTGCACGACTGCTTCTGAACCGACTGCGGACTCAGGTTGGCCGCTGTAAAAACAATCTGGCCAAATGGGGCTTCCTCGACCCATCCTTAACACAGTGCCAGTGTGGAGCCGCTACGCAGGACATGCGACACTTGCTGAGCTGCCCATCCTGCACAACCACCTGTACGTTTCGGGATCTATGCGAGGCCAATGATAGAGCCGTACAGGTTGCTAAATACTGGTCGGAAAAAAATTAGTTTAAGACAACGACACGATAAGAAGAAGAAGAAGAAGTTTTGCACGCAAGCTTCACGCAGGCGTACTCTAAGCGTATAATGATGAATACGCGTCTATGAAGCTACGCGTCCGTGGACAGCACGCCTTACGGTTGAACCCAATAACCTATCAAATTCTATCTCCAGTTTTGGCGTACTGAAGATAGAAAAACAAATGATACAACACAAAAATTATACATGTTTTCTGTCGTTTCATTTGTTTTTCAATCTCCGATATGTGATAGATAGGTTATCGCCCGTTTTCAATAAGCTATCTATCTCCAGTTTTAGCATAATGGAGATAGTTAAACAAATGATACAATAAAAAAGTTATACATGCTTACTGTTGTTTCAATGGTTTTTCTATCTCCGGTATGTGATAGATAGGTTCGGCTGTTAGTTGACAGTTTGTTTAAATAGCAAGCATCACCGTAGTTGTCAAGGCGCATTCGACACGCTGTATTATGTGTCATTCACCTTTGTGACGCATTGCTTGAAATATGATTGATTTGCGTGTCGGAAAATGTAGATTAGAAAATTTATTTTATTTACATTCAACATTATCACGTTCAATGACTACCTCATGTACGAGGTTATAATACGCCTCGTACGAGTGCTTGCTGTGGCCTAAAAAAAACCTTGTCTTTTTAACTTCGATTTGGTTTTGTTAGGAAAAGAGATGAATAGATATAACAAGCTGATTTACATTACACAAATTCCACTCTGTGCTGCAAAGGCATTATATCTTTGTTATTTGAAACCACAGAGTAACTGATAACATTATAGTAGCTCACGTGTTCTTTCTTAAAATGCAAGTGTTTTAAGGGTACACTTGTGGTCTTAAATTCAGAATATAGCTTAGTTAAAGTCCACAAAAATCGTTTAAATTGCTTAAAGCTGTATAATACAGAACTTGTTACCTATATTAACGCTGCAAGCGTTACAGTGTGGTCTCCGTGGCGCCTAATAACGTTCTTATTCAGGTGAAAGCTCACTTTTCACCTATTTCAGGTCGAGTGTACTGTAATAACTCTTCATAAGTGCTAAAGTTACCGATGTTACCCTATTGTGACATCTTATAATGCAGTTTTGTGCTACTTGGGCTGTACAAGGGTCCGGCGTAAGTGGTCACTGCCACCAATTGACTCCACGAGAACACGATGGTGCTCCACCCAAGTGGGGCACACCTCCACCGTATGCTATATAATCAACTTATCGGTGATCATCTTCAAGGAGGAACTGGACCTGAGATACAAGTTTTCATTTTACTTAGTTTAGGAATCAAATGTTCATTTAATTTGCATTGGCGTTTGTATAACTAACTAGCTTTTGCCGTCAAAGGACTACCCTACCTATCCTACCCTACCTTTTCTAAACTACCCTACACTGCCCTACCTACCCTACACTACCTTACACTACTCTACACTACCTTATACTACCCTACACTACCCTGCACTACCCTACCTACCCTACCCTACCCTACCCACCGTACACTAATCGATAAATAGAAGACCAAAAGTTTAGTATACTTTTTTTTACAATTTTTCGGGATAAAAAGTATCCTACGTCCTTCTCCTGGCTCTAAACTACCTCCCTGACAATTTCCAGCGAAATCGGTTCAGCCGTTCTTGAGTTATAAGTGAAGTACCTAACTAACACGACTTTCTTTTATATATATAGATAGAAGAAGATATACACATTATTATATTAGGTTACATTCACCTCGTACCGCACTTGGCAAAAAAACTGCTAATTTCTTAATCGTTACGGGGTGTAATAAGCCCCTTACCGTCCTAGTGTTAGTTTTAAAACGAAGTCGTAAACGCCCCGTAACCCAGGACCCAAATCACAAAAAAAGCGCTGTCAATGTGTCAAATTAGCTAAGGGCATTGTGGGGTACTGTTCTCCTCCACCGTGTCCTCGTGGGGGTAATCGACGGCGGCGACCTCTCGCGCCAAGCCCTAGTACAGACCATGGTCGGGAGCGAGGAGAAATGGTAGGCGGTTGCCTCCTTCAGCGAAGCAGTACCTTATGCTAACGCGTGAGAAAACGTATATCCTCACGTTCCAGTCGCCAAGATTCCGACCCCGATTTCAAGGCACCATAAATATGCAAGCAGATAGCTATTCCAATGTATCTGGGCTTGCAAACGACGAGCAAAGGGGTAGCTCGCCTTCTGGCTGTCCGGTAAATGTCCGGACCGAGGACCGTAGTGTTCTAACGCGCACCTCAAGAAATGTCAGCAAAACCGTAGGGGCCCAGTAGGGTGAAAGCCTACTAAAGCCATGGATTAGCATCCGAAAGGGAAACTCAAAAACCTAAAACGCTAGGTAAAGAAGGAACATAGGAATATATTTCCTGCGCTCCCTCTCCGTCCTAGAGCGGGCTAATTTATTAGATATTTTCCACCTTAAAAATAAAACCTGAAAAAGTATTGCTTAATTTTGAACAGTGTTCAGAAAAATCTTCTTGAATGATCGACCTTTTCGGCTGTCAGTTACCGACAAGCTTGTAACGCTCGTAATAAAGCAAATTATTTACAGTGGCTAATAACAGGAAGCTGTGAACTCGGCTCTGCGATTCCGTTATAAACATTGATTTTATTGTAATTCATTATTGATACCTACGACTGTTTAATATTGTTGCCTACCAGTATTAGAGTATAGGTAGTCTGCGTATATGGAGCAACTGCCTCTATCTGACTGACCTCCACAAGCCAAATTAAAAAACTGAGCATGTGCGAGTCGGACTCGCGCACTGAGGGTTCCGTCCGTATACACTAGGTAGTTAACTTGTGTAAATAATTTCACACCTTAACCGCCCGGGCCATAACCCAAATAAAAACTGGGCAAGTGCGACAGCCTAGACTCGGACACTGAGAGTTCCGTACAAACTAGGTAACTTATGTAAATAGTTAAATTACCTAGTCGAGTGTCCAAGATTTTTTCGAATCGAAAAGAGATCTTTTTGTGACTTTTTAACAAAACAGTTTGCATATTTATTCCTATACTTGTACTATAAGGCCTTGCTTCATTCCTCAGGGTTCTAGATCAACGGGAAGTACCCATGAATTAGTGTAGAAATATACTTTTTTGCGACATAAACGGCCGTATCATTTTTTTACAACTTCGATGGATCACAGACCTGGTTTTAATTTCAATTCGATACCTCCACCCATTCCTAAATTTTAGGGAAGGCTCTTAAACTCTTGACAGACGCACAGATCCGTGATCAGATTTTTTCTTTTGAGGTAACCCTAAAAACAGAAAATGTAAAACGTAACTAGTTATTTTTTTATTTACCGTGAGTTCATTGTAGCTGGGTCATAGGTGAACGATACCTGAGTTTTTTCGAGAGTTAACCACCTTGCCATCTAATTGGGTATTTTACCATGTTTATTTCTTTTCTGTACTTATATATATTTTATAAATGTATCTAGGTCGTAACTGACACTCCGTGCCTCAGAAGGCACGTAAAGCCCGGTTGTCATTCGTAAATCTTTAATTCACAGTCGTCACAGGTAGTGACAGTGAGTTTATCCGATGAATATCGTTTCAGTAGAGTACGAAAAGTCGACGCACAAAATGTCAATGAATGCTAATACGATACCAAAACATCGCGAAGCACGTTATCGCGAAAGACTGTCTCAGCGAAACCACTTCATGTCGATGCACGTTGTCGCGAAAGATTTTAACTGCGATACCCTATCCTACCCAAACTACCCCTGGGGCTACAGGGTTTATAAAAAAAAATAACTACAGAGGGTGTGGCGGAGTCTGTGTTCGCTCGCTTCGGCTTCGCTAGCTCACTAGACTCTGCCACACCCTTCTAACCTAACCTGTCCGTGTCGGGGTACCCTAAGGTCCCGAGCTCGCTGCCATTCCGGATTTCGTCTTTTCGGGCATTTGAACATCGGTATTTCGTGTTTTGATATAATGGGTATTCAACCGCGTCCCAAATGGTTTAAAACAGTGCCTCCTGCCACAGGCATATTGAAACTCGATTATCACGAAGGATTCTGAGGGTTAAACCCCGAGCATAGCGAAATTAAGTATTTAATCGAGCAAAGCAGAAATTAAAACTAATACAATATTACTCTCGGGCTAGAAGCTAGGGCATTCATGGTTTGCTTTACTTTAACTTTGCATGAATGCATACATATTATTAATAATATGGATAAATTACAAACAGACACAAAACAAATGATCACGCTCATCACACAAACATTTGTTCTGGGTGGGAATCGAACCCACGACCTACGTCACGAATCGTGACGTCAACTAGCAACCTACGGCAGTTAATAAGAGGTGAAGAAAGGTCACTTGTCCGTAGGCGTCCCGCCGGACATTAAAATTCATGTGTTTGTAACGAGGCTGTTACTAATAATAGAATTAGGTACAAATTCGTGTTCCTACGTTTTTATTTTTATCATGAATAGGCTAACGTGAATATATTAGAGGAAGTTTGAAAGTGGTGCCAGTAACAGAGAAGTTGAAAGGCGATTATTCATTTATTTATTTAATTTAAACAGAACGGCCGAAGCCAATTACACCATTTAAACAGAGAAACAAGTACAGAAGACACAACACAACAATAAAGACAGTAAATAGAGTAAAACAAAACAAAAATGATTTAAAAAAAAAGACACATCGTAAGTCGCGCAGGACTTTCCTATACTATAATACACATTCATACATCCATCTCACAAAATTTCATACATTCTGACAGTATCGTCTTCCATTCCTCCGTAAACATATCAAACTCTGTGTTCAGGTTTTTCAAGGTATGGTATGGTATGGTATGGTATGGTATGTCAGGTTTTTCTTGGTTGGTATTATATTTGTCTTGGTATGATCATGTGAAGAGGAAGGATGAAACGCATGTTACTAAAAGAGTTTTGAATTTACATGTGGATGGATGGAGAGAGGGGGAGGCCAAAGAAAAGATGGATGGATTGTGTAAGGACCAATATGAAAGAAAAGGGAGTTAGTGATATTGTGACGGACGACAGACAGAATAGAAGAAGAAAACGTGTTGCGCCGACCCCAAGTAATGTGGGATAAGGGCAGGAAGAAGAAGAAGAAGAATAGGCTAACGTTTGACCACTATCTCTCCCGATGGTAAGCGGTGATGTGGCCGACGATGAAGCTAGCCTGGAAGTAAGGTCCTCAAATTCGGACAAAAAACCATGTGACGTCTCTTTTCTGATATATTTCATACAACAAAAATATTACAAGAATAACTACGACTACAAAAATTGTCATTCCCATTTGCTAGCGGTTAACACGACAACCGCAACAATTTGCTAAACTATTGTCAACGGTCAGGATATGTCCATTTTAGATTTGTAAAGAACGCTCAATCTATTCTCGTGGTCGTCTTTATAATAATGTACGTTGATTATACGGCTGCCTTTTAGCTGAGATCCACTTATATTTTTCACAAGATTGCAAGAGGTTGGTAGAATCGTCACAGCGTTGATTTGTTGGATTCATTTCTCTCTTTAATTTTGGTTATATGTATGTATTTATATAAGGAGGAGCTCGTGGCCAAATAATAACAGCCGCACAGGTCGATCTTCAAGGTTAAGCAACGCTTGCCTAGGTTGGTCTGTGGATGGGTGACCATCTTAACATAACGAGTTTCCTCCGTGCCTCGGAAAGCACGTTAAGCCGTTGGTCCCGGTTGTCATTTGGAGATCTTTGGCAGTCGTTACGGATAGTCAGAAGCCAGTAAATCTGATTCCAGTCTTGCCATGAAGTACCGTGTTACCCCAGTTAATGGGTTGTGGAGGTCTGGTAGGCAGCCGCTCCTCGTAAAATACTGGTATTCAGCTAAATCCGGCTTGACTGGAAGCCGACCCCAATATAGTTGGGAAAAGGCTAGGCAGATGATGATTTATATAAGTATATATTTTATTTAATATTAGTTTTTTTTCCTTTTTCTGTAATTAACTGTTAGTTGCACCTACTACGCCATGTTTCTGCACCACCCTAAGGTCGACTGGTAGAAGATGCCTAAGGCATTAAGTCCGCCTTTGTACAATGTTTTTGTGCATAAAGCTTAAATAAATAAATAATTTTTTTTTTTTTTTTTAAGTGGGAAATCGTCCAAAGACTTTTTCCGCTCTTGGATGGAGCGGGATGACAGACTTTTACTGGTTAAAACTTACTTCAATATTCCTTCTTTGCCTTCGTTCCAGGGGATTCTCTTTCTCTCAACCCATGGCCTCAGTAGACTTCGACCCTGCCGGGCACCTATGGTTTTGCAGACATCTCCTTGAGTGAGATCAACTTGCCTGTATTTTGGATTTAGGTGTGTTTAACTAGTTGTTGTACCCGTGCCTTCGTCTACGTAGAACTTTGTGATAATTTGTAACGTAGATAGAGTTTTACTCTCCATTTTCGGGAAAATCGTGTAAATAAAAATAGATAAGTATCCTATCCACTTCGAAGAGTTCCCCCCTCCTGTCATCACCTGTTTTTGCCCCACCCTTCCTTTTAATATCAGCTAACTTTCAGTAAAAATTCCGTTATAATCGGTCTAGCCGTTTCGGAGGTACTAAGCCATGAAAAACAGATAGACAATAATTTTAATAATTGCATTTTTGTTACAGGTATCAGTTGGTACAGTAAAAGCCTGACATTTAGGCATTTAAAGATTTCCCTTTCCAAATTCCTTTGTTTGAACTCGCAACCCCGTAGTTGACAACCGGATCTTTTAATCTCCGAGCCATCACGCCACCGAATTATCATATTCAATATTGTTAAACAAAAGTGTAGGTAGCAACACTACTACGTATATTAACATAGGCATTTAATATAGACTTATCGGTATATAATAAATCGCGCGATGTTCTTATCAGAAACAGACGATATTTTGGCACACTCACTCTTATCACTACTTCTACGTATAGTTAGTGGTTACTTTGTTTGTTTGAAAATAATAGTTTCTAGTTTCTTTTCAGACGAGAAGAGATCATCATCATCTACCTAGCCATTTCCCAACTATATTGGGGTCCGCTTCCAGTCAAGCCGGATTTAGCTGAATACCAGTATTTTACGAGGAGCGGCTGCCTACCAGACCTCCACAACCCATTAACTGGGGTAACACGGTACTTGATGGCAAGACTGGAGTCAGATTTACTGCCTTCGACTATCCGTAACGACTGCCAAAGATCTACAAATGGCAACCATGCAGGACCTACGGCTTTTCGAGGCACGGAGGAAACTAGGTATGTTAAGATGATCACACATCCACAGAGCAACTTTGGCAAGCGTTGCTTAACCTTGAAGATCGACCTGTGCGGCTGTTATTATCTAGCCACGAGCTCCTCAGACGAGAAAACTGCTTTTTTTAAGGTCAGGAGATCATCAAAATTACGTGTACTTCTACCGCTCTGGGTGGAGCGGGAGGGCGGGAGGGAGAGCTATACACCCTATATAGCTAAATCATCATCCGCATTGTCCTACCCTGACTGCTGGCCGCCGCACTTTTCTGCACAAGTGCGTAATACTCTACATGGCGATCCTAAAAGCGAATGTGTCAGCTTTAGAGTGTGATAAAAAAGCTGTTATTCATATCCTTTACTTTCTGTTATCTTGTTTTGATGGTATTATCTATCTATCTATATAACAATAAATCTCTACTTCCCTAGGTGACGTCGTTCGTGGTGTTTACAGCTGGATTGATTCCGTTAAAGTATGTACCACACAGATATAAAATAATCCTATAAATATACTTTTCCAGACTATAGCCCACCTGTATACAAGTTTCGACCTCTCGCGCCGGCCCCTGGTTCAGGCCATGGTACGGAGCGAGGAGGGGTGGCATGCGGTCGCCTTTCTGCGAAGCAGTAATGCTAGCGAAGGACGCTGCCGACCGCGAGCGCGTGAGCGAATGGTCCTCACGCTGCCGCCGCGCCGCCGAGATCCCGCTCCCGATTTTCGACCACCGTAGGCGCGGGCTTGCGGACTGCAAGCACTGGTTAGCTCGCCGTCCGGCAGTCTAGTAATAATCTAGACCGAGCCTAGTCATCAACGGCACGTTCTGTTCCACGCACGCCTCAAGGAGATGTCAGCAAACTGTAGGGGCCCGGTAGGGTCGAAGCCTCTGGTGAACACGGAAAACCCGAAAGGTTGTCAGTTGTCACCGTGTCTCCCAGATCGGAGGCAACCAAGAGGCAACGAAGGAACGGGGTACAGGTGTAGTCAGTAAAAGTTTGAGACGCTCTTCCGCTCTTGGGTGGAGCGGGAGAGCGTCTGAAGTCATTCTGATTGATTATTCACTTGAAAAAAAAAGGGAATTAAACGGAAATCCAAAGTTTGTATGGAGAAACAAACTTTCACGCTGGCGGAAGATACTGCATACATAAAAAAACAATAAACAAAGCCAAATGATTGAACAGTCTTCAAATCGGATTATCTACGAAGACAGTTTATTAAATAATAATAATTCGATAAAAAGTATAACGACCTCGAATACGTATACGAATTATACAAGATTGAATCATAAGTAGGTATGCAATAAAAATACCTGTTTTAAGAATTACATATTATTATTACCTACCTATTGAGAAATTCTTTAACTACGACTACGAGTTTTTTTAGGTGGGAAATCATCTCTTGGCTTCTCCCGCTCTAGGGCGAAACGGGAGAGTGTGTCAGACTTTTACTGACTTATACTTAACCCACTCTTATACCTATTCCTTCCTTGCTTTCGTTCCAGGCCTCCCTTCGACCTTGCAAACCGTAGGGACCCACCCTACGGTTTACTGACATCTCTTTGAAGCGTGCGTGGGACAGTACGAGCTGTCGACGACTTGGGCCCGGTCCGAATGATTAATGTACTGGAGGGCAAATTACCCATTGCTCGCCGCCCGCGCCTATGGTACGGTGGTGGTTGGAAATCGGGATCAGGGCGGCTGGGGCATGAGCCGGCGTGGCCTCTCGCGTGCGGCCGCCTCCTGCTTTTTAACGACTAATGTGTGACTTCTGTAGCTCGTGGCTAGACAATAACAGCCGCACAGGTCGATCTTCAAGGTTAAGCAACGCTTGCCAAGATTGCTCTATGGATGGGTGACCATCTTAACATAACGAGTTTCCTCCGTGCCTCGGAAAGCACGATAAGCTGTAGGTCCCAGCTGTCATTTGTAGATCTTTGGCAGTCGTTACGGATAGTCAGAAGCCAGTAAATCTGATACCAGTCTTGCCATGAAGTACCGTGTTACCCCAGTTAATCGGTTGTGGAGGTCTGGTAGGCAGCCGCTTCTCGGCAAATACTGGTATTCAGCTAAATCCAGCTTGACTGGAAGCCGACCCCTCTATCGTTGGGAAAAGGCTAGGTAGATTGTAGAAGGCTCTGCCAGTCCCGATCTCCCGTGGTGATGCACGGGAGATCGGGACTCGCAGGGCGATCCTGATGGCCTTGCCGGGCAATTATTGGTGGGAAATCATACCTTAGAGCGTTTATACACGAGCGGCATGTTCCCAACGGCAGAGGTAACTGCAGCCGTCGACATTTCAACTTCGAAGATCAGCGGCAGCCGTCGTGTATGTCAAGTGTCACTATAGGTCGACGGCTGCCGCTGACGCGTCGACGGCTGCCGCAGACGCGACGACGGCTGCTGTTGACGCGTCGACGGCTGCTGCTGACGCGTCTCCTGCTGCAGCTGACACGTTGACGGCTGCCGTGGAAGTGTTGACGCGGCGACGGCTGCTGTTGACGCGTCGACGGCTGCAGCTGACAACGTGTCAGCTGCAACGTGACGGCTGCCGTGGAAGTGTTGACGCGTCGACGGCTGCAGCTGACAACGTGTCAGCTGCAACGTCACGGCTGCCGTGGAAGTGTTGACGCGTCGACGGCTGCTGCTGACGCGTCTCCTGCTGCAGCTGACACGTTGACGGCTGCCGTGGAAGTGTTGACGGCTGCCGCCGCCCCGTGTCGTCAGCTACAGTTACCTCTGCCATTGACAATATGCCGCTCGTATATATGAGCTCTTAGGCATTCTCTACCAGTCAACCAATGGTGGTGGACAGATATCAGGTTAGGTGCATAAATCAAGAAAAGATTATTTTAAAAAACAATGGATATTTGATGAATTAGAAATTGAGAGACGTCTGTTATCATAATTCCGTGTCTTCAAATTTATCATGATGGTGTTTTTTAACGGTTAATGTATTTTTTTTGGAAGGGGAATCATCAGAATGACTTCTCCCGCTCTTGGGCGGAGCGGGAGGGCGTGTCAGACTCTTACTAACTAAACTCCACCCCGTTCCTTCGTTGCCTTCGATCTGGGGGAGACGGTGAGCACCTTTCGGATTTTCCGTGTTCCCCAGAGGCTTCAGCCGTACCGGGCCCCTACAGTTTGCTGACATCTCCTTAAGGCGCGCGTGGAACTGAACGCGCCATTGACAATTAGGCTCGATCCAGGTTATTACCAGACTACTGGACGGCGAGTTACCCAGTGCCCGCTGTCCACGAGCCCGCGCCTACGGTTATTGTGGGATTTCTAGGCGACTTTTTTGACTTGGCTATCCCCAAAGTCTCACGTGGTCATATAAGTCATACTTCCGCAATATGTGACGCAGCTACTTATATTAAATAACTGGTATCACGGATTTAACTTTATCAGTAGATAAAAATTGGCAATCGCTGATAGAACAATGACTCAATATTTTTGCAAGAATATTGTAAAGTGTAAAATGATTCAGGGAATGCTTTTAAAGCAGGATGCGTTCTAAGAAAATTAGATTTGTAGTGACGATCGTGAATGTAACGGAAGTGGTAATATCAGAACCAAATTCGTAACTGGATTTCTTAAAGATTTGTCGGAATCGGAACCGAAAAACCGGCGACCAATGGGTAGTTCGCCGTCCGGATGTCTAGTAACATTCTGGATTCTCCACGCGCGCCTAAAAGAGATGTCAGCAAACCATAGGCGCCCACAAAAAAGGGGCCCAAAATTGTCAAAACCTAGTGGAATCCTGGATTGAATGAAAGTGTATCTCGGAACTATGGAATGGAGGCAAAGAAGCAATAGGAGTGGGTTTTAGTCAGTAGAAGACTGACACGCCTCCCGCTCCGCTAAGAGTGGGAGAAGTCGAAACAATGTCATTGATTCGACAATCTAACTGTAGTATTTAACATAACATTTTATTGAAAACTAGTAAGTAGATTATGGAACTAAGGTATAAAGCAGTGTATTTAGGTCGCGTGTGGCGTTTGGAATTCAAAACGAAACGAAGGTTTCCAAGTTTTAATCCCGAACGCCATTGAGGGGTTTATATAATTAACTCCCGAGCCTTGAGAAGATTGTATGATACCTACATAAAAGAGCATTATAGCACAGGTATTTTGAAAAGTACGTTTTTAAAAGCCATTTAAAAAAAAAGGAAATTATTTCTAAATTTATTCGGTTGTAGCTATGTGTTTTTAAAATCATGTTCACAGGTTTGTCTTTATAGAATCCCACAATTAAAATTAACCTTGCCAATACCCTTGATTTAAATCAATGATTTCCAATACAATAGTCAAACTATATAATAAATCTAGGCACCACATCATAAAATATGTTTCACGCCTTTTAACGAGGTTAAAAGGCATAACGTAGGATTATGTTTTTTTTTTACATTATAATAATAACTTAGCACACAGGGAAAATGCCCCGAGGGCAATGGAAAAGGGTATGCTCGTAGTTTCCTTGCATGATCACATCAGAAATGAAGATATCCGCAAGATTACCGACATAGCCCGAAGAATCTCCAAACTTAAGTGGCAGTGGGCAGGGCACATTGCTCTTAGAACAGATGGTCGATGGGGACGGCAGATTCTGGAGTGGCGGCCACGTACCGGGAGACGCAGCACTGGAAGGCCTCCCACAAAGTAGACCGATGACCTGACGAGGGTCACGGAAGTCTCATGGATGCGAGACGCACAGGACCGGTCGTTGTGGCGGTGCTTGGAGGAGGCCTATGTCAAGCAGTGGACGTCTTTCAGCTGGGATGATGATGATGATGACACAGGGATGAAACGAATGTTACTAAAAGAGTTTTATAGGATGCATTTGGGAGAGTGTGCGCGGGAATTGCATGATTTGATTCCACCATCTCCTTTGTACCACCGTGCATCGGACAAACCGTCGTACGGCGAGAATCCACCCTAACGTTGTTGAAACCTCTACAGTTCGGACTAAGCGTTTTGCCTCTTCGTTTACACCGCGCAAATCGAAGGACTGGAGCAATTTACCTGCTGCAGTCTTCTTGTCCGACTATAATTTGCGTATTTTCAAGGCTACAGTGAATAGGCTCTTAATAAACTAGTGCGCCTCACCATAAAGTCTTAGGTATTTTCTACCAGCAAAACTTTGGGATTTTGGCTTTCTGCTTTGCATCGGGTAGGATCGTGGTCAAGCACTAGTTTATAATAATTAAAATAAAATACATATACATGTGGATGGATGGAGATGAAGAGGAAAACCAACGAAAAGGTGAATGGATTGTGTGAGACGTGATATGAAAGAGAAGGGAGTTAGTGATAGCGTGCCGAGTGTTAGGGCCTGTTTCACCACCTGTGATTAAGTTTCGAGTATCTTACTTGGCAGATAATTTCATACAAATTCTGTTCCATTTTTGAAATTTATTCAGTGAGTAGTGCCTACCCGGACATTGTGAAACAGGCCCTTAGTGATTAATATTTAATAGTCCTCTAACCAAGGGCGTCGCCAGCTTATGACAAAGGGGGGGGCAACGGGGCAATATTATGGATGATAAAAAATATGAACGCCGAGAGCATGAAGCATTACACTTTGGATACCTTTGCATCGATAACGATTTTTTTTGAAGTGGGGAATCATCAGAATGACTTCTCTCGGTCATGGGCGGAGCGAGAGGGCGTGTCAGATTCTTACTGACCAAATTCCACCCCGTTCCTTCGTTGCCTTCGATCTGGGAGGACACGGGCTCAACTTTCGGAATTTCCGTGTTTCCAAGAGGCTTCGACCCTACCTGGCCCCTACAGTTTGTTGACCTCTCCTTGAGGCGCGCGTAGAACAGAACGCGCCTTTGACGACTGGGCTTGGTCCGGGTTATTACCAGAATGCCAGATGGCGAGCTACCCAGTGCTCGCCATCCGCAAGCCCGCGCCTAGGGTGGTCGGAAACTGGGCCCCTCCGTGCTCCGGATTATGGCCTGTCCAGGGCCCGGCGCGAGAAGTCGCCACCGCCGATAGCCTCCACGGGGACACGGCGGTACTCTGCCCAAGTGGGGCACACCTCTACCCTGTGCTCCACCGTGTCCTCCGGGCCCCGTGGTTGTATCTCCACGCGCAAATCGTGATTGCGTGCAAGGACTGTTGCCTCCAGATCCCACGGTGGCAGGCCTGCGAGGAGGCTCGCCGTTTCGCGGGAGATCGTGCGGTATCCCCGAACCATCCGGATGGCCATGACCCTTTGGCAAGCTTTCAGTTTGGCCGCCGTTTGGCACTCCGTAAAGGGCCATGGGCCGAACGATCCCCAAAAATGCTTAAAATCGGTCCGAAACTCCGGAGTTACGAAACTCTGGAACTCCGGATTGAAAGCCCTAGTCGCCACGCAGCACGTAGTCGTATCCGATATTCCACAGGGGCACCGATCCCTGCGGAACACCGCACGACATCTCTCGCCGTCTCCACTCTCCCTGGTGACCGGGGTAGATGATGAACCTATACGACAGGTAAGCCTCGATCACGCGACTTAGGTAGGTGGGCACCTCATGGTGCCGAAGTGCCGCCTCGATGCTACTCCAGGGACTTCAAAGGAGGTGAGATTTGAATCTAATTATGGTATTACTAAAGATCTCTTCCAGTATTCTGAAGGGCTTTATGCTGAATTATATTGTTTCTATGGCGTTGTTTCGCCCGTAATACACGGCATTGATGTAATGTCCAACTTCATTTCGACTTTCTCCACAACAGTAGTAGCTTCCTTTATAATTTCTTGCAGTTTATAATATAGCAGCATAAGTATAATCAAGGAAGTCAATTGCTCACACTTTGGTCGCTTTGCGGCTAGCTACATTTGATCTCTAGGGGGGGGCAGCTGCCCCCCCCTGCCCCCCCTTGGCGACGCCCTTGCCTCTAACGTTTAATAATAAATATAAAACATACAAGAAAGCGTGCGTCAGCACTTCAAGTCTGGAGATAGTTTTGTTGATAAGACAAGATAAGCAAATGTACAAGAATTTACATACGTTTCCAAAGATATTTGCTCTTGACCAACGCACTTACTTTTGTTTGTATGGAAAATCATGGAATGATCTCTCCCGCTCTGAGCGGAATGAGAAGGAATGTCAGACTTTAACTAACTAAAATCCATTTACGTTCCTTCAGTACCTAAATTCGGAAAGCACGTTAAGCCGTAGGTCCCGGCTGTCATTTGTAGATCTTTGGCAGTCATTCCGGATAGTCAGAAGCCAGTAAATCTGAGTCGTCTTGCCATGAAGTACCGTGTTTGCCCAGTTAATGGGTTGTGGAGGTCTGGTAGGCAGCCGCTCCTCGTAAAATACTAGTATTCAGCTAAATCCGGCTTGACTGGATGCCGACCCCAATATAGTTGGGAAAAGGCTAGGCAGATGATGATGTTCCTTCAGTAAATCAGTAGCCCTTTGCGTTCCAAGGCCACAGTACCACTTTCAAACAATCCCGCACCCCTAGCAGGTATCGACGCTACTGGGACCCGTTTATTTTAGTGACATCTTTTAGAAGCGCGCGTGGAACACAAGACGCCGTCGACCCAGGCTTGGTCTTCACCGGACTGCGAGTTACTTATTACTCGCCGCCCAAAGGCCAAGGTCGCTTTTGGTAGCCGTAGATGCCCGTGGGACTCCAGACTCCCAGATAATTTTCTTCTTCCTTCGCTCCTTTAGCCTCCTCTTTTGTTCGCGTTGCTGATTCGCAGGAGATGGCTACTTTCTATTCCGTCTCGCTGTGGCCTGAACTAGGACCGGACGTAGCAGGTCGTTATTACCGACCGTTTCCACGAGGACCCGGCAATGCTCCGCCCAAGCAGGATAGATTTCCACCGATGTCGAATATTACTTGAGGTGGGTATAAAAAGTAATCTAATTCAGTTCTTGTGAGATTATAATCAATATAATAAACAACTTTAACCGGCTTAGTAGTTTTTTTATTGGAACCGGTTTCAGTTATAAAAAACTAGTTCAAATATTTTATCACGTAAACCGAGAACAAGTCTTAGTAAAAAAACACATTTAAATTTTCTAGTTTTTTATTCAATATACTTTAGTTTACACTTAATTGTCGAGTTGAACACCCATTTTTTAGAGCACAAATACAAATAACTATATCTTTTCACTATACATGGAATATGCATTGAAGGGCATCAACCGATATACCTATTGGTACAGAGAACAAAAACAGTTTTACACCACAATATCCCACTTGCACTAAAACTCACTAAATACATTTAGTGCTAAAAGTGTTTGAGGCCACGTACGCCGATCTGGGCTCGTCAATCTACATATATTTTATATGGCAACAAAGAATCTTGTATACCCTGAATTGATTACAAAGCCATATTACACATTCTAAAGTGTACCTTATTTTCATTACCGTTAAGTTCATATTTTTTATTGACATTCAAAAGTAAAAAAGGTACTCAGCAAGACAATGAGAAAAAGGTAGTGTGTCCCTCTCTTACTAATCTTTGAAAACACTGGCAGAAAGAGATAACATACCGCCTTGGTATAGTACTTTTGGATACGTTTTTGAGGTTGATGTAAACAATCCAGGTAGTATAAAAAAATGTTGTAGGCAACTAGACTTGTTGCTATATAAGACGCATGCCACGCGACGTGGTATGCGTTTCAGAAGTTGTCCCGTGTTAGTCTAATGTAGTTCCCGCTTCAAACTTACTTAATTTATTATATCTCTATCATCTTGAAACGATTGATAGAAATATAACTACGATTTGCACACACTAGCACTAAATATATGTAGTAATTTAGTTTTAATTTCACCAGTATTATCACACCAAGTTAGTTGCTAATACCCACCAATTTTTATAATTTAACGGGTTGGCAACTGACTTGAGATTTTGGCGCCCAAATGGGCCATCAGACACTGGAAGGGCGAGGACTAGAAAATGCACATTTTCATAAACATCTTATGCATTGCAAGAGCTCCCACAAATAGCAAAATGTAAATGTAGGTACTACCGTACCGATAGTTTTTCGAACTACCCACTTTCTGATGTAATTTTCTTAGCAATAAGATTGAAAAGTGGTTGACAAGACATTGTGGGTAGTCAGACATATAAACTTTCAAATTTGTTCGAAGATTTGACCAAGTATCCTCTTTTAAACCCCCGAATACAAACCGCAAGGCTTGAGTGACTACCAGTGTAGCTCGACGAGCCTTTGCAAGACAATTAACGCAAAAGCTATGCACAAGCGTACTCTTGTGTCGTTTTCTTTGCATCATGCGGCCTGCCCATCTAGATGTGCAGGCTAAACATAATTTGCAATTGGCATGGGAGGCTAAAATAGCCGACATATTAGCAAAGTACAAATACTTAAACAAGACTTTATTTTACCCTCTAATAAAATACTTTGTAAACATCACTCAAAATTTCAACCCTTAAAAAAATTGCACTTCAATTTTTTTTCGACATCACTGTCGCTTGTACAGTTCACAGTACTTCACACAGACGTAACAAAAGAAAACATTTGTTCGCATAAAGACTCTCTAATAAATCTATACAAATCAACTAAAAACTAATTTTTAAATCTACAGCAAAACTGGTCGAAAGTCGTATTTTGTTAGCTACCTGACTATAAAAATGGAGGTGGTACTTCGAAAATATCCTATTTTGTTCATCATTAAGTGCCCCAATTTAAAGGCAATACCCGTATTTGAATAGTATTTAAGTACAATACGAAGGTACTCATGGCCTACGAGTTTAAAAATGGGAATTAGGTGCAACCTAATCTGATGGGGATATTACCAGAGACGTAGCTACCTACCGTCGTATGAATTATACCCCCAGGCTTCAGGGGCCCTGGTTGAAAGCATAAAATTACTTTCCGAAATATGAAATTCTTAATAATGAAAGGCAATGGCATGTCGAATTGTCAGGTGCTTTTGGGTTTATTTCGCAATAAAATCATTATAAAAGAGATATTGTTTTTATTACGAAATACCTGAACCCAACTAACATGGGGCTTTACTGCAATCAAATAAAAGAAGGGATCCATTTTTTTTTTATTATACAGGGCCCCTCAGGGACTAGATACGCCACTGGACACTACAATGAGCCACAAAGCAAATGAGGAAATCATAAATGATAGCCTAGACTGAATTCCGGTCGAAGTTAACCATACTACTCGTATATTGCAAATTTGCAAGTCTGTCTGCCACGTTTCTGCGTAAAAGCTTGGCACAAGGAGATACTATGAGCTGGATAAGACTATAGGATACTTTTTATATTTGTAGTAAGTTCTTTTGTGATAATATTACCCTTATCACGGGGGTAAAACGGTGGCAGGCAGGCCATATGTAAATGGAAAATATTCTACAAGAAGTTCTACAAAGGTGAGACAGAAGTGGCAAGAACAACACTCATATAAAGTCGAAGTTACTTTAGGACTCGTATGGCCATAATTATATCAACGCATGTTACAAATTCAATACACTGAAACATTGAATACTTAACTTCATAAATTTTGAGGCACTTAATTACAAAATAGTGAAGTACCGAATGAACAAGAAAATGTTAAGTACACTGATCTAAAAATAGTGGTGTACCCAAAAGTTTGTCAGATAGTTAACCTAATTTACTTGTCGATAATATAGTTCGAGATCGATAAAGGACATCTCTATTTGTAATATTCATTTCGCAAGTCGATTTAATTCAAATATATTACATTAGCTTTTTAAATATACATATAACAACAGCGGTACAAGCTCCTTAGTTTTAAAATAAACTTACAAAACAATTATTTTTCTACATTTTTCAATCAATGAAAAATATCTAGAGATTTCTTTTTAAACTTTTTACCACCACAATAATAATAATAATCATTATTATTATTTTGACAATATTCGACACTTAGATTACTAATAAGATCAGGGGCCTTACCATGACGTGTTTAAATGACAGGCGAGCGAGTAAGAAAGAGGGATGGAGCTATACACCCTATACTCGTAATAGTTCCATCTCTTTTTAACAGTTCAGTTTAGATCATGAAATGGATCACATTAAGAGCTCGTAGTAGACCCTTAGGCCTTTTAGCCCCGTCATTTTATGCTTTGCATTTTCGGTCAATTTCTTTAACAGTAGCTGATTACGACGAGCAACCGCCATTGACCTCTAAAACCCAGTATTTGACCTTGACTTCGCTTGGCAACCGATTCCTAAATAAATATGCATAATTTCCGTGTTCTTTGTTGTTTTTTCCAACAAATATTTTAATGTTTATTTGTACTAAAATAGATTTCTACGGGCCGATGACCTGGTAGAGGTCGTGGGAATCCAATAGCAATGGAGACAGCTACGCTCGGAGTTTCCTTGCGTGATCGAATCAGGAATAAAGTTATCCGCAGTAGAACAAAATTACCGATGTAGCCCGAAGATTTGCCAAACTTAAGAGGCAGTGGGCAGGGCACAATGCTTGTAGAACAGATGGTCGATAGAGCATAAAGGTTCCGGAGTGTTAACTACGTACCGGAAGATGAAGCGTTAAAAGGCATCCCACAAGGTATACCATCTATATAGGAAGCGACGCATTAGAACCGTGCACTAGCTTCTAACGTTTTATAATATGTAAGTGTCCATGAAGGTCTATATGAATTGAAATAATATTGAGTTTCTTCAATGAATTTGGTGACCTGATGAGGATCAGAGGATACCGATGAATACGAGACGCACAGGACCGATCGTTGTGGAGAGACTTGGGGGAGACCTACGTCCAAGAGTAGAGATGTTTCGGATGAAATGATGATGAGATTTCAAGGATTGATGATACCTAAATTAATCCTACTTTCTACTAATACCATTATATATATTTATTGTGATAGTAGTCTATTCAGACTACTATCACAATAAGACATTCGTCTTTCCGTGATCGATCTCCAAAATCAAGCACCGTTTTTTTTTTTCGGTTAGGAGATCTTAAGCTCGCGAGTCAATAGGTTAATTCTGGATAGGCGCGCTCCATCGTCGACCGCATCGTCGCATAGATAGCGGTCAAGTGCAAACGCATTAACCACAAAAAAAAAACTACCACAAATTCCCCTAGATCGTTCTACTCGTATCGATACGAATAAATAAAGCATTTGGTTGTTTATGCGCATAAATAGAAACTAATTATAGTTCTATACAACGACGCGACGTCCGATTGATATTAGATTTTGCAACCAAAACAAACCGAATAGGTCAGGGGCGTTCACCCCTTTAATCTTGGCCTAGTTATTCAAGTAAGGACATAAATTTCGCGCAAATCGGTGTCTATTTCACTAACTCCTGACGCAAAAAGAGAGGTGATAATATATGTTTGACCACTTTCTGATCTATCACTTCTATCACTATCCGATTGTGGCATTAAAGGTTTAAACGGGTCAACCGATTTGGGTACAGTTTTTTTTTTTTATGTTTTCTAAGCAACAAACTCGATTCAACTATTTAAAAGTCATAGTAGAGGGTGAAAATGAGAATGAACTACCGAATGTTTGTAAATACGAGTATGATCAAGTGCGGTTGGAAACGTTTCAAGGCATCTGGCCACAACAAACGACAACCCAGTAAATTGGCAAGACAGAAATGTCAATCTCATGAGTTTCTGATTATCACTTTCATTAGGTATTAGAAAGAGTGATAATCGAGGAAGATCATTATAGTTTTCACTTGTCCGAAGCCAGGAGCCCAGGATGATGAACGATGGCGAGAGGTTTTATTCGATTTTAGAATATCTCCATGGTTCTTGATCGTTTCGACTTTGACTCGAGTCCAGCTTGGTCTGTTATTGCGACTGTCACATGGCGTATTCGTCTGCGAGTTGTTTCTCGATGGTTTCGAGAAACAACTTCAACAACAACTTCTCGATGTGAGAGAAACAGATTCGAAAAATTGAAAACTAGCGGTCGATTTCGTTGACTCGAAACAATTGAAAAACTTAGATTTTTTATAAAAGAGCGAATCAATGATTGATTCAATCGAATTTTTACAATTGTTAAAACATCTCAATCATCTCAACATCTTTATAAAGTTTCCAATGGTGGTACTCAGGCCTCCTTTCAGTAGAGGGAATGGGCTGTAATCCAATGCGATATTGACTATCTCTAAGCCAGGTTACTTCTACTAGTGACAAATGACGTCAAGACCAAATGGAAGACCTAAACTAAAAGTAGATCTACTGGACTGCCGTCCCAACGTGACACTGGCAGAATAGTCGAAACCGGCTCAATTGCCACAAAAAAAAAAAAAAAAAAAAAAAAAAAAAAATAAAAGTAGATCATGATGATTAATAAAACCGTCGTAAACTATGATGCAGCTTGCCCGTCCACTAATAGTTTTTAGTCTATACTAATATTATAAAGAGGTAAAATTTGTAAGTTTGTAAGTTTGTATGTAGGGGGTAATCTCTGGAACTACTGGTCCGATTTAAAAAATTCTTTCAGTGTTAGATAGCCCATTTATCGAGGAATGCTATAGGCTATATACCATCACGCTACGACCCACGGGAGCGGAGCAGTAACGAAAAATGCGGGTGAAACCGCAGGGGACAGCTAGTACTGAATAAAAACAAATTGACGTAAAATAGTTACGTCAGAGTTGCATAAAAGCTAGCTATACTAAAAAGTTGAGATCATAAAATCTATCAACAGAAGACGGGTTTAGATTTAGAAGCCTCTAAACCATCTTCCTTGGTAAAAGATAATTACGAAAATGGAAGAAGCTAGTGCCGAAAAGCCTTGAAAAGAAAAATAACTTCTACACCAGCACATTGCGAGGGAGCGACGCGCGACGGAGATATGACATCAAATTTGGTCCTTTGTGTGCCTTACCCCAGTTAATGGGTTGTGGAGGTCTGGTAGGCAGGTGCTCCTCGTAAAATACTGGTATTCTACTAAATCCAGCTTGGAACTGGAAACCGACCCCAATATAGTGGGGAAAAGGCTAGGTAAATGATGATGATGTGAGCCTTTTCATTGACGTTCAGTAGACTCATTCACGTAATCAAAGCCATAACGATATCGTAGCCACTTAGTCGTTTAGGCTGTTATCGTATTCACATCCATCAATCGAGCTTGAACGACAACAATTTTAAAGTCGTTCGATCGAAATGTCGTTGACGCGTATTCAGCTATGTCAAATATTCTTGTACAATACATAATAATATAACTGGCAATAAGCCGTTGATAGAGCGTTTAATTTCAAGCCAATTGAATTGTAGTCATTTGTAGTTCTATCGAATCCCGTTCAAGGAACACATGAATACTAATTTTGGGTAGGCCTTCGATAGAAAGTCTATAAAACTTTAACGATATTTGTCTTGTTTGATTTTACATGACTACGCTACGGAACACTGATCAGAAACCAACGATTACAAATGGACGCAACCTGATGCGGGCCCACCGAGCTACTCTACGCGTCTTGACGTACTAACCGTACGACATGATGACCTAGCTATGCGCCCTGCTGTACTAACCGTTCGGCATGGTGACCTAGCTATGCGGCCTGACGAACTAACCATAGTGCCTGACTAGCTAACCATGCGGCCTGATGTACTAACCATACGACCTGAGGAACTAACTATGCGGGTTGACGCGCTAACCATGCGGATGCCGGATGTACTAACCATACGGCCCGTCAAGCCAAGTAAGTACCATTTTCGATAAACTGGGTAAAAACTAATATTCTGAATTAATGGAAGAACTACTTTGAAACGGTCATTGATTAGACGAACTTAAAATTAATATATTTACATGATTCTAAAATAAATAAAAATGCTGAGAAGTGTCTTCCTCAAAAACGGTACTCATTTAGATTTTTTTAATGCCATCATTTGACTATATTGCCAGGAAATTAAAAGTGGCTGTGTAGCGACATCTATGGCTTCAAATAAGAACTACGACAACATTCCCCAATTAAAGTTCTCCGCGCGATTTAAATAGATACATCTGCCTAGCCTTTTCCCAACTATATTGGGGTCGGCTTCCAGACAAGCCGGATTTAGCTGAATACCAGTATTTTACGAGGAGCGGCTGCCTACCAGACCTCCACAACCCATTAACTGGGGTAACATGGTACTTCATGGCAAGACTGGAGTCAGATTTACTGGCTTCTGACTATCCGTAACGACTGCCAAAGATCTACAATTGACAGCCGGGACCTACGGCTTAACGTGCTTTCCGAGGCACGGAGAAAACTCGTTATGTTAAGATGGTCACCCATCCACAGACCAAACTTGGCAAGCGCTGCTTAACCTTGAAGATCGACCTGTGCGGCTGTTATTATCTAGCTACGAGCTCCTCCTCGCGATTTAAATAGATACGACAGTCCAAAATCATTTATCGAGCAGTAGCCCACACCAGACAAAACATTCATCTGGTCGTAAGTACCTCCCTTTTCAATAAAGGTTCATACAAAAGTTGGCACATAGGTTGCCTTTGGGTCAATGCCTATAACTACAGATTTTAGCCTAACACTGGTATAACACTGACGACATAGATCTATATGAGGGAAGGGTTGGTTATAGATAGCCCACTCTGCAAAGCCAGTATGGAGGAGGATGAGACAGTAATTCATCTGCTTCTAAGGTGCCCAGTGGTCGCTCGACACAGGGAAACTACTTTGTGAAACCAAGTACTCTATGCGAAATGGTCAGTAACACGAAGGCACTGCTCGCCCGTACGCAATATACACGTTTTAAACGTGGAATTAAGGATACCAGCCCGAAACAAAAAATTAGGAGCAATGCCCTCTCATAATAGTTTAGCATCCAGCGTAGGATGTTGGGATATCAACGGGTTTAAATTTTATGATAGATGCCTAATTATAAAAATTATGTCTGGGTTAAGGCCCCCAAGAGATATAACCCTTAATACGCCAACAACTGGTGGTCAAAAGCTTAAAAATCCTAACGAATTCACAGCAATACGTACATCATATAATAAAACATAACCACTTGGGCTAATTCAACTAAATCACTGAAAACCAGTCATCTGGCGTGTTCCTTAGCCGCCGCGCACAGCGCTTGGCCAACGAGAACCTTGTCTCCGGAAGCCATATCGAACTTGAAGTCTTTTGGAGCCTCAAATAACAAGATTATTGTACTCCCCATGTTGAACTGACCGAATAACTCTCCCTTCTTCAATGGAACGTGTCCCAAGTCAACCTCGTTGATGCGGTTTCGTCTGCCTTTCGTATTTGTTCGTAGCTCGGGGTCACTGTAGATTTCTATGGAGCCAACATTGGTTGCCCCTACAGCAGTCATGCTAAAGAAACCATGTTTCCACTCGCCAACGTACACAGCTCGTTCGTTTATCGTGAACAAACCAGGTATTAGTCTTGCTAACCATGGGTTCACAGAAAGCAGCTTCCCGCAGAAATGTCTTCGAAACGATGCAGTCCAGTCACACGGAGAATGGAAGCGGTGATAGTCTCCGGGAGCCAAATAAATAATACACTGATGTAGAATATTGTCTTTGTTAGTCAGCAAAGAGTCGTAATAGTTATCATCTTTCCGCTTCGCCCATTTATTTTGTCCAAGGAACTCCTCGAGGCTGTATGTGACTCCTTTAACTTGCTCTATCTTGTCTGTGTCGGCTGGCCCACAGTTTAAAACAACTCCATCGCAAGGAGATACGCACGGAGAAGGCGATATATACCTCGCCCCATCTCTCAAAGGCCTTGTGAAGAACGCTGACAGACTTTTGTAATACTTGAGGTCAGTAAACTCCGCATCATTCAGATTGACATTAAACATTTTAATGTACGTACCGTATACAACGCTCCGTAGAGACGTCGGTAATTCACAAGCAGCCAACTTCCCCCAAATCCGACTCGTCACACGGAAGGGAAACATTTCGTAGAACAAAATTTCCACTTTGGACACTTCATAATTTATCGAAGCACGAATATAACACCAGCCTACGTAAATAGCACTGCTTAACGGTACCCATCTAGTAATAATAGATCGAAAACTCATCCATTTGTTCCTCTGTAATGTCTTTGTTTGGTTTGTCTGATTATGAAGCGTAGATGTTTGACGAAAAGGTCTATGAGGACGCAATTTTTGTCTAAACATAGGATTTATAACAGGAAGACAGCTCCTTATTCGAGTCGGCGGGAACATTTCGAGTGGCGAGCGCACACGGCGGCGGCTTAAAAATAAATTGTTTACGTAAAATGACGCGAATTGATTATTTTGCGTGCTGCTCAATGAAGCACTGTCAGTAGGTAGGTTCGTACAACGGATAAGAAAAATCAAATTAGACAAACTGTCATGATAAAATTATGTAATGTCGTTTTTTTCTTTGATGCGAATTTAGTCCTTATGAGGATGGACAGAGGCTTATAATAGTGGAATGTTATTTTTGTAAAACATACCAATATGTAGAGCTATTGTACGCGAGCGTTCATATATACGAAATCTAAAAGTTTCTTATAGGAAAATATCAAATAAAAATTAAGCAGCTATATCACTTTCTTCACCACAAATATAATAAATAAGTTATATTCAACTTTTTGAATGAAAATCTTTTTTATTCTAATTCACCAATAATATTATGCTTTTTTTTCTTGTCAAGTAAAAGTAACTATTTTGAGGTCAAGTTTTTGAGCGCACTGTCCACAGATTTTTAAATTTTGATTTTCTTTGATTTAGGCTTTATTTCGTTTTTTTTAATGATTGCTGTTCATATTCTTCAAAGATAAACACTTTTTCATATAATTAATCTGATGAGTGTTTTCTTTGTTTTCAATGTTACTAATAAATTATGTAAGAACAATTATCGGTAAGTACCGGTTTTGTTGCGAAATTAAAGAATGATGGCGATTGGTGGCCAACTCTGCAACTATCTCATAGTATGACATATAGCGTTGTTGACGTTTTTAGCAATAGCTTGAGTTTTTTCTTTTTATTATTTTATTTTCCCGCGTCTATAGTATCTTCTGATGTCCACAAGAAATGGAGTTACGAAAGAAACCGACAGCAATAACAGAAGTGTTGATAAAGTGGTTGATCGACGTTTATCTTCTGTCGAATACGAAAAAATCCCGCCTGAAGGCGGTTTTCGAGGGTTCCAGAAGGTGCCTCTGGTTCTTGTGCCTCGTTATGACATAACTCCATATTTGCAGCTGTTAAAGGCTCCTGTTACTGCTAAGAAACGTCGTATGAGACCGACGGGTCCTAAAGTACAATTAAAAAACCGGTTTTCGCCAAGATGTTCCATCAATTTGGTGAGAGAGGACTTAGTTAAGCTGAAGCAGGAGTTTAAGAAGAAACAGGTGCTTCAGAGGAGCCTGGTACCTGTCAGTCCTCCTGACTCAGCTTCAGACAGCGAAAAAGATCCAACAATGGCCACTATTAAGTGTAAAATCTGTGAGAAAGGGTACTCCAGTGAGAAAAAGCTGTTGAAACATCAGGAAAATAAGCATATGATTGTATGTAAACCTCAGAAGCGTGTATCATTCTCTGACCACATTATCATTCACGAACTTAAAGAGTACCATAAGTGTAGAAAATGTCCGAAGATATTCGAAGCATACCAGCTTCTAAGATCTCACATGAAGTTACATCATAAGAAACGTAAGTGTTATATTTGCAACTATTGTGACAAGAACTTTGTTGACCGAACCTTTTTCAAAGTTCATATCAAGCTACACTGTGATGTATGCGGACTGTTTTTTCCTAATAAAGTCAAATTTACCGACCACAGGCGGAATGTGTGCCGAGTGCTAAAACTGCACCCTTGCAAGAATTGTGACAATGTATTTTTCAAATTTATGGATTTGAAAGATCATAGTTATGAGCACAATGCTGCATGCTTCGTGTGTGATGTTTGTAAAGATCAGTTTACCAGCAAATGTGCGATAGCTCATCATATTGCGTTCTTACATTCAAACAGTCGACCAACTTGCTTATATGACATGCGTAACTTAGGTAATGAGAGACTCTACCTTTGTAACTTCTGTGAAGAAAGCTCGGTGGAACGCGATGCATTAGAACGACACGTGCTGTTACTGCCCGACTTAACAAATAAAGCAATGACAGGTTACAAAGACTACTACTTCTGTGACCAATGCTTCAAGAAGTTTGACACAGAAACTGATATGCTGCAGCATAAATGGACACATTTTCTGATCACGAGCGATAATTCACAAGAACGGGAAAAAGTGGAGAAGAAGAAGATGAAAATGACTTATAAGGCTGATGAACCAATACCGGAGTATATGCAGCCCCGGCTAGTTTTGGAAAAGATTAAAGTGGGAGGGAAGGTGTTAACGGAGACCATTGAATATATTGACGTAAAGAGTTTTGATGTAAATAACGCTGAGATAAAGAAGCCCGTGGTTGATCCGAAAAGCAAAAAAACTATTATCTCTAAGCATCAATGCCAGGTTGGTTTAATATTAAGGTTTTATTCCCTTTAGTGCAATTTTTTTTTGCTTTTTATTGTTTAGATGAAATAATAAAAAAAAAAAAATTATAAAAGGAGATTTTTTTTATTTAGGGGTAATGAATTTATTTCATTAATAGAGTAGTGGTGATGTGTTAACCGCCTTGACATACAAGCTGTAGGTTGCGGGTTCTAACCCAGCCAGTTAAATTTATTTCATATGCTGCCACTGCTCTCAAAATGGTGAAGGAAAATATTGTAAGGAAACCAAAATTTTTAATGACACATCCACCAATCCGCACTGGGCCCGCGTGGTGGATTACGGCCCGTTCCCTCTCCTAGAGAAGAGGCCTGAGTCCCAGCAGTAGAAACATTACGAGGCCAATAATGCTAATTTATTACTGTCACAGTAAAATAATTTAAAAAATGGCGTAATTTTATTAAATATTTTACTATTAGCCTTATCATGAAATGGCCTGTGGAAATTAACAGACGATATATAATCGTATGTTCATAATTTCAAGCAAAGATAACATGGTAATATTGTAAAAAGATTTAAATTTAGCACCATTAGTGAATCTCTTCTGGGGAACATGGAAAATCCGAAAGGTTGTCACCGTGTCCCCCAGATCGAAGGCAACGAAGGAACGGGGTAGGGGTTTAGTCAGTAAGAGTCTGACACACCCTCCCGCTCCGCCCAAGAGTGGGAGAAATCATTCTGAGAAAAAAAACCATTAGTGATGCTGAGAGTGTATTGTTGCTATTTTGTCTAATGGGAAGGTTCATGCCAGCAGTAGGCATAGCTAGTCACAAAGAGGCGACGCATAATAAAAAAAGTGTAGGCAACTCTTTTATCAGATTGTGGTAAATCCCAGTGCTAGTTGGGTTTAGGTATTTCGTAAAAAATATAAACTGTATCTTTTACGTGTTTTATTACGAAATATGACGTGACAATTCGACAAGCCTGAGAAACTCATTAGTAAGAACTTGAGTTTTTGGACAGTAATTTTATGCTTCTTATGAGGAGCTCGTGGCTAAATAATAACAGCCGCACAGGTCGATCTCCAAGGTTAAGCAACGCTTGCCTAGGTTGGTCTGTGGATGGGTGACCATCTTAACATAACGAGTTTCCTCCGTGCCTCGGAAAGCACGTTAAGCCGTTGGTCCCGGTTGTCATTTGTAGATCTTTGGCAGTCGTTACGGATAGTCAGAAGCCAGTAAATCTGACTCCAGTCTTGCCATGAAGTACCGTGTTACCCCAGTTAATGGGTTGTGGAGGTCTGGTAGGCAGCCGCTCCTCGTAAAATACTGGTATTCAGCTAAATCCGGCTTGACTGGAAGCCGACCCCAATATAGTTGGGAAAAGGCTAGGCAGATGATGAATTTTATGCTTCTTATCGGGGTCCCGTATAATTGAGACGGTAAAAGCTACGCCTGTGGATACTAGTGACTCAATTGGGTAGTTGATATTTTTCATTATTAGGTATTTGTTTAAAAAAGGATTCTTTACCCAAAATCACAACTAGAAAGATTTTTTGAAATCCATTCAAAATTCTATATGATGGAAGGACAAACTAAAGTAACAGATAAGGTTGTAGGTATTGAAATGTGACGACACCACCATTACGTACAGAACGATATAGCCAGATGTTCTTAACATGGCTCTACTATCTTTTTTTTTCGCTTTTGAAATAGTAATTGCTGCTTCATTTAATAACCAATTTCGATTTTGTTTTCAGAAAAAGATTTATTTTTGTGTTATTTGCTGTTTACTATAAAAATAACATAAAAAAAAATACCTGAGTCGCTAATTTTATTCATCATTGAGAAATAAAATCTTATCACAAGATTTGATTCACTAAACTGTTTTGTAGTTTGGTGGTCAATTCCGTTTTTGAATTGGACTTTCGCAAGGTGAAAGTTTTCAGTGATATTCGAATTGCGAAAAATTATTTTAATTACTCAGATACCCGCGAAACGAGACACAATAGTAAAACAATAACAGCGCGGTCTCATAGGACCGGTTGGGGATTCAAACGTTAGTATACCATTTGAGAGTAGTGGTGGCCCAGTAGTAACGGCTCCGACTTACAAATTGTGGGTTCAAACTCAGCTAGCTCTTTACCACTGCTCTCGAAACGGTGACCCACAAGTGGCATGGTGACATGATCTGGAACTACAAATTCGAAGACATATCACATCCACCAACCCGCACTGGGCCCTTGATGGAATACGGCCCTTTCTCTTTCATCTATGAAGAATCATTCGCTCAATCATCATCTGCTTCATCATCTCTAGAAGGAGGCCTGAGTCATAGCAGTGGAAACATTATAAAACCGTTTAGTTTTCCAGCTTTTCATTGACTCAGTACACCCCAATAAACCCCACCAATTTCTTACAGACATGCGGCAAATACTATTCTTCAAACTTTTGCCTAAACCGACATATCGAGACCCAGCATCTGGACTACGACAGTCTCCAATGCAAGGTCTGTGAAGAAACCTTTGTCTGGCCATCACTCCTAAAGTCTCATAAGTGCATTCGTCTCAGTCACCCCGAAATGCCGTTCGAAGATGCCCGACCTGAGATACATTTTGATAACCTACATGAGATTACCCATAACGAGTTTGATGATCTAAATATTGTAGAAAACGATGATTACTTGAATGCAATAGACTTTGAGATACCGGCCCCTATCGTGCAGTTGACAGAATACAGCAGTTTTAACCCGCCCCAAGATAAATTTGCGCCGTTACAGAATTTGGGATACAAGTTAGTGATGCAAGAAGTGCCAATAGAGTTTTAAAGTGAATAAAAAATGGTTTTGGTGTGAGATTCAGTGTTTCTAGTGCTATCAAGACTATTAATGGACACTCTTGTTGATGTAAGTCTTTCCAGTCATTTTTGCAGTGTTTTTTTATAAAACAAGCAAAAGAAAATGTAAAAATACAACTACCCTCTCTTCTATAGTTTAGTTGTGTTGTCAAATGTGGGTAGATGTATTTTTTATATTTTTCTCTTGCTTGTCTTTTACGTTTCGCCCTTTTTATGGGCTACATAAATTACTTATGACTGTGTGTATTAAAATAAGTGGTAATAGTACATAATATAGTATTACTTTCCGAGTACAGCTAATATGACAGCTAGATAATTATGTAACATTTTGCAATCAGAAGCCCTGAAAGTTTGTTGAAACGCTTAAATCAGGTCTTATATAAACTAGTCTGCCTAGCGACGATCGCCCCTTCAATATACATGATCCGCCCACTTCGGGCATTTCTACTAAGCTAGAGATGCGTATGCGAATACATGCTAAAAATCGACCAATCACATTCGCGATGAAACCCTCGATGTTAATATAAACCAGTGCTATTGTGCCAGTGCTAAAGGGTGAATTTACCCACACAATTTTGCAAATATTTTGGTAACATCGGGTCATGTCGTTCTCAAAGTAACCTTAAAAAAAACTCTTACAAAAATCTAATGGCGGCATTGCTGTGGCCGAACACTGGGCCTGGCAAGAAAATTTGCCATTTTTGCCATTGACACTCTGAGAAAAGACGGTCGAGGGGGCAGAAAGGTTCTGTAGTGCAATCGCGTGCTAAAAGGCACAAGGCAGACCAAAGGCCTGATGAGGGTTGATGCGAGACCCACAAGAGCAAGACCATTAATTGTGGTAACAATTAGGGGCGCTCTATGTCCAGCAGTGGACGTATTTCGCCTGAAATGTAGATCATGACGCTAAGAGCGTATTCATAATGGCAAAGACACGTCAAGGCATACATAATGGCTACTACACACATGCCGCCGGCTTATGCCGCCGGGTTTGCCGACTGCTTTCAGGCCACCTTGCAAAGATGGAACAAAAATGTGCTGGCGGCATTGGCGGCGCACGGCTGCAGGGCCGGCGGCCTGATAGCCGGGTTGGCCGCCGGCCTTGCCGCCGGCACTGTGTGTAGGAGCCTTAATTATATTCTCACAGAGGCCTGAGCAAATAAGTTGCAAAATTATCTAGCTGTTCACAAAAAAACATATTTCAATTTTTTCATCAATTTTCATAGCACGTGTATTTAAAGTAGATTCTCATGTGGATGTATGTATACTCTTAGCTATAAGTGACTGTAATATATCAATGTATATTAGCCCTTAAATTAAAGGCTAAGATTGTATTAAGTTAGTTGGTCCTATAAGAGTCTTATAAAGGTTATGATTGACTTATAGTAGCAATTATTTATAGAATGATTTTTGGTTATTTTCTTTTTGCTATTTGTTTTTTATTATTGTGTTAAGGCCATACTACAAAAGTGATAAGTCTAACAAGGTGGTTAATAATACAAAATCGTATTGGGTAAGATCGGCCGACTCGAACCCGAATGAGCGTTACATAGTCGAGCGTGACGGTACTGGTCTCTTTGAATACCCACAAAATAAAGTGCTCAGCGGGGGCTCAAATGATGTTGAAAGAGAGAGATGCTTTAAAAGTGATTTTATCGAGCTATTTACCCGTGATAATTGGGTATTTTCCTTTTTTTATTTTTATACAATATTCCATAGTAAAAATAAAAAATAACACTGAAAAGAAATCGTTTTCTGAAAACAGCATCAAAGTTGGTTACTAAACGAAGCAGTTATTGGCATTTTAATGGTATAAAGAAGAGTGGAGGCGTGGAGGGAACATCTCGCTGTCCCTTTTGTATGACGTCACATTTCAGTGTCTGCATTCATTTTCTGTTTGACAGTTTCCCCTTTCACCAATTTTGAAAGAATTAAGCAAATTAGAATTGCTTAATTCTGAACGGATTTGAAAAATAATTTAGATTTGCCATTTCGGATAAAGTTACTTTTCAATAATGATCATTTTAAAAAAATTGTAAACTATTGTATGGAATCTTCTGAGGATTCTGAAACATTTCTCCGACATTTGTTTCACCGTTTAACGGTTCACCGACAGAACGATTCACATTTCATTATTTCACCGACAGAACGTTTCACTGGCGAACGATTCGCCGACAGAACGTTTCACTTTTCATTCTTTCGCCGATAGAACCTTTTACCGACGAACGATTCGCCGACACAACTGTTCGTCTGCCCCTGGGGTATAAAACACAGGTTTTCGACATGTATCGTCTGTTTTTTATACCCTGAGACTAAATTGACACAAGTAACGTCAAATTTACTATAGGAATGACGCCAGTTCTTTTGTTTTGAAATGTCATTTTAGTCTCAGGATTTAAAAAACAGACCATATATCTGTTTCCGTATTGTTTACACACCGTATTGTTTTCAAATCTGACTCCAGTCTTGCCATGAAGTACCGTGTTACCCCAGATAATGGGTTGTGGTAGTCTGGTAGGCAGCTGCTCCTCGTAAAATACTGGTATTCAGCTAAATCCGGCTTGACTGGAAGCCGACCCCAATATACGAGTATAGTTGGGAAAAGGCTTGGTAGATGATGATGAATACGGAAACAGATCTACATGTCGAATACCTGTGTGTGTGTGTGTGTGTATGTGAGAGGCAGACGAACAGTTGTGTCGGCGAATCGTTCGTCGGTAAAAGGTTCTATCGGCGAAAGAATGAAAAGCGAAACGTTCTGTCGGCGAATCGTTCGCCAGTGAAACGTTCTGTCGGTGAAATAATGAAATGTGAATCGTTCTGTCGGTGAACCGTTAAACGGTGAAACAAATGTCGGAGAAATGTTTCAGAATCATTCTGAGAGGCTCTTAGATTTATCGGATAACCGAAATTAAAAAATATCTGAAACCCATTTAAAAATTCGGATAATTTCGGATAAAAACGAAATCGAAATGACATAATTCATTTCGTTCAATCGTATCAACAATAATTCATTTATATTGGCCGGCCAAACAAATGATAATCTAGACTAGAAAATAAAAGTCCAATCTTGCTATTTAGGTACTATTTTAATTTTGATATCCGTAACCGAAACTATCCGAAATGAGCGGATAATCCGAAATAACTTTATATCCGTAACCGTATCCGAAACCGGTGTAGTATTATGTATAGTCGAAACCGAGAAATCGGAATTTTAGTGCAAAATGTCACGCGCTTGCTTCTTTGTTTTGAAGGTCAACACAATGTTTGATTATTCTGTTATCGAGATAAAAGTCAATTTTTATTTCTAAGGTCATCAATGTACATCATATTTTTATAGACTTGTGTTTTCGCTAAAACTATATTCTTAAGGAAAGGTAGAACTACATAGCGCACGCGTGGGCCACGTACTCCGATCTGGGCGCGTCGGTCTCCATACATATTAAATGGCAACTAGACTTGTAGAGCTACATTAGATCCACGCCACGCGACGTCGTTCTACGTACAAATCAGGCGTGGCCCACGTGTGCGTCGGTCTAATTTAGTTCCGTTTAAAACATTTTTTAGAAAAATCGTTTTATTTCATTGAATAGCTTGTGAAATACATTATAAAATTCTCTGTGGCTTCTTTTTAAAATATGATATATTTTTGGCTCTTTGAGAATTAGCAATATTCATTTTAAATGTCTAAGCAATATCTCACACTATTAAGGTTTTTGTAAAACAAAGGAGAATGCCACGGGGCAGGTCCCTTTTGTGCTGTCGTGTACCTGTTTGGAATAATATCCTAAAAATATTATTTATTTTTTTGTGTACAAATTATTTTTTATATAATTTTTCATAAACTAATGGAATTAAAGTAATAGAGACATAATTCCATGCTCATAGTGATGTTTAGTCTGTCAATATGTAATTATAACCTAGAATTTTAAAACAGAAAAATAATTATATCTCCTGAACCAGGGTGACACAATGAAAAAAGGTTTCCGATTATAAAAATGCTATGTTTTTACTATTAGGTAAAATAAAAATCTTCAGGGCATGCTCCACTGGGACCCAACTTCCCTTACAAAACGGGCATTCTCCTTTGGCTGGACATTTTTTGTGCTACAAATTTTAATTATTTTTTTTTCCTTATTTCCTTTCCTGAATTTATTTTCCTTAACTTCAACTATTAAAGTAAAGGATTTAGTTATATTTCACATATTATATATATTAAACGTGAGTGTTACATATTAAAGGAAAGTAGATTTTTCTTATACATAATTATATAAAATATATTAGGGGCTGGTTTCTGAATTGAGTATTTATAGTTTTTTGGCACCTGAGCTGTCGTTGACTATTCTACCAGTAAAGACGTAGTGACGACAGGAAAAGTCGTGTAAAACCCAAGGATTTTGTATAGCCTGGACTGATTACAAAGTAATATTACACATTATAAAGTGTACTTTATTTTTTATTTATTACTTTATTGACAAGCAAAAAGGAAAAAATGTTCCCAGCAAGACAATTGAATGAGGTAGTGTGTCCCTTTCTTACTAGTCTATGTACACATTGGTAGAAAGAGATAACATACCCTTTTGTGGGTACGTTTTTAAGGTAGACGTAATCAATCCAGTTAATATAAAAAAGTCTTGGTCAAACCCTACTTGAACGTCAAACTTTGTCAGTTTTCATTCTAAATTTGAATTTGAAAAAACAACTTAAAATTCTCAATTCAAAAATCGGCGATACATCGTATTTTTAAGTTGTTATAATAAGTACTGACTATGTTTAAGTTATAGAAAGTTATAGTTTAAGAAGAACTTTTTTTGTTTTGAGGTTACAAAAATTTTGGCCTGTGAGTACTAAAATGTTTAATATATTATTTACTATCTGATTATTTAGTTTTTAAGTTGTGCTGATTTAGAGTTTAATCTGCATATTTTGTATACCTATTATAGTCCGTCTAATGAAAGCGCGACCTAAGAAAAAGAAGTTAAATCCAAAAGTTTTGAATGTGATGTAACTAACACAGTAGAAAAAAAATGTCTCGATACTTATTTTTTTTTTATTTACCACAGTTGTGACTGAATAATGTTGCCAATTTATTTATTTTTTTAAACTCCAGGTCGCGCTTTCATCAGACGCACTCTATTTTACGGACGCCATAATTGATTACCTATGAATATTAGAAGAAAAAGGTGGCCCTAGGTAGCCCAAACAACCAATTACAATAAGCGTCTTTACACCTATACATATATTTAGATAACTGTATTTGATTTAGGGCCTGTTTTACCACCTATGATTAAGTATCTTACTTGGCAGATAATTTCATACAAATTCTGTTCCATTTTTTAATTTATTCAGTGAGTAGTGCCTACTCGGACATTGTGAAACAGGCCCTTATTATTAAAAGCGTTTGCGTACTGCATCTGAATTATTTCAAAGTAACTTTAGCTCACAGTTTAGTTTCCGTGAAAATTGAAAATTATCCCAAAGAAATAAAGTCCTATTTGTATAAATGTAAATTTCTTTTCCAGCGTCCAATTACAACACCAAAAATTTAAAAATCTGTTTTTTAATTAACAGATTCTTATACGTTTTTCGCCAGTAGACAGAGTGATTTCATGAGGAAGATTTATATGTAAAATACACGCATATTAACTGTGTCCGGTCGCTAGGTTATCATAATACCTACTAACAATCCGCCTAATTATCGCATGGGTTTTACAGAACTTTGATTTCCCGATTTTGGTGAAAAAATTAGAAATACAACTTTGTCAGCTCAATGACTGTAACTAACATTGCAACAGTGCTGCCATCTCTTGACTTCCCAATTTTTAACTTCATGCATAGTGAATGACTGCGAAGAAAAGCACAGTATTATTTTTTCTTCTATCGTTGTTTCAAAATAGTCCTTAAACAATGTGCCTAGTTTTTGTTAAAATAAAATCGCAAAGCCTAGGCCACATTGAACTTGGCGTTCCTGGTGAGCCACTCGCCCGTGCCGGTGGAGTACCCTCGCAGGTTGGGGTTATATATACTTGACAATTTTGAACTTGCTAAATATTGAATGGATTTGAACAATTCCTTCTATTTGTGTTTTTGTGAGACAATCTACGATTAGTAACCATATCAAAATTTCAGATTCGGATCAGCAGTGCGGAAACGCTTCTAATGACGTTAAGTTACAATAATTCCTGTTGTTTTTTTTTTTTATTATTTATTATTAAGGCAATAATGTAAATATTACTTGTTTTGTAAGCTGTAATTTACGTTGCCGATTTCAACTGTTTGAGTGTCATATTACAGTCGGTAAATGCAGGGAAAATTATTTAAAAATACTGGGCTTTGTGTACGTCCAATGCGTGTACAACTCTGTCACATTACCTTGACGCTTGGCGTCGATGAAATAATGTCCAAAAACAATACAATAACAACAGAGAACTAGAACTAGCCAAATTATCAACGCGCGTATCGATAACAAAGATGCTGACCGTACCTGACACTTGCCGGGCGAGCTAAGGGAATGCGGGGGGAAATAGGGGATGCTCGCATTTCAGAGATGCGTCAAGTTAATGTGACCGAATTGTAAATGTTTTGTAAAAGAAAAAAATGCATTGTATCATTGTCTCGAAATATGCTATCGAAAATGGACTGTGGTCTGTTCACGTTAAGCAAATAGTGACTCATCAGAACTACTGTGAAGTCAAGACGTTTTCATTCGTACTGTGGTAACAAAATAACTATTAAATATTAAAGCAAACTTTTATTACACAGTAGATATCTTAAATAGGTGAGATATTCTTTTTTTTAATTTACAAAATATATGTCTGCCCTGTGTGAAGGGCTTGCATCAACTAGTCAATTTGAACACGGTTTTTCTAATTCGCTATGATTTAATAGTCAAGCGGCTTGGGAAGGGTCAGCTCACACCGAGACGCGACGCGACGCTGCATGCACATTTTAATAGAGTGACTCAAAATAGAACTTTATTTACTACACGAAAAGATACACATTTCATTGTGAGAATTTAGATAGAATACGTTGCTTCATGCAACGCTGCACCTCGTGACGCCGTGCGGCGTCTCGCTGTGCAGCGGAACGTTTTAACATTCGCGACGTCGTGTTGCTAACGATATTACAATCGCAATGTTGCAATGCGTCTCGCAGCGGCGCGCGGCGCAGCGCGAAATCCCTGGCCTCTTTCTGCATTGTCGCGTCGCGTCGCGTCTCTGTGTGAACTGACTCTAAGCCGAGTGACGGCGATGTGTCACTACTTCCTTAACGCGAATAGACTGTAGTTGATATTTATATTTTTTAAGAGTTTATTTTTGCATATAATGTCTTTGATTAATACCTTATATATTAAAAAATTAGGTTGTAGATCTATTCTGTTGTTATAAATAGTTGTAAAATATTGTTGTATTAAACTGATACCTAGTGATGGTTTACCTAATAAAGTCTTAATTTTAAGTTAAACTCTGTTAAATATGTGCTTTTGCTTTTGATTTTGACATTACACACAGTTGAAATGGCAGGCTTTGAATGGAAGTACATAATAAAATAATGTACAACAATTTTTTTTTGTTTTATTTCTTTGTAAATGGGTATTTCTCGGACGGTTATGTCTGATCCCCGCAGACCATATCCCACCTTCCATCATGCATCACGTGCCCTATAAGAATCTAATGACAGCATCAGTGGACAGTATTGCCGTGGCCGAATACTGGAACCTAACCTAAAAAAAAATACCAGGAAAGGTTTTTTTTTATATCACATAAACCAGTGCTTGACTGTAATCCCACCTGATAAGGTAAGCAGTAATACAGTCGTTGATGATGAGGTGCACTAGTTTATTAACGTTTGAATCCCCAACCAGTCCTATGAGACCGCGCTGTTATTGTTTTACTATTTTGTCTCGTTTCGTGGGTATCTGAGTAATTAAGAGCCTATTCACTCTAGTCTTGAAGACACCCAAATTATAATCGGACGGAAAGACCGCAGCAGGCAAATTGTTCCAGTCCTTCGACGTACGCGGTATAAACGACGAGGCAAAGTGCTTTATTTAATTAATTTTGCTATCGACACGCTAAGAAGTAGAATGGGTATTCTACTTTGCCGAGCTATGAGGATTGCCTCAGTCCGTTATTACAAGTTTGCTGCTGTATTGACAGCTATATAAAAAACTTGTCACCACGGGACGCCCGGCAGATGTGAAATATCTAATTTTACCAGTAGGTATAAGCACGCACACACACAAGGAAGTTGAAAGTGGTAGCGTGGTGGGGGGCATCGCGCCATTTGCCATTTTTGTATATAAAAGGAAAAACTGACTGACTGATATATCAACGCACAGCCGAAACTACCGGGTCTAGGAACGTGAAATTTTGCTCAAGGTTTTCTTTTTATTATGATGTAGGAGGGTACTAAGAGGGGATTTTCGGAAAGTCTACTTCTAAGGAAGCTCGAGACCGTGATCGAAGGAATGAGGTGGGGTTTAGTCAGTAGAAGTCTGACACGCCCTCCCGCTTCGCCCTAGAGCGGGAAAAGTCATTCTGATGATTCCTCATTTGAAGATGAAACGGGAATTAAAAGATTGTGTGGAAACCCTACTATTTTACCCTTTACGGCGATCTTATATTTTTTTCAGCCATCCACTTATATTCTGTGTCGTTTTTTTTAAGTAAAATTAATAAGTAATAATATGTTTTAATAATATGTTTATTGGATTTTTTGATTTACATAATATTTGTACATTAAGGTCTAAACTAGAGGTAAAGGTACACAATTTTATTTTTGTAAACTGTTTGACCGTAGGGTACTTAAACAAGATTCTTGGGTTTGATTGCTAGAATATCTCGCATCTGCCGTCGGCCGCTTGGCTTAAAACCGGCTTGAATAAGAACCGAACTTAAAAGAACATTAACATATGTTTTTCGGGTTAAAATCTAATTTCAACTAAATTATGAAATACAATAATATTTCATCAATGTCTTATCTAGGAATTAAATACTTTGTTATGTTAGCCAGGCCGCACATCAGGCATTCAATTGTTTCTCCACAATTGTAGCGCCACATTTGAAATGCGACACATTTAACGCCCCCATATATTCCTACGTGAGCACGCACACCGAGGAAACATTTGTAGCGGGCGCACTTTGTGGCGAGACGACATCCGTGCTGCAATCATTCAAAATCGAACCTGTTCGTTTTTTGTGTCGCGTTGGTTTGAAAAAATGAAAGACAACATTGAATTTTACGTTGAATTTATTGCAGAGGTCGAAAAAAACCCTATATTATACAATCATACACTCAATGATTATAGTAACAGACGTATTACAGAAATTAAGTATTTGGGCTAAGATTGGTGAAAAATTCAATGAATTCCCGTAAATTGTGCAATCTTGATTAAATGGATGAACCCAATAACGTCTTTTTTTTCTCATGAATCGCCACATCAAGAAATCGTCGTCATCAGAAGATGACGTCGACATGCTGAAAGCGGTGCCACGCTACAACTGTGCTTCCGATGTGCGTATAATTACAATACATTTGTAGTAAGTTGAATTGTAGCGCAACGATTGTGGCGACGTAAATGTTCGATACGTGTAGCATGTGGCGCTGATGTGCGGCCTGCCTTACTGTCCGCTGGAAAAAACATTATTTTTTATTCCTGCGTGGTTCTAACGCATTAATGTTCTTAAAACTAATTTGAAATCATCATCTCAGCATTTGAACGTCCTCTATTGTTATATGCCCTTTCCCCCAGCGCCCATTACAAATTTTATCAGTTCATATTTTTTCGACTGAGGAAAAAGGGAAATCTGGTTCTACGTAATCCATTAAGGAATTGGGTGTGACGTTAGTAATATATACATACCTACGTCATCCCACGGAGTAGATTGACCGCGCGTATGACCGATACAATACGATCACAAATCATAAACCGAATATCGAAACCGGTAATTTGGTTCGATTGGTTATCTGTGGTATGAGCTCAAAATGGGGCAACACTACGCAATGTTTAGTTGTCAAACGCCATTATTCATTCTGAACTTAGGAAGAGTTAAAAATATTTAATTATTTCACTGATAATACTATCAATATTTACTTTGACCCTTTCAAAAGGAAAGTGTATTAACATAAGTTTCTTGTTATCACTATCGTGACAATAGACCTAAACTTATGTGGTGTAAAACCGTAATTACTCATATCCTGTAAGATCCTGTATTACACATTTCCGTTCGTATTATTTTTCGTGTTTTAAAATTAATAGAAACATGTCTGTGAGTGAAAAGGTATCCTTATCCGACGCCTTAAGTAATGTCGATGTGTTGGATGAGCTTACGCTGCCCGGTAAGTAGTTATTTTACGTTTAATTTACGAATAACACGGTAGAGATAAAAGTATAGGTGGGGCCGACTGAATTGGCATGGGACTTACTCTCTCATAGATTATTGGTATTTTAAAGTATAGATAGTGTTTGGAATTATATGTTGTGATGCTCCAAAGATGTAAAGTCAAAAGATTCTATAATTTATTCAGAAATGAAACAGAAGTAAACAAAGTAAACTGTTTTATATTATGGGAACATAAACAAACAATATAAATGCAATAATAATAATATCTAAATAAGAAATATGCGCCGTGTGTCCACATAAACGAATACCATGGATCCAATACATGATTCTTGACCTCCCAGCGGTGGAATATTTTATCAATTTATTCCTAAACTAGCTGAATCCCGCGGTTTCACCCGCATTTTTGGTTACTGCTCCGCTTCTATTAGTCCTCGCGTGATGTTATATAGCCTATAACCTTCCTAAATAAATGGGCTACCTAACAGTCAAAGAATTTTTCAAATCGGACCAGTAGATCCTGAGATTAGCGCGTTCAAACAAACAAACTCTTCCGCTTTATAATATTAGTATAGATATCTCTGAGTCACTGTCTGACAGCACTGTATATTTATTTTTCTAGTTAAAAGAGGGAACTGATAATGCAAGTTTTGTGTCTATAAATAAAAAAATATTGTAAATAGTTTTGTTACAATTTTTTCATGTAAAAAAGGTTTTCCAGTTCCAAACAGCCCCAATTTCTCAAATTAATTCCTCAAACCCCATGAAAACGCAGCGTTCGCAAATTATTTACATCGAGAAATGTGAAAAAACTAGTTTTTAATCTATCACATACCCACGAAACGAGACACAATAGTAAAACAATAACAGTGCGGTCTCATAGGACCGGTCGTGGATTCATGAATTAATAAAACATTATTGATCGTATTTTTTTATGAAGGTCATTCCCATGGGGTTCGGTGAGTTATCAAACTCCATGCAAACGCCATTAAAAATGTCACTGGAGTTGATTTGAATAATGATTTTATACAAAAATTTGAAAAAGAGTAAACATGCTATCTGGCCACTCTACATCAGAATGTAATTTGGTCCTAAACCTTTCTTTCCAGATGAACAACCGTGCATTGAAGCAGCTCCGTGCTCCATCCTGTACCAAGCGAACTTCGACACCAACTTTGAAGACCGCAATGGCTTTGTCACCGGTATCGCCAAGTATATTGAGGAGGCTACGGTCCATGCCAACTTGGTAAGAACATTTCTACATAGTATAAAACAGATTTGAGGAGGCCATATCTTTAAGAGAAAATCCCTCACGCCCCAGTCTCAGGATTCCGCCCTCAATTTCCAAGTAATGTTGGCCTGGGTTCGAGAATGGCGAGAATTGGGTAGCTCTTTGCCCGGTCGTCTGATAACAAGAGTGATTTCTCATCATTCTGATGATGGCCCTAAAAACTAGAACAAAACTGGATACACGTGAGCTACGTACACCGATCTGGGGGCATCGGTCATCATCTACCTAGCCTTTTCCCAACTATATTGGGGTCGGCTTCCAGTCGAGCCGGATTTAGCTGAATACCAGTATTTTACGAGGAGCGGCTGCCTACCAGACCTCCACAACCCATTAACTGGGGTGACACGGTACTTCGTGGCGAGACTGGAGTCAGATTTACTGGCTTCTGACTATCCGTAACAACTGCCAAAGATCTCCAAATGACAGCCGGGACCAACGGCTTAACGTGCTTTCCGAGGCACGGAGGGAACTCGTTATGTTAAGATGGTCACCCATCCACAGACCAACCTAGGCAAGCGTTGCTTAACCTTGAAGATCGACCTGTGCGGCTGTTATTATTTAGCCACGAGCTCCTCTCATTTCTCATCATTCTGATGATGGCCCTAAAAACTAGAACAAAACTGGATACACGTGGGCTACGTACACCGATCTGGGGGTATCGGTATCCATACATTTTATATGGCAACTACGTCTTTGAACAACGGCAACTCGACTTGTAGAGCTACATTAGACCCACGTCACGCGACGTCTATCTACGTACAAATCAGGCGTAGCCCACGTGTGCGTCGGTCTAATGTAGTTCCCGCTTAATCATGACTAGTGATGGATTAATTAGCATTAGCATTCATTGTTAGCATGCGAATGCTCATTTAGCATTTAGCAAATGAAATGTAGATGCGAAATTTTGTGAAGTGCGAAGTGAATTCATTGCTTCGTATTTCGTTAACTTCATGCTATTGATGTAAAAGGTTTCAATTGTTAAATATTTTTAATTATAATAATATGATAATTAATTCATTATCTTAATCACAACATAATGCAAGTGTGCTAGCAGAAATAAAACGTTATCGGCGAGCAAACTAAACGCACGTTATTGACGAACGCGCTTTTAATTCGTATAATAACTAAATTCATATAAATATTTATTATCATTTATCGTTATATTAGCAAATAGCATAGCAATAGCAATTAACATGCTAAGACTTATGAATTCGCATGCTAATGAAATTTATGCGAAATAGCATTAATTCCCATCACTAATCATGACAGTCTTAGAGCTCTTGTACTCTACACCGGCAGTACACGGCACGGTTTCACTCCGTACGTCGCCATGGTTAATAAAACGTACCGTGAATAAGAGTCCATTCCAGAGTACAGTCTAACACGGGAACGGGACGGGTAGCTCGCCGTCCGGCAGTCTGGAAATAATCTGGACCGAGCCCAGTCGTCAACGGCGCGTTCTGTTCCACGCGCGCCTCAAGGAGATGTCAGCAAACTGTAGGGGCCCGGCAGGGCCGAAGCCTCTGGGGGGAACACGTGGTATTCCTAAAGGTTGACACCGAGTCCCCCCCAGAACGAAGGCAACGAAGGAACGGGGTAGGGGTTTAGTCAGTAAAAGTATGACACGCCCTCCCGCTCCGCCCAAGAGCGGGGGAAGTCATTCTGATGATTCCCCTACCAGAAAAAAAAAAGTCCAACACTGATGAAACACGGCGGAGGTACCGTGCCGTGGCGCCGCAGTGTTGTATCGTTGTAAACGGTACATTTTTACTATCCATGCTTATGTATCGTAGTCTATGGCCTCTTGTACACGGTACGGTTTTATTAACCGTGCTTACACAAGGCGAAAAAGGTACCGCGTACAAGAGCCTATTACTCTCAATTTCTTCCAGAACGAGCTCCTAGAAGAAGGTAACGCCCATGCAGTAATGCTGTACACCTGGCGATGCTGCAGCCGCGCCATCCCTCAGCCGAGGTCCAACGAGCAGCCGGACAGAGTCCACATCTACGAGAGGACCGTCCAGGTGTTAGCGCCGGAGGTCGATAAGCTGTTGCAGTTCATGTATTTTCAGGTGAGTCATCATCTGCCTAGCCTTTTCCCAACTATATTGGAGTCGGCTTGCAGTCAAGCCGGATTTTAGCTGAATACCAGTATTTTATGAGGAGGGGCTGCCTACCAGACCTCCACAACCCATTAACTGGGGTAACACGGTACTTCATGGTAAGACTGGAGTCAGATTTGCTGGCTTCTGACTATCCGTAACGACTGACAAAGATCTACAAGTGACAGCCGCGACCAACGGCTTAACGTGCTTTCCGAGGCACGGAGGAAACTCCGTATGTTAAGGTCTTCCATCCACAGAGCAACCTTGTCAAGCGTTGCTTAACCTTGAAGATCGACCCGTGCGGCTGTTACAAGCTCCTCTCTAGCCTCGTGGCTGTATAAGCCCAGAAATCGCGAAAAACAATTTCTGTTGTATGGGACATTTATATTTGCAAAAATTGACAAAGTGTATGGGACAACTGATTTTTTTTCGCGATTTCAGGTTTGGTCCCATACTAAAAGAGAGTATTGCCAGTGTTTTCATTTATTGTCATATTGTCATATCCACATTCATCATCATCTGCCTAGCCTTTTCCCAACTATATTGGGGTCGGCTTCCAGTCAAGCCGGATTTAGCTGAATACCAGCATTTTACGAGGAGCGGCTGCCTACCAGACCTCCACAACCCTTTAACTGGGGTAACACGGTACTTCATGGCAAGACGAGTCAGATTTACTGGCTTCTGACTATCCGTAACGACTGACAAAGATCTACAAGTGACAGCCGGGACCTACGGCCTAACGTGCTTTCCGAGGCACGGAGGAAACTGAGCAACCTTGTCAAGCGTTGCTTAACCTTGAAGATCGACCCGTGCGGCTGTTACAAGCTCCTCTCTAGCCTCGTGGCTGTATAAACCCAGAAATCGCGAAAAACAATTTCTGTTGTCCCATACATTTATATTAGCAAAAATCGACAAAGTGTATGGGGCAACTGCTTTTTTTTTCGCGATTTCAGGTTTGGTCCCATACTAAAAGAGAGTATTGCCAGTGTTTTCATTTATTGTCATATCCACATTCACTAACACTGGTATGCTTATCCCCCAGCGCAAAGCAATCGAGCGTTTCTGCGGCGAAGTCCGCCGGCTGTGCCACGCTGAGAAGCGGCGCGACTTCGTGTCGGAAGCGTACCTGCTCACGCTTGGCAAGTTCGTTAATATGTTCGCCGTACTCGACGAACTGAAGAACATGAAGAGTTCGGTGAAGAATGATTACTCTACTTATAGGAGGTTCGTATGATTTATGTTTGGTGTACCTACTGTATCGTCTGTTTTTTATACCCTGAGACTAAATTGACACAGGTAATGTCAAACTTAGTATAGGAATGATGCCAGTTCTTTTGTATTGTAATGTCACCATTATATACCCCAATTAGCCCCTCGTGGGCCCCCAAAGGGTCTAATTGGGGTACAAATATAAATAAAATAAAGAACAGCGGCAGAGACCTCTTGCGCCGGGCCCTGGTACAGGCCATGGCCCGAAGCAAGAAGGAATGGCAGGCGGTCGCGACCGTTTACGAAGCAGTAATGATGTCGAAGGAGGCCGCACGCGTGAGTGATCGGATTTTCTTAGCCGGGCTCGCAGACGACGAGCAATGGGTAGCTTATCTTCTTAGCCCCAGTCCTAGATGGAACTTTATGTGCCACGCGCGCTTCAAAGAGTTGTCAGTAAAGCTGTAGGATCCAGCAGGACCGTAGCCTACTAGGGCCATGGGTTAACTTCCGAAAGGGAATCTCTGGGGCCTGGAACGCAAGACAAAGAAGGAACAGGGGGTGGGTTTTAGTTAGTAAAAGTCGCTTTATGGCGGAAGAAGTCGCACTTCGTTGTGTGTTTTTTAGGAAAATAATTCTTGACTACATATTTTAAAGACAAAATAATTACCTATTCTAATAATGATTGTTAAAAAGTGTTAAATTTTTGGTCAAGTACAGAAATACGGTCCACATTGCCCCTATAGGCAATGTGGTCATCTAGAGGGCTAAATACTGCCAAGTAGGCCTGTATGGATAATAAGGCCACAATTTTTTCGTCAATAATATTTTTCTTCTGTATAATACTGTAATTCTAATGTTATCATCTCTTGCAGGGCCGCCCAATTCCTAAAGGTGATGTCAGACAGCCAGAGCCTGCAGGAGTCGCAGAACCTGTCCATGTTCCTGGCGACTCAGAACAAGATCAGAGATACTGTGAAGGATGCTCTCGAGAAGATTAACGGTAAGCTTCATTAACTAAATAAAGAATTATTTTTTTAATGTGGAAAGTCATCAATATGTCTTCTCCTGCTCTGGGCAGAGCGGGAGGGCATGTCAAACTTCTACTGACTTAAACCCATTCCTGTACCCTTTTTGCCTGTCATTCCACGAGTCCCCGGGTTCTCTTTCGTTCAACTCAGGGACCCAGTAGGTTTCGACCCTGCCGGCCCCTACGGTTTGCTGTCACTGACTCTTTGAGACGTGTGTGCAGTGGCGTAGCGTGCCTTATGGGGCCCCGTATAAAAAAATTGTTTGGGGGCCATTATATGGGGGTAAAGATTTTTCACAAAAGAAAAAAAATATTGTAAAAAGAAATATTTATTTATCATAACATAATTTAACCATTTTACAAATAAAAACTCAAATTTTAAATATTCACTCTCCTTGCCTTTTTTTCGGCAAACTGATTTATTAATCAGTAAAACGGGGAAGTCCCGCAGTCCGCCATAACGATGTAGTGTTTCCAACTTTTGAACGCACGCTTAAACCTTAAGGCGGGAAAAAAAGTAATTGCTTTATAGAATTTTGTCATTTGTAAAATAAAATAAATTAGAAAGGTTTTATTTTTTTCCTATTCACTTTGGGGGCCCCCGTGGCTCGGGGGCCTCGTATAATTGATACGGCAGATACGGCGGTAGCTACGCCCCTGCGTGTGTGGAACAATGCACAGTCAGCAAAACCGTTGGGCCCAGCAACGCCGATACCCGCTAGGACTGTGAGGATTTCCTGAAAAGGAAACCGATAGTCCTTGAACGTGAAGGGCAACAGAAGGACACTGGTGTGGGTTTTAGTCAGTAAAAGTCTGACACGCCCTCCCACTCCACCTTAGCACAAGAAAAGTCTTTGGGTCATTTCCCGCCTGAAACAAAAAAACCCTACTACCACCACCCCTTATTATTTCTATGATCCTACTAATATTATAAACTAGCTTTTGCCCGCGGCTTCGCTCCCGTCAAATGACTACCCTACATATCCTACGCTACCCTACCCTACCTTCCCTACCTACCTTACACTACCCTACCTACCCTACACTACACTACCCTACACTACCCTACCTACCCTACTTTACCTAACTTTTTTTTTTTTGAATTTCTCTCTCTGTAATAACCATCATTGAACTTCAAGGAACATTTAAAAAAAAAAAATCAGCCAAATCGGTCAAGCCGTTTTCATGTGATGTCGTGACAACGGAAAACGGGTTTCATTTTTATATATATAGATGTGAAAGTTTGTGAGAATGGATGTGTGGATGTTTGTTACTCTTTCACGCGAAAACGGCTGGACCGATTTGGTTGAACCCTGGATCAACATGTAGGCTACTTTTTTTTTTTTCGGGCGTTGCCGCGTTCGGAAGCTATATAGCAGAACAACGTTTGCCAAATCAGCTAGTATTATAAAAAATTCTCTTCCTCAGGTTACGAAGAACTATTGGCCGACGTTGTCAACATATGTGTGCATATGTTTGAGACCAAGATGTATCTCACGCCTTCTGAGAAACATATGCTTGTTAAGGTGAGTTCTTTAACACTAGTCCTATTTAATGTTTGAATCCCCGACCGGTCCTATGAGACCGCGCTGTTATTGTTTTACTATTGTGTCTCGTTTCGCGGATATGTGATAGATTCATTTATACATGCCAGGCCGGTCCGGAGCGAGGAGGACTGAGAGGCGGTCGCCTCCTTTCGTGAAGCAGTAATGCTAGCGAAGGAGGCGGCCGCACGCGAGAGGGATGGCCCTCACACCCCAGCCGCCGGGATTCCGATTTCGATTGCCAGCCACCGTAGGCACAGGCTTGCGGACGGCGAGTCATGGGTAGCTTGCCGTCCGGACGTCTGCTAACCGTCCGGACCGAACCCAAGTCTTCGACGGTGCCTAGTGTTACATGTAGTGACTTTGGAACAAAGGCAAAGAAGGACACGGCCTCCCGCTCCAACCAGTGGGGGAAGTCATTAAATGATTTTTCGCTTAAATAAATCGTATTTACCTCGACTTAAGAAAGAACGATGGGGACGGCAGGTTCTAGAGTGGCGGCCACGTACCGGAAGACGCAGCGTCGGAAGGCCTCCCACAAGGTGGACCGACGACCTGGCGAGGGTCGCGGGAATCCGATGGATGCGAGACGCACAGGACCGGTCGCTGTGGCGACGCTTGGGGGAGGCCTATGTCCAGCAGTGGACGTCTTTCGGCTGAGATGATGATGATGATGATGAAGAAAGAACGACAGTAGTAATTTTTCCTATAAGATACCATAGTGTCTCAAGACGAAAGTATGTGTTGTGTGTGTCCTTGACCATGTTTGGCCTTTTGATGAGGCCCATTTTGAGTCCCTTCTGATCATTCGGGTGAGAAAAAAAGCCAAATAAAATTGAAAATATTGCCCATTGCCCTTTGAGGGATAAAGGGCTCCATTTTTTAGGGTTCCGTACCTCAAAACGAAAAAACGGAACCGTTACAGGATCACTTTGTCTGTCTGGTTCGTAAAAAATCTTCAAGACTATTCCAGAACTGTCTTAATAGGTAATTTGATATGGAACCCTCAGTGCGAGAGTCCGACTAGCACTTTGCAAGTTTTTTCTGACAGACATATGGCTCTGAAATGTGGTCGCTTACTATATGGCAATCAGAAGGCTCAAAGAGCAATGGGCGAGTTTTTTTCATTTTAATAATAATTATTCTTATTGTTCTAGGTAATGGGTTTCGGTCTGTTCCTCATGGATTCCGAAGTCTGTAACATCAACCGCCTCGATCAGAAGAAAAAGATCCGCCTGGACAGAATCGACAGGATTTTCAAGGTAAGCTTTATTCCAGCCTATTCACTTTGGGAAAATAGTAACGTAATCGTTGTCACTCAGCTATTCCACGCTTCTTTACCAATCAGATCAAAGTAAATTAAAACCTGAGTTCATAAGGCAGACACTCGCTCTACCCAAAGCGCGAAAAGTTCCTCCCTAAAAAGACTTATCTATCTATACTGAATAATATAAGACGCTTTATTTTTGTATAAACGATTTAACTAAAAAACCTCTTGACCGATTTCAAAACTTACTTAATATTCAATACTTTATTGCATTCCACATGTTGAAGTTTGAAAGTGGCACCAGTGACTGAAAAGCTGAAAGGAAATCGTTTGTCTTGGTATGGTCATGTAAAGAGGAGGGATGAAACGCATGTTACGAAAGCAGTTATGAATTTACATGTGGACGGATGGAGAGGAAGAGGGAGACCAAAGAAAAGATGGATGGATTGTGTGAGGACTGATATGAAAGAAAAGGGAGTTGATGATAGCATGGCGGGTGATAGGACAGAATGGAAGAAAAAAACATGTTGCGCCGACCCCAAGTAATATGGGATAAGGGCAGGAAGAAGAAGATTGCATTCCACATGACATGTAAACTTAGGTGGTAAAACTTATAATTAGATCACATGGCATTGCATTATCCTGTCGGGCACAACAAAATAAATGAAGAGAGAGGAAGAACTTTTAATTTATAACTAAAAGTTTATTTATATTTTTATTATTTTTACTTCTTTCACCATTAGAAAACTACAAGATGTGGATTGAGTAACATCATCATCTGCCTAGCCTTTTTCCCAACTATATTGGGGTCGGCTTCCAGTTAAGCCGGATTTAGCTGAATACCAGTATTTTACGAGGAGCGGCTGCCTACCAGACCTCCACAACCCATTAACTGGGGTAACACGGTACTTCATGGCAAGACTGGAGTCAGATTTACTGGCTTCCGACTATCCGTAACGACTGCCAAAGATCTCCAAATGACAGCCGGGACCAACGGCTTAACGTGCTTTCCGAGGCACGGAGGACACTCGTTATGTTAAGATGGTCACCCATCCACAGACCAACCTAGGCAAGTTTGCTTAACCTTGAAGATCGACCTGTGCGGCTGTTATTATCTAGCCACGAGCTCCTCATATGTGGATTGAGTAACATAGGCTATATTATATTTTCTACCTTCATGCGGGCGAAGCCGCTGGTTTGGTTATAAAATAATTCATATTTGTATTTTGTTGCAGAATTTGGAGGTGGTCCCACTATTCGGAGACATGCAGATCGCGCCTTTCAATTACATCAAGAGGTCCAAACATTACGATACGAGCAAGTAAGTCTGTTTTATAATAATACTAGCTTCTACCCGCGGCTTCGCTCCCGTCAAATGACTACCCTACATATCCTACGCTACCCTACCCTACCTTCCCTACCTACCCTACACTACCCTACCTACCCTACACTACACTACCCTACACTACACTACCCTATACTACACTACCCTACACTACACTACCCTACACTACTCTACACTACACTACCCTACACTACCCTACACTACTCTACACTACACTACCCTACACTACCCTACACTACCCTACACTACCCTACACTACCCTACACTACCCTACTTTACCTAACTTCTTTTTTTATAGAATTTTTCTCTCCGTAAGAACCATCATTGAACTTCAAGGAACATTTAAAAAAAAAATCTGTCAAATCGGTCAAGCCGTTTTCATGTTATGCCGTGACAACGAAAAACGGGTTTCATTTTTATATATATAGACTAGCGGCCCGCCCCGGCTTCGTACGGGTGCTATATTATCTATGTATTATACATATAAACCGTCCCTTTTCCGATACTTTTCATCCTGGGATGATCTTCTTCTTTTAGCTGCTGGTAGCAGCTAGCATGTGACAATTACGAAAAATCTAAAAGCGATTTCGTTTTCTAAATTAACACAAATTTAATGGTTTTTGAAACCAAACTGTTATGAAATAAGTTATATTTTTAAAAGCTAAAATATTTACGAATATTTGCTTCAGAATTTCGCATAACTGTAAAGTATTTATTCTGGTGACTGGATTAGACATTAACAACTATTTTCATCCCCTAGATGGCCGTTATCGTCAAGCCCAAACCCACCTTCTCCTCAGGCTGACCTGATGGTCCACCTGCCTCAGATACGAGAGGAACACCAGAACTATATCTCTGAACTTGCTAGATACAGCAATGAGGTAAGTTGTCATACTAATAACTTATAAATAATAAGCTATGTCCACACTGTGCACTTTCATCTTCAACTTTCGTCTTCATCTTTCTATTCAACTTTCGTTAGTTGCTCTCAACAATTGAATGCGTTAAGGAACGCAACGCCAATATTGTCATTAAGTTCAGTCGTAGTTTGTCAGCTTGTGGAAACATGTGTGACGACAACATTTTACTTAGTGGAATATGTGCTGCTTACTTGGTCATAAAAAATTCCAGAAAAAAAAGAATCAAGCGCTACACTTTCAACTGTCATTGCACATGCGTCAAAGGCAGCCCGACTTGCGCTGTTGACTGCGCTACGACGCATGCCCTTGTTGAACAAAAAAGGGCACGGTGCGGACATAGCTATACAGTAATACATATTTATACATCATCATCTGCCTAGCCTTTTCCCAACTATATTGGGGTCGGCTTCCAGTCAAGCCGGATTTATCTGAATACCAATATTTTACAAGGAGCGTCTGCCTACCAGACCTCCACAACCCATTAAGTGGGGTAACACGGTACTTAATGGCAAGACTGGAGTCAGATTAACTGGCTTCTGACTATCCGTAACGACTGCCATAGACCTACAAATGACAGCCGGGACCTACGGCTTAACGTGCTTTCCGAGGCACGGAGGAAACTCGTTATGTTAAGATGGTCACCCATCCACAGACCAGCTTTGGCAAGCTAGCAACTAATATTTATACGTCGTGAAACTTTAATAAGGCCTATTGTCCACGGAAACCTAGCTTCATAGACGCGTATTCGTCATTATACGCTTGGTGTACGCTTGCGTAAAGCAAACTTTGAAACTCTGTCGATGAAGCGGCATCATCGTGTCTTTATAGTAATGATAGTTCATTATGTTTCCTTACAAGTTTATTGAAAAAGATTATCGGTCGGATGACACACGCTAGTATTGATGATTACCGTCCTCGGCCCTCTTAAGACTACATACCGCCTCGGCGGTAATCACCAATACTACACACTTATATCCATGTATCTCTTACTCAGGTAACAACGACATTCAAAGAAGCCGGATCAGACTCAGAAAACAAGGCGGTAACAGAGCTGTGCCTTCGCGGACTGCAGCTGCTGTCGTCTTGGTGCTCCGTGCTGACCGAGCTGTGCTCGTGGAAGCTGCTGCACCCCACCGACCACGCCAGCAACCCGCGCTGTCCGCCCGACGCCGAGGAGTACGAGCGGGTGAGTCGCTAGCTGCCGATGTTAGCAGCAGGTGGCTCCAGCTGCTGTCGTCTTGGTGCTCCGTGCTGACCGAGCTGTGCTCGTGGAAGCTGCTGCACCCCACCGACCACGCCAGCAACCCGCGCTGTCCGCCCGACGCCGAGGAGTACGAGCGGGTGAGTCGCTAGCTGCCGATGTTAGCAGCAGGTGGCTCCAGCTGCTGTCGTCTTGGTGCTCCGTGCTGACCGAGCTGTGCTCGTGGAAGCTGCTGCACCCCACCGACCACGCCAGCAACCCGCGCTGTCCGCCCGACGCCGAGGAGTACGAGCGGGTGAGTCGCTAGCTGCCGATGTTAGCAGCAGGTGGCTCCAGCTGCTGTCGTCTTGGTGCTCTGTGCTGACCGAGCTGTGCTCGTGGAAGCTGCTGCACCCCACCGACCACGCCAGCAACCCGCGCTGTCCGCCCGACGCCGAGGAGTACGAGCGGGTGAGTCGCTAGCTGCCGATGTTAGCAGCAGGTGGCTCCAGCTGCTGTCGTCTTGGTGCTCCGTGCTGACCGAGCTGTGCTCGTGGAAGCTGCTGCACCCCACCGACCACGCCAGCAACCCGCGCTGTCCGCCCGACGCCGAGGAGTACGAGCGGGTGAGTCGCTAGCTGCCGATGTTAGCAGCAGGTGGCTCCAGCTGCTGTCGTCTTGGTGCTCCGTGCTGACCGAGCTGTGCTCGTGGAAGCTGCTGCACCCCACCGACCACGCCAGCAACCCGCGCTGTCCGCCCGACGCCGAGGAGTACGAGCGGGTGAGTCGCTAGCTGCCGATGTTAGCAGCAGGTGGCTCCAGCTGCTGTCGTCTTGGTGCTCCGTGCTGACCGAGCTGTGCTCGTGGAAGCTGCTGCACCCCACCGACCACGCCAGCAACCCGCGCTGTCCGCCCGACGCCGAGGAGTACGAGCGGGTGAGTCGCTAGCTGCCGATGTTAGCAGCAGGTGGCTCCAGCTGCTGTCGTCTTGGTGCTCCGTGCTGACCGAGCTGTGCTCGTGGAAGCTGCTGCACCCCACCGACCACGCCAGCAACCCGCGCTGTCCGCCCGACGCCGAGGAGTACGAGCGGGTGAGTCGCTAGCTGCCGATGTTAGCAGCAGGTGGCTCCAGCTGCTGTCGTCTTGGTGCTCCGTGCTGACCGAGCTGTGCTCGTGGAAGCTGCTGCACCCCACCGACCACGCCAGCAACCCGCGCTGTCCGCCCGACGCCGAGGAGTACGAGCGGGTGAGTCGCTAGCTGCCGATGTTAGCAGCAGGTGGCTCCAGCTGCTGTCGTCTTGGTGCTCCGTGCTGACCGAGCTGTGCTCGTGGAAGCTGCTGCACCCCACCGACCACGCCAGCAACCCGCGCTGTCCGCCCGACGCCGAGGAGTACGAGCGGGTGAGTCGCTAGCTGCCGATGTTAGCAGCAGGTGGCTCCAGCTGCTGTCGTCTTGGTGCTCCGTGCTGACCGAGCTGTGCTCGTGGAAGCTGCTGCACCCCACCGACCACGCCAGCAACCCGCGCTGTCCGCCCGACGCCGAGGAGTACGAGCGGGTGAGTCGCTAGCTGCCGATGTTAGCAGCAGGTGGCTCCAGCTGCTGTCGTCTTGGTGCTCCGTGCTGACCGAGCTGTGCTCGTGGAAGCTGCTGCACCCCACCGACCACGCCAGCAACCCGCGCTGTCCGCCCGACGCCGAGGAGTACGAGCGGGTGAGTCGCTAGCTGCCGATGTTAGCAGCAGGTGGCTCCAGCTGCTGTCGTCTTGGTGCTCCGTGCTGACCGAGCTGTGCTCGTGGAAGCTGCTGCACCCCACCGACCACGCCAGCAACCCGCGCTGTCCGCCCGACGCCGAGGAGTACGAGCGGGTGAGTCGCTAGCTGCCGATGTTAGCAGCAGGTGGCTCCAGCTGCTGTCGTCTTGGTGCTCCGTGCTGACCGAGCTGTGCTCGTGGAAGCTGCTGCACCCCACCGACCACGCCAGCAACCCGCGCTGTCCGCCCGACGCCGAGGAGTACGAGCGGGTGAGTCGCTAGCTGCCGATGTTAGCAGCAGGTGGCTCCAGCTGCTGTCGTCTTGGTGCTCCGTGCTGACCGAGCTGTGCTCGTGGAAGCTGCTGCACCCCACCGACCACGCCAGCAACCCGCGCTGTCCGCCCGACGCCGAGGAGTACGAGCGGGTGAGTCGCTAGCTGCCGATGTTAGCAGCAGGTGGCTCCAGCTGCTGTCGTCTTGGTGCTCCGTGCTGACCGAGCTGTGCTCGTGGAAGCTGCTGCACCCCACCGACCACGCCAGCAACCCGCGCTGTCCGCCCGACGCCGAGGAGTACGAGCGGGTGAGTCGCTAGCTGCCGATGTTAGCAGCAGGTGGCTCCAGCTGCTGTCGTCTTGGTGCTCCGTGCTGACCGAGCTGTGCTCGTGGAAGCTGCTGCACCCCACCGACCACGCCAGCAACCCGCGCTGTCCGCCCGACGCCGAGGAGTACGAGCGGGTGAGTCGCTAGCTGCCGATGTTAGCAGCAGGTGGCTCCAGCTGCTGTCGTCTTGGTGCTCCGTGCTGACCGAGCTGTGCTCGTGGAAGCTGCTGCACCCCACCGACCACGCCAGCAACCCGCGCTGTCCGCCCGACGCCGAGGAGTACGAGCGGGTGAGTCGCTAGCTGCCGATGTTAGCAGCAGGTGGCTCCAGCTGCTGTCGTCTTGGTGCTCCGTGCTGACCGAGCTGTGCTCGTGGAAGCTGCTGCACCCCACCGACCACGCCAGCAACCCGCGCTGTCCGCCCGACGCCGAGGAGTACGAGCGGGTGAGTCGCTAGCTGCCGATGTTAGCAGCAGGTGGCTCCAGCTGCTGTCGTCTTGGTGCTCCGTGCTGACCGAGCTGTGCTCGTGGAAGCTGCTGCACCCCACCGACCACGCCAGCAACCCGCGCTGTCCGCCCGACGCCGAGGAGTACGAGCGGGTGAGTCGCTAGCTGCCGATGTTAGCAGCAGGTGGCTCCAGCTGCTGTCGTCTTGGTGCTCCGTGCTGACCGAGCTGTGCTCGTGGAAGCTGCTGCACCCCACCGACCACGCCAGCAACCCGCGCTGTCCGCCCGACGCCGAGGAGTACGAGCGGGTGAGTCGCTAGCTGCCGATGTTAGCAGCAGGTGGCTCCAGCTGCTGTCGTCTTGGTGCTCCGTGCTGACCGAGCTGTGCTCGTGGAAGCTGCTGCACCCCACCGACCACGCCAGCAACCCGCGCTGTCCGCCCGACGCCGAGGAGTACGAGCGGGTGAGTCGCTAGCTGCCGATGTTAGCAGCAGGTGGCTCCAGCTGCTGTCGTCTTGGTGCTCCGTGCTGACCGAGCTGTGCTCGTGGAAGCTGCTGCACCCCACCGACCACGCCAGCAACCCGCGCTGTCCGCCCGACGCCGAGGAGTACGAGCGGGTGAGTCGCTAGCTGCCGATGTTAGCAGCAGGTGGCTCCAGCTGCTGTCGTCTTGGTGCTCCGTGCTGACCGAGCTGTGCTCGTGGAAGCTGCTGCACCCCACCGACCACGCCAGCAACCCGCGCTGTCCGCCCGACGCCGAGGAGTACGAGCGGGTGAGTCGCTAGCTGCCGATGTTAGCAGCAGGTGGCTCCAGCTGCTGTCGTCTTGGTGCTCCGTGCTGACCGAGCTGTGCTCGTGGAAGCTGCTGCACCCCACCGACCACGCCAGCAACCCGCGCTGTCCGCCCGACGCCGAGGAGTACGAGCGGGTGAGTCGCTAGCTGCCGATGTTAGCAGCAGGTGGCTCCAGCTGCTGTCGTCTTGGTGCTCCGTGCTGACCGAGCTGTGCTCGTGGAAGCTGCTGCACCCCACCGACCACGCCAGCAACCCGCGCTGTCCGCCCGACGCCGAGGAGTACGAGCGGGTGAGTCGCTAGCTGCCGATGTTAGCAGCAGGTGGCTCCAGCTGCTGTCGTCTTGGTGCTCCGTGCTGACCGAGCTGTGCTCGTGGAAGCTGCTGCACCCCACCGACCACGCCAGCAACCCGCGCTGTCCGCCCGACGCCGAGGAGTACGAGCGGGTGAGTCGCTAGCTGCCGATGTTAGCAGCAGGTGGCTCCAGCTGCTGTCGTCTTGGTGCTCCGTGCTGACCGAGCTGTGCTCGTGGAAGCTGCTGCACCCCACCGACCACGCCAGCAACCCGCGCTGTCCGCCCGACGCCGAGGAGTACGAGCGGGTGAGTCGCTAGCTGCCGATGTTAGCAGCAGGTGGCTCCAGCTGCTGTCGTCTTGGTGCTCCGTGCTGACCGAGCTGTGCTCGTGGAAGCTGCTGCACCCCACCGACCACGCCAGCAACCCGCGCTGTCCGCCCGACGCCGAGGAGTACGAGCGGGTGAGTCGCTAGCTGCCGATGTTAGCAGCAGGTGGCTCCAGCTGCTGTCGTCTTGGTGCTCCGTGCTGACCGAGCTGTGCTCGTGGAAGCTGCTGCACCCCACCGACCACGCCAGCAACCCGCGCTGTCCGCCCGACGCCGAGGAGTACGAGCGGGTGAGTCGCTAGCTGCCGATGTTAGCAGCAGGTGGCTCCAGCTGCTGTCGTCTTGGTGCTCCGTGCTGACCGAGCTGTGCTCGTGGAAGCTGCTGCACCCCACCGACCACGCCAGCAACCCGCGCTGTCCGCCCGACGCCGAGGAGTACGAGCGGGTGAGTCGCTAGCTGCCGATGTTAGCAGCAGGTGGCTCCAGCTGCTGTCGTCTTGGTGCTCCGTGCTGACCGAGCTGTGCTCGTGGAAGCTGCTGCACCCCACCGACCACGCCAGCAACCCGCGCTGTCCGCCCGACGCCGAGGAGTACGAGCGGGTGAGTCGCTAGCTGCCGATGTTAGCAGCAGGTGGCTCCAGCTGCTGTCGTCTTGGTGCTCCGTGCTGACCGAGCTGTGCTCGTGGAAGCTGCTGCACCCCACCGACCACGCCAGCAACCCGCGCTGTCCGCCCGACGCCGAGGAGTACGAGCGGGTGAGTCGCTAGCTGCCGATGTTAGCAGCAGGTGGCTCCAGCTGCTGTCGTCTTGGTGCTCCGTGCTGACCGAGCTGTGCTCGTGGAAGCTGCTGCACCCCACCGACCACGCCAGCAACCCGCGCTGTCCGCCCGACGCCGAGGAGTACGAGCGGGTGAGTCGCTAGCTGCCGATGTTAGCAGCAGGTGGCTCCAGCTGCTGTCGTCTTGGTGCTCCGTGCTGACCGAGCTGTGCTCGTGGAAGCTGCTGCACCCCACCGACCACGCCAGCAACCCGCGCTGTCCGCCCGACGCCGAGGAGTACGAGCGGGTGAGTCGCTAGCTGCCGATGTTAGCAGCAGGTGGCTCCAGCTGCTGTCGTCTTGGTGCTCCGTGCTGACCGAGCTGTGCTCGTGGAAGCTGCTGCACCCCACCGACCACGCCAGCAACCCGCGCTGTCCGCCCGACGCCGAGGAGTACGAGCGGGTGAGTCGCTAGCTGCCGATGTTAGCAGCAGGTGGCTCCAGCTGCTGTCGTCTTGGTGCTCCGTGCTGACCGAGCTGTGCTCGTGGAAGCTGCTGCACCCCACCGACCACGCCAGCAACCCGCGCTGTCCGCCCGACGCCGAGGAGTACGAGCGGGTGAGTCGCTAGCTGCCGATGTTAGCAGCAGGTGGCTCCAGCTGCTGTCGTCTTGGTGCTCCGTGCTGACCGAGCTGTGCTCGTGGAAGCTGCTGCACCCCACCGACCACGCCAGCAACCCGCGCTGTCCGCCCGACGCCGAGGAGTACGAGCGGGTGAGTCGCTAGCTGCCGATGTTAGCAGCAGGTGGCTCCAGCTGCTGTCGTCTTGGTGCTCCGTGCTGACCGAGCTGTGCTCGTGGAAGCTGCTGCACCCCACCGACCACGCCAGCAACCCGCGCTGTCCGCCCGACGCCGAGGAGTACGAGCGGGTGAGTCGCTAGCTGCCGATGTTAGCAGCAGGTGGCTCCAGCTGCTGTCGTCTTGGTGCTCCGTGCTGACCGAGCTGTGCTCGTGGAAGCTGCTGCACCCCACCGACCACGCCAGCAACCCGCGCTGTCCGCCCGACGCCGAGGAGTACGAGCGGGTGAGTCGCTAGCTGCCGATGTTAGCAGCAGGTGGCTCCAGCTGCTGTCGTCTTGGTGCTCCGTGCTGACCGAGCTGTGCTCGTGGAAGCTGCTGCACCCCACCGACCACGCCAGCAACCCGCGCTGTCCGCCCGACGCCGAGGAGTACGAGCGGGTGAGTCGCTAGCTGCCGATGTTAGCAGCAGGTGGCTCCAGCTGCTGTCGTCTTGGTGCTCCGTGCTGACCGAGCTGTGCTCGTGGAAGCTGCTGCACCCCACCGACCACGCCAGCAACCCGCGCTGTCCGCCCGACGCCGAGGAGTACGAGCGGGTGAGTCGCTAGCTGCCGATGTTAGCAGCAGGTGGCTCCAGCTGCTGTCGTCTTGGTGCTCCGTGCTGACCGAGCTGTGCTCGTGGAAGCTGCTGCACCCCACCGACCACGCCAGCAACCCGCGCTGTCCGCCCGACGCCGAGGAGTACGAGCGGGTGAGTCGCTAGCTGCCGATGTTAGCAGCAGGTGGCTCCAGCTGCTGTCGTCTTGGTGCTCCGTGCTGACCGAGCTGTGCTCGTGGAAGCTGCTGCACCCCACCGACCACGCCAGCAACCCGCGCTGTCCGCCCGACGCCGAGGAGTACGAGCGGGTGAGTCGCTAGCTGCCGATGTTAGCAGCAGGTGGCTCCAGCTGCTGTCGTCTTGGTGCTCCGTGCTGACCGAGCTGTGCTCGTGGAAGCTGCTGCACCCCACCGACCACGCCAGCAACCCGCGCTGTCCGCCCGACGCCGAGGAGTACGAGCGGGTGAGTCGCTAGCTGCCGATGTTAGCAGCAGGTGGCTCCAGCTGCTGTCGTCTTGGTGCTCCGTGCTGACCGAGCTGTGCTCGTGGAAGCTGCTGCACCCCACCGACCACGCCAGCAACCCGCGCTGTCCGCCCGACGCCGAGGAGTACGAGCGGGTGAGTCGCTAGCTGCCGATGTTAGCAGCAGGTGGCTCCAGCTGCTGTCGTCTTGGTGCTCCGTGCTGACCGAGCTGTGCTCGTGGAAGCTGCTGCACCCCACCGACCACGCCAGCAACCCGCGCTGTCCGCCCGACGCCGAGGAGTACGAGCGGGTGAGTCGCTAGCTGCCGATGTTAGCAGCAGGTGGCTCCAGCTGCTGTCGTCTTGGTGCTCCGTGCTGACCGAGCTGTGCTCGTGGAAGCTGCTGCACCCCACCGACCACGCCAGCAACCCGCGCTGTCCGCCCGACGCCGAGGAGTACGAGCGGGTGAGTCGCTAGCTGCCGATGTTAGCAGCAGGTGGCTCCAGCTGCTGTCGTCTTGGTGCTCCGTGCTGACCGAGCTGTGCTCGTGGAAGCTGCTGCACCCCACCGACCACGCCAGCAACCCGCGCTGTCCGCCCGACGCCGAGGAGTACGAGCGGGTGAGTCGCTAGCTGCCGATGTTAGCAGCAGGTGGCTCCAGCTGCTGTCGTCTTGGTGCTCCGTGCTGACCGAGCTGTGCTCGTGGAAGCTGCTGCACCCCACCGACCACGCCAGCAACCCGCGCTGTCCGCCCGACGCCGAGGAGTACGAGCGGGTGAGTCGCTAGCTGCCGATGTTAGCAGCAGGTGGCTCCAGCTGCTGTCGTCTTGGTGCTCCGTGCTGACCGAGCTGTGCTCGTGGAAGCTGCTGCACCCCACCGACCACGCCAGCAACCCGCGCTGTCCGCCCGACGCCGAGGAGTACGAGCGGGTGAGTCGCTAGCTGCCGATGTTAGCAGCAGGTGGCTCCAGCTGCTGTCGTCTTGGTGCTCCGTGCTGACCGAGCTGTGCTCGTGGAAGCTGCTGCACCCCACCGACCACGCCAGCAACCCGCGCTGTCCGCCCGACGCCGAGGAGTACGAGCGGGTGAGTCGCTAGCTGCCGATGTTAGCAGCAGGTGGCTCCAGCTGCTGTCGTCTTGGTGCTCCGTGCTGACCGAGCTGTGCTCGTGGAAGCTGCTGCACCCCACCGACCACGCCAGCAACCCGCGCTGTCCGCCCGACGCCGAGGAGTACGAGCGGGTGAGTCGCTAGCTGCCGATGTTAGCAGCAGGTGGCTCCAGCTGCTGTCGTCTTGGTGCTCCGTGCTGACCGAGCTGTGCTCGTGGAAGCTGCTGCACCCCACCGACCACGCCAGCAACCCGCGCTGTCCGCCCGACGCCGAGGAGTACGAGCGGGTGAGTCGCTAGCTGCCGATGTTAGCAGCAGGTGGCTCCAGCTGCTGTCGTCTTGGTGCTCCGTGCTGACCGAGCTGTGCTCGTGGAAGCTGCTGCACCCCACCGACCACGCCAGCAACCCGCGCTGTCCGCCCGACGCCGAGGAGTACGAGCGGGTGAGTCGCTAGCTGCCGATGTTAGCAGCAGGTGGCTCCAGCTGCTGTCGTCTTGGTGCTCCGTGCTGACCGAGCTGTGCTCGTGGAAGCTGCTGCACCCCACCGACCACGCCAGCAACCCGCGCTGTCCGCCCGACGCCGAGGAGTACGAGCGGGTGAGTCGCTAGCTGCCGATGTTAGCAGCAGGTGGCTCCAGCTGCTGTCGTCTTGGTGCTCCGTGCTGACCGAGCTGTGCTCGTGGAAGCTGCTGCACCCCACCGACCACGCCAGCAACCCGCGCTGTCCGCCCGACGCCGAGGAGTACGAGCGGGTGAGTCGCTAGCTGCCGATGTTAGCAGCAGGTGGCTCCAGCTGCTGTCGTCTTGGTGCTCCGTGCTGACCGAGCTGTGCTCGTGGAAGCTGCTGCACCCCACCGACCACGCCAGCAACCCGCGCTGTCCGCCCGACGCCGAGGAGTACGAGCGGGTGAGTCGCTAGCTGCCGATGTTAGCAGCAGGTGGCTCCAGCTGCTGTCGTCTTGGTGCTCCGTGCTGACCGAGCTGTGCTCGTGGAAGCTGCTGCACCCCACCGACCACGCCAGCAACCCGCGCTGTCCGCCCGACGCCGAGGAGTACGAGCGGGTGAGTCGCTAGCTGCCGATGTTAGCAGCAGGTGGCTCCAGCTGCTGTCGTCTTGGTGCTCCGTGCTGACCGAGCTGTGCTCGTGGAAGCTGCTGCACCCCACCGACCACGCCAGCAACCCGCGCTGTCCGCCCGACGCCGAGGAGTACGAGCGGGTGAGTCGCTAGCTGCCGATGTTAGCAGCAGGTGGCTCCAGCTGCTGTCGTCTTGGTGCTCCGTGCTGACCGAGCTGTGCTCGTGGAAGCTGCTGCACCCCACCGACCACGCCAGCAACCCGCGCTGTCCGCCCGACGCCGAGGAGTACGAGCGGGTGAGTCGCTAGCTGCCGATGTTAGCAGCAGGTGGCTCCAGCTGCTGTCGTCTTGGTGCTCCGTGCTGACCGAGCTGTGCTCGTGGAAGCTGCTGCACCCCACCGACCACGCCAGCAACCCGCGCTGTCCGCCCGACGCCGAGGAGTACGAGCGGGTGAGTCGCTAGCTGCCGATGTTAGCAGCAGGTGGCTCCAGCTGCTGTCGTCTTGGTGCTCCGTGCTGACCGAGCTGTGCTCGTGGAAGCTGCTGCACCCCACCGACCACGCCAGCAACCCGCGCTGTCCGCCCGACGCCGAGGAGTACGAGCGGGTGAGTCGCTAGCTGCCGATGTTAGCAGCAGGTGGCTCCAGCTGCTGTCGTCTTGGTGCTCCGTGCTGACCGAGCTGTGCTCGTGGAAGCTGCTGCACCCCACCGACCACGCCAGCAACCCGCGCTGTCCGCCCGACGCCGAGGAGTACGAGCGGGTGAGTCGCTAGCTGCCGATGTTAGCAGCAGGTGGCTCCAGCTGCTGTCGTCTTGGTGCTCCGTGCTGACCGAGCTGTGCTCGTGGAAGCTGCTGCACCCCACCGACCACGCCAGCAACCCGCGCTGTCCGCCCGACGCCGAGGAGTACGAGCGGGTGAGTCGCTAGCTGCCGATGTTAGCAGCAGGTGGCTCCAGCTGCTGTCGTCTTGGTGCTCCGTGCTGACCGAGCTGTGCTCGTGGAAGCTGCTGCACCCCACCGACCACGCCAGCAACCCGCGCTGTCCGCCCGACGCCGAGGAGTACGAGCGGGTGAGTCGCTAGCTGCCGATGTTAGCAGCAGGTGGCTCCAGCTGCTGTCGTCTTGGTGCTCCGTGCTGACCGAGCTGTGCTCGTGGAAGCTGCTGCACCCCACCGACCACGCCAGCAACCCGCGCTGTCCGCCCGACGCCGAGGAGTACGAGCGGGTGAGTCGCTAGCTGCCGATGTTAGCAGCAGGTGGCTCCAGCTGCTGTCGTCTTGGTGCTCCGTGCTGACCGAGCTGTGCTCGTGGAAGCTGCTGCACCCCACCGACCACGCCAGCAACCCGCGCTGTCCGCCCGACGCCGAGGAGTACGAGCGGGTGAGTCGCTAGCTGCCGATGTTAGCAGCAGGTGGCTCCAGCTGCTGTCGTCTTGGTGCTCCGTGCTGACCGAGCTGTGCTCGTGGAAGCTGCTGCACCCCACCGACCACGCCAGCAACCCGCGCTGTCCGCCCGACGCCGAGGAGTACGAGCGGGTGAGTCGCTAGCTGCCGATGTTAGCAGCAGGTGGCTCCAGCTGCTGTCGTCTTGGTGCTCCGTGCTGACCGAGCTGTGCTCGTGGAAGCTGCTGCACCCCACCGACCACGCCAGCAACCCGCGCTGTCCGCCCGACGCCGAGGAGTACGAGCGGGTGAGTCGCTAGCTGCCGATGTTAGCAGCAGGTGGCTCCAGCTGCTGTCGTCTTGGTGCTCCGTGCTGACCGAGCTGTGCTCGTGGAAGCTGCTGCACCCCACCGACCACGCCAGCAACCCGCGCTGTCCGCCCGACGCCGAGGAGTACGAGCGGGTGAGTCGCTAGCTGCCGATGTTAGCAGCAGGTGGCTCCAGCTGCTGTCGTCTTGGTGCTCCGTGCTGACCGAGCTGTGCTCGTGGAAGCTGCTGCACCCCACCGACCACGCCAGCAACCCGCGCTGTCCGCCCGACGCCGAGGAGTACGAGCGGGTGAGTCGCTAGCTGCCGATGTTAGCAGCAGGTGGCTCCAGCTGCTGTCGTCTTGGTGCTCCGTGCTGACCGAGCTGTGCTCGTGGAAGCTGCTGCACCCCACCGACCACGCCAGCAACCCGCGCTGTCCGCCCGACGCCGAGGAGTACGAGCGGGTGAGTCGCTAGCTGCCGATGTTAGCAGCAGGTGGCTCCAGCTGCTGTCGTCTTGGTGCTCCGTGCTGACCGAGCTGTGCTCGTGGAAGCTGCTGCACCCCACCGACCACGCCAGCAACCCGCGCTGTCCGCCCGACGCCGAGGAGTACGAGCGGGTGAGTCGCTAGCTGCCGATGTTAGCAGCAGGTGGCTCCAGCTGCTGTCGTCTTGGTGCTCCGTGCTGACCGAGCTGTGCTCGTGGAAGCTGCTGCACCCCACCGACCACGCCAGCAACCCGCGCTGTCCGCCCGACGCCGAGGAGTACGAGCGGGTGAGTCGCTAGCTGCCGATGTTAGCAGCAGGTGGCTCCAGCTGCTGTCGTCTTGGTGCTCCGTGCTGACCGAGCTGTGCTCGTGGAAGCTGCTGCACCCCACCGACCACGCCAGCAACCCGCGCTGTCCGCCCGACGCCGAGGAGTACGAGCGGGTGAGTCGCTAGCTGCCGATGTTAGCAGCAGGTGGCTCCAGCTGCTGTCGTCTTGGTGCTCCGTGCTGACCGAGCTGTGCTCGTGGAAGCTGCTGCACCCCACCGACCACGCCAGCAACCCGCGCTGTCCGCCCGACGCCGAGGAGTACGAGCGGGTGAGTCGCTAGCTGCCGATGTTAGCAGCAGGTGGCTCCAGCTGCTGTCGTCTTGGTGCTCCGTGCTGACCGAGCTGTGCTCGTGGAAGCTGCTGCACCCCACCGACCACGCCAGCAACCCGCGCTGTCCGCCCGACGCCGAGGAGTACGAGCGGGTGAGTCGCTAGCTGCCGATGTTAGCAGCAGGTGGCTCCAGCTGCTGTCGTCTTGGTGCTCCGTGCTGACCGAGCTGTGCTCGTGGAAGCTGCTGCACCCCACCGACCACGCCAGCAACCCGCGCTGTCCGCCCGACGCCGAGGAGTACGAGCGGGTGAGTCGCTAGCTGCCGATGTTAGCAGCAGGTGGCTCCAGCTGCTGTCGTCTTGGTGCTCCGTGCTGACCGAGCTGTGCTCGTGGAAGCTGCTGCACCCCACCGACCACGCCAGCAACCCGCGCTGTCCGCCCGACGCCGAGGAGTACGAGCGGGTGAGTCGCTAGCTGCCGATGTTAGCAGCAGGTGGCTCCAGCTGCTGTCGTCTTGGTGCTCCGTGCTGACCGAGCTGTGCTCGTGGAAGCTGCTGCACCCCACCGACCACGCCAGCAACCCGCGCTGTCCGCCCGACGCCGAGGAGTACGAGCGGGTGAGTCGCTAGCTGCCGATGTTAGCAGCAGGTGGCTCCAGCTGCTGTCGTCTTGGTGCTCCGTGCTGACCGAGCTGTGCTCGTGGAAGCTGCTGCACCCCACCGACCACGCCAGCAACCCGCGCTGTCCGCCCGACGCCGAGGAGTACGAGCGGGTGAGTCGCTAGCTGCCGATGTTAGCAGCAGGTGGCTCCAGCTGCTGTCGTCTTGGTGCTCCGTGCTGACCGAGCTGTGCTCGTGGAAGCTGCTGCACCCCACCGACCACGCCAGCAACCCGCGCTGTCCGCCCGACGCCGAGGAGTACGAGCGGGTGAGTCGCTAGCTGCCGATGTTAGCAGCAGGTGGCTCCAGCTGCTGTCGTCTTGGTGCTCCGTGCTGACCGAGCTGTGCTCGTGGAAGCTGCTGCACCCCACCGACCACGCCAGCAACCCGCGCTGTCCGCCCGACGCCGAGGAGTACGAGCGGGTGAGTCGCTAGCTGCCGATGTTAGCAGCAGGTGGCTCCAGCTGCTGTCGTCTTGGTGCTCCGTGCTGACCGAGCTGTGCTCGTGGAAGCTGCTGCACCCCACCGACCACGCCAGCAACCCGCGCTGTCCGCCCGACGCCGAGGAGTACGAGCGGGTGAGTCGCTAGCTGCCGATGTTAGCAGCAGGTGGCTCCAGCTGCTGTCGTCTTGGTGCTCCGTGCTGACCGAGCTGTGCTCGTGGAAGCTGCTGCACCCCACCGACCACGCCAGCAACCCGCGCTGTCCGCCCGACGCCGAGGAGTACGAGCGGGTGAGTCGCTAGCTGCCGATGTTAGCAGCAGGTGGCTCCAGCTGCTGTCGTCTTGGTGCTCCGTGCTGACCGAGCTGTGCTCGTGGAAGCTGCTGCACCCCACCGACCACGCCAGCAACCCGCGCTGTCCGCCCGACGCCGAGGAGTACGAGCGGGTGAGTCGCTAGCTGCCGATGTTAGCAGCAGGTGGCTCCAGCTGCTGTCGTCTTGGTGCTCCGTGCTGACCGAGCTGTGCTCGTGGAAGCTGCTGCACCCCACCGACCACGCCAGCAACCCGCGCTGTCCGCCCGACGCCGAGGAGTACGAGCGGGTGAGTCGCTAGCTGCCGATGTTAGCAGCAGGTGGCTCCAGCTGCTGTCGTCTTGGTGCTCCGTGCTGACCGAGCTGTGCTCGTGGAAGCTGCTGCACCCCACCGACCACGCCAGCAACCCGCGCTGTCCGCCCGACGCCGAGGAGTACGAGCGGGTGAGTCGCTAGCTGCCGATGTTAGCAGCAGGTGGCTCCAGCTGCTGTCGTCTTGGTGCTCCGTGCTGACCGAGCTGTGCTCGTGGAAGCTGCTGCACCCCACCGACCACGCCAGCAACCCGCGCTGTCCGCCCGACGCCGAGGAGTACGAGCGGGTGAGTCGCTAGCTGCCGATGTTAGCAGCAGGTGGCTCCAGCTGCTGTCGTCTTGGTGCTCCGTGCTGACCGAGCTGTGCTCGTGGAAGCTGCTGCACCCCACCGACCACGCCAGCAACCCGCGCTGTCCGCCCGACGCCGAGGAGTACGAGCGGGTGAGTCGCTAGCTGCCGATGTTAGCAGCAGGTGGCTCCAGCTGCTGTCGTCTTGGTGCTCCGTGCTGACCGAGCTGTGCTCGTGGAAGCTGCTGCACCCCACCGACCACGCCAGCAACCCGCGCTGTCCGCCCGACGCCGAGGAGTACGAGCGGGTGAGTCGCTAGCTGCCGATGTTAGCAGCAGGTGGCTCCAGCTGCTGTCGTCTTGGTGCTCCGTGCTGACCGAGCTGTGCTCGTGGAAGCTGCTGCACCCCACCGACCACGCCAAGCAACCCGCGCTGTCCGCCCGACGCCGAGGAGTACGAGCGGGTGAGTCGCTAGCTGCCGATGTTAGCAGCAGGTGGCTCCAGCTGCTGTCGTCTTGGTGCTCCGTGCTGACCGAGCTGTGCTCGTGGAAGCTGCTGCACCCCACCGACCACGCCAGCAACCCGCGCTGTCCGCCCGACGCCGAGGAGTACGAGCGGGTGAGTCGCTAGCTGCCGATGTTAGCAGCAGGTGGCTCCAGCTGCTGTCGTCTTGGTGCTCCGTGCTGACCGAGCTGTGCTCGTGGAAGCTGCTGCACCCCACCGACCACGCCAGCAACCCGCGCTGTCCGCCCGACGCCGAGGAGTACGAGCGGGTGAGTCGCTAGCTGCCGATGTTAGCAGCAGGTGGCTCCAGCTGCTGTCGTCTTGGTGCTCCGTGCTGACCGAGCTGTGCTCGTGGAAGCTGCTGCACCCCACCGACCACGCCAGCAACCCGCGCTGTCCGCCCGACGCCGAGGAGTACGAGCGGGTGAGTCGCTAGCTGCCGATGTTAGCAGCAGGTGGCTCCAGCTGCTGTCGTCTTGGTGCTCCGTGCTGACCGAGCTGTGCTCGTGGAAGCTGCTGCACCCCACCGACCACGCCAGCAACCCGCGCTGTCCGCCCGACGCCGAGGAGTACGAGCGGGTGAGTCGCTAGCTGCCGATGTTAGCAGCAGGTGGCTCCAGCTGCTGTCGTCTTGGTGCTCCGTGCTGACCGAGCTGTGCTCGTGGAAGCTGCTGCACCCCACCGACCACGCCAGCAACCCGCGCTGTCCGCCCGACGCCGAGGAGTACGAGCGGGTGAGTCGCTAGCTGCCGATGTTAGCAGCAGGTGGCTCCAGCTGCTGTCGTCTTGGTGCTCCGTGCTGACCGAGCTGTGCTCGTGGAAGCTGCTGCACCCCACCGACCACGCCAGCAACCCGCGCTGTCCGCCCGACGCCGAGGAGTACGAGCGGGTGAGTCGCTAGCTGCCGATGTTAGCAGCAGGTGGCTCCAGCTGCTGTCGTCTTGGTGCTCCGTGCTGACCGAGCTGTGCTCGTGGAAGCTGCTGCACCCCACCGACCACGCCAGCAACCCGCGCTGTCCGCCCGACGCCGAGGAGTACGAGCGGGTGAGTCGCTAGCTGCCGATGTTAGCAGCAGGTGGCTCCAGCTGCTGTCGTCTTGGTGCTCCGTGCTGACCGAGCTGTGCTCGTGGAAGCTGCTGCACCCCACCGACCACGCCAGCAACCCGCGCTGTCCGCCCGACGCCGAGGAGTACGAGCGGGTGAGTCGCTAGCTGCCGATGTTAGCAGCAGGTGGCTCCAGCTGCTGTCGTCTTGGTGCTCCGTGCTGACCGAGCTGTGCTCGTGGAAGCTGCTGCACCCCACCGACCACGCCAGCAACCCGCGCTGTCCGCCCGACGCCGAGGAGTACGAGCGGGTGAGTCGCTAGCTGCCGATGTTAGCAGCAGGTGGCTCCAGCTGCTGTCGTCTTGGTGCTCCGTGCTGACCGAGCTGTGCTCGTGGAAGCTGCTGCACCCCACCGACCACGCCAGCAACCCGCGCTGTCCGCCCGACGCCGAGGAGTACGAGCGGGTGAGTCGCTAGCTGCCGATGTTAGCAGCAGGTGGCTCCAGCTGCTGTCGTCTTGGTGCTCCGTGCTGACCGAGCTGTGCTCGTGGAAGCTGCTGCACCCCACCGACCACGCCAGCAACCCGCGCTGTCCGCCCGACGCCGAGGAGTACGAGCGGGTGAGTCGCTAGCTGCCGATGTTAGCAGCAGGTGGCTCCAGCTGCTGTCGTCTTGGTGCTCCGTGCTGACCGAGCTGTGCTCGTGGAAGCTGCTGCACCCCACCGACCACGCCAGCAACCCGCGCTGTCCGCCCGACGCCGAGGAGTACGAGCGGGTGAGTCGCTAGCTGCCGATGTTAGCAGCAGGTGGCTCCAGCTGCTGTCGTCTTGGTGCTCCGTGCTGACCGAGCTGTGCTCGTGGAAGCTGCTGCACCCCACCGACCACGCCAGCAACCCGCGCTGTCCGCCCGACGCCGAGGAGTACGAGCGGGTGAGTCGCTAGCTGCCGATGTTAGCAGCAGGTGGCTCCAGCTGCTGTCGTCTTGGTGCTCCGTGCTGACCGAGCTGTGCTCGTGGAAGCTGCTGCACCCCACCGACCACGCCAGCAACCCGCGCTGTCCGCCCGACGCCGAGGAGTACGAGCGGGTGAGTCGCTAGCTGCCGATGTTAGCAGCAGGTGGCTCCAGCTGCTGTCGTCTTGGTGCTCCGTGCTGACCGAGCTGTGCTCGTGGAAGCTGCTGCACCCCACCGACCACGCCAGCAACCCGCGCTGTCCGCCCGACGCCGAGGAGTACGAGCGGGTGAGTCGCTAGCTGCCGATGTTAGCAGCAGGTGGCTCCAGCTGCTGTCGTCTTGGTGCTCCGTGCTGACCGAGCTGTGCTCGTGGAAGCTGCTGCACCCCACCGACCACGCCAGCAACCCGCGCTGTCCGCCCGACGCCGAGGAGTACGAGCGGGTGAGTCGCTAGCTGCCGATGTTAGCAGCAGGTGGCTCCAGCTGCTGTCGTCTTGGTGCTCCGTGCTGACCGAGCTGTGCTCGTGGAAGCTGCTGCACCCCACCGACCACGCCAGCAACCCGCGCTGTCCGCCCGACGCCGAGGAGTACGAGCGGGTGAGTCGCTAGCTGCCGATGTTAGCAGCAGGTGGCTCCAGCTGCTGTCGTCTTGGTGCTCCGTGCTGACCGAGCTGTGCTCGTGGAAGCTGCTGCACCCCACCGACCACGCCAGCAACCCGCGCTGTCCGCCCGACGCCGAGGAGTACGAGCGGGTGAGTCGCTAGCTGCCGATGTTAGCAGCAGGTGGCTCCAGCTGCTGTCGTCTTGGTGCTCCGTGCTGACCGAGCTGTGCTCGTGGAAGCTGCTGCACCCCACCGACCACGCCAGCAACCCGCGCTGTCCGCCCGACGCCGAGGAGTACGAGCGGGTGAGTCGCTAGCTGCCGATGTTAGCAGCAGGTGGCTCCAGCTGCTGTCGTCTTGGTGCTCCGTGCTGACCGAGCTGTGCTCGTGGAAGCTGCTGCACCCCACCGACCACGCCAGCAACCCGCGCTGTCCGCCCGACGCCGAGGAGTACGAGCGGGTGAGTCGCTAGCTGCCGATGTTAGCAGCAGGTGGCTCCAGCTGCTGTCGTCTTGGTGCTCCGTGCTGACCGAGCTGTGCTCGTGGAAGCTGCTGCACCCCACCGACCACGCCAGCAACCCGCGCTGTCCGCCCGACGCCGAGGAGTACGAGCGGGTGAGTCGCTAGCTGCCGATGTTAGCAGCAGGTGGCTCCAGCTGCTGTCGTCTTGGTGCTCCGTGCTGACCGAAGCTGTGCTCGTGGAAGCTGCTGCACCCCACCGACCACGCCAGCAACCCGCGCTGTCCGCCCGACGCCGAGGAGTACGAGCGGGTGAGTCGCTAGCTGCCGATGTTAGCAGCAGGTGGCTCCAGCTGCTGTCGTCTTGGTGCTCCGTGCTGACCGAGCTGTGCTCGTGGAAGCTGCTGCACCCCACCGACCACGCCAGCAACCCGCGCTGTCCGCCCGACGCCGAGGAGTACGAGCGGGTGAGTCGCTAGCTGCCGATGTTAGCAGCAGGTGGCTCCAGCTGCTGTCGTCTTGGTGCTCCGTGCTGACCGAGCTGTGCTCGTGGAAGCTGCTGCACCCCACCGACCACGCCAGCAACCCGCGCTGTCCGCCCGACGCCGAGGAGTACGAGCGGGTGAGTCGCTAGCTGCCGATGTTAGCAGCAGGTGGCTCCAGCTGCTGTCGTCTTGGTGCTCCGTGCTGACCGAGCTGTGCTCGTGGAAGCTGCTGCACCCCACCGACCACGCCAGCAACCCGCGCTGTCCGCCCGACGCCGAGGAGTACGAGCGGGTGAGTCGCTAGCTGCCGATGTTAGCAGCAGGTGGCTCCAGCTGCTGTCGTCTTGGTGCTCCGTGCTGACCGAGCTGTGCTCGTGGAAGCTGCTGCACCCCACCGACCACGCCAGCAACCCGCGCTGTCCGCCCGACGCCGAGGAGTACGAGCGGGTGAGTCGCTAGCTGCCGATGTTAGCAGCAGGTGGCTCCAGCTGCTGTCGTCTTGGTGCTCCGTGCTGACCGAGCTGTGCTCGTGGAAGCTGCTGCACCCCACCGACCACGCCAGCAACCCGCGCTGTCCGCCCGACGCCGAGGAGTACGAGCGGGTGAGTCGCTAGCTGCCGATGTTAGCAGCAGGTGGCTCCAGCTGCTGTCGTCTTGGTGCTCCGTGCTGACCGAGCTGTGCTCGTGGAAGCTGCTGCACCCCACCGACCACGCCAGCAACCCGCGCTGTCCGCCCGACGCCGAGGAGTACGAGCGGGTGAGTCGCTAGCTGCCGATGTTAGCAGCAGGTGGCTCCAGCTGCTGTCGTCTTGGTGCTCCGTGCTGACCGAGCTGTGCTCGTGGAAGCTGCTGCACCCCACCGACCACGCCAGCAACCCGCGCTGTCCGCCCGACGCCGAGGAGTACGAGCGGGTGAGTCGCTAGCTGCCGATGTTAGCAGCAGGTGGCTCCAGCTGCTGTCGTCTTGGTGCTCCGTGCTGACCGAGCTGTGCTCGTGGAAGCTGCTGCACCCCACCGACCACGCCAGCAACCCGCGCTGTCCGCCCGACGCCGAGGAGTACGAGCGGGTGAGTCGCTAGCTGCCGATGTTAGCAGCAGGTGGCTCCAGCTGCTGTCGTCTTGGTGCTCCGTGCTGACCGAGCTGTGCTCGTGGAAGCTGCTGCACCCCACCGACCACGCCAGCAACCCGCGCTGTCCGCCCGACGCCGAGGAGTACGAGGCGGGTGAGTCGCTAGCTGCCGATGTTAGCAGCAGGTGGCTCCAGCTGCTGTCGTCTTGGTGCTCCGTGCTGACCGAGCTGTGCTCGTGGAAGCTGCTGCACCCCACCGACCACGCCAGCAACCCGCGCTGTCCGCCCGACGCCGAGGAGTACGAGCGGTGTGAGTCGCTAGCTGCCGATGTTAGCAGCAGGTGGCTCCAGCTGCTGTCGTCTTGGTGCTCCGTGCTGACCGAGCTGTGCTCGTGGAAGCTGCTGCACCCCACCGACCACGCCAGCAACCCGCGCTGTCCGCCCGACGCCGAGGAGTACGAGCGGGTGAGTCGCTAGCTGCCGATGTTAGCAGCAGGTGGCTCCAGCTGCTGTCGTCTTGGTGCTCCGTGCTGACCGAGCTGTGCTCGTGGAAGCTGCTGCACCCCACCGACCACGCCAGCAACCCGCGCTGTCCGCCCGACGCCGAGGAGTACGAGCGGGTGAGTCGCTAGCTGCCGATGTTAGCAGCAGGTGGCTCCAGCTGCTGTCGTCTTGGTGCTCCGTGCTGACCGAGCTGTGCTCGTGGAAGCTGCTGCACCCCACCGACCACGCCAGCAACCCGCGCTGTCCGCCCGACGCCGAGGAGTACGAGCGGGTGAGTCGCTAGCTGCCGATGTTAGCAGCAGGTGGCTCCAGCTGCTGTCGTCTTGGTGCTCCGTGCTGACCGAGCTGTGCTCGTGGAAGCTGCTGCACCCCACCGACCACGCCAGCAACCCGCGCTGTCCGCCCGACGCCGAGGAGTACGAGCGGGTGAGTCGCTAGCTGCCGATGTTAGCAGCAGGTGGCTCCAGCTGCTGTCGTCTTGGTGCTCCGTGCTGACCGAGCTGTGCTCGTGGAAGCTGCTGCACCCCACCGACCACGCCAGCAACCCGCGCTGTCCGCCCGACGCCGAGGAGTACGAGCGGGTGAGTCGCTAGCTGCCGATGTTAGCAGCAGGTGGCTCCAGCTGCTGTCGTCTTGGTGCTCCGTGCTGACCGAGCTGTGCTCGTGGAAGCTGCTGCACCCCACCGACCACGCCAGCAACCCGCGCTGTCCGCCCGACGCCGAGGAGTACGAGCGGGTGAGTCGCTAGCTGCCGATGTTAGCAGCAGGTGGCTCCAGCTGCTGTCGTCTTGGTGCTCCGTGCTGACCGAGCTGTGCTCGTGGAAGCTGCTGCACCCCACCGACCACGCCAGCAACCCGCGCTGTCCGCCCGACGCCGAGGAGTACGAGCGGGTGAGTCGCTAGCTGCCGATGTTAGCAGCAGGTGGCTCCAGCTGCTGTCGTCTTGGTGCTCCGTGCTGACCGAGCTGTGCTCGTGGAAGCTGCTGCACCCCACCGACCACGCCAGCAACCCGCGCTGTCCGCCCGACGCCGAGGAGTACGAGCGGGTGAGTCGCTAGCTGCCGATGTTAGCAGCAGGTGGCTCCAGCTGCTGTCGTCTTGGTGCTCCGTGCTGACCGAGCTGTGCTCGTGGAAGCTGCTGCACCCCACCGACCACGCCAGCAACCCGCGCTGTCCGCCCGACGCCGAGGAGTACGAGCGGGTGAGTCGCTAGCTGCCGATGTTAGCAGCAGGTGGCTCCAGCTGCTGTCGTCTTGGTGCTCCGTGCTGACCGAGCTGTGCTCGTGGAAGCTGCTGCACCCCACCGACCACGCCAGCAACCCGCGCTGTCCGCCCGACGCCGAGGAGTACGAGCGGGTGAGTCGCTAGCTGCCGATGTTAGCAGCAGGTGGCTCCAGCTGCTGTCGTCTTGGTGCTCCGTGCTGACCGAGCTGTGCTCGTGGAAGCTGCTGCACCCCACCGACCACGCCAGCAACCCGCGCTGTCCGCCCGACGCCGAGGAGTACGAGCGGGTGAGTCGCTAGCTGCCGATGTTAGCAGCAGGTGGCTCCAGCTGCTGTCGTCTTGGTGCTCCGTGCTGACCGAGCTGTGCTCGTGGAAGCTGCTGCACCCCACCGACCACGCCAGCAACCCGCGCTGTCCGCCCGACGCCGAGGAGTACGAGCGGGTGAGTCGCTAGCTGCCGATGTTAGCAGCAGGTGGCTCCAGCTGCTGTCGTCTTGGTGCTCCGTGCTGACCGAGCTGTGCTCGTGGAAGCTGCTGCACCCCACCGACCACGCCAGCAACCCGCGCTGTCCGCCCGACGCCGAGGAGTACGAGCGGGTGAGTCGCTAGCTGCCGATGTTAGCAGCAGGTGGCTCCAGCTGCTGTCGTCTTGGTGCTCCGTGCTGACCGAGCTGTGCTCGTGGAAGCTGCTGCACCCCACCGACCACGCCAGCAACCCGCGCTGTCCGCCCGACGCCGAGGAGTACGAGCGGGTGAGTCGCTAGCTGCCGATGTTAGCAGCAGGTGGCTCCAGCTGCTGTCGTCTTGGTGCTCCGTGCTGACCGAGCTGTGCTCGTGGAAGCTGCTGCACCCCACCGACCACGCCAGCAACCCGCGCTGTCCGCCCGACGCCGAGGAGTACGAGCGGGTGAGTCGCTAGCTGCCGATGTTAGCAGCAGGTGGCTCCAGCTGCTGTCGTCTTGGTGCTCCGTGCTGACCGAGCTGTGCTCGTGGAAGCTGCTGCACCCCACCGACCACGCCAGCAACCCGCGCTGTCCGCCCGACGCCGAGGAGTACGAGCGGGTGAGTCGCTAGCTGCCGATGTTAGCAGCAGGTGGCTCCAGCTGCTGTCGTCTTGGTGCTCCGTGCTGACCGAGCTGTGCTCGTGGAAGCTGCTGCACCCCACCGACCACGCCAGCAACCCGCGCTGTCCGCCCGACGCCGAGGAGTACGAGCGGGTGAGTCGCTAGCTGCCGATGTTAGCAGCAGGTGGCTCCAGCTGCTGTCGTCTTGGTGCTCCGTGCTGACCGAGCTGTGCTCGTGGAAGCTGCTGCACCCCACCGACCACGCCAGCAACCCGCGCTGTCCGCCCGACGCCGAGGAGTACGAGCGGGTGAGTCGCTAGCTGCCGATGTTAGCAGCAGGTGGCTCCAGCTGCTGTCGTCTTGGTGCTCCGTGCTGACCGAGCTGTGCTCGTGGAAGCTGCTGCACCCCACCGACCACGCCAGCAACCCGCGCTGTCCGCCCGACGCCGAGGAGTACGAGCGGGTGAGTCGCTAGCTGCCGATGTTAGCAGCAGGTGGCTCCAGCTGCTGTCGTCTTGGTGCTCCGTGCTGACCGAGCTGTGCTCGTGGAAGCTGCTGCACCCCACCGACCACGCCAGCAACCCGCGCTGTCCGCCCGACGCCGAGGAGTACGAGCGGGTGAGTCGCTAGCTGCCGATGTTAGCAGCAGGTGGCTCCAGCTGCTGTCGTCTTGGTGCTCCGTGCTGACCGAGCTGTGCTCGTGGAAGCTGCTGCACCCCACCGACCACGCCAGCAACCCGCGCTGTCCGCCCGACGCCGAGGAGTACGAGCGGGTGAGTCGCTAGCTGCCGATGTTAGCAGCAGGTGGCTCCAGCTGCTGTCGTCTTGGTGCTCCGTGCTGACCGAGCTGTGCTCGTGGAAGCTGCTGCACCCCACCGACCACGCCAGCAACCCGCGCTGTCCGCCCGACGCCGAGGAGTACGAGCGGGTGAGTCGCTAGCTGCCGATGTTAGCAGCAGGTGGCTCCAGCTGCTGTCGTCTTGGTGCTCCGTGCTGACCGAGCTGTGCTCGTGGAAGCTGCTGCACCCCACCGACCACGCCAGCAACCCGCGCTGTCCGCCCGACGCCGAGGAGTACGAGCGGGTGAGTCGCTAGCTGCCGATGTTAGCAGCAGGTGGCTCCAGCTGCTGTCGTCTTGGTGCTCCGTGCTGACCGAGCTGTGCTCGTGGAAGCTGCTGCACCCCACCGACCACGCCAGCAACCCGCGCTGTCCGCCCGACGCCGAGGAGTACGAGCGGGTGAGTCGCTAGCTGCCGATGTTAGCAGCAGGTGGCTCCAGCTGCTGTCGTCTTGGTGCTCCGTGCTGACCGAGCTGTGCTCGTGGAAGCTGCTGCACCCCACCGACCACGCCAGCAACCCGCGCTGTCCGCCCGACGCCGAGGAGTACGAGCGGGTGAGTCGCTAGCTGCCGATGTTAGCAGCAGGTGGCTCCAGCTGCTGTCGTCTTGGTGCTCCGTGCTGACCGAGCTGTGCTCGTGGAAGCTGCTGCACCCCACCGACCACGCCAGCAACCCGCGCTGTCCGCCCGACGCCGAGGAGTACGAGCGGGTGAGTCGCTAGCTGCCGATGTTAGCAGCAGGTGGCTCCAGCTGCTGTCGTCTTGGTGCTCCGTGCTGACCGAGCTGTGCTCGTGGAAGCTGCTGCACCCCACCGACCACGCCAGCAACCCGCGCTGTCCGCCCGACGCCGAGGAGTACGAGCGGGTGAGTCGCTAGCTGCCGATGTTAGCAGCAGGTGGCTCCAGCTGCTGTCGTCTTGGTGCTCCGTGCTGACCGAGCTGTGCTCGTGGAAGCTGCTGCACCCCACCGACCACGCCAGCAACCCGCGCTGTCCGCCCGACGCCGAGGAGTACGAGCGGGTGAGTCGCTAGCTGCCGATGTTAGCAGCAGGTGGCTCCAGCTGCTGTCGTCTTGGTGCTCCGTGCTGACCGAGCTGTGCTCGTGGAAGCTGCTGCACCCCACCGACCACGCCAGCAACCCGCGCTGTCCGCCCGACGCCGAGGAGTACGAGCGGGTGAGTCGCTAGCTGCCGATGTTAGCAGCAGGTGGCTCCAGCTGCTGTCGTCTTGGTGCTCCGTGCTGACCGAGCTGTGCTCGTGGAAGCTGCTGCACCCCACCGACCACGCCAGCAACCCGCGCTGTCCGCCCGACGCCGAGGAGTACGAGCGGGTGAGTCGCTAGCTGCCGATGTTAGCAGCAGGTGGCTCCAGCTGCTGTCGTCTTGGTGCTCCGTGCTGACCGAGCTGTGCTCGTGGAAGCTGCTGCACCCCACCGACCACGCCAGCAACCCGCGCTGTCCGCCCGACGCCGAGGAGTACGAGCGGGTGAGTCGCTAGCTGCCGATGTTAGCAGCAGGTGGCTCCAGCTGCTGTCGTCTTGGTGCTCCGTGCTGACCGAGCTGTGCTCGTGGAAGCTGCTGCACCCCACCGACCACGCCAGCAACCCGCGCTGTCCGCCCGACGCCGAGGAGTACGAGCGGGTGAGTCGCTAGCTGCCGATGTTAGCAGCAGGTGGCTCCAGCTGCTGTCGTCTTGGTGCTCCGTGCTGACCGAGCTGTGCTCGTGGAAGCTGCTGCACCCCACCGACCACGCCAGCAACCCGCGCTGTCCGCCCGACGCCGAGGAGTACGAGCGGGTGAGTCGCTAGCTGCCGATGTTAGCAGCAGGTGGCTCCAGCTGCTGTCGTCTTGGTGCTCCGTGCTGACCGAGCTGTGCTCGTGGAAGCTGCTGCACCCCACCGACCACGCCAGCAACCCGCGCTGTCCGCCCGACGCCGAGGAGTACGAGCGGGTGAGTCGCTAGCTGCCGATGTTAGCAGCAGGTGGCTCCAGCTGCTGTCGTCTTGGTGCTCCGTGCTGACCGAGCTGTGCTCGTGGAAGCTGCTGCACCCCACCGACCACGCCAGCAACCCGCGCTGTCCGCCCGACGCCGAGGAGTACGAGCGGGTGAGTCGCTAGCTGCCGATGTTAGCAGCAGGTGGCTCCAGCTGCTGTCGTCTTGGTGCTCCGTGCTGACCGAGCTGTGCTCGTGGAAGCTGCTGCACCCCACCGACCACGCCAGCAACCCGCGCTGTCCGCCCGACGCCGAGGAGTACGAGCGGGTGAGTCGCTAGCTGCCGATGTTAGCAGCAGGTGGCTCCAGCTGCTGTCGTCTTGGTGCTCCGTGCTGACCGAGCTGTGCTCGTGGAAGCTGCTGCACCCCACCGACCACGCCAGCAACCCGCGCTGTCCGCCCGACGCCGAGGAGTACGAGCGGGTGAGTCGCTAGCTGCCGATGTTAGCAGCAGGTGGCTCCAGCTGCTGTCGTCTTGGTGCTCCGTGCTGACCGAGCTGTGCTCGTGGAAGCTGCTGCACCCCACCGACCACGCCAGCAACCCGCGCTGTCCGCCCGACGCCGAGGAGTACGAGCGGGTGAGTCGCTAGCTGCCGATGTTAGCAGCAGGTGGCTCCAGCTGCTGTCGTCTTGGTGCTCCGTGCTGACCGAGCTGTGCTCGTGGAAGCTGCTGCACCCCACCGACCACGCCAGCAACCCGCGCTGTCCGCCCGACGCCGAGGAGTACGAGCGGGTGAGTCGCTAGCTGCCGATGTTAGCAGCAGGTGGCTCCAGCTGCTGTCGTCTTGGTGCTCCGTGCTGACCGAGCTGTGCTCGTGGAAGCTGCTGCACCCCACCGACCACGCCAGCAACCCGCGCTGTCCGCCCGACGCCGAGGAGTACGAGCGGGTGAGTCGCTAGCTGCCGATGTTAGCAGCAGGTGGCTCCAGCTGCTGTCGTCTTGGTGCTCCGTGCTGACCGAGCTGTGCTCGTGGAAGCTGCTGCACCCCACCGACCACGCCAGCAACCCGCGCTGTCCGCCCGACGCCGAGGAGTACGAGCGGGTGAGTCGCTAGCTGCCGATGTTAGCAGCAGGTGGCTCCAGCTGCTGTCGTCTTGGTGCTCCGTGCTGACCGAGCTGTGCTCGTGGAAGCTGCTGCACCCCACCGACCACGCCAGCAACCCGCGCTGTCCGCCCGACGCCGAGGAGTACGAGCGGGTGAGTCGCTAGCTGCCGATGTTAGCAGCAGGTGGCTCCAGCTGCTGTCGTCTTGGTGCTCCGTGCTGACCGAGCTGTGCTCGTGGAAGCTGCTGCACCCCACCGACCACGCCAGCAACCCGCGCTGTCCGCCCGACGCCGAGGAGTACGAGCGGGTGAGTCGCTAGCTGCCGATGTTAGCAGCAGGTGGCTCCAGCTGCTGTCGTCTTGGTGCTCCGTGCTGACCGAGCTGTGCTCGTGGAAGCTGCTGCACCCCACCGACCACGCCAGCAACCCGCGCTGTCCGCCCGACGCCGAGGAGTACGAGCGGGTGAGTCGCTAGCTGCCGATGTTAGCAGCAGGTGGCTCCAGCTGCTGTCGTCTTGGTGCTCCGTGCTGACCGAGCTGTGCTCGTGGAAGCTGCTGCACCCCACCGACCACGCCAGCAACCCGCGCTGTCCGCCCGACGCCGAGGAGTACGAGCGGGTGAGTCGCTAGCTGCCGATGTTAGCAGCAGGTGGCTCCAGCTGCTGTCGTCTTGGTGCTCCGTGCTGACCGAGCTGTGCTCGTGGAAGCTGCTGCACCCCACCGACCACGCCAGCAACCCGCGCTGTCCGCCCGACGCCGAGGAGTACGAGCGGGTGAGTCGCTAGCTGCCGATGTTAGCAGCAGGTGGCTCCAGCTGCTGTCGTCTTGGTGCTCCGTGCTGACCGAGCTGTGCTCGTGGAAGCTGCTGCACCCCACCGACCACGCCAGCAACCCGCGCTGTCCGCCCGACGCCGAGGAGTACGAGCGGGTGAGTCGCTAGCTGCCGATGTTAGCAGCAGGTGGCTCCAGCTGCTGTCGTCTTGGTGCTCCGTGCTGACCGAGCTGTGCTCGTGGAAGCTGCTGCACCCCACCGACCACGCCAGCAACCCGCGCTGTCCGCCCGACGCCGAGGAGTACGAGCGGGTGAGTCGCTAGCTGCCGATGTTAGCAGCAGGTGGCTCCAGCTGCTGTCGTCTTGGTGCTCCGTGCTGACCGAGCTGTGCTCGTGGAAGCTGCTGCACCCCACCGACCACGCCAGCAACCCGCGCTGTCCGCCCGACGCCGAGGAGTACGAGCGGGTGAGTCGCTAGCTGCCGATGTTAGCAGCAGGTGGCTCCAGCTGCTGTCGTCTTGGTGCTCCGTGCTGACCGAGCTGTGCTCGTGGAAGCTGCTGCACCCCACCGACCACGCCAGCAACCCGCGCTGTCCGCCCGACGCCGAGGAGTACGAGCGGGTGAGTCGCTAGCTGCCGATGTTAGCAGCAGGTGGCTCCAGCTGCTGTCGTCTTGGTGCTCCGTGCTGACCGAGCTGTGCTCGTGGAAGCTGCTGCACCCCACCGACCACGCCAGCAACCCGCGCTGTCCGCCCGACGCCGAGGAGTACGAGCGGGTGAGTCGCTAGCTGCCGATGTTAGCAGCAGGTGGCTCCAGCTGCTGTCGTCTTGGTGCTCCGTGCTGACCGAGCTGTGCTCGTGGAAGCTGCTGCACCCCACCGACCACGCCAGCAACCCGCGCTGTCCGCCCGACGCCGAGGAGTACGAGCGGGTGAGTCGCTAGCTGCCGATGTTAGCAGCAGGTGGCTCCAGCTGCTGTCGTCTTGGTGCTCCGTGCTGACCGAGCTGTGCTCGTGGAAGCTGCTGCACCCCACCGACCACGCCAGCAACCCGCGCTGTCCGCCCGACGCCGAGGAGTACGAGCGGGTGAGTCGCTAGCTGCCGATGTTAGCAGCAGGTGGCTCCAGCTGCTGTCGTCTTGGTGCTCCGTGCTGACCGAGCTGTGCTCGTGGAAGCTGCTGCACCCCACCGACCACGCCAGCAACCCGCGCTGTCCGCCCGACGCCGAGGAGTACGAGCGGGTGAGTCGCTAGCTGCCGATGTTAGCAGCAGGTGGCTCCAGCTGCTGTCGTCTTGGTGCTCCGTGCTGACCGAGCTGTGCTCGTGGAAGCTGCTGCACCCCACCGACCACGCCAGCAACCCGCGCTGTCCGCCCGACGCCGAGGAGTACGAGCGGGTGAGTCGCTAGCTGCCGATGTTAGCAGCAGGTGGCTCCAGCTGCTGTCGTCTTGGTGCTCCGTGCTGACCGAGCTGTGCTCGTGGAAGCTGCTGCACCCCACCGACCACGCCAGCAACCCGCGCTGTCCGCCCGACGCCGAGGAGTACGAGCGGGTGAGTCGCTAGCTGCCGATGTTAGCAGCAGGTGGCTCCAGCTGCTGTCGTCTTGGTGCTCCGTGCTGACCGAGCTGTGCTCGTGGAAGCTGCTGCACCCCACCGACCACGCCAGCAACCCGCGCTGTCCGCCCGACGCCGAGGAGTACGAGCGGGTGAGTCGCTAGCTGCCGATGTTAGCAGCAGGTGGCTCCAGCTGCTGTCGTCTTGGTGCTCCGTGCTGACCGAGCTGTGCTCGTGGAAGCTGCTGCACCCCACCGACCACGCCAGCAACCCGCGCTGTCCGCCCGACGCCGAGGAGTACGAGCGGGTGAGTCGCTAGCTGCCGATGTTAGCAGCAGGTGGCTCCAGCTGCTGTCGTCTTGGTGCTCCGTGCTGACCGAGCTGTGCTCGTGGAAGCTGCTGCACCCCACCGACCACGCCAGCAACCCGCGCTGTCCGCCCGACGCCGAGGAGTACGAGCGGGTGAGTCGCTAGCTGCCGATGTTAGCAGCAGGTGGCTCCAGCTGCTGTCGTCTTGGTGCTCCGTGCTGACCGAGCTGTGCTCGTGGAAGCTGCTGCACCCCACCGACCACGCCAGCAACCCGCGCTGTCCGCCCGACGCCGAGGAGTACGAGCGGGTGAGTCGCTAGCTGCCGATGTTAGCAGCAGGTGGCTCCAGCTGCTGTCGTCTTGGTGCTCCGTGCTGACCGAGCTGTGCTCGTGGAAGCTGCTGCACCCCACCGACCACGCCAGCAACCCGCGCTGTCCGCCCGACGCCGAGGAGTACGAGCGGGTGAGTCGCTAGCTGCCGATGTTAGCAGCAGGTGGCTCCAGCTGCTGTCGTCTTGGTGCTCCGTGCTGACCGAGCTGTGCTCGTGGAAGCTGCTGCACCCCACCGACCACGCCAGCAACCCGCGCTGTCCGCCCGACGCCGAGGAGTACGAGCGGGTGAGTCGCTAGCTGCCGATGTTAGCAGCAGGTGGCTCCAGCTGCTGTCGTCTTGGTGCTCCGTGCTGACCGAGCTGTGCTCGTGGAAGCTGCTGCACCCCACCGACCACGCCAGCAACCCGCGCTGTCCGCCCGACGCCGAGGAGTACGAGCGGGTGAGTCGCTAGCTGCCGATGTTAGCAGCAGGTGGCTCCAGCTGCTGTCGTCTTGGTGCTCCGTGCTGACCGAGCTGTGCTCGTGGAAGCTGCTGCACCCCACCGACCACGCCAGCAACCCGCGCTGTCCGCCCGACGCCGAGGAGTACGAGCGGGTGAGTCGCTAGCTGCCGATGTTAGCAGCAGGTGGCTCCAGCTGCTGTCGTCTTGGTGCTCCGTGCTGACCGAGCTGTGCTCGTGGAAGCTGCTGCACCCCACCGACCACGCCAGCAACCCGCGCTGTCCGCCCGACGCCGAGGAGTACGAGCGGGTGAGTCGCTAGCTGCCGATGTTAGCAGCAGGTGGCTCCAGCTGCTGTCGTCTTGGTGCTCCGTGCTGACCGAGCTGTGCTCGTGGAAGCTGCTGCACCCCACCGACCACGCCAGCAACCCGCGCTGTCCGCCCGACGCCGAGGAGTACGAGCGGGTGAGTCGCTAGCTGCCGATGTTAGCAGCAGGTGGCTCCAGCTGCTGTCGTCTTGGTGCTCCGTGCTGACCGAGCTGTGCTCGTGGAAGCTGCTGCACCCCACCGACCACGCCAGCAACCCGCGCTGTCCGCCCGACGCCGAGGAGTACGAGCGGGTGAGTCGCTAGCTGCCGATGTTAGCAGCAGGTGGCTCCAGCTGCTGTCGTCTTGGTGCTCCGTGCTGACCGAGCTGTGCTCGTGGAAGCTGCTGCACCCCACCGACCACGCCAGCAACCCGCGCTGTCCGCCCGACGCCGAGGAGTACGAGCGGGTGAGTCGCTAGCTGCCGATGTTAGCAGCAGGTGGCTCCAGCTGCTGTCGTCTTGGTGCTCCGTGCTGACCGAGCTGTGCTCGTGGAAGCTGCTGCACCCCACCGACCACGCCAGCAACCCGCGCTGTCCGCCCGACGCCGAGGAGTACGAGCGGGTGAGTCGCTAGCTGCCGATGTTAGCAGCAGGTGGCTCCAGCTGCTGTCGTCTTGGTGCTCCGTGCTGACCGAGCTGTGCTCGTGGAAGCTGCTGCACCCCACCGACCACGCCAGCAACCCGCGCTGTCCGCCCGACGCCGAGGAGTACGAGCGGGTGAGTCGCTAGCTGCCGATGTTAGCAGCAGGTGGCTCCAGCTGCTGTCGTCTTGGTGCTCCGTGCTGACCGAGCTGTGCTCGTGGAAGCTGCTGCACCCCACCGACCACGCCAGCAACCCGCGCTGTCCGCCCGACGCCGAGGAGTACGAGCGGGTGAGTCGCTAGCTGCCGATGTTAGCAGCAGGTGGCTCCAGCTGCTGTCGTCTTGGTGCTCCGTGCTGACCGAGCTGTGCTCGTGGAAGCTGCTGCACCCCACCGACCACGCCAGCAACCCGCGCTGTCCGCCCGACGCCGAGGAGTACGAGCGGGTGAGTCGCTAGCTGCCGATGTTAGCAGCAGGTGGCTCCAGCTGCTGTCGTCTTGGTGCTCCGTGCTGACCGAGCTGTGCTCGTGGAAGCTGCTGCACCCCACCGACCACGCCAGCAACCCGCGCTGTCCGCCCGACGCCGAGGAGTACGAGCGGGTGAGTCGCTAGCTGCCGATGTTAGCAGCAGGTGGCTCCAGCTGCTGTCGTCTTGGTGCTCCGTGCTGACCGAGCTGTGCTCGTGGAAGCTGCTGCACCCCACCGACCACGCCAGCAACCCGCGCTGTCCGCCCGACGCCGAGGAGTACGAGCGGGTGAGTCGCTAGCTGCCGATGTTAGCAGCAGGTGGCTCCAGCTGCTGTCGTCTTGGTGCTCCGTGCTGACCGAGCTGTGCTCGTGGAAGCTGCTGCACCCCACCGACCACGCCAGCAACCCGCGCTGTCCGCCCGACGCCGAGGAGTACGAGCGGGTGAGTCGCTAGCTGCCGATGTTAGCAGCAGGTGGCTCCAGCTGCTGTCGTCTTGGTGCTCCGTGCTGACCGAGCTGTGCTCGTGGAAGCTGCTGCACCCCACCGACCACGCCAGCAACCCGCGCTGTCCGCCCGACGCCGAGGAGTACGAGCGGGTGAGTCGCTAGCTGCCGATGTTAGCAGCAGGTGGCTCCAGCTGCTGTCGTCTTGGTGCTCCGTGCTGACCGAGCTGTGCTCGTGGAAGCTGCTGCACCCCACCGACCACGCCAGCAACCCGCGCTGTCCGCCCGACGCCGAGGAGTACGAGCGGGTGAGTCGCTAGCTGCCGATGTTAGCAGCAGGTGGCTCCAGCTGCTGTCGTCTTGGTGCTCCGTGCTGACCGAGCTGTGCTCGTGGAAGCTGCTGCACCCCACCGACCACGCCAGCAACCCGCGCTGTCCGCCCGACGCCGAGGAGTACGAGCGGGTGAGTCGCTAGCTGCCGATGTTAGCAGCAGGTGGCTCCAGCTGCTGTCGTCTTGGTGCTCCGTGCTGACCGAGCTGTGCTCGTGGAAGCTGCTGCACCCCACCGACCACGCCAGCAACCCGCGCTGTCCGCCCGACGCCGAGGAGTACGAGCGGGTGAGTCGCTAGCTGCCGATGTTAGCAGCAGGTGGCTCCAGCTGCTGTCGTCTTGGTGCTCCGTGCTGACCGAGCTGTGCTCGTGGAAGCTGCTGCACCCCACCGACCACGCCAGCAACCCGCGCTGTCCGCCCGACGCCGAGGAGTACGAGCGGGTGAGTCGCTAGCTGCCGATGTTAGCAGCAGGTGGCTCCAGCTGCTGTCGTCTTGGTGCTCCGTGCTGACCGAGCTGTGCTCGTGGAAGCTGCTGCACCCCACCGACCACGCCAGCAACCCGCGCTGTCCGCCCGACGCCGAGGAGTACGAGCGGGTGAGTCGCTAGCTGCCGATGTTAGCAGCAGGTGGCTCCAGCTGCTGTCGTCTTGGTGCTCCGTGCTGACCGAGCTGTGCTCGTGGAAGCTGCTGCACCCCACCGACCACGCCAGCAACCCGCGCTGTCCGCCCGACGCCGAGGAGTACGAGCGGGTGAGTCGCTAGCTGCCGATGTTAGCAGCAGGTGGCTCCAGCTGCTGTCGTCTTGGTGCTCCGTGCTGACCGAGCTGTGCTCGTGGAAGCTGCTGCACCCCACCGACCACGCCAGCAACCCGCGCTGTCCGCCCGACGCCGAGGAGTACGAGCGGGTGAGTCGCTAGCTGCCGATGTTAGCAGCAGGTGGCTCCAGCTGCTGTCGTCTTGGTGCTCCGTGCTGACCGAGCTGTGCTCGTGGAAGCTGCTGCACCCCACCGACCACGCCAGCAACCCGCGCTGTCCGCCCGACGCCGAGGAGTACGAGCGGGTGAGTCGCTAGCTGCCGATGTTAGCAGCAGGTGGCTCCAGCTGCTGTCGTCTTGGTGCTCCGTGCTGACCGAGCTGTGCTCGTGGAAGCTGCTGCACCCCACCGACCACGCCAGCAACCCGCGCTGTCCGCCCGACGCCGAGGAGTACGAGCGGGTGAGTCGCTAGCTGCCGATGTTAGCAGCAGGTGGCTCCAGCTGCTGTCGTCTTGGTGCTCCGTGCTGACCGAGCTGTGCTCGTGGAAGCTGCTGCACCCCACCGACCACGCCAGCAACCCGCGCTGTCCGCCCGACGCCGAGGAGTACGAGCGGGTGAGTCGCTAGCTGCCGATGTTAGCAGCAGGTGGCTCCAGCTGCTGTCGTCTTGTGTGCTCCGTGCTGACCGAGCTGTGCTCGTGGAAGCTGCTGCACCCCACCGACCACGCCAGCAACCCGCGCTGTCCGCCCGACGCCGAGGAGTACGAGCGGGTGAGTCGCTAGCTGCCGATGTTAGCAGCAGGTGGCTCCAGCTGCTGTCGTCTTGGTGCTCCGTGCTGACCGAGCTGTGCTCGTGGAAGCTGCTGCACCCCACCGACCACGCCAGCAACCCGCGCTGTCCGCCCGACGCCGAGGAGTACGAGCGGGTGAGTCGCTAGCTGCCGATGTTAGCAGCAGGTGGCTCCAGCTGCTGTCGTCTTGGTGCTCCGTGCTGACCGAGCTGTGCTCGTGGAAGCTGCTGCACCCCACCGACCACGCCAGCAACCCGCGCTGTCCGCCCGACGCCGAGGAGTACGAGCGGGTGAGTCGCTAGCTGCCGATGTTAGCAGCAGGTGGCTCCAGCTGCTGTCGTCTTGGTGCTCCGTGCTGACCGAGCTGTGCTCGTGGAAGCTGCTGCACCCCCACCGACCACGCCAGCAACCCGCGCTGTCCGCCCGACGCCGAGGAGTACGAGCGGGTGAGTCGCTAGCTGCCGATGTTAGCAGCAGGTGGCTCCAGCTGCTGTCGTCTTGGTGCTCCGTGCTGACCGAGCTGTGCTCGTGGAAGCTGCTGCACCCCACCGACCACGCCAGCAACCCGCGCTGTCCGCCCGACGCCGAGGAGTACGAGCGGGTGAGTCGCTAGCTGCCGATGTTAGCAGCAGGTGGCTCCAGCTGCTGTCGTCTTGGTGCTCCGTGCTGACCGAGCTGTGCTCGTGGAAGCTGCTGCACCCCACCGACCACGCCAGCAACCCGCGCTGTCCGCCCGACGCCGAGGAGTACGAGCGGGTGAGTCGCTAGCTGCCGATGTTAGCAGCAGGGTGGCTCCAGCTGCTGTCGTCTTGGTGCTCCGTGCTGACCGAGCTGTGCTCGTGGAAGCTGCTGCACCCCACCGACCACGCCAGCAACCCGCGCTGTCCGCCCGACGCCGAGGAGTACGAGCGGGTGAGTCGCTAGCTGCCGATGTTAGCAGCAGGTGGCTCCAGCTGCTGTCGTCTTGGTGCTCCGTGCTGACCGAGCTGTGCTCGTGGAAGCTGCTGCACCCCACCGACCACGCCAGCAACCCGCGCTGTCCGCCCGACGCCGAGGAGTACGAGCGGGTGAGTCGCTAGCTGCCGATGTTAGCAGCAGGTGGCTCCAGCTGCTGTCGTCTTGGTGCTCCGTGCTGACCGAGCTGTGCTCGTGGAAGCTGCTGCACCCCACCGACCACGCCAGCAACCCGCGCTGTCCGCCCGACGCCGAGGAGTACGAGCGGGTGAGTCGCTAGCTGCCGATGTTAGCAGCAGGTGGCTCCAGCTGCTGTCGTCTTGGTGCTCCGTGCTGACCGAGCTGTGCTCGTGGAAGCTGCTGCACCCCACCGACCACGCCAGCAACCCGCGCTGTCCGCCCGACGCCGAGGAGTACGAGCGGGTGAGTCGCTAGCTGCCGATGTTAGCAGCAGGTGGCTCCAGCTGCTGTCGTCTTGGTGCTCCGTGCTGACCGAGCTGTGCTCGTGGAAGCTGCTGCACCCCACCGACCACGCCAGCAACCCGCGCTGTCCGCCCGACGCCGAGGAGTACGAGCGGGTGAGTCGCTAGCTGCCGATGTTAGCAGCAGGTGGCTCCAGCTGCTGTCGTCTTGGTGCTCCGTGCTGACCGAGCTGTGCTCGTGGAAGCTGCTGCACCCCACCGACCACGCCAGCAACCCGCGCTGTCCGCCCGACGCCGAGGAGTACGAGCGGGTGAGTCGCTAGCTGCCGATGTTAGCAGCAGGTGGCTCCAGCTGCTGTCGTCTTGGTGCTCCGTGCTGACCGAGCTGTGCTCGTGGAAGCTGCTGCACCCCACCGACCACGCCAGCAACCCGCGCTGTCCGCCCGACGCCGAGGAGTACGAGCGGGTGAGTCGCTAGCTGCCGATGTTAGCAGCAGGTGGCTCCAGCTGCTGTCGTCTTGGTGCTCCGTGCTGACCGAGCTGTGCTCGTGGAAGCTGCTGCACCCCACCGACCACGCCAGCAACCCGCGCTGTCCGCCCGACGCCGAGGAGTACGAGCGGGTGAGTCGCTAGCTGCCGATGTTAGCAGCAGGTGGCTCCAGCTGCTGTCGTCTTGGTGCTCCGTGCTGACCGAGCTGTGCTCGTGGAAGCTGCTGCACCCCACCGACCACGCCAGCAACCCGCGCTGTCCGCCCGACGCCGAGGAGTACGAGCGGGTGAGTCGCTAGCTGCCGATGTTAGCAGCAGGTGGCTCCAGCTGCTGTCGTCTTGGTGCTCCGTGCTGACCGAGCTGTGCTCGTGGAAGCTGCTGCACCCCACCGACCACGCCAGCAACCCGCGCTGTCCGCCCGACGCCGAGGAGTACGAGCGGGTGAGTCGCTAGCTGCCGATGTTAGCAGCAGGTGGCTCCAGCTGCTGTCGTCTTGGTGCTCCGTGCTGACCGAGCTGTGCTCTGTGGAAGCTGCTGCACCCCACCGACCACGCCAGCAA